>JAZHFQ010000248.1:0-1327342 GCA_038387885.1 Spodoptera picta
TATTAATACACATATTTTTTTTGAAAGATGTCTACATCCAAACGGTAAGTTTAGCAAATAAACGTTTATAAATGATGCAACTGATTATTACTTTAAACTGTCAAATACCAAGCGGTCACCGGTGACCGCAACCTATTGTTCTATAATTGTGTCTGCAAAACCGGTACTCGACGAGTTAAAAACCGATACTTGACAATGTTGATTTCGAAATTTGGCTACATCACTATTTAAGCATTGTTTGACTGGTCACACTCGAAATTTCAGAACGAGAAAGATGACGTCAGTGCAGTCCGGTCGAGTCCGTGAGTGAGCAGTGAGTCAGTTGATACGTGATCGTTAGCCCGTAAACACGTCTTCGCTGCAGCTGCTTATATTTATCGAGAATAATTTCGGAAACTAAACAAGTCCGTACAAGATGGGTGAAGAAGACGAATACGCTTGTGTTAACAGATCACAACTAAAAATCAAGAATACAACTGGAATCAAAAAGAAAAAGAATAAGAAGTGTAGTAAAGAGAAGCAGAGACTGATTGAAAACGACATCAAACAACAAACTACAAATACAGTTGTAAACTCTAAAACAAAGGCTGAGATGGCATTTCAGAAGATGCAGGAGAAAATGGTATGTATTCAGACTAATTATAATCATTATTAGTTTAAATTTACTCGCTATTTCGCATGTGGTATTCTTTTAGTACGACGCATTTTTGTGGTATGTGTGATTATTTTGTACGTTCATGAACACGTGGTGTAATATTTTGAAGAGCATTGTGCCACACGGACCGATACTCTATATCAGAATGAGGTTACTTGATGCAATATCCCTACAAGATTTCCACGACTAGTTAATTCTTTACCTAGGAACATTATGTTTCTTACCCATATTATTCCTCTAGCAAAACATTTTGTACCTACTGTCTCAATTTCTTTTAATTTGTCATCGTTTTCAAACGTTTACTAATCTACTCTTTAACCTTTACAGCAAAGGCAGAGGATTCAACAAAAAGCTGAGATGACTCACAAGCAGAGAGTGGAGAAATTCAACCAGCGTCTAGACAATCTTACTGAACACTTTGATATACCCAAAGTATCCTGGACTAAGTAATTAGTTTATAATCATTATTGTAAGTCTTGTAAAGTGCATAGGTTCAACTCTGTAACTCATACCATGCCGTTACTTAGTAATTTTACACTTAATATTATTACAAAGAGAATGTAATTTAAATCCAACTAAACCTTGTTTAGAATAGTTTTAGATGTAAGTTATTTGAATATACAATTTTAATGTTTAATATGTAATTTTATTTTATATCCCCTAATTCATTGAGCCAAATGTAAGCATTATTGCATTGCATCACGCCATTTTAGTTCACAAAGGTGTAGCACAAAGTGCGCATAATTTCACCAAGCTTCTGCCAGTTCAAACTTTGAGGAAGATTTTCACGAATCCGGTAAGAAATAAATTATCATACACATAAACAGAAATACATCTTTATCGTTTTGATAATTATGAACATTCGTAAAAATCTTCCTCCAACTATGACCTGGCAGAAGCTTGGTAAAATTATATGCTACACTTCTGGAGACTAAAATGGCGACGAGTAGACGCGCTAACGGTCACGTATCAACCGACTCACGGCTCACCCACTGATTCGACTCGTCTGGACTGCACGTCGTTTCGTCATCTTTCTCGTTCTGACATTTTGAGTGTGACCAGTTAGACAATGCTTAAATAGTGATGTAGCCAAATATAGTCGGAACGAAATTTTTTTATTTTTATTAATACACATAATTTTTAGAAAGATGTCTAGGTCCGAACTAAAAGTTTAGCAAATAAACGTTTATAAATGATGCAACTGATTATTACTTTAAAAACCGATACTTGACAATGTTGATGTCGAAATTTGGCTACATCACTATTTAAGCATTGTTTGACTGGTCACACTCGAAATTTCAGAACGAGAAAGATGACGTCAGTGCAGTCCGGTCGAGTCCGTGAGTGAGCAGTGAGTCAGTTGATACGTGATCGTTAGCCCGTAAACACGTCTTCGCTGCAGCTGCTTATATTTATCGAGAATAATTTCGGAAACTTAACAAATCCGTACAAGATGGGTGAAGAAGACGAATACGCTTGTGTTAACAGATCACAACTAAAAATCAAGAATACAACTGGAATCAAAAAGAAAAAGAATAAGAAGTCTAGTAAAGAGAAGCAGAGACTGATTGAAAACGACATCAAACAACAAACTACAAATACAGTTGTAAACTCTAAAACAAAGGCTGAGATGGCATTTCAGAAGATGCAGGAGAAAATGGTATGTATTCAGACTAATTATAATCATTATTAGTTTAAATTTACTCGCTATTTCGCATGTGGTATTCTTTTAGTGCGACGCATTTTTGTGGTATGTGTGATTATTTTGTACGTTCATGAACACGTGGTGTAATATTTTGAAGAGCATTGTGCCACACGGACCGATACTCTATATCAGAATGAGGTTACTTGATGCAATATCCCTACAAGATTTCCACGACTAGTTAATTCTTTACCTAGGAACATTATGTTTCTTACCCATATTATTCCTCTAGCAAAACATTTTGTACCTACTGTCTCAATTTCTTTTAATTTGTCATCGTTTTCAAACGTTTACTAATCTACTCTTTAACCTTTACAGTAAAGGCAGAGGATTCAACAAAAAGCTGAGATGACTCACAAGCAGAGAGTGGAGAAATTCAACCAGCGTCTAGACAATCTTACTGAACACTTTGATATACCCAAAGTATCCTGGACTAAGTAATTAGTTTATAATCATTATTGTAAGTCTTGTAAAGTGCATAGGTTCAACTCTGTAACTCATACCATGCCGTTACTTAGTAATTTTACACTTAATATTATTACAAAGAGAATGTAATTTAAATCCAACTAAACCTTGTTTAGAATAGTTTTAGATGTAAGTTATTTGAATATACAATTTTAATGTTTAATATGTAATTTTATTTTATATCCCCTAATTCATTGAGCCAAATGTAAGCATTATTGCATTGCATCACGCCATTTTAGTCCACAAAGGTGTAGCACAAAGTGCGCATAATTTCACCAAGCTTCTGCCAGTTCAAACTTTGAGGAAGATTTTCACGAATCCGGTAAGAAATAAATTATCATACACATAAACAGAAATACATCTTTATCGTTTTGATAATTATGAACATAATTTATTTCTTATCAGATGCCGTCATTCGTAAAAATCTTCCTCCAACTATGACCTGGCAGAAGCTTGGTAAAATTATATGCTACACTTCTGGAGACTAAAATGGCGACGAGTAGACGCGCTAACGGTCACGTATCAACCGACTCACGGCTCACCCACTGATTCGACTCGTCTGGACTGCACGTCGTTTCGTCATCTTTCTCGTTCTGACATTTTGAGTGTGACCAGTTAGACAATGCTTAAATAGTGATGTAGCCAAATATAGTCGGAACGAAATTTTTTTATTTTTATTAATACACATAATTTTTAGAAAGATGTCTAGGTCCGAACTAAAAGTTTAGCAAATAAACGTTTATAAATGATGCAACTGATTATTACTTTAAAAACCGATACTTGACAATGTTGATGTCGAAATTTGGCTACATCACTATTTAAGCATTGTTTGACTGGTCACACTCGAAATTTCAGAACGAGAAAGATGACGTCAGTGCAGTCCGGTCGAGTCCGTGAGTGAGCAGTGAGTCAGTTGATACGTGATCGTTAGCCCGTAAACACGTCTTCGCTGCAGCTGCTTATATTTATCGAGAATAATTTCGGAAACTAAACAAGTCCGTACAAGATGGGTGAAGAAGACGAATACGCTTGTGTTAACAGATCACAACTAAAAATCAAGAATACAACTGGAATCAAAAAGAAAAAGAATAAGAAGTCTAGTAAAGAGAAGCAGAGACTGATTGAAAACGACATCAAACAACAAACTACAAATACAGTTGTAAACTCTAAAACAAAGGCTGAGATGGCATTTCAGAAGATGCAGGAGAAAATGGTATGTATTCAGACTAATTATAATCATTATTAGTTTAAATTTACTCGCTATTTCGCATGTGGTATTCTTTTAGTACGACGCATTTTTGTGGTATGTGTGATTATTTTGTACGTTCATGAACACGTGGTGTAATATTTTGAAGAGCATTGTGCCACACGGACCGATACTCTATATCAGAATGAGGTTACTTGATGCAATATCCCTACAAGATTTCCACGACTAGTTAATTCTTTACCTAGGAACATTATGTTTCTTACCCATATTATTCCTCTAGCAAAACATTTTGTACCTACTGTCTCAATTTCTTTTAATTTGTCATCGTTTTCAAACGTTTACTAATCTACTCTTTAACCTTTACAGCAAAGGCAGAGGATTCAACAAAAAGCTGAGATGACTCACAAGCAGAGAGTGGAGAAATTCAACCAGCGTCTAGACAATCTTACTGAACACTTTGATATACCCAAAGTATCCTGGACTAAGTAATTAGTTTATAATCATTATTGTAAGTCTTGTAAAGTGCATAGGTTCAACTCTGTAACTCATACCATGCCGTTACTTAGTAATTTTACACTTAATATTATTACAAAGAGAATGTAATTTAAATCCAACTAAACCTTGTTTAGAATAGTTTTAGATGTAAGTTATTTGAATATACAATTTTAATGTTTAATATGTAATTTTATTTTATATCCCCTAATTCATTGAGCCAAATGTAAGCATTATTGCATTGCATCACGCCATTTTAGTCCACAAAGGTGTAGCACAAAGTGCGCATAATTTCACCAAGCTTCTGCCAGTTCAAACTTTGAGGAAGATTTTCACGAATCCGGTAAGAAATAAATTATCATACACATAAACAGAAATACATCTTTATCGTTTTGATAATTATGAACATTCGTAAAAATCTTCCTCCAACTATGACCTGGCAGAAGCTTGGTAAAATTATATGCTACACTTCTGGAGACTAAAATGGCGACGAGTAGACGCGCTAACGGTCACGTATCAACCGACTCACGGCTCACCCACTGATTCGACTCGTCTGGATTGCACGTCGTTTCGTCATCTTTCTCGTTCTGACATTTTGAGTGTGACCAGTTAGACAATGCTTAAATAGTGATGTAGCCAAATATAGTCGGAACGAAATTTTTTTATTTTTATTAATACACATAATTTTTAGAAAGATGTCTAGGTCCGAACGAAAAGTTTAGCAAATAAACGTTTATAAATGATGCAACTGATTATTACTTTAAAAACCGATACTTGACAATGTTGATGTCGAAATTTGGCTACATCACTATTTAAGCATTGTTTGACTGGTCACACTCGAAATTTCAGAACGAGAAAGATGACGTCAGTGCAGTCCGGTCGAGTCCGTGAGTGAGCAGTGAGTCAGTTGATACGTGATCGTTAGCCCGTAAACACGTCTTCGCTGCAGCTGCTTATATTTATCGAGAATAATTTCGGAAACTAAACAAGTCCGTACAAGATGGGTGAAGAAGACGAATACGCTTGTGTTAACAGATCACAACTAAAAATCAAGAATACAACTGGAATCAAAAAGAAAAAGAATAAGAAGTGTAGTAAAGAGAAGCAGAGACTGATTGAAAACGACATCAAACAACAAACTACAAATACAGTTGTAAACTCTAAAACAAAGGCTGAGATGGCATTTCAGAAGATGCAGGAGAAAATGGTATGTATTCAGACTAATTATAATCATTATTAGTTTAAATTTACTCGCTATTTCGCATGTGGTATTCTTTTAGTACGACGCATTTTTGTGGTATGTGTGATTATTTTGTACGTTCATGAACACGTGGTGTAATATTTTGAAGAGCATTGTGCCACACGGACCGATACACTATATCAGAATGAGGTTACTTGATGCAATATCCCTACAAGATTTCCACGACTAGTTAATTCTTTACCTAGGAACATTATGTTTCTTACCCATATTATTCCTCTAGCAAAACATTTTGTACCTACTGTCTCAATTTCTTTTAATTTGTCATCGTTTTCAAACGTTTACTAATCTACTCTTTAACCTTTACAGCAAAGGCAGAGGATTCAACAAAAAGCTGAGATGACTCACAAGCAGAGAGTGGAGAAATTCAACCAGCGTCTAGACAATCTTACTGAACACTTTGATATACCCAAAGTATCCTGGACTAAGTAATTAGTTTATAATCATTATTGTAAGTCTTGTAAAGTGCATAGGTTCAACTCTGTAACTCATACCATGCCGTTACTTAGTAATTTTACACTTAATATTATTACAAAGAGAATGTAATTTAAATCCAACTGAACCTTGTTTAGAATAGTTTTAGATGTAAGTTATTTGAATATACAATTTTAATGTTTAATATGTAATTTTATTTTATATCCCCCAATTCATTGAGCCAAATGTAAGCATTATTGCATTGCATCACGCCATTTTAGTCCACAAAGGTGTAGCACAAAGTGCGCATAATTTCACCAAGCTTCTGCCAGTTCAAACTTTGAGGAAGATTTTCACGAATCCGGTAAGAAATAAATTATCATACACATAAACAGAAATACATCTTTATCGTTTTGATAATTATGAACATAATTTATTTCTTATCAGATGCCGTCATTCGTAAAAATCTTCCTCCAACTATGACCTGGCAGAAGCTTGGTAAAATTATATGCTACACTTCTGGAGACTAAAATGGCGACGAGTAGACGCGCTAACGGTCACGTATCAACCGACTCACGGCTCACCCACTGATTCGACTCGTCTGGACTGCACGTCGCTTCGTCATCTTTCTCGTTCTGACATTTTGAGTGTGACCAGTTAGACAATGCTTAAATAGTGATGTAGCCAAATATAGTCGGAACGAATTTTTTTTATTTTTATTAATACACATAATTTTTAGAAAGATGTCTAGGTCCGAACGAAAAGTTTAGCAAATAAACGTTTATAAATGATGCAACTGATTATTACTTTAAAAACCGATACTTGACAATGTTGATGTCGAAATTTGGCTACATCACTATTTAAGCATTGTTTGACTGGTCACACTCGAAATTTCAGAACGAGAAAGATGACGTCAGTGCAGTCCGGTCGAGTCCGTGAGTGAGCAGTGAGTCAGTTGATACGTGATCGTTAGCCCGTAAACACGTCTTCGCTGCAGCTGCTTATATTTATCGAGAATAATTTCGGAAACCAAACAAGTCCGTACAAGATGGGTGAAGAAGACGAATACGCTTGTGTTAACAGATCACAACTAAAAATCAAGAATACAACTGGAATCAAAAAGAAAAAGAATAAGAAGTGTAGTAAAGTGAAGCAGAGACTGATTGAAAACGACATCAAACAACAAACTACAAATACAGTTGTAAACTCTAAAACAAAGGCTGAGATGGCATTTCAGAAGATGCAGGAGAAAATGGTATGTATTCAGACTAATTATAATCATTATTAGTTTAAATTTACTCGCTATTTCGCATGTGGTATTCTTTTAGTACGACGCATTTTTGTGGTATGTGTGATTATTTTGTACGTTCATGAACACGTGGTGTAATATTTTGAAGAGCATTGTGCCACACGGACCGATACTCTATATCAGAATGAGGTTACTTGATGCAATATCCCTACAAGATTTCCACGACTAGTTAATTCTTTACCTAGGAACATTATGTTTCTTACCCATATTATTCCTCTAGCAAAACATTTTGTACCTACTGTCTCAATTTCTTTTAATTTGTCATCGTTTTCAAACGTTTACTAATCTACTCTTTAACCTTTACAGCAAAGGCAGAGGATTCAACAAAAAGCTGAGATGACTCACAAGCAGAGAGTGGAGAAATTCAACCAGCGTCTAGACAATCTTACTGAACACTTTGATATACCCAAAGTATCCTGGACTAAGTAATTAGTTTATAATCATTATTGTAAGTCTTGTAAAGTGCATAGGTTCAACTCTGTAACTCATACCATGCCGTTACTTAGTAATTTTACACTTAATATTATTACAAAGAGAATGTAATTTAAATCCAACTAAACCTTGTTTAGAATAGTTTTAGATGTAAGTTATTTGAATATACAATTTTAATGTTTAATATGTAATTTTATTTTATATCCCCTAATTCATTGAGCCAAATGTAAGCATTATTGCATTGCATCACGCCATTTTAGTCCACAAAGGTGTAGCACAAAGTGCGCATAATTTCACCAAGCTTCTGCCAGTTCAAACTTTGAGGAAGATTTTCACGAATCCGGTAAGAAATAAATTATCATACACATAAACAGAAATACATCTTTATCGTTTTGATAATTATGAACATAATTTATTTCTTATCAGATGCCGTCATTCGTAAAAATCTTCCTCCAACTATGACCTGGCAGAAGCTTGGTAAAATTATATGCTACACTTCTGGAGACTAAAATGGCGACGAGTAGACGCGCTAACGGTCACGTATCAACCGACTCACGGCTCACCCACTGATTCGACTCGTCTGGACTGCACGTCGTTTCGTCATCTTTCTCGTTCTGACATTTTGAGTGTGACCAGTTAGACAATGCTTAAATAGTGATTTAGCCAAATATAGTCGGAACGAAATTTTTTTATTTTTATTAATACACATAATTTTTAGAAAGATGTCTAGGTCCGAACGAAAAGTTTAGCAAATAAACGTTTATAAATGATGCAACTGATTATTACTTTAAAAACCGATACTTGACAATGTTGATGTCGAAATTTGGCTACATCACTATTTAAGCATTGTTTGACTGGTCACACTCGAAATTTCAGAACGAGAAAGATGACGTCAGTGCAGTCCGGTCGAGTCCGTGAGTGAGCAGTGAGTCAGTTGATACGTGATCGTTAGCCCGTAAACACGTCTTCGCTGCAGCTGCTTATATTTATCGAGAATAATTTCGGAAACTAAACAAGTCCGTACAAGATGGGTGAAGAAGACGAATACGCTTGTGTTAACAGATCACAACTAAAAATCAAGAATACAACTGGAATCAAAAAGAAAAAGAATAAGAAGTGTAGTAAAGAGAAGCAGAGACTGATTGAAAACGACATCAAACAACAAACTACAAATACAGTTGTAAACTCTAAAACAAAGGCTGAGATGGCATTTCAGAAGATACAGGAGAAAATGGTATGTATTCAGACTAATTATAATCATTATTAGTTTAAATTTACTCGCTATTTCGTATGTGGTATTCTTTTAGTACGACGCATTTTTGTGGTATGTGTGATTATTTTGTACGTTCATGAACACGTGGTGTAATATTTTGAAGAGCATTGTGCCACACGGACCGATACTCTATATCAGAATGAGGTTACTTGATGCAATATCCCTACAAGATTTCCACGACTAGTTAATTCTTTACCTAGGAACATTATGTTTCTTACCCATATTATTCCTCTAGCAAAACATTTTGTACCTACTGTCTCAATTTCTTTTAATTTGTCATCGTTTTCAAACGTTTACTAATCTACTCTTTAACCTTTACAGCAAAGGCAGAGGATTCAACAAAAAGCTGAGATGACTCACAAGCAGAGAGTGGAGAAATTCAACCAGCGTCTAGACAATCTTACTGAACACTTTGATATACCCAAAGTATCCTGGACTAAGTAATTAGTTTATAATCATTATTGTAAGTCTTGTAAAGTGCATAGGCTCAACTCTGTAACTCATACCATGCCGTTACTTAGTAATTTTACACTTAATATTATTACAAAGAGAATGTAATTTAAATCCAACTAAACCTTGTTAAGAATAGTTTTAGATGTAAGTTATTTGAATATACAATTTTAATTTTTAATATGTAATTTTATTTTATATCCCCCAATTCATTGAGCCAAATGTAAGTATTATTGCATTGCATCACGCCATTTTAGTCCACAAAGGTGTAGCACAAAGTGCGCATAATTTCACCAAGCTTCTGCCAGTTCAAACTTTGAGGAAGATTTTCACGAATCCGGTAAGAAATAAATTATCATACACATAAACAGAAATACATCTTTATCGTTTTGATAATTATGAACATAATTTATTTCTTATTAGATGCCGTCATTCGTAAAAATCTTCCTCCAACTATGACCTGGCAGAAGCTTGGTAAAATTATATGCTACACTTCTGGAGACTAAAATGGCGACGAGTAGACGCGCTAACGGTCACGTATCAACCGACTCACGGCTCACCCACTGATTCGACTCGTCTGGACTGCACGTCGCTTCGTCATCTTTCTCGTTCTGACATTTTGAGTGTGACCAGTTAGACAATGCTTAAATAGTGATGTAGCCAAATATAGTCGGAACGAAATTTTTTTATTTTTATTAATACACATAATTTTTTAGAAAGATGTCTAGGTCCGAACGGAAAGTTTAGCAAATAAACGTTTATAAATGATGCAACTGATTATTACTTTAAAAACCGATACTTGACAATGTTGATGTCGAAATTTGGCTACATCACTATTTAAGCATTGTTTGACTGGTCACACTCGAAATTTCAGAACGAGAAAGATGACGTCAGTGCAGTCCGGTCGAGTCCGTGAGTGAGCAGTGAGTCAGTTGATACGTGATCGTTAGCCCGTAAACACGTCTTCGCTGCAGCTGCTTATATTTATCGAGAATAATTTCGGAAACTAAACAAATCCGTACAAGATGGGTGAAGAAGACGAATACGCTTGTGTTAACAGATCACAACTAAAAATCAAGAATACAACTGGAATCAAAAAGAAAAAGAATAAGAAGTGTAGTAAAGAGAAGCAGAGACTGATTGAAAACGACATCAAACAACAAACTACAAATACAGTTGTAAACTCTAAAACAAAGGCTGAGATGGCATTTCAGAAGATGCAGGAGAAAATGGTATGTATTCAGACTAATTATAATCATTATTAGTTTAAATTTACTCGGTATTTCGTATGTGGTATTCTTTTAGTACGACGCATTTTTGTGGTATGTGTGATTATTTTGTACGTTCATGAACACGTGGTGTAATATTTTGAAGAGCATTGTGCCACACGGACCGATACTCTATATCAGAATGAGGTTACTTGATGCAATATCCCTACAAGATTTCCACGACTAGTTAATTCTTTACCTAGGAACATTATGTTTCTTACCCATATTATTCCTCTAGCAAAACATTTTGTACCTACTGTCTCAATTTCTTTTAATTTGTCATCGTTTTCAAACGTTTACTAATCTACTCTTTAACCTTTACAGCAAAGGCAGAGGATTCAACAAAAAGCTGAGATGACTCACAAGCAGAGAGTGGAGAAATTCAACCAGCGTCTAGACAATCTTACTGAACACTTTGATATACCCAAAGTATCCTGGACTAAGTAATTAGTTTATAATCATTATTGTAAGTCTTGTAAAGTGCATAGGTTCAACTCTGTAACTCATACCATGCCGTTACTTAGTAATTTTACACTTAATATTATTACAAAGAGAATGTAATTTAAATCCAACTAAGCCTTGTTTAGAATAGTTTTAGATGTAAGTTATTTGAATATACAATTTTAATGTTTAATATGTAATTTTATTTTATATCCCCTAATTCATTGAGCCAAATGTAAGCATTATTGCATTGCATCACGCCATTTTAGTCCACAAAGGTGTAGCACAAAGTGTGCATAATTTCACCAAGCTCCTGCCAGTTCAAACTTTGAGGAAGATTTTCACGAATCCGGTAAGAATTAAATTATCATACACATAAACAGAAATACATCTTTATCGTTTTGATAATTATGAACATAATTTATTTCTTATCAGATGCCGTCATTCGTAAAAATCTTCCTCCAACTATGACCTGGCAGAAGCTTGGTAAAATTATATGCTACACTTCTGGAGACTAAAATGGCGACGAGTAGACGCGCTAACGGTCACGTATCAACCGACTCACGGCTCACCCACTGATTCGACTCGTCTGGATTGCACGTCGTTTCGTCATCTTTCTCGTTCTGACATTTTGAGTGTGACCAGTTAGACAATGCTTAAATAGTGATGTAGCCAAATATAGTCGGAACGAAATTTTTTTATTTTTATTAATACACATAATTTTTAGAAAGATGTCTAGGTCCGAACGAAAAGTTTAGCAAATAAACGTTTATAAATGATGCAACTGATTATTACTTTAAAAACCGATACTTGACAATGTTGATGTCGAAATTTGGCTACATCACTATTTAAGCATTGTTTGACTGGTCACACTCGAAATTTCAGAACGAGAAAGATGACGTCAGTGCAGTCCGGTCGAGTCCGTGAGTGAGCAGTGAGTCAGTTGATACGTGATCGTTAGCCCGTAAACACGTCTTCGCTGCAGCTGCTTATATTTATCGAGAATAATTTCGGAAACTAAACAAGTCCGTACAAGATGGGTGAAGAAGACGAATACGCTTGTGTTAACAGATCACAACTAAAAATCAAGAATACAACTGGAATCAAAAAGAAAAAGAATAAGAAGTCTAGTAAAGAGAAGCAGAGACTGATTGAAAACGACATCAAACAACAAACTACAAATACAGTTGTAAACTCTAAAACAAAGGCTGAGATGGCATTTCAGAAGATGCAGGAGAAAATGGTATGTATTCAGACTAATTATAATCATTATTAGTTTAAATTTACTCGCTATTTCGTATGTGGTATTCTTTTAGTACGACGCATTTTTGTGGTATGTGTGATTATTTTGTACGTTCATGAACACGTGGTGTAATATTTTGAAGAGCATTGTGCCACACGGACCGATACTCTATATCAGAATGAGGTTACTTGATGCAATATCCCTACAAGATTTCCACGACTAGTTAATTCTTTACCTAGGAACATTATGTTTCTTACCCATATTATTCCTCTAGCAAAACATTTTGTACCTACTGTCTCAATTTCTTTTAATTTGTCATCGTTTTCAAACGTTTACTAATCTACTCTTTAACCTTTACAGCAAAGGCAGAGGATTCAACAAAAAGCTGAGATGACTCACAAGCAGAGAGTGGAGAAATTCAACCAGCGTCTAGACAATCTTACTGAACACTTTGATATACCCAAAGTATCCTGGACTAAGTAATTAGTTTATAATCATTATTGTAAGTCTTGTAAAGTGCATAGGTTCAACTCTGTAACTCATACCATGCCGTTACTTAGTAATTTTACACTTAATATTATTACAAAGAGAATGTAATTTAAATCCAACTAAGCCTTGTTTAGAATAGTTTTAGATGTAAGTTATTTGAATATACAATTTTAATGTTTAATATGTAATTTTATTTTATATCCCCTAATTCATTGAGCCAAATGTAAGCATTATTGCATTGCATCACGCCATTTTAGTCCACAAAGGTGTAGCACAAAGTGTGCATAATTTCACCAAGCTCCTGCCAGTACAAAGTTTGAGGAAGATTTTCACGAATCCGGTAAGAATTAAATTATCATACACATAAACAGAAATACATCTTTATCGTTTTGATAATTATGAACATAATTTATTTCTTATCAGATGCCGTCATTCGTAAAAATCTTCCTCCAACTATGACCTGGCAGAAGCTTGGTAAAATTATATGCTACACTTCTGGAGACTAAAATGGCGACGAGTAGACGCGCTAACGGTCACGTATCAACCGACTCACGGCTCACCCACTGATTCGACTCGTCTGGATTGCACGTCGTTTCGTCATCTTTCTCGTTCTGACATTTTGAGTGTGACCAGTTAGACAATGCTTAAATAGTGATGTAGCCAAATATAGTCGGAACGAAATTTTTTTATTTTTATTAATACACATAATTTTTAGAAAGATGTCTAGGTCCGAACGAAAAGTTTAGCAAATAAACGTTTATAAATGATGCAACTGATTATTACTTTAAAAACCGATACTTGACAATGTTGATGTCGAAATTTGGCTACATCACTATTTAAGCATTGTTTGACTGGTCACACTCGAAATTTCAGAACGAGAAAGATGACGTCAGTGCAGTCCGGTCGAGTCCGTGAGTGAGCAGTGAGTCAGTTGATACGTGATCGTTAGCCCGTAAACACGTCTTCGCTGCAGCTGCTTATATTTATCGAGAATAATTTCGGAAACTAAACAAGTCCGTACAAGATGGGTGAAGAAGACGAATACGCTTGTGTTAACAGATCACAACTAAAAATCAAGAATACAACTGGAATCAAAAAGAAAAAGAATAAGAAGTGTAGTAAAGAGAAGCAGAGACTGATTGAAAACGACATCAAACAACAAACTACAAATACAGTTGTAAACTCTAAAACAAAGGCTGAGATGGCATTTCAGAAGATGCAGGAGAAAATGGTATGTATTCAGACTAATTATAATCATTATTAGTTTAAATTTACTCGCTATTTCGCATGTGGTATTCTTTTAGTACGACGCATTTTTGTGGTATGTGTGATTATTTTGTACGTTCATGAACACGTGGTGTAATATTTTGAAGAGCATTGTGCCACACGGACCGATACTCTATATCAGAATGAGGTTACTTGATGCAATATCCCTACAAGATTTCCACGACTAGTTAATTCTTTACCTAGGAACATTATGTTTCTTACCCATATTATTCCTCTAGCAAAACATTTTGTACCTACTGTCTCAATTTCTTTTAATTTGTCATCGTTTTCAAACGTTTACTAATCTACTCTTTAACCTTTACAGCAAAGGCAGAGGATTCAACAAAAAGCTGAGATGACTCACAAGCAGAGAGTGGAGAAATTCAACCAGCGTCTAGACAATCTTACTGAACACTTTGATATACCCAAAGTATCCTGGACTAAGTAATTAGTTTATAATCATTATTGTAAGTCTTGTAAAGTGCATAGGTTCAACTCTGTAACTCATACCATGCCGTTACTTAGTAATTTTACACTTAATATTATTACAAAGAGAATGTAATTTAAATCCAACTAAGCCTTGTTTAGAATAGTTTTAGATGTAAGTTATTTGAATATACAATTTTAATGTTTAATATGTAATTTTATTTTATATCCCCTAATTCATTGAGCCAAATGTAAGCATTATTGCATTGCATCACGCCATTTTAGTCCACAAAGGTGTAGCACAAAGTGTGCATAATTTCACCAAGCTTCTGCCAGTTCAAACTTTGAGGAAGATTTTCACGAATCCGGTAAGAATTAAATTATCATACACATAAACAGAAATACATCTTTATCGTTTTGATAATTATGAACATAATTTATTTCTTATCAGATGCCGTCATTCGTAAAAATCTTCCTCCAACTATGACCTGGCAGAAGCTTGGTAAAATTATATGCTACACTTCTGGAGACTAAAATGGCGACGAGTAGACGCGCTAATGGTCACGTATCAACCGACTCACGGCTCACCCACTGATTCGACTCGTCTGGATTGCACGTCGTTTCGTCATCTTTCTCGTTCTGACATTTTGAGTGTGACCAGTTAGACAATGCTTAAATAGTGATGTAGCCAAATATAGTCGGAACGAAATTTTTTTATTTTTATTAATACACATAATTTTTAGAAAGATGTCTAGGTCCGAACGAAAAGTTTAGCAAATAAACGTTTATAAATGATGCAACTGATTATTACTTTAAAAACCGATACTTGACAATGTTGATGTCGAAATTTGGCTACATCACTATTTAAGCATTGTTTGACTGGTCACACTCGAAATTTCAGAACGAGAAAGATGACGTCAGTGCAGTCCGGTCGAGTCCGTGAGTGAGCAGTGAGTCAGTTGATACGTGATCGTTAGCCCGTAAACACGTCTTCGCTGCAGCTGCTTATATTTATCGAGAATAATTTCGGAAACTAAACAAGTCCGTACAAGATGGGTGAAGAAGACGAATACGCTTGTGTTAACAGATCACAACTAAAAATCAAGAATACAACTGGAATCAAAAAGAAAAAGAATAAGAAGTGTAGTAAAGAGAAGCAGAGACTGATTGAAAACGACATCAAACAACAAACTACAAATATAGTTGTAAACTCTAAAACAAAGGCTGAGATGGCATTTCAGAAGATGCAGGAGAAAATGGTATGTATTCAGACTAATTATAATCATTATTAGTTTAAATTTACTCGCTATTTCGTATGTGGTATTCTTTTAGTACGACGCATTTTTGTGGTATGTGTGATTATTTTGTACGTTCATGAACACGTGGTGTAATATTTTGAAGAGCATTGTGCCACACGGACCGATACTCTATATCAGAATGAGGTTACTTGATGCAATATCCCTACAAGATTTCCACGACTAGTTAATTCTTTACCTAGGAACATTATGTTTCTTACCCATATTATTCCTCTAGCAAAACATTTTGTACCTACTGTCTCAATTTCTTTTAATTTGTCATCGTTTTCAAACGTTTACTAATCTACTCTTTAACCTTTACAGCAAAGGCAGAGGATTCAACAAAAAGCTGAGATGACTCACAAGCAGAGAGTGGAGAAATTCAACCAGCGTCTAGACAATCTTACTGAACACTTTGATATACCCAAAGTATCCTGGACTAAGTAATTAGTTTATAATCATTATTGTAAGTCTTGTAAAGTGCATAGGTTCAACTCTGTAACTCATACCATGCCGTTACTTAGTAATTTTACACTTAATATTATTACAAAGAGAATGTAATTTAAATCCAACTGAACCTTGTTTAGAATAGTTTTAGATGTAAGTTATTTGAATATACAATTTTAATGTTTAATATGTAATTTTATTTTATATCCCCTAATTCATTGAGCCAAATGTAAGCATTATTGCATTGCATCACGCCATTTTAGTCCACAAAGGTGTAGCACAAAGTGCGCATAATTTCACCAAGCTTCTGCCAGTTCAAACTTTGAGGAAGATTTTCACGAATCCGGTAAGAAATAAATTATCATACACATAAACAGAAATACATCTTTATCGTTTTGATAATTATGAACATTCGTAAAAATCTTCCTCCAACTATGACCTGGCAGAAGCTTGGTAAAATTATATGCTACACTTCTGGAGACTAAAATGGCGACGAGTAGACGCGCTAACGGTCACGTATCAACCGACTCACGGATCACCCACTGATTCGACTCGTCTGAACTGCACGTCGTTTCGTCATCCTTCTCGTTCTGACATTTTGAGTGTGACCAGTTAGACAATGCTTAAATAGTGATGTAGCCAAATATAGTCGGAACGAAATTTTTTTATTTTTATTAATACACATAATTTTTAGAAAGATGTCTAGGTCCGAACGAAAAGTTTAGCAAATAAACGTTTATAAATGATGCAACTGATTATTACTTTAAAAACCGATACTTGACAATGTTGATGTCGAAATTTGGCTACATCACTATTTAAGCATTGTTTGACTGGTCACACTCGAAATTTCAGAACGAGAAAGATGACGTCAGTGCAGTCCGGTCGAGTCCGTGAGTGAGCAGTGAGTCAGTTGATACGTGATCGTTAGCCCGTAAACACGTCTTCGCTGCAGCTGCTTATATTTATCGAGAATAATTTCGGAAACTAAACAAGTCCGTACAAGATGGGTGAAGAAGACGAATACGCTTGTGTTAACAGATCACAACTAAAAATCAAGAATACAACTGGAATCAAAAAGAAAAAGAATAAGAAGTCTAGTAAAGAGAAGCAGAGACTGATTGAAAACGACATCAAACAACAAACTACAAATACAGTTGTAAACTCTAAAACAAAGGCTGAGATGGCATTTCAGAAGATGCAGGAGAAAATGGTATGTATTCAGACTAATTATAATCATTATTAGTTTAAATTTACTCGCTATTTCGCATGTGGTATTCTTTTAGTACGACGCATTTTTGTGGTATGTGTGATTATTTTGTACGTTCATGAACACGTGGTGTAATATTTTGAAGAGCATTGTGCCACACGGACCGATACTCTATATCAGAATGAGGTTACTTGATGCAATATCCCTACAAGATTTCCACGACTAGTTAATTCTTTACCTAGGAACATTATGTTTCTTACCCATATTATTCCTCTAGCAAAACATTTTGTACCTACTGTCTCAATTTCTTTTAATTTGTCATCGTTTTCAAACGTTTACTAATCTACTCTTTAACCTTTACAGCAAAGGCAGAGGATTCAACAAAAAGCTGAGATGACTCACAAGCAGAGAGTGGAGAAATTCAACCAGCGTCTAGACAATCTTACTGAACACTTTGATATACCCAAAGTATCCTGGACTAAGTAATTAGTTTATAATCATTATTGTAAGTCTTGTAAAGTGCATAGGTTCAACTCTGTAACTCATACCATGCCGTTACTTAGTAATTTTACACTTAATATTATTACAAAGAGAATGTAATTTAAATCCAACTGAACCTTGTTTAGAATAGTTTTAGATGTAAGTTATTTGAATATACAATTTTAATGTTTAATATGTAATTTTATTTTATATCCCCTAATTCATTGAGCCAAATGTAAGCATTATTGCATTGCATCACGCCATTTTAGTCCACAAAGGTGTAGCACAAAGTGCGCATAATTTCACCAAGCTTCTGCCAGTTCAAACTTTGAGGAAGATTTTCACGAATCCGGTAAGAAATAAATTATCATACACATAAACAGAAATACATCTTTATCGTTTTGATAATTATGAACATTCGTAAAAATCTTCCTCCAACTATGACCTGGCAGAAGCTTGGTAAAATTATATGCTACACTTCTGGAGACTAAAATGGCGACGAGTAGACGCGCTAACGGTCACGTATCAACCGACTCACGGCTCACCCACTGATTCGACTCGTCTGGACTGCACGTCGTTTCGTCATCTTTCTCGTTCTGACATTTTGAGTGTGACCAGTTAGACAATGCTTAAATAGTGATGTAGCCAAATATAGTCGGAACGAAATTTTTTTATTTTTATTAATACACATAATTTTTAGAAAGATGTCTAGGTCCGAACGAAAAGTTTAGCAAATAAACGTTTATAAATGATGCAACTGATTATTACTTTAAAAACCGATACTTGACAATGTTGATGTCGAAATTTGGCTACATCACTATTTAAGCATTGTTTGACTGGTCACACTCGAAATTTCAGAACGAGAAAGATGACGTCAGTGCAGTCCGGTCGAGTCCGTGAGTGAGCAGTGAGTCAGTTGATACGTGATCGTTAGCCCGTAAACACGTCTTCGCTGCAGCTGCTTATATTTATCGAGAATAATTTCGGAAACTTAACAAATCCGTACAAGATGGGTGAAGAAGACGAATACGCTTGTGTTAACAGATCACAACTAAAAATCAAGAATACAACTGGAATCAAAAAGAAAAAGAATAAGAAGTCTAGTAAAGAGAAGCAGAGACTGATTGAAAACGACATCAAACAACAAACTACAAATACTTCAATCACTATTTAAGCATTGTTTGACTGGTCACACTCGAAATTTCAGAACGAGAAAGATGACGTCAGTGCAGTCCGGTCGAGTCCGTGAGTGAGCAGTGAGTCAGTTGATACGTGATCGTTAGCCCGTAAACACGTCTTCGCTGCAGCTGCTTATATTTATCGAGAATAATTTCGGAAACCAAACAAGTCCGTACAAGATGGGTGAAGAAGACGAATACGCTTGTGTTAACAGATCACAACTAAAAATCAAGAATACAACTGGAATCAAAAAGAAAAAGAATAAGAAGTCTAGTAAAGAGAAGCAGAGACTGATTGAAAACGACATCAAACAACAAACTACAAATACAGTTGTAAACTCTAAAACAAAGGCTGAGATGGCATTTCAGAAGATGCAGGAGAAAATGGTATGTATTCAGACTAATTATAATCATTATTAGTTTAAATTTACTCGCTATTTCGCATGTGGTATTCTTTTAGTACGACGCATTTTTGTGGTATGTGTGATTATTTTGTACGTTCATTCACTAAAATGGCGACGAGTAGACGCGCTAACGGTCACGTATCAACCGACTCACGGCTCACCCACTGATTCGACTCGTCTGGACTGCACGTCGTTTCGTCATCTTTCTCGTTCTGACATTTTGAGTGTGACCAGTTAGACAATGCTTAAATAGTGATGTAGCCAAATATAGTCGGAACGAAATTTTTTTATTTTTATTAATACACATAATTTTTAGAAAGATGTCTAGGTCCGAACGAAAAGTTTAGCAAATAAACGTTTATAAATGATGCAACTGATTATTACTTTAAAAACCGATACTTGACAATGTTGATGTCGAAATTTGGCTACATCACTATTTAAGCATTGTTTGACTGGTCACACTCGAAATTTCAGAACGAGAAAGATGACGTCAGTGCAGTCCGGTCGAGTCCGTGAGTGAGCAGTGAGTCAGTTGATACGTGATCGTTAGCCCGTAAACACGTCTTCGCTGCAGCTGCTTATATTTATCGAGAATAATTTCGGAAACTAAACAAGTCCGTACAAGATGGGTGAAGAAGACGAATACGCTTGTGTTAACAGATCACAACTAAAAATCAAGAATACAACTGGAATCAAAAAGAAAAAGAATAAGAAGTCTAGTAAAGAGAAGCAGAGACTGATTGAAAACGACATCAAACAACAAACTACAAATACAGTTGTAAACTCTAAAACAAAGGCTGAGATGGCATTTCAGAAGATGCAGGAGAAAATGGTATGTATTCAGACTAATTATAATCATTATTAGTTTAAATTTACTCGCTATTTCGCATGTGGTATTCTTTTAGTACGACGCATTTTTGTGGTATGTGTGATTATTTTGTACGTTCATGAACACGTGGTGTGATATTTTGAAGAGCATTGTGCCACACGGACCGATACTCTATATCAGAATGAGGTTACTTGATGCAATATCCCTACAAGATTTCCACGACTAGTTAATTCTTTACCTAGGAACATTATGTTTCTTACCCATATTATTCCTCTAGCAAAACATTTTGTACCTATTGTCTCAATTTCTTTTAATTTGTCATCGTTTTCAAACGTTTACTAATCTACTCTTTAACCTTTACAGCAAAGGCAGAGGATTCAACAAAAAGCTGAGATGACTCACAAGCAGAGAGTGGAGAAATTCAACCAGCGTCTAGACAATCTTACTGAACACTTTGATATACCCAAAGTATCCTGGACTAAGTAATTAGTTTATAATCATTATTGTAAGTCTTGTAAAGTGCATAGGTTCAACTCTGTAACTCATACCATGCCGTTACTTAGTAATTTTACACTTAATATTATTACAAAGAGAATGTAATTTAAATCCAACTAAACCTTGTTTAGAATAGTTTTAGATGTAAGTTATTTGAATATACAATTTTAATGTTTAATATGTAATTTTATTTTATATCCCCTAATTCATTGAGCCAAATGTAAGCATTATTGCATTGCATCACGCCATTTTAGTCCACAAAGGTGTAGCACAAAGTGCGCATAATTTCACCAAGCTTCTGCCAGTTCAAACTTTGAGGAAGATTTTCACGAATCCGGTAAGAAATAAATTATCATACACATAAACAGAAATACATCTTTATCGTTTTGATAATTATGAACATTCGTAAAAATCTTCCTCCAACTATGACCTGGCAGAAGCTTGGTAAAATTATATGCTACACTTCTGGAGACTAAAATGGCGACGAGTAGACGCGCTAACGGTCACGTATCAACCGACTCACGGCTCACCCACTGATTCGACTCGTCTGGACTGCACGTCGTTTCGTCATCTTTCTCGTTCTGACATTTTGAGTGTGACCAGTTAGACAATGCTTAAATAGTGATGTAGCCAAATATAGTCGGAACGAAATTTTTTTATTTTTATTAATACACATAATTTTTAGAAAGATGTCTAGGTCCGAACTAAAAGTTTAGCAAATAAACGTTTATAAATGATGCAACTGATTATTACTTTAAAAACCGATACTTGACAATGTTGATGTCGAAATTTGGCTACATCACTGGGTCATTCCCTTGTGAGATGTACTACCACGAGGCCTCTGTAAACACAGGACAAGATATTAGCGACCTTTTCGCTAGCTATTTCCAGTCCATATTTTTAGAACCCGAAACAACAACGGCTGTTGGTGAGAGTACTTCTGGTGAGCGATGTAGTAATACTGCTATGTCTGTCAGCACAGTCGACTTAAACCACGCACGAGTCTTGAAGCTGCTGAAGTCCTTGGACCTTGCCAAATCAGGTGGACCAGATCTAATACCTCCGTTGTTCATTGTTAATTGTGCTGAAAGTCTTGCTGAACCCATAACTATCCTATTCAAGCGGTCTCTTTCTGACTGTAGAGTTCCAAAGATCTGGAAGTTGCCTTCGTCACCCCCGTTTTCAAAAAAGGGGATAAATCAAATGTTGAAAACTACCGTCCCATTTCTAAAATCTGCCTCTTTTCTAAAGTTCTAGAACATATAGTTTATACAGATGTCTACGCGGCTTTTAAGACTATTCTTGTTGATGAACAGCACGGTTTTATTAGGAACCGCTCGACTACGTCTAACTTACTTCTATCACAGGAATTTATTACGAATGGCATGGCGCAGCGTCAAGTTGACGTAATTTATACGGACTACAGCAAATGCTTCGACCGTATTGATCACCGCATGCTACTAGAAAAGTTGTTTCTCGCCGGAATCCATGGAGACTTGTACCGATGGTTCTCATCCTATATAGAGAATAGAACGCAGGCCGTCGTGCTTCATGGCTACACCTCGGGTTGGAATTCTGTCCCGTCAGGAGTGCCCCAAGGTTCCATTCTGGGTCCTTTGTTATTCATATTGTTCATTACAGATATCAAGCAATGCTTTCATCATTCATATATTCTTCTCTATGCTGATGACATGAAAATTCACAAAGTTGTAAGAGACATGTCTGATGCATATCAATTGCAAGAGGACCTGCACAGATTTGAGATGTATTGCAAACGTAACAAACTCCAATTAAATGTCTCTAAGTGTTTCGTCCTAACATTCTCACGACGCACGTCTTTGATCAATTTTAATTATGTCATCAACTCGGAATTGATTAGCAGGGTGAATAGCATAAGAGATTTAGGAGTGATCGTAGACAACAAGCTATTGTTTGATCAACATGTGAATGGTATGGTAACAAAGGCATCCAAGGCTCTGGGATTTATACTCCGCACTACGGCCTGTTTCCGATCACTTAAACCATTAAAAATTTTGTATTGCTCTTTCGTACGTAGCCACTTAGAATACGCATCACAGGTTTGGAACCCGCAGTATGAGGTTTATAAGTCCCGATTTGAGGGCGTCCCAAGAAAATTTCTTCATTACCTAGACTATAGAGCGCGGCAATACTCAGTTGACTATAACCACCGCTGTAAACGATACCACTTCCTTCCTCTGGACGTGAGGCGTCGTATTGGAGACATAACTATGCTTATGCGTATCGCAAATGGCCATATTGACTGTCCTGAACTTGTTGCAAAATTAGCATTGCGCGCGAACCTAATGGGATTACGTCAGCGACCTATATTAAGTGTACCCTTCGCAACGACTAACTACACGAAAAACGTTTTTTCAATAAGAAGTGCACTTGATTTTAATAGACTGTCTAAGGAGTTTGACATCGACTTATTCTGCACCAGTGTAGTATCCTTGCGACATCAAATCGCACAA
This sequence comes from Spodoptera picta, assembly GCA_038387885.1. NCBI lineage: Eukaryota > Metazoa > Arthropoda > Insecta > Lepidoptera > Noctuidae > Spodoptera > Spodoptera picta. Next base: position 23,618 of record JAZHFQ010000248.1, read on the forward strand.
AACTTCTTCCATGGTTAACTTCTTTTTCTAATTATTCTTCTAACAATTAATATTTGGTCGTAATTAATTGTCTTCTGTACTCTTTTTTTTTTGTATCTATATGTGGAGGCTTGTAATTGGCAATTTGTGAATATTATACTCTTAAAAAATCATTTTCTATGTATTAGTCTGTAAGCCTTCTTAAAATAAATAAAATAAAATAAAATAAAATTAAGCATTGTTTGACTGGTCACACTCGAAATTTCAGAACGAGAAAGATGACGTCAGTGCAGTCCGGTCGAGTCCGTGAGTGAGCAGTGAGTCAGTTGATACGTGATCGTTAGCCCGTAAACACGTCTTCGCTGCAGCTGCTTATATTTATCGAGAATAATTTCGGAAACTTAACAAATCCGTACAAGATGGGTGAAGAAGACGAATACGCTTGTGTTAACAGATCACAACTAAAAATCAAGAATACAACTGGAATCAAAAAGAAAAAGAATAAGAAGTCTAGTAAAGAGAAGCAGAGACTGATTGAAAACGACATCAAACAACAAACTACAAATACAGTTGTAAACTCTAAAACAAAGGCTGAGATGGCATTTCAGAAGATGCAGGAGAAAATGGTATGTATTCAGACTAATTATAATCATTATTAGTTTAAATTTACTCGCTATTTCGCATGTGGTATTCTTTTAGTACGACGCATTTTTGTGGTATGTGTGATTATTTTGTACGTTCATGAACACGTGGTGTAATATTTTGAAGAGCATTGTGCCACACGGACCGATACTCTATATCAGAATGAAGTTACTTGATGCAATATCCCTACAAGATTTCCACGACTAGTTAATTCTTTACCTAGGAACATTATGTTTCTTACCCATATTATTCCTCTAGCAAAACATTTTGTACCTACTGTCTCAATTTCTTTTAATTTGTCATCGTTTTCAAACGTTTACTAATCTACTCTTTAACCTTTACAGCAAAGGCAGAGGATTCAACAAAAAGCTGAGATGACTCACAAGCAGAGAGTGGAGAAATTCAACCAGCGTCTAGACAATCTTACTGAACACTTTGATATACCCAAAGTATCCTGGACTAAGTAATTAGTTTATAATCATTATTGTAAGTCTTGTAAAGTGCATAGGTTCAACTCTGTAACTCATACCATGCCGTTACTTAGTAATTTTACACTTAATATTATTACAAAGAGAATGTAATTTAAATCCAACTGAACCTTGTTTAGAATAGTTTTAGATGTAAGTTATTTGAATATACAATTTTAATGTTTAATATGTAATTTTATTTTATATCCCCTAATTCATTGAGCCAAATGTAAGCATTATTGCATTGCATCACGCCATTTTAGTCCACAAAGGTGTAGCACAAAGTGCGCATAATTTCACCAAGCTTCTGCCAGTTCAAACTTTGAGGAAGATTTTCACGAATCCGGTAAGAAATAAATTATCATACACATAAACAGAAATACATCTTTATCGTTTTGATAATTATGAACATTCGTAAAAATCTTCCTCCAACTATGACCTGGCAGAAGCTTGGTAAAATTATATGCTACACTTCTGGAGACTAAAATGGCGACGAGTAGACGCGCTAACGGTCACGTATCAACCGACTCACGGCTCACCCACTGATTCGACTCGTCTGGACTGCACGTCGTTTCGTCATCTTTCTCGTTCTGACATTTTGAGTGTGACCAGTTAGACAATGCTTAAATAGTGATGTAGCCAAATATAGTCGGAACGAAATTTTTTTATTTTTATTAATACACATAATTTTTAGAAAGATGTCTAGGTCCGAACGAAAAGTTTAGCAAATAAACGTTTATAAATGATGCAACTGATTATTACTTTAAAAACCGATACTTGACAATGTTGATGTCGAAATTTGGCTACATCACTATTTAAGCATTGTTTGACTGGTCACACTCGAAATTTCAGAACGAGAAAGATGACGTCAGTGCAGTCCGGTCGAGTCCGTGAGTGAGCAGTGAGTCAGTTGATACGTGATCGTTAGCCCGTAAACACGTCTTCGCTGCAGCTGCTTATATTTATCGAGAATAATTTCGGAAACTAAACAAGTCCGTACAAGATGGGTGAAGAAGACGAATACGCTTGTGTTAACAGATCACAACTAAAAATCAAGAATACAACTGGAATCAAAAAGAAAAAGAATAAGAAGTCTAGTAAAGAGAAGCAGAGACTGATTGAAAACGACATCAAACAACAAACTACAAATACAGTTGTAAACTCTAAAACAAAGGCTGAGATGGCATTTCAGAAGATGCAGGAGAAAATGGTATGTATTCAGACTAATTATAATCATTATTAGTTTAAATTTACTCGCTATTTCGCATGTGGTATTCTTTTAGTACGACGCATTTTTGTGGTATGTGTGATTATTTTGTACGTTCATTCACTAAAATGGCGACGAGTAGACGCGCTAACGGTCACGTATCAACCGACTCACGGCTCACCCACTGATTCGACTCGTCTGGACTGCACGTCGTTTCGTCATCTTTCTCGTTCTGACATTTTGAGTGTGACCAGTTAGACAATGCTTAAATAGTGATGTAGCCAAATATAGTCGGAACGAAATTTTTTTATTTTTATTAATACACATAATTTTTAGAAAGATGTCTAGGTCCGAACGAAAAGTTTAGCAAATAAACGTTTATAAATGATGCAACTGATTATTACTTTAAAAACCGATACTTGACAATGTTGATGTCGAAATTTGGCTACATCACTATTTAAGCATTGTTTGACTGGTCACACTCGAAATTTCAGAACGAGAAAGATGACGTCAGTGCAGTCCGGTCGAGTCCGTGAGTGAGCAGTGAGTCAGTTGATACGTGATCGTTAGCCCGTAAACACGTCTTCGCTGCAGCTGCTTATATTTATCGAGAATAATTTCGGAAACTAAACAAGTCCGTACAAGATGGGTGAAGAAGACGAATACGCTTGTGTTAACAGATCACAACTAAAAATCAAGAATACAACTGGAATCAAAAAGAAAAAGAATAAGAAGTCTAGTAAAGAGAAGCAGAGACTGATTGAAAACGACATCAAACAACAAACTACAAATACAGTTGTAAACTCTAAAACAAAGGCTGAGATGGCATTTCAGAAGATGCAGGAGAAAATGGTATGTATTCAGACTAATTATAATCATTATTAGTTTAAATTTACTCGCTATTTCGCATGTGGTATTCTTTTAGTACGACGCATTTTTGTGGTATGTGTGATTATTTTGTACGTTCATGAACACGTGGTGTGATATTTTGAAGAGCATTGTGCCACACGGACCGATACTCTATATCAGAATGAGGTTACTTGATGCAATATCCCTACAAGATTTCCACGACTAGTTAATTCTTTACCTAGGAACATTATGTTTCTTACCCATATTATTCCTCTAGCAAAACATTTTGTACCTATTGTCTCAATTTCTTTTAATTTGTCATCGTTTTCAAACGTTTACTAATCTACTCTTTAACCTTTACAGCAAAGGCAGAGGATTCAACAAAAAGCTGAGATGACTCACAAGCAGAGAGTGGAGAAATTCAACCAGCGTCTAGACAATCTTACTGAACACTTTGATATACCCAAAGTATCCTGGACTAAGTAATTAGTTTATAATCATTATTGTAAGTCTTGTAAAGTGCATAGGTTCAACTCTGTAACTCATACCATGCCGTTACTTAGTAATTTTACACTTAATATTATTACAAAGAGAATGTAATTTAAATCCAACTAAACCTTGTTTAGAATAGTTTTAGATGTAAGTTATTTGAATATACAATTTTAATGTTTAATATGTAATTTTATTTTATATCCCCTAATTCATTGAGCCAAATGTAAGCATTATTGCATTGCATCACGCCATTTTAGTCCACAAAGGTGTAGCACAAAGTGCGCATAATTTCACCAAGCTTCTGCCAGTTCAAACTTTGAGGAAGATTTTCACGAATCCGGTAAGAAATAAATTATCATACACATAAACAGAAATACATCTTTATCGTTTTGATAATTATGAACATTCGTAAAAATCTTCCTCCAACTATGACCTGGCAGAAGCTTGGTAAAATTATATGCTACACTTCTGGAGACTAAAATGGCGACGAGTAGACGCGCTAACGGTCACGTATCAACCGACTCACGGCTCACCCACTGATTCGACTCGTCTGGACTGCACGTCGTTTCGTCATCTTTCTCGTTCTGACATTTTGAGTGTGACCAGTTAGACAATGCTTAAATAGTGATGTAGCCAAATATAGTCGGAACGAAATTTTTTTATTTTTATTAATACACATAATTTTTAGAAAGATGTCTAGGTCCGAACTAAAAGTTTAGCAAATAAACGTTTATAAATGATGCAACTGATTATTACTTTAAAAACCGATACTTGACAATGTTGATGTCGAAATTTGGCTACATCACTGGGTCATTCCCTTGTGAGATGTACTACCACGAGGCCTCTGTAAACACAGGACAAGATATTAGCGACCTTTTCGCTAGCTATTTCCAGTCCATATTTTTAGAACCCGAAACAACAACGGCTGTTGGTGAGAGTACTTCTGGTGAGCGATGTAGTAATACTGCTATGTCTGTCAGCACAGTCGACTTAAACCACGCACGAGTCTTGAAGCTGCTGAAGTCCTTGGACCTTGCCAAATCAGGTGGACCAGATCTAATACCTCCGTTGTTCATTGTTAATTGTGCTGAAAGTCTTGCTGAACCCATAACTATCCTATTCAAGCGGTCTCTTTCTGACTGTAGAGTTCCAAAGATCTGGAAGTTGCCTTCGTCACCCCCGTTTTCAAAAAAGGGGATAAATCAAATGTTGAAAACTACCGTCCCATTTCTAAAATCTGCCTCTTTTCTAAAGTTCTAGAACATATAGTTTATACAGATGTCTACGCGGCTTTTAAGACTATTCTTGTTGATGAACAGCACGGTTTTATTAGGAACCGCTCGACTACGTCTAACTTACTTCTATCACAGGAATTTATTACGAATGGCATGGCGCAGCGTCAAGTTGACGTAATTTATACGGACTACAGCAAATGCTTCGACCGTATTGATCACCGCATGCTACTAGAAAAGTTGTTTCTCGCCGGAATCCATGGAGACTTGTACCGATGGTTCTCATCCTATATAGAGAATAGAACGCAGGCCGTCGTGCTTCATGGCTACACCTCGGGTTGGAATTCTGTCCCGTCAGGAGTGCCCCAAGGTTCCATTCTGGGTCCTTTGTTATTCATATTGTTCATTACAGATATCAAGCAATGCTTTCATCATTCATATATTCTTCTCTATGCTGATGACATGAAAATTCACAAAGTTGTAAGAGACATGTCTGATGCATATCAATTGCAAGAGGACCTGCACAGATTTGAGATGTATTGCAAACGTAACAAACTCCAATTAAATGTCTCTAAGTGTTTCGTCCTAACATTCTCACGACGCACGTCTTTGATCAATTTTAATTATGTCATCAACTCGGAATTGATTAGCAGGGTGAATAGCATAAGAGATTTAGGAGTGATCGTAGACAACAAGCTATTGTTTGATCAACATGTGAATGGTATGGTAACAAAGGCATCCAAGGCTCTGGGATTTATACTCCGCACTACGGCCTGTTTCCGATCACTTAAACCATTAAAAATTTTGTATTGCTCTTTCGTACGTAGCCACTTAGAATACGCATCACAGGTTTGGAACCCGCAGTATGAGGTTTATAAGTCCCGATTTGAGGGCGTCCCAAGAAAATTTCTTCATTACCTAGACTATAGAGCGCGGCAATACTCAGTTGACTATAACCACCGCTGTAAACGATACCACTTCCTTCCTCTGGACGTGAGGCGTCGTATTGGAGACATAACTATGCTTATGCGTATCGCAAATGGCCATATTGACTGTCCTGAACTTGTTGCAAAATTAGCATTGCGCGCGAACCTAATGGGATTACGTCAGCGACCTATATTAAGTGTACCCTTCGCAACGACTAACTACACGAAAAACGTTTTTTCAATAAGAAGTGCACTTGATTTTAATAGACTGTCTAAGGAGTTTGACATCGACTTATTCTGCACCAGTGTAGTATCCTTGCGACATCAAATCGCACAAAACTTCTTCCATGGTTAACTTCTTTTTCTAATTATTCTTCTAACAATTAATATTTGGTCGTAATTAATTGTCTTCTGTACTCTTTTTTTTTTTGTATCTATATGTGGAGGCTTGTAATTGGCAATTTGTGAATATTATACTCTTAAAAAATCATTTTCTATGTATTAGTCTGTAAGCCTTCTTAAAATAAATAAAATAAAATAAAATAAAATTAAGCATTGTTTGACTGGTCACACTCGAAATTTCAGAACGAGAAAGATGACGTCAGTGCAGTCCGGTCGAGTCCGTGAGTGAGCAGTGAGTCAGTTGATACGTGATCGTTAGCCCGTAAACACGTCTTCGCTGCAGCTGCTTATATTTATCGAGAATAATTTCGGAAACTTAACAAATCCGTACAAGATGGGTGAAGAAGACGAATACGCTTGTGTTAACAGATCACAACTAAAAATCAAGAATACAACTGGAATCAAAAAGAAAAAGAATAAGAAGTCTAGTAAAGAGAAGCAGAGACTGATTGAAAACGACATCAAACAACAAACTACAAATACAGTTGTAAACTCTAAAACAAAGGCTGAGATGGCATTTCAGAAGATGCAGGAGAAAATGGTATGTATTCAGACTAATTATAATCATTATTAGTTTAAATTTACTCGCTATTTCGCATGTAGTATTCTTTTAGTACGACGCATTTTTGTGGTATGTGTGATTATTTTGTACGTTCATGAACACGTGGTGTAATATTTTGAAGAGCATTGTGCCACACGGACCGATACTCTATATCAGAATGAGGTTACTTGATGCAATATCCCTACAAGATTTCCACGACTAGTTAATTCTTTACCTAGGAACATTATGTTTCTTACCCATATTATTCCTCTAGCAAAACATTTTGTACCTATTGTCTCAATTTCTTTTAATTTGTCATCGTTTTCAAACGTTTACTAATCTACTCTTTAACCTTTACAGCAAAGGCAGAGGATTCAACAAAAAGCTGAGATGACTCACAAGCAGAGAGTGGAGAAATTCAACCAGCGTCTAGACAATCTTACTGAACACTTTGATATACCCAAAGTATCCTGGACTAAGTAATTAGTTTATAATCATTATTGTAAGTCTTGTAAAGTGCATAGGTTCAACTCTGTAACTCATACCATGCCGTTACTTAGTAATTTTACACTTAATATTATTACAAAGAGAATGTAATTTAAATCCAACTAAACCTTGTTTAGAATAGTTTTAGATGTAAGTTATTTGAATATACAATTTTAATGTTTAATATGTAATTTTATTTTATATCCCCTAATTCATTGAGCCAAATGTAAGCATTATTGCATTGCATCACGCCATTTTAGTCCACAAAGGTGTAGCACAAAGTGCGCATAATTTCACCAAGCTTCTGCCAGTTCAAACTTTGAGGAAGATTTTCACGAATCCGGTAAGAAATAAATTATCATACACATAAACAGAAATACATCTTTATCGTTTTGATAATTATGAACATTCGTAAAAATCTTCCTCCAACTATGACCTGGCAGAAGCTTGGTAAAATTATATGCTACCCTTCTGGAGACTAAAATGGCGACGAGTAGACGCGCTAACGGTCACGTATCAACCGACTCACGGATCACCCACTGATTCGACTCGTCTGAACTGCACGTCGTTTCGTCATCTTTCTCGTTCTGACATTTTGAGTGTGACCAGTTAGACAATGCTTAAATAGTGATGTAGCCAAATATAGTCGGAACGAAATTTTTTTATTTTTATTAATACACATAATTTTTTAGAAAGATGTCTAGGTCCGAACGAAAAGTTTAGCAAATAAACGTTTATAAATGATGCAACTGATTATTACTTTAAAAACCGATACTTGACAATGTTGATGTCGAAATTTGGCTACATCACTATTTAAGCATTGTTTGACTGGTCACACTCGAAATTTCAGAACGAGAAAGATGACGTCAGTGCAGTCCGGTCGAGTCCGTGAGTGAGCAGTGAGTCAGTTGATACGTGATCGTTAGCCCGTAAACACGTCTTCGCTGCAGCTGCTTATATTTATCGAGAATAATTTCGGAAACTTAACAAATCCGTACAAGATGGGTGAAGAAGACGAATACGCTTGTGTTAACAGATCACAACTAAAAATCAAGAATACAACTGGAATCAAAAAGAAAAAGAATAAGAAGTCTAGTAAAGAGAAGCAGAGACTGATTGAAAACGACATCAAACAACAAACTACAAATACAGTTGTAAACTCTAAAACAAAGGCTGAGATGGCATTTCAGAAGATGCAGGAGAAAATGGTATGTATTCAGACTAATTATAATCATTATTAGTTTAAATTTACTCGCTATTTCGCATGTGGTATTCTTTTAGTACGACGCATTTTTGTGGTATGTGTGATTATTTTGTACGTTCATGAACACGTGGTGTAATATTTTGAAGAGCATTGTGCCACACGGACCGATACTCTATATCAGAATGAGGTTACTTGATGCAATATCCCTACAAGATTTCCACGACTAGTTAATTCTTTACCTAGGAACATTATGTTTCTTACCCATATTATTCCTCTAGCAAAACATTTTGTACCTACTGTCTCAATTTCTTTTAATTTGTCATCGTTTTCAAACGTTTACTAATCTACTCTTTAACCTTTACAGCAAAGGCAGAGGATTCAACAAAAAGCTGAGATGACTCACAAGCAGAGAGTGGAGAAATTCAACCAGCGTCTAGACAATCTTACTGAACACTTTGATATACCCAAAGTATCCTGGACTAAGTAATTAGTTTATAATCATTATTGTAAGTCTTGTAAAGTGCATAGGTTCAACTCTGTAACTCATACCATGCCGTTACTTAGTAATTTTACACTTAATATTATTACAAAGAGAATGTAATTTAAATCCAACTAAACCTTGTTTAGAATAGTTTTAGATGTAAGTTATTTGAATATACAATTTTAATGTTTAATATGTAATTTTATTTTATATCCCCTAATTCATTGAGCCAAATGTAAGCATTATTGCATTGCATCACGCCATTTTAGTCCACAAAGGTGTAGCACAAAGTGCGCATAATTTCACCAAGCTTCTGCCAGTTCAAACTTTGAGGAAGATTTTCACGAATCCGGTAAGAAATAAATTATCATACACATAAACAGAAATACATCTTTATCGTTTTGATAATTATGAACATTCGTAAAAATCTTCCTCCAACTATGACCTGGCAGAAGCTTGGTAAAATTATATGCTACACTTCTGGAGACTAAAATGGCGACGAGTAGACGCGCTAACGGTCACGTATCAACCGACTCACGGCTCACCCACTGATTCGACTCGTCTGGACTGCACGTCGTTTCGTCATCTTTCTCGTTCTGACATTTTGAGTGTGACCAGTTAGACAATGCTTAAATAGTGATGTAGCCAAATATAGTCGGAACGAAATTTTTTTATTTTTATTAATACACATAATTTTTAGAAAGATGTCTAGGTCCGAACTAAAAGTTTAGCAAATAAACGTTTATAAATGATGCAACTGATTATTACTTTAAAAACCGATACTTGACAATGTTGATGTCGAAATTTGGCTACATCACTGGGTCATTCCCTTGTGAGATGTACTACCACGAGGCCTCTGTAAACACAGGACAAGATATTAGCGACCTTTTCGCTAGCTATTTCCAGTCCATATTTTTAGAACCCGAAACAACAACGGCTGTTGGTGAGAGTACTTCTGGTGAGCGATGTAGTAATACTGCTATGTCTGTCAGCACAGTCGACTTAAACCACGCACGAGTCTTGAAGCTGCTGAAGTCCTTGGACCTTGCCAAATCAGGTGGACCAGATCTAATACCTCCGTTGTTCATTGTTAATTGTGCTGAAAGTCTTGCTGAACCCATAACTATCCTATTCAAGCGGTCTCTTTCTGACTGTAGAGTTCCAAAGATCTGGAAGTTGCCTTCGTCACCCCCGTTTTCAAAAAAGGGGATAAATCAAATGTTGAAAACTACCGTCCCATTTCTAAAATCTGCCTCTTTTCTAAAGTTCTAGAACATATAGTTTATACAGATGTCTACGCGGCTTTTAAGACTATTCTTGTTGATGAACAGCACGGTTTTATTAGGAACCGCTCGACTACGTCTAACTTACTTCTATCACAGGAATTTATTACGAATGGCATGGCGCAGCGTCAAGTTGACGTAATTTATACGGACTACAGCAAATGCTTCGACCGTATTGATCACCGCATGCTACTAGAAAAGTTGTTTCTCGCCGGAATCCATGGAGACTTGTACCGATGGTTCTCATCCTATATAGAGAATAGAACGCAGGCCGTCGTGCTTCATGGCTACACCTCGGGTTGGAATTCTGTCCCGTCAGGAGTGCCCCAAGGTTCCATTCTGGGTCCTTTGTTATTCATATTGTTCATTACAGATATCAAGCAATGCTTTCATCATTCATATATTCTTCTCTATGCTGATGACATGAAAATTCACAAAGTTGTAAGAGACATGTCTGATGCATATCAATTGCAAGAGGACCTGCACAGATTTGAGATGTATTGCAAACGTAACAAACTCCAATTAAATGTCTCTAAGTGTTTCGTCCTAACATTCTCACGACGCACGTCTTTGATCAATTTTAATTATGTCATCAACTCGGAATTGATTAGCAGGGTGAATAGCATAAGAGATTTAGGAGTGATCGTAGACAACAAGCTATTGTTTGATCAACATGTGAATGGTATGGTAACAAAGGCATCCAAGGCTCTGGGATTTATACTCCGCACTACGGCCTGTTTCCGATCACTTAAACCATTAAAAATTTTGTATTGCTCTTTCGTACGTAGCCACTTAGAATACGCATCACAGGTTTGGAACCCGCAGTATGAGGTTTATAAGTCCCGATTTGAGGGCGTCCCAAGAAAATTTCTTCATTACCTAGACTATAGAGCGCGGCAATACTCAGTTGACTATAACCACCGCTGTAAACGATACCACTTCCTTCCTCTGGACGTGAGGCGTCGTATTGGAGACATAACTATGCTTATGCGTATCGCAAATGGCCATATTGACTGTCCTGAACTTGTTGCAAAATTAGCATTGCGCGCGAACCTAATGGGATTACGTCAGCGACCTATATTAAGTGTACCCTTCGCAACGACTAACTACACGAAAAACGTTTTTTCAATAAGAAGTGCACTTGATTTTAATAGACTGTCTAAGGAGTTTGACATCGACTTATTCTGCACCAGTGTAGTATCCTTGCGACATCAAATCGCACAAAACTTCTTCCATGGTTAACTTCTTTTTCTAATTATTCTTCTAACAATTAATATTTGGTCGTAATTAATTGTCTTCTGTACTCTTTTTTTTTTGTATCTATATGTGGAGGCTTGTAATTGGCAATTTGTGAATATTATACTCTTAAAAAATCATTTTCTATGTATTAGTCTGTAAGCCTTCTTAAAATAAATAAAATAAAATAAAATAAAATTAAGCATTGTTTGACTGGTCACACTCGAAATTTCAGAACGAGAAAGATGACGTCAGTGCAGTCCGGTCGAGTCCGTGAGTGAGCAGTGAGTCAGTTGATACGTGATCGTTAGCCCGTAAACACGTCTTCGCTGCAGCTGCTTATATTTATCGAGAATAATTTCGGAAACTTAACAAATCCGTACAAGATGGGTGAAGAAGACGAATACGCTTGTGTTAACAGATCACAACTAAAAATCAAGAATACAACTGGAATCAAAAAGAAAAAGAATAAGAAGTCTAGTAAAGAGAAGCAGAGACTGATTGAAAACGACATCAAACAACAAACTACAAATACAGTTGTAAACTCTAAAACAAAGGCTGAGATGGCATTTCAGAAGATGCAGGAGAAAATGGTATGTATTCAGACTAATTATAATCATTATTAGTTTAAATTTACTCGCTATTTCGCATGTGGTATTCTTTTAGTACGACGCATTTTTGTGGTATGTGTGATTATTTTGTACGTTCATGAACACGTGGTGTAATATTTTGAAGAGCATTGTGCCACACGGACCGATACTCTATATCAGAATGAAGTTACTTGATGCAATATCCCTACAAGATTTCCACGACTAGTTAATTCTTTACCTAGGAACATTATGTTTCTTACCCATATTATTCCTCTAGCAAAACATTTTGTACCTACTGTCTCAATTTCTTTTAATTTGTCATCGTTTTCAAACGTTTACTAATCTACTCTTTAACCTTTACAGCAAAGGCAGAGGATTCAACAAAAAGCTGAGATGACTCACAAGCAGAGAGTGGAGAAATTCAACCAGCGTCTAGACAATCTTACTGAACACTTTGATATACCCAAAGTATCCTGGACTAAGTAATTAGTTTATAATCATTATTGTAAGTCTTGTAAAGTGCATAGGTTCAACTCTGTAACTCATACCATGCCGTTACTTAGTAATTTTACACTTAATATTATTACAAAGAGAATGTAATTTAAATCCAACTGAACCTTGTTTAGAATAGTTTTAGATGTAAGTTATTTGAATATACAATTTTAATGTTTAATATGTAATTTTATTTTATATCCCCTAATTCATTGAGCCAAATGTAAGCATTATTGCATTGCATCACGCCATTTTAGTCCACAAAGGTGTAGCACAAAGTGCGCATAATTTCACCAAGCTTCTGCCAGTTCAAACTTTGAGGAAGATTTTCACGAATCCGGTAAGAAATAAATTATCATACACATAAACAGAAATACATCTTTATCGTTTTGATAATTATGAACATTCGTAAAAATCTTCCTCCAACTATGACCTGGCAGAAGCTTGGTAAAATTATATGCTACACTTCTGGAGACTAAAATGGCGACGAGTAGACGCGCTAACGGTCACGTATCAACCGACTCACGGCTCACCCACTGATTCGACTCGTCTGGACTGCACGTCGTTTCGTCATCTTTCTCGTTCTGACATTTTGAGTGTGACCAGTTAGACAATGCTTAAATAGTGATGTAGCCAAATATAGTCGGAACGAAATTTTTTTATTTTTATTAATACACATAATTTTTAGAAACATGTCTAGGTCCGAACGAAAAGTTTAGCAAATAAACGTTTATAAATGATGCAACTGATTATTACTTTAAAAACCGATACTTGACAATGTTGATGTCGAAATTTGGCTACATCACTATTTAAGCATTGTTTGACTGGTCACACTCGAAATTTCAGAACGAGAAAGATGACGTCAGTGCAGTCCGGTCGAGTCCGTGAGTGAGCAGTGAGTCAGTTGATACGTGATCGTTAGCCCGTAAACACGTCTTCGCTGCAGCTGCTTATATTTATCGAGAATAATTTCGGAAACTAAACAAGTCCGTACAAGATGGGTGAAGAAGACGAATACGCTTGTGTTAACAGATCACAACTAAAAATCAAGAATACAACTGGAATCAAAAAGAAAAAGAATAAGAAGTCTAGTAAAGAGAAGCAGAGACTGATTGAAAACGACATCAAACAACAAACTACAAATACAGTTGTAAACTCTAAAACAAAGGCTGAGATGGCATTTCAGAAGATGCAGGAGAAAATGGTATGTATTCAGACTAATTATAATCATTATTAGTTTAAATTTACTCGCTATTTCGCATGTGGTATTCTTTTAGTACGACGCATTTTTGTGGTATGTGTGATTATTTTGTACGTTCATGAACACGTGGTGTAATATTTTGAAGAGCATTGTGCCACACGGACCGATACTCTATATCAGAATGAGGTTACTTGATGCAATATCCCTACAAGATTTCCACGACTAGTTAATTCTTTACCTAGGAACATTATGTTTCTTACCCATATTATTCCTCTAGCAAAACATTTTGTACCTACTGTCTCAATTTCTTTTAATTTGTCATCGTTTTCAAACGTTTACTAATCTACTCTTTAACCTTTACAGCAAAGGCAGAGGATTCAACAAAAAGCTGAGATGACTCACAAGCAGAGAGTGGAGAAATTCAACCAGCGTCTAGACAATCTTACTGAACACTTTGATATACCCAAAGTATCCTGGACTAAGTAATTAGTTTATAATCATTATTGTAAGTCTTGTAAAGTGCATAGGTTCAACTCTGTAACTCATACCATGCCGTTACTTAGTAATTTTACACTTAATATTATTACAAAGAGAATGTAATTTAAATCCAACTAAACCTTGTTTAGAATAGTTTTAGATGTAAGTTATTTGAATATACAATTTTAATGTTTAATATGTAATTTTATTTTATATCCCCTAATTCATTGAGCCAAATGTAAGCATTATTGCATTGCATCACGCCATTTTAGTCCACAAAGGTGTAGCACAAAGTGCGCATAATTTCACCAAGCTTCTGCCAGTTCAAACTTTGAGGAAGATTTTCACGAATCCGGTAAGAAATAAATTATCATACACATAAACAGAAATACATCTTTATCGTTTTGATAATTATGAACATTCGTAAAAATCTTCCTCCAACTATGACCTGGCAGAAGCTTGGTAAAATTATATGCTACACTTCTGGAGACTAAAATGGCGACGAGTAGACGCGCTAACGGTCACGTATCAACCGACTCACGGCTCACCCACTGATTCGACTCGTCTGGATTGCACGTCGTTTCGTCATCTTTCTCGTTCTGACATTTTGAGTGTGACCAGTTAGACAATGCTTAAATAGTGATGTAGCCAAATATAGTCGGAACGAAATTTTTTTATTTTTATTAATACACATAATTTTTAGAAAGATGTCTAGGTCCGAACGAAAAGTTTAGCAAATAAACGTTTATAAATGATGCAACTGATTATTACTTTAAAAACCGATACTTGACAATGTTGATGTCGAAATTTGGCTACATCACTATTTAAGCATTGTTTGACTGGTCACACTCGAAATTTCAGAACGAGAAAGATGACGTCAGTGCAGTCCGGTCGAGTCCGTGAGTGAGCAGTGAGTCAGTTGATACGTGATCGTTAGCCCGTAAACACGTCTTCGCTGCAGCTGCTTATATTTATCGAGAATAATTTCGGAAACTAAACAAGTCCGTACAAGATGGGTGAAGAAGACGAATACGCTTGTGTTAACAGATCACAACTAAAAATCAAGAATACAACTGGAATCAAAAAGAAAAAGAATAAGAAGTGTAGTAAAGAGAAGCAGAGACTGATTGAAAACGACATCAAACAACAAACTACAAATACAGTTGTAAACTCTAAAACAAAGGCTGAGATGGCATTTCAGAAGATGCAGGAGAAAATGGTATGTATTCAGACTAATTATAATCATTATTAGTTTAAATTTACTCGCTATTTCGCATGTGGTATTCTTTTAGTACGACGCATTTTTGTGGTATGTGTGATTATTTTGTACGTTCATGAACACGTGGTGTAATATTTTGAAGAGCATTGTGCCACACGGACCGATACTCTATATCAGAATGAGGTTACTTGATGCAATATCCCTACAAGATTTCCACGACTAGTTAATTCTTTACCTAGGAACATTATGTTTCTTACCCATATTATTCCTCTAGCAAAACATTTTGTACCTACTGTCTCAATTTCTTTTAATTTGTCATCGTTTTCAAACGTTTACTAATCTACTCTTTAACCTTTACAGCAAAGGCAGAGGATTCAACAAAAAGCTGAGATGACTCACAAGCAGAGAGTGGAGAAATTCAACCAGCGTCTAGACAATCTTACTGAACACTTTGATATACCCAAAGTATCCTGGACTAAGTAATTAGTTTATAATCATTATTGTAAGTCTTGTAAAGTGCATAGGTTCAACTCTGTAACTCATACCATGCCGTTACTTAGTAATTTTACACTTAATATTATTACAAAGAGAATGTAATTTAAATCCAACTAAACCTTGTTTAGAATAGTTTTAGATGTAAGTTATTTGAATATACAATTTTAATGTTTAATATGTAATTTTATTTTATATCCCCTAATTCATTGAGCCAAATGTAAGCATTATTGCATTGCATCACGCCATTTTAGTCCACAAAGGTGTAGCACAAAGTGCGCATAATTTCACCAAGCTTCTGCCAGTTCAAACTTTGAGGAAGATTTTCACGAATCCGGTAAGAAATAAATTATCATACACATAAACAGAAATACATCTTTATCGTTTTGATAATTATGAACATAATTTATTTCTTATCAGATGCCGTCATTCGTAAAAATCTTCCTCCAACTATGACCTGGCAGAAGCTTGGTAAAATTATATGCTACACTTCTGGAGACTAAAATGGCGACGAGTAGACGCGCTAACGGTCACGTATCAACCGACTCACGGCTCACCCACTGATTCGACTCGTCTGGACTGCACGTCGTTTCGTCATCTTTCTCGTTCTGACATTTTGAGTGTGACCAGTTAGACAATGCTTAAATAGTGATGTAGCCAAATATAGTCGGAACGAAATTTTTTTATTTTTATTAATACACATAATTTTTAGAAACATGTCTAGGTCCGAACGAAAAGTTTAGCAAATAAACGTTTATAAATGATGCAACTGATTATTACTTTAAAAACCGATACTTGACAATGTTGATGTCGAAATTTGGCTACATCACTATTTAAGCATTGTTTGACTGGTCACACTCGAAATTTCAGAACGAGAAAGATGACGTCAGTGCAGTCCGGTCGAGTCCGTGAGTGAGCAGTGAGTCAGTTGATACGTGATCGTTAGCCCGTAAACACGTCTTCGCTGCAGCTGCTTATATTTATCGAGAATAATTTCGGAAACTTAACAAATCCGTACAAGATGGGTGAAGAAGACGAATACGCTTGTGTTAACAGATCACAACTAAAAATCAAGAATACAACTGGAATCAAAAAGAAAAAGAATAAGAAGTCTAGTAAAGAGAAGCAGAGACTGATTGAAAACGACATCAAACAACAAACTACAAATACAGTTGTAAACTCTAAAACAAAGGCTGAGATGGCATTTCAGAAGATGCAGGAGAAAATGGTATGTATTCAGACTAATTATAATCATTATTAGTTTAAATTTACTCGCTATTTCGCATGTGGTATTCTTTTAGTACGACGCATTTTTGTGGTATGTGTGATTATTTTGTACGTTCATGAACACGTGGTGTAATATTTTGAAGAGCATTGTGCCACACGGACCGATACTCTATATCAGAATGAAGTTACTTGATGCAATATCCCTACAAGATTTCCACGACTAGTTAATTCTTTACCTAGGAACATTATGTTTCTTACCCATATTATTCCTCTAGCAAAACATTTTGTACCTACTGTCTCAATTTCTTTTAATTTGTCATCGTTTTCAAACGTTTACTAATCTACTCTTTAACCTTTACAGCAAAGGCAGAGGATTCAACAAAAAGCTGAGATGACTCACAAGCAGAGAGTGGAGAAATTCAACCAGCGTCTAGACAATCTTACTGAACACTTTGATATACCCAAAGTATCCTGGACTAAGTAATTAGTTTATAATCATTATTGTAAGTCTTGTAAAGTGCATAGGTTCAACTCTGTAACTCATACCATGCCGTTACTTAGTAATTTTACACTTAATATTATTACAAAGAGAATGTAATTTAAATCCAACTGAACCTTGTTTAGAATAGTTTTAGATGTAAGTTATTTGAATATACAATTTTAATGTTTAATATGTAATTTTATTTTATATCCCCTAATTCATTGAGCCAAATGTAAGCATTATTGCATTGCATCACGCCATTTTAGTCCACAAAGGTGTAGCACAAAGTGCGCATAATTTCACCAAGCTTCTGCCAGTTCAAACTTTGAGGAAGATTTTCACGAATCCGGTAAGAAATAAATTATCATACACATAAACAGAAATACATCTTTATCGTTTTGATAATTATGAACATAATTTATTTCTTATCAGATGCCGTCATTCGTAAAAATCTTCCTCCAACTATGACCTGGCAGAAGCTTGGTAAAATTATATGCTACACTTCTGGAGACTAAAATGGCGACGAGTAGACGCGCTAACGGTCACGTATCAACCGACTCACGGCTCACCCACTGATTCGACTCGTCTGGACTGCACGTCGTTTCGTCATCTTTCTCGTTCTGACATTTTGAGTGTGACCAGTTAGACAATGCTTAAATAGTGATGTAGCCAAATATAGTCGGAACGAAATTTTTTTATTTTTATTAATACACATAATTTTTAGAAACATGTCTAGGTCCGAACGAAAAGTTTAGCAAATAAACGTTTATAAATGATGCAACTGATTATTACTTTAAAAACCGATACTTGACAATGTTGATGTCGAAATTTGGCTACATCACTATTTAAGCATTGTTTGACTGGTCACACTCGAAATTTCAGAACGAGAAAGATGACGTCAGTGCAGTCCGGTCGAGTCCGTGAGTGAGCAGTGAGTCAGTTGATACGTGATCGTTAGCCCGTAAACACGTCTTCGCTGCAGCTGCTTATATTTATCGAGAATAATTTCGGAAACTTAACAAATCCGTACAAGATGGGTGAAGAAGACGAATACGCTTGTGTTAACAGATCACAACTAAAAATCAAGAATACAACTGGAATCAAAAAGAAAAAGAATAAGAAGTCTAGTAAAGAGAAGCAGAGACTGATTGAAAACGACATCAAACAACAAACTACAAATACAGTTGTAAACTCTAAAACAAAGGCTGAGATGGCATTTCAGAAGATGCAGGAGAAAATGGTATGTATTCAGACTAATTATAATCATTATTAGTTTAAATTTACTCGCTATTTCGCATGTGGTATTCTTTTAGTACGACGCATTTTTGTGGTATGTGTGATTATTTTGTACGTTCATGAACACGTGGTGTAATATTTTGAAGAGCATTGTGCCACACGGACCGATACTCTATATCAGAATGAAGTTACTTGATGCAATATCCCTACAAGATTTCCACGACTAGTTAATTCTTTACCTAGGAACATTATGTTTCTTACCCATATTATTCCTCTAGCAAAACATTTTGTACCTACTGTCTCAATTTCTTTTAATTTGTCATCGTTTTCAAACGTTTACTAATCTACTCTTTAACCTTTACAGCAAAGGCAGAGGATTCAACAAAAAGCTGAGATGACTCACAAGCAGAGAGTGGAGAAATTCAACCAGCGTCTAGACAATCTTACTGAACACTTTGATATACCCAAAGTATCCTGGACTAAGTAATTAGTTTATAATCATTATTGTAAGTCTTGTAAAGTGCATAGGTTCAACTCTGTAACTCATACCATGCCGTTACTTAGTAATTTTACACTTAATATTATTACAAAGAGAATGTAATTTAAATCCAACTGAACCTTGTTTAGAATAGTTTTAGATGTAAGTTATTTGAATATACAATTTTAATGTTTAATATGTAATTTTATTTTATATCCCCTAATTCATTGAGCCAAATGTAAGCATTATTGCATTGCATCACGCCATTTTAGTCCACAAAGGTGTAGCACAAAGTGCGCATAATTTCACCAAGCTTCTGCCAGTTCAAACTTTGAGGAAGATTTTCACGAATCCGGTAAGAAATAAATTATCATACACATAAACAGAAATACATCTTTATCGTTTTGATAATTATGAACATAATTTATTTCTTATCAGATGCCGTCATTCGTAAAAATCTTCCTCCAACTATGACCTGGCAGAAGCTTGGTAAAATTATATGCTACACTTCTGGAGACTAAAATGGCGACGAGTAGACGCGCTAACGGTCACGTATCAACCGACTCACGGCTCACCCACTGATTCGACTCGTCTGGACTGCACGTCGTTTCGTCATCTTTCTCGTTCTGACATTTTGAGTGTGACCAGTTAGACAATGCTTAAATAGTGATGTAGCCAAATATAGTCGGAACGAAATTTTTTTATTTTTATTAATACACATAATTTTTAGAAAGATGTCTAGGTCCGAACGAAAAGTTTAGCAAATAAACGTTTATAAATGATGCAACTGATTATTACTTTAAAAACCGATACTTGACAATGTTGATGTCGAAATTTGGCTACATCACTATTTAAGCATTGTTTGACTGGTCACACTCGAAATTTCAGAACGAGAAAGATGACGTCAGTGCAGTCCGGTCGAGTCCGTGAGTGAGCAGTGAGTCAGTTGATACGTGATCGTTAGCCCGTAAACACGTCTTCGCTGCAGCTGCTTATATTTATCGAGAATAATTTCGGAAACTTAACAAATCCGTACAAGATGGGTGAAGAAGACGAATACGCTTGTGTTAACAGATCACAACTAAAAATCAAGAATACAACTGGAATCAAAAAGAAAAAGAATAAGAAGTCTAGTAAAGAGAAGCAGAGACTGATTGAAAACGACATCAAACAACAAACTACAAATACAGTTGTAAACTCTAAAACAAAGGCTGAGATGGCATTTCAGAAGATGCAGGAGAAAATGGTATGTATTCAGACTAATTATAATCATTATTAGTTTAAATTTACTCGCTATTTCGCATGTGGTATTCTTTTAGTACGACGCATTTTTGTGGTATGTGTGATTATTTTGTACGTTCATGAACACGTGGTGTAATATTTTGAAGAGCATTGTGCCACACGGACCGATACTCTATATCAGAATGAGGTTACTTGATGCAATATCCCTACAAGATTTCCACGACTAGTTAATTCTTTACC
Source organism: Spodoptera picta (assembly GCA_038387885.1). Taxonomy (NCBI): domain Eukaryota; kingdom Metazoa; phylum Arthropoda; class Insecta; order Lepidoptera; family Noctuidae; genus Spodoptera; species Spodoptera picta. The sequence goes on from JAZHFQ010000248.1 coordinate 44,420, forward strand.
TAGGAACATTATGTTTCTTACCCATATTATTCCTCTAGCAAAACATTTTGTACCTACTGTCTCAATTTCTTTTAATTTGTCATCGTTTTCAAACGTTTACTAATCTACTCTTTAACCTTTACAGCAAAGGCAGAGGATTCAACAAAAAGCTGAGATGACTCACAAGCAGAGAGTGGAGAAATTCAACCAGCGTCTAGACAATCTTACTGAACACTTTGATATACCCAAAGTATCCTGGACTAAGTAATTAGTTTATAATCATTATTGTAAGTCTTGTAAAGTGCATAGGTTCAACTCTGTAACTCATACCATGCCGTTACTTAGTAATTTTACACTTAATATTATTACAAAGAGAATGTAATTTAAATCCAACTAAACCTTGTTTAGAATAGTTTTAGATGTAAGTTATTTGAATATACAATTTTAATGTTTAATATGTAATTTTATTTTATATCCCCTAATTCATTGAGCCAAATGTAAGCATTATTGCATTGCATCACGCCATTTTAGTCCACAAAGGTGTAGCACAAAGTGCGCATAATTTCACCAAGCTTCTGCCAGTTCAAACTTTGAGGAAGATTTTCACGAATCCGGTAAGAAATAAATTATCATACACATAAACAGAAATACATCTTTATCGTTTTGATAATTATGAACATTCGTAAAAATCTTCCTCCAACTATGACCTGGCAGAAGCTTGGTAAAATTATATGCTACACTTCTGGAGACTAAAATGGCGACGAGTAGACGCGCTAACGGTCACGTATCAACCGACTCACGGCTCACCCACTGATTCGACTCGTCTGGATTGCACGTCGTTTCGTCATCTTTCTCGTTCTGACATTTTGAGTGTGACCAGTTAGACAATGCTTAAATAGTGATGTAGCCAAATATAGTCGGAACGAAATTTTTTTATTTTTATTAATACACATAATTTTTTAGAAAGATGTCTAGGTCCGAACGAAAAGTTTAGCAAATAAACGTTTATAAATGGTGCAACTGATTATTACTTTAAAAACCGATACTTGACAATGTTGATGTCGAAATTTGGCTACATCACTATTTAAGCATTGTTTGACTGGTCACACTCGAAATTTCAGAACGAGAAAGATGACGTCAGTGCAGTCCGGTCGAGTCCGTGAGTGAGCAGTGAGTCAGTTGATACGTGATCGTTAGCCCGTAAACACGTCTTCGCTGCAGCTGCTTATATTTATCGAGAATAATTTCGGAAACTAAACAAGTCCGTACAAGATGGGTGAAGAAGACGAATACGCTTGTGTTAACAGATCACAACTAAAAATCAAGAATACAACTGGAATCAAAAAGAAAAAGAATAAGAAGTCTAGTAAAGAGAAGCAGAGACTGATTGAAAACGACATCAAACAACAAACTACAAATACAGTTGTAAACTCTAAAACAAAGGCTGAGATGGCATTTCAGAAGATGCAGGAGAAAATGGTATGTATTCAGACTAATTATAATCATTATTAGTTTAAATTTACTCGCTATTTCGCATGTGGTATTCTTTTAGTACGACGCATTTTTGTGGTATGTGTGATTATTTTGTACGTTCATGAACACGTGGTGTAATATTTTGAAGAGCATTGTGCCACACGGACCGATACTCTATATCAGAATGAGGTTACTTGATGCAATATCCCTACAAGATTTCCACGACTAGTTAATTCTTTACCTAGGAACATTATGTTTCTTACCCATATTATTCCTCTAGCAAAACATTTTGTACCTACTGTCTCAATTTCTTTTAATTTGTCATCGTTTTCAAACGTTTACTAATCTACTCTTTAACCTTTACAGCAAAGGCAGAGGATTCAACAAAAAGCTGAGATGACTCACAAGCAGAGAGTGGAGAAATTCAACCAGCGTCTAGACAATCTTACTGAACACTTTGATATACCCAAAGTATCCTGGACTAAGTAATTAGTTTATAATCATTATTGTAAGTCTTGTAAAGTGCATAGGTTCAACTCTGTAACTCATACCATGCCGTTACTTAGTAATTTTACACTTAATATTATTACAAAGAGAATGTAATTTAAATCCAACTAAACCTTGTTTAGAATAGTTTTAGATGTAAATTATTTGAATATACAATTTTAATGTTTAATATGTAATTTTATTTTATATCCCCTAATTCATTGAGCCAAATGTAAGCATTATTGCATTGCATCACGCCATTTTAGTCCACAAAGGTGTAGCACAAAGTGCGCATAATTTCACCAAGCTTCTGCCAGTTCAAACTTTGAGGAAGATTTTCACGAATCCGGTAAGAAATAAATTATCATACACATAAACAGAAATACATCTTTATCGTTTTGATAATTATGAACATAATTTATTTCTTATCAGATGCCGTCATTCGTAAAAATCTTCCTCCAACTATGACCTGGCAGAAGCTTGGTAAAATTATATGCTACACTTCTGGAGACTAAAATGGCGACGAGTAGACGCGCTAACGGTCACGTATCAACCGACTCACGGCTCACCCACTGATTCGACTCGTCTGGATTGCACGTCGTTTCGTCATCTTTCTCGTTCTGACATTTTGAGTGTGACCAGTTAGACAATGCTTAAATAGTGATGTAGCCAAATATAGTCGGAACGAAATTTTTTTATTTTTATTAATACACATAATTTTTTAGAAAGATGTCTAGGTCCGAACGAAAAGTTTAGCAAATAAACGTTTATAAATGATGCAACTGATTATTACTTTAAAAACCGATACTTGACAATGTTGATGTCGAAATTTGGCTACATCACTATTTAAGCATTGTTTGACTGGTCACACTCGAAATTTCAGAACGAGAAAGATGACGTCAGTGCAGTCCGGTCGAGTCCGTGAGTGAGCAGTGAGTCAGTTGATACGTGATCGTTAGCCCGTAAACACGTCTTCGCTGCAGCTGCTTATATTTATCGAGAATAATTTCGGAAACTAAACAAGTCCGTACAAGATGGGTGAAGAAGACGAATACGCTTGTGTTAACAGATCACAACTAAAAATCAAGAATACAACTGGAATCAAAAAGAAAAAGAATAAGAAGTCTAGTAAAGAGAAGCAGAGACTGATTGAAAACGACATCAAACAACAAACTACAAATACAGTTGTAAACTCTAAAACAAAGGCTGAGATGGCATTTCAGAAGATGCAGGAGAAAATGGTATGTATTCAGACTAATTATAATCATTATTAGTTTAAATTTACTCGCTATTTCGCATGTGGTATTCTTTTAGTACGACGCATTTTTGTGGTATGTGTGATTATTTTGTACGTTCATGAACACGTGGTGTAATATTTTGAAGAGCATTGTGCCACACGGACCGATACTCTATATCAGAATGAGGTTACTTGATGCAATATCCCTACAAGATTTCCACGACTAGTTAATTCTTTACCTAGGAACATTATGTTTCTTACCCATATTATTCCTCTAGCAAAACATTTTGTACCTACTGTCTCAATTTCTTTTAATTTGTCATCGTTTTCAAACGTTTACTAATCTACTCTTTAACCTTTACAGCAAAGGCAGAGGATTCAACAAAAAGCTGAGATGACTCACAAGCAGAGAGTGGAGAAATTCAACCAGCGTCTAGACAATCTTACTGAACACTTTGATATACCCAAAGTATCCTGGACTAAGTAATTAGTTTATAATCATTATTGTAAGTCTTGTAAAGTGCATAGGTTCAACTCTGTAACTCATACCATGCCGTTACTTAGTAATTTTACACTTAATATTATTACAAAGAGAATGTAATTTAAATCCAACTAAACCTTGTTTAGAATAGTTTTAGATGTAAATTATTTGAATATACAATTTTAATGTTTAATATGTAATTTTATTTTATATCCCCTAATTCATTGAGCCAAATGTAAGCATTATTGCATTGCATCACGCCATTTTAGTCCACAAAGGTGTAGCACAAAGTGCGCATAATTTCACCAAGCTTCTGCCAGTTCAAACTTTGAGGAAGATTTTCACGAATCCGGTAAGAAATAAATTATCATACACATAAACAGAAATATATCTTTATCGTTTTGATAATTATGAACATTCGTAAAAATCTTCCTCCAACTATGACCTGGCAGAAGCTTGGTAAAATTATATGCTACACTTCTGGAGACTAAAATGGCGACGAGTAGACGCGCTAACGGTCACGTATCAACCGACTCACGGCTCACCCACTGATTCGACTCGTCTGGACTGCACGTCGTTTCGTCATCTTTCTCGTTCTGACATTTTGAGTGTGACCAGTTAGACAATGCTTAAATAGTGATGTAGCCAAATATAGTCGGAACGAAATTTTTTTATTTTTATTAATACACATAATTTTTTAGAAAGATGTCTAGGTCCGAACGAAAAGTTTAGCAAATAAACGTTTATAAATGATGCAACTGATTATTACTTTAAAAACCGATACTTGACAATGTTGATGTCGAAATTTGGCTACATCACTATTTAAGCATTGTTTGACTGGTCACACTCGAAATTTCAGAACGAGAAAGATGACGTCAGTGCAGTCCGGTCGAGTCCGTGAGTGAGCAGTGAGTCAGTTGATACGTGATCGTTAGCCCGTAAACACGTCTTCGCTGCAGCTGCTTATATTTATCGAGAATAATTTCGGAAACTAAACAAGTCCGTACAAGATGGGTGAAGAAGACAATACGCTTGTGTTAACAGATCACAACTAAAAATCAAGAATACAACTGGAATCAAAAAGAAAAAGAATAAGAAGTCTAGTAAAGAGAAGCAGAGACTGATTGAAAACGACATCAAACAACAAACTACAAATACAGTTGTAAACTCTAAAACAAAGGCTGAGATGGCATTTCAGAAGATGCAGGAGAAAATGGTATGTATTCAGACTAATTATAATCATTATTAGTTTAAATTTACTCGCTATTTCGCATGTGGTATTCTTTTAGTACGACGCATTTTTGTGGTATGTGTGATTATTTTGTACGTTCATGAACACGTGGTGTAATATTTTGAAGAGCATTGTGCCACACGGACCGATACTCTATATCAGAATGAGGTTACTTGATGCAATATCCCTACAAGATTTCCACGACTAGTTAATTCTTTACCTAGGAACATTATGTTTCTTACCCATATTATTCCTCTAGCAAAACATTTTGTACCTACTGTCTCAATTTCTTTTAATTTGTCATCGTTTTCAAACGTTTACTAATCTACTCTTTAACCTTTACAGCAAAGGCAGAGGATTCAACAAAAAGCTGAGATGACTCACAAGCAGAGAGTGGAGAAATTCAACCAGCGTCTAGACAATCTTACTGAACACTTTGATATACCCAAAGTATCCTGGACTAAGTAATTAGTTTATAATCATTATTGTAAGTCTTGTAAAGTGCATAGGTTCAACTCTGTAACTCATACCATGCCGTTACTTAGTAATTTTACACTTAATATTATTACAAAGAGAATGTAATTTAAATCCAACTAAACCTTGTTTAGAATAGTTTTAGATGTAAGTTATTTGAATATACAATTTTAATGTTTAATATGTAATTTTATTTTATATCCCCTAATTCATTGAGCCAAATGTAAGCATTATTGCATTGCATCACGCCATTTTAGTCCACAAAGGTGTAGCACAAAGTGCGCATAATTTCACCAAGCTTCTGCCAGTTCAAACTTTGAGGAAGATTTTCACGAATCCGGTAAGAAATAAATTATCATACACATAAACAGAAATACATCTTTATCGTTTTGATAATTATGAACATTCGTAAAAATCTTCCTCCAACTATGACCTGGCAGAAGCTTGGTAAAATTATATGCTACACTTCTGGAGACTAAAATGGCGACGAGTAGACGCGCTAACGGTCACGTATCAACCGACTCACGGCTCACCCACTGATTCGACTCGTCTGGATTGCACGTCGTTTCGTCATCTTTCTCGTTCTGACATTTTGAGTGTGACCAGTTAGACAATGCTTAAATAGTGATGTAGCCAAATATAGTCGGAACGAAATTTTTTTGTTTTTATTAATACACATAATTTTTTAGAAAGATGTCTAGGTCCGAACGAAAAGTTTAGCAAATAAACGTTTATAAATGATGCAACTGATTATTACTTTAAAAACCGATACTTGACAATGTTGATGTCGAAATTTGGCTACATCACTATTTAAGCATTGTTTGACTGGTCACACTCGAAATTTCAGAACGAGAAAGATGACGTCAGTGCAGTCCGGTCGAGTCCGTGAGTGAGCAGTGAGTCAGTTGATACGTGATCGTTAGCCCGTAAACACGTCTTCGCTGCAGCTGCTTATATTTATCGAGAATAATTTCGGAAACTAAACAAGTCCGTACAAGATGGGTGAAGAAGACGAATACGCTTGTGTTAACAGATCACAACTAAAAATCAAGAATACAACTGGAATCAAAAAGAAAAAGAATAAGAAGTGTAGTAAAGAGAAGCAGAGACTGATTGAAAACGACATCAAACAACAAACTACAAATACAGTTGTAAACTCTAAAACAAAGGCTGAGATGGCATTTCAGAAGATGCAGGAGAAAATGGTATGTATTCAGACTAATTATAATCATTATTAGTTTAAATTTACTCGCTATTTCGCATGTGGTATTCTTTTAGTACGACGCATTTTTGTGGTATGTGTGATTATTTTGTACGTTCATGAACACGTGGTGTAATATTTTGAAGAGCATTGTGCCACACGGACCGATACTCTATATCAGAATGAGGTTACTTGATGCAATATCCCTACAAGATTTCCACGACTAGTTAATTCTTTACCTAGGAACATTATGTTTCTTACCCATATTATTCCTCTAGCAAAACATTTTGTACCTACTGTCTCAATTTCTTTTAATTTGTCATCGTTTTCAAACGTTTACTAATCTACTCTTTAACCTTTACAGCAAAGGCAGAGGATTCAACAAAAAGCTGAGATGACTCACAAGCAGAGAGTGGAGAAATTCAACCAGCGTCTAGACAATCTTACTGAACACTTTGATATACCCAAAGTATCCTGGACTAAGTAATTAGTTTATAATCATTATTGTAAGTCTTGTAAAGTGCATAGGTTCAACTCTGTAACTCATACCATGCCGTTACTTAGTAATTTTACACTTAATATTATTACAAAGAGAATGTAATTTAAATCCAACTAAACCTTGTTTAGTTTTAGATGTAAGTTATTTGAATATACAATTTTAATGTTTAATATGTAATTTTATTTTATATCCCCTAATTCATTGAGCCAAATGTAAGCATTATTGCATTGCATCACGCCATTTTAGTCCACAAAGGTGTAGCACAAAGTGCGCATAATTTCACCAAGCTTCTGCCAGTTCAAACTTTGAGGAAGATTTTCACGAATCCGGTAAGAAATAAATTATCATACACATAAACAGAAATACATCTTTATCGTTTTAATAATTATGAACATAATTTATTTCTTATCAGATGCCGTCATTCGTAAAAATCTTCCTCCAACTATGACCTGGCAGAAGCTTGGTAAAATTATATGCTACACTTCTGGAGACTAAAATGGCGACGAGTAGACGCGCTAACGGTCACGTATCAACCGACTCACGGCTCACCCACTGATTCGACTCGTCTGGACTGCACGTCGTTTCGTCATCTTTCTCGTTCTGACATTTTGAGTGTGACCAGTTAGACAATGCTTAAATAGTGATGTAGCCAAATATAGTCGGAACGAAATTTTTTTATTTTTATTAATACACATAATTTTTAGAAAGATGTCTAGGTCCGAACTAAAAGTTTAGCAAATAAACGTTTATAAATGATGCAACTGATTATTACTTTAAAAACCGATACTTGACAATGTTGATGTCGAAATTTGGCTACATCACTATTTAAGCATTGTTTGACTGGTCACACTCGAAATTTCAGAACGAGAAAGATGACGTCAGTGCAGTCCGGTCGAGTCCGTGAGTGAGCAGTGAGTCAGTTGATACGTGATCGTTAGCCCGTAAACACGTCTTCGCTGCAGCTGCTTATATTTATCGAGAATAATTTCGGAAACTAAACAAGTCCGTACAAGATGGGTGAAGAAGACGAATACGCTTGTGTTAACAGATCACAACTAAAAATCAAGAATACAACTGGAATCAAAAAGAAAAAGAATAAGAAGTCTAGTAAAGAGAAGCAGAGACTGATTGAAAACGACATCAAACAACAAACTACAAATACAGTTGTAAACTCTAAAACAAAGGCTGAGATGGCATTTCAGAAGATGCAGGAGAAAATGGTATGTATTCAGACTAATTATAATCATTATTAGTTTAAATTTACTCGCTATTTCGCATGTGGTATTCTTTTAGTACGACGCATTTTTGTGGTATGTGTGATTATTTTGTACGTTCATGAACACGTGGTGTAATATTTTGAAGAGCATTGTGCCACACGGACCGATACTCTATATCAGAATGAGGTTACTTGATGCAATATCCCTACAAGATTTCCACGACTAGTTAATTCTTTACCTAGGAACATTATGTTTCTTACCCATATTATTCCTCTAGCAAAACATTTTGTACCTACTGTCTCAATTTCTTTTAATTTGTCATCGTTTTCAAACGTTTACTAATCTACTCTTTAACCTTTACAGCAAAGGCAGAGGATTCAACAAAAAGCTGAGATGACTCACAAGCAGAGAGTGGAGAAATTCAACCAGCGTCTAGACAATCTTACTGAACACTTTGATATACCCAAAGTATCCTGGACTAAGTAATTAGTTTATAATCATTATTGTAAGTCTTGTAAAGTGCATAGGTTCAACTCTGTAACTCATACCATGCCGTTACTTAGTAATTTTACACTTAATATTATTACAAAGAGAATGTAATTTAAATCCAACTAAACCTTGTTTAGAATAGTTTTAGATGTAAGTTATTTGAATATACAATTTTAATGTTTAATATGTAATTTTATTTTATATCCCCTAATTCATTGAGCCAAATGTAAGCATTATTGCATTGCATCACGCCATTTTAGTCCACAAAGGTGTAGCACAAAGTGCGCATAATTTCACCAAGCTTCTGCCAGTTCAAACTTTGAGGAAGATTTTCACGAATCCGGTAAGAAATAAATTATCATACACATAAACAGAAATACATCTTTATCGTTTTGATAATTATGAACATAATTTATTTCTTATCAGATGCCGTCATTCGTAAAAATCTTCCTCCAACTATGACCTGGCAGAAGCTTGGTAAAATTATATGCTACACTTCTGGAGACTAAAATGGCGACGAGTAGACGCGCTAACGGTCACGTATCAACCGACTCACGGCTCACCCACTGATTCGACTCGTCTGGATTGCACGTCGTTTCGTCATCTTTCTCGTTCTGACATTTTGAGTGTGACCAGTTAGACAATGCTTAAATAGTGATGTAGCCAAATATAGTCGGAACGAAATTTTTTTATTTTTATTAATACACATAATTTTTTAGAAAGATGTCTAGGTCCGAACGAAAAGTTTAGCAAATAAACGTTTATAAATGATGCAACTGATTATTACTTTAAAAACCGATACTTGACAATGTTGATGTCGAAATTTGGCTACATCACTATTTAAGCATTGTTTGACTGGTCACACTCGAAATTTCAGAACGAGAAAGATGACGTCAGTGCAGTCCGGTCGAGTCCGTGAGTGAGCAGTGAGTCAGTTGATACGTGATCGTTAGCCCGTAAACACGTCTTCGCTGCAGCTGCTTATATTTATCGAGAATAATTTCGGAAACTAAACAAGTCCGTACAAGATGGGTGAAGAAGACGAATACGCTTGTGTTAACAGATCACAACTAAAAATCAAGAATACAACTGGAATCAAAAAGAAAAAGAATAAGAAGTCTAGTAAAGAGAAGCAGAGACTGATTGAAAACGACATCAAACAACAAACTACAAATACAGTTGTAAACTCTAAAACAAAGGCTGAGATGGCATTTCAGAAGATGCAGGAGAAAATGGTATGTATTCAGACTAATTATAATCATTATTAGTTTAAATTTACTCGCTATTTCGCATGTGGTATTCTTTTAGTACGACGCATTTTTGTGGTATGTGTGATTATTTTGTACGTTCATGAACACGTGGTGTAATATTTTGAAGAGCATTGTGCCACACGGACCGATACTCTATATCAGAATGAGGTTACTTGATGCAATATCCCTACAAGATTTCCACGACTAGTTAATTCTTTACCTAGGAACATTATGTTTCTTACCCATATTATTCCTCTAGCAAAACATTTTGTACCTACTGTCTCAATTTCTTTTAATTTGTCATCGTTTTCAAACGTTTACTAATCTACTCTTTAACCTTTACAGCAAAGGCAGAGGATTCAACAAAAAGCTGAGATGACTCACAAGCAGAGAGTGGAGAAATTCAACCAGCGTCTAGACAATCTTACTGAACACTTTGATATACCCAAAGTATCCTGGACTAAGTAATTAGTTTATAATCATTATTGTAAGTCTTGTAAAGTGCATAGGTTCAACTCTGTAACTCATACCATGCCGTTACTTAGTAATTTTACACTTAATATTATTACAAAGAGAATGTAATTTAAATCCAACTAAACCTTGTTTAGAATAGTTTTAGATGTAAATTATTTGAATATACAATTTTAATGTTTAATATGTAATTTTATTTTATATCCCCTAATTCATTGAGCCAAATGTAAGCATTATTGCATTGCATCACGCCATTTTAGTCCACAAAGGTGTAGCACAAAGTGCGCATAATTTCACCAAGCTTCTGCCAGTTCAAACTTTGAGGAAGATTTTCACGAATCCGGTAAGAAATAAATTATCATACACATAAACAGAAATACATCTTTATCGTTTTGATAATTATGAACATAATTTATTTCTTATCAGATGCCGTCATTCGTAAAAATCTTCCTCCAACTATGACCTGGCAGAAGCTTGGTAAAATTATATGCTACACTTCTGGAGACTAAAATGGCGACGAGTAGACGCGCTAACGGTCACGTATCAACCGACTCACGGCTCACCCACTGATTCGACTCGTCTGGACTGCACGTCGTTTCGTCATCTTTCTCGTTCTGACATTTTGAGTGTGACCAGTTAGACAATGCTTAAATAGTGATGTAGCCAAATATAGTCGGAACGAAATTTTTTTATTTTTATTAATACACATAATTTTTAGAAAGATGTCTAGGTCCGAACGAAAAGTTTAGCAAATAAACGTTTATAAATGATGCAACTGATTATTACTTTAAAAACCGATACTTGACAATGTTGATGTCGAAATTTGGCTACATCACTATTTAAGCATTGTTTGACTGGTCACACTCGAAATTTCAGAACGAGAAAGATGACGTCAGTGCAGTCCGGTCGAGTCCGTGAGTGAGCAGTGAGTCAGTTGATACGTGATCGTTAGCCCGTAAACACGTCTTCGCTGCAGCTGCTTATATTTATCGAGAATAATTTCGGAAACTAAACAAGTCCGTACAAGATGGGTGAAGAAGACGAATACACTTGTGTTAACAGATCACAACTAAAAATCAAGAATACAACTGGAATCAAAAAGAAAAAGAATAAGAAGTGTAGTAAAGAGAAGCAGAGACTGATTGAAAACGACATCAAACAACAAACTACAAATACAGTTGTAAACTCTAAAACAAAGGCTGAGATGGCATTTCAGAAGATGCAGGAGAAAATGGTATGTATTCAGACTAATTATAATCATTATTAGTTTAAATTTACTCGCTATTTCGCATGTGGTATTCTTTTAGTACGACGCATTTTTGTGGTATGTGTGATTATTTTGTACGTTCATGAACACGTGGTGTGATATTTTGAAGAGCATTGTGCCACACGGACCGATACTCTATATCAGAATGAGGTTACTTGATGCAATATCCCTACAAGATTTCCACGACTAGTTAATTCTTTACCTAGGAACATTATGTTTCTTACCCATATTATTCCTCTAGCAAAACATTTTGTACCTACTGTCTCAATTTCTTTTAATTTGTCATCGTTTTCAAACGTTTACTAATCTACTCTTTAACCTTTACAGCAAAGGCAGAGGATTCAACAAAAAGCTGAGATGACTCACAAGCAGAGAGTGGAGAAATTCAACCAGCGTCTAGACAATCTTACTGAACACTTTGATATACCCAAAGTATCCTGGACTAAGTAATTAGTTTATAATCATTATTGTAAGTCTTGTAAAGTGCATAGGTTCAACTCTGTAACTCATACCATGCCGTTACTTAGTAATTTTACACTTAATATTATTACAAAGAGAATGTAATTTAAATCCAACTAAACCTTGTTTAGAATAGTTTTAGATGTAAGTTATTTGAATATACAATTTTAATGTTTAATATGTAATTTTATTTTATATCCCCTAATTCATTGAGCCAAATGTAAGCATTATTGCATTGCATCACGCCATTTTAGTCCACAAAGGTGTAGCACAAAGTGCGCATAATTTCACCAAGCTTCTGCCAGTTCAAACTTTGAGGAAGATTTTCACGAATCCGGTAAGAAATAAATTATCATACACATAAACAGAAATACATCTTTATCGTTTTGATAATTATGAACATAATTTATTTCTTATCAGATGCCGTCATTCGTAAAAATCTTCCTCCAACTATGACCTGGCAGAAGCTTGGTAAAATTATATGCTACACTTCTGGAGACTAAAATGGCGACGAGTAGACGCGCTAACGGTCACGTATCAACCGACTCACGGCTCACCCACTGATTCGACTCGTCTGGACTGCACGTCGTTTCGTCATCTTTCTCGTTCTGACATTTTGAGTGTGACCAGTTAGACAATGCTTAAATAGTGATGTAGCCAAATATAGTCGGAACGAAATTTTTTTATTTTTATTAATACACATAATTTTTTAGAAAGATGTCTAGGTCCGAACGAAAAGTTTAGCAAATAAACGTTTATAAATGATGCAACTGATTATTACTTTAAAAACCGATACTTGACAATGTTGATGTCGAAATTTGGCTACATCACTATTTAAGCATTGTTTGACTGGTCACACTCGAAATTTCAGAACGAGAAAGATGACGTCAGTGCAGTCCGGTCGAGTCCGTGAGTGAGCAGTGAGTCAGTTGATACGTGATCGTTAGCCCGTAAACACGTCTTCGCTGCAGCTGCTTATATTTATCGAGAATAATTTCGGAAACTAAACAAGTCCGTACAAGATGGGTGAAGAAGACGAATACACTTGTGTTAACAGATCACAACTAAAAATCAAGAATACAACTGGAATCAAAAAGAAAAAGAATAAGAAGTGTAGTAAAGAGAAGCAGAGACTGATTGAAAACGACATCAAACAACAAACTACAAATACAGTTGTAAACTCTAAAACAAAGGCTGAGATGGCATTTCAGAAGATGCAGGAGAAAATGGTATGTATTCAGACTAATTATAATCATTATTAGTTTAAATTTACTCGCTATTTCGCATGTGGTATTCTTTTAGTACGACGCATTTTTGTGGTATGTGTGATTATTTTGTACGTTCATGAACACGTGGTGTAATATTTTGAAGAGCATTGTGCCACACGGACCGATACTCTATATCAGAATGAGGTTACTTGATGCAATATCCCTACAAGATTTCCACGACTAGTTAATTCTTTACCTAGGAACATTATGTTTCTTACCCATATTATTCCTCTAGCAAAACATTTTGTACCTACTGTCTCAATTTCTTTTAATTTGTCATCGTTTTCAAACGTTTACTAATCTACTCTTTAACCTTTACAGCAAAGGCAGAGGATTCAACAAAAAGCTGAGATGACTCACAAGCAGAGAGTGGAGAAATTCAACCAGCGTCTAGACAATCTTACTGAACACTTTGATATACCCAAAGTATCCTGGACTAAGTAATTAGTTTATAATCATTATTGTAAGTCTTGTAAAGTGCATAGGTTCAACTCTGTAACTCATACCATGCCGTTACTTAGTAATTTTACACTTAATATTATTACAAAGAGAATGTAATTTAAATCCAACTAAACCTTGTTTAGTTTTAGATGTAAGTTATTTGAATATACAATTTTAATGTTTAATATGTAATTTTATTTTATATCCCCTAATTCATTGAGCCAAATGTAAGCATTATTGCATTGCATCACGCCATTTTAGTCCACAAAGGTGTAGCACAAAGTGCGCATAATTTCACCAAGCTTCTGCCAGTTCAAACTTTGAGGAAGATTTTCACGAATCCGGTAAGAAATAAATTATCATACACATAAACAGAAATACATCTTTATCGTTTTAATAATTATGAACATAATTTATTTCTTATCAGATGCCGTCATTCGTAAAAATCTTCCTCCAACTATGACCTGGCAGAAGCTTGGTAAAATTATATGCTACACTTCTGGAGACTAAAATGGCGACGAGTAGACGCGCTAACGGTCACGTATCAACCGACTCACGGCTCACCCACTGATTCGACTCGTCTGGACTGCACGTCGTTTCGTCATCTTTCTCGTTCTGACATTTTGAGTGTGACCAGTTAGACAATGCTTAAATAGTGATGTAGCCAAATATAGTCGGAACGAAATTTTTTTATTTTTATTAATACACATAATTTTTAGAAAGATGTCTAGGTCCGAACTAAAAGTTTAGCAAATAAACGTTTATAAATGATGCAACTGATTATTACTTTAAAAACCGATACTTGACAATGTTGATGTCGAAATTTGGCTACATCACTATTTAAGCATTGTTTGACTGGTCACACTCGAAATTTCAGAACGAGAAAGATGACGTCAGTGCAGTCCGGTCGAGTCCGTGAGTGAGCAGTGAGTCAGTTGATACGTGATCGTTAGCCCGTAAACACGTCTTCGCTGCAGCTGCTTATATTTATCGAGAATAATTTCGGAAACTAAACAAGTCCGTACAAGATGGGTGAAGAAGACGAATACGCTTGTGTTAACAGATCACAACTAAAAATCAAGAATACAACTGGAATCAAAAAGAAAAAGAATAAGAAGTCTAGTAAAGAGAAGCAGAGACTGATTGAAAACGACATCAAACAACAAACTACAAATACAGTTGTAAACTCTAAAACAAAGGCTGAGATGGCATTTCAGAAGATGCAGGAGAAAATGGTATGTATTCAGACTAATTATAATCATTATTAGTTTAAATTTACTCGCTATTTCGCATGTGGTATTCTTTTAGTACGACGCATTTTTGTGGTATGTGTGATTATTTTGTACGTTCATGAACACGTGGTGTAATATTTTGAAGAGCATTGTGCCACACGGACCGATACTCTATATCAGAATGAGGTTACTTGATGCAATATCCCTACAAGATTTCCACGACTAGTTAATTCTTTACCTAGGAACATTATGTTTCTTACCCATATTATTCCTCTAGCAAAACATTTTGTACCTACTGTCTCAATTTCTTTTAATTTGTCATCGTTTTCAAACGTTTACTAATCTACTCTTTAACCTTTACAGCAAAGGCAGAGGATTCAACAAAAAGCTGAGATGACTCACAAGCAGAGAGTGGAGAAATTCAACCAGCGTCTAGACAATCTTACTGAACACTTTGATATACCCAAAGTATCCTGGACTAAGTAATTAGTTTATAATCATTATTGTAAGTCTTGTAAAGTGCATAGGTTCAACTCTGTAACTCATACCATGCCGTTACTTAGTAATTTTACACTTAATATTATTACAAAGAGAATGTAATTTAAATCCAACTAAACCTTGTTTAGAATAGTTTTAGATGTAAATTATTTGAATATACAATTTTAATGTTTAATATGTAATTTTATTTTATATCCCCTAATTCATTGAGCCAAATGTAAGCATTATTGCATTGCATCACGCCATTTTAGTCCACAAAGGTGTAGCACAAAGTGCGCATAATTTCACCAAGCTTCTGCCAGTTCAAACTTTGAGGAAGATTTTCACGAATCCGGTAAGAAATAAATTATCATACACATAAACAGAAATACATCTTTATCGTTTTGATAATTATGAACATTCGTAAAAATCTTCCTCCAACTATGACCTGGCAGAAGCTTGGTAAAATTATATGCTACACTTCTGGAGACTAAAATGGCGACGAGTAGACGCGCTAACGGTCACGTATCAACCGACTCACGGCTCACCCACTGATTCGACTCGTCTGGACTGCACGTCGTTTCGTCATCTTTCTCGTTCTGACATTTTGAGTGTGACCAGTTAGACAATGCTTAAATAGTGATGTAGCCAAATATAGTCGGAACGAAATTTTTTTATTTTTATTAATACACATAATTTTTAGAAAGATGTCTAGGTCCGAACGAAAAGTTTAGCAAATAAACGTTTATAAATGATGCAACTGATTATTACTTTAAAAACCGATACTTGACAATGTTGATGTCGAAATTTGGCTACATCACTATTTAAGCATTGTTTGACTGGTCACACTCGAAATTTCAGAACGAGAAAGATGACGTCAGTGCAGTCCGGTCGAGTCCGTGAGTGAGCAGTGAGTCAGTTGATACGTGATCGTTAGCCCGTAAACACGTCTTCGCTGCAGCTGCTTATATTTATCGAGAATAATTTCGGAAACTAAACAAGTCCGTACAAGATGGGTGAAGAAGACGAATACACTTGTGTTAACAGATCACAACTAAAAATCAAGAATACAACTGGAATCAAAAAGAAAAAGAATAAGAAGTGTAGTAAAGAGAAGCAGAGACTGATTGAAAACGACATCAAACAACAAACTACAAATACAGTTGTAAACTCTAAAACAAAGGCTGAGATGGCATTTCAGAAGATGCAGGAGAAAATGGTATGTATTCAGACTAATTATAATCATTATTAGTTTAAATTTACTCGCTATTTCGCATGTGGTATTCTTTTAGTACGACGCATTTTTGTGGTATGTGTGATTATTTTGTACGTTCATGAACACGTGGTGTGATATTTTGAAGAGCATTGTGCCACACGGACCGATACTCTATATCAGAATGAGGTTACTTGATGCAATATCCCTACAAGATTTCCACGACTAGTTAATTCTTTACCTAGGAACATTATGTTTCTTACCCATATTATTCCTCTAGCAAAACATTTTGTACCTACTGTCTCAATTTCTTTTAATTTGTCATCGTTTTCAAACGTTTACTAATCTACTCTTTAACCTTTACAGCAAAGGCAGAGGATTCAACAAAAAGCTGAGATGACTCACAAGCAGAGAGTGGAGAAATTCAACCAGCGTCTAGACAATCTTACTGAACACTTTGATATACCCAAAGTATCCTGGACTAAGTAATTAGTTTATAATCATTATTGTAAGTCTTGTAAAGTGCATAGGTTCAACTCTGTAACTCATACCATGCCGTTACTTAGTAATTTTACACTTAATATTATTACAAAGAGAATGTAATTTAAATCCAACTAAACCTTGTTTAGAATAGTTTTAGATGTAAGTTATTTGAATATACAATTTTAATGTTTAATATGTAATTTTATTTTATATCCCCTAATTCATTGAGCCAAATGTAAGCATTATTGCATTGCATCACGCCATTTTAGTCCACAAAGGTGTAGCACAAAGTGCGCATAATTTCACCAAGCTTCTGCCAGTTCAAACTTTGAGGAAGATTTTCACGAATCCGGTAAGAAATAAATTATCATACACATAAACAGAAATACATCTTTATCGTTTTGATAATTATGAACATTCGTAAAAATCTTCCTCCAACTATGACCTGGCAGAAGCTTGGTAAAATTATATGCTACACTTCTGGAGACTAAAATGGCGACGAGTAGACGCGCTAACGGTCACGTATCAACCGACTCACGGCTCACCCACTGATTCGACTCGTCTGGACTGCACGTCGTTTCGTCATCTTTCTCGTTCTGACATTTTGAGTGTGACCAGTTAGACAATGCTTAAATAGTGATGTAGCCAAATATAGTCGGAACGAAATTTTTTTATTTTTATTAATACACATAATTTTTAGAAAGATGTCTAGGTCCGAACTAAAAGTTTAGCAAATAAACGTTTATAAATGATGCAACTGATTATTACTTTAAAAACCGATACTTGACAATGTTGATGTCGAAATTTGGCTACATCACTATTTAAGCATTGTTTGACTGGTCACACTCGAAATTTCAGAACGAGAAAGATGACGTCAGTGCAGTCCGGTCGAGTCCGTGAGTGAGCAGTGAGTCAGTTGATACGTGATCGTTAGCCCGTAAACACGTCTTCGCTGCAGCTGCTTATATTTATCGAGAATAATTTCGGAAACTTAACAAATCCGTACAAGATGGGTGAAGAAGACGAATACGCTTGTGTTAACAGATCACAACTAAAAATCAAGAATACAACTGGAATCAAAAAGAAAAAGAATAAGAAGTCTAGTAAAGAGAAGCAGAGACTGATTGAAAACGACATCAAACAACAAACTACAAATACAGTTGTAAACTCTAAAACAAAGGCTGAGATGGCATTTCAGAAGATGCAGGAGAAAATGGTATGTATTCAGACTAATTATAATCATTATTAGTTTAAATTTACTCGCTATTTCGCATGTGGTATTCTTTTAGTACGACGCATTTTTGTGGTATGTGTGATTATTTTGTACGTTCATGAACACGTGGTGTAATATTTTGAAGAGCATTGTGCCACACGGACCGATACTCTATATCAGAATGAGGTTACTTGATGCAATATCCCTACAAGATTTCCACGACTAGTTAATTCTTTACCTAGGAACATTATGTTTCTTACCCATATTATTCCTCTAGCAAAACATTTTGTACCTACTGTCTCAATTTCTTTTAATTTGTCATCGTTTTCAAACGTTTACTAATCTACTCTTTAACCTTTACAGCAAAGGCAGAGGATTCAACAAAAAGCTGAGATGACTCACAAGCAGAGAGTGGAGAAATTCAACCAGCGTCTAGACAATCTTACTGAACACTTTGATATACCCAAAGTATCCTGGACTAAGTAATTAGTTTATAATCATTATTGTAAGTCTTGTAAAGTGCATAGGTTCAACTCTGTAACTCATACCATGCCGTTACTTAGTAATTTTACACTTAATATTATTACAAAGAGAATGTAATTTAAATCCAACTGAACCTTGTTTAGAATAGTTTTAGATGTAAGTTATTTGAATATACAATTTTAATGTTTAATATGTAATTTTATTTTATATCCCCTAATTCATTGAGCCAAATGTAAGCATTATTGCATTGCATCACGCCATTTTAGTCCACAAAGGTGTAGCACAAAGTGCGCATAATTTCACCAAGCTTCTGCCAGTTCAAACTTTGAGGAAGATTTTCACGAATCCGGTAAGAAATAAATTATCATACACATAAACAGAAATACATCTTTATCGTTTTGATAATTATGACCTGGCAGAAGCTTGGTAAAATTATATGCTACACTTCTGGAGACTAAAATGGCGACGAGTAGACGCGCTAACGGTCACGTATCAACCGACTCACGGCTCACCCACTGATTCGACTCGTCTGGACTGCACGTCGTTTCGTCATCTTTCTCGTTCTGACATTTTGAGTGTGACCAGTTAGACAATGCTTAAATAGTGATGTAGCCAAATATAGTCGGAACGAAATTTTTTTATTTTTATTAATACACATAATTTTTAGAAAGATGTCTAGGTCCGAACTAAAAGTTTAGCAAATAAACGTTTATAAATGATGCAACTGATTATTACTTTAAAAACCGATACTTGACAATGTTGATGTCGAAATTTGGCTACATCACTATTTAAGCATTGTTTGACTGGTCACACTCGAAATTTCAGAACGAGAAAGATGACGTCAGTGCAGTCCGGTCGAGTCCGTGAGTGAGCAGTGAGTCAGTTGATACGTGATCGTTAGCCCGTAAACACGTCTTCGCTGCAGCTGCTTATATTTATCGAGAATAATTTCGGAAACTAAACAAGTCCGTACAAGATGGGTGAAGAAGACGAATACACTTGTGTTAACAGATCACAACTAAAAATCAAGAATACAACTGGAATCAAAAAGAAAAAGAATAAGAAGTGTAGTAAAGAGAAGCAGAGACTGATTGAAAACGACATCAAACAACAAACTACAAATACAGTTGTAAACTCTAAAACAAAGGCTGAGATGGCATTTCAGAAGATGCAGGAGAAAATGGTATGTATTCAGACTAATTATAATCATTATTAGTTTAAATTTACTCGCTATTTCGCATGTGGTATTCTTTTAGTACGACGCATTTTTGTGGTATGTGTGATTATTTTGTACGTTCATGAACACGTGGTGTGATATTTTGAAGAGCATTGTGCCACACGGACCGATACTCTATATCAGAATGAGGTTACTTGATGCAATATCCCTACAAGATTTCCACGACTAGTTAATTCTTTACCTAGGAACATTATGTTTCTTACCCATATTATTCCTCTAGCAAAACATTTTGTACCTACTGTCTCAATTTCTTTTAATTTGTCATCGTTTTCAAACGTTTACTAATCTACTCTTTAACCTTTACAGCAAAGGCAGAGGATTCAACAAAAAGCTGAGATGACTCACAAGCAGAGAGTGGAGAAATTCAACCAGCGTCTAGACAATCTTACTGAACACTTTGATATACCCAAAGTATCCTGGACTAAGTAATTAGTTTATAATCATTATTGTAAGTCTTGTAAAGTGCATAGGTTCAACTCTGTAACTCATACCATGCCGTTACTTAGTAATTTTACACTTAATATTATTACAAAGAGAATGTAATTTAAATCCAACTAAACCTTGTTTAGAATAGTTTTAGATGTAAGTTATTTGAATATACAATTTTAATGTTTAATATGTAATTTTATTTTATATCCCCTAATTCATTGAGCCAAATGTAAGCATTATTGCATTGCATCACGCCATTTTAGTCCACAAAGGTGTAGCACAAAGTGCGCATAATTTCACCAAGCTTCTGCCAGTTCAAACTTTGAGGAAGATTTTCACGAATCCGGTAAGAAATAAATTATCATACACATAAACAGAAATACATCTTTATCGTTTTGATAATTATGAAAATTCGTAAAAATCTTCCTCCAACTATGACCTGGCAGAAGCTTGGTAAAATTATATGCTACACTTCTGGAGACTAAAATGGCGACGAGTAGACGCGCTAACGGTCACGTATCAACCGACTCACGGCTCACCCACTGATTCGACTCGTCTGGACTGCACGTCGTTTCGTCATCTTTCTCGTTCTGACATTTTGAGTGTGACCAGTTAGACAATGCTTAAATAGTGATGTAGCCAAATATAGTCGGAACGAAATTTTTTTATTTTTATTAATACACATAATTTTTAGAAAGATGTCTAGGTCCGAACTAAAAGTTTAGCAAATAAACGTTTATAAATGATGCAACTGATTATTACTTTAAAAACCGATACTTGACAATGTTGATGTCGAAATTTGGCTACATCACTATTTAAGCATTGTTTGACTGGTCACACTCGAAATTTCAGAACGAGAAAGATGACGTCAGTGCAGTCCGGTCGAGTCCGTGAGTGAGCAGTGAGTCAGTTGATACGTGATCGTTAGCCCGTAAACACGTCTTCGCTGCAGCTGCTTATATTTATCGAGAATAATTTCGGAAACTTAACAAATCCGTACAAGATGGGTGAAGAAGACGAATACGCTTGTGTTAACAGATCACAACTAAAAATCAAGAATACAACTGGAATCAAAAAGAAAAAGAATAAGAAGTCTAGTAAAGAGAAGCAGAGACTGATTGAAAACGACATCAAACAACAAACTACAAATACAGTTGTAAACTCTAAAACAAAGGCTGAGATGGCATTTCAGAAGATGCAGGAGAAAATGGTATGTATTCAGACTAATTATAATCATTATTAGTTTAAATTTACTCGCTATTTCGCATGTGGTATTCTTTTAGTACGACGCATTTTTGTGGTATGTGTGATTATTTTGTACGTTCATAAACACGTGGTGTAATATTTTGAAGAGCATTGTGCCACACGGACCGATACTCTATATCAGAATGAGGTTACTTGATGCAATATCCCTACAAGATTTCCACGACTAGTTAATTCTTTACCTAGGAACATTATGTTTCTTACCCATATTATTCCTCTAGCAAAACATTTTGTACCTACTGTCTCAATTTCTTTTAATTTGTCATCGTTTTCAAACGTTTACTAATCTACTCTTTAACCTTTACAGCAAAGGCAGAGGATTCAACAAAAAGCTGAGATGACTCACAAGCAGAGAGTGGAGAAATTCAACCAGCGTCTAGACAATCTTACTGAACACTTTGATATACCCAAAGTATCCTGGACTAAGTAATTAGTTTATAATCATTATTGTAAGTCTTGTAAAGTGCATAGGTTCAACTCTGTAACTCATACCATGCCGTTACTTAGTAATTTTACACTTAATATTATTACAAAGAGAATGTAATTTAAATCCAACTGAACCTTGTTTAGAATAGTTTTAGATGTAAGTTATTTGAATATACAATTTTAATGTTTAATATGTAATTTTATTTTATATCCCCTAATTCATTGAGCCAAATGTAAGCATTATTGCATTGCATCACGCCATTTTAGTCCACAAAGGTGTAGCACAAAGTGCGCATAATTTCACCAAGCTTCTGCCAGTTCAAACTTTGAGGAAGATTTTCACGAATCCGGTAAGAAATAAATTATCATACACATAAACAGAAATACATCTTTATCGTTTTGATAATTATGAACATTCGTAAAAATCTTCCTCCAACTATGACCTGGCAGAAGCTTGGTAAAATTATATGCTACACTTCTGGAGACTAAAATGGCGACGAGTAGACGCGCTAACGGTCACGTATCAACCGACTCACGGATCACCCACTGATTCGACTCGTCTGAACTGCACGTCGTTTCGTCATCTTTCTCGTTCTGACATTTTGAGTGTGACCAGTTAGACAATGCTTAAATAGTGATGTAGCCAAATATAGTCGGAACGAAATTTTTTTATTTTTATTAATACACATAATTTTTTAGAAAGATGTCTAGGTCCGAACGAAAAGTTTAGCAAATAAACGTTTATAAATGATGCAACTGATTATTACTTTAAAAACCGATACTTGACAATGTTGATGTCGAAATTTGGCTACATCACTATTTAAGCATTGTTTGACTGGTCACAGTCGAAATTTCAGAACGAGAAAGATGACGTCAGTGCAGTCCGGTCAAGTCCGTGAGTGAGCAGTGAGTCAGTTGATACGTGATCGTTAGCCCGTAAACACGTCTTCGCTGCAGCTGCTTATATTTATCGAGAATAATTTCGGAAACTTAACAAATCCGTACAAGATGGGTGAAGAAGACGAATACGCTTGTGTTAACAGATCACAACTAAAAATCAAGAATACAACTGGAATCAAAAAGAAAAAGAATAAGAAGTCTAGTAAAGAGAAGCAGAGACTGATTGAAAACGACATCAAACAACAAACTACAAATACAGTTGTAAACTCTAAAACAAAGGCTGAGATGGCATTTCAGAAGATGCAGGAGAAAATGGTATGTATTCAGACTAATTATAATCATTATTAGTTTAAATTTACTCGCTATTTCGCATGTGGTATTCTTTTAGTACGACGCATTTTTGTGGTATGTGTGATTATTTTGTACGTTCATGAACACGTGGTGTAATATTTTGAAGAGCATTGTGCCACACGGACCGATACTCTATATCAGAATGAGGTTACTTGATGCAATATCCCTACAAGATTTCCACGACTAGTTAATTCTTTACCTAGGAACATTATGTTTCTTACCCATATTATTCCTCTAGCAAAACATTTTGTACCTACTGTCTCAATTTCTTTTAATTTGTCATCGTTTTCAAACGTTTACTAATCTACTCTTTAACCTTTACAGCAAAGGCAGAGGATTCAACAAAAAGCTGAGATGACTCACAAGCAGAGAGTGGAGAAATTCAACCAGCGTCTAGACAATCTTACTGAACACTTTGATATACCCAAAGTATCCTGGACTAAGTAATTAGTTTATAATCATTATTGTAAGTCTTGTAAAGTGCATAGGTTCAACTCTGTAACTCATACCATGCCGTTACTTAGTAATTTTACACTTAATATTATTACAAAGAGAATGTAATTTAAATCCAACTAAACCTTGTTTAGAATAGTTTTAGATGTAAGTTATTTGAATATACAATTTTAATGTTTAATATGTAATTTTATTTTATATCCCCTAATTCATTGAGCCAAATGTAAGCATTATTGCATTGCATCACGCCATTTTAGTCCACAAAGGTGTAGCACAAAGTGCGCATAATTTCACCAAGCTTCTGCCAGTTCAAACTTTGAGGAAGATTTTCACGAATCCGGTAAGAAATAAATTATCATACACATAAACAGAAATACATCTTTATCGTTTTGATAATTATGAACATTCGTAAAAATCTTCCTCCAACTATGACCTGGCA
This sequence comes from Spodoptera picta, assembly GCA_038387885.1. Classification (NCBI taxonomy): domain Eukaryota; kingdom Metazoa; phylum Arthropoda; class Insecta; order Lepidoptera; family Noctuidae; genus Spodoptera; species Spodoptera picta. The sequence continues at coordinate 68,942 of JAZHFQ010000248.1, forward strand.
GAAGCTTGGTAAAATTATATGCTACACTTCTGGAGACTAAAATGGCGACGAGTAGACGCGCTAACGGTCACGTATCAACCGACTCACGGCTCACCCACTGATTCGACTCGTCTGGATTGCACGTCGTTTCGTCATCTTTCTCGTTCTGACATTTTGAGTGTGACCAGTTAGACAATGCTTAAATAGTGATGTAGCCAAATATAGTCGGAACGAAATTTTTTTATTTTTATTAATACACATAATTTTTTAGAAAGATGTCTAGGTCCGAACGAAAAGTTTAGCAAATAAACGTTTATAAATGATGCAACTGATTATTACTTTAAAAACCGATACTTGACAATGTTGATGTCGAAATTTGGCTACATCACTATTTAAGCATTGTTTGACTGGTCACACTCGAAATTTCAGAACGAGAAAGATGACGTCAGTGCAGTCCGGTCGAGTCCGTGAGTGAGCAGTGAGTCAGTTGATACGTGATCGTTAGCCCGCAAACACGTCTTCGCTGCAGCTGCTTATATTTATCGCAGTGTTGGGCAAAATTTAGTTAACTAATGATTGATGACTAATGATTGAATGTGTTAGTTATGATTGATGACTAATGATTATTTAGTTTAATCACGAGGTGATGACTAACGATTGATTAGTTTTAATCTTAATCAAATAATCATGATTATTTATTTATGATTGATATTTTTTAATACGAGGTGAGGTAAAATATTTTTTCTGCTTCTTAAAAAAATACTGAATTGGACACAAAACGTTACTGTAGGTTAGGTTAGACTTTAGTGTTTTAGTTTAAAATTCAGTATTTTTTGGTGGTCAGATAAATAGATGCCCTGGTAAAATCTTATGATACGGAGAAATGGTTTTCAGTATAACGGGGTTTTTTGTAACACCTTCTATAACTTTAGTAGTTTTTAGGGTCCCGTACCTCATCTGACTGTAATCATGTAATTTATTACTTGTTTTTCGAAAAGTAAATGATGTCATCGTATTGCTTTAACGATTATAAGACTAACTAAATTACACTTGTATTATTTTATTTATTTATTAATCATCTCAGTGTAACTGTATTGAACTTTATAAACACAAATAATATATTTAAGAAAGCTATATAATATAGGGTGTAAAGGATGGCTTACCAAAGTAAAACCATGGACTCAGATCATCATCCTAAGTAACGGACCGAAGGAATTTTTTCTCGGAAAAGAAAAAATTTTGGCCTTTCTATACATTATATTCTATTAGCAGCCGACTTTAATATTTTGTATGCAGAGTCAAAAATTTTTTTCATTTCCGTACCTAATTCCTTCAGTACTTTACTCAAGATAATGGTCTGAGACTTCGGTCAGCTGATCCTTATACCCTGTATGTGTAGTGTACCAACACCTGTGCATCGAGCTTAGTCATACATTCATGATTAGAACTAATGATTGGTGATTTGCGATTAACGAATTTAGTCATGACTAATGATTGTTCTCGTTAGTTATGATTAAATTAGTCATGACTAAATTAATCATGATTAGATCAATCATGATTGATCAATTGATTGAATAAATTAGTTGATTTGCCCAACACTGATTTATCGAGAATAATTTCGGAAACTAAACAAGTCCGTACAAGATGGGTGAAGAAGACGAATACGCTTGTGTTAACAGATCACAACTAAAAATCAAGAATACAACTGGAATCAAAAAGAAAAAGAATAAGAAGTCTAGTAAAGAGAAGCAGAGACTGATTGAAAACGACATCAAACAACAAACTACAAATACAGTTGTAAACTCTAAAACAAAGGCTGAGATGGCATTTCAGAAGATGCAGGAGAAAATGGTATGTATTCAGACTAATTATAATCATTATTAGTTTAAATTTACTCGCTATTTCGCATGTGGTATTCTTTTAGTACGACGCATTTTTGTGGTATGTGTGATTATTTTGTACGTTCATGAACACGTGGTGTAATATTTTGAAGAGCATTGTGCCACACGGACCGATACTCTATATCAGAATGAGGTTACTTGATGCAATATCCCTACAAGATTTCCACGACTAGTTAATTCTTTACCTAGGAACATTATGTTTCTTACCCATATTATTCCTCTAGCAAAACATTTTGTACCTACTGTCTCAATTTCTTTTAATTTGTCATCGTTTTCAAACGTTTACTAATCTACTCTTTAACCTTTACAGCAAAGGCAGAGGATTCAACAAAAAGCTGAGATGACTCACAAGCAGAGAGTGGAGAAATTCAACCAGCGTCTAGACAATCTTACTGAACACTTTGATATACCCAAAGTATCCTGGACTAAGTAATTAGTTTATAATCATTATTGTAAGTCTTGTAAAGTGCATAGGTTCAACTCTGTAACTCATACCATGCCGTTACTTAGTAATTTTACACTTAATATTATTACAAAGAGAATGTAATTTAAATCCAACTAAACCTTGTTTAGAATAGTTTTAGATGTAAGTTATTTGAATATACAATTTTAATGTTTAATATGTAATTTTATTTTATATCCCCTAATTCATTGAGCCAAATGTAAGCATTATTGCATTGCATCACGCCATTTTAGTCCACAAAGGTGTAGCACAAAGTGCGCATAATTTCACCAAGCTTCTGCCAGTTCAAACTTTGAGGAAGATTTTCACGAATCCGGTAAGAAATAAATTATCATACACATAAACAGAAATACATCTTTATCGTTTTGATAATTATGAACATTCGTAAAAATCTTCCTCCAACTATGACCTGGCAGAAGCTTGGTAAAATTATATGCTACACTTCTGGAGACTAAAATGGCGACGAGTAGACGCGCTAACGGTCACGTATCAACCGACTCACGGCTCACCCACTGATTCGACTCGTCTGGATTGCACGTCGTTTCGTCATCTTTCTCGTTCTGACATTTTGAGTGTGACCAGTTAGACAATGCTTAAATAGTGATGTAGCCAAATATAGTCGGAACGAAATTTTTTTATTTTTATTAATACACATAATTTTTTAGAAAGATGTCTAGGTCCGAACGAAAAGTTTAGCAAATAAACGTTTATAAATGATGCAACTGATTATTACTTTAAAAACCGATACTTGACAATGTTGATGTCGAAATTTGGCTACATCACTATTTAAGCATTGTTTGACTGGTCACACTCGAAATTTCAGAACGAGAAAGATGACGTCAGTGCAGTCCGGTCGAGTCCGTGAGTGAGCAGTGAGTCAGTTGATACGTGATCGTTAGCCCGTAAACACGTCTTCGCTGCAGCTGCTTATATTTATCGAGAATAATTTCAGAAACTAAACAAGTCCGTACAAGATGGGTGAAGAAGACGAATACGCTTGTGTTAACAGATCACAACTAAAAATCAAGAATACAACTGGAATCAAAAAGAAAAAGAATAAGAAGTCTAGTAAAGAGAAGCAGAGACTGATTGAAAACGACATCAAACAACAAACTACAAATACAGTTGTAAACTCTAAAACAAAGGCTGAGATGGCATTTCAGAAGATGCAGGAGAAAATGGTATGTATTCAGACTAATTATAATCATTATTAGTTTAAATTTACTCGCTATTTCGCATGTGGTATTCTTTTAGTACGACGCATTTTTGTGGTATGTGTGATTATTTTGTACGTTCATGAACACGTGGTGTAATATTTTGAAGAGCATTGTGCCACACGGACCGATACTCTATATCAGAATGAGGTTACTTGATGCAATATCCCTACAAGATTTCCACGACTAGTTAATTCTTTACCTAGGAACATTATGTTTCTTACCCATATTATTCCTCTAGCAAAACATTTTGTACCTACTGTCTCAATTTCTTTTAATTTGTCATCGTTTTCAAACGTTTACTAATCTACTCTTTAACCTTTACAGCAAAGGCAGAGGATTCAACAAAAAGCTGAGATGACTCACAAGCAGAGAGTGGAGAAATTCAACCAGCGTCTAGACAATCTTACTGAACACTTTGATATACCCAAAGTATCCTGGACTAAGTAATTAGTTTATAATCATTATTGTAAGTCTTGTAAAGTGCATAGGTTCAACTCTGTAACTCATACCATGCCGTTACTTAGTAATTTTACACTTAATATTATTACAAAGAGGATGTAATTTAAATCCAACTAAACCTTGTTTAGAATAGTTTTAGATGTAAGTTATTTGAATATACAATTTTAATGTTTAATATGTAATTTTATTTTATATCCCCTAATTCATTGAGCCAAATGTAAGCATTATTGCATTGCATCACGCCATTTTAGTCCACAAAGGTGTAGCACAAAGTGCGCATAATTTCACCAAGCTTCTGCCAGTTCAAACTTTGAGGAAGATTTTCACGAATCCGGTAAGAAATAAATTATCATACACATAAACAGAAATACATCTTTATCGTTTTGATAATTATGAACATAATTTATTTCTTATCAGATGCCGTCATTCGTAAAAATCTTCCTCCAACTATGACCTGGCAGAAGCTTGGTAAAATTATATGCTACACTTCTGGACACTAAAATGGCGACGAGTAGACGCGCTAACGGTCACGTATCAACCGACTCACGGATCACCCACTGATTCGACTCGTCTGGATTGCACGTCGTTTCGTCATCTTTCTCGTTCTGACATTTTGAGTGTGACCAGTTAGACAATGCTTAAATAGTGATGTAGCCAAATATAGTCGGAACGAAATTTTTTTATTTTTATTAATACACATAATTTTTTAGAAAGATGTCTAGGTCCGAACGAAAAGTTTAGCAAATAAACGTTTATAAATGATGCAACTGATTATTACTTTAAAAACCGATACTTGACAATGTTGATGTCGAAATTTGGCTACATCACTATTTAAGCATTGTTTGACTGGTCACACTCGAAATTTCAGAACGAGAAAGATGACGTCAGTGCAGTCCGGTCGAGTCCGTGAGTGAGCAGTGAGTCAGTTGATACGTGATCGTTAGCCCGTAAACACGTCTTCGCTGCAGCTGCTTATATTTATCGAGAATAATTTCGGAAACTAAACAAGTCCGTACAAGATGGGTGAAGAAGACGAATACGCTTGTGTTAACAGATCACAACTAAAAATCAAGAATACAACTGGAATCAAAAAGAAAAAGAATAAGAAGTATAGTAAAGAGAAGCAGAGACTGATTGAAAACGACATCAAACAACAAACTACAAATACAGTTGTAAACTCTAAAACAAAGGCTGAGATGGCATTTCAGAAGATGCAGGAGAAAATGGTATGTATTCAGACTAATTATAATCATTATTAGTTTAAATTTACTCGCTATTTCGCATGTGGTATTCTTTTAGTACGACGCATTTTTGTGGTATGTGTGATTATTTTGTACGTTCATGAACACGTGGTGTAATATTTTGAAGAGCATTGTGCCACACGGACCGATACTCTATATCAGAATGAGGTTACTTGATGCAATATCCCTACAAGATTTCCACGACTAGTTAATTCTTTACCTAGGAACATTATGTTTCTTACCCATATTATTCCTCTAGCAAAACATTTTGTACCTACTGTCTCAATTTCTTTTAATTTGTCATCGTTTTTAAACGTTTACTAATCTACTCTTTAACCTTTACAGCAAAGGCAGAGGATTCAACAAAAAGCTGAGATGACTCACAAGCAGAGAGTGGAGAAATTCAACCAGCGTCTAGACAATCTTACTGAACACTTTGATATACCCAAAGTATCCTGGACTAAGTAATTAGTTTATAATCATTATTGTAAGTCTTGTAAAGTGCATAGGTTCAACTCTGTAACTCATACCATGCCGTTACTTAGTAATTTTACACTTAATATTATTACAAAGAGAATGTAATTTAAATCCAACTAAACCTTGTTTAGAATAGTTTTAGATGTAAGTTATTTGAATATACAATTTTAATGTTTAATATGTAATTTTATTTTATATCCCCTAATTCATTGAGCCAAATGTAAGCATTATTGCATTGCATCACGCCATTTTAGTCCACAAAGGTGTAGCACAAAGTGCGCATAATTTCACCAAGCTTCTGCCAGTTCAAACTTTGAGGAAGATTTTCACGAATCCGGTAAGAAATAAATTATCATACACATAAACAGAAATACATCTTTATCGTTTTGATAATTATGAACATTCGTAAAAATCTTCCTCCAACTATGACCTGGCAGAAGCTTGGTAAAATTATATGCTACACTTCTGGAGACTAAAATGGCGACGAGTAGACGCGCTAACGGTCACGTATCAACCGACTCACGGCTCACCCACTGATTCGACTCGTCTGGATTGCACGTCGTTTCGTCATCTTTCTCGTTCTGACATTTTGAGTGTGACCAGTTAGACAATGCTTAAATAGTGATGTAGCCAAATATAGTCGGAACGAAATTTTTTTATTTTTATTAATACACATAATTTTTTAGAAAGATGTCTAGGTCCGAACGAAAAGTTTAGCAAATAAACGTATATAAATGATGCAACTGATTATTACTTTAAAAACCGATACTTGACAATGTTGATGTCGAAATTTGGCTACATCACTATTTAAGCATTGTTTGACTGGTCACACTCGAAATTTCAGAACGAGAAAGATGACGTCAGTGCAGTCCGGTCGAGTCCGTGAGTGAGCAGTGAGCCAGTTGATACGTGATCGTTAGCCCGTAAACACGTCTTCGCTGCAGCTGCTTATATTTATCGAGAATAATTTCGGAAACTTAACAAATCCGTACAAGATGGGTGAAGAAGACGAATACGCTTGTGTTAACAGATCACAACTAAAAATCAAGAATACAACTGGAATCAAAAAGAAAAAGAATAAGAAGTCTAGTAAAGAGAAGCAGAGACTGATTGAAAACGACATCAAACAACAAACTACAAATACAGTTGTAAACTCTAAAACAAAGGCTGAGATGGCATTTCAGAAGATGCAGGAGAAAATGGTATGTATTCAGACTAATTATAATCATTATTAGTTTAAATTTACTCGCTATTTCGCATGTGGTATTCTTTTAGTACGACGCATTTTTGTGGTATGTGTGATTATTTTGTACGTTCATGAACACGTGGTGTAATATTTTGAAGAGCATTGTGCCACACGGACCGATACTCTATATCAGAATGAGGTTACTTGATGCAATATCCCTACAAGATTTCCACGACTAGTTAATTCTTTACCTAGGAACATTATGTTTCTTACCCATATTATTCCTCTAGCAAAACATTTTGTACCTACTGTCTCAATTTCTTTTAATTTGTCATCGTTTTCAAACGTTTACTAATCTACTCTTTAACCTTTACAGCAAAGGCAGAGGATTCAACAAAAAGCTGAGATGACTCACAAGCAGAGAGTGGAGAAATTCAACCAGCGTCTAGACAATCTTACTGAACACTTTGATATACCCAAAGTATCCTGGACTAAGTAATTAGTTTATAATCATTATTGTAAGTCTTGTAAAGTGCATAGGTTCAACTCTGTAACTCATACCATGCCGTTACTTAGTAATTTTACACTTAATATTATTACAAAGAGAATGTAATTTAAATCCAACTAAACCTTGTTTAGAATAGTTTTAGATGTAAGTTATTTGAATATACAATTTTAATGTTTAATATGTAATTTTATTTTATATCCCCTAATTCATTGAGCCAAATGTAAGCATTATTGCATTGCATCACGCCATTTTAGTCCACAAAGGTGTAGCACAAAGTGCGCATAATTTCACCAAGCTTCTGCCAGTTCAAACTTTGAGGAAGATTTTCACGAATCCGGTAAGAAATAAATTATCATACACATAAACAGAAATACATCTTTATCGTTTTGATAATTATGAACATTCGTAAAAATCTTCCTCCAACTATGACCTGGCAGAAGCTTGGTAAAATTATATGCTACACTTCTGGAGACTAAAATGGCGACGAGTAGACGCGCTAACGGTCACGTATCAACCGACTCACGGCTCACCCACTGATTCGACTCGTCTGGATTGCACGTCGTTTCGTCATCTTTCTCGTTCTGACATTTTGAGTGTGACCAGTTAGACAATGCTTAAATAGTGATGTAGCCAAATATAGTCGGAACGAAATTTTATTATTTTTATTAATACACATAATTTTTTAGAAAGATGTCTAGGTCCGAACGAAAAGTTTAGCAAATAAACGTTTATAAATGATGCAACTGATTATTACTTTAAAAACCGATACTTGACAATGTTGATGTCGAAATTTGGCTACATCACTATTTAAGCATTGTTTGACTTTTGGAGGCTGAGTCACCCTCGTCCGTAGGAGAGCACCCTTAAACCAGAATCCCTACACGTGGCCTCCGGGTGGTGCTAACCAGGTGACACTTTGGTGGTAGGCTTCGGCCGCCGGCTTTATGACCACCCACCGAGCAAAAGCGTGTCGCCAAGCGGCCCTGCCGTGTTCCGCCACGATGCTCGGTGACGCCGTATGAGAGGATGGGTCGAGATGGTTGTTCCACTGTAGACTGGCCGGTCTGACGCGCGCTGGTGTAGCTACACCGGGTGTCCAGTCGCGGAGGGTAGCGGGATCCGAGGCACGGTGCACCGCTGGCCGACCGCAGATAGTTGGGGGCCCAACTAGCGTGCTAGCCACACGTGAAAGGCTGCCCCGCCATCTAGCGAAAAATCCCATGGATACGCCATCGTGCCGGTTGGCGACCGGAGGAGAGGGCCCGATGGATATTCGTGGGGGGCTCGGGCGTCCCCGCAGTCTCCAGACTGGCCTCCCAATGGTGTGGCTAACTGCGGTGCGCGTCGAGGGGTCGCCTGCGTGGGGGACCATTTCACTGCCATCCTCTCAGCAACCTTCCACTCTACATCAATGACACCGAGAAATAAGAAAAGGGTTCAACAGCGGCTGCACTCCTCTCCCTCAAAGTGCACCTCTCAAATATTCGAGGTTTGCACTCTAATGTCAATGCGGTCCATCACCACCTCGAGACCGAGAACCCTACACTCTTGTTTCTCTCGGAGGCCCAGATCAGGTGCCCGTCGGACGTATCCTACCTGAACTATCCAGGTTTTTCCCTGGAGCACAATTTTGTTCCGCATGCAGGTGTATGCGTATACGTCCGAGACGGCATCTGTTACCGGCGTCTCCGAAACCTTGAGGACCCTAGTTTTTCTGCCCTTTGGATACTGGCAGACATAGGCATGGAGAAAATTCTTTATGCCTGTGTCTATCGGTCGCACAGCGGAGATTTGGAGGCGACCAGATTAGCGCAATATCTCGGTGAAGCGGCGGATGCGGCTCGACAGGCGTACCCTTCGGCCCAGTTGGTGTTACTGGGGGATTTTAACGCTCATCATCAGGAGTGGTTATTCCCATACCAGTGCACCGACCATGCTGGAAGGGAAATGCGTAAACTTGCGCTTTCGCTCGGCCTGACCCAGCTGGTCCAGGAAGCCACAAGGGTACCCGATGTCGATACGCACACTGCCAATTGCTTAGACCTTCTGCTGACAACTGATCCAGATCGCTACTCGGTGACAGTCTCATCACCTCTAGGTAGCTCCGACCACTGTCTGGTGAAATCTGTATCCACACACTCCCCACCAGATCCGAGTCCCAGAGGACCTCGGCGGATGTGGCGATACAAGTCAGCGGACTGGGATGGGATGCGATCTTTTTTCGCATCCTATCCTTGGCGGCCCGTTTGCTTCTCTTCTGATGACCCGTCAGCTTGTGCGGAAGCCGTAACGGGGGTGCTGCGCCAGGGCATGGAATACTACATTCCATTCTCGGACGTGACATCCTTTGGTGGGTCCCGTCCTTGGTTCGATGCCGACTGCGGACGTGCCGAAGCGCAAAAGCAGGCGGCATACTTGGCATGGGCGGATGCCAGGCGCCGTAGGGCTGATGACATTCATCAAAAGAAGAGAGCCTTTAATCGGGCTGCCAAGTCATGCAAAAAGGCATTACGGATGGCTCGATTTAACCATATTGGCCGTATAGGGAACAAACTAGCTTCCTACCCAGCGGGAAGTAAAGCTTTTTGGTCCCTGGCCAAGGCGGTTGAATCGAACTTCTGTCGCTCCTCACTTCCTCCGCTCCTGAGGTCTGACGGGACGCTGGCTCACACTGCGGTAGAGAAAGCGAATCTATTTGCTTCTCTATTTGCGGAATCTTCGCGTCTTGACACTGGTGGCGCCTTGCCTCCTTCTCTTAATAGCGTATGCAAGACGAATTTGTCGCAAATTCGCATTCGACAGAGGGAGGTATATAGGACGCTACGCGATCTGGACGTGAACAAGGCCAGTGGTCCCGACGGAATCCCAGCCCTGGTTTTAAAAACCTGTGCGCCTGAGTTGTCTCCAATCTTGACACGTCTGTTTCGCCTTTCCTTGGAGACGGGTCTAGTACCGGTTGCATGGAAGCTGGCCAACGTACAGCCTGTGCCTAAAAAAGGTAGTCGTGCCGACCCTAATAATTACCGTCCTATTTCGGTCACGTCCATACTCTGCAAGAGCATGGAACGTGTACTCAACAATAGACTCCTGGCATACCTTGAAGGTAACGATCTCCTCAGCGATCGGCAATACGGGTTTCGACGTAACCGATCGACTGGGGACCTTCTTGCGTATGCCACTCACATATGGAGCGAGGCCATAGAGGGGCACGGGGAGGCATTAGCAGTCTCCCTCGATGTCTCGAAGGCCTTTGACAGGGTTTGGCACGACAGTCTAATCGGCAAGCTTCCTGCATATGGACTTCCTACTGGTCTGTGCAGATGGATAGCAGACTTTCTGAGGGATCGGTCAATACGAGTAGTCATCGATGGCTGCTCGTCTGACCAATTCGGTATTAATGCCGGCGTCCCTCAGGGGTCAGTACTTTCAGCGACGCTCTTTTTGCTCCACATAAACGACCTGCTTAAGCCCGGTATCTTTGGGTATGCAGATGACAGCACAGTTGTTGAAAGGTATGTGTCCAGTGCGCGGACTAGCGGAACACAGATCCAGTCTTTAAGAGAATCCATGGTCGATCGTTTGAACTCGACCTTGAAGGCGGTCTCCGACTGGGGTGACGCCAACTTGGTTAGGTTCAACGCTAGCAAAACCCAGGCGTGTCTATTCTCCGCCAAACGGAGTCAATTTCCGCTGACTCCTACTTTCCGGAATGTGTCCGTACCGATGACCGATCATCTTGAGCTTCTTGGTGTAACTCTGACGCCCACACTCAACTTTGGCTCCTATATAGAGTCAAAAGCGCAACTGGCTGGTAGGAAGTTGGGTATCCTATGGAGGGTGAGACGGTACTTCACGCCGAAACAATTGCTGAGCCTGTACCAGGCACAGGTTCGGTCCTGTATGGAGTACTGCTCTCATCTTTGGGACGGCTCGGCAAAATATCAGCTGGACGCGTTAGAGCACATTGAGAGGCGTGCCAAGAGGCTCATCGACGATGATGCGCTTGTGAAGGCTCGGCTTCAAAGCCTCGAGCACAGGCGTAAGGTTGCAAGCCTTTCGGTTTTCTACCGGATACATTTCGGTGAGTGTGCAGGGGAATTGCACAACTTGATTCCCCCTAGTCCTTTCCATCATCGTACCACAAGACAATCGGCGAAGCGTCACCGTTTCATGGTAGATGTTCCGCCCACACGCACGAAGCGCTTCGCTTCAAGCTTCCTTGTGCGTACTGCTAAAGAGTGGAATTCTTTGCCAGAGTCTGTATTTCCTGAAGGGTACAACCTGGGAGTCTTCAAGGCCCGAGTGAATAGGTTGCTTATGGGACGACGTGCTACATCGTAGACCGCATCATCGCTTACCACCAGGCGAGATAGTGGTCAAACGTCGCCCCATCAAACATAAAAAAAAAAAAAAAAAAAAAGACTGGTCACACTCGAAATTTCAGAACGAGAAAGATGACGTCAGTGCAGTCCGGTCGAGTCCGTGAGTGAGCAGTGAGTCAGTTGATACGTGATCGTTAGCCCGTAAACACGTCTTCGCTGCAGCTGCTTATATTTATCGAGAATAATTTCGGAAACTAAACAAGTCCGTACAAGATGGGTGAAGAAGACGAATACGCTTGTGTTAACAGATCACAACTAAAAATCAAGAATACAACTGGAATCAAAAAGAAAAAGAATAAGAAGTCTAGTAAAGAGAAGCAGAGACTGATTGAAAACGACATCAAACAACAAACTACAAATACAGTTGTAAACTCTAAAACAAAGGCTGAGATGGCATTTCAGAAGATGCAGGAGAAAATGGTATGTATTCAGACTAATTATAATCATTATTAGTTTAAATTTACTCGCTATTTCGCATGTGGTATTCTTTTAGTACGACGCATTTTTGTGGTATGTGTGATTATTTTGTACGTTCATGAACACGTGGTGTAATATTTTGAAGAGCATTGTGCCACACGGACCGATACTCTATATCAGAATGAGGTTACTTGATGCAATATCCCTACAAGATTTCCACGACTAGTTAATTCTTTACCTAGGAACATTATGTTTCTTACCCATATTATTCCTCTAGCAAAACATTTTGTACCTACTGTCTCAATTTCTTTTAATTTGTCATCGTTTTCAAACGTTTACTAATCTACTCTTTAACCTTTACAGCAAAGGCAGAGGATTCAACAAAAAGCTGAGATGACTCACAAGCAGAGAGTGGAGAAATTCAACCAGCGTCTAGACAATCTTACTGAACACTTTGATATACCCAAAGTATCCTGGACTAAGTAATTAGTTTATAATCATTATTGTAAGTCTTGTAAAGTGCATAGGTTCAACTCTGTAACTCATACCATGCCGTTACTTAGTAATTTTACACTTAATATTATTACAAAGAGGATGTAATTTAAATCCAACTAAACCTTGTTTAGAATAGTTTTAGATGTAAGTTATTTGAATATACAATTTTAATGTTTAATATGTAATTTTATTTTATATCCCCTAATTCATTGAGCCAAATGTAAGCATTATTGCATTGCATCACGCCATTTTAGTCCACAAAGGTGTAGCACAAAGTGCGCATAATTTCACCAAGCTTCTGCCAGTTCAAACTTTGAGGAAGATTTTCACGAATCCGGTAAGAAATAAATTATCATACACATAAACAGAAATACATCTTTATCGTTTTGATAATTATGAACATAATTTATTTCTTATCAGATGCCGTCATTCGTAAAAATCTTCCTCCAACTATGACCTGGCAGAAGCTTGGTAAAATTATATGCTACACTTCTGGAGACTAAAATGGCGACGAGTAGACGCGCTAACGGTCACGTATCAACCGACTCACGGCTCACCCACTGATTCGACTCGTCTGGATTGCACGTCGTTTCGTCATCTTTCTCGTTCTGACATTTTGAGTGTGACCAGTTAGACAATGCTTAAATAGTGATGTAGCCAAATATAGTCGGAACGAAATTTTTTTATTTTTATTAATACACATAATTTTTTAGAAAGATGTCTAGGTCCGAACGAAAAGTTTAGCAAATAAACGTTTATAAATGATGCAACTGATTATTACTTTAAAAACCGATACTTGACAATGTTGATGTCGAAATTTGGCTACATCACTATTTAAGCATTGTTTGACTGGTCACACTCGAAATTTCAGAACGAGAAAGATGACGTCAGTGCAGTCCGGTCGAGTCCGTGAGTGAGCAGTGAGTCAGTTGATACGTGATCGTTAGCCCGTAAACACGTCTTCGCTGCAGCTGCTTATATTTATCGAGAATAATTTCGGAAACTAAACAAGTCCGTACAAGATGGGTGAAGAAGACGAATACGCTTGTGTTAACAGATCACAACTAAAAATCAAGAATACAACTGGAATCAAAAAGAAAAAGAATAAGAAGTCTAGTAAAGAGAAGCAGAGACTGATTGAAAACGACATCAAACAACAAACTACAAATACAGTTGTAAACTCTAAAACAAAGGCTGAGATGGCATTTCAGAAGATGCAGGAGAAAATGGTATGTATTCAGACTAATTATAATCATTATTAGTTTAAATTTACTCGCTATTTCGCATGTGGTATTCTTTTAGTACGACGCATTTTTGTGGTATGTGTGATTATTTTGTACGTTCATGAACACGTGGTGTAATATTTTGAAGAGCATTGTGCCACACGGACCGATACTCTATATCAGAATGAGGTTACTTGATGCAATATCCCTACAAGATTTCCACGACTAGTTAATTCTTTACCTAGGAACATTATGTTTCTTACCCATATTATTCCTCTAGCAAAACATTTTGTACCTACTGTCTCAATTTCTTTTAATTTGTCATCGTTTTCAAACGTTTACTAATCTACTCTTTAACCTTTACAGCAAAGGCAGAGGATTCAACAAAAAGCTGAGATGACTCACAAGCAGAGAGTGGAGAAATTCAACCAGCGTCTAGACAATCTTACTGAACACTTTGATATACCCAAAGTATCCTGGACTAAGTAATTAGTTTATAATCATTATTGTAAGTCTTGTAAAGTGCATAGGTTCAACTCTGTAACTCATACCATGCCGTTACTTAGTAATTTTACACTTAATATTATTACAAAGAGAATGTAATTTAAATCCAACTAAACCTTGTTTAGAATAGTTTTAGATGTAAGTTATTTGAATATACAATTTTAATGTTTAATATGTAATTTTATTTTATATCCCCTAATTCATTGAGCCAAATGTAAGCATTATTGCATTGCATCACGCCATTTTAGTCCACAAAGGTGTAGCACAAAGTGCGCATAATTTCACCAAGCTTCTGCCAGTTCAAACTTTGAGGAAGATTTTCACGAATCCGGTAAGAAATAAATTATCATACACATAAACAGAAATACATCTTTATCGTTTTGATAATTATGAACATAATTTATTTCTTATCAGATGCCGTCATTCGTAAAAATCTTCCTCCAACTATGACCTGGCAGAAGCTTGGTAAAATTATATGCTACACTTCTGGAGACTAAAATGGCGACGAGTAGACGCGCTAACGGTCACGTATCAACCGACTCACGGCTCACCCACTGATTCGACTCGTCTGGATTGCACGTCGTTTCGTCATCTTTCTCGTTCTGACATTTTGAGTGTGACCAGTTAGACAATGCTTAAATAGTGATGTAGCCAAATATAGTCGGAACGAAATTTTTTTATTTTTATTAATACACATAATTTTTTAGAAAGATGTCTAGGTCCGAACGAAAAGTTTAGCAAATAAACGTTTATAAATGATGCAACTGATTATTACTTTAAAAACCGATACTTGACAATGTTGATGTCGAAATTTGGCTACATCACTATTTAAGCATTGTTTGACTGGTCACACTCGAAATTTCAGAACGAGAAAGATGACGTCAGTGCAGTCCGGTCGAGTCCGTGAGTGAGCAGTGAGTCAGTTGATACGTGATCGTTAGCCCGTAAACACGTCTTCGCTGCAGCTGCTTATATTTATCGAGAATAATTTCGGAAACTAAACAAGTCCGTACAAGATGGGTGAAGAAGACGAATACGCTTGTGTTAACAGATCACAACTAAAAATCAAGAATACAACTGGAATCAAAAAGAAAAAGAATAAGAAGTCTAGTAAAGAGAAGCAGAGACTGATTGAAAACGACATCAAACAACAAACTACAAATACAGTTGTAAACTCTAAAACAAAGGCTGAGATGGCATTTCAGAAGATGCAGGAGAAAATGGTATGTATTCAGACTAATTATAATCATTATTAGTTTAAATTTACTCGCTATTTCGCATGTGGTATTCTTTTAGTACGACGCATTTTTGTGGTATGTGTGATTATTTTGTACGTTCATGAACACGTGGTGTAATATTTTGAAGAGCATTGTGCCACACGGACCGATACTCTATATCAGAATGAGGTTACTTGATGCAATATCCCTACAAGATTTCCACGACTAGTTAATTCTTTACCTAGGAACATTATGTTTCTTACCCATATTATTCCTCTAGCAAAACATTTTGTACCTACTGTCTCAATTTCTTTTAATTTGTCATCGTTTTCAAACGTTTACTAATCTACTCTTTAACCTTTACAGCAAAGGCAGAGGATTCAACAAAAAGCTGAGATGACTCACAAGCAGAGAGTGGAGAAATTCAACCAGCGTCTAGACAATCTTACTGAACACTTTGATATACCCAAAGTATCCTGGACTAAGTAATTAGTTTATAATCATTATTGTAAGTCTTGTAAAGTGCATAGGTTCAACTCTGTAACTCATACCATGCCGTTACTTAGTAATTTTACACTTAATATTATTACAAAGAGAATGTAATTTAAATCCAACTAAACCTTGTTTAGAATAGTTTTAGATGTAAGTTATTTGAATATACAATTTTAATGTTTAATATGTAATTTTATTTTATATCCCCTAATTCATTGAGCCAAATGTAAGCATTATTGCATTGCATCACGCCATTTTAGTCCACAAAGGTGTAGCACAAAGTGCGCATAATTTCACCAAGCTTCTGCCAGTTCAAACTTTGAGGAAGATTTTCACGAATCCGGTAAGAAATAAATTATCATACACATAAACAGAAATACATCTTTATCGTTTTGATAATTATGAACATAATTTATTTCTTATCAGATGCCGTCATTCGTAAAAATCTTCCTCCAACTATGACCTGGCAGAAGCTTGGTAAAATTATATGCTACACTTCTGGAGACTAAAATGGCGACGAGTAGACGCGCTAACGGTCACGTATCAACCGACTCACGGCTCACCCACTGATTCGACTCGTCTGGATTGCACGTCGTTTCGTCATCTTTCTCGTTCTGACATTTTGAGTGTGACCAGTTAGACAATGCTTAAATAGTGATGTAGCCAAATATAGTCGGAACGAAATTTTTTTATTTTTATTAATACACATAATTTTTTAGAAAGATGTCTAGGTCCGAACGAAAAGTTTAGCAAATAAACGTTTATAAATGATGCAACTGATTATTACTTTAAAAACCGATACTTGACAATGTTGATGTCGAAATTTGGCTACATCACTATTTAAGCATTGTTTGACTGGTCACACTCGAAATTTCAGAACGAGAAAGATGACGTCAGTGCAGTCCGGTCGAGTCCGTGAGTGAGCAGTGAGTCAGTTGATACGTGATCGTTAGCCCGTAAACACGTCTTCGCTGCAGCTGCTTATATTTATCGAGAATAATTTCGGAAACTAAACAAGTCCGTACAAGATGGGTGAAGAAGACGAATACGCTTGTGTTAACAGATCACAACTAAAAATCAAGAATACAACTGGAATCAAAAAGAAAAAGAATAAGAAGTCTAGTAAAGAGAAGCAGAGACTGATTGAAAACGACATCAAACAACAAACTACAAATACAGTTGTAAACTCTAAAACAAAGGCTGAGATGGCATTTCAGAAGATGCAGGAGAAAATGGTATGTATTCAGACTAATTATAATCATTATTAGTTTAAATTTACTCGCTATTTCGCATGTGGTATTCTTTTAGTACGACGCATTTTTGTGGTATGTGTGATTATTTTGTACGTTCATGAACACGTGGTGTAATATTTTGAAGAGCATTGTGCCACACGGACCGATACTCTATATCAGAATGAGGTTACTTGATGCAATATCCCTACAAGATTTCCACGACTAGTTAATTCTTTACCTAGGAACATTATGTTTCTTACCCATATTATTCCTCTAGCAAAACATTTTGTACCTACTGTCTCAATTTCTTTTAATTTGTCATCGTTTTCAAACGTTTACTAATCTACTCTTTAACCTTTACAGCAAAGGCAGAGGATTCAACAAAAAGCTGAGATGACTCACAAGCAGAGAGTGGAGAAATTCAACCAGCGTCTAGACAATCTTACTGAACACTTTGATATACCCAAAGTATCCTGGACTAAGTAATTAGTTTATAATCATTATTGTAAGTCTTGTAAAGTGCATAGGTTCAACTCTGTAACTCATACCATGCCGTTACTTAGTAATTTTACACTTAATATTATTACAAAGAGAATGTAATTTAAATCCAACTAAACCTTGTTTAGAATAGTTTTAGATGTAAGTTATTTGAATATACAATTTTAATGTTTAATATGTAATTTTATTTTATATCCCCTAATTCATTGAGCCAAATGTAAGCATTATTGCATTGCATCACGCCATTTTAGTCCACAAAGGTGTAGCACAAAGTGCGCATAATTTCACCAAGCTTCTGCCAGTTCAAACTTTGAGGAAGATTTTCACGAATCCGGTAAGAAATAAATTATCATACACATAAACAGAAATACATCTTTATCGTTTTGATAATTATGAACATAATTTATTTCTTATCAGATGCCGTCATTCGTAAAAATCTTCCTCCAACTATGACCTGGCAGAAGCTTGGTAAAATTATATGCTACACTTCTGGAGACTAAAATGGCGACGAGTAGACGCGCTAACGGTCACGTATCAACCGACTCACGGCTCACCCACTGATTCGACTCGTCTGGATTGCACGTCGTTTCGTCATCTTTCTCGTTCTGACATTTTGAGTGTGACCAGTTAGACAATGCTTAAATAGTGATGTAGCCAAATATAGTCGGAACGAAATTTTTTTATTTTTATTAATACACATAATTTTTTAGAAAGATGTCTAGGTCCGAACGAAAAGTTTAGCAAATAAACGTTTATAAATGATGCAACTGATTATTACTTTAAAAACCGATACTTGACAATGTTGATGTCGAAATTTGGCTACATCACTATTTAAGCATTGTTTGACTGGTCACACTCGAAATTTCAGAACGAGAAAGATGACGTCAGTGCAGTCCGGTCGAGTCCGTGAGTGAGCAGTGAGTCAGTTGATACGTGATCGTTAGCCCGTAAACACGTCTTCGCTGCAGCTGCTTATATTTATCGAGAATAATTTCGGAAACTAAACAAGTCCGTACAAGATGGGTGAAGAAGACGAATACGCTTGTGTTAACAGATCACAACTAAAAATCAAGAATACAACTGGAATCAAAAAGAAAAAGAATAAGAAGTCTAGTAAAGAGAAGCAGAGACTGATTGAAAACGACATCAAACAACAAACTACAAATACAGTTGTAAACTCTAAAACAAAGGCTGAGATGGCATTTCAGAAGATGCAGGAGAAAATGGTATGTATTCAGACTAATTATAATCATTATTAGTTTAAATTTACTCGCTATTTCGCATGTGGTATTCTTTTAGTACGGCGCATTTTTGTGGTATGTGTGATTATTTTGTACGTTCATGAACACGTGGTGTAATATTTTGAAGAGCATTGTGCCACACGGACCGATACTCTATATCAGAATGAGGTTACTTGATGCAATATCCCTACAAGATTTCCACGACTAGTTAATTCTTTACCTAGGAGCATTATGTTTCTTACCCATATTATTCCTCTAGCAAAACATTTTGTACCTACTGTCTCAATTTCTTTTAATTTGTCATCGTTTTCAAACGTTTACTAATCTACTCTTTAACCTTTACAGCAAAGGCAGAGGATTCAACAAAAAGCTGAGATGACTCACAAGCAGAGAGTGGAGAAATTCAACCAGCGTCTAGACAATCTTACTGAACACTTTGATATACCCAAAGTATCCTGGACTAAGTAATTAGTTTATAATCATTATTGTAAGTCTTGTAAAGTGCATAGGTTCAACTCTGTAACTCATACCATGCCGTTACTTAGTAATTTTACACTTAATATTATTACAAAGAGAATGTAATTTAAATCCAACTAAACCTTGTTTAGAATAGTTTTAGATGTAAGTTATTTGAATATACAATTTTAATGTTTAATATGTAATTTTATTTTATATCCCCTAATTCATTGAGCCAAATGTAAGCATTATTGCATTGCATCACGCCATTTTAGTCCACAAAGGTGTAGCACAAAGTGCGCATAATTTCACCAAGCTTCTGCCAGTTCAAACTTTGAGGAAGATTTTCACGAATCCGGTAAGAAATATATTATGTTGATAATGATCAATACCAAATTTAAAAAAATTCTCGAGTAGGTATTTGTCGTCGGGTGATCGGGTGGTGGCACGTGCGATGCGAATAGTGCCTACAAATTTGCGCAAATACTATAATAAAATAATTTTTAGAACGGTATCTAAACCAAATGATAAGTTTAGCTAGATAGATAACTGATTTATTACTATAAAAACCTATAACTGTTGATGTTGACAGAGACAGAGTTCGATAGTGGCTGCATCACTATTGAAGCATTGCTTAAATGGTCACACCCAAAACGTCAGACTTCAAATCAGACAGTGACAATAACTGACAGTTGACAGCTAATAGACGTTCGATTTCATTATTGGCCTTGCACCATTACGACCACGGGCATTACGTAGTTGCAGCAGCTGAAACTAAACAAACCCGTACAGGATGGGTGAAGAAGACGAATATGCTTGTGTTAACAGATCACAACTGAAAATCAAGGACACGTCTGGAATCAAAAAGAAAAAGAAGAAGAAGTCGAGTAAAGAAAAGGAAAAGCTGATTGAAAACGATGTTAAACAACAACAAACTACAAATACTGTTGTAAACACCAAAACAAAGGCTGAGATGGCATTTCAGAAGATGCAGGAGAAAATGGTCTGTAATTAGACTACTTAGCCCGTAATTTACTTGCTATGAATATCTTTTTGTGGCACAGTTATAATAATTTTGTCTATGAACGCCAATGTAGTAATTCGAAGAGCATCTGTGCCATATGCCACAGTCTTTATTAAAATGATATTAGTTGATATACATCCTATAAGATTGTGGACCAGCAACAAAATTATGCATTTTTATGGATTTGTCGCTTTAATTTCAAAAAAGTTCCACAACTAGTTAATACTTTACCTAAGAGCAGTCATGTTCGTTAATATTATTTCTCTAGAAAAACATTCTGTAATTCTTCAAATATCAGTTTTATTTTCAATTTAAGTGAGTTGGTCGTCTTTGGGTTTGTCATAGTTTTTAAAAAGTGACTAATTAGTTTTAATCTTTTACAGCAAAGGCAAAGGATTCAACAAAAGGCTGAGATGACTCACAAGCAGAGGGTGGAGAAATTCAACCAGCATCTAGACAGTCTCACTGAACACTTTGATATACCTAAAGTATCTTGGACTAAGTAATAAGGTTGTTATTCTAAATAATATGTTAAAGTATACGGATAACTCTACTCTGTAACTACTCATCTGTGGCATAGACCACTACAAAGGGTTTTGTTGTGTTTTACTTTTATCTAAACTCTGGCAGAACAAGGGCCATGCATTGATTGCAATCCCATGTACTAATTAGAAAATACAAAACTAAATGGTTTACATTTTTTTCCACATTCATAACAAATTATGTAGTTCATTTTATTTACTAAATAGTTAGTTAAGAAATAATGTTATTACGGCTGCAATTATTAAGAGATTGTAATTGTGTTGAAGTCAAACTTAACCTTGTCTACTATGTTTTTACATTTATGTATTAGATGCAAGTTATTTTAATATAGAATTAATTTTAAAAAAGTGAATTTTCTTTTATACCCCCTTAATCCATTCAGCCATAGCTTATAATGTAATAGCATATTTCCAAAAGGGTTTTTTTTTTTTTTAAGGGGGGAAAATCATCGAATGACTTCTCCCGCCTGGGTGAGGCGGGAGGGAGTGTCAGACTCTTACTGACTAAAAACCACCCCGTTCCTTCTCCTGCACGTCGAGCCGGAGCCCCGGTTACCCGTTAGGTTCTCAAGGGGTAGAATTCTGTGGTAGTAGCTCTGTGGAGACTTAAAATTTAGTAAATAGACTAAGTCCAGTTGTTGCCAGTTAAAAATTTAAGAATGTGAATGAAAAGAATAAATGAAATTTGAATTTGTATTTTGAATAGAAAGACGAATTAATTTTGGGTGATCGGGATATTTTCGAATGTAATTTCGAAAATATTTTAGGTTATTATTTTAGTATTTAGGGAATAAAACTCTATTTAGTTATAACACTTTATTTAGATGTCTAAATAAAAATATAAAAATGTGTATTCTAATTTCTTCTTTTGGACGGACTTTATTACAGAGAGGTAACAACATGTTACTGATAGAGATACAATAGAGATATAAAATTATTTATCCTTTAACTAAAAAAGTATTAATTAGATGTCATCATAAATTGGACAATACATACAACTAGATATTTACATAAATAAAATTATTAATCTTAAGGCACTAAATGCATTAGTATTAGGTACTATAAAGTACTGATTGTAAACATGAGATACATAGCACTGGGATTAATCTTAAACATTTCTTGATGATGTTAAATTACAATCTCAAAAAAAACAAGAGTACAAGAATTCGAAATTACAGTCAGATCTAACACAAACATGTAACAGTGCCCAAAAACATCTACAACTTATACAAGGCACATGGATTCTTCTTAGATTCATCATTATTTATCAAAGAGTACAAAAACAGCACTGGAACAAAATTGGACGGAATAGTTCACTGGACTATACATTGCAACTGGAAAAAAAATATAGCTGCTCTCTTAGCAATAGAATTAAAAATATAAAATAAAATTAGGTTCAATATTAAAATTAAGAAGCTTTTCTACAACAGATCAGATCAAAGCAACGGATCATCACTTCTCATGAAAATGAGGTCAAGACATAAACAATATGGACAACCTATTTGTAATCTACATCAGTCTATGTACCTATTAATTACAGTATTAATGTAAATAAAGCTACCATAAATAACACAGCAGAATTAATTACAATTGTTTGTGCAGAATTACTGCCCCAAAATGAGAAACTGAACACTTTGATATAGTTTTCTTTTGTAGACCAAGGGTCGCTGCCATCGTCGAAGTGCATGGGGCACTGGTCGCGTTCTCTCTCGTATTCTTCCATCTCAACGGCGACAGCTGCGCCTTCAGTGTAATTCCACGATGTCACATCCTGCTTCAAATCACAGTATGGGCCTAAAGCTTGAGACATCAGTACTCTGGAAAAATAAAGTAATAAATTAAATACAAAGATTTGAGACAACACTTTTATTCATGTCTAGTTGTATTTTTTGTGTAAATCAGTGCACTCACTGATTTACACAAAAAATGTATTAGTGTTACTGTTCACTAACAGTAACACTAATACAATTATAATTACCGGTTAAGATCGGCCCGCTGGTACACCCAACATCTGTACTTCGAAAAAGGGTCAAGTTCATCATAAGTAATCAGATAGGACTTCAAATTCTCCTTCCAAAATCCTATGCATTTCATTCTGTAATCGGGATCACTGTAGATATCAACTGGTCTACCCAAGTAGTCCACGGATAGACAGTAATTTTCCTTAATTTGTATAGTTTTCTGATCTATATCACAAACTGAGAAATCACTGATATTTAGTTTGCAGTACAAGTTTGGTCTCGGACTTAAAGTAACACCTCCCAAAATCCTTGTTTCGAATCTAACATCACCTTTTTGTGTGAAATTGAATTTGCCTGCGACTGGGCAACGAATTGGCGATGGATCCTTTTTAAGAAAGATATCGTATCGCCATTCTTGTTTATTGGGGAACTGGACCCAAGAGCATACTGTGTGGAAGTTACTCTGGATCATGGCTAAACCTTTTCGGTATCTGAAATAAAAGACATTCATAAGCACTTATAACACCATTTTGATTGTAACAGTAATATGAATTATCTATAGTAGAAGATAAATGATTACCTTATAATATTATGATGTTGTGGTACAAAGTCAAAGCACACATAATCCTTTTGACAACCATCAACTGTAAGGCGAGCCATCATCACTCTACTGTCACGCTGCTCCCTATGAAAAACGATAAATGTTAAAATTTCATTTTCATATAAAACAACTTCTTTGTTTTTTTCACCAAATGTGCAATATACCTGCAGACATAAATAGTTCTTCTGAATCTTCCTTCGTCAGGGTAGTAAGTCTCTATAATGTGAGTTTCATTGATGAATACGTCTGCATCAATATTGGCAGTGTTGATCCATTCTCCAGAGAAGTTTTGTGGTAAGCGACAACCTGGTTCTACCACTTCAGCCTACAGGAGAAAGTATAAAAGAAAATTAATAACTTATTTAAACTTATCGGCTGTATTTACTTCAGTACTTAAATTGTATTACATGTATATCTTAGATTGAAGTTGAAGTTTTAGTTTTATATGTAAAAATTTTTGTTAAACCCAACAAATAAATAACTTCAAACTACCTTAACAGGTGTAACTCTATATCTCTCAGGCGACTTCTCAACAGTCTTCAATGTGTTACATTCTGGTGTAATAGAAGCCCCAATGTACAGATCATCATCTCTGTTCTTGAGGAAACAGCGGTACCTCTCATCTTTACGGGATTCCTTTGTGTTTGCAACAGCAAAGAAGTGATTTTTGTTGACAAACCAATGGCCTGGAATAAATCATTGATGAAAAACTTAATAAAATTTAGAAATCAAGAATATGATGATATTCACATACATAACATAGCACCACACCTTTTATCCCTGAAGGGGTAGGCAGAGGTGAATATTATGCCACTGTACAATGTAACACCCACTTTTCACTATTTATGTTATGAGTCTCCTGTAATAGGGGGTGAGCCTATTGCCATATACCGGGCACAATTCCAGACTCCATGCTACTATGTGTACTACTATCATCATTTTTTATTTTTTTTTATTATATGATGTTATTTAACTAAAGAAAATTGTTAATAAAACCTACAACCTTCACCCCTATGGGAACTATAACACATCTATGATAAAAAATAAGTATTACATTGTATTGTGTTGTACACTCCCTGGCTTCATTCAAGGAGTAAAAAAACATTTAACTTTAGGTATCTAAATTAAAATTATATTTCACCAAATATTGTCTATTGTAAGTGCCACATTAGCACACAATATTTCAATGCCTATCTGACACAATGTACAACATAAAATGCTTACCCAAGCAACTATACTCCACAACACCATCAAAAGTGTTGGACATTCCAGCACATTTCCTATAAGTAATGTTAAACTTCTGATTGGTTATCAAGAACTGTGTTCCTGCGGTTTGACAAGATTTGATCTGTGCATCAGGGTGGTTGCATTCTCCTGTGAATCGGAACCTATTCTGATATGCAAACTGCCAAACTCCTTCTAGAGATGAACGGCAATTGACCTGAAAGTAGAGTAAGAATATGAAATGGGTTATCTACAAATTCTAATTAGAACTATTATTGACCAAGGAACATATTTACTCTAATGAGATTCTTGACAAAGATTTGTAAATTAGGTACAGTAAAATAAGATTGATCTTTTTTTATATTTGAGCCTTGCATAAAATTTTAAAACTAAACCTATATAACCATTCAATAAATTGCAATAAGATTCATTTAAGATTCCAACAATTAATTAGATTAAAAGATTTTACTAACAATTTTTTATAAACTCTTAGAAACTTACAGGCACATAATTTTCAGAGAACAATGTGATCAGTCCCTGCTGATCAGGATTTAGACCTCGACACACTCTATCGACAGTAGGCTGCTCATCAGGGCCCAAGTTCACACAAGGAGATTCAATCTTCTCTAACACATTTACTGTCCTCACAATCAGCTTCACACAGTAATAACATTTTGTGTATGAAAATACCATTGTATAGTTCACCCTGTATTCAGCCTTAATGTCCACGCATACACCCCTGCAAAAAATGCGGGAAGAAATAAGTACCTAATGTAGGTCGTAGGTAAGTCCACAATAGTTTTGTAAACATTAACTTGAAATTTATGTTACAGCTTTATTAAATTATTGGAATATGATTTATGAAAGTGTCAATAACCGGTATTTTTTTATATTTAAAACTATTTAAATGAGTCATAATTAGACGATAAATTTTATTAATCAGTAAACATTACCTTCCAGTCATTTCACTTGCATTGATATCTGTAATAGTTTGCTTGCCATTTTCGAAGGAAAACCAAGTGTTCCTCAGCACTAATGGTATCATACAATCAGCAATAACTGTAGTAACTAAAACACAATAGTCAATAAATACGTTATGCATTGGGCGTTACCAATAACGATAAATGAAAATTTAAATGTATCGGTAACTACTTACCACCTAGTGATAGCACAGCTATCACAGCCCCAATTACAAAATTCCGAGTCATTATTGCAAGGTAATTTTATTTACGAATACATTTAAAATAATAGTTTGAACAATCACTTGCTTTGAGAAACCAAACTTTTTGACAAGCAATCAGACAGTCCGAAAAGCTGTGCCGTATGTAACTGTGTTGCCAGTTACTACATCATACTGACTGAACAAACACCCAATAGATTATTATTTTAACCAACAACATAGACGCTTATTACCCAACCCGATATGAAGGGCCTGCATCCAGAGTGGGCGTATACGTTTATTACACTTCTCTGCGACTTGGGCCCTAACTCAGTTTATAAGCGAATGTCTAGAGATAAACGTAGTTTCGCATTTTATATTATACCGTCGTCAGTATTGAAACTAAAGTTGTTGTATCAATGACAACCATGCTCGCAATAACTAAGTTTAAAAAGAGAAAGTTCTGGTTGAAAGAGTGTTTACAGTTACGTGAAAAGGTTTCAAATATGCAAATACGAAGCGTGCTTGAACCGGGAAATTTAAGGAATTATCTCAGAGTAGGTGCAGACAATTTGAAAACTTACCTATTGAGTTAGATGACACCTTACATACAAAAACAAGATACGGTAGCTCCATAACCGCCCTAAACGTTATTACATTATCCAATCTGCAGGGCGCTTAGGGAGCTAGGCAGATCGGGGGAACACTCCTTAAATCTTATTACACCACTCTTAGTTAGGCTCCCTTGAAATTGGATATAGAACATCCAATTTCAAGGGAGCCTAAATATAAGGACACTATACTGACAAAATCATTATTTGTCACTTTTCATAATTATGAACATGGATGATTAAAAGAACCAAAAAAGAACTAGAAAACCTGACATAGGTAGTTCATTCAGCCATGCTGGCTCAAGCTTACTTTCCAACATCAAATTCAGTTCAGTAATTAATAATTTGATAATATGCAAGGCATATTATTTAATTATTGATAGATAGATTATTTAATTTATGTCATAATTAAAAATCATTAAAAATGGTTTGCTTTCTATGAGTCTGTTTCGATAAATCCATAGATTTAGTATTACATAGATGCGTCGTAATGATCTATAGCTTATTTGCTTATACAAATATATATCAAATCGATATAGAAATATGAAACCACACTTTGTCGCTTTTTAATCAATGAGTAACCTCATTTGAAGAAAGAGATGTCATATTGTTTCTTTATTCTCTGCCTGGCAACATTTCTACATTTCTGACAAGGTACCTACCTCGCGTGCCAGCCGCCATCTTTAGGCCGTATAGTTTTGTAGTACGACTACTATAGTATACTGGCTAGTCAGGTGTCAAGCGAACAACAACATTAGATTTGGATTGCGATTTTTAACAATAAAAACGCTCCCAACTTAATTGTTTTGTGCTGTGAGTGTCTAGTGGTGCATATTTAATATGTCTACTTGTTCAATAATTCAATGTGGGCCAAGGAAAAACCCCAATCAACCTAATTTGACTATGCACAGGTTAGTAGCCGTATTTTAAGAAAAACTTTATGATACTATTAGTTTTCTTGTTTATCTAGCCTTGTTTTATATATAGAATAAAAGCCCCCAAATGTACATTCAATTTGTTTATGATAACTAACTTCATTTGCTAAGTTTGTTTTATGTTTTGTTTACAATACAAATGACGATTTACAATAGTGATGTATTGTATTTAATAACATATCGATAAGAAACTAACATATTTTTAAAAAAATATCCAAAGTACCAGAAGATTTTTAATGTTTAAAACTCTACTATCGATATAGATACTTTTTGGTTTTGACTACAGTACTTCCCTAGCAATGGCAGCCATCTTTAGGCCTCGGTTTCTATATAGTAGGTATGCACGCGTATTTTGTAGGTATTTCTGGTCCATATTATAATAGGTCTGTGGATAAATCACATTTTCGTAGGTATTTGCAAGATTCAGAACTGAATGACACATGACAACAATATTGTCAAAACTTGACATTACTAGTAGTGTTTTGGGTTGTGCTTGTCAGCAGTCAGCTTGTGCCATTTCCAATACAATAAAATAGATTTCGGTTTCGCACTTCTCGCAGTAATCTACAAATAACCAAGTAAGTATTTCAAATATTAGTTGAAATAATCAAAAAGTAAAGTAATCATGTGATTGCGATCCTTGTAAAGTGATTTCGTATAGTTTAAATAAGCATAATATTGCTATACTTTGTTCAGTTTTCAGACATGGGTCGCCGAAAATCGAAAAGAAAGCCTCCGCCAAAGAGAAAAGCTATTGAGCCATTGGATCAACAGTTCAATTGCCCATTTTGCAACCACGAGAAGTCGTGTGAGGTAAAAATGTGAGTAATCAGGCGGATTACATTACAACATACCCTCCATCTGTGAATCGCTACATCGTGTCATTTTTTCAGGGATCGAGCCAGGAACACGGCTCGGATACAATGTCGAGTTTGTTTAGAAGACTTCCAGACTACTACAAACGTGTTATCCGAGCCAATTGATGTTTACAATGACTGGGTGGATGCTTGTGAGAGCGCCAATTAGTTTTATACCATTGGTTATCTTAAGTTATAAATATTTTTAATCTCACCAATGTTTTTGGTCTACTAGACATTTCAAGCTTAATTTTATGTGACCAGTATCTATATACATTTAATTTTATATGTAAATGCATATTTTTACTTTGTGAAATATGACGTGGATAATATTACTGTAATGTAACATCAACGGTATGGAAATAAATTCTGAAGAACAACTTTAGTTTGTCAATTACTTTATTTTACCAACAATAAAGCTTACAGGATAATGTGACATAGCCACTGAAAGCAATGTTCCATAAGTGCAAACCTTATTCAGAATTAAACATACAGAGAAACATGTTTCATAAAGTATCAAACAAGTTTGGAAGATATTCGTTTTACAACAATGTTCTATGTGTAGGTAACAATAAACAAATTTAAAAACAAGCAACTTTTAACCATTAGAATAATTCAAATCTAAAGGAACGCACAAGTATTTGTGCGTTCCTTTAGATTTAGATTACTTTAGATTTGAATTATATATTACATCTTATGAGAATTATTATTGAATTATATTTAATATACATTACACCTTATGAGAATGTATAACTATTACCATTTTATAAGCATTACAATATTTCAGAAACTACAAGTCCTTGAAGTCAATGCTCATAGACAACTTCAAAAGTAATAAACAATAATTATAATTAAGTAACAAATCATACATTCATTTGCCAGAACATTTTATTCAGGAGCTATGCCCCATGTATCATAGTTTACAATTCCACATAATTCAATTATATTTTTTACAAAGAAGTAAATATATAATGGTGGTTAGTATATTATTATTTAGAAGCCATAATACTAGTTCATGACCTAAAAGCTTTATCAAGATTTTAATAACTTTTTCCACAATTTATCAATAATATAATTGAGATTATGTATACATACTTTCTAAAATAGTACACCAATCCAGTTTTGAATGCATGAGTGGAATGTTTTATCTTACTTCAAAAGACAATAACAATGCATCTAACCAGTAGAATGTAACAATAAATTACTACAAATGTATTGCAACAATATTATAGCTATTGTTCGTTAAATATAGAGATACTTTTTAAAATCGACAATGATAGCAACATTCATTTTTCTTTATATTACGCACGCATTATAACGTAACTTGTATATTTAAATATTTACCACCTACATAACATTATGTAGAGGTGCACTCTCGACATGTCTGATAAGAATCTTGTTAACAATCCAATTAGGTTGAATACTCTTAGTAGTGTTCATAATTGACCATAAAATTTACTACATGTGCAGATAAGTACTTATACTTTAATTGTACTAATGCTCCAAGTCAAAGCTTCGAGGGCTACTGAATTATAACAACAATATTCCTCAAATATTTCATAATACTACATATTTATTGACATTATCAATATCATTCCCTTACAGCTATCGATATTACACATTGATCAAAATATTCCTATTTAAGTATTAACACAATAGACAGCATCAAGCTGCATCACATTTCAATGACAAAATGAAAATAAATAAAAACTCTATAAAAATAATATAATACATTGTAGATAATTGAGCTATTGCCTAGACTTACAACCCAGGGATATCTGTAACCATGTCATTGTTCATCTAAGACTGTATACATACTAGATTGCACGCGCTATGGAGACTACGTAATATTTACAAAAACACTACAGAGTAATTAAACTATAACAAGTGTTCAGAGACATGACATGGTTACGAGAGCCGCATACCACCGAGCCCCTTTGTGCACAAGCTGTGTTGAGAAGGTATATAAGGTGTCAGAATAGCTCACACTAAAACTTCACCACGCTGTACTGGCGTACGTTACTAAAACAGGACTTACTTAATCAAATCCTTCGATAATTCACTTGGAATGTGTTGGTTTTAAACAACTCATAAATAATAACCATTTAAACTAAGACGCAACGTCAAACAGTAATCTGCATTACACGTGTTACATGTTAAAATCCTTAGAGCGTTATAGAAACATCGATAGATAAGCACAATTAGATAATTTAAAAGTTTTAAACATGTTTGGAATATAGGTAGTATTAAAATTTGCCCATGTCTATGAAAGAATCGTACTGCAGGTCGTAACTGTCGCCCACGGTGTTATCGTCTGACGATAAGTTACTACTGAAGCTGGTGAGATGTTGAATAGCATGGTCCATATCGCACGTCGCTGTGTTGTCAGAGTCGTCAGAACTGTCGCTGTTACTATCGATATATTCGTACAGTCTCGACGTCTCGGCGGCAATACTACAAACATCAGATATTTCGTACGAGCTCATTAACGTCGGTGTCTTTACAATAGTGATAGCGTCAATTGAGCTCGAAAGTAAAGCGTCTTCGATGGGAATCGTCTCAAAATGAGATGAGGAAGCTTCTTCGGTGTAACGACCTGAATCACCAATTTCGGACACGTTTGGCGACAAGGTTTCATCGATTGGTAATGTGGCACTATCAGTTTGTACATGAGAAGGTTCATCAACGTCTTGGAAATTTATTAAGGGAATATCGACTTTAGGAACATCTTCCACGATGTCTTTGGTTAATGAAACAGAATTATCATCTGATAGATCTCCGTCAGCGTTTAGGGTCACAGAGTCGTAGTTTGCATCCTTCTCAATGTTCAGACCTTCTAAATCATCCACACACTTGGTGGAATCGTCACTGCTATCAGACACTATCAACTCGATGCTCCTATCTAAAATACCGGTGTCTGTACAAGTGGACATTTCATCTTCGAAAACAATTTCTACACTCCTAATCCTCATGAGAGGCATTTTAGACGGTGAGATTTCGTTGCCTCTGGCGGTCATACCTTTCTTATGATGACTAGTATCGAGTAACGACTCGGTGCACTCGCTGATTTCGTCATAATCGATTTCATAGCTTCTAAGATCGGAAACGCAAGGTGAGCTTTCCGTGACTTTGATATTAGGTGTTTTAGATGTACAGATATGTGCATTAGTGTGGTCGGGTGAGGGCGATAGTGTGGTATGCGCGTGTTGTCCCTAAGGTTGCAATGATTCTTATTGTACATTGGTGCCCAGGTCCAGTCCGCCCTCCTCCTGCATCTTCGTGAGGAACTTGAACACTCTGTACTCCTCGTCCGTTTGCTTCACCATGTCGATTAGCGCTAGCAGCTTCTTGATGCCAATGAAGATTCTGGAAAAGAAAGACTCATCACAAATGTAATACGAAGGTTTTCTTCAAAATTTGTTTGTATACCAAGAGAAGTTGTTGAAGAGTGATTTTGTATGAAAACAATATTGTCTACCTTCCGTCATACCTGGTTTTACGTTACGTTTCACACTATAAGGAGAGGACAGGGCAGGCTCTCAATTTAGCATTGGCTAATGTTTAAAAGAAATCTACATACCTCACTTCAGAACAATTCCTCATTAATTTTAAGAAAGAGAAAAGACTTCAAAGTAAAAAAAAAACAAACATTTTGACAAATAGCAACATTAGCATTACAGTCTGAACTACCTAATAAAATTCCAAGTCTACAGATGATGTGAAAAGGATGTTACAAAGGAGGTCGAACCTTGGGGTAGCTGTAGACAAGGCAATTTGTTCAGGGGTAGGCTGAGGAGCATTGCTCAGGAACCTCCGCAGTTGCTTTAAACGGGAAGGTCTAATGGACAAAACAAGCTTCATGTCCAATATCCATAGACTCTAACACTTTGCAATAAGGTAGCATTTACTACAACACTAACTACTAACCAGTACTTCTTTATTTCTTTACTCCTTATACTGGAATCAAGATGTTAGAAAAATTGCAGATTTTGACGCATTTACAAACTAAAACCATTTTATCCAACTGCGTCAGGAACATGTTCATGAACCTGTTCCATGCAAAAATACATGTATTTTTTGCACACTATGCAGTTTAATGGCGGTTTCACGATCCGATGGCTGCCACCTTAGACCAAACGTAAAAATAGACTAAACATAAAGCCCATACTTGAATAACAGGATAACTTACCTAGCTCCACGGATATCCTGTTGGATCTTGAGCAGATCCTTCTTGGAGAAAGCGTCACTCTCTTCAAGTACTGACATGACATGTTCCGGCTGAGACAGGTTGGGAACGTGGAGCACGCCTGTGAATGCTGACAGCATCTCCATGTCTTCCAATACTTGTCTGTGGAGATTTGTAAATGGTGATTAAAGAATGGTTGCTTACAAAGTAATGATTATGCTTTAATACCTAACGGACTTTTAGTGGTTAGTTAGACATACACATACAAATAAGGGACACGCATTTTACACAGCTTGTTTTACGATTATAAGTCCCATGTAATCAATGACATAACTATACCATTCGGGGTCCTTCGGGCTTCATCGGATTGGCCCCCGTTCCCAATAAAAAACAGAGAAATTCAGATGGATGGCATTTTGCCGACCCTATAGACTGCCACGCCACTGCATGTAATAAGGGATGAGCCTATTGTCGTACAATAGGCACAATTCCAGAATTTGTGCTATTTCTCCGGGAATCGAACTCCGAGACCCTTTGCTCCTTAGATTTTAGACGGAACATTCATACACTACAATAATGTTTAAAGTAACTCTGAAATTAGATGAAATAATATAAAAAATCTTGTTATTATTACCTTCGACTGCTGGTGCAAAGGATGAGCAGTTTCCTTCCCTTGGGCGGTTGTTTCTTCAACAAAACGAGTAACGCTTGCAGCGTCAAGTTGGAGTAGCGCGGACCAATGGGACCGTAGTCCAGTAGACGCTCGATATTGTCCACTAGGATACACGACAGACTTGAACGGTAGGCGTCGTCGAAGTACTGTGAAAAAATACATAGAAGATTTATATCTTCTAGCCTTATGGCTAGATTTATGTGCTAGTTAATCGAGTATTTATGAGATTAGCTCATGTTTACATTTCTTTATTTAACAATTTTGTCCATTCAAAGTAATTAATCATCCCGAAGTTGACATAAGAAGTGCATAATTATATGACTTAGCTGCATAATTATGATATATGTACAAGTATTTGATATTTCAGACGACTATGTTAACGTAGCCATAGATCAGGGCCTAGCATAATTTATAATACAAATCGTACAATCAAACATACCTTTCTGATCTGAAGACACTTGGAGGACTCTGTGAATCCGACCATGTCTTCAGGCGAGCAGACCTTCACGAATGGGAAGTCTGACAACTTGGCAAGTTCGGCGGCTAATGCCGTCTTACCGCTGTTTGGTGGACCTTCCAACAGTACTGATACTAGACCTGTAGAAAAATAAGTGTAATGCTAGAACTATTTTGAAGATAGTATTGCTAGTCAGATGTCCCGAAAATCATTCAATTGGTCTAACCAAGGATGTGGTATCAACTTTGGCGGTAGATGGTAGCTGTGCCATGAAACTACCGCCGACAGTCAGCCAAAACTAGTTTCAAACTAAGAGCCAACCACAAATAAATATATCAACATAAATTTTCCTAGGATGATAAAATCTTGTAGGCCCAAGATTTTATATCTCGCTAGCACCAACAGGTGAGATTATTCAGCAAGTATCATTTTAAACATTACTATACTATACCTATGCAACAAAACTCAAATCTTACCGCTAGCTTCAGTAGCCCTTGCTTGTTGAATGTAAAGTTGTCCATCTTCAAGCAAGGATGACACAGGAGAGCCCCAGTTGATGATGCCACGGCTCAGGAAATGTTCCAAAGCTTCGGCCGCAGTTCCGAAGGCCGGTTTGATGTCGTTCTCAAGTGCATGTAAGAAGTCACCACGTTCAACCATGAGTTTCTCCATAGCTTCTGGGTCGACCTCCACTTTGCTTGACGCTTTGATCAAACGGTTCATTGCGGTGGACTGAGCGGCGCGGACTAAACCTTCTAATTCAGCGCCGGAGAAGTTCTTTGTTAGGGCTGCGAGTTCCTGTTGGTAGAAAATATGATAAAGATATATAAGTTACGACTGATAGGGAGAGAAATGACTTTATATGAAAACGTTATGGTTTAAAGATAACTTATTGAAAAAAAATTTAATGGTTTACATAATGAGAAAATGAGTGATATTGGAATTAAAGCGAATGTTGGTATTATTAATGATGACGCCGGTAAGGAATGCCCGCAAACAACCATTTCTCTAATTTCTCTTGTCATTGGAGAAACTATCAAAGCACAAACCTTGGAATCAACATCATCAGCGATCTTCTTGTATTCCTTCATACGTTTTGTATGAATATTCAGAATTTGTACGCGACCGTTCTCGTCCGGTAGACCGATCTCCATCTGAACCTCAAGACGACCGGGTCGCATCAACGCCTCGTCAATCATGTCACGACGATTCGTCATACCGATTACCAAGATGTTGTTTAGTTGATCGACACCTAAGGAAAGATGTTACATTATTTAAATATGGAAGCGAAGAAGTATGGTTGATAGTATAAACCTACACAATGGCCGATTTAAGGTGAAATAATTAATACTTAGTGAAAACAATTTTTGCTCATCGGAAAAGATGAATAGTATACAACAGAATATATGTAGATGCTGGAGTTTTATGTTCCAAGATAATCAATTTCAGCACAATTTGATAAAGTAAGCGATTTGTTTGTGGAACATGGTTCTTATTATCACTGAGCAGATTTCTGCTGATAACTTACCATCGATCTTGGACAGCAGTTGATTCACGACGGTATCATGGACTCCAGTGTTGCCTCCGACCGATCCCCTGGCTTTGCAAATAGCATCGATTTCGTCAAAGATGATAATGTGGAGACCACTGTTTGGTCCACACTGCAAATGATATACGTAATAAGTACCATTCAAGTGTAATAAGTTCAAGTAGATTTTACGCTAGTGATGAGAAGCTGAATTAAAAAGTAGCAAGGTGGTAAAGAAGTAAACGTTCAAGAAAAAGATGTGCAGTTTGTGTGAGGAATGATATGAGAGAAAAATCATGATTAGATGAGAACATATTGTGCCGACCCCTAATAACTTGTGTAAGAACAGAAAAAAGGACATATATTTGTTCCAACATTTGGCCAAGACTTACCCTCTTCTCTTCTTCTTCGGCATCAGCGAACAATCTACGAATGTTGGCTTCACTCTCACCCACGTATTTGTCCAAGATTTGCGGACCGTTAACAATCTTGGGTTCGCGTGCATTCAACATTTTACCAATTTGACGGGCCATGAGAGTCTTACCGGTACCAGGTGGACCGTATAGTAGGATACCCTTGACGTGCTTGCAACCTGAAATAGTAAGAAAGATTAGGTATTATGTAATAAATTCAAGTATTTAATAATGTTTTCGATATTAAACCTTAAAATGCAGTTATAAAGTGTCAAACTCAAACTCAAACTCAAAAGCATTTATTTCAATTAAACCATAATTTGGTACTTTTGAAACGTCAACAAATATGAGATATATAATAGTCTGTCAGTCTGTCCGTCAGTGAAGCTAGGCGCTCGTTCCAAAATGTCGATTCGAGTGGAGAAGAACGAGCAAGAAACTCCATTCGTTACTCTTTTAAAAAAAGTCTGTTTTACATTGCTCTGATACATATTCCAATATTGTACACACATGTGAGAATAATGTAAAGACATACCTGACGCAACATACAAATAACAGAACATACTAAAATATAAAAAAAAACAAAACCAAGAGAAAACAAATATCTTAAGTCTGACATGGTCCTCACATATGTATACTGACAATCCATATAAAATAGTGCTTCTATACAAGAAAAAAATAAAAAATATACTCTTGTTTAAATAAAGAAAGAAATGCTCGATGCCACAAGAAAAATAGATTGCCTTCATCGGAATCAAAGTGTTAAATTACCCATTATCGTAATCTGAACTAGGTACTGACTACATTTGAGTATTGTCCAGTGGAGCCGAACCAACACGCTGCCAAGCATTCCTATCCTCAAGATAATCAATCACCCTGTAGTACGCTTGTTTACATAATTCGCGCTTAATATATGTTTTAAATTTACTTTCATTTAGATCTAGTATGCTATTTGGTATTTTATTATAGCATTTAATACCTAACCCCATAAAGGATTTCTGCACCTTGGACAGTCTGAATTGCAGTACAGCTAACTTATTCTTGCGTCTAGTATTAAGATTGTGTCTATCGCTTCTTTTTTCGAACAATTGCCTATTCTTTCTTACATACATTATATTTTCATATATGTATTGACAGGGCATTGTTAAGATGTTTATCGTTTTAAACAATTCTCTTAGCGATTCGCAACGGCGGAAGTTATATATTGCTCGGATAGCTCGCTTTTGAAGAATAAAAATTGATTCTATTTCTGCAGCTCGACCCCACAACAAAATGCCGTACGACATAATGCTGTGAAAGTAACTAAAATAGACAAGCCTTGCCGTATCTACGTCCGTGAGCTGTCTAATCTGTCTAACTGCAAAAGCAGCTGAGCTTAATCTCCCCGAAAGCGCCTTTATATGCGGGCCCCATTGTAGTCTATTGTCTAATGTAATGCCTAAAAATACCGTCTCGTCGACAAATTCTAACTTTTGGCCGTTTAAAACAACATCACAATCATTACTTCGCAACGGCGGAAGTTATATATTGCTCGGATAGCTCGCTTTTGAAGAATAAAAATTGATTCTATTTCTGCAGCTCGACCCCACAACAAAATGCCGTACGACATAATGCTGTGAAAGTAACTAAAATAGACAAGCCTTGCCGTATCTACGTCCGTGAGCTGTCTAATCTGTCTAACTGCAAAAGCAGCTGAGCTTAATCTCCCTGAAAGCGCCTTTATATGCGGGCCCCATTGTAGTCTATTGTCTAATGTAATGCCTAAAAATACCGTCTCGTCGACAAATTCTAACTTTTGGCCGTTTAAAACAACATCACAATCATTACTTCGGACGTTTGGTAAACTAAATTTAATACATTTTGTTTTTTTCTCATTAAGCGCTAGATTATTAATGGTGAACCAGTTTTGCACTCGAAGAATGGAGCTGTTTACGTCGTCAAGATTATTAGCACGTCGATCTATTTTAAAAATTAATGAGGTATCATCTGCAAAAAGCACCATTCTTGGTTCATTCTTGAATATAAATGGCAAATCATTTATATAGACTAAAAAGAGAAAGGGACCCAATATTGAACCCTGTGGAACGCCCATATTCATCGTAGAGCCCTGCGAGTTAATACCATTAACATGAACCTTTAATTGCCTATCTTCTAAATAAGACTTTATTAGACAGAGTGCGGTGTTTCTGATCCCGTAGTGATCTAATTTCAGCAAAAGTGTCTCGTGGTCAACGCAATCGAACGCTTTTGAGAGGTCACAAAAGACACCAATAGCATCTTGTGCTTCCTCCCAAGCACCAAATATTTCTTTCATTAAAGTGACACCGGCGTCAGTTGTACAACGACCTTTAGTAAAACCGTATTGTTGTTGGTGAAAGATAGAATGTTTATTAAAATGATGAAGCATCCGAG
This sequence comes from Spodoptera picta, assembly GCA_038387885.1. Classification (NCBI taxonomy): domain Eukaryota; kingdom Metazoa; phylum Arthropoda; class Insecta; order Lepidoptera; family Noctuidae; genus Spodoptera; species Spodoptera picta. The sequence goes on from JAZHFQ010000248.1 coordinate 107,113, forward strand.
ACAGCATTAACTTTTCAAATACTTTGCTGAGAACCGGCAAAACAGATACTGGCCTATAATTGTTTGGTTCTTTAGTGTCACCAGTTTTAAATAGTGGGACAACTTTACTATATTTCATTAGGTCAGGGAAAACACCGTCATCTATACTTTTATTGAAAATCACAGCCAAGTATGGCGCTATAGTTTGAATAAGTGATTTGCAAACTTTTACCGATAGTCCCCATAGATCTTCAGTTGATTTGATCTTGATCTCTTTAAAAACTTTTATTATTTCAAGAGGATTCGTATATCGAAAACTAAAGTCGTGCTGACACGATTGTATATGATTCGCAAAGTTACAGAGAGTGTTGCTGATGACTCTAAATCTTTGGTTGTTTTGATAGGAATGTTGGCAAAAAAATGTTCAAACTCCTGGGCTACATCTAGGTTGGATGAAATCTGTCCCCTTTCAGTATTTAAACTTAATTCTGAATTTCTTAATCGTTTCCTACCAGTCTCGTTGTGTATAACTTTCCAAGTAGCTTTTATCTTATCATCAGCTGCTTTTATTTTATTACTAATATAAAGACGTTTCGCGGTTCTGCATACTATTCTAAAGATTTTTGAATATGATGTTACATACTGATGAAATTGGAGGTTGGTGTTGTATGGTTTCATTCCATAAAGCTCAAAAAGTTTGTCCCTACTCTTACGAATACCGACAGTTACCCAATCGCTAAATACGAACTTGGTATGAATGTCTTTTGTTTTTATTGGCAAAATATTGTTAAATTCTGTGTTTATAACTTTAAAAAAATCTTCGTATAACTGACTAGGATTACTTATATCTAGTGTTTTTGTACCTAATTTATTAGCCACAGAATTCTTGAGTTTCTCTAATTTATTAAAAGTAATTTGTCTAAATCTTATTTGAATTTTCTGCAGAGGCAAGTAAGAGCTAAAAGCAACCATAAGTCCACAGTGGTCGGAAGGCAAGCTGTTCATGACTATTTTTTCTAGATAATCACAATTACAGAAAACATTATCGATACAAGTGGCTGTGGAAGATGTTATTCTGGTTGGCTCCAGAAACACATTTTTCAGATTAAATGAATAAAATAAATTTAATAGCTCCATGCTACTTGTGTTATTCTCTAATAAATTTATATTAAAATCGCCACATACAAGTACAGATTTATTACCAGAACAGACCTTCCCCAGAACATCCTCCATGACAGAATCGAATAATGCAAGATTCTGGTAGTTAGGTGGTCTATATACACAAACTACAACATGTCTATCCAGCTCAACACAGGACAACTCAATGGTGTGTTCGACTGACAATGCTACAATGTCTTTCCTATCCTTTGACTTAATACTGTTTCTAACTAATATTAAAGACCCACCGTGTAACATACACTTCCTACTAAAATTACTAATAACATTGTAATTTTCAAAGTTTAAGGATATTAATTGATCCTCCTTCATCCAATGTTCTGATAAACAAATTATGTCAAACTTAGTTTTTTCTAAAAACATTTCCATTTCAAACAATTTAGAGTAGCAGCCCTGAATGTTAACATGAAATAATTTTAGATTGTGCTGCCCCTGACTATGTGTATGTTTATTAAGAGTGGGTTTTTTCCTGCCAGAATATACCTTCCTGTCAAAATTATTTATGGGGGTACACTCTGTTGTCTTATGATCTAGTTTAAATTGCTATTATTGGTTAAGCTAATATTGTTATTAAAGTTAAAATTTATCATTGTACTGTTAGGTTGCCTAGACAGCACAGATTCGTCCCTGCGTTCGTGTATTTTACCTAATTGCTCTACGACTTCAGGAGGGAACACTCGAGACGCGAAGGCACGTCGGAAGATAGCATTGAACTCCCTGTCCAGACCACCGATGCCCATCTTGCCGAAGTCCCAGTCAGGATTGATGATGGATTGACGTGGTTGTTTCCTGAATCACAATTATTATTATTAAAACAAAACTGATCAGTTTTACTAATAATTTAAATATTGGAAGATACCTTCTTACATGTTAATTTTATGCCCCATGTATAGAAAGATTTTGTACCAGCATTATGTACCTAAGTACTTTTGCATTCGGTATTACTTACCCTTTAGCCTTTCCGATTAAGTTGAGGGAAGAATTTTCAGCTTTGTCGAATTGAATGGCGCCATCAGGTAGGAGTCGACCCATCCTGACACGACGAGGTACTGCGTTAGCTCCAGCGGCCAAAGCTTGGACATCAACGGCTATGAAAATACACATAAAAGATCAAGTAATTTATTTTAAGCTCATATTATATTTTAGGACTACAAAAACGTATTTGAAAGTTAGGTAAAGAATAAAAATATGTCCAAACTCTAAAGTTATTTTTATGAAAAAAAAAATTACACACAATTAATCAGTCTTCTTGACTTTTTTTAAAAGTGCTAGTGATAGATCTTACCTTCCAAATTCTTCACAATGAGGGATAGGACCTTCTTCTCTTGGAATGAGAAGGCCAACTGCTGACCAACTGTAAAGATCTGATTGGAGAACTGGATCAGGAAGTCGCGAGCCATTTGCTCCGAATCGTAAGGTTCCATGGATGTTCTGAAAATAATTAGATAAATAATAAAAATTGTCTGGATTTCGCTTCATCGTCGCGCAATGCTGCCCCTAACAGTTTTACTGCCGACAGAAAACTGAAGGTACATCCTCCGCTATCGTGGCCCATACCTTGTCCCCCATGGCGTTCAAGGTGCTAAATGTGATCCTCTAGTGTGTCTCGAATATAGTCCAGTTATTTCGTCAAATAGGGAGAAAACCGTAATTTAACGTAGTGAACATAATGACCCTTTGTTTTTTCATTATCAGCTATTTTTCACCCACTTAGGGGTTTCCAAAAACGGGCCACTGAGCTAGATCTTCAGTTCTTGGCACTTCTTGGCATCCAACCACTAGTTGCCACACTGCGGATATCGTCACTCCACCAAGTTGAAAAGAAACCTATGCTACGTTTGCTTAAGTTTTTTTATCCCCAGAATATAAATACTGGTCGCAAAGGCGTTATTTATGGTCTGGGAACGAGGTCACGGGATCAAGAGCCTGCCTGAATACATAAATTCTCATTTCCATCCTTTTACTTATTAAGTTTTTATTACGACTGCCAGTAGGTCAGAGGCCAATAAAAAGACTATTCACTTAGGTGTTACATATTGATTATTTCGTAATTTATGAAGAGTATGGGACTTATGTGCTGGAGAACCCTTTATGAGCTTACGTAAGCCAAAGTAACTAAATTACTAAAGCTTATTACATAGACACAAAAACATGATAAAATCTATTTGCATTCAAGGCACTATCCAAAGAATGGTATAGGACTGAGTTAAGTTGAAATCGGGTAGGTAAAACTCCCTGTTTAAAAAGGTTTATTCGTTTCATTAATATACCTCTATGATGCTGTTACGGGAAATGTTACAATAAATATTTTAATACATTGCGAACGGAATTTAATTTATTAATCTATTCATTTTTAAATAATATTCCTTTTGTTACAAATATTGCTATTATAACAATATGGGAAACTTTACACGTTTCCTAAGCAAAACAAGGTGAGTAGAGTAACAAAAATACCTTTGTGAGCAAATTAAAAGATTGCGTAGTGTCGTAAATCTTTTATTAGGAAAAGCCTTTCGGGATTAGGCCCAGACTGCTATATAAAATTTAAGGGTCCCAATTTGCTCAGGTTACGGTGATTATACAGTTTATTTGTCCGTAATGCTGTTATTAAAACATCACCAGTATTTTTACTATTTTTTTATATTCAAATACCTCAGAGATTTAGATATCATACCGTTTCGTTTTGATTCACAAAACGATATCATAACCGATATCGTTTTGTGAATCAACATTTTCTTGTTGTTAATTTTGATTTCCAAAACTGTATGTGTAATAAATGGTAGTTTATAATACTAGCAGGTTTACCATAGACATACTATTCCATTGACTTAAACATAGACATATCAAAAACATAGGTATGTCATCACCAGCTCACTCAGATGACTCACATAATTAGATTAGATTTATACATAATGTTGTATATATATACTTACGTTTTCTTCAGCATGAAGTCTGCCTCTAAGGTCACACTGCACAAACACTCTGCGTTTTGAGCCTTGAAAGGCTTTACATCGATTGGCTGCAGAAAACAAACATTAGTTAAATTTTTTTTGTTTCATCTATAACATTTCTAAGTTCTATTTTTTATGCTAGTTTAAAGCAAACAGAGAAAATCATGTTACATTTTAAAATATAAACTAATTTTGTATATAATTATGAGTAAATGCTTAAGTATTTACAAAGAAAAAAAATGACTTGAAACTTACCTGACCAATAGAGAGAGTGGCCCATTTTCTCTGTGGTGCAGAGAATCCAACAGTGCCGCGGTCTACACCACTGTAGAACCTAATACTGAACACAAAGTGCTGTGATGGTCCAGTTGATACTTCAATGTGCCTAGAAAATAGAAATAAGTTAATTGGAAAAAAAACTGGAAAATAGTAACATCAAGAAGTCTTTAGTATAATTATAATTCTCTCTTTGACTCTTGTACCTATGTAATTTAGATGAGTAAGAAGCTTGTTTAAATATCACCCAGTTTACTACTACTAGAAAAAAAGTGTTAAAATTGAACACCACACATTGTCACATCTTTCTCCCAGGTACGTAAAGACAATGGAACATCAACATAGCACAATTTCTTTCTCATGGCCTCTTCTGATTGGCCCATTTTTTTAACTGTCAAACACCAAGCGGTCACCGGTGACCGCAACCTATTGTTCTATAATTGTGTCTATAATGACGGTACTCGACGAGTTAATGTACATCCTATTTACAATGACTGTATTACATACATACATATATAACTTCACACCAGTCTCCAATGGGGATAGGCAGAGACTAGAGAACGCCAATTACTATAATTCCTACATATCTTTATGCATGAAAAGATTGATGACTATTGATGACTCTTTCATAGAGGTAATGTATGTATTACATCACTGTACTGTATTTTTATAAGCAACTATGAGCATTTATGATTGTAATCTATGTTTCATTCCTTTTAGAAAGTGCAACAGTTGCCCTAGATTTTATAAACTGTATTGCTTATGACTAAGTGATACATCAAAATTTATAATAACAAAATTCAAATATATACAATGGTTTATGTAATAAGTGTAAATTCTTATGTTAGAGCATAAACTGTTGTCTGGTGTGAGTGTGAATCATCACACCTTTTTTACATTTTTTAAAAAATGTAGAAACCTCTTGTTTGCCTGGCCTAAACGCAGATTGAAACAATGTATTTTCTATTGTGTCTCATATCCCGACTTAGAAAGATTTCTTAACTCGTCGAGTACCGGTTTTGCAGACACAATTATAGAACAAATAGGTTGCGGTCACCGGTGACCGCTTGGTGTTTGACAGTTTAAAGGACATTTAAAAATAAAGATTACTGAATAAAGGTCGGGTGTGGGGAACTAAACGAACTCATAACAGTCTTAACCAGAAAGCTTATAAGACCTTTTATATGAATATGATGGAAACTAATGAAGAATATTATGAGAGACATACTAGGAGCTTTGTATCTTTTTAGCTTACCACATGGGACAAAAAAGGTTGACTGCTAACCTCCAGGAATAAAGTAGAAGTAAATGAAGAAAAAAGTAAATGAAACTTACTTGACATCACTATTGAAGTCATCTGGGTTGATAAGAGCACAGTTTGTAATGGCAAGCTCGTCTGAGGGACATTTTGCTGCCTTCATCCGCTGCAAGGAATAAAATATATTATTTAAAAAATTGCTTACAGAAAACTGTATCCCTGACATGATAAGCTTGCAGTTAGTTCCTGTTTTGTGATACGGATATTATAAGTTTTTTCTACTCTATAATTAATAACTATGAGGATAAAATTTTAATTAATTGGCCGTTAAAACGGTGGTCTAGTGTACAAAAAGGTTGATTCTATAAGAAGAACAATAATATTGATATTTTAGTTACAATATTGTGAGAGACGGTTTATCACAGTTTTTTTAATGATGAAATGATGACAGGTTCTAGCAGTTTGGCCCAATTACCAATAATCGACCTTATGCAGGTGTTTTATATGGGTGTAAACTATTAGTCAAAAATACTCAGTCACTGAAAATAATAAGGAATAAAGATATCATTGCAACGCTACTTTCATAAAGGCTTAAAGACATATTAACTCAACCATTTGTAAAGAAAATGTAACTTACCATTGCAGACATATTTACTATAATTCCTTTATTTTTTAAGGTGGTATTTTGAGTTTAATCTTCAATTTTGACAAATGATTCACGTCGACTGATTTGACATCAGCCTGCGTTGAGCCGTCACCGCTAAACAACGAATGACTGCATTGAATTTATTTTGTCTGAGAATCCATTGGTTGAGCGATCAATACTAGCAAAGTCTACGTTACAGTGTTGCCATTGGTTGTGGAGGTAAGAAAAGTACCATGGCTTTTAATTTCGAAATTATTTTAAGTTCTCTTTCCACATTTTATATTTAGATTTCTTCTGTGATTGTATCATATTATTCCTAAGTTCCTTTCTTTTACTTTTACTTATTACTCACAAGGCACAAACAATAATTTATCAGATACATTCACTGAATCACTACAATATTCAGCGTTTGTATCGTACATTCGTAGTTTCGTACGTTGTTTCTCTATTCTTTAGGTAGTCTGTGGTTTCGTACATTTCGTACGTAATTTACAAATGGCTGAAAAAATTTAGTCGTTGATGAAGAAATAAATGTTATTTTTTTTGCGAAGCGCAAAGTCAGTGAAAAATATAAATTCATATACTGTAACCTTTGAAGACGTGGAAAGTAAAGTTTAAATGTTGAAATGAACGTGGATCCATAAAATACTTAATAAAGTATCGTGGAAAGAGTTTCTACTAACATAACCTTATTACCAATAAAATGGAGCTTCCGCAGCCGCCACAAGGTTTGTCTTAATTTAATAAAACAATTATACGACATCTAATAATATCGTTAATCCAAATATATCAATATCAATATTTTAGATCAAGACCTTCGGAACATAATCGACAAACTGGCCCAGTTTGTTGCAAGAAATGGACCTGAATTCGAAAAAATGACGAAGAACAAGCAAAAAAACAACCCAAAATTTAGCTTCCTCTATGGCGGAGACTACTTCAACTACTACCAGTACAAAGTTACAACAGAGCAAGCAAGTAAGCATACTGAACTGACAATGGAAGAGTTTCAATGTTTCAATAAATAGCTGATAGAGTGTTGTTATAACCGATTAAGTGAACCTCCGCTGTTTATAGTTCTAAAGCAATCGGCCGGTGGCCAGCCGGCTCCTGCTCCCGCCGGGCCTTATATGGCACAGAACAGGCAATATGTAATGCCCCAACAGGCCGGAGCGACTCCCGCTCAGCTGGGCCTAGCGGCGTCGATGGCGGTGGCGCCCGCGTTGCAGCAGTGGCTCGCGGATAACTCGGCGCCGCCTGGCACAGCGCAGCACACCCATCATGACCTCGACAACATCTCTGCACAGATCAACATGCTCAAAGAGCAAATTACTCAATCTGAGAATAATCTTAATGCCCAGCATACGGTGAGTCATATAAAACTTCAATACTTAGTAGTAAAATACTATTTTAGTACTGCTCAAATCAATGAATAACTTTTTAATAAGATTTTGCATGTTGTTTTATTTCACTAATGTGGTATACTGGTTTACCTTTAAAAATGAATTATATTTATTTACAGGCTGTATCATACTTTAGGATGATTCTACAGTGATTGTGTACATACTTTCTTTTCAATAGCTTTTCTTTGTCTTGTAATTTTTCTATCTATATTTTATGACTATTCATAGATTTTTTTGCTATGAAACTAATATTTTTTATTTAATTATGATAGTTTCGCGAGGTAGAACAGTTAAAAATGTAGTGTAAATGTTTTAGGTGTTGATTCAGCAACAACAAGCTAAAATCAACGAGTTGGTTAGCAAGGCTCAAGTGGAAACAATACAGATGATGGCAGAAGACAACAATATCAGCCTCAGCGAATTGGACACCATCTTGCAGCCAATTATTGATACATGCACCAAAGATAGTATATCATCTGGTGAGTGTTTGTTTATTTTTTAGTAGTGTTGAAATGGAATCTAATTGGAAAAATTAGTTGCAAACAATATTCTCACTACTCACTGATTACTTAATGTTTGTTCTTGTAGGTAAAGGATGGATACTACAGCATGCAACTTCACATGATGCGGGCAAAGTTATATCGCAGCACCTTCTAAGAAAGGTGACCCAGCCGGGTGCAGCATTCACGCAGAAACTCCACATCATTTACCTGGTCAATGATGTCTTACACCATTGGTTAGTACCAAATAATGCATATAACTTAATAAATTTCATTTGTTCATTATCAGGGTTGATTATGTAAGTTACATAGTTTTTTCTTTGGATCTCTAATTACTTTGTGGTTCTAATTGGTTTCTTGACAATAGTGTAAAAGGTATAAATATGCCATAGTACCTAAATATAACTTTTTAGTTCCAATTACTTTTGTGGCCTATGTTTTTAAATCATATATGTATATTTGTGAAACAATAACATTCAGGTATTTATTCTATTACTTTATTTTACCCTAACACTAGAATAAATTGACGGTGTTATACTATGTAATTATATTATGTATATTCCCTTTGTATCCATTGTTTACCTGCCTTTACTTCGTGTCATTATCAAATCGGTGTCTATGATGCTATTATTCCTAATTACAGTGCACGCAAAAACGCAGAAGATCTCAAGAAAAATTTGGAAAATGTGGTGGTTCCAATGTTTTGCAATGCCAGTATAGGTAACATATTTATAATAATGCCCTCAAGATGTAGGTCTCTTGTTCGATTGTGCATTCTCATCTTCAAGTTAAAGCATTTTTAGTACATCATCACCTGTGGTTTGTGCCAGTCAGGTAACTTGCTTAGTGTTCACCTGGCCCATACGACAACTGTTTAATCATTTTGCTGTTTCAGCTGTTACCGAAGAGCAGGAGGCTAAGCTTAACAAGTTACTGCGCCTGTGGGAATCCAAGTCTAACTATTTCGAGACAGCAGTCATTGAAAAAATGAAGAGTCCCACCAGTTCCTACCAGGAGTACCAGAACAATTTGATCTCACAGCACTCAAATGCTATTGCACATTTAACACAACAAACTAAATCTACTTTCGAAAAGTAAGTGTTTGATGATATAAAATCATAAGTAAGTATAACATGTACTAATATTTTATATCTGTAATTTACAGCTACCAAACTCAACACCAAGCTTTTGTCGCACACACTATGCAGCAGATTCAACAATTAGAAATGCAGAAGCACGCTATTGAGTTGCAGAACAACCATGATCAGAATAAAGACAATGTACAGCAAAACAATATGCAAAATAATTTTCAAAATAACAGTTTTAATGACCAAAGTTTTCCCCCAATGGGTGGTTATGAACCAAACTTTAATGCCAACAACCAATATGGAAGCGAAAGTGGCGATAATTATGCATCTAACAATAGCCTAAGTGGAAATGAAAACAGCTATGATAGTCAAACATTCGACCAAATTACTAACCAGAAGAAGAAAAATGAAATAACCGAAGAACCAGATTTATCAAATCTTCCAAATATAAACTTCTCCCAACCTCCTCCTGGATTCGTACCTAACGAGAATCCGGCACTGTTAGCATTCCAAAATGGTCTTCCAGATCTGAGCAAGCCCCCACCTGGCTTCCCACCATTCCCTGAAGTAAACAATGAAGAATTAATGCCTTCCGTACCATACTTTGAATTGCCAGCTGGTTTGATGGTCCCACTCATTATGGTATGTGACTTTTTTTTCTTTGGACAAGTGGATTAATAGACAAATGGAGTGCAAGTATAATAGCTTATAGTATGTTAACAAATAACAAGCACAGCACTCCTTTTGTTGCCCTAGGTTGTCTGCTTTTATTTATATGTATCATTCTAACAGCAAATGTTATTTTAGCTGGAAGACGATCGGTACCGACCTTTGGATCCAGCCAAAATTCGCCTTCCACCTCCTGCCCCACCTAATGAAAGACTTCTGGCTGCAGTTGATGCATTCTATGCATCACCTAACCACGAAAGGCCAAGAGACAAGTCAGTACATCATTCCATTAAAATTTTTGTATATCGTATTTCTGTGTAATTATTCAATGCATAGTGAATGATTTACTTTTTGTAATAACTTTTCTTTTACTTATTTCAGTGAGGGTTGGGAGAAATTAGGACTCTATGAATACTATAAAGCTAAGAATGCTGCTAGAAAAATGAAGGAAGAGGCTATAGCTCAGGGCTTCCGGGAGAAGTCCAGATCACCTAGTCCAATACCAAAAGACTTGCAGAAACAACCAACCCCACCTGGTAGACGATACAGGTATGATGCTAAGTCCTATAACTTACTATCTGATATTTCTATTTTACATGACTTATTTTTACATAAGCACTTGTTTGCAAGTATCCACGAATATTTCATAAAAAACAAAAATATTGTCTTCTAACAGATCAAAAAGTAAAACTCCAGAAAAAACATCACCTACGAAGTCAAAGTCCAGATCGCCATCTCCAAAAAGAAAGTCAACTTCATCAACTTCGTGGAGAAGAGAACGGGACAGAGAAAGTCGAGACAGTAAGTGTTTATAAGAGTAATCACATTCTTAAAAAGAAATCATTAACTTTTCTTTTCACATATCATAATATTGACTTAAATTATGTTCTTTGTTCAGTACTAAATAGTGTATTTTATAGGTCGTAGACGATCCAGATCGAGGTCAAGGTCACGATCGCGTAGTAGATCTAGGGAACGAGACAGACATCGGGAATCACCGAGGTCACGTCGCGTTGAACGTTCTAGATCACCCACGCCTCCCAGTTTCCTGTAAGTAAATGACGATAAAGAAAAAGTATTTCAAGAATTTGCTTAATTTTTAGTGTTAAATGACTTCATAAACTATGTCGTTATGTATGACTGAATATTATTTACCTATCCACAGTGGCGGAGCATACCCTAGTACGTCTATGTCAGGTCTGGACGCGAGCAACAAAGGTCATCAGTTATTGCAAAAGATGGGATGGAGCGCCGGCGGGTTAGGAGCTTCTGGACAGGGCATTGCCGAGCCGATTAGCGGTGGTATAGTTCGGGACAGACAAGACCAATACAAAGGTAAGAATATAAAATTGCCCTAACGATATATGAACAGTATTAATAAACAAACACATATTTTTTATGGCTTTTTAAATATACCTATTTATTATTATTTGTTTAATGCATTATTTTATTGCAGGTGTTGGTGTAAACCTTAATGATCCTTACGAAAACTTCAGAAAGAACAAAGGTGCAGCATTTATAACGAGGATGAAGGAAAGAGCACTTGAGCGTTCATCGTGATCGCTAGTAGAACTTAAGATTTGATGTAAATGTGTATGTATGTGCGACGTTGTGATTGGAATATGATTTATTTTATCTAAATCATCTTAAATAAAGTTATATGAATTTTCTGACATACTTTTATTTCATGTCTGGTTAACCTAATAAGCATTCAAAACCAGCTCTAATGCATTTTACTTTCGAAGAGCTCACATGTTGTCGACGTCGACGCATCGACGGTTGTCGCGGACACGCGTAGACGGCAGCAGTTGCCTCTGCCGTTGCAACATGTCGTTCGTGTGTAAGAGCTCTAAATGACCAAGCAGGTATTCTTCTAGAATACACTATTGCACTATTTCTTGGAGGAGAAATAGTGCAATAGTTGTAATACTTGCCTTGTGGAGCCCAACGATGGGTTCATTCCCATGAACCCATCGTTGGGCTCCACAAGGCGGGTCTGGACGTACATGCTATAATAATTTACGAGTTATACTATCATCATTAAACACATAATGACTCTGTTTCCTTTAATGACTTCCAACAGAAGTTCAAGATTTCCTTCTAGTTATTTCCATAGAGAGGCATGCTTCAGCACAAGCTCTACCTAAGTAATACTACGACCTCATATAAAACCGGCTTAAGCGTCTTTTCAAGCCGGTTTTTGCCCAACCCTTTTCCCCGTTCCTAATCCCCAAAGGCCGGCAACGAACTTATAAGTCCTGTGGTAGGGAAGTCTTATTCTGTCTGCTTGTATGGTAACCTATTTAATAAAAAGATCTGCCATAATGTGATGTGATGGCATAGTCATAATATTAATTAAAACAAAATACTGAATGTATACAAAAATGTATTAAAGCTTTTTAGTTATGCAGTGCATTGTTAATTATTTACTTATGATATTACAATTCAAAATCATCTTCATAGTTATCTTTAAATTCTGCGAGCTTATCCAAGCTTTCACTGTACTCTGAAGCCTCAAACCCTTCTTGATTGAACTTGTGCAGTTTAGAAAACTTAATCCTACTGGTTTCCCTGTGAAGTTTTTCAATAACATCTGACATAAAGTTGCCATTGTGGTACCCTGCAACTGCAACACAACTCTCAACCTTTTCTTCACTGTTTCCATCTCTAATGAAACCATATTTATTCAATTCAGATGAAAATATCTTAGGATATGGTATTTTCACTTCTAAAGGCTTTTCACATACAGTCACATTTGTTGCTGAAAGGAAATTATTTGCTTGGAAATATAATTCAAACATCTCCTTAACACTAGTGCACCGATATGCTGGTATATTCATTTGTTCTTTGGCTTCTTTCAGGGGTGCTTTTAAATAGCTCTCTGGTACTCCTCGCACTGTGATCAACTGGAATATTTTGTCAGTAGCAATCTTACAACTTGGTGTTATACTTGTGTATATAGGTTTTGTTGTGGTATTCAGAAAGTCTATTAAATATTGGGATTCATTTAATGGCAATGGCATTCCTAGTGAAGCTGAAGCCATTTTCCTGCCATAACCTGTAAGGTCAGCACAAATGTCTGACAATGTAAAATTGTTGCTTTGGTGTCTGTATTTCTGACTTAATGTGTCCATAGCTGATGCTAATAAAGCTGAACTGTGATAATACAGTTCTGGATTATAATGAAGATAATCAAATGTTCTAGGATTTCCAGGTTTTCTCCAACCTTTATCTCCAGTACAGATAGGCACAAATAATGTTGCATGTTCTGAAAGTTCTTGGATAGAAAGAGCAGTGTTCACAAGCCTTATTGAATCTTTTAAATTTGATTTATCTCTCTCTTCTTGTGTTGAAGGTTTGTTATCAGGAAAATATGAAGGTATAATTGGGTATGCAAGTATAGATTTGGTGTATTCATCAGCAAGGTGCTCTACACATCCAAGAGCAAGTCCAGCGAATCCATCTACGCAGTCAAAATTAACTTGAAATCCTTGCATACTATCACATTCTTCAACATATCTTCGAATGTTGTCACAAAAATTATCACCAAAATCATGTTTCCACAAAGATTTACCAGCATGAAAAATATCAAAACATTCCTGGAAGTTAAAAATACAAATTAGTTGGGAATTTATACAGTCAAGTAATGAATAAAAACGCGACGAAAGACATTACTTACAGTTTCATCGCCATGCACATAATCCTTAACAATATTAACAGTCCTTGCATGAAATCTTGGGTACAGGTAATCTGTCCATGTTTTAACATCCTGTTCGAAATTGTAATGCTTTGTGAAAGCATTTGATCCTTCACTATCAATATCTTCTAAGTACTCATTTTTTGGTGGAGCTGGTTCTTCGATTTTTTCAACAGCATCCCATTGAAATTCTGTTTCTTCTATTTCACTGGACAGACCACCACCTTCAGGTAAAGTTTTTAAAGAACCCTTTAGGTCTGCCAAAAGTAGCCGAGGTGTATAAGTTACTTCTCCTTTGGCTGTTTGGCCTTCACGATACAAAATATCGTGGTTAACCTCTGTTTTCACAGTACCTGTATAATCAAAACTGAGTTCTTGCAAGTTCCAAAAGTGTGCCCCAACATAATTGGCATAATGTCCAAATTGTAATGTGAGTATTTCCCGAGTCGACATAGTTAATAAAGTATAGTTTAACTACAAAAGATTATCATTTCATATTACTAAAACTTGTGGTTTTGTTGCACACACGTCGAGGACAAAAGAGTAGCTAGCTAGATCAAAGCTAAAGTACCTAGTATACTCTTTAGCTAAAGATAAGCTAGTAAACAAATGTGACATTTCATCATTATTTGACAGTGACATACAGTTAAATAAAAAATATTGATCTATGAATGAAATAACGTCTATGGTTATAAAATTATTTTGTATCGGATTTACCAATTATTTTGTCAACACAAGTCCTTTTTTTTAATCTTGTGTTATCCCCAGTCACTCACAAACTCAGTCATATCTCAATAAAAACTTGCTACGGTTGGTCACAGATAATCTAGGTATCTGTAAGGTAAGATAAGGTAAGTAAAACGTAGGTATAATCTAGATGTAGAGTCCATTTCACGAAAGAAGTCCCGCAGACGCAGCGCTGTATTCGCGCGACATAATGTTGCCACGGTTAAATTTATATAGTATGGGGAAATCAGGAGAAATTGTTTATAGTTCATTAGTTTAATTTGATTAACTACGTACTCGAACAGTTCGAGGAATATTTTATAATGTCTTTTTTATATAGGTATTTATGTTTATACTGCTAAGGTCAGATTAGTGAAAAATTAATCTTCCTGTAATTTCTAAAATATAAAATGGAAATAAAGATGTTCAACCAACATTTAATTAGAAACATAAAATAACATTTTAAAAGTTTTATTATAATTTTATTGAATAATTATGATCGGTCATACTATGATCACTGTCAGAAGAGTGAATAGAAACAGAATCAGATTCTGTTTCACTATCACTAGCCGTAGATATAATAAATCGATCCATTTCTTCATCCATAAGACCATCATTTTTTAAATATTCTTCCTCCAAATGCTGTACATGTTTGCATTGAACTGTCCAATCTTCCGCTGTAACAGTCTCGAAAGTCTCTTCTGTTAGGCGTACAATTTCTTTTGGATCTTGGCCCACGGGACGGGTAGCGGATAAAATCAGCTATCCGTCTGTTTATAACACACAACTCTCCGACACACCTGCAATAAAATGAACAATTAAAAAAAAATATAACAGTGACTATTTCCGCATTTAATTACATTATTGTTGAATATAACTTTACAAATTTTTGTTGTGTTATGTTAATTCCTCATTAAAAAAACTTTAGTCTAATTGGTAAAAAAATATTTTTTTTTATTTATTTATTTATCATTTTATGTACCTACACCACACAGACAATATTACACAGGACAACACATTATATACATGAGGTACATAGGTACTGCATATCCCTTAAGGGATTTCTTCCTGCAGACCTGCGACAGGAAAAGGAAATTAAACATAAGACATAAGACACAGTGTAGATAGATGATACATGCAACGAATACAGAACAAAATAAAATTACTGAAAGAACTATAAAACTAGAATGACGGTAATATAATGATAAAACTTAAGCAAATTATAACAAACATAATAAATAAAATAATAAGAAATATTTAAATATGATTACATATAAATATATATGTATATTGTATGTATATATAGAAAAATATATATATAAATAAATCTGTACTTCAGGACGAAAGATAATAATCCCTGACAAGTCGTTTAAAAATGGAGATGGACTTGGAGTCGCGTATGCTAGGCGGCAGCGAATTCCACAATCTCACCGCATGAACCGTGAAGGAGTAGGAGTAGAAATCGGTTTTATGTTGAACGATTTCGAGAAGGGACTTAAGGTGGGATCTAGATAGGGCTTCAGGAGAACGAGCCAAGGAAAAACGGTCACGGAGATATATAGGATAGGTTGGGTTGTTAAGGACATTATAAAGGAGACATAAAATGCGAGTGTTCCGGCGAAGTCGGATTGGGAGCCACTTGAGCTTACTGCGATATACTGAGACATGATCGTACTTCTTTAGATCGAAGACAAAGCGAATACAAACGTTTTGCAGCCGCTCAAGCTTGTTTAGTAGCTCCTCAGTGACGTCCAAATAGCAAGCATCTGCGTAGTCGAGTAAAGGCTGAATTAAGGATTGTACGAGGAGAATTTTAGTTTTAAATGGCAAGAAGGACCGGAGACGCTTCAGCGAGTGAAAGGAGAAATGGACTCTTCGACTGACCTCACTCACTTGTGCACCCCATAGAAGATTGGAATCGAAGATTACCCCCAAATTCTTGGCAGTGTCAGTGAAAGGGATCACTGTGCCATTTAGGCGCACGGGCTCAAGAGTAGAGATGTCCAGAGCGCTGCGGAAGTATCGACTACCGATGATCATGGCCTGAGACTTAAGAGGATTGACTTGGAGACCAAAGGACTTAGCCCACTTATCAATCCCGTCCAAGTCGCGGTTTACAGCATCGATAGCGCGACCAACTTCCGATAGTTTGAAGTGACGATAAAGCTGCAGGTCGTCTGCGTAGAGGTGAAAATTAGAGGAGATTACCTTGGCAACGGTATTTATAAACATGGAGAAAAGAACAGGAGAAAGGACGCCACCCTGAGGCACGCCAGCAACGAGGTCACACCAATCGGAAAAAACTTCCTCCAAGCGTACGCGCTGTCGACGACCCCGAAGATATGATTCAAACCAGTTCAAAGAAGAGGAAGAGAAGTTGTTGGCCTTCAGAACACCCAAGAGGATATCAAAATCCACGGAGTTGAAGGCCGAACTGAAGTCCAGTAACACAAGAATAGTTAGTGACTTGTTGTCCATGGCCCAACGAATGTCGTCAGTCACTTTGAGCAGAGCCGTAACGGTACTGTGACCAGGGCGGAAAACAGACTGAAAAGGAGAAATTAGATTATTAGAAGATAAGTAGGAAGTAAGCTGCTTATGAACAAGATGTTCCATAACTTTGGAGAGGAAAGGAAGAATAGAAATAGGCCTGTATTGGGAAGGTGAGCAAGGGTTGGAAGATTTAGGTAAAGGAATAATATGGGCCATCTTCCAGGCAGAGGGGAAGGAACAAGAGAATAAGGAGAAATTAAAAATGTGAGTAAGGATAGGGATAATGAGATTAAGAATGGGGAGAAACATGCGGGAGCATAGATTGTCATTGCCCACTGCAGATGACTTAACGGCGAGCATTGACCTTTTGACATCTTCTTCGGAAACACTGCGTAACTCAAAAGGAGAAGAAGGGAGAAATGGTAAACAGGAAAGATCGTAGAGAGTCTTAGATTTTGTGGAAATATCGAGAGTAACCGGAGGAAGCGAGAAGTGTAAGTTTAGAGAAGTGAGGTCCAAGCCACTACATGCGGCAGCAGGTGACTTTCCGATGCCCACAGAACGCAGAAACTTCCATGCATCACTGGAAGAACGATTGACCAGGTTTTCATCGAAATAGCACCTTCTAGCATCCCTACACAGACGATTGCATCGATTACGAAAAGCCCTGAATAGTGTGAGGTTTTCATCGCAGGGTCTTCTCTTATATTTTTGTTTGGCCCTATCACGTCGAGCCATAGCTTCCTCAATATCAGGCGTGATCCAGGGAGCCGGTTCATGCTTCACCCTCACCCGTCTCACCGGTGCAAATTTGTCAAAAATATCAATGATAATTTTATTATTATAATATGTTTATTTATATTAATAAAATTAATATTAATAAAATAAAATTATTATTATAATATATTAAACATATTTTAATATATTATTATAATATATTAAAATATGTTTAATATGGCAGCCCCAAAATTTACCTGTTATGGCGGCGATTCTTTTGCGAACATTGTCTAATGGTATTAAAACGCCGCGATTCTTCTGTTCCGCTTCACAGAACTCTTTCACTTTTAATATCATTTCTCGACCTGCACTTTTTACATCGTAAATAAACCTTATAACGCACTAATTTAATAATAAACTCACAAAATATCTTCCACAACAAAAACACCTTGACAAACGACAACATGGCCGAACTCCCCATTTGTCAAATTTAGTTCCACAATTGTCCGCGGGACTTCTTTCGTGAAATGGACTCTACAGGTAATGTGACTTTGAACGTGCTTTGAACGGTTGGATCATAGAGCAACACAAACTCCGGTCCGCCGGTGGCCCGTGTTGCTCTATGGGTTGGATGAAGACTCCGTGGTACTACTGATAGCTATTTTATTTAAATTATCAACATCAATTTATGTATTTTCTAACCATGCTTCCAATTGCTTACCATCAGGTGATCCGTCGCTCATTCGCCACTATATTTATTTCATTCAAAAAGCTACTCTCAACCCGGGATTCGAACCCAATAATCGTTGTATGGAAGTGGCAAGCTATTCGAATTACTAAAATGCAATCGAAATATTTTATTGAGAAAGTACATACAGAATCAACTTTTTCAACTAATGTTAAAAATGATATTTTATCAAAATATAATGGTAGGTACTTATTCCAATGTTTGTTGAATTCTCTTCGTAAATTATGAAATTTTTCATGGGTATACGGATATACGGTGCGGTGTAGTCCCGGCATGTAAAATGACAAGGTTTTTCGTGAGTGGGATAAGTTTGATTTGGAAGTTCACATTATAGTATTTTTTGTTTTATTATTTAGGAAAAAATTAACGTAAGATTATTAAAATAATGTTGTAAATGGATATAAATAGCGAATTTGGTAGTTTAACATACCGGCTAGTTGGCTACAGGTACTAATAAGATATAAATAAAAAAACTAAGCTTTATTTAGGTACTCATTGAATTTTATTACAAAAATGTTATTAAAAATCGTTCACTTCCACTAGGTTTTCTTAAGTGTAAACACTAATAACTAAGCTAATGGCTACACTTATTCTAAATGCTTATTACTTGGATGTTGCAATACTGGCAGTGGAAAAATACAATTACCTAGTTTGTATTGTACACAATTACACTAACGTACAGGTGACATTTTCTTGAAACACAATAGGGGTGTTTTTAGTCAATTCTATTTACTATGCGGATTACCGACTCAGAAATTTCTAAAGCGCGATTACAGTCAATATTATTGTTATGAACTAAGGTATCTCATACATAGATATTACATTACTTTGGAAAATGGCATCTACAAATACATTTTATAAACACGATTACTTTTTAATTTAATTCACACGCATCATAACACTTTCGAATCATAGGAATTATTATAATGAACTACATTATAATATAATTATTTACACAATTGCACTGTTGTGTCTAAGTATACAAGAGCACCTATAATTTAAACACATTGTTTGAGGATTCTTTAATGGTGTTTCAGTTTTTTTATTTATTTAAGCATTATGTATTACATATCTACTTAAATACTAAGAAAATTCAAAATAAGTGTATTGAAAGAACTATTCAGGGTTGCCACTATTGGTGAATCATTGTCCAGATGAACCGAATTCCACTGACTACTTTAATTCATAATGCATGTTGTGAGCACGTCTTAGGGACAGTCAGTTAGTAGTGAATAAGATGCACCATTAACAAAGTAATTTTTTATACGCAAACATCTAGCGGTTTTTACCTATAACATCTACTATACTATAAGGCAAAATTTTGTACATGTGTCTATAGCGCTGGATTATCTAACGCCACTAGTAGCTTTTTACATTTACAATTCAGTTTTTCAATAAATATGTATTAAAGTCACAATTAACAATATTCAACCAAACGTAGCAACCCTACGTAACTTCAAGCAATAGGCAGCTTGTAATAATCTTCCAAATGGAAAATTGAGGGAGCATGGAATAAATGGTACACCATTTTGTGTTTTTACAATTTACTTCTAACTTTGTTTTGCCTTTGCTGCTTGGAGTATATTTGCCTATCGTCTTATATATTTAAATGCAATTATAAAGCACACAAGTACACAAACATTACATTGCATCAACATTTAATATTATAACGTGTGATAAATACGATTAATTTCTATTGCAGCGATTTTTATATTGCTTCATATCACAGTATCATCTAATCTAAAAGGTATACATAAATTGGGCTATAATGGAATATAGTTTTAAACATTAGGTACTCATCATTGTTGTAATATAATAAATACGCTTATCTTTGAGTATAACTCATAATTACGTTGTTTGTAAAATATCTGCATCTATTTAGCCATGGCAAGACCTGCCTTGTTATAAGTTTTGGTCAAATGAGTCACCTGGTTTTTTTTTTTAAATTCAAGATGGCTAAAAACGAAATAGATATTAATGATTCATTAAGTTACATTATTGTAATAACGATAGGCAAAAATATAACAATGAATATTAATCTAATTCATAATATTTGGAATTCATTGAATAAGATTTCTGATCTGTGCTCAAACGAAATGTTCCAAACTTATAACTAATACTTATTCTAAACTCACAAATTCATTTACTACATTCGAGAGATCCACTAACACAACCAATACTACAAAGACCAAGTCTATTCCAACTCAACACTATCTCATTTCCCTATTTAATGAATACTAAGCAATGTATTTGTAATGTCTCGTCACAAGCAATTTATTTGATTCAAATAATCTGCTAAACTGATGTAAAGACAACAGAACAAATGCATTATCACATGTTATAGTCTCATAATTTTTCCGCTACGATTTTTTATAACATTTGTGTTGATGATTATTCTACCTACATCAACACGACATGTATTATCCACTGAAATTGCACATCTTACGGGTAAAATAGCAACACAATAAAAATGAAAGTAATTTTCTACAGTACAAAATTAAAGTTAATGTATGTAGTTACAGGGTTAATTATAACAGGTACAATGTAAAGTAAAAAATAAAGTTGTAGAGCATAATGTTGTTGAAGCTAACAAATTAATTATATGTATAGACAAAATAGCAAAAGATTTTTAATCTTTACATATCCGACATTAAATGGCCAAATTTTGGCCTTGCATGACATCAACAAAACCCATTTGAAATCTTGTCTGTGCTACGATGTCATTCAAAATAGTCTAAAAATTTCTCGCAATCATGTCTAAGGGTAGCTTAACACAACTAACATGCGGCAGCTTTAAGTAAAAGGTATTAATATTTCTGAGAAAACTAAAGCTGCCCCTAACAACAAATCATATGTAAATAAAATACATAAATAAAGACAATATTTACATACATCAGCGGTGGGAACTTTACATACCCGCTATAGCGTTTGCTGCTAGATTGAGACATCATTTTATGTGTTCTTTCTTATTCCAAGCAGTTTTCTGTAAGTACTAAGGTCCAAAAAAAGAAAAACAATATACATTTAATGGATGGAAAATAAAAATAAAAGTGGTCAATTCGTTCCTATGAAAACTTTGTACTTTAGCCTTAAGTAACGTGCGTAACATTTCTTCCAACACCAATTTCTGAACGCTATTGGGCAATATTCCTTGTCACTCCTTCAAATTAAATCAAAATACATAATCTGCGCTGTTTGTTAGTGACATTTATAATAATAATCACATTATCATCGAGGCGCATCTTTTTCGGATTGTTAACTTAACAAATAACATTATTTTACAGTGTAAGATATGTAACAAGTGTTTAGTTTTTGTAAAAAACATGTAAATACACTTATCTGGTACCGACTATCACGATCGAATTTGATACAATTGCCATACATTCAGAACTCTGAGACACATTCACAGCTAGTTATTAATTCGAATTATTTAATGTAATCTAAAATTTACCTAATAATGGAACAATCACTGGAGAGACTACGCTATGTACTATCGTTGACCCCATAACGTTATGATCACAATTTTCTATGAATACAAGTCTTTTAAGTTGTTTAGGAATTTCGCTTACATTAATGCAACTCGATTAACCAGTGGCGTTTTTCTTCTACTAGTGTGTGTCTGAGTTGTTACAGGTTGATAGATGAAACTTGTTTTGGCTCGCTTTGTTGGATGTACTGGAAGACACAAAACAATAAATTAATAATTGCATTGCATAGTAAATTAATTTCTTATTACAGTCAGTAGATGTGGAGAGTGAAGAAAGTGAATCTGAATGCAATATTAAATGTAGGTATATACTTGAATATTATTATGTTTGTTTTGTATATATATGTGTAAAATACTAAACAAAATCACTCGCACTTAAATACTGTCAATAATCATTCACTTACTCGTATAATTTTCCGTCATAGATAAGTCCAATTTTACAGGTTTTGTGACATCAATGTCGATTTCTTCATATGATTGATCTAGGATCTGGAAACCAATCCACAAATTAGTATATATTTACTAAAGATATAATGTATGTGAAGAAAATATGTGAAATTTAAAATTACTTACTTCAATGTCGCTAACTTCTTCGCCAGATTCCACGTCAGTAATGTATGAGGTAAGTGATGAAGGTCCCGTCGCTAGTAATCGGTACGTACCACCGACCATGCCTGTGCCTTCTACTACTTCTTCAACTTCTAACTCCTGGTCGGACACCTCCTACGCAAAGCAATTCAAATGTCAAAAGAACAAGATAATTAGATTACAAGATCCAGTTTTATCACAGGCCAATACAAACGGACCTTGCAAAACTGGGCAAATAAAGACAATTAAGATTAGGACACCTGTTTCTAAAAATTGTGAGCGACGTTTTTGTCCGCAAAAAGAAAAATTCTTTATCATAAACAGAATAATTATTTTGGGCCTTGATAGGCTGGCATTCCGAGAAATACAAAAGCATTAGACAGGTGTATTTAATTATAGTATTATCAGTTTTAAAAAAAGAGATATCTAGGAGAATATATGGACGCAAATATTTTAATTTGAAAAATATTTTTATTGTTGGATAGTCGATCGATATTGAGGAAATCTATAAGCTATAAAACATCACGCTATAACAATGGTGGCTAGCAGCTAGTAAATAATATAAATAGCTCACTTGTTCTATAATAGCCTCCTCCTCTTCTACTTCTTCTTTAACTTCAGGATCTATTTCAACATCCGCGTCCAATTCTGTGTCAGGATCAACATCTGCATCATCATCAGCGTCATTGTCAGCGCTTACACCGCTATACTTCATTTCACCCCTTTCTAGAGCCTCTAAGTTTTCTGGAAAAGCACAACATCTATTTTACTAAAAGTAATAATTAATAATCTGAATTATATCGGCATTCTAAGATAGAAGCAGTAATGCGGGGATTTTGGTGTTGTGTTGTGAAGTGGTTACGAGCGGGCGGTGGCAATAGCTTAATTGGTGATCTGACAGCTTGTTTGCGTCCTATCCCATAAAAAGACGATGACGGTAAATTAACTACATCAGTATTATTGATTAGATGACTGTGTCAAACATACCTGGATAAACCATTGCCTTTTTAATTGCTTGCGGATCCTTTCGTGACCATTTTTGTACTTCTTCGTCCATTTTTCCTACTTTTGAGGGATTCATAGCCCACAGACAACCTGGAAACACAATTAAAAAAATTAATAATAAGTAAAAGCCCTTCTACATGCGGCTCACAATAATAATTTATACCCTGAAGCAGTACACCAGCCACCATCACAGGCTTTGTGCTATGACTAAGATATTTCGTATAATTAATTCACATTGAAACAATACATCTAGTCTTAATTGTGCATTAATGTAACTGATAACCACCATGTCACTGACACATTGAACTCAAATTAACTATGACTCTACTATAAAAGGGTAAGAAAGATATAAATTTACCTTTTCTTTGACTTCCATTTGTCGAGGGCTTCTCGATCTTCTCAAAGCATTTATTCAAACTAAGATTATGTCTAACTGAATTTTTCCACCCATTTGGTGCCGTCTTAAAATAAGGGAAATGTTGACTGAAAATAACAATAATATTATTAGACTATTGTGCTTAAAACTCAATTATTATTATTTCTAATAGTATTAAACTTACCACATGAAATTATAAATCTCTGAAACAGGTAGACTACCTGTTCTTGAATTTTTTAGCGCCATTGCTATTAAACATGAATATGAGTACGCCGGTTTAGGGAATTCACCAGCACTAGTTTTGTTAGAAGCGTTAACGTACTTCGTATGGCTAGTATCTAACGTAAAACCACCATTTACAGAAGTTTTAATTATTTGTCTATTGTTATTTAACGAGTTGTCAATTAATATTGTTGCTTGATTTTTGTTACCATTACCTAAAATTGTTCTAGTATTTATTTGTTGTGGATCCAAGATGTGTATATTGCCAGATATAATTGTCTTAGTTCCTAAAGAATGAGCAACTTTTTGGTTCGTATTTAAAATTGAACAACTTTTATTGTTAACTTTAATTATTTCTGACTGACTTTTTATTCGAACTGTTGTAGGTGTCGTTATACTTGTTACTTTCGATTTGTCCAAATCTTTGATCAAATCTTTTACGACATTTTTTTCTTGTTTTCTCACATAAATGACCATTTGCGTGGCTTCTTCTAATTCAGAATTCTCCTTGACTTTTGGTTTTTCTGGTTCCTGTACTTTTGATACTTTTATCGCATTGGGCGAAAATGTTAGGTGACTTTTTTCTTCTTTGGGACTAGGAAGTGATATGCTATTATTACTTAAGTCGTCATTTGCGGCGGCCGATGTCAGTAATAAATTTGAAGCTTCCTCTTTTACTATATTTTTAACTGGAGTTTCAACAAATGTTGATGGCATAACAGAATTAGGATTAACCATTACTGCATTTGCTTCAGAACCATATAAATCTAAATTATGAACAAAACTAGAACTATTATTAAGCCAAGTTGCAGAATTGTCGGTGTCCATGTCTAATAAAGGTGGTAACTCAGAAAAATGTGATCCTAAGGTATCCTGAGAAAGGAAAAAGATGATTATAAATTAATTATTCTGAGAATATTAAAACTAAAATGGATATTTATGTACTACAAAATCAACTAACTGCAAAGTCCGTCATACTGCTAAGATCCGTGGCGATTTCATTTTTTATATCCATGTCCAGCATATCCTGGAGTGAATCCGTGATGTATAAATCCATGTCTGAGAACCACTGAAACAAAGAATAAATTCGTTATTGTAATAAGTTTAATATAATAGCAAGTTAACCAATGAGGGAAGTACATATTTTCGAAAGTTTAATATTAAATTTCGCGCAAATTCCTTTCAAGAATACTGCTTGAAACTACTGAGTCGAGACGGGGGAACTGGAGAGACGGCACAATGAAACCACTACGTAGTAGTACAGAAACCTGTTTTGTTTTAAGGTATGCGCTACCCTAACAGCGACAAAGTGGGCACAACAGAACTACCTTGTTTACATTATTGAAAGGATTTTTTGATTATCATTTGGGACATTAAGATACAGTTTATTATTTCAGTCATCATTTACCTATTCATATTTGTGACTTTAATCCTTTTAAATCGATGTGCTATCAGATTAGTTAAAAACGTTTTATGTTCCCACTTCCCATCTTTTTTTATGAAGACCTACGGTAACCCACGATCTGTTGGACGAGGGTTCGAGCGGTCCGGATTGGGTCGCTTACAAAGTAACGTAGGTATATAAAAACTAACGAACGGAACTACTCGGAAGGCTTCCAACATTCGGTTCGGGACGAAGTTTTTTGTTCAAGCTTTTACTCGCCTCTATAAATAACTTGTTCTGGTACGCTGTTATGTCCATGATCCATTAAATTGTATATTTACATGTTGTGTGTATTAGATACCTAGAACTTTCACCTTCTTTTGATTAAGTATGAATGGAAGCCGTATATTGATACGTAATTACGTAGGTACTTTTTTATCATGTAGATTTTTTTTATAAACAATTGAATTATTTATTTTATTATATAAATACTGGCATTATACTCGTAGTGAATGTAGTGGTTGCTACAATTATAACTAGGTACTTAAGTAGTTTACTAACACAAGTCCTTGAGAAACTAGTTGTACGGCTAGCTCTAAAATGTAGTCGTATGAAGTGATTTTTCATTGAGTTTTAGTCATTGATAATTATGGTGGTCGACGTACCTAACTAAAATATAGTTTATACAGTTCTCTAATCTGAATTTTGTCAAAAGCACTGTATAAAAACGTCATGTAGTGCTAATTCAACAAATACCTACTCGCTAAAACCATTCGAACGAGTGCAATGACTGATAAACGTGTCATCTATCAACAAAGTAAAGATTAGGTAGGTAGGTATATCATACTCGGTTTATTATCATTAGGTACCAAAATAATTATGATTTAATTATTAAATAACCAATTTTTAATTATTTTCTTTTGATAAACTAACTAACTAACTAATGTGTAAATATTTTATATGTATCACATTTACATATGAGTTAATCAATACCAGAAGGGAAAAATAATTTAGGACTTTCGATTGACGTCTATCTTTTTATGTATAATACCAACTTTTCCCGCCTAAACAGGATAACGGGATCGAAAATTGGGCACACACCTTACTCCTCAAGCAGAAAAGAGAAGGGTACAAATAGGGTGAGAAAAAGAGATAGCCATACAGGATCGAAAGAGGGGTGAATCAACCCCAAATACATGGCAGCGCCGCCGCTCCCTTTCGAACTTTACGCGAGCGTGTTTTGAGTTTAGCCAGTAGATAAACAGTAACTCTGTCTACAGTTTGATAATATTTGGAAAAATGACTGAGTTCGTATAGGTTCCTACCACTCAGTGTGTATGAATTCATTCGTAACATTGATGTCGTGATATTATGGACCATGAACTCAAAAATTAATATTCGAAGAGTTCACCTTACTCACGACGATGTGATGTATGGATATTACTTGAAAATCAAATACATATACCACTTATTACCTATCTATTCTGTCTGCTTTGTACATAACATAACCTTTTTAATAAAAATAAATAGGTACCTAGGGACAGTAGGGACTTCTTGCATACCGAGAGGTATATCCGTGTTTTATTACAAATATGATTTGTAATTTTTTACCTGTTATTGAATGTTATGGAAGTTCAAGAACCTAATAAATAAAATGAATACATAGGTATAAGATATAGATATTATCTACATTCCGACTCAGAAACATTTTAGTTTTCGCGCAGATAATCCTTTAGCCCCCTACAAGTTTCAGCAGAGTACATGGTGAGTATTATGGTGGGGAGATGTGGAGGCGCCGCGAGGGGCCCGCGCTGCCGCCGCCGCCGCCGCCG
This sequence comes from Spodoptera picta, assembly GCA_038387885.1. Taxonomy (NCBI): domain Eukaryota; kingdom Metazoa; phylum Arthropoda; class Insecta; order Lepidoptera; family Noctuidae; genus Spodoptera; species Spodoptera picta. Next base: position 134,334 of record JAZHFQ010000248.1, read on the forward strand.
CCCGTCGTGTCCTCGAACCTGACCGCGCGCGCTCGCCTTGAACCCATCGTGGTCGGCTCTTGCGCCGGCCGATGGTCGGCGCTTATACACGAGTCAGAGTCACGGAAACTCAACGTCTCGGAAAATTGTTAAGTTGATGTCATGTATTGGATGATTTTTATATGCATTTAATATTATAAAGAATATTAAAATATTGTTCGAATCATTCGCTTTGAACAAGTTACTAATAAAGATTACGAACTACAAAAGATTTCATTATCTACCTATATAAAGTCTTTAGAAATATATTTGGCGCGAAAAATGCGCAATGAATTAATATTGCGCGCGCAGCCTCGATACTAAAGCATTTGGGTGGGGTTCAGTATTGATTGCTGCGCGAGTTCGTCCCCTCACGTCGGGTTTCTCGAAGTTGCCTGTTCAAATTGGGGAGGGAAACTGAAATATTTCTGCTCAAGTTTATAGTTGGGTATGAAGGTGTTTATGTAGGTAAAATAGTAGGTACGTCTAGACCAGAAAATGAACAGCAAACAATTTAGATGCAGTCAAGAATGTTAAAAATTGGTCTAGTTTTATAAAAAAAATACCATATAAGATGGATAGACTGGTAGTGGCATTCATGAAAGATTTTTATCATTTTGAAAGTATTAACTTGCCTACATACATATTATTAACTTTTGCACAACATTGTGCGGCACTCGGAACAGACAGATGGCACAAAGGTCAACGGCCTCGGTGTAAATTACTGACTCAACTATCTATGAATAGGAATCTAGGTAGGTATTACGTATATACCTACCCAGTTTTCCAAACAGTAAGTTTTTATGTTTGACGTTTGCTTACAGCCTTACAGCAAATTTGAATATTCCTTTCTTAGGTAAGATGGACAAGTTACCTTAGCAGAATTAATGAGCTATCTGAATCAAAAGTAACGAAAATCCTTGTCTATAAATTCTGACTGTCTAATTGTCTTTCCGTTTGTACAAAATAGGTCACTCATATTATAATAACCCATTAGTTAAGCACTAATCCCTGAAGATAGGAATTAAATTAAGTAAAGGAAGTGATTGAACAATATTCTTATGTTTTACCAGTATTCAGTTTAATTTTCGAACAGCGTGCACCAGGTAAGAAAATATGTACCTACAAAATAAAGATAAGACAGGTAGGTACTTTTTGTACATATTTACCCATAGTCTATGACCAATGTATTTTTTTTTGTGTACGTATCTAGTAGAGTGAATAGGATATATAAAGCTAAGGAGGTAGGTAGGTATATTTTGTAAGTATCATTCATCAGATACTATTATTATTTATTATATCTACATAATTTATATTGTTTGTAATGGGATAACGACTAATGTTACGTCTTACTGTTATCAGAATATTTCCGAAGGAAAGTTTATTGATGGCGTTAAAAATATTTACTGTCAATAGTTGCATCTTGTTTATATCTACGTAGAAATACATTGATAAACTCTGTGCATTGATAGGTTGCAGTAAAACGCTCCGCCTCGCCCGTCTCGCCGAGTGCACTACAGCGGGCACACACACACGTGCAAGATGCAATACCACACCGATACGTGCATTCACAACTACAAGAGCACGTTGCACTCATTGTTCAACGTTTTGAAATTCTCGCTCGCTCAAAACCGGCCGTGGGAACAAATTGCTTCGTGGATTTCTTTACGTTATACCTATTACCATTATACAATAACAAAAAAATTTAAAGATGATTTATTGATATGCAGACATTATTATTACCTACCTGGTTCCTAAATAATACTTTTTTCTTTACGCTTCAGAATTAAGATTAATTATTATTTAGCATTATTCAGGTGGGTATATTATTATTACTAACAGTACTACCCATCGGAAGTTTTGTAACGAACGAAATTTAAAAAAATTATTTAATATGAGAATTGTAGTTACGACAGTCCTAACTATTTACATAGGTAATTAAACGACGATTACGTGCTCAATTACTTAATTTACAATGATACGATTTATTTACTTCTTTTTTTTCTTTATTTTAATAATTTTTTTGCTGTGTCAGGCACACAGCAAGATTTATTTATTTTAATGTATTTATAATTTTGTCTTAGCTGTTACCTATTAAGTCAGTATTCGTGTGAATCTGTAAGTGGCTCACCGCTCAATGTTACTATTTTTCTGCTAAGTCTATGTAATGTAGCTGTTGATTCACCATTCAATAAATAAATAAATTAACTATCTAGGCAATTAGTTAAGTATTTTATACAACTAGAATTTAATTATTACCAAATTAACAGTAAATATACCTAATAATAATAATGTAAGAGTATCTATTTAGGTACCAAATCCCGTCTCGTAGGTGTAAAACAAAATAGACAGTCCTATATGTACAAAGTACCTTCGTACTGTAAATAGAACAGGAATACAGGTACCTACCTATAATTACGTTACGAATATTATACCTATTATGACTACAATTTTACAACCGTCTCACGTCTGTATGTTGTGTAGTTCATTGAAAACCAATTGCCGCGTTTTTTAACAGCCAATTGGAAAAATGTTATCACACCTCCGTTATAAACATTAGCTATCTAATCAAAAACATATTTTTAAAAACACAAATACAAAAGGAACAAAATAATAATTTATAACGTAGTCGTTATCAACAAGACATTGTAGAATGGTGAGTGAAGGAGACAGAACATAAAATAATGAACGTCCGTTAATGTTAGTTCCGAAAAAAAAAAAATGTTTTTGTATTGTAGAATTGTAAATAGTTTAGTAGTCTATTAGATTTGTTTCGAAGTTATTAAATTATGATTATTTAATCGATCATTTCACAGACATTACCTAATCAATTAAGTAGGTATTTGGTACGAGATTATTACTTCGTCCATGTGTGAAAGAGTTGGCACGATTTCCCGCCACTTTGATAAAGTGCCTACGAACCTAACACAAAACTGATAGAATTGGGATTAGACCTGGGAATTTATATTTTACTACTATAATGTCAGCATATTTCGTTACAATGATGACAAAAATATTGATAAATGACATGAAAAAGAGCGGGACATGTTAACTCGTTGGACTTTCCCACTGCAAATCCTTGTTTTTCGTATTAAAATGTATTATATCCTAAAAGTAGAATACCAAAAGCACTTACCGAATATTTACTGTTATAAATATCCTTTAGTTCTATAGAATAATCCTGAATTTCACACATTTACGCTTTTAAAGTCATTAGATTGACAGATATACACCACTCACTCCTTACAAAAACCACAATCTGTTTTACTATTCTGTGAAAAGGTACACAAAGAATGGTCTTCTTTCCTATTGGACAGCTAAGCCCACGTGACTAATCGCAAACGACTTTTATTGGTTGTTGCGTCAAAGTGAATTGACGTCACTGTTCAATAGGAATACTAATAGTTTTGTAGTTGCATAAATATACTAATAACAAATTTTATGCACATTATAATTTGTATTTTTATTTAACACAACTAGGTTTAGTCATGAAACTTGTTTTTGAGAAACTTACCAATTCACTTACCGGTTACATGGGTCGCCCATTCACAACAACATGGCGGTTTGTTTACACCGGCATGATAAGGCGGGAAGTACTTCTGCCGTGTATGTAACTTTTTACTGGTAAAAGTTTATGTTAAAATAATGATTTCATTTGAAAGAACATTTTTATTGAAGTAAATAATTAAATGTCCAAAACTAAGTAAATATAAATGGAAACCGAAGGCACATGGGCGATACCACTTTAGTCCGACGCCAGCGCCCTCTAGTGGCTCCTACAAAACCTTGGCGGTAACTTTAAAAATAATAAAATTCAAAATCATTCAATCATTCGTAGTTTATGTTAAGAACTAGAAAAACGTAATTTTGTTTTTATTTGTTGATACTTTCGAACACTGATTTAAAACAATACATCGTACATGAAAATATCAACTAAATAAATGCTCACATTTTAGTAGCCGTTTTCACAAAGTTCTGACCCAGGCATCTAAAAAATACTTAACTAATACAAGTAAAATTATAAATAACATAAACAGTAACTATTGTCAAAAACAAGCATAAGGTCAACCATGCTAATTAAACAATTACATACAATTTTCAATCAACAATACAAGTTAATAAAAATACAAACGATTATGGAAAAGGACTTACACAATATTTTCTATATTCTATGTACCTAGTAATATCATAAAAAAGAAAGCAGTCCACAACAAATTAACAACTTTTGGCAGTTTTCAATTTAAAACAATGCAATATTAACAAGTTCATAAAGATTAACAATAAGAGACATTACAGCCAAACAATAATGAGTAGACCATTAAATCAGGAACTAAGTACTAAATTACACTGGGAAAGGCGGTATAATGGCAACATCCTTTGACACACCTCCATTGCAGATTACAGAATGTTAAAATTTCGATATTTTTATATTTCTTTGTCTTTTATACAGCTCAAATGTACCTAGTTTGTTTATTCTTTTCTTATTGAGGTAATCATTTTTAAAGTTAGGTAGGCCGGTAGACTGAGCAACAAATTGTGTTTCACGAGAAATTAAACTAACTTTGAAATTAGTAGTAAAACCACTGTCTGATGTTGAGGCAGTTGGTATAAATGGCAAAACTTTTGGTTTTTTGATGGAAGGTCTAATGTTTTTGCCATTGTCATTATCATTCAAATATATACTTTCTTCTAGGTAATTTGATGGTTTATTTCTTCTCTTCTTCGTTTCTTCCACAACAAATGAAGATGTAGACGTCACATTTGGTTTCTTCGTTTTAGAATCCTTTGCGAGTTTTTCGTCAAGGTGTTTCAATACATCAGCAGACAGTCGTGGAATGTGAATTTTATCAAATGAATTTTGTTTAAGAACCTGGCAAAAATGAAACAAATATTAGAAACAATTAATGTTTGAATAAATTATATAGTTAAAAATCGCGGGTTGCTTACGAGTAACCCGCGATTTTTACTTAATTTAGTATGTCTCACGATAGTTATTATAAAAATATACAGAATGTTAATTAAATATAGTAATAAAATAAAATGACCTTTGATTGTTTAGTAGAATCATCGTCATCCCTTTCTTTTCGTTTCTTGTTTTTCTTGGTGCCATCTGAAAATAAATTGTTAATGTAAATATACCATGTACTTATAAGTGAATGAGAGAATCAGAAAAATAAGTATGTATATAAGACAAATATCAAGCAAAATGGCTCATACCATTACTTATGTCCACTTCTTGTTGTTGTACCACTATCCTTTTAGTTTTAGTATTATCATTGGTCATTTGTGTTTCAATAACAGGACCTAAAATTTAATAAGAGTTTAAAATTTGTAATGTTTTAGCTTCACACTCATTTTCTCAATATCTTTGTTGCGCGCCATTTTGTTATTACATCACATGAATGTCTTAAATACACTACCTACACATTAAGAAGTTACAAAATGAACAGAGTAGTGTATAAAAAGTATCTTAACTAACCATATTGCCGTTTTGTACGACTAAAGCTAAATTTTATTCTGTTAATTTCGATAGCAACAAAAAAAGTTTAGAAATATTTGCAATCAAATCTTACCAGCTGGTTGGTTGTCTTCATCATTATTAGAAATTTTTCGTTTCTTCTTTTGATTCTTTTTTGTCACTGATTCGTCTAGATTAACTTTTACATCATCTGAAAATAATAAAAATATTAAAAGCTAATTTGTACATGACCCTGCGTTCTTTATGAGCAGAAATCTGGCGTGAAATATGAAAAACTCGCTACGAAAAACTAACAGCCTCGTGTGTCGAGTGCGACTAGCAAGTGCGATTGTGAATATGATTTATTTCTTAGCACTCCGGTTTTGGAAAATTCTCAGTAATAGGAGCCTATTACATCTTGCAAAAATAGGTGTTACATTGATTAAGTGCCATAATACAGGACTAGTGCAGGTCCATCTCCCTCAGGGAATAAAAACGTGGTGATATTTTACAAAGCAATTTACTAACCTTTGATAACTATTTCTTCAATAGTTTGATTGTGTGAAGATTTACGTTTGCGTTTCTTTATAATCTGCTCCTGACCATTTTCATCTACATTATCTGAAAAAATAATAATTAATGTAGGAATCTACTAATAGCATATCATAAATTATGAATTAAATTACATTGGCCTGATTTATTTTAAGTTAGTGTTAAAATAATTGATGAATATAATTAATCTGTTTTTTTTTTTCATTTTGTCTTTGTGAAATAATTATGTTTTATTGCCCATACCTTCATTGTCATTGTCATTACTTTGTTCAGCTTCAGTCACTTGTGGAATAGAATTTAGCTTCTTATTCTTGCCACAGTCCAAAGAAATATTTTGCTCTGTTTCTTCTGGGACTTTAATTTCTGCAAAATAAAAAATATCATCTTTTTAGTACTTAGATCACATGTATAAAATAATATATGCTAACTATGACCATTGGTTAATATACAAGTTAATATGCGACTATGGAATATTTTGAGTATCATTCTTTTAGCTAATATTTGGTGTTATGTTAGGCATTTGGAAATTGATTTAGATATAGTAAAAAAAAACAAATTGAAATATAGATACCTATTTCCTGATCTATTAGGGATTCCGATAACTTCTTCTTCTTCTTCTTTTTAGCACTTCCATCCATACTGGGAATAGAAATGTTAGCAGGCTTTTCTGTTACTTTCTCTGTAATAATAAAAAAAAATATGAACAAAAAGATAAGATAGTCAGATAAAAAATGTTGCAGATGTCCAAGGATGGCGCCGAGAGCTTAACATCAAGAGATGTCTGCTTGGTTGACTGTTAAAAATAACACATGAGTAGTATAAATAAACATACCTGCATTTTCAACAATACTGATATCTGTCACATTTTGAGAGCTGTTCAATCCTTTCTTGTTCTTCTTATTCTTCTTTTTGCCACTGCTATGGGCTTCAACTGCTTCATTATCTGCTTCATTGTTTTGAGTTACGTTTAAGTCTTGCCTGGATTTGTTTTTCTCACTGCGATATGAAACTTCCAACGGCGCATCATTAGAATCCTCTGAAAAATTTGACAATATTTTGGTATCGAGAATAGTGAGATAATTATAAATCGATAAGACACATTAACATTGTTCCTCTGTATGAAAATAGTCTATCTCAGATTATGTCAATTACAGTACAAAATAACTGACTGAATAGAGTAGGACTATGGAAACTGAGACTATTATAGCTGTAATGAATATTGTGTAAGCATATTAGCATACATACCATCAACTAAAGCATCTGCAATGTCGACGAAGGAAACATTATTTTGTTTATTCTTCTTTGCACTGTTCTTGATTGAAATGTTGGCGTCATTCTTAGTCTCATCAGCATGAGTGCCAGTTGTGTCTATAAAGAAGCCCAGAGTCTCTTCTTCTTGAGAACCTAGAAAGATATATTAACGAATTAATGTTTAAAGTAGTTGTTACTTGTGGCTGTGCCCCACATGACCCAGGACAAAAATATGAATGTTATTATGTATTTTCTCCAACCTCAGGGTTATTAAATAGTGTACCATATAAAATCGCTCCAAAGCGACCTCGCTTTATCACCTGATAGACAAATAAAATGGAATGTAATAAAATTTTACAACAGTATTGAATTGTTAGCATTGTAGAAATAGGGAATATTGTAGTACCACTGTTAAATAACTTACTCATTGCTGATGTTTCTTCCATTTGAGATGATTTGCGTTTATTCTTCTTCTCTTTGCTGCTTATATTCAATAAAGACTCATTCTTTGACTTGTTGCCAACATCTGGAAAATTTGATTAAAAAATGAACACTTGTATAAACATGTGTTATTGAAACACTGAATCTTTTTAATGCATGTAGTATTCAAAATTCTGCACATTCCAAGGTACTATGTAAAATAATTAAATTATAATTCATTGATATTCAAATCAGTTGTACAAAACAGTGTGTTAAATTTTGAAATGCTAGTGAATCTAATAAATATTTTATTGATAGTAAAGTGATTTTAAATACTGTTTTTGCGAAGTGTAAGTGCAAATAAGGTGAAAAGTTTAAAAACCAGACTAGATGATTGAACAATTAACAGGAATATAAAAATATACAGAATATAACATACCAGTATCTTCAAAAATGTTGGTTTTCGCTTCAGTTCTCTTCAGAGGTATGAATTCATCAACAACTTGGTCATCATCCTTTTGAGCAGTAAGACTTGTATTCTTTTTCTTACTTGTCACTAACTCGCTGTCATTACTGTCCTCATTGAATAATAGTTTCATGTCAATAGAATCAGATGAACCTTCAGATAATGCAGTGACTTCTATATTAACTTTATTTATACTTTTGTTCAAAGACTTGTTCTGTTTCTTATTTTCTGTAGCATTTTCATCAGAATCTGCTTTCTTTTTGTTAGATTTCTTAACTTGTGTAAGATTAAGTTGGTCTACAATAGGCTCTTTAGACTTTTTCTTTGTCTTTTTATTAAGGTCCAAAGAAATGTCCGCGTTTTTAACCTTTTTAGGAATTGTTTTGTTCAGGTTGTTAAGAATTGATGTATAATTTCGAGTTATCTCTTCATTTTCACTAATTGAGTCATCGTCCGTAGCATCTTCGTCATCCTGTGCAATAGTTGCTTGCAGTGGATCGGAAGTTTGATTAGCTTTTATCATCGAAACATCTTCATCAACATTCACTTCTTCAACCTCATCCATATCAGTTACAGCTACCGTTGTAATCTCCAGCTCTTTCTGGGGAGTTTTAGGCTCAACTTTAACAACATTACGCAATGTCAAAGGATCAGTTTCAATACTTTGGCTTGCTTCATTAATTGTTATTTCTTTTTCATTTGTATTAACATCAGATTCTGATAAGCGTTTAGCTTTCTTCTTTATAGATTTATCAGCATCTGATTTTACACTGATATCTTGACTAGAATCGATTCTTTGACGCCTATTTTTCTTAGGTTGTGCTGTAACTTCCTCTTCTGACTCGGACGAAGATGAATCTAGACGCTGGCGGTTATTTTTCTTCGATTTAGCCTTCGTGGATTTGGCACTCTTATCAGACTCATTTAATTTATGTCTTGCTTCAAACATTTCTCTAGAAGCTTTCTTCTGTTCTTTTATTTTGTGTTCATTAAACTTCTTTTTCGATTTTGCGCTCATTGTTAGCTCATCAGCACTCATAGACAGATCATCGTCGGAACCACTAAGCAAATTATTATCCTCCTCGTCAGAAGTCACAACAAACGAATCTATTTCGTAGTTAGAGTCATCAGAATATTCCTCTTCATCTGAATCAAGAGTTTCGCCTTTTTCTACTATTTCATTTTGCTCCTCATAATCTCTTTCCTCCTCGTCCCTACTGTCACCGGATTCGTAGTCATCACTGGCTTCTTCAGCTTCGTCATCAATCATTTTACTCTTTTTCAATGACGATTCTTCTTCCGACTCATCTTCTGAACCATCTTCTTCCTCCAATTCATTTTCTGAATTTTCTTCTTCAGACGATTCATCTTCTTTTTGCTGTGACATAATAGATACTTCTTTCTTTGACTTGTTAGGAGTATCTTTTTTGTCAGCCTTAGTTGTGCTATTGGGAGCAATAATTGAACTGTTTATTTGCAAGCCTAATTTTTTAAGTGACTTTTGTTGGAGAGGAGTGCTTGTTGAGTAAGTTAGTGACAGATTCTTCTTATCAGCCTCTTTCTCTGTATTAGTATTTGGCACATTAACAGACTTGGATAATTGTTCACTCGATTCATTTTTGTCTTTAGGAATACTAGTTTCTAAGTTTTCGTTTTCTGAAATATCTTTCAGTTGGGATAGCACAAGAGTACTTTTAGCACTTTCAGATTTATCCAAAAGTGATTTGTTCTTGGTTTTATCAGAACTCTTATTCATACTCTCATTGTTAGCGACATTACAAATTGACGATTTCCTTTTAGACTTGTTAATGCTTTTGTTAATTATTTCATCGTCATTACAGGAATCTGACAATGAAGTTTTTGGACCATTGACACTTACTTCTGCAACCACAGCAGACACTGAAGATTTCTTTCTGGATTTATTTAGGCTCATGTCAACATCATCGCCAGTGGTTAGGTTCAAGATTGCGGATTTTCTAGTAAACTTGTTACTTGCATTGGAATCTTCCTCTATATTGTTTTCAGTTTCCATGGCTGCTACTGAAGACTTTCTCTTGGATTTATTTAAACTTTTGTCCAAATTATCATTGACCATGTCAGAGACTGATGATTTTCTTATAGATTTATTCATTCCTTTGTTTACACTTTCATTGTTAGATGCTTCTGGGTTTAGAGACTTTCTAACAGACTTGTTGACATCTTCATCTGCATTGTTTTCAGTTACATTGTTTGATATGGAAGACTTTCTCTTGGATTTGTTTGATTTATTGAGGATACTATCATCTTGAGTGTCCATGTCTACCACTAAAGATTTACGACTCACGTCCTGTGAACCACTGTCTGGCGTATCTTCAGAAACTATATGAGATACAGACGATTTTCTTTTTGATTTATTAGTATCTGTAACATCAACATTAACTATTTCGGACATAGAATTTCTTTGTGATTTGGACCCACCAGTAACATTATCTTCTGTAGCTGTACTTGATAACACAGATTTTCTTTTTGACTTATTGAGACTGACATTTGGATTTTGAGAATTGTCTGAAATTGATTTTCTGCTTTCCTTTATATTTATAGAATCATTTCTCTCAGTAAAGGTAGAAAGTGATACATTTTCTGGCATAGTTTCATCAATGTCCATTGGTTCATAACTGAGATTACTTTCTGGCACATTAGCTGTTTCTTCCTTTTCTAAATGATGGTCGACTACTGGAACCAACTGATCTTCACTGTTGACACTCTCTTTTCCCATACTATCATGATTAGAGTCTGAGTCGTCAATAAATACCAAAGACTGTACAGTACCACTTGGAGCATGTTCAAAGAACTTCTGAGCATTACTAGAGTCTAATTTTTGTGACGAATTTAAACTATCAATTTCTTCATCAACATCTTTAGATACTTCTTTAGTATCTAATTTTGCTGATGATTTATTTAAAGATTTGTTTACTGCAGAAATTTCATTTACAGATGTTTCTGTTTCTTCATTCATTGACATTTCATTTCGTTTTTTCTTTTTCTTGTTAGAGAGAGTTGATGTATTTAATGACACATTTTCTTTATCCTTACTTGTGTTCATCACACCATCACCAGATCCTGTTATGATAGATACATTGAGACTGTCATTCTTATTTTTGTTTTTCTTTTTGGTAGCTTCACTGTCACTGCAGAAGCTATTTTCATGATTGGATTCAACAGAGATTGTAGTCCATGATTTGGTTCTGTTCCTTTTATTACTTTTGAGTTGTGGTTCTTCAGTTGCTGTTGTGGTTTTGTTAAGGTCATTTTTGATTTTTTTGGGCACTTCTTCCAGTTTTTCTATGAGATTCTTGCTAGCCAGAGATATGTTAATTTTTTCTGATGTCGTCTGGGCTGTAGTTTCATTTTTTTGTTCAGCTTCTGGTTCTGATACAGATTTGTCGGCTTCATCAGTTGTTGGGCTTGTCACTTTATCATTTTGTAATTCATGTTCTTTGTTTTCGGTTTCTATGGAGGTGCTCTTTCTGTCTTTTCCAACAAGTCGTGGGCTTTTCCTGATTGGTGATTCTGTTTTAGATTTATCAGCAACGGATTCAGTTTTTGATTTTTCAGTTACACTAGAGTCTTTGACATTATTTTCTGCTTCTTCTACAATGACGTTGGTGATTTGAGTATCCAATTTACCAGCAGGTTCAACTGAAATTGACAATTAAATAGGATGACAAGCAATAATAAATAACTTAGAATTTAGTGACTTTATTCGGTTAACCCGCATATCCCCAAGCGCTCTCCACTAACTACATGCATTATAGACCTTATTTCCAATGTTTAGAGACTGCTTTTGTATGAACAAATTTAGGGGATGATTTTCAACAATTTTCAAGGGGTTAAAACAAGTAAAACTTAGAAAAATCATATACAAATATTACAGTTTGTGAAGTTGTATGGATATTTGTTAAAACTGTACCAAAAATTGTTGGACACATCTAAATTGTAATTATTTCACCAAAAACGCATCTGAATAAAATAAGCATGTTTCTTCTTTCTTCATCTTTTATTTTTATTTGTGTTACATGGCAAATCAAGAGAAGTTACAATTATTTAGTAGGGATTTATGTATGTTAATTAATATAATCGGAAATTATTTAATAGTATTATTATATTTACCTGGCTTGTCAATGCTAGAGGTAGAGTCTTTCCTAGTTCTTCTTGTCTGTCTAGCTGGAGTGACTGGGGCTTCATTGTCACTGCCTGAAAATGTAAAGTAGAATATTGAGGTTCAAAGAAGGATTTCGCATTACAGACATTTCAGTTAAAATAAATAATTAAAGTTTTGTTCATAACAAACAAAGATTTTGCTAGAGTCTGTTGATGTGCAAGACATTTAAACAAAATAAATTATAGAAAGGAGCAATCTGATAAAGTGTATCATCAAAATTACATTGCTAAATCAATTTAACAGTCACCAGTCTTTTCAGACATGCTTGTCAGTTAAGGGTTTTTTAATTTAGTCCTTCTTTAATCTATCATCAATCTCGGCAACGTATGTCCGTCTAGGGCGCCCTTTACTTCTAAAAAGAGGTATGTAAATATCTAAATATCTTACCAGCCAAAGAAGTCCTCCTAGCAGCCCTTTTAGCTCTGGGTGAGTTCACATTTTGAACAGTCTCAGCAATAATGCTGGTATTAGATTTTATTCTAGTGCTGCGTCTAGATGGGGTTCCCTTGTCTTCAGCAACATCTGGAGTCTCAGATACTATGCTGGTGTTTGATCTGATTCTAGTACTGCGTCTTGAAGGTGTTACTGCTTTCTCTTCAACTGGTTCAGCTATGGACTTTCTGGTCCGCTTAGGGACTGCTTCTGGAGCTGGATTTTAGTGAGGTGACTTTAAAATGTGGTTTTATATTTTACTTATTGCTTAAGCCAAATAAAAACGTTTTCATAGCAAATGATTACAACTGTTACAAAGTGTTAAGAAGAATGTTTAAGTTATGTTGAAAAAAATTGGATCATAAGGTTCTGTGATCCATTCACTTAAAAAAAAAAAAAACTAAATGTTGATTGGGTAAATGTGAGAATACTGGATGTTGCTTGGTTAGCCATTTACATATTTAGTTTTATTTAAGTATTTAAACTGTCAAACACCAAGCCGTCACCGGTGACGGCAACCTATTGTTCTATAATTGTGTCTACAAAACCGGTACTCAACGAGTTAATGCATCTGATTATCATGTTTACAACACATTAGCTATAATATTATGTTGTAGATATTTATCAATTTCAAGTCAAGACATGTCGAATGTGGTTTTGATTTAACTGATAAGTAGTGCACTCAGCACTACATGTGGACAATATTATATAGTTACTACCATCATCTAAGAAATATTTTTAGTCAATTACAATTCTTATAGAGATTTTAATTACAGTTGTAGTGTTTCACAACAATACTAGGCATTTTAAACTTTACACAATTGCAGTAGTTTGATTTTTATATTATTGTCACACAGCTTATGTTACCATTCTCAGCAATTAGTTCCAGCTGTGGCTTGGCAGCTAGTCTTCCACCTCTCTTCTTGGTTGGTGTAGATTGTGAAGGAGACTTGACATCTTCAGCCTCAACAGATAATCTGCGTCTCAATCTTGTCACTGAAATACATTGACATCCCATAAGTCTTAGTAGATATTTATAGAGCATTTAATTATTCTATCAGTCTTACAAATAGACAAATTAACTAGTAACTATAGTCTATTGTAATATCTTAAGTAATAGCATTCATAAAAATTCACACAAATAAGAAGTGAGATAAAATACAAGTAAAAATGGAGTCTTAATAAGATTTGTTTCAACTTTTTTATGGAACATTTATTTTCCTAATAATGGAATCTTATACTAAGCTTATTATAGCATTGGAAACAATAGACTCCAGGCTACTACATATAAAAGTCAACCATTATCGCACAGTTACTAGAAAAGTTTTACATCAAATTAAACTTCAAGTTTCTTTGTCCATTCAAACATGCGCGTTACGTGGCTCTTTTATGCGACAATCGATTTATTATACTCTTGGAACATTATTGTTTTAATAAGTAGTCAGATAGTCTCTGAAACCTAACAGAAAGACCTGGTAATGTTATGAAATAACGTCGCAATACTCAATTGCGTCGCTTACGAAGAATAGCAAAAAACGCCATTGCAGCATGTGGCCACATACATACTTAGTCATAGAAAGTATAACTTCAATTATATATAGAATGCTATTCCATTACAATACCAATAAAGTTCCAGAATGCTTTCAAATCACCGGTAGCGTGATGCTCTTATCACAAAACTAGCGTACCATGCTTCCACGCCACATTTATTGGTTGTAAAGTTATAAAATTTACCTTTAATGCCGACTTCTTCTTCCATTTTAAACACTTTTACACCATGAACGATTCTTTTTCAAATTAAGTTAAAGACACGTGCAAACAAGCTCAACCGATTTTAAAATTGTGCTTTTTCGAGGCAAATGGTAAAACAGCTGTTAGGACGCGGCGAACTGTCAAATCAAATTCGACGCGTGCTTTTACTATGGCAACACAGCTGTTTCCGCCAGATAAGGACGTACCTAAAGCTAATAGTTATTTTTCCGGTTTTTCGAATGAAATGTTACTAATTACTAAATAGAAAATAAACTGATATTCTCGGTAAGATTAACAATTTTTAGGTATTTTATTAATTTTATTAACTTTCAAATTAAATTAATAATGAATTTTGACCCTGATTCGGATATTTATAAAAAAAATATTAGAATTATGTCCTATTAATAAACCAAATTAAGTTGTATTGCAATTATAAAATATGGCATATTTATCTAAATACCTTGGCTTATAATAGGCTCCTACCTGGGCCAGCAGTTCCGTTATTGATAACGACACAAATCGGCAAACCCTAAGCTTATGTATTAAGATAAAAATATATGAATAAAACCTCAGTTTTAGACCATTACTGACTGTTGTTAAAAAAAAGTCGACAGTGCAGTATCGTAGGAGGCAGTTGCAGAGCAATATCTATCTTAAAGTTGTTTTTTGCGAAGATGTCTTGGAGGAGGCTGATCGGAAAGGGAGAGGGAGGGAGGTCATGACTTCTCTTCACACCCGCAGCAAGAGTGTAAAAGGGCAGAAGCTGGAGTTATAACTTTCTAAATTGGTTCAGGAACGTCAAGCCGTTCACAAGTGCCACGGTCCACGTCTGCCTCCTTCTGCGAGGGAGAACTACACTTCTTTCCATCGTACATCTCGCGTTGGCGCTTTCTTAGGTACCTAACGCTACAACTGTGGCGTCGCGGGTGCATTTGATTCCTGGACCATTATGTCCACGTACTAGACGGGATATCGGGTGGTTTTTAGTTAGTAGGTGTCCACCTTTCTGGAGGAGGAAAGAACATCTCTTGCTGCGCTGATTGTTTATATCCGTCGGCTTATTTACTTTCTTATCTTAGGTATAAAAAAGCTTTTTAGATGTCCTAAATGCTTCGAATGATCTTGTAAAAACACCTTTCCTACAGTCTGGTAAGAAGGAATTACCTACCTAACTATTGCGTTCCTAACTGTTATGATTTATTTTTTAACTCCACAATTATTTAGCAAGGGTCTGGAATTTTGCCTGATCACCTAATTTATGGTAACAAGTTCACCTCCTATTATATTAAACTAATAACATTACTAGTGGGAAATGGGTGTTAAATTGTATAGACAGCACCTCTACCTATTCCTTAGACGATTATACGGCGTGATGTTAAGCTTGATCTTGTAAAAAGTACAATTAACTAGAATTAGCAGAACAGTAATTGCTTCCATTAGCACTTAAGAACCACGAACCATGGTGTCACTGGTAATATACGTACAATTGAAAATATTAAAAGCATCGAGAATTCCATTAGTTTTTCCGAGTTGACAGCGAATAGCAGCAAACTCCGCCCTGCGTTAGGGTTAAGTGGGTCCGCACTTAAAAAGACATCAAGGGTACAGAAATGGCATTATATCTTCCTGATGACCCTCTTCAGAAATTATGTTCAACGATGTTAACCCCATTTCTGTCTAGGGATGTCCGAACACCCTCGAAGGGAAATTCTGTTGGACGCGACAGGACAGATAGGTGTGACATTGATTGCTGATAATTAACTATGTACTTCATGTAAAGTATTCATAGATGTTATCTTCTGAATGCATCTATTATCTACCTACTTGAGTATATTCGTAATCGAAGTAGATAACAAACAGTAAATTGTACTTATCTTAAAATATACTTAGTTATATTTTACCTAGCTAGGTATTTAAGGTATCTGGTCGATCAAATGATCAAAAATTGCTGAGAAATAAAAATAACGGTAAAGTAAAAAGCAATGTTAGGAATTTCAGTAAAAATTCTACGAATTCTTTAACAATATTTTTTGTCATCTAAACAAGATCAAACTCGGACAAAAGTGAGCATTTAGGAACTTGGGGCCAATTTTTAACCGACTTCAAAAAAAGGAGGAGGTTCTCAATTCGACCGTATATATGCTTTTTTTTAACATAACATAACATAACATAAAATCACGCCTTTTTATTCCCGAAGGGGTAGGCAGATGTGCACATTTCGGCTAAATGCCACTGTCCAATTTTTTAATTATGAGTCAATTTTTATTTGTAGGTACCTATAATAAAATTAACATTTGACAGTTTTTAGTATGAAAAATGTTAAAAGATCAAGATTCCTTAGTTAAAATTTATTTGGCGTTAGAATAATCGATCCTAAGTCTTAAGAAATTAATTCGTAGGTCACTTATTCAAGTTTTTCATTAATCCACTTTTCACTCATGGTTGCAACTGGAGCAGGGAAATAAATTTCAAGTAAATGGAAATACTCACAAAGTACAATATTAATATTATGTAGAGATGATTGCATTTACCTAAGTAATTTAATTTACAAGTTTCATGCAGCCTGTTGGGCATTCAACGAAATATGAAGTACCCAATAAATGGCCATACTTTTTATCTTTGCGGTGAAAAACAGAACTTTTTATTGGACAAAGCGAAGGGGCACAATGGGAGGAGGAACGGTGCTACCGAGATCAGGCATTTTCATGGAACAAAACCAGTTTTGTAGTCTCCAACCGTGGTCGGACTTTATTGCAGCTACGGATTTTACAGTTCGAAGTTGCTGGCTAATTTCAGTTCTGATTAAAGAGCTTCTTTACAAATTTAGCAAATGTACGAAACAACACCGCCGTATTAAATAGCCTGGACAAAGTTTCTTCAATCGCATTGTTTAGTTTTTTCGTTTGGTAAAATTCAGAGTAGGTAGTAGGTATTTAGTTTACCTTATTTATTAGGTACGTAGGTACTTTTTCTCTTTGCCGGGTTGCCGGGGCTCCGACTCGAAGTGCAGGAGTAGGATGGTTTTTAGTTAGTAAGAGTCTGACACTTCCTATCGCCTCACCCGGGCGAGAGAAGTCATTGGAAGACTTTCCCCCTCAAAAAAAAGGGTACTATTTCTCTGTAATCGTGCCCATCAAAAGCTTCGAAGTATAAAGACTCATATTATATATATTATCATATTCCAAGAATATGAACCTAATAACAAAGGAAAACTGGGTAATCGAGTAGGTATAGTTCAATTCTTAGAACTACAATGAGCTTCCTTATGTTTCTCTCTTCTCCCGGCTCTGTAGCTTGCGCCTTAGCACTAAGCTGCAGTATGAAGAAAATACGAGTACCTATGTAGCTTTGTTCTATAGCACAGAATGTATCGACCCAAGTGTAGTACCTATTCTTCGAATACAATAGGTACAATGCAATTAAGTTCACTCGAAAAATTGACACAAAACGGCTTTTAATTCTTCGAATCTGCATTCGCTTGGTAGACTAAGTTTTTAGCAAATGGCTAGCTTACCACTTAACTTACATAAGTTCTAATTACTGACGCTATAATGCTGATAGCTCTTGGAGTGCTGCCCAGTTGTTCACACCGGAACATAAAGGTGGTATTCATTGAATTTTCACTTAGTATCTTGACTATTAAGTAGGTATGTCGAAACTGATAGGTTTCTTGAAATGTAACAAATATGGAAAAGATCAAAAGGATGACCAGAGAAAAGATGGACAGGTTGTGGAAAGAGTGGTGTAAAAGAGAATAGCATTTGTGATGGAGAAGCATGAAAAAGAGATATAATATCATAACTCCAAGAAATTTGGGATAAGAGCAAGAAGAAACTTAAGATCAAGAGAATATATATATATTTACATCCCGCAATCGATTGGACGTCCCATGAAGGCGAAAGTGCATTTAATCTGGCGTCCACCGGCTTTTGGCGTCCGCATACCGGACGCCACTTTTTTGGTCTATGCAACTTAGGTCCTTTTGGTCCTGGCTACACGTAGGTTAAAAATCGACAGAGGCCAAAAAATCGGTCCAATAGCTGTAACAATATTTTGAAAAGTTCCCAAAGAAATCTCAACGCAGGTAGGGCGCTGCTGTTGCGCGTATATTCACAGCTGTATATTTTTGGGAATTTCTGACTATAAGTCCACGTATTTGACGTCCTCAAAAAAACAACAGCGACGTTGCCAGCTCGCTCATTAAATCTGTCTCAATAGATCATAATATTATCTACCGCATTCGAAACAATATTCACCGTCGTAGATTTCGGATGTGTTGCGTATGATTTGGATTCCGATTTTATTCAATTAGTTTTACCTGTAATCCTGTTCTCAATTTGTCAATGATCAGTGAAATATAATAGATGAGGGTATAAATTAATTCCTTAAAATGATCTTAGAAATAAGTACTAAAATGACAAAATTAAATGTCTTACCACAAAAAAGGTTAACCAGAGTTTAACTTGTATTAAATGTGTATTTAGATAGTATAGTCTCCGTATAAATTTTGACGTAATTTTATTAACTTTTAATGTGGTTAGAAGGTGCATCTAACACTGAATAATTAATGAATGTCGTATTACTGATCAAATCAATCAACGTTTGTCTTCTTTCTTCTAGTCCTCGACGTGTTATAAAGATCCAAATAGGAATTATAAATGTTTTTGATTATAAAACATAAACACTTGAATAAAAGTGATATCCATATTTAACATAACATTACATCACGTCTTTTTCCCCGAAGAATTAAGCAGAGGTGCACAATACCGCACTTAATGCCACTGTACAATGTAATATCCACATTTTTACTATTTATGTTATGAGTCCCATGTAATAGGGGGTGAGCTTATTGCCATATACCGGGCACATTTCCAGACTTTTGAAAAAACCCAGTAATACTTTGCCCAACCCGGGAATGAAACCCGAGACTCTTTGCCAGGCAGTCGCACTTGCGACTACTCGGCCAACGAGGCAGTATAATGATATCCATGTTCTTTGTTTTTATTTGCTTACTTAGGATTGGTAACCTCATATCAATCAGCTGCCAATTTAATATTTGAAACAATTACAGCTGGTTTCAAAGCTAGGGGATTGGGCAGCGCCGCTGAAGCGCGGGCTTCAACAATAAAGGTAGTACCCAATAGAGGAGATAATCGCGTGGCCACAACTAGAACTATTAAATTAGGAATTTTGCCTTTAATGAAATTGGAATTCAATACAATATTTGCGCACAAAAATCAGATTAGGCGCGGTCTTCAGTTACTTAAGGTTTACATTAAAATAAAAGCGGATGTCATAGATCATAATTTCTAGCGATAAAGTCCTCTACTGGGTACTACCTCTATCGTTTCGCGATCCCCGACGCCCGCAGTGTCTCTCGCGACGGCTGGAGCGTAAAGAGGCTCGTTCATTCACGCACTCCGCCTCCTCCTTAGGTAGCAGGACTGCGTCGCAGAAGGAGGAAACGGCATGGCAGTCCCCCTCGGTCCGTACCATGGTCTGAACCAGAGTCGGACGCGAGAGGTCACCGTCGCCAATCACATCCCTGAGGACACAGTGGTGTTCAGCCCACGCAGAGCACACCGCCACCGTATGCTCCACCATGTCTTCCGGGCGGCACTCGCAGTGATGACGCCCGGGCGTTTCCTCCCGCCCAATCTGTAACAGGAATCTACCGAAACTTCCATGTCCGATAAGCACCTGTGTCAAGCGGTGGGTAAAGACGCCATAGCGGCTCTGTCTCTCCTCAAATCGTACATGATACCTGCTCAGGAAGTACGTGGATGTTCAATAGCTATATACGGACGCCCAATAGTTATATACGGACGTTCGATTGCCATATACTGACGTTCAATAGCTAGGTAATATTTACATGATACCTGCTGAGGAAGAAACTTTCTTCGCGCGCATGTCCATCAACAGTACAGTAAGTTGACTAATAAAGTAGAAATGTATAAGTACTAAGAATACTGATAGTAAATAGCGTATCAAATTTGGTTTCACATGCGGATGTTCAATTGCTATATACGGACGCCCAATAGCTATATACCGATGTTCAATAGCTATTTCATCTTGCTCATTTCAACAACATTGATAGTATAATATAAAGTAGGCACCTACTAGTAGATAACATTATTGTATCAATTCCGGGCATTGGTATATGTATCGATAATTTTTGTGAATATTGGAATAATCTTGAAATTTTGTACTACCAGACGAGTGATAGTAAAAGAAAGAGACAAGTGAACACAAAGCTGGCAACGTTGCACTCGCAAATACCATCCACGGTGTGGGGACGTTAAGTAGCTGATACCATGGTTAAATCACGGTCAATATATCTAGGACTCCAATTTGTTATCACCATTGTTTGGGGTTCAAAAATGTTGCAGCATGACTGCAAGAAGAATATCGTGAAAAATAAAATTATCGGAAAATGACGTATCCTACAAAGCTGGAAATCGAATAACTAAGCAATATTCATCAAGACATATTAAAAAAATTAACGGGAACTGGGGGACGTCATAATGATGCGCGACGTGCGTGACGCCAAAAAGATTCCAGGATGTAAATATATCATGTAGTCTTTTGCAAGTATATATAGTCTTACCTATTTCCAAATCGAACGTTACTACCGACATACTCAATTTCCATTATTGTAATGGTTTCAATTTATTCGATCAAAGGCATTTTATTGCGATGTTTCTATTGATTGCTGGATATAAAATATTTTTGCGTAGTGTTACCCTTTACTTTGATTTATTTGATACGGATCTGACGATATCCATTACCTGATTAAATAAGCTTGTTGACCCCAGGTTTGCTTTAAACTCTCAATGTATTGGATTAAAAATATTTTTGTTGTTATCATATTATTGTGTGCGGTAAATCCGATTGGTTTATTGAAAAGGTACGTTAATGTTATAAGCGTAGGTATTGAGTTTTTAATATAAATACAGGTATTGGTTTCATAAAGCTTTATGTTACTAAAATCCTGTGTTGCCTAACTTTAAAAATATGTAGCCTTTATAGTATTTGACATTTACTTATTATACCTCTAGACTGTACCTATAACACGCGGTTCTGTTTGTAGTCGAATTAATGTAAGTAGAATAAATTGCTTACTTTAGATTTCTAGGAATGAATTACCTTGGGTTTCTCTAAAGGACAAACTAACACACAGAAACATTCATGGCATTGGTATGGATCAGTCTCTTAAATGAAACATGACCCATGTCCATCATATTTGTCTATTATATTTCTCAAATTCGGAAAAGAATTTCGGTAACTTTCTGCATGATTACATTCGGGTCGTTTAATGTCGGAAGTAACCAGTCTGCGAGCTTCGCCGCTGGGACGGAGCGTGGTTCGCTCGACCATGAAATTGCACCGCCGAGTCTCGCTTAAATGACGTGATAATTTACAAGTGTGTTCATCCACACTTCTGTCGTCCCGTAAAGGCGAAACTTTCATATTAATTTTAGCCGTTGAAAACTAGGGACGGTGAAATTATGTTCGTATGTGTGCGCTTTAAAATACATATTTTGGCGCGTGCAATTTGCTTAGCGTTCATATTGTGGATGGCGTAGTGAGAGACATTTATATTTATATTTATGTACGTGTTTAAACGGAGTATCTATTCAGAAACGTTTTCAACAACCGTATAAATAAAACTGTAAACGATTTTACTTATCTACCTCTACTATAGCTACATAGAAGACCCTAATTCTTAGTGATCGGCGATGGCGACCTCTCGCGTCCGGGCCTAGTGCGGGCCATGATGCGGAGCGAGGGGGACTGGGATCTCCTCCTTTTGCGAAGCAGTGATGCTAGCTAAGGAGGAGGCGGGACGCGTGAGGCAGCGAAGCGCTGCCTCCTCGCAACCCAGCCATCGCGAAGGACACACCGGGCGTCGGGGATCGCGGGACGATCTCCGGCCACCGTTAGCGCGGGCCTGCGGACGGCGAGCATGGGTGGCTCCCCGTCCGACCAGAAACAGACCCGAGCGTACGGCGCGTCGCGTTCCGCGCGCGCCTCAAAGAGCCATCAGACCACCACAGATCGGGCCCAATAGGGCCGATGCCGATTCGGAGTCGCGGAGAACCTAACGGGTAACCGGGGCTCCGGCTCGACGTGCAGGAGAAGGAACGGGGTGGTTTTTAGTCAGTAAGAGTCTGACACTCCCTCCCGCCTCACCCAGGCTGGAGCAGTCATTCGATGATTTTCCCCCCTTAAAAAAAAGACCCTAATTCTTGCACTTAATTAACTGTAAATTGTATAGTAAAATGTAATCCATGTTGTAGTGCTATTGATAATGAACCACGACTCACCACGTCGCGGTCTAGCATTTTTAATTGGCACTCCGCATTGTGGTTAATTTGAAGAAGTTAAGCCTCTAGTTAGTGGACAGGTAAAGGATTTATCTGCATTTTATACTATTATTTTACAGCTGACAAGAGAATGAAAAGCCAAGGAAAGTTTGAAATTTGTGTAAAGTTTTTCGGAAGAGTTTTTCTATGATCGCAGTGACCATTTGCTACTTGTCGTGTTTAATTAAATAATGGGATTATCATATATTACCTTAGTCTTACTTACATCTCTTTATGTCATTTTAATAAAGCCAAAGGATAATAAGACTTAGGTACATTTCCATTTAATTTATTACAATATCTTAACATAAACGTGTAAACGTAGAAAGTTATATCTAAAATAATATTTAGTTAAATTCTATTTCATTCTCCACTAAAACACATAATATTCGTAACCAAAAAGTGAGCCCGTGAGCCGTTGAGCTTATAGAACAAAGTTCTCACTATAAGTACTTGCACCGCAAGAAGTACAAAGAGCGGTGGTAACAAGTAAGACTAACGTGTCGACCTGAAGCAGTACACAGAAAGGGCTGAAAGATAAAATCTTTGAACCTGTCTAGTCAGATTTACGATTACAACTTCTTGCATGTTCGCGGCTTTGTTTATTACCGCATTAAAGTAAATAAGCCAAGATATGCCTGGCGCCTCACTAAAAGAACGCGAGAAGTGTTTTAAAATGGACTCGAGAAAGACTTGCGAATATTCTTGAACTTTAAATAAAAGGTACAGTTTGTAGAATTACTCCCTGTCACGTTCATATTCTCTAAAAGGGGCCAAGGAAAACTTTCGTGCTCACAGTTTGCTAATGACGGACATTAGGTCCCACCCAATGTATCTGAAAGGAGTTCATCGCTATTTTCTCGGACGTAGCCCTAATCACAGGCTAATACTGTATATACTGTGAATTTCCTAATGAGAATTCGCAATTACAATCGGGCTTAGGTATCGAATTCAGAACCACATAAGCGGTTCACAGTAGTGATTAGGACCGTACTACAATGATCGTACACACTGTGTACTCGATTTACGTCACAATTGCACGGCAAATACTTATTTGCTGACACAACAATTTGTAAAGCTAAGTAAACCGAGTACTTGGCCGTGTGAATAGTACAAACAGTTACCACTGGCAGAGTTCGGATGTTAGTGAGTACTTTACTCTGGAAAGTTCTCTAATGATAAAATAAATATTTACCTATAAATAAACAGAAAATCTCACACAGCATTAGGATTAGATGCAAAACTCTGTCGGGAAGTTAGTGTTGGTATGTCTAGGTAAGTTTTATACGTACTTTCGCTTGCCTTATCCGAGCGGGGCGGAAGGAAACTTGCTCCGGGTCGCGCTACACTGATTCAATACTTGTGTTGCTGTCATACGTACAAATACAATCTATAAATGTACGTTGAAATGGGTGGAAAAGTTGTGTGATTAATTAATATGATATGTTTTATTGTTTCGTGGATGATAACAAATATTTCTGTTAGTCATAAATTGACAAGAACATAAAATAACACTTCCAAGTCAAGTTTTAGAAAGTTATCTTTATCAGTTTATCAGTGATGGACGTTCTATTCAGAAAAACTATTCATAATTTCCCAAGTTCTTGGAAGAAAATATCTTCACAAAAAGACTTTGTAATATTGCAAAACCATCTATATACTTAGTTGAAAATTTGTGAGTTGCCTGAACCCTATTCTCCTCACACAGCGTGATAACCTCAAACATGTTTTGAGCTATGAACAGTACGTACACGTTCAGCACAAGGAAATTGATTTTCATTTTGAGATATACTGCTGTATAGTGCTTACAAGACTCGCACAGAATTGAATGACAGATTTTAAGGACTCTACAAAAGATGAGTGCTTACATAAAAAGCCGCCCACGACAA
This sequence comes from Spodoptera picta, assembly GCA_038387885.1. Taxonomy (NCBI): domain Eukaryota; kingdom Metazoa; phylum Arthropoda; class Insecta; order Lepidoptera; family Noctuidae; genus Spodoptera; species Spodoptera picta. Next base: position 159,139 of record JAZHFQ010000248.1, read on the forward strand.
TAGAATTCTATTCTTTGTGTAGGTTAAAGAATTCTCGTTAAATAAATTCAGCCCCTCAACCAATACAAAAAATGTGCTTCAAGATAATGATTCATATCCTGAGTTTTAATATAGCCTTGTTTACATTTTTTGTTGCGAGGACGTTCGACATCATTTAACAAGAGTCTGAGGGAAAGAAACATGGTTGAAAGATTTATTTGTCGTTCGAACGAGTGGAAAAGAGAACGGATAAGGCGTACTCGTGATAATAAGCTGCATCCGCCATTGAATAGCATGTGCTTATTCCACTTTGATAAAAATAATGTGTGAATATAAATCAGCGTATGTGTTGTTCTTGAGTAACAGTGAACGACGTCGGCAGCCGGGTACACACAAAGCCTTATTTATTTACAAATATTTGTTTACTTCGTGAGATCATTCGTAGGGGTGCCTAAAAGGTGAGCGTCTAATTTTTTTTGGCTTACACGAAGAAGTTAAAGCAACACTTTAACTTCTTCGTGTTTCGAGTTGGGTTTGTCAGCTTTTTATGGAGGAAAGTATGCGTAGGTAGACCTTTATTAGTTGCTACCGGCTACTAGGTTTTGCTGACTAATGTTGCGTAAATACATAGTTTGATTTATTTGGTTCCAGAAATTCAGGTCTTAGAGTGTATAAGATAAGAGGCTGTTGAATATCATGCTAATCATTTCGGAATATCCGCATATAAAACGTAAGGTAACTCTAGTTTTGTTAATAAAAATATAGATTGCCAGTTAGAATTTGATGGAATTGGGCGAAATGTAATCAACTAAGTCAATTTGAAACTGCCATAGTTATTGTAATCCAATTAATTTATATTTTGTATTCCAATATCGACGGAGCGAATATGTAACATTGATGACTAAACATATTTTGCCGTTTTGTATTATTTTTATTTTGCCGAGCAGTTAGTGTAAAATTTTGATGAAAGTTATGCTAAAAATGCCAAAGGCAATTTGTTTTTTGGTCTTTTTTGATTTAGTTATGATTTATGGTCTAATATGGTTTTGTGTTGGTTTAGTCTGAATTTTATAAATAATAATTGGTGATATGTGATTTGTGAAGATTTTATTATACTGTGAAGGTACACACACTCAAGCACGGCTCCGGCACGGCGTTTTTTGCTTTGGAAACAGTACAACAAGGTTGAAAGTGCGCTGTCGGCGTGCAGGCGGCGCGCGGGCGGCGCGAGAGCGGCGTGCTTTTATACTGACGTTGTGAAATATGTCATACGACTTACAACTCAAAGTTCATATTTAAAAGACAAGTTAATTGCTGGGTTGGAGTTGGATGTTAAGTGTGCGATGACTTTTATGGTATTTACTAATACGTCTAAACTTGGTCTAAACGATAGATGGGTACGAATGCTTGACGTTCTCTACTCTCTCTATGTGTAATAGAAAATATAATCTGTCTCTGTATCACGCCACTTTAATTTAATCGATAAGATTTGTAACATACGAGATTTATTATGATATTTTTCTATCACTTTTAAAACATGAACAGCGACGAATGGGCATTAGTTGATTGATTTATACAATTAATTGATTTGTGTCAATTTGTCCAAGCTGCCTAAGAAATATTTTATCAAATTGATTTGATGTTTATTTGTAGAGATATGTAGATACCTATTAGGTGTTAAGTGCAAGTATCTAACTTGCACTTATTATAGTTGTTGATTTTAGTTACCTCTTCTTTTTATCCTACGTGGTTGGAGAAAAATTTTTTTAGTACCCTATATAGTTTTCATTACGAAACTTAAATAAATGAGGTCTTAATAACACGAATGAAAGTGTGATCAAGTTATCAAGAGTTGTATTCATTGAATCAAAAGAAAATTACGAACTCATTTAACGTGCAGGTGGTATGAGATATCACTCTCGGAGTTTACCGTAAAATTCAAAAAGTACATTTGATGGGAGAAATCTAATGAATGGAGGTTGTTCTGGGCGCTGCGTTAGCGAAAGCTTTTGGATTGAATTACAAGACACCTCAGTGCACGTGAACCAAGTATTTATAAGATTAGAGCTGAGACGGAGACTGGAAAGCCAAGATGTCGCCAGAGTTGTGTGTGTTAAATTACAGACTGCTTATTTATACAGGCAGAGCGTATGAAATACATCTTATACTATTAGAGGTATATAAAGCGGAAGAGTTTGTTTTTTGTTTGTTTGTTTGAACGCGCTAATCTGATTACAAGTCTGATTTGAATAATTCTTTTTGTGTTGGATAGCGCATTTATCGAGGATGGCTATAAGTTTTAAAACATCACGTTACGACCAATAGGAGCTGAGCAGAGCGTGTGAAACTGCGCGAAAGTAGCTAGTATAATATAACAGTTAGAATTCTAAATTCCGTGCTATTAGATACTAAAAATAATAGAAAGCTTACAAAAACTTCAATATTACTTTGCCCAACTCGAGACCTCTTGTTCTGCAGTCGCGTTAGTAATTCGATCGACCAACGAGGCAGTCAAAGTGTCGTGCATGAATTTCGTCGTTGAATAGTGGTGATGATATCCAGTTTTCCAGCTCAGATCTCTTACAAGGTAACCTGAATGGCTGATTCTAAACTGTGTATGGAATTCTCAGTATTAACTAGTAACATAGAGGCAGGATTTGATGGTTTGTGTCAAATAACTCGCCTCTCAATTTCGTAAATCTACATGCAGCAGGCCACAGTGTAATTCAAGATGTAATCGGTGTAATTCCTACCTCGGAAGATATATGTATGTATGTATTGTGCATATAATTTAATGATTTATGAAGAGTTTTTTCAAAACGTTTATTTTTTTCTGACTTCTGTAGTCTTTTATAGATATAAAAGCTCTAGAGAAATTAATAACTCTCAGTAAACAATTACTTCGATAGCTCTCAAACGCAGCTGCTAAAGTTTCTCAGCTCAAGTGTAATTTCCAGGGCGTTTCTATGAATTTCACAATTCTTTCTTATGCACGGCCTACTTAACTACAGCAAAAAGATTAGGATATACTTACTACACTTTATTCTATTTGAGGCGATGACGTACCATTTTAAAATATAAAAGTTGTTTTCGCCACCCCAGTTTTTTAGCTTCTTTTCAATGTTTGTCTTTATTCAAATGCGTAACATATTGAGTGGAAAATAAGTACAAAGCGTGCTCCCGGGGTGTCGGCGTCGCCTCCTCTGATCTGCCGACGTTCCTTCCTGATTTACGCCGCTGTTATTTGGTTTTCTTAATGGTTTTTTGATACACATCTGCCGCTTGAAGGCAAGCAGGGTCCGCTCTGATGGTTTTTTTGTTTGAAGATGATTGATAAATCCAGATTGGCTTTTCCATAGTTGAGTTGACGATTTTCTGGTTTGATGTGGAGCAATGCATGCTATGTAAATCTTGATGGATCAAATTTAATGTTCATGATAAAAGAGGCTAATTTGACTTGTTTATTTATTAAGGTTCAATAGTATCTACACCTGTTCTTCAAAAGTTTAAGATGAAATAATATCGAACGTAGAAGTTGAATTTCCAATGAATAGGTTAAACAAAGATATTTGAGTGTGTAGGTAACTGAATGACTTGATTTAGATACGGAAACAAAAGATGATTTTATATAAACATAATATAAAGGAAATTCAATTAATTTATTTCATGCAATAGTAGAATGATGGTATAATAAAAGTCACGTTTTGAATAATGCCCCAAACTGAAACGTTTACCGTTTCAGTAAAATTGAAGTTTAATGCCATATAGATGCATTCTACTGGTTTTCTTTTCTTTTATTTCTTTCATGCTATATCCCTCGGTTTAATTTGAGATACGGTGACTCGAATACGTTTAAGAGCTTTTGATGGGCAGTAACGACTCTTTGTATTACAAATAAGTATTAATACTAGTAAGTATTATTAGGTTTTAAAAAAATTCTCAGTAGTAGCACAGAGTCTGAAATTGTGCCCGGTATATGGCAATAAGCTCATCCCCTATTACATGGGACAGTGGTATAATGTGCACCTCTGTCTACCCCTTTGGGGATAAAAGGCGTGATGTTATATTATGTAAATGTATTAACGACTCCGTCCAGGTAGAAAACGAGATCAGTAGAATTTTGGTCAAACATGGAGTAAGGTAGAGTGGTAAGTTTTATATGGTACTTAATGCGAATTCTGTAATCCAGAAACATAATGTTTTTTTACTCAACTCAGAAGTGCTCAACAACACGTCACAGAGAGTTACAATTTTTCATGGATAACAAAGTACCTATATCAACCATTTACTATTTTACCAGAAATTACGGTGAACGTACAAGTTTTGCGTAATGAATGAAAATAGTAATCATACTGTATTCGAGCCAGAGTTCGCCAAGGAAGGTAAGGAAGGTACCTCTTTTATATGAGAACTTCTCTCATAAATTAAAGTGGAACACCTCCGGCCTTCAAAGTAAATACGCAATGATTTAGTAACGCCTAAATAAAATGAGGATGAGTATACGAGGAACGGAGGAAGAGTTGAGAAGATATTGTTGACTTTGAGAGAGTTAATTGCCGTTTATAGTATATCTAGCTAGAAAAACATAGCAATACCTATGCGTTACTATTAATTAAAAGTATATAAATAAGACTAAGTCTTATGGTTTAATATCTAATTAAACAAATGTGTTGGTCCTGCAAACAAAGATTTATTTTGTTAATTTCTTATCAAAAAACCTTTTAATTAGAACACTATTTTAGAGAACTTCCCTGAAAATAAGGAAACGACATTAACGGTCTTATTAATAAAATCTCCTATTCCAAACTTATTCACAGGTTAGTCTTGGACTACCTAATCCCGGACTAACAAAGTATTAACTTCAGAATTGAATTCCTATTAAGAAACATGGAATAACCTCGGAATAACAATACTATCCTTACACTAGGTTTAAGCCGTTTATTATGGTAACCCAGAAATTTTAAAAGTAAAAAGACTGAGAAGGAGGTATGAAATCCTATGAAACCTATTAAATCACTGCTTTATAGACAGATGTATGTTAGCTTGACATCTTGACAAATTGATGTCGCTGTCAGTTTTGTTTAAAAACGTTCGTCGAAATATTATTAATTTCTTATAATAAATACAATTCAATTTATAAATAACGAAAAACGAGCGAAAAGCACAGCCTCGCTATTAACTAGCGCAAAGAATAAAAGGTAAATACTTCCGATGCCTGTTTTTAGATTTCAGCCATAAAATTATAACACCTTGGTTCCTAAATAATATTTTCAAATCATTGAAAATAAATCGTTATGCACAAACACCAACACAATGAAGATGAAAGAGTGGGAGGAAATATTATACATACTTAAACAAAGTAAGACTTTTTCAGTATTTTTATTTTATTCCATTCGTTCAGATCAAATTTGTTCAGAGATACCTAATAAGATCAAGCCTGCAGCTGAATATGTAGGCAGTGTGTATTATGTTAACCTATAGTATCTGAATCACATAAGGCTGTAGATATTTGGCTAAACATAGCTACATTTTATATTATTTACATTCATTTTATGTATTTTTTAGGTTTATCGAGTTGAATAGCAGACGTGGGTTAACTCACCTGAAAATTCAGTAGAAAGCAATGAAGATCAATGCTCGAAAACAAGAAGCTAATACAACAGGCCACTTGGATTGATATTTACCTCTCCTCGGGCCTATGTTCCAATTGCACTCAAAACTTTCAAATAGGGTGGTATAAAGCCACCTCTTGCGTCCCCAGCTAGACTATTTTTAACCATGTCAATAATAAAAACTGCAGTAAATCTTTATTTTGATTTCTCTTCTTCTTCACGTTTCTCTATCCTACTATTATTATATAAACACGAAAGTTTGTATGTTTGTGACTTCTTCACATCAAAACGGCTGAAGGGATCGAGATGAAAATTGATACAGGGGTCTATTAAGGTCTGGAACTCTAAAATAACACGAAGGCTTTTTATTCCACGGGAACGCGAGCGAAGCCGCTGGCAGAAAAGCTAGTCATACACACTTCTATACTCGAAGTCATCTCATCAACTCTAATTCTCTCAATAACTCAGATGTTGAATAAAATAATATCTATTCATTTTACCACGTTTTACAATGAATAGTATGACGTTTTATTTATAAAAAGTTGTTGCGTTTTTACGTAAAAATCGAATCCATACTAATATTATAATTGAGAAAGTGTGTGTGTCTGTTTTTGTTCGTCTTCCACGACAAAACAAAGCGAATTGACGTGTTTTTTAAGTTGAGATAAGTATTTGAAGGGATAGAAAGTGAGATGGGCTACTTTCTGTCTCTTTCTAGCCCCCCCACTTCCCTAAAATGATGGGTTTATATAAAGCGTTTCACAATTTTCAAGTAAGAAAGATTAAAATTGATATTTTGACTATTTGTGACTAACAAAAAACTTCGTGGCTTCATTTTTATGCAAATCTTATCCCAACTCCATAAAAGAACACGAGCGAAACCGTGGACAAAAGCTAGTATAGTAACTCATAATCTGCACTAATATTATAAGTAAGAAAGATAATAGTTATGTCCCGAAAATCCCTCGGGAAAGGACCTATGCTTTAATATTCCGGGACTCTATCGTTTAAACCACTGAACCTATTTTATTGAAATTTAGTACAACAGTGGTTTGCAACCCGGGCAGTGCCGGATTAAGCCAGCGCGGGGCCTGTAGCAAATTCTGTCTAAGGGCCCTTGGTTTGCTATCGGTTCTCATTTGGGCATTGACTAAATTTGGTGCCTTTCTTTTTTCTGGCGTCAGTCGATGATTTATGGAAGATATTGTCTGGAATGATATCACAAACGAAATTGTCCCCATATACATATATGAAAGTGAGCCCATAGGGCTCATGTATGGAAATCTCAGTCTGGACTGAGTTATGAGCGTTGAAAGGAGCTGAAGTCAAACATTTTACTTTGGTTTTTTTTATTCAAATCTTACTTCTATATCTTTCTTATAACATAACATAACATAACATCACGCCTTTTTATCCCCGAAGGGGTAGGCAGAGGTGCACATTACGGCACTTAATGCCACTGTACAATGTAACACCCACTTTTCACTATTTATGTTACGAGTCCCATGTAATAGGGGGTGAGCCTATTGCCATATACCGGGCACATTTCCAGACTCCGTGCTACTACTGAGAATTTTTTAAAAACCCAGTAATACTTTGCCCGACCCGGGATTCGAACCCGAGACCCCTTGCCCGGCAGTCGCACTTGCGACCACTCGGCCAACGAGGCAGTCTCTTTCTTATACCATTATCTTATATACTATTATTTAAAGCGGAAGAGTTTGTTTGTTTGTTTGTTTGTTTGAATAACTAATCTAATCTTCGTAACTACAAGTCTGATTTGAATAATTCTTTTTGTGTTGGATAGTGCATTTATCGAGGATGGCTACACGCTATAAAACATCACGCTACGACCAATAGGAGCCGAGCAGAGCGTGTGAAACCGCGCGGAAGTAGCTAGTTATTCATATTTTTGTCACAATTCCCAACTTTAAATTGCGTGCAACTGTACGTCGGGCGCAGGAATACCATATCACACCACAATATATTCATATTGCCAGGCACTAATTTTTATTACCTATTTTCTCTCAGTCGATAACTTGTGGGATGCTTCTAGGAGTTGTGTCATGAAGCTTCATGAGCGTCACTCGTCAGCTATGTTACCAGTGGTGGGTTGAGCGGTAGTAGCCGTGCGAACATCTAATAAAGTGTATTTTGTTTTGCCATTGACTCCTAGTGGGAGACTCATCTACTTTATAGTTCGCATAATCTTTTGTAGAAAGGAAACCGTCGACTTTGTAAAGTGATATATGTCAGATGAGCGTATTTTTTTTTTTCATATAATGTGATCAGTCGAAATATAGACCATCACTTTGTGACTGAATGACGATATCTTTGTACAGAATCTTATGCTAGCTCTAAATTAGAGTATTAACTGTAGTTAAATTAGTGACTAATGGGGAGTAGGTCGGGAGAAGTAGACAAAAAAAATTTTTTCGTGTTTCGACGATTGCCACTACTCAATGCGCTACCAACTTTTTTCCTTTATGTGTGCTATAAAACGTTGCTTCATGCCAAATTTCAAGATTCTAGGTCGACTGGAAGTACCCTTTAGGTTTTGATTCCCTTGCGAGTACTTGCGAGTTTCAAAATGTGCAGCTTAAATTGCTGTTTCTTTTGATTGCGTTGACATAGAAGTTTGATTTTGTTACAGCTTAAAGGTATTATAGACCTAAGTATTTGGTATGAATTTCAATTTAATACCTCTACGCGTTTATGAGGAAATGGGTAGTAAGTTTAAAATTATTAAAAAATATATATATTATGTGATGTAACTAAAAATTTATGGTTTTCGTAATTTTTCCTTTATCTATGCTATAAGACGTTGCTTCGTACTAAATTTCAAGATTCTGAGTTCACGGGAAGCACCCTGTAGGTTTTGATTCCCTTGCAAGTGTCGAAAATTTGCGGCATAAACGGCTGTATCTTTTGATTGCGTTGGCTTAGAAGTTTGATTTTTTCACAGCTTCAAGGGACAGTAGACCTGAGTAATTGATATAAATTGATATAAGCTTCATACCTCCACGCGTTCCTGAGAAAAAGAGTCTTGACAGACGGACGGACGGACGGACAGACGGACAACAAAGTGATCCTATAAGGGTTCCGTTTTTTTCATTTGAGGTACGGAACCCTAAAAAGAAGTCTACTATGAGCTTTACTAAATTCCTTGAAATCGTTTATAAACATTTATTACAAAATATTTCTGACAAGTAAATGAAGAAATATGCGTTGTGTACGATCACCATCAACAAAATAACAGGAATAATATAGCACTATTTTCACATCTTTGAACTGATTTAACTCGGTTTGGACTGTGTTTTTGATATAAGACCCCATAATTTTTTTTGTTTGTAATGATATTCTGCATCAGTTTTTACACATCCAATAAACTGCCGCGAAAAATAAAAAGGCACCACGCTCCATACAAATTTGGTCATTGTCATTTAGGGTATTATTACATAAAACAAAACTGTTACAAATAAACTTTTCTGGATTTGTTATGGGCAAATTTAGCGATTACATTTTCAATATCGACTTCTTTAAGCAAGTCATGCTCTATATTCAACATTGTGAAATGATTAAGAAGTCCTTGGCCCATAGTGTTCCTTAATTAATTCATTTTTGATTCGTTCAAATCGGGCTCGGTTCGCCCGCCAATGGCACCAACCAAGCGAACAAATAGTCACTTTCCTTTTCTTTCACATACAAAATACCGACTATTTGTCTTTTTTCGTTAATTTCGTTAAGAAAAAAATCAAATTACATGTAGGTTGGTAGTAGTTTTGTAAACAAGACATTTTCTTCATAAGTCTTGCTGTTGAAGTGGTGTTATTACGAAATACCTATTTGAGCGCGGGGCCCCCCAATCCGCGGGGCCCGTAGCATTTGCTACTCTTGCTACGTGGCTAATCCGGCACTGAACCCGGAAAAGGACATTGAATAATTTTTCTTACTGATAACTCACGGGAATGTACACTACACGGATAAAACCCATGTGCGAATGCTTATTATTTGAAATCACGAAAAATAATTCATTTTACAATAAAGATAACAAGTACCGAATTGATTTTGATGAGATTTGTTAAAACGCATTAGAATTAACCTCGAAAAAGACTTATTCAAAAACCTACATTCTGCCAGAAGGCATTATAATACGCGGACGAAGTCGTAGGGTATAGCTAGTCTTGTACTTAATGCCACAACGCAAGGAAATAGGTTATAATAAAATAGGTTTTATCTGATCATGCCGTACACCACTCGATACTGGTCATCGAAACCATATTGGAAACTCGATGGAAACTCGGTTGTCAATAAAAAAGAAAAAAATATCTATCAACAACATGTCAAAATGACACTAATCCAAGCTCACACCGTCGCTAAACCATGTGGCACCATGGACTAACTTTTATTCTCAGACTAACGTTGGAATAGCTTAGTCCGACGTTACTCCTTGTTTATTAATACCGTATGCCATGCAAATATTGGCACTTGTACTCCAAACCAAGTGCTAATACGTTTGCATGGAATTACTAGAGGAAGAAAGGTTTGTTACAAAGAATATTTATACTAAGAGATACTACCTCTATATCCTTAACAGATGGCTTGAGTCTGGTTAGGTGAATGGCAAGAACCATACGTACTTAGATGCTCATTGTGACTTATGTAATAGACAATATGCTCATTTATTTGTGGGCTGTAATTGGGAGTGAGAGTTTTGGCAAACAGAACCCACACGTACCTTATTTTTTTGAAGACGGAGGGAAGCCTTCCTAAGTCACCTAGTTTTTATGGGAGCTTTTTTGTAGGATTCTTTTTCACTAAAACCACCCCGGTGGCCAATATCATCACCTATACTATATAGCTGATAATGGTGGTCACAGAGTCCTCTAAGAGACCTGCTCCAGAGCTCGTACTGTGTAACGTCTGTTACGGCATGCCCGCTAAGTGAGTTAATACAAATATAAGTGAGTTGCATAGACTTACGGATCGCCTGATGGGAAGCAGCGCAATGAGATCTGCTAACTGCTTCTCCAGAAGTGTTATCCGCGCGTAGTCGTATACGACGAGTGTCAATAGATTGTAAAATCTAACGAGCAAATTGACGATTCAGTCACAGTTACAAATGTCAGTGATAATTGGTTTTCAATTCCTAATAAAACATTTACCCAATAAAACACCACATAACATAAATTAAGGTAATTTAAGTACATGCTCATTTTAAGCACGAAATCATGCTTCAGTTGAGCACTTGTCAATGAATTACGTGACGTGCTCCATCGTAGACCGCATCATCGCTTATTAGGCGAGATAGTGGTCAAACGAAGGCCCATCAAATATAAACAAGTAACATGTGTGTTGGAATGTTGTTCAAAATTCTTCGTAGCATGTTTATTACAGGCATATTTACCGATTTGTACAGGCATTCGATTTTTGAATATCTTTGAGCATGCTCAATAGAACGCCTTTTAGCATGCTACCTAAGAGAATGTGTACCTACCTTAAAGTAACCAGTTTCAAAACTATACTTGTAAAGAAAATAGGTTTCATTAATTTTGAATTTGGAATGCTTCGCGCGATTGATTATAAATTGTGAAATATTTAGTCTGTGGTACGTTTAGAGGTTCAGATTATCGGAATTGGGTACTTTCCTTTATCAAAAATGAATCATTTCGATTGTTCAATACAATGGGGTAGACGACTAATTTTTATTTTAATGTCCGTCTGGTAGATTATTTAAAAACATTAGACACGTATTTTTTATTTTCTTACGGAAACGAATAGTTTCGAAGATATATTGATTTGAAATGTCGCGTGACGTCACTTCTCAGTACATTTTATACTAAGAAATGACGTTTTAGCCCCCACTCCTAAACTTTGATTCGTTTTATCTAAGTATTGTTTTATTATACAACAAAATAAAAAAATACGTGTCTAATATTTTCTTTATTACCCAAGTTACGGACTAATTATATTTTTAATTTTCATACCCTGTCATCATCCCCATTCAACAAATTCATTAATTGATTTTATGATTACCTTAATTTAAGTATTTTTCCAGCAATTATTTAAGAAATAAGTACGCTGTTTAACGCTAAAAAAACGTGAATTCATAATCTAGTACAAAATTCATAGAAAATTGTCGTTTTTGACAGTTCGAAAAAGGTTTAAAGGAGAATGGCAGGTTTGTATGGAGGTTTTGTACCGCTATAAAATTTTGTATTTGTCATTGTTTTAGCCAAGTGAATGGTCTGAACGATAGATATTTTTATTATGAAGTTTAGAAAAAAATTACATATTTTTAGAATTTTGGGTTCAAAAGTTATTTCACTTTGAAAATGTGCAAAAGATACGTAAAGGCGGTATTACATTTGCCATTGCGTATTCGCTTCATTTGTACAAATATTTGTGAACTACGTACTAATAGCGTCCAAATAGTATCTATAAATGTAAAAGCGTGCAAATATATGTATATAGCAAATGAAGACGAATAAACCCTCCACACATGGTCTGTTTTGGCCGAACACAACAAATACGCAACGTCAAGTATAATGCCACCTTTACGCAAAAGACAACAGCGAGTGCGGACTGTGGTGTATTCGGTAGTCACCCTTCAGCGTCGCAGCTTTCTTTGGAAAGATGCCCGCTATGTTCCCAGGCTCGCTATTTTAAAGGTAAGCGAGGGCTGAATGTACACATTGGACGTGTTCACAAATCTCAAAGTACATTCAGCCCCGTTACCGATACTACTCCTCTTATTTCGACAGATCCCTTTTGGAAAAGATTATCAAAATTTAAAAAATCTATCCCTGTACTTAAACGAGTTCCCCGTGGTGCCAGACCTTTAGTTGCGCAACAGTTAGCAAATTGTGTCCGTCTGGCAGCACAGGAGAACTCGTTACGCGCCTGGGAACAACTCCTCACCTTCCCTTACCAAATCTTACATGTTAAAAAGAATTTGGCTTTTCAAAATTCCTTACCAAAACAAATCAAAGAAAATTGCATTTCGGCTTCCCAATTCGACCCAAAATTACCGGCTTGCAGCTATGCCTCAACCAAAACTTTAGCAGATTTAGTTGAGACCAAAATAGGTGAAGGTGATATTAGCGGCGCAGCCAGAATTATTTTTAGCAATGACGTACTGGCTCCATGTTCTCCAGATACACTTAAAGCTCTGGAGAGCAAACACCCGGCCCCAGTAGATGGTCTCTCTTTTCCGGATCCTCCAGAAGCAGATATTCATACCCTATCTGTTACAGGTCGACAAGTGGTCACTGCCATAGGCTCCTTCCGGAGCGGTTCTGCCGGAGGCCTCGACGGTTTGACGCCGCAGCATCTCAAAGATCTGACGAGCTCAAGCGCCGGGGAGTCCGGCGTGACGCTGCTGAAGGAGCTTACGGTTTTGATCAATCTTATGCTCTCCGGCAATGTGCACGAATCCGTCATCGACGTTTTGTACGGGGCCAATCTATGTGCCCTACGCAAGAAGGATGGCGGTATTCGTCCCATTGCCGTGGGAACAACTTATCGTCGCATGGCAGCCAAGATTTGTTGCAAATTTTATAATAATCTTCTTTCGGAAAAATTCCAGCCCCTTCAACTCGGGTATGGATCTAGAGGGGGTTGCGAGGCTGCCGTGCATGCGTTGTCGACCTACCTGAATTCCAGGAAAGGTGATATCATCCTGAAGGTTGACATTAAGAATGCTTTTAATTCGGTCAATAGGGATACTCTGTTGACAGAAGTTAAAAAGGAAGTACCCCAAATTTTTAGTTTTCTCTGGCAATGTTGTCCCTACAAAATTATTATATCAGGACAACCTTTTGGAATCAGCCGTTGGCTGTCAACAAGGCGATCCCCTTGGGCCAGTGATTTTTAGCCTGGCCATTAATCCTATTATACGACAGCTAAATTCTAAATTTAATGTGTGGTACCTCGATGACGGTACCCTGGGAGGCGATGCAGATACAGTTTTAAATGATTTCCAATTTTTAAAAGACGAACTTCATGCTATTGGCCTTGACCTAAATTATTCCAAGTGTGAGATATTTTTACATGACTCTACCGACAGACAGCTCATATCAAAATTTACTACTTTTGCGCCTAATATCTCGGTTGTCGATAAATGTTCGCTTCGCCTCCTAGGTGCGCCCGTCTTCGAGGACTCTTTTCAAAGTTTTATTGATGAAAAAATTCAAAAATTTTCTGTCGTTTCAGAAAGACTGTATCACATTAGAATGCATTCGGCCTATACTATTATTCGTTTTTGTTGTTTTGGTCCCAAATTTATGTATTTTTTGCGCTCGACCCATCTCTGGTCTGCACCCCTTCTTTTAGAAAAAATTGACCGAAGCATTAGACAAACTTTATCCTTAATTTTGAATGTGGCTCTCGACGACCGAGCCTGGACACAAGCTACTCTGCCTGTCCGCATGGGTGGGCTTGGCGTCCGTAAAATTTCCAGTGTAAGCCTACCAGCTTTCATATCTTCCGCCCATGGTACTGAAGAATTAACCAGGAAAATTCTTTCTCAATCACTGGTTAATTTTGATGTACCATTTTTAGTGGAAGCTGTGAAAGCTTGGAAAATCGCTTGCCCAAATATTGACCCCCTGTCAAATCACTCTCCCAGAGACAATGGGACGAGCCGCTCTGCAGGAAAGTGAGCGAAAATCTATTGAACTCCGCTTGTTCAACTGCAGAGCGAGCTCGCCTTTTGGCTGTGGGTGAGTGGGAGTCAGGGTTATGGCTTCTTGCTTTGCCTTCGTCCAACTTAGGTACTTTGTTGGACGACATCACATTCCGCGCTGCAATTTGTTTAAGGCTTGGGGCTTCATTTTGTTCACCTCATCGTTGTCGTTGTGGTGAAGATGTCAACAGCCTTGGACACCACGGCTTGTCGTGTAGCCGTAGTGCGGGTCGTTTTGCTCGACACGCGAGTATTAATGACATAATTCGTCGAGCTCTTGTCTCCGTTGGCGTGCCAGCTACTTTAGAACCTAATGGCTTGGTACGCAACGATGGCAAGAGACCCGACGGTATGTCATTATTCCCTTGGAAGATGGGTAGGCCTTTAGTATGGGACTCCACTTGCGTTGATACTCTGGCGCCATCCCATCTTCCAAACTCAGCGTGTCGAGCCGGTGCTGCCGCTGCTGCTGCCGAGAACCTCAAACGGCGAAAGTATGATAGCCTGATTGGCAATTATGCTTTCGAACCGTTTGGGGTTGAAACTTTAGGGCCGTGGGGACCAAGTGCACATCTTCTTTACAAAGATATTGTAAAGAGGATGGTTGACACTTCAGGTGATCGAAGGGCTGGCTTCTACCTTGGACAAAGGTTAAGCATTGCCATTCAACGTGGTAATGCTGCCAGTCTTTTGGGCACTCTACCTCACGATAATGATGAGGAAAATTTTTTTTTTGATGCCTTATTATAGCTTATTTATTTATTATTACTTTTTTTTAAGGTGTAAATATTTATTTATATAGTTATTTATATTTTAAGTTGTATATATTTTCACTTATATTAAGATTATATATTAGAGCACTGCTAAATTTCCTTAAAATGTAATAAAAGATAATTAACGCAAAAGTACATAATATGACAAATGACAGATGACAGTTAATTGAAAAATGTCAATGTGTCCACATTTCATTTATTTGGTTGTTAAAACTTGTTTTGTTTACAAACTAAACTCTAAACACTGCTCGCTACTCAAGTGACTATTACACTTTGTATTATGAGTAAATTAGTTAACTGTTAAATTCAGCAAGTATGATGTAACTATAGTTTTACAGAGTATGCTTTACAATATTTTTCATTTACTAGGTGCCTAAGAAAATGCAAATTAATATTGTGAGCGACTGCCATTGGGTAGAAGGCCTACATTTAGCAGTGGACGTCTTGTGGCGGATATGATAAAACTAATGTCTCACTTCACCTTGAATCTTCCGGGCAGACGCAAGATTTAAATAATAAATAAAAAAATATATAACTCGAAAAAGTCACATTGGTACTTTGCCGTTGCAACTTGCACTCTCATGCATGAGAAACGTGCTTCTTAAACCTCCTGGCCACCACAACACAACTAAAGAAATGTAAAATGAAAATGAACATTTTTGCTATAAAACTAAAGCAATCTAAAATAAAGATGGCATTTATTTTATAGATTGTTTATATATAGTTATTAGGTAACTGTTTAAAATAAAACAAATGTATTATTTTGAAATACTTTTATTTCATTGTATTTAGGTTGTTTCTAGGAGTACTTCTTCTAAAAAGAGAGCAGGCGGTGTCATACAGCACACACTTCATTAATTGCTGATATCTTTAAACAAGTAAGATAACTCTAAATAAAGTAAACAAAACTACATTTTTTCCATTAGTTTCACATGTTATAATAATGTCTGATGCCTATCTTAAAATAGAAAAGATAAAAATAAATATTTGATTACATTATTTGATTTTACAATGTTAAAATGCCTTTAATAGGGTATTCCTATAACACAGATCATAGGAGCTCAAACAGCATGCTAATAAATCAATTATTATAATTATAACATGTGTATGGTTTATACACCAGTAAACCGGTGAAAAACATATATTATAAACCGGTTATACACTTCACATACCTATTGAAGCTCTGACAGCCGATCAACATCTTCTGGCCTCATCTGTTCTACAAACGGCAATGTTAAAGTGAGGCTTAGTCCATGATTACATAACACATTACATCCTGATAGTGAACACTATGAGGTGGTATGTCAGGTTGTGGTCTTATAGTTCCGACTCTTGTTAAGGCTCTCAGCCAGCATGGACCACGATCTTCATCATTGGAAGTAAGCTAAAAAAAGTAATATTATTAGAATGTCATATTGACTTTAAATTATATGACAATAGTATATGGTTAATACAATAAATTATTACCTCTCGTGGCTGAATCCAATCAGATACTACATGAACTAGTCTTTGCTCCTGTTCGTTGGCGCCTTCAATTAATCCTCTGCGTCACCTTATCCTTGCAATGGAATGCCCACATACGACACAGACATGTCGATGATCAGTTTGTTTACTGGACATACTTTCAGGAACATCCCAATACATTGCTAATTGCCAGCAAGCATGGCAAATATGGTCGGTAGGAGAGATCTAGAATAAAATGATACATTATAGGTAGATAACACTATGCCCCCTTTATTTAGGCAACAAGGTGACTTTCGATACGTCATGTGTAAACTAGGTACCTACTTACATCTGTAGGATAAGTCCACAATGAGATATTATTGACCACGTCTAGTCTTCACTCTCATTTCCTAGAGCATGCCGTCTCATGCGACAAACTCTGGTTGTAATTAATGCACTGCAAATTCGTCATAGCGACAAAATACAACACACTATGCACAAATGAAAATAAGTGTATTTTCGCAATTTCGGCTACGGAGGAACGGCTGCCCCAACGTATCACCAGATGAATAAAATGACTTCCAATTTGTACAAACACATCATAAAACCCCTTTTGAAACAAACAGCAAGGCGCACTTGACATTGACAAATCGTCTTCAACAACAAATGTCAAATACCAGTTCAACATTGCCATATTCAAGTTTGTGAAAATGTTAATTATCGTTAATAATCCATGTAGACCTCACAAAGTGAAATTAAAATAATGATATTTACTTATAAAAAATGTTTGAAATGGAAAGGAAAATATTTCATTGTTAGATATTAAAATAAATGAGTTTATGAAATAGCGACATTCAATATACTCTTGTTTCATGTTTACGCATGGCAACTTTATAAACGTCAATCGCGATTTGTTTGTAGCCGTTTTGTTGATTGCTTCTTATCATTATTGAATATCAGATTTTCTAGGGTTTCCCAAGTTCTAAAAATCTATTAAATACGTATTTAGAGGATTCTATAGCTGCCCAATTGCCCAAGGCAAAACAATGACAATTCTTTTTATAGCAAAGCGGTACGAAATCTGCCGTTCTCCTTTGACTAGTTGTCAAATACCGTATTTTGTAATATGGAATCTATGGAATTGACTAAAAATTAATCTTTGATATATTTTGTGAGGAAAACTATTTAAATTTGTGGAAAAACAAACATTTGCTCTCTTATTAATAAACATAGAATAGAGTAAAAATAACTTTACTCCATGGTTTAGGCTCAGAATAGTCAATTTCTAAAGCCCAAGAATACTTTCGGCTGGCTATCTGTGGGAGGTAGGATGATATAGAAATTGTATTACGAGTTATTTGTACCTAAATATACACATACAATCAAGGTGTAGGTGTGTAGTAGGTGTCTTGTTTACATAACATACCATCACGCCGTTTATCCTCGAATGGGTAGGCAGAGGTGGCATGGCACTTAATGCCACTGTATAATGTAACAACCACTTTTCACTATTTTTTTTTTATTTATTTATTTATTTATTCTTTTATGTACACAATTTTATTATGGCACATAAGGCGAACTTAATGCCATATGGCATTCTCTACCAGTCAACCTTAGGGTTTAAGTAGAAAATCAGCGAAAAAGAAGGTACGGAGAATAAACTAACAGCAAAGAGTGTGAGAGAGAAAAAAAGAAAATATTAAATAATATAGCTATACATATATATTATACAATACTAAAGAATATAGAGGTATATAGTCATATGCATAAAATATATAGGTATAAATACATACATAAATATATATCGACGAAGGCCTAAACCATGCTTTGCAGCGATTCTAAATAAAATTCGTGAACTTGATGTTTAAAAGAGATTTTCTTAGGAGCTTTTTTGATGTTGAGGGGGAGCGCGTTCCAAAGTTTGATGACAGTTATTGTAAAGGAATTAGAAACGAAAGAGGTGCGGTGGGAAGGTATTTCAAGAAGCAAGTTGTCCATCGAGCGGAGGTTACGGTTGTGGCAACTGCCTAATAACTGGAAGCAGGATTTTAAGTATTCTGGAGCACAAGGATCATTAAGAATAGAGAAGAGCATGCAGAGGGATCTGAGGGATCTCCTCTCACGGACAGGAAGCCATTTAAGCTGAGCGCGAAAGGAAGAGATGTGGTCGTATTTACGAAGACCGAAGATAAAGCGGATACAGTTATTGAGCATTCGATCCAATTTGTTCAGAAGGTCTTGGGATAGATCGGAGTAACAAACATCAGCATAATCAATAACAGGAAGCACAAGGGACCGGACAAGCAGTGTCTTGATATTTGGTGGCAGAAAGTTCTTGAACCTGTAGCGTAGATCGTAGCGTGGCAGTGACTTTCCGGCCAATCTGAGCAACCTGATAGTTCCAGTTGAGCCCGCTGTCCAGATACAAACCTAGATTCTTTACTTGAGGCGACAATGGTATGGTGGTTAGATTAAATGTTATCGGATCAAGCTGATTGACATTTGGGTTATTCAAATAATAGGAACTACCCAAGATGAGGGCTTGACATTTGCCTACATTCACTGCAACCCCATACTTCCTTGACCAGTCTTCAATCGCAAGTACGTCAGTGTTGAGATGTTCTATGCAGGTGTTCAAGTTAGCGATATCAGCCTGAGCGTATAGTTGTAGATCATCGGCGTAAAGATGATAAGAGCATTTGAGGAGACTAGTGAACTATTTAAGTATGTTATGATTCCCATGTAATAGGGGGTGGGCCTATTGCAATATAGGTACTGGGCACACTTCCAAACTCCGTGCTAGTACTGAAATTTAAAAAAAAAACGTAAAGTATTACTTTGACCGACCCGGGAATCGAACCCAAGACCCCTTGCCGGCAGTCGCACTTGCGATCACTCAGCCAACGGGGCAGCCATAAAACGATAATTTCCGTGCATAGGTATACTCGAAAACTCGAGAGGCTTTAGGGTATTAATTAAAAACTTTACATTTCGCAACTGATCAGATAGATGGCGCTAAAATCAACAATAGCTTTGCAAGACACGACAACATCACTCGTGTAATGAATTCGTTACTTTATTTGCGTTCATACAGATCTTGAATGTACAATGTACATAAACATGTACATAAACTATGTAATTAACGATGTAACCGTTGATGCAGTAATTATGATGTCTACAACTCTATTAACACAAATTCCTTTACAGAAGTCACAGTTTCGTGACGAAAGGAAAGTGCGTGTTTTATCAGATTATAGAAAAATGTTTCCAAGACAATAAGATTATTCCATTTCTTGGATGCCAGTTACCTAGATAACTGTTAAACGGCCGTTTAAACTACAGTTAAGCTAACGAGGCATGCAAAATAACGTGTGGCCTGCTCAACTTGAATTTACGTAGCTATCACGAAAATTTAGCCCGAAATAAAACTTTCAATAGATAGCATGTTACCTAAAATATCTTGATATTAACCCCACAATGATTGAAGTTTATGATTTTCTTTTACGCCAGTTATTAAATATGGCAAATTGGTAAGACAGGTATTTAGAAAACAAACATGTTTTAGGAATGTCGTCAATAGCTGACTGTGAAATCTTAGTTATCAGTTTACTGCGTTAAAAAACTGCTGCCTAATAACTTAATTGCTTCAAAATTCAATTACCATTCTTCCAAAACTTTCCATACATCTAATTTCACAAGGCAGCTAAATATTCTTAACGTGAGTCGCACGTAATATTTTGCGGCGGCAAACTCTCTGGCAGTTAAACCAGCGTTAAACCACAGTTACGCTAATGACGCCACGCAACTGCGGTGTGTAAGTCACGCCGGTGACAGAACTGCGCAGCCTGCACTCAAACTACTTCTGCAAGTATCCAACTTGTAACCAAGCGCTATGTAATGGGGCTTAGTTTGAGACATTGTTCCATTATTTGTGTGAACTTAGATTAAGGAGCCGTTTAAGAATTGTGCAATCAGGCTCATTTACATACGGAAAATAATTATTTTTAATACCTACATAGTTCGTATCGTAATTACTTAATAACTAATGGCTTTTACATGTCTTTTTAATTTCAATTAAAATTAATATTCATATAGATAAAATGCAACTCATACATAAAACATATTATAACGTGAATCCTAAACTCTACAAAACTCTTTTACCTACTACCTCTACAAAAATATTCCTACAAACACAGACACACCTATCTTATTACGTATCCCACTTCCAAAGTTCCCGTCAATTGGACTCCGTCTAAGAAGCAAGGAACTCAAATACCTAGTGCTCACAGCGCGGACTACTTACGAGCCTGCGAACAAGGTGAGCTAATTATCTATTAATTTGAGAGCTGTACGAGTGTGCACTTTGTTAGGGAAGCGAGTGTGAAACGAGATAGCCTGGGTAATGGACCATAAATACATCGTGCTTTTTAAGGAGCGGAGCTGAAAGAACTTGCGTAATGAGCACTTTGGAAATACCCTCGGAATCTACATAGCACCTCTCACCTTTAATTAACTAGGTAGTCATGGGTCTTAGCTGGTTTTTTACGGGGAAAAAGGAGTAAAGACTAGACCAACGTACCTATGATGTTACAACTTACGTTGTAAACGCTGGACTGAGGTGCGGTTCCATATATCCGTTTTTTTATAGCAACGTAACCTTATTTGTCTTATTAGTTTGAATTTTCATACCATTAGAGAAAGAAGAAGCTGATATTTGCTCTGTATTTTTGTAAATATTTGTGCGCACGTCAATCTCCTACGCAACGGCGAAACAAGCAGCCGTAATTGAATCGACCTGGGGACATTATTGATAGATTCTCAAATTAGAACAACACGTCATGCTGTCCTAGTTATCAGACAATATCAAACAAGAATGTGATCAAACGGTGAACTTCAATAAACACCACAAAAGCGTTAACATTTCGAAATAAACATCTGCCGTTTGCTTCGCACCTTTATTATATTGACACAAACTTGGCACAGTTCAACTGTTGTTGTTTCGCAACAAAAACTATGCCGAAAATACGCATTTAAACTGTTTAGGGGAAATTATATGCACATTAAGTTGAATTTTATGTGTCCAGTGGCTAAAGAAATATGCAGTTACATTTACTTTACTTGAAATATGTACGAATAGTTTTTTGTGCCGTTTTTTGCGGCTGTTAGTGCATGCTGCTTTCGTTTCTTTGTTTGTTGGCATGCTTGTAACGTTGGTTGCATGGTTTCTGCGATGTGGGATTCAGTGGAAACCCGTCGTGGTCAGTGTCGACAAACCAAATAATATAGAAAGTAAGTATGTATTGTATAGGTACCCTAACTTTATAAGGAATGATGTTTGAAGCAATTGTGAGTAAGAGAAGGAAGTAGAACGTATGAATGCCAATCTAAATCAATTTTTAAAAAATGAATAGAAAACCTAAGAGCAACCTTAAAAAAAACAACTGTTGGCTCTCTACATTTACCACACAAGACTACAATCAGGAGTTATTCTTTTCACTGGCTGAAAAGTTCTGCAAATGTATTTTTTACTAAAGAGTTTGTGTTTAAGGCCTCTCCATTCCACATGAGAATAAGGAAGGATACGAGCGTAATTTGAAATGTTCACCTACTTAACAATTTGAATGCGCGTTAAATTGAGTTAAAATTCTGTGCTAAACTTGAGCGAGCATTGGCGAACACTTAATAAATGAACCTCCTTGTCTTTGCGATTCAGGCACCAAATAGAAGTGCACCAATTTATATGTACTATGTTTCAGATCCCTTCACATGTGAGATTAAGTTTTTTTTATGGGATAAGCCGGCAGACGAATTTCCTGATGGCAAGCAAAGAAGTTATCAGCGCCGCCCGTGGACACCTCAAACACCAGGGGCGTTACAAGTGCTTTACCGGTATTTGGGGATTAGATATTTGAGAATTCTTGCAGATTCGGGGATTAGAGATATTGGGAAGAGGGATAAGAATTCAAGAAGATACAACGAAGTAAGTATGGATAGGTGAAAGGTGGGTATAGAGGTAATTTACAGTAAAAAAGTAATTTTATATGATGTTAAAATTATTGTTGTGATTAATGACATATTTTTTAATTTCGAACTGGATTTTTTTTTTAAGGTGGGAATATCATCGAATTACTGCTCCCGCCTGGGTGAGGCGGGAGGGAGTGTCAGACTCTTACTGACTAAAAACCACCCCGTTCCTTCTCCTGCACGTCGAGCCGGAGCCCCGGTTACCCGTTAGGTTCTCCGCGATTATGAACTGGATAAAGGTCGTTTTTCAATCAACCGATCTGGTGGTCATTGGGTCACACCTGTGTTTAGTACTTAGTGGACGTCTTGTTACTCATATGATACTGATTACGACCGACGCAACCTAGATACAAGTACAAGTTACCATGAGCTAAACCAAATAAGTTAAAGTAAACTAATTCATTATTAGATACGAATTAAATTTGTGCTATTTATAGTAATTTATTAATTACCTTTCATAACCATTCTAACCTTTAAATAACACAATAATTAATAGCTTCTTTTAAAACCTAATTATTCATTAAAAGCCGAAGTATTTCTGTCATAATTTTATCAAGATTATTTGAATCACTTGAGACGATGGATAATTTACGAGTATATACATATATATACATATTTGTATATACATACAATTTTAATTATAGATTTTATAATGTTATTAATTTCTTATTTTACAGTAAAAGGTCGTGATATTAAAGTCAGCGCCGTGAACAATCAGAATATGGACGTTTTCTATACCTATCTATTGCAGTTGGGACTCGAGGTGGCGCTCCACAAGTCCGAGGCCATGTGTTTTCATGGCCGCGAGAACGCGCCACCTACGGGTGGGTCCCAAATAACGGCGGGAGGAGTTACCATCGGCGTCGAGACGACGATGAAGTACCTAGGACTCGTCCTCGACAGTCGGTGGAACTTCATTGAGCATTTCCGACGTTTGGCTCCAAAGTTGGAGAGGACGGGGGCTGCGTTCAAACGCATCCTCCCCAACCTCGGGGGGCCAAACGCCTCCTGCCGGAGGTTATACGCCGGGGTCGTGCGGTCCATGGCCCTCTACGGCGCCCCTGTTTGGGCGCCAAACCTGTTGCGGCGTCCCGCTCGGACGCTGCTCATGGCACAGAGGGTCATGGCGATCCGAATGATCCGCGGATACCGCACGATCTCTGGGGAGTCGGCGAACCTCCTTGCCGGATTACCGCCGTGGGATCTGGAGGCGTGTACATCATGCGCGCGGAGGCACGTCGCTGGGGCGAAACTTCGCTGCCGCGCCAGATAAGTGCGTGGCGGGATGAGCTCCGGCGCGATCTCATGGCGGAATCGCAGCAACGACTGTCGCAACCGAGGGCTGGGCTCGCTGCCGTCGCAGCGGTAAGTCCCCTCTTTGAGGAGTGGCTTGAGAGACGCTACGGCGTCCTCACCTACCGCCTGACGCAGGTCCTCACCGGATATGGGAGTTTCGGGAGGTACCTGTGTCTGATGGGGCGGGAGGAAACGTCCGGGTGTCATCACAGTGGGGAAATGCCCTGCGTGGGCTGAGCACCGCCGTGCCCTCAGGGAAGTGATCGGCGATGGCGACCTTTCGCGTCCGGGCCTAGTGCAGGCATGATGCGGAGCTAGGGGACTGGGATGCCCAACAGGGCCGATGCCGATTCGGAGTCGCGGAGAACCTAACGGGTTACCGGGACTCCGGCTCGACGTGCAGCAGAAGGAACGGGGTGGTTTTTAGTCAGTAAGAGTCTGACACTCCCTCCCGCCTCACCCAGACGGGAGAAGTCATTCGATGATTTTCCCCCTTAAAAAATTGCTTATAAATAATGACAAAAATTAATTTGCAAACACTTCAAAGTTATACTTATTGATCAATAGGCGATAAAAGTTAAAACGTAAAGTAACCAATGTAAAGGGTTTTACTTAATGTATCAGGACGACGAAGTTGGTAGTACATTTATTACTTATGAGAGCTGTAGCGACTCGATTGCCACTGTTGACATTTATGTAGGTTGCTTTATAAATAAACATGGCTATGTACAAATGTACTCCAACACTTTTTGTTTGCACCGTTACATGTAGGTAACGAAGCTTACTTTTAAAAAGTTTAAAAGTTTTTAATTTTACGTTTATTTTGGAATTGGAATGTTTTTTGTTTTGAATTTATGTAAATGTCGTATTTTCTCTGACGTGTCATGTCTGTACGCGAGTGATATCGGCATAAAAAATAGTCTGAAATGTTCTAAGGTTGTATGTGGTTCAGAAAAAGAAGAAGAATAAAATTGGATTTACTGTTAAAGTTATGACAGATAATATTAGCAGTTAACTTTTTAAAATATGATACTTGCACTGACAACAGATGATTTAAAACTTAATTCTTATACAAACTTTTATTTCACTTGTTCAATTACGGTAACTGCACTTGCACATCGAAGCAATAAAAACATATGACAATACGTTTCGTCCGTATCTATGTATGTACATGGTTGAAATTGCGCAGTCCCGCTACAATATTGTCCTCGAAAGATTTCGTTGAAATTCTATAACATCGAATGTGATGGCAGCAATCTCGAAGATATACTTACTGTAAACAATGTTTTCAAACGTTTCTACAAACATTTTCGACATTGTATTTTTGTACGCAGTCCACGTTTTATGATGCGGACTTTAATACTTCTTGGGTTCCATAATCTTTCAAAATGTTATAAAAATTGATCGAGTTGAATGTAGCATTGTATTACTTTTTAGTTCTTTGTTGTGGTGTAAAGAAATTACAAAATAAAATTACGTGGTACACTTCTTGTCTATTAAATACTTTAGCTGCATTTAAGTGTGGGAGAGCCAGGCTCTCACGAATGTGTCGGCTCGACCAGCGTGATACCACGGCCTCATAGAAAACCGAGTGAAAGAACACGTGCGTTGTGTTTCGTCGTGTGAGTAAGGTTATCGGACGCCCAATTGCCGCCCTCCCCAATCTCCTCAATTCACGGGATTGAGAGATGGAGATGGAGATCCAACAGACCTCAAATTCTTAATCCCAAAAAGGTCTGTAATGCGCTTGAAATACCTTTGGTGTTCCAGGTGTAAATGGGCGGTCCGATTGCTTACCATCAGGTAATCCGTCTGCTTGTTTATTCCATAAAAAGAAAAGCGCGTGCATCAAAAAGTCTTTGTATGGGGCCCAGTATAGCTAATGAAAGAAATAAAATCCTGCTGGAGCTCCGGTTTGAAGCACGAGTAGGAACGAAGTGGTTTTAGAGTCTGAGACTCCTTCTCGCTTCACCGAAGGCGGGAGGCAACTTTGGATGAATTTTCGCCATTTAAAAAAGCTACCACTCCGCCCGTTATTGACCAGAGTTACCAAATCGGAAGATTTACCTTCAACAGTTTTCTACAGGTCACAACACGTCTCTGTAAAATAAAATGTCTACTAACATCAAAATCATGGCGACATACCGAAGATATATTAGAAGATGCATGACAAGCTTAATACCTCGAACTGGAGATAAGGTAATACCTTGTCACGTTGGTTATAAACTATCGATATCGTGCATATAGCGAGAGAGAAGCGAGACAGATCTGTGATTAATTATCCCATCCCTTACCAGGATCTGCGTAATGATAGTTTAATTTATTCGGATGACCTACTTCTGTTATTGGTTATTGAATGGAAAATATAAAATTGATGAGTAATACTGTTGATTCGTTGCTCTTTGTGAACGTCAGTGACAAATCGTTTTATTTTTTAGGTTAAAATTTTGATTGAAGGTTTTGTTAAATGGAGAGTTTGTGAGTATTGTTAGTATCGTTCTATGAACAAATATTATGCTTTATTTTTTTGGTTATCTATTAATTTTATTGTTTTAGGAATAATCGTTATTCATGTCTTCATTTGCATCTTTTAAAAAGACCTCATAGATGCAAGTTTTTTTTATTTATCTAAGTAATTAATTATGATTAATAGCGATACAGCAAACACTAAGTGTGTTTGCTGTATCGCTGTAATAAATATTATTATGTAATAAACATTATTATACGTAGAATATTACAAATTAATATCTGGTTATAGTATCTGGTCGTACTTTAATTACATCCGGCTGCTAGTTCCGGCTCAAATTCGCTTGATACACGATACTGGTTTATTGGTTCTGCTATCATCTCGCTCAGTATCGGAACAGATGGTTAGCTTCTCATATGACACCAATAACTAAACATTATTAAAAAACTAACGCTCGATACTGAAAGGTTACTTAATTTTAAATTGTACCTAAAATCGTGCCATCCCTGTCATTTCGGAGCCGAGGAGTACCTAACGGGTTACCGGGTCTCCGACTCTAAGTGCAGGATTAGGAACGGGGTGGTTTTTAGTCAGTAAGAGTCTAACACTCCCTTCCGCCTCACAAAGGCGGAAGAAGTGATTCGATGATTCCCCCCCTTAAAAAAAACCCTGTCATTTTACAAATAATTTGTAGTGACAGAACTATACTTAACAGTTTAAACGCCATGGGGGTCACCGGTGACCGGCGTTAGCAGAGGATTTTCCTTCAACAGTTTTTTATTGGCAGTCAAAGCGCGATGTAAAATTGAGTGAGAGGAGGAAAAAGGAAGGCAAAGGAATACTTTGTTATTCTTTATGGTCTAAAGTCGTGTACGCAAAATATGGTTCGTAATTTATTTAATATTGTGGGTGTACTAAGGCTATGGGTCAGTCAAACACCAGGCCAGTTGAAAGCTTTGTTCCTACCAATAAAAATATATTTGTAAAACAAATATAACGTTCTGTTATGAACAAGGCCTTATTGTAAATTATAATCTAAACAATCCTTACATTGTTGTTAACAAAGAACCATACCTATAAATTATAATCTTATCAATCCTTACATTGTTGCTAACAATGAATTACTATACTTGTCAATTGCAATCTAAACAATCTTCACATTGTTGGTAACAAAGATCTATACTTTTAAATTACCACCTAAACAATCGTTATATTGTTACTAACAAAGATCTAAGCACTCTTACATTGTTATGAACAAAGCCCTATACATTTAAATTGCAATTAAAGCAATCGATACATCCTGTGGCACTTATACGCGCAAGTATAATTTATTGATTAAGGGATAACCCCCCACCACTGGCCATATAGAATAAAATATACGTCTTAGTTGTGTATAGAGTCACTTCAGATTAAGTTATTCAACTATTAACACCGTTCCGTTTTATATCACACAGTAATTATTGTAAGTCGAAAGTTGTGAAGTGAATAAAGAAATTATTAGCAGCATTTGTGGTGTCATTTCCCAAAGGGACTCCCGGAGCGCCATCCTAACAGTTCGTTATGTTTTCTAAGTAATTACGCAAGCATGAAACATGAACAAAACGACTTGTTATTCAAATATTGTGTTTCCTGTTCGCGATAAGGCCGCCATCCGCCATTGTACCCCTAAATTAACATAATGTTATCTGTTTTATATGTGCTTTACAATACGATAATTTTACTCATGTTGCTATGCATAGAGAACAGTTCGGGAAAATTTCATATTTTTTAAATAGCAGTTTTCGGAGTCTAGGGCTGTGCCCAGTGCATGACAGTAGTTTTGTGACACAGGGCACGGGTAACAAGAAAAAAGTGCATTAATTTACTCGGGTTGGTTGGTAGGGATTTTCTCACGGAAATTGTATTTAATAAAAACACACTTCGAGTGAGCCGGTCATCAAAATTCTCGGATGATGTCGGGATGTATCAAACCAGCTAGACATTTGGCAATACGTAGAGATGTAGCTTCGTTGTGCATTTTCTATCGCTTATACCACGGGGAGTGCTCTGAGGAATTGTTTGACCTGATACCTGCCGCATCTCTTCGCCATCGACATCGTTTTTTGTATAAAAACTTACACAATTTTTTTGGTTAAATCGCAACCTTCAGTTGTCAAATCCGTACTGCTCTACGGGTGCGAGACGTGGAAGGTCACGAAAGACATCTCCCGCCAAATCCAAGTTTTCGTCAACCGATGCTTACGTCGCATTCTCGGTATTTTCTGGCCCGAGACCATCTCCAATGTAGACCTATTGGAGAGATGCCGCGAAACTCCGATCGACCATCAGATCAAACGTCGCAAATGGGGATGGATAGGCCATACGCTCCGAAGGGGTCCCGACCATATTTCCAAGCAAGCGCTGGATTGGAATCCCCAGGGAAAAAGGAAGCGTGGCCGCCCTCGGCAAACCTGGCGTCGTACTGTGATAGCAGAGGCGGCGAGCATCGGAATGACGTGGAGCGAGGTGAAGCGAGAAGCTCAAGATCGATCGAGATGGAGAACCTCTGTGGACGCCCTCTGCCCCATCTAGGGGACATAGGACTATAAGTCAAGTAAGTCAACCTTCAGTTAGCACTCAATAAACACGGTTATTATGGCTACTTAATCATCCGCTAGACAGTATGGCGTTAAGACTTTTGCCTACTCTAATATCACATACGCGCGTCCATCAAAAAGATTTATGAAATTACTTTTGTCGTTAAAATTGATAAGTAGTTTTAATATTTTTCATTCTTATTTTTGGACTTCTAACATTTAAAAGCTTTTTAAGGTATTTGGCTTTTTTGATAATTTAATTCTTAACCACTTCGTTGATCGAGAGGACGCAGTTGAAACTGCCTGCCTGTCTGCTGACCCAAACCCGATAACCACTGTCTCGGGTTCGATTCCTACTTCGGGCATAAAATTGTGTGTTTTCTATTTACGAAAATTCTCACTGTTACGGAGTCTATCCGGTATATTGTATTACATGATTATTAGTATAACATTGACAAACAATGGCACTACATAATCGAATTCATCAAGAGAAATTCATCACAACTTACACATACTTAGAGGTACATACGTAAGTAAATACAGGTACAAATATTTGTAAGGGTACCAAAAGAATGAGATGTAAATAAGAATAACTTGAGCAGAACAAATTGAAAAAGTTTTCTATCATATTTCGGTAGTACCTACAGGCTGAGATTTCAACTTTCTATCAACTTAATAACTAAGTCAATATAAATCGACGATTTTCTTTACATAAACTAGGTTTATATACCTGATATATATATTTGAATATGGTACCTACCTAAAATAAAAATAGATATGAATAGACTATTCTCTATTAATGCTCATTAGAATATTTAGTCATAACTATCATTATTGTAAAAATATTATAAAATACCTGCCACAGGTGAGTGAGTGTTAAGTTAGGCTAACTAACAGCAATTATAAATTAGACTAGCTGTTGCCCACGACTTCGTCCGCGTAGAATATGAATCACAGAACATACCTTTTTTTGTTTGATTTTTCCAAAAAAAAGAAATAGCCTATTTTACTGCTTAGCACATCACCTGCCGATAAAAGTCCCGTCATAATCGGTCGAGCAATTCCAAAGATTATTTTGATATTACAGAGAGACACTCCAATTTTATTTATCTGTATAGCTATATATCCTTTCCTAACCTAATTGGTCGAAAATATACATGTAAAAATACCTCTAATAATCATTACACAATTCTTTCGTACATACATGTTTCAACAAAAACCAATAAATCGCTAAAGGTATTTACTTGTTCTGACATATACCTTTTAGTAACTATCTCATTATTATCAAGCTTACAGACTTATGAAAAGAAAAAAAAGAATATTTTACCGAAAATATATATAAAAAATATATTTACGGTATCAATAAACTTGTCAGTATGGCATGAGGGTGACGTAATGTAAAAACGTGACGATAATACTAAATATCTTTGTACGTATTATTATTGGTACATCGTGGGTACATCTCTATGTATCTGTGTAGTTCAATATATTTTATCTATACTCGGAATTTTAATTCGATTCCAGATTTGACAATTTCAGTGTTGCAACGTTATGACAAGTACTAAATAATGACGTTGCGAAATTATTCGATATGGAAATGCAATATTTCTGGATCGATTCTTCTCGTTTATAATTTTACTGCAGTAAACTAAGTATATCAGGAAATTAAATATTTCTGAACCGATAATTTAGTTTTGACGATTAATTAACGATCTGAGACTTTTCTTTTATTTTCTTTTATTTGAAGGAACATTACAAATAAAACAGATAGATGTATTATGGTAATAAGTTATTTTATAAATTGTCACCGTCATCGCTATCGCTATCATACACTGATTGTTTATCGATTTTTGTGTTCATCACTACACTATTATATGTGGTATCATTATTTCACAAAATGACAGTAGCAATTCAAATCTGGAATCTAATTAAAATTCTGACTATAAACCTCATTTCACGTCATGAATGACATCAACACCCTATACCCTAGACTATAGATATGGGTCACTGCTGACCAAAGGCCTTTTCCAGCACAGAGAACATTCATTTTTCACCAGTTATATCTAGAACATATGAGATACGGTATGTATTGCATTATACAGGGACAATTACAGAGTTCACTTAAAAAATATCAAAAACTGAGAGATACCTATATCGTCATATGCTGTCTTTTTAAGCTAGTAATTTAATTACCTATAAGCGGAAACTTGTTATTGGCCGTTTATCTATAATTTAATCTATCCTTATGTTATACCTAGCTGTAAGTTTTCCTAAAATTGTAAAATAAAAAATAAAAATAAAAAATATTCGACCCGTGATTAGGTGGTTGCTTGGTTGTCACATATCAACAACTTGATCTGCACCGAAAGGGTTATATTTTTTTGTCTTTGAAAACTTTGAATGAAAGATTAAATTCACAATATCATCAAAAGATATCGATAAAACTACAAATTCAGCAGCTGTAGAATAGAAAACTAAATTATATGGAATTGACACTTGTCAGTGACATCCCCATGCATTTTGATTTCTACTCTCTCTAGACAAGCGCTAAAGTGGTGTTTGGCTAAAGGCACAGGCAGACTGCTGGTTTACGACGAATCTTTTTGCTATATACCTACCTATTTTTTTATTTTTATTTTATTTATTCATAAACAAATTTACATTTGTGTCGAATACGGTTTTGAACCAAAATTAAAAATAATCACATAAAAAATCAAGAAACTCAGGTAAAAGCAATACAATTCAATTAAAATAAAACACAATCATACATAAATTAAATACATACATAAATAAAAACTTCATTTAACTTACTAATAATTTCAAAACAACATACGAGTAATTTAATTACATGTCAACAAACAATTTAAATGTGTCAGATTGGAATACTAAATATAAAATAAGTCACTAGTAATCTCAATTTTAGCATCAACTATGTTTATCTTTCAGAAACTCCTCAATGCTGTAATAACATTTCCTCAATAACAATGTCTTTAATTTTCTCTTTCTATGTATTCCTATATTTATATGTATAACCTTCCTTGGTATGTGTTAAACAAGATGGCGGAAGGCACGTACTTATGTTATAGTAGGTACAGTATTCAGTTTATTGTCGTATCGGGAATAATGCCGAGTGCCCGATTGTGTGGTTTTATTAAAGAATTCTTTGGAAAACTAACAACAATGCGTGCTGCTTTTATGTTTTTCTCCTATTTTCTTTGTATGCTGTTTTTTAATGCATTAGGAAGAAAGTAATGTAAGTAATGTTTTGTTAACGTTCTCGGTAAAGATTTCTAGATAATGTACAAAGGGTAGGCTGAGAGAAATAATGTTAAGTACATTATTACCTTTTTTCATGAAAATAAAAAGGTAACATGACATCATAATATCACGCCTTTTATCCCCGAAGGGTTAGGCAGAGGTGCACATTGTGGCTCTTAATGGCACTGTACAATGTAACACCCATTTTTTACTATTTATGTTATGAGTCCCATGTAATAGGGGGTGACCCTATTGCTATATATCGGGCACAATTCCAGACTCCGTGCTACTACTGAGAATTTATGAAAAACCCAGTAATACTTTGCCTGACCCGGGAATCGAACCCGAGACCCCTTGCCCGGCAGTCGCATTTGCGACCACTCGGCTCGTCAGGCAGTCAAAATAAAAAGGTATAGATTATAAACCTCTGTTTATCTTATGTGTAATACGTTGCGCTGCAGCCTCATCTTATATACACTTATATTGCTGTTACATAAAGCTGAAGAGCTTGTTTGTTTGCACGCGAAAATCCCAGGAACGACTGGTCCAATTTGAAAAAATCTTTTTATTATGGACCCATAACCTATTTATCGAGGAATATGCTAACATCATAAAAATATTAGGTATAGGCCTATAGGCTATAAACGTTACGATGAATGGGTGTTGAGTAGGGTGGGCGAAACTGCGTGAAGGTAGCTAATTCATTGATAAAATTGATAGAAATCTTACATTAAATTGTCCAGTACTTTAAGGTGAAAATAACAAACATCCGTTCATACTTCCAAACTTCACTCCAACCATTATATTGTATGTTAATATTGACTTTTGTCCGTCATCTAATAGAGCGGCAATATTTCCATCTTCTCCCCCACAGTGGTGAAAATTATATAGGTGTTGTAAACAAACTATTTGTTATTGATAACGATCGCCACGTAATTAAATTGGGCACAGTGGGCACAGCAAGCAACGATGAAGGCATAAATTGTTTTATATCAGCGTCGATCTTAATTAATGAACGTCTAACTTAGCGTTTGTGCCCAAATAACATTATATTTAGAGAACATTCGGTATTTAGAAGAAGTATTTACATTTTTGCAAATACAAGGTGTTGTTTTAAAGCCGCGTCATTTTCTAGGAGGTAACTCGGCTATCGATTCTGAGTCTGAATCAATAAAAAAAATTGTAGGTAAATATTTTTCATTTTTCTGAAATTACGGAAATCCATTAACGCCGCCGTCTTATAACTAGTTTTATAACGCGGCTTAACACACACAAACTCAAACATGTAATTGATATTATTCCTAATTCCATAAAACTCCACTAAGAAACATTACTGTCGCTTATTCTGAAATACTGTCGAACTTAAACTATTTATTATAGACGTATTTTTAACTATTGGCCCGAAATTTTCTCTTGCATTGAACTTTTATGACTTCTGTGATACGCCCACGAGAAATGACACGATTTCAAAACTACACCTTGTATGTTCTAAATTCTAGATTTGTAAAGTCCAAGGGTAGTAGAATTTTCGACAGCACACAATTCTCGGTCCCAGTATACGTATAAGCATTGCGTTTCTGATTAAGTGAAATGTAAAGAGGATTTATAATTTTTCATTATAATTTACTAGTATATAGAATTATGACTATACCGTGGGAGTTCTATATTTAAAAAAAAGAAAGAAATAGTAATATTTTCTACACAGAGCAAAACTCTAAAGTTATTACGTTCACTTATAAAGAACAAAGTACCACTGTTCAATACTACATATACATGTATATGTACATTAATAAAAAAAAGATTTTATAAAACTAGAGAAAATGAATACCTACTATCGGTTTTCTCAGCACGATGACAAATTATGGGACATGTGCCTAAGTGGCCTTTAGTTCTTCAAAGTGTAGTCTCATAATAAAGGCTTGCTTGAGACGCTTTGTAATAACTTATTTTGCATAATAGATGCACGAGTAGTTACAGCTGTTACTGATTTATGTACCCGTGTACTCGAAGGTTTACTTTTAAATGAGTCTACATGAAACTCTGTAGACTTTGTGGGCTTGCTTGTGACAGTTGCGTTGCAAATGTTTTATTCATTTCAATTGAATATAGTTTATTTTTATAGTAAGCTCGTCAATTGTATTGTAATATTTATGAACGTGCTTGCGTTTAACTACAATAAGAGAATTAGTAAGTAGCTTTTTAATAGGTTGTTTATTCTTATGTCCACCTGAGTATTTACTCAGTTTGATGTGATGGTGTGTGTTTAGTTGTTTTTGTGTTTTGTCTGATGATGATGAAATGAAACTTTTATGCAGGTTTTACCACGTTTATAAATAACGCCTTTCTCGATGTTTATGTAGTTAATCCAATTAGAATCTAATTATCTCATCGTAAGAACTGTTTTTATCTAGCTAAGGAGTAAAACTAACCAAATTTGTTTAAGTTGCAACGAATATTACGACAGTATTTTCATACATATTGAAATTTTAATATTACATAGTTTATCAATGTTGGAGGCTAATATTACTGGGAGAACGGCTGGGGCAATACAATTCGCGTTAGTGTGAAATTCCCCACCCACTGTGCGATATAATAAAGGCGAGGGTAAGGACCAAAGCGGGTGCATTTTACGCCAAATAGAATTTTGCCAATATGCTACTTCATAAAAGCATTAAGGACCCTTTTGGTTTTGATTTTAGAGCATTAGGACAGTGATTGCCTTTTATTCAATACATTTTTAGAATATTAAGTTAATTGGATGAGGATTGGATTTCGTTTTTGATTATTTTTAAGTAACGTTTAAGTGCTTGAATGGCTGGGTTTGCCAGTTACGTTCATATTATTATTTTGGATTATATTTTCATGTGTATTATAGATATTACATATAGAAAAGTTTTTATTATTAGAAGACATTTTTTTTTAAATAACGTTGCATCTTAATAATGTTTTCTCCGGTGTCGTGGGTGCGTTTACAAACATACAAGTTCACAAATACATGACACTCAGACTCGGAACCACAATCTGTGGATCACACAAAGAGTTTTCCGTCGGTGAACCAAACCCGCGACTTGTAGCGCGGCAACCAGTCGTTCAGCCACCGCGCCAGCCGTGCAATCAGTTATTAGTTTATTGGATTTTTATATCAAATTTAGTTGGAAAACAGACATTAAGGTATGTTATAATGTAAAAGATGGAATTCTCTCTTAAGTTTTCTCTCATTCGTCTCATAGTTATTCATGTAATAGAAAAAACTATGACATGAATAAGACGAACTAAGAATGACAAATTGAAATAAACTTAAGATTGAAAGTTCATCCCCAAAATATCTATTCATAAATCTATGGAACTTCTGATTTATTTAAGCTCCGATGAAAAATAAAAAAATGTATCCTATCTTCCACGACAATGACGACAGGTAGCGCCATCTATATGTATTACACTAATCGTGAACCATTGGCGTACGTGAGGACTGAGGGATATTCTACTGATATTAATTTTCTTACCTTATCCCATATAACTCGTTCAAAGAAAGGAATGGGTTATATTTTTTCATTTCGATTTCCTTTTAGTTGGGTGAGTAATCACGAGTGAGACAGCTGAAAAAGAGGTCTCAGGTTCGATTATAGAGTTAGACGGATGAACCGAAAGTGTTATTGAGTTAGTTGTGGTTTATACAGTAAACCACAACTACTATAGTAAACTATAACAACCTACTAAAACTACTATGATTTCCTACATAATTTCTCATACTCTGGATGTGATATCCAGACCCCGAACCACAATGAAAAACCCAGATAGGAAAACCCAAACGTTGCTATTGGATAATTGCACTTGTCTTTCAACTATCTAACTAAAACACAGTAAAAATGAAATATTTAACAAAATAACACGAATTTAATATCCCAAACTCATTAACTTGGGAACTGAAAGACAACTTTGGAAGCTTGAAAGGATTATAGAAACAGAATATTTATGTCGCGAACAAAAGCGGGCAAGCTGCTCACATGCGCATTTCTTTATAACTTGACTTCGTTGTCATGACAACGAGCTAACTAACTAAATGTTCTTACTAAGTACACATAAAGTTAGTAAGTGTGAGAGAGCCATGCTTCGGCACGAATGGGCCGACTCGACCGGAGTGATACCACGGCCTCACAGAAGACCGACGTGAAACAACGCTTGCGTTGTGTTTCGTCGTGTGAGTGAGGTTACTGGGGGCCTAATTACCCCTCCTCCCCTTTCCCAATCCCTGAACCCCCAAAATCCGTAAACCCTCAATACCAAAATGCCGGTATCTCACTCTGGTGTTCCAGGTGTCCATGGGCGGCGCCGATTGCTTACCATCAGGGGATCCGCCACCTCATTTATCGGCTTATTTCATAGAAAAAAGTTATACATATCCAGTTTATCACGGTCTCGGTTTCTGTTATATTTCCATACATACCACGGTCAGTTTATACTGGAAATGTGTGGTTTGATTTGTAGCTGTGTATACCTACTTAGGATTTTACTTTTTTATACATTTGTATGAATGATAGGTACTATTACACGACAGTCGGCTTCTTTGCCAACCGTCCATTATATATAATTAATGAACTTATTCAGTTTTTGGGGTCTTTTGATGGGGGAACATCATCTAATGACTTTTCCCGCCTGGGAGAGGCGACAAGAAGTGTCAGAGTGTTACTGACTAAAAACCACGCCGTTCCTACTACTGCAATTCGAGCCGGAGTCCCGGTAACCCGTTTAAGTCCTCGGCACCGTATCGGCATCAGCCTTATTGCGCCCCATTTTTTGTGTTATGATAGCTCTTACTGACATTAGTAAGACTACAGGCCTCATTCTCTTTTATAAAACATGGACCGCAATTATTAAACAAACAAATAAAAAAGTAACGAACTTCAGTAGTTACAAATACGACTTGAACATTAGTTCCAAAGTCAAAACATAGAAATCTAATTTCACAACAATACGAGTAAGAAGATCTAGTAATTTGATTCGGTACACACTACTCGAGTTTCTCTACTTTAATTCCTCCAGGGTAATAATAACTCTAGAGTCTCAACTAAACAACGAACAGACGCATGTTTGAAACTGCAATCTTAGAAACTAATACAAACAAACAAAGCATATACAATGTTGCACATCAAGCTATACCTTTTTGTTTAATTCATTTTCTATCTTAAATCATTGTGGTATTGTTGAAAATGTTATGTAGGTGTTTTAGAAATGGTAGCTTGATGTGCTGTCTAGTTATATTTGAATATGGAATGAATGTAGTGTGAATAGGTCCCTGGTTTGATGAGGCGAGGTTACTGAGATTCTCGATTTCGAAGTTATCACAAAAACTAGGTTGTCTCGGTGGACCTAGATCGGTGGATCTAGTTTCTAGAACAAGTTGTTTTACTTTGTGTAAAACTAAGGTATATAAGTGGTAGTGCAAATTAATTATTAAACCCTGATTTCCAAACTAGGCAAACCTGTATGTTGGAAGTCAGTGTTCGACCGTATTTTTAACTTAACTCGTCGAGTACCGTCATTATAGACACAATTATAGAACAATAGGTTGCGTTCACCGGTGACCGCTTGGTGTTTGACAGTTTAAGAAAAACAAAAGCTTACGTGCCTAAGGCTAGTAGACCAAAAGTATCAATTTCTAAAAAACCTCATTTCGGTTATGTTTTTCCTATAATATCAATATCTCCACTAGCAAGGTAGTCGACAAGAGAAACCTTATAGTATTGAATATTTGCTTCTTCAGTGAGACGGCAGTGTGCCTGAACAATGGTGGTTTTACCTCTATATCTGGAATCACTCCCTAGTTGAAAACATAAAAATGTGTAGAAACCTCAGACGTCGAGTGTGCCTCTTATAAAGCTTGGAAGTACTCGAATCATAACATCACGCCTTTTATCCCCGAAGGGGTAGGCAGAGGTGTACACAGAAGTAACACCCACTTTTCACTATTTATATTATGAGTCCCATGTAATAGGGGGTGAGCCTATTGCCATATACCGGGCACATTTCCAGACTCCGTGCTACTACTGAGAATTTTTTAAAAATCCAGTAATACTTTGCCCGACCCGGGAATCGAACCCGAGACCCCTTGCCCGGCAGTCGCACTCGCGACCACTCGGCTAACGAGGCAGTCGGCTAACGAGGAAGTACTCGAACTATATCGATAATAATTTACGAGGATATTTTTAAAATTGTGTCTTAAAATTTTTTATACTTACGAACGCGCGATACTTTGTAGCAATCATTTGCTCAGCTATTATATCAAACGTTTAATACAAAACTTAATCGTTTTCAATGATTTCGATGTCTTATAACACTGAACAAATCAATTATATTGATGTCATAAATTTATTATTATGTTTTCGGCTTACTCACGTAACAATTTGAATAGAGGAAAGTGCGCGTGAATTACGGCAGAGGGCGTGCAGACTCGAGTAGCCAGTAGCAGCGCGACAGTCGCCGCGTCGCGGGTCGCGAAATGTTGCTCATGAATATGACCCTCTAGCATCGCTTGAAACTAGTCGAGTTCCTCGTTAAATTATTACGTGAGTAAGCCGAAAACATAATAATTTATTCTGTCTCACGAAAGTTACAATACAAATATGTATTGATGTCTAAACTTCAGAAATTTATATTAGAATAGAAACCTTGTCTTAGTCTCAGTTTAAAATTTAACAAATTTTGTTTCACGCGGATTGGATCAGTTAATGAAACTTGAGATTTTAAGTAATTTGAGTATAGTAGTAGAGCAAGACACTTGTGGTGTTACGGGTCTATAGATTGAGCTCATCGCTTGCTCTCTATGCTATAAAAATCGACCGATTAACGCGAGTGAAATGAAAGCAGTAGGCAACCCATTTATCAATAAACAAAGAAAACCCAATAAACAACCTTATTGTTAAATACAAACAGGAGCCGTAGAAGTTCTATTAAGCAAACTCTATAGAAAGAACTTTAAAAAGTTAACAAGGCAGCCGTGAGCCTGAACTATTAAAGAATAAAATGGTTTCGTACGTCTGGTCTCCGATATTGAAGGCGGAGCATTACCGCTTTCTCGAAACTCGAATCGAATTCAATGATTTTCTTACTCTATTTAATGTATAGGAAAAGAAAGAGAGGTGATGTAAAAGTGGTGTTTTGTAAAGGTGTATCGGACAGCTCTGTTGCACTATCGGTCGTGGGTTGTGACTCAAAAGACAATCCAATTACAGCGAGATATAGCGGCGATGCTCTAATAAGATTGCAATCGTCGGTCGTCCAGATAGAAGTGTGGACAAGGATCAGTTTTGATTTTAATCTATTATTTCTTAATTGATAGCCTTTTCGTTGCTTCGTGCTTGAAATTAACGAGAGACTCTTGTTATATTATAGTAATGATAGACTTTACTATCGCATTGTTAGTATGAAGAAAAATACAGGCACAATGGCTTTAGGGTTGGGCTTAGAATTATTAGGGCTTTTCCAGCTTTTTGATAATCTGTTAGCAACAACTTGAAGCCTGCGTGTGTTCCGTACACGGTAAGACGCACCTACCCTATTCTATGGACTCATGGCATAACATTATAACATAATATGGATTACTGCTTCACCCTCCTGGAAATAAAAGAAACTTCATTTTCGTCAAATTAGACAAATAAGCATACAAATAACAAACTGTTTAGGTAGTAACGTAACGTACGTAACGTACAAAATACGTTTAATTTATATAACGTCATTAAAGCTAAAAAAGAAATTGCGAAAAAGTGAGACAAGATTGTTGTGCCTAATAAGGTTTGTAATCAACGAGAATTCTTAGAAAGTAGAGTTACGTCTCTTTTTACTAAGTACACAGATATTTCTTTAGTAATTTTTTATTTCAATTTGGGGACAAAATAAATTCTTGGCGCTTACCTAATTTTTTTCTGTCTCTAAAATGGTTAGTTTATATAAAGTAGGAACAACTAATCATGATTTCAGTATAATTAAATTAATATGTACTTATTAATAATAATGCCTATACATAACAATAATCACGAAAGTTATTTACAGATTTTAACTAACGTATAGCGTGAATATTTTTTTCGAACATTCGTCGAATTTCAAATTTTTATTCGAATATTTTTTGACATTCCAGTTTACTACAATTTATTTTTATTTACTTTTACTTATTCAAATATTTGGGAGATCGTCAGAGCCGCAATTAGGTTTTTATATTTTTCGGCATTTAAAAAATGTTAAATTATATTAGCTCTGAACATGTAAAATCGTCTACCTCGTCACGCGCGTGACTATTGAACAATATGGTTAGAGATCAATTAGCGAGACCTTTATATCAAATACTATTAAATTTTTTTAATTTAGGAATTTCTCAGAAACGTCTCGAAACGTCTCTGGAATTGTGCGTGGTTCATGACAAAAGGCTCACCCCACTATATAGAATGGAGACACGGTAAAAAGGTATAAACAATATCAAATGTAAATAAATAGTGTTTTACAAAACCATTCCAATATCAAACATGAGTGCGGTGACCTACATCAAAATGAATTTTATTATGCTGGATATAATGTTTAATAAACGTCATGTGGTTAGAAGGTAGGGTAGTCCTGTCCCATGTCACATACGACAATATTGTGCCGTTGTGTTCACCGGCGGGGCTTGGGACCCGCACATCGGGGCTCGGGACGGACTTTTACTAGTCACGTGATCTTGCACTATTTATTTCGTCACTCTATGACTAGTGACTAGTGCTGTGGTGTGTTGGGAATTTGTTAGTTATATACGTATTAATATATATTATGATATATATATTATGGTATATTATGATGCGAAGATTTTGATTTAATAGGGCTGTTCGTGTTAAATGTCAAATGGAATGTATGGTTATGTATTTTGAGGCTGGTTGTTCTATACCGAGTATCCGTTTTTCAAGCTTATTTAAATAAAGTAAATAAGCATTTCGAACAAAAAGCGAATATTTTTTTTCCAACTAGAAATAGTGTGTGGTAGACACGTATGTTTTATTTTCTCACAAAATTAAATACTTTCGACGATATATTAATTTAAAATATCGTGTGACGTCACAGCGTGCCACATTTTGTAGCACGTTATGACGTAACAACCTCCCACTCCTAAACTTAGCGCCATTTTATCCAAGTATCGCAACATAATACGAGAAAATAAAAAAATACATGTCTAATATTTTTTCATTATCTAACTGACGGAATAATTAGATTTTTAATTTTGATATCCAGAAACTACCTAATAGTAACCAACAAGGTAATCTTATGTTGGCAAGGTAAAATAAGTATCAACAAAAACAAAGAATATCATCGTCAATTTACCTATGACTTCTATATTACTTACACAAAGAAAAAGTGTTCTATAAAACATT
The DNA here is from genome assembly GCA_038387885.1 of Spodoptera picta. Lineage (NCBI taxonomy): Eukaryota > Metazoa > Arthropoda > Insecta > Lepidoptera > Noctuidae > Spodoptera > Spodoptera picta. The sequence goes on from JAZHFQ010000248.1 coordinate 200,642, forward strand.
ATATTCGTTGTTTTTTGTGCCTGTAACGGAGTAGGCGGTGAAAGTACAACACCCACTGTCGCTATTCACCACTGCGTAGATGTACTATTTCTAAAATTAGTTACCTAAAATTATGAAGAACCTTAAGCCACGCTATTATTCAATTAAAAACACAAACTAAAATAATTATTCTAGATAATCGCGCACAAACATACAGGTCGTACTGAGAACCTAATTCTTTTTTTTTATTGCATATGTAAACGAGCAGACAGATCATCTGATGGTAAGCAATCGGCGTCGCCCATGGACACCTGGAACACCAGAGGCGTTACAAGTGCATTACCGGCCTTTTGGGGATTAGGAGTTTGAGGATCGCTGGGGATTCAGGAATTGGGGAGATTGGGGAAGGGGAGGGTAATTGGGCCTCCGGTAACCTCACTCACACGACGAAACACAACGCAAACGTTGCTTCACGTCGGTTTTCTGCGAGGCCGTGGTATCACTCCGGTCGAGCCGGCCCATTCGTGCCGAAGCATGGCTCTCCCACACTTAACTCTTTCTTTGAAGTCATTTAAAAAACAGAGTACACATTTTTCATTAATCATGACGGTATTATTTTTACAACTCACAGAAGCAAGATCCAGCTTTAAACCACTTAAAAACAATCCACTCCACATATACTGTAGATAATAACACAAACTTAAGCGAAAGCTAATTAATAATGTAGTGTAACTCGTACACGCTAAGCGTTGCGTATTAACACACAAAGGTATATCATCACACATGACGGCAGTCTCATTTAGCGGATGTCTCGAATGGAAATATAACTGGGTGTGTCGGCACAGGGAAGCCAACAAACGGTGACTGGCACAGGGGAACAGTTTCATTTCCTTTCGCACATATTCACGAAGCGACGAACAATATCTCAGTAACAATGGCTTCGTAATTTGGACGAGATGGCGCCCGCGGGACAATACGTCAAGTGACTCATTATTGCGGAGAAAAGCTTCGGGCAGAAATCATTCTTCTCGCTAGCACAATGTGTGATGCGTGCGTGTGAACTGTACGTCACAATCGTCACCTTCCCGCAAGAAACTACTTAGTACTCCATAAACAACCTTATGGTACTAGGTTTAAAGACCAGCTGGATGTAACGAGGCTCTACTTAAGGATAAGTTCGCTTTTATTCAGTATTGAGAGGCAGTGGCCGCGAGCTTCCTCGCTCACCATTAGATGCGAGTCGTGACCTGTTCGAGAGCGCTGCTGTTCTGGCCATTATAGTGAAATATGCAATTATATTGTCGGCCTTTTTTGCTGTGACAATAGAGAGAATAGATGACTTCTATTACATAATATTACGGGTATTTTCCAACCAAAGATTTATGGTGGCAATTTTTGCCGTTATGTCATTAGTCACTGGTAATAAGGGCCGAGCCTATTATCATAATTTACAACTGCGAATTTCGATTATAAGGAACTGGGTAATGGTGTCTGTTTGTTTTGTAAGATCTTCTGACTTTTGTCTCTCGCTATAAATTATTTTATGTTCTGTCAGGCTTAGGTTAAGGCTCGAGACGGTCTTAGGTAGGATATATTGTTAACGACATGCTACGTATGTCGTCCTAGTGAATTTCATGACTAGCTTTATGTGATGTGTAATAGTTAACACTCATGTTATACCAATCTTCCTATACAATTTATTTTTAACTTTATATTATGTGATGGGACAAAAGAATGCAAAACGTCATGCCCACACAATATCAACATCTTATAAAGTAAATATTGATTTGTCAATTTTTTAAATCAAATTCAATGCTTGAGTATAGAAAGTGATGTAAGTTGTGATGTAGATAAAGAAGAAATAACTAGATACCCTGTTATATTGTTAAGTTTTCTCCAATATATTTTCTTGCTAGTTTATTATACGTGATATAATATTTACCTTTAACGTAGCACATACTTTATCTCCATTACTTTACCTAATCACAGTATTATTCGAGAATCATGTGTGTACATACGTTACAGTTACAGATGCGAAATAGGGTTGTTATTTCAGAGGTATTTCAGTATTTTGGGTGGCTGTATTGTGAGAGGCATAGGCCGTGTATATTGTCTGGCTGGGACAATACGACTCACGGCAGGTAATCTGTGCGGGGGCAAACACACGTCGTTTGTAATTAGCCATCTCACGTCGCCGCGACAAAAGGCAGGCGGGCCCCAAGCCATGGCCTTTGACTCGTGTTCCGGTAGGCGCGCTTCGTAAGCCATGCGTGTACAACCGTGCTACGATACCGTTAGGACGATACGTAGCCGCTACACTGCTACGTCGCTACGTCGCTACGCCGTAGCAATTCATTACAGACCCCCAGATAAAAGTATACAGGTTTCACGGAATTTATTTTCGTTGAATTATTGTAGTACGAAGTTTGTTGTGTAAATTATACAGTATGTTATGTTATATTCTAGGAAAGTAATCATACATTTACATGTATTTTCGTTGAACTTTGTGCAAATTACGTGTAACATATAAATATGTATGTACATGATAATATGTAAGTTTAAATTGATTACTGTTACGAAGAAACTAAAATAAAATTCACTCTGTTTATTGAATACTGGCAATGGTGACCATAGCGGACTTTAGCTATATCTACTTTTGTTTAATTGACTTCAAACTTAATAATAAATTTAGGTAAAACAAACATTAAAATACAAGAAAACATTTAAAACAAAATCGAATAGGTAAGTCACACGTAAACAGCATCAATCAATGTCAAGAACAATAATAAAAGCTTCAAAACTGACATTGACTAAGATTATTCTATTTTTGATATTTGTGACGTCACGATCAACAAGGCAAGCGGTAATATAAAGTTGGACAAATAAGTCATACTTTGCAATAACATAAGCAAGTTAATATGAATATCCTTGTTGATGTAGACATCAAAGCTTTAATATTTGATATTTTGCCAACTTTAGAAGTTATTATAAATGAATATTTTCCCCTTATACTAAAAGGTAGAAGTCAAAGAGAATTAATTTATATTACGCATATAAATGTTATTTAATATTCGAAGATTTTAGGTTAAGACAAATCAAGGATTACGTACTTTTTTTAAAGGGGTAAATCATCGAATGACTTCTCCCGCCCGGTTGAGGCGAGAGGGAGTGTAAGACTCTTACTGACTAAAAACCACCCCGTTCGTACTCCTGCCGTTCGAGCCCTGGCAACCCGTTAAATTCTCCGCGGCTCCGTATTGGCATCAGTCCTTTTGGACCCCATCCGTGGTGGTCTGATGGCTCTTTGAGGGGCGCGAGGAACAAACGCGCCGTACGTTTGGGTGGGGTTATGTACTATTAGGTATATTTTGCAACTTAATTAGAAGTCTTTGTACCTTTAATGCTTCAGCAGTAGATTTACCCTATATTATATATGACTACTAACATAACTCCCCATAAGTGGGTGCTTCGTTTTGTGGTGCCACTACAGTGCCAGTGGTCCCTTTTTTATGAGTTAAGCTGGTAAACGAGCAAACCGATCCGATGGTAAGCAATCGGCGCCGCCCATGGTCTCACGAAACTCTAGAAGCGTTACAAGTGTTGTTCACGTCGGTTTTCTGTGTAGCCGTGGTATCACTCCGGTTAAGCTCACCCATTCTTGGGGAAGTATGGCTGTCCTTACTTTCCTTTAGAATATTAAAAGGTGCGACGTCATATTTATACTACCCAAAGAATAACTGTAAATCTTCATGGACATCAAACATTAGCACAAACATCTATAACTGAATGTTACACACATATGTACGTACATTGTATGAGAGTGTGATGTGTAGGTGTTCCAGGTCATTGTTTAGTCACGTTCAATTTTCTGATAGCTCTTTGAATATCATGTTGCCTGACCACGCCTCACTACTAACCAAATGTTGTATATTGTGTTTGTGTAACTGAACGCGGATTTTAACTAAATATTGTGTACAATGCACACATATTGTGTAGTGTACACATAAATACCTCTAATAACGTGAGTAAGCCGAAAACATAATAATGTATTTAGTATGTCTCACGAAAGTTATAATACAAATACATAAATGTAGTTTAGTACAATTTACGTGAAACTTTATATTCGTTTCAATATTTTAATGAGCAATAAATGAGTGAGCGAGATAGCAAAACATAGAGAGAAAAGCTCGTAATCAGTATTTGTCTGAAAAAGATACTGCTTAGAAAGTATATTACAAGTGATTTCTTATTGCTAAGAAATCACTTGTAATAAATATACCTCTACGTACTTAATTCCCAATGAAAAATAAATACCTTTTGTTAGGTAATTCGAATCATTGTAAGCTTTATCTTTATAACACAAACGACACTATACAGGCCTCTGTAATCCCTAGAAGGTTGATTGGAGGCATAATTCGGTGCTTAAAGCCACAAGCTACTGACGAAGGTACCATCCCATGAGAGCATATCCCCATTTACCAGCATAATTCTAACTCGGAGACTGTAACCGATTGCCAATACCAAAACCCAATTAAACTTTGCCTGGACTGGGATTCGAAGTCCGACGTCAAATTATTCAATGCGCGTAGTCTCGAAATAGCCCATAGACTTGCCTACAAAGAGGTAGGCTTACTGAAGATCGATAATAGAAATAGTATTTTTAAACAATGTTTGAACCTTTGTTGTCAATTTAAAGACAGTTATAGCTTGTAGCTTGGTGAGGAAACTTGTATCTTGATCTGAAACAAATTAAGTTTAAAATTGAATGAATAAATGAATGAAAAACCTTAAATGGAGTGAGATTCGAGTAATGTTGCCATGAGTATATTTTAAATTAAGAAAGTTATTACGGATACATTGCGATGCATACTCATACATGTAGAGGTATGTACATACATCGGCCTGCACTATAAAGATGATTAATTTTTTGTCTGCGTACGAAATTCTTTTATTGATTGTACGAACAGTACCGAACGCCTGAATTTCATGTACAATACAGATAACAGGTTACATGTACGGGTCGTTTGTGAACATATCCAAAAAAAGAACGAACGAATGAACAACTTTATCAGTGTGTGGAAGGTTTTTTTACATTTTCCGCGATGTTTTTGCTTAAAACGATTTCCAGTTTCGTGTCGAGCACGTTTGCGCTGAAACGTGTTCTTGTGCTGTAATATCAATTTTTAGATATTATTTTCTAAAATTATGGCACAATTTCTCGAATGTATTGGGTATTTTTTCTTAGATTTGAAATAGAATTCTCCGTAATAGAAATATGTTAACGGTTACATCTGTATTTTTTAATATAACATCTTGTAAATCGGTCTCAACTCTCAATGAACGGTTGCCGTCTTGAATGTTGTTACATTGTCTTGTCTAATATTACATTCATATTATACACAAACAACCATATTGGCGTTCATATTCTTTCATGTCATCCACTCAAAAGACTTTGAAGTACCTACATATAACTCATTCAGCGGTTTCGCAAAGAACCTTGAAAGGCAGGTAAGTAGCACTTTCTTCCCATAGCTTTTAAGTTCCTTAAACGTACAGTCCCATACAAACAAACGAAGACTTAAGGGTTCAACTTTGTGCCTCTTTCCATGTTTTCCCGTTTTATATTTAAATTCTCCGTAGTACAAACTTTAAGGGGTTTTGTTCTTTTATTTTATTGGTTTATCACTTCTATGTATTTTCTGGTTAGGGGTCGTTAAGGTCAAGGACTGTTTTTAGTTCGTTGTGTCATTCATTTAATAGTATTTGAGGTTGAGTTGAGTGGAGATTTTATAATAAACAGTCTTCACTGTAACTGCTAAAAACTTAAAATACATATATTCAATAGTCCTAGAAAAATGGAAACTTCTCCAATATTTGGTCGACCCTATAACACGACACAAATAACTGATGAAATAAAACTTGACCTACCCCTTGATATAACTATTCGTCATACTTTGGATAATGCACGAAGCCACACGAATGGCTATGAACATATTGATAACAGTCTATACAAAGTTTTTTATATCCATAAATTGGAATGAGACCCGGTTCATTTTATAATACCCGGTTATGTATTCCGAATGTAACTCGTATTTATTCAAGCTGCCGTATAAACTTTGGGATCATAATGTGGGATTGGCGCCGGGATGTTACGTCACGACTGGTTCGCAGATTACATACACACATACATACGTAGGTAAGTTCCTATTATGTTATTTTGTATGTAGCTTTGCTCGTGACTTCATTCACCTGAACAAAATAAACAAAATAAAAAATACCTACACACGTACAGACGACAGTACTATCTACTTATTTTTCATTATTATCTTTTTTGAACATAGGCCACTCGTACTAATAGCACACTATTGAGTTGAGACTGTCATTTTAATATTGAGAGAGCAAAGTAAAACGAGATATTCCGTAGATGTTGACAGAGACCAATCAATAGCAGTTTCTGATAAAAATTAACCTATTAAAGGCGATCTCTTAATCATACTTATACAACAATCAGTTACCATTTAAAATTATGTATACGCGGCAATGTACAGACACCACATTGTACGCTCCGCTTCCGCCATTCAGTTTTCATTAATCTTTGGTTAAATATTTACAGAAAGTGGAACCAATATTAATAGTAGGTATGTATGTACATACCTACGTATAAATTATTATGTTTTCGGCTTACTCACGTAATAATTCGACGAGGAACTTGACTAGTTTCAAGCCATGCTAGAGACTCATATTCATGAGCAGCATTTCGCGACCCAAGTCAAATTATTACGTGAGTAAGCCGAAAACATAGTAATTTATTTAGTATGTCTCACGAAAGATACAATACAAATACCTACGTATGTATATCCATTAAAACATTGGGAGCTATTATTTGAGTTATAGCGACTACCCTAATTGGTGCCAATGTCTGGGCCAACGTATGGGGTCGACGTTACAGATTCATGTAAAAGTTGTAAAACTAGAAAGATGGATTCATAACATAACATAATGCAACATGACGCCTTTTATCCCTGAAGGGGTAGACAGAGGTGCACATTATGCCACAATCTATCACCCACTTTTCACTATTTATGTAATGAGTCCCATGTAATAGGGGATGAGCCTATAGCCATATATGGTGTACGATTCCAGACTCCGTGCTACAACTGTAATTTTTTTAAAAACCCAATAATACTTTGCACGACTCGGGTATTGAACCCGAGACCCCTTGCCCGGCAGTCGCAGTTGCGATCATTCGGTCAACGAGGCAGTCTTCTGGATGAATTCAGTTAGCTAGATAGCAGTTTTCCACAAAGAAGTCAACTCAGTCTTAACAGTACACCCACTTTTGATTATATTTACATGAAACAAGTTTACTATAGTACACAAGAACAATTCCACTTGTGTTACAAAGTATTTAAAATAATTGAAAAGCTTCTGTGCCCGTACAAAAAGAATATACAAGATAATACGTTGTACGTATATGTGCACTTATTTATATTCTTCATCTTCTTCATGCAGTCTTTGAGTAGTTTGTCTCTTTTACTTTTTAACTATGTAACTACTATGAAGTCTGTTTGCTTTAGTGTGTTAGTATATTCATATAATAATTTATATTAATGCCGTTTTTAATACGTATGTTAGCGTGCGAAGTTTCTAAGTGCGGGCAGCCCTCCCGCTAGGTGGACCGACGACATCGCCAGAGTTGCGGGCAGCCAGTGGATGCAAGTGGCGAGTTGTCGTCCCACGTGGATGACTAAGCCTTTGTCCAGCAATGGACGTCTTTCGGCTGTTGATGATGATGATGATGATGAAAATGTCAGAATGAAAAGGTCAGACTGGGAGAAAATGCCTGCGGCATTAAGTCCACAGTTATGTACACTTTGTGCATAAAGCTTAAATAAAAAAAAATGAATAGATATAGTTTTCAGAAAATAAACATATAACATGTAATTCGATAGCTGCCAATTAAGATGTGGAGTTGGACATACATCCAGCTCAGAAATTTTACCATGACACTATTCCATTTTGGACTCCAATGAATAGTGCGATCTTTAGAGTTGGACAGCAACTAGTACTACAGTTAGTATAAAAATAGATAGAAGATAATAGATCTTCAGCATAACACCATTATCAATTCATAAATCAAACATTCACGCATCGATTTTAGGTACAATATACCTATTATATAGAGGTATAATGTCATTTTTGTCCCATATATTACATCACGGGGACACCTCGCCGCGGATAGCCAACGAATACGGCCATAAAGTAAAGTCACATAGACAACATGTTATCAATCTGAATTGTAACCTGCGTTCTATGCGGGCGTGAATGCGGATAGAGTACGGTTGAAAAATACTACGTATTAGATAGTGTCGTTACGTAAAAAGGTTGTTGTTTGGTTGTATGTAGAGGTATATCTTGTTTTTATTGGTTGTGTTAAAGTGACAATATTGTGATTGGTATTTATTTATTCGTTTTGTCTGCTTCAGTGGGCATCTTACTTTTTTTTGTTTTGTTCCTATGCTCTATTGCGTGGTAAATGATGTTAAATGCATCGAAAAATATGGGATTTGGAAAGGTACTCAAAATATACGTTACAACTTGATCTTTATTACACTTCTTAAACTATAATACTTTTATAATTTGCCTTTACGCCCAACGCCTTAATGAACAATACTATCATAATTGATACGTCAGTTCAGTATGCAATTGTAATGACTATAGAACTATAACTACTTCTACTTCTTTATTACTTCACAATATAACATCACGCCTTTTATCCCCGAAGGGGTAGGCAGGGGTGCACATTGTATCAATGTAACACTCACTTTTCACTATTTATGTTATGAGTCCCATAGTCCCATGTAATAGGGGGTGAGCCTATTGACATATACCGGGTACAATTACAGGCTCCGTGCTACTATTGAGCATTCAAAAAACCCAGTAATACTTTGCCTGACATGGGAATCGAACCCGAGACCCCTTGCCCGGCAGTCGCACTTGCGACCACTCGGCCAACGAGGCAATTTATTACTTCAGTTTGGCATATAGACAGGACACTAGGTATCCAACTTTAAACCCCGTTCAGATGTTCTCAGTAACTTTACCACTCATCCGTATAACACTTGACAGTTGTGCAGTGCATGCTTGGACAACAGACGTACAGATTCTTTTGTTTTTGTCTCAGAGAACGTAGAAGAGATCGTACCACGTGGTGTTTTGTTTTCTAATCTTCTGCACCTTCTCTACTGTCAAACACCAAGCGGTCACCGGTGACCGCAACCTATTGTTCTATAATTGTGTCTACAAAACCGGTACTCGACGAGTTAATTATTTGAGTGTTTTACGACATTATTTATTAATGCAATTATATATTTAGGCTCGTATTTAGGCGTTGATTTGACTCTTCTTTCAGTTCAATTTACTCAATTCCCGCAAGGAGCAAATATTTGTATTTGTCAAAGATTTCAATCATACTCGTACATGATTACACAAAATTGATAATTGAACGAAATGTTTTAACGGAAATTTAGTGGTATTTGTTGTTTACATTACGTATGTAACACATAAACACACACACACATAAATCTAACAACATGCCATTTAATAACATACCTAAAATAAACTATGTATAAGTTTAAGTTACAATACATCTTAACAAACATTTAGCAGTCAATAAATGGTCTGCAACAACAGTTCAGACGTCCGTTTACCCGTTGACAAGTAACCGACGGATTAACAAATGTATACGCTTTACCAACACCCTGTATTGTGCTGTACATAAATATTTTGATACTTTGATCGTCAGCAATCTGTTTGTAGTGCCAGTTTCGAAATAATCATTTCGATCCTTGTTTGTATCATTGTGATTGTTGATTCTAATCATAAAGTGTTATGGTTTTGAATTTTGATTAATTATAGACTGACAGAGAATACTTAAAGCATTCAGTTCCTCGATGAACAATTTGTTTGTGCATGAAGCTTTATTGTGATATAGTGCGATCGTTGAAATTGAGACATAAGTTTTACTTAATAAGTGGAGAAAATTATCAAAAATTCTTGAATATATAATAACCCTTTTTTTTTTTTTTTTTTTCGCCCGGGGAAAATGCCGTGCATACCCGGCCCGAACCCAAACCTAACCTAAGACCAAACAAAGTTTTTTACGTTACGCTAAACAAACATGTTTTAATAATAAGTTCAAAGTAATGTAATTAGGTACAATTTTCATAAACGATTATTTTATCAGTACAAGCACCAATAAACACGTACATGAATGTTCCACAAACAATGATGGTCATTGACCCGCGACTTGGACCAAAGGGCCGGATATCACAGCGCTATTTCTGTCGACAAATGTCGATGTGTCCCATCACTTATGTATGAGCGTGGTGCCTGAGCCCTTACCTAGACGAACTAGGGAATAAACAGACTTAAGTAAAGTCTATTTATTGCTTTAGTTATTTTGATGCTTGCAATTGGAGATATAGTTTAGTTTCTGATTCAAAACTTACAAATTTCATTACAAGACACAGTTGGGAGCAAAGTATCGTAGCCACTAGCGATTTTTTCATTTTATAGAACTCTCTGTAACTTTCAAAAAGGTTAACTAAATTGCCTTTTATTCGACATACGTTGCCAATTACTAAAAATTTGGTTTAAAAAATATTCATCAAGAAATGAAAAAGAAAAATGCTTGTGGCTCCGTTTTTTGCTGCGTAATATATGTCTATTCATAAAAACATTTCATTAAAGTAAAAAAAAAACAAATCGGTTGTCATATTAATTTTAAGTTCCATAAAGTCTGAATACTCACTTCTTTGTACCCATTTCAAACTAAATTCATTAAAGACCTAAAAGCGTAACAAGAAAGTAAATAAACCTATTCAGTGATAAAGTGGCTGAGCGATGGGCGATTCCCAGACGAAACACATATTTAAGTTACTTACATACGTATGAAAATATTAACGCGTATTATTCTAGTTATTTCTGTTCTTACATCGAACTATAGTTGCATGAAATCTGAGGAAATGAGTAATGTGGGGAAAGTTCTACCACATGCCGTGGCGGAAGCAAGAAAACTCCTTAATGATCGTTGCACGTGACTTTCGGAGTGATCTATTTTCGAACATGGACAAAAAGTATTAGTGCGAATGGTTTAAAAACTTGTGCATTTGAAGTTATTTTCTTTACTAATATCATCTAGTGTACAATTAGTAACGAAACCATATTACAATGAAGAACTTAAACAAGACAAGCTCGTTCTACTAGACTTTGATATAAAAATACACCCACCGCGACCCGAACTCACAAAAAGAGTAGACTATACTCGTAATTCGTTCGGCAATATCTGAAATGCCAAGCTATGGCGTGATATGAAAGGACGGCGACGGGAGTGTTAGGAAATAGGTTCCCGCAGATTGATGGAGGGCTTTTTCTGTCATGACAACACGGTCGCACATGAGACTACGTTTTTCCAGATTTTTCGAGAACTCATTGTTTGCGGCATTCAGTATTTCTCAGCTCTGGAAATGATGACGTCAATATATTCCTGTTTTGCATTAGTTTTTTGTCCATTCCTATTTGTAGAGCATATTTCACGCACGCTCATATGTTCCATCGGTTTGAATAGGTTTAATAAGAAAGCTTATTCAATAACGATGACAAATACTCGGATCCTATAATGGAAATGTAACAATAAGGGTTCGGGTCATTGTGATTTGGCAGAACTTGTGTGCTGTTCGTGTAATATTAGAATATTCACTGTCAAAGTATGTTTAGTTACATATACGGTATGAAAGCATATTTACTTATCACGTGTTTTCTCCGTTGAATAAGTCATCTATATCAGTTATGTTATTGAGTGTTTTGTATGTAAAATGATAGGTATAAAATTAACCATGTACAGTAATGATCACGAAATCACTTCATGGTACATACAATATTTTAAAGTTGAACCTTTTTGACTTCAAACCTCACCACAATACAAACGTTCCCCTAAACAAGGTTAATACCTAAGTCCCATGAGAGTTCACTCCACTAAGCTAGAGGTGCTGTAACGTCAAAAATCAGAGTGTCGTCATCAAAGCCAGTCATCTAGATAGATGGCTGACGCCCGAAGTGTCCTTGTTGCGTCGTTCGTTATCCACGGTTAAGACCTGTCTGTATCGTTTAAACACCGTTCGAAGGGCATTAATGGCTAAAATTGCTTGGCAAAAATGTGCTCCGGTAAACCTGTAAGGCCTACTAATAGAATATTTATAGAGAAACTAACTTCGACATTGGCAAATGGGTTTGAGTATATGATGTATGTATGTTGTCAATCTTCTATCGGAGACATCCTATTCAAATATTGGCTTTACCTTTCATGCGTCGAAAGAGTTGACGTTCTACTGTCTGCGTTAGTAGTTTAGGACCAATAAGAAAGGCTTTTGTTTTGTTAAAAATTTACATGGAATTTTAGCAAAGGTAAAGTAAACGAAAGACAGAATTTTTTAGAGTAGAGGTATTGACACTTTTTTATTGGTTCTAGCTTTGATAACGTTTTCAATTGATTATTATGTTACTGTTGTAATAGTCACGTCACATATTACTCTGTGTTTAAGTGCTCTCAGCCATGGTACTGAATAAATAATGACATTTTTTAAATCGAAAAATCACAGCGATACTTCGCTGAGTCCGGAAATAGATTCCAGAAACTGCCGCTTACCAGTTGCGCTAATGACTTTCAGATGAACATGGCAAGCAAACGTATTACTGGATATTTTCAAAAAGGAATATAGAATTAACATCAATAAAATCTTTATAAAGAAGTTAATACTCCGTGACAAAGCAAACAAAAAGGAAAAGATAAAGCTGCGTTCACACTCGATCGCAATAGGGTGGTAACAAGAGTGATTCCCGACGAGATTCTAATGGCGCAGTATCTTTATTGGGCATATTTTTCGATTTCCCGAAGTATGCTCCCGCCGTTGTGATGTACGGGTCAGCGGCCGCCATATTCGAAACAAAGTAACATGTAGATGTATAGCCATAGAGTGCTGATTTGTACAAGTCATTTACTCTGATAAATGACTGGCCGGGAAAAGGAATTACTTTAATACTATGGGATTTGTGAGCTTAGTGAGCGCAGGTTTATAGCGAATTTGGCAGAGAACTTTTAGTTTGTTATTACTACCATGTGCTATTTACTTATTTACTTAAAAAATAAAACAACTTAAAATATAAATAACTAAAAAAAATACTTTATTTATTAATAATTGTTTTAGGCATGACATAGCGCGAACAGTAAACAAATAAATATGATTTAAATTGAAAAAAATAATATTACACAACTAAATTATTGTAAAAGATTATAAAGCATAGTTGATAAATGCACCTCCATGTTAAAAGTCTAATTTAAGATTTTAAAAATGTCTCGAGAATTTTACGAGACATTCTAAATTCTTAACAGCATACCTATTTTAAAAATTCACTTGTAAAATTTTTGAAAAATGCAAGTCGTCGAGTTGAATTTCTTTGCACAGAAAAAAGTATTTTGAAAAAAAATCGTCACATATTCTTAAAAGTACTTACTTTACCTTTTGATTTTATGTAAGCCAATAAAAGTCTACAAAATAAATCTAGGATAGGTATATTACATTCCTGCTTGGTCTACAATATGAGGTCAAATCTAGATCTCACAGATCGAAAACAAACCCCTATTTCCTATTTTCCTTGCAATGGCATTCCAATATCCCGCTGCCGAATCTTCATACAAAAAGATTTTCGTTTTATTAAAACTCGTACATAATTTCACCAGGCGTATCTATTGTTTGGGAGACAAAGGTTTGTGTAATATCATAGTGCAAGCTTCATTTCATCTACGTATTGTTTTGGTTGAGAGTTATGAAAAATTCGACTTCATTCAAAAATGTCTGCATTGCATGCTACCTGAAAATTTTCTTTTATATGGAGTACAGTACAGTTGGAAACTGAAGTGTTTATGAGTAACCGAAATAAAGCAACGGTGAGCGCGCGAGTACCGAATGCGAACGTTTGTGAAGTTAATTTGCTTTTAATGATGCAACTGAGAGAGTAGCACGCTGCTTATTACTGAAGCACATCGTTGTAGGAATGTATTGTTTTCAGTAGTTAGTGTTATCTTTATGTATTTATGTATGTATGTATGACGCTAACAGTTCGTGATAGTGCTGGTGGACTATCAGTTTCGATTTTTAATGTACATATGTAATATTAAAAGGTTCAGGTTTATCAGTCGTAGAAAGAGTAGTAGTGGTGACAAATGTAGGTACGTAGTCTACTTTGCAGTCACTCGCTAATATTTATCGAACCCAATACTATTTACATACTTTTGTAAACGCTGTTTCAGTTAAAGTATATGTACATTATATTATATACTTAGACCTTAATCTAAGGTTGGGTTGCACCAACTTACTTTAACAATAATAAACGTCAAAATTACTGTTAAAATATCGGTTAGGTCAAAAACATATTGCACCAATTGAAAAATTGTTAAATGACGTCATACTAACTAATAATAAAACTACTTTCTGTGATGCAACTAAGCCTTAGTGTGTAATCCTATGGTAACCCAAAAAATGTACAAGACAATACACCAGTACTTTTACTACAATAAGAACTAGATAACTTAAGTAAATGCTTTGCTTTCTGATCATCTAAACGAAGAACAATAAGTAGCTAACAAACAGCCAATTTTATTTAGAAAGCTTGCCGATAATGAGCGTTAATCAGTGTGTATGTTACAGTGGAATAAAAATAAAGGGTGTGAGACGTTGATAGCTATCCTCCCCTTGATTATATCCCCAACTCTACCCCATTTCCTCTTTCATTATTTTCCTCATATGCTTTCGAGTCTGCTCAGTCCCCTTCTAATCAAAACGAAATTGATTTACGAGTTAGTTTACTATGATTACTTTATCTGTGTTGTGTATCTGATTGTTTGCGTTGTAAGTTATAACTGTACAAATATAAAATGGTAAAATTGGCACGGTGGCTGTGTAACTGGCTGACGTGTAACATGTACTGAGTTCGGATTCCCGCACGGAACAACTCTTTATGTTATCCACAAATTGTTGTTTTGGGTCTGAGTGTCATGTGTAGGTGAAACTGTACGTTTGTAAACGCACCCACGACGTAGAAGAAAAGCCTAGAGTGCGTAGCCCCGCATTATATTGTAATTTTATTAACTCCGAGATGGATGCTCTTCTTAATGACGGTTCTCATGAGAAAATAAATTACTTAAACCGTGTAATATAAAGGCATGGTCAATTTTTATTAGTTTCAGTTCAGTTATAACATTAGTCTAAGTTTTTATCATAGGTAAGAATAAATGTATCGAACAAGTCTGCGTTATTATCAATTAACTTCACGACCATCAAACTTTCCAAACATTCCAGACTTATTTTAGTTTCTACGTAATCTTATAACGTGCAGTAATATGATCTACAAAACTGTTATGTTTGATATAATTAATTTTATTTCTAGAATAACAGAACACGATCTTCAGTGACCTAAAGAGCAACACAAGAATTACGCTTGAGCGAACTTGGAACACAATTTTCTTCGTTCGCGACTGTACTTCATAATACAATAGCGGCGAAGGAATAGTTAAGTATCGAGTAGTAATAAGAGTAATAACTTGGCTTGGCTTACATAGAACTTCGGATTAAGTTGCGTTTACATTGGTTATGATGTTGCATCCAGAGTTAAATATTTTATTTATATATTTAGATTTAGTACAAAAAACACGTGTACAGATGGCCCTAATGCCTTGGGTATTGTCTGACAGTCGACCAGAGTAGGTTAAGTATTGAGTTACGTATTTACGAAATATGACTCTCTTTCTTCTTTGATGACTACTGACTGCTTCATTGGACCATTCATTGAAGTGGTTGTAAGTGATACTATCTAATTAAGAGTCTTGGGTTCGATTCCTAGGCCGGATGAAGTATAGAGTCAGGGGTATTCAGCTTTTTGAAAATTTCTCACGGAAATAACACAGCCTTTGACGACATATGTATGAAACAGGCTGCAAAACAAAACATTTTCTTTAAGTCGAATCTATCGCGAGGCAATGTAAGTAGTTGTTATTCATACATTGGCCCAGTTACTTTGCCAATATAAACTAAGCCTTAAGGACAAGCCAGCGCCTTCTGTTTGCGGTAATTAGATAAGTTGGTAGATATACAACCGCTGCCCTGGCCCGTTGTAACACGACTACTTTATACTTGTTGCCTAGTAATTAGAACATTAGCGCTGTCCCACAAAATACCTCTATAACGAGTTAGTGTTCAACGTGAAATTACCCATTCATTAGTGAAAGCATTTTCGTCAGATTGCTTAATGAGCGAACTGAATTATTTTGTATACAGATGTTGGAACAGAAGAAAATGGTTTCTAAAGCATTTAGTTATAGAAAGATGTGTAGATGCAAACAGCAATAAAATGTTCAACAAAATATTCATAATTGTCTAACTTCCCGTTTGTAAGTCGTTCTGGTTTTATTTCCACAAATATCTCCCAGTTTAATAATTGTTAAAAATTTAAACGAGAGAAGCGTATAACAACGAACAAATTGTTTCATATAAATGCAAATTATAAAGAATTTTAATGTTTCCCGGAAACATTGTAATATAGGCGAAGTTCTCGACGATGTTGTATCGTGTATCGCGAAGAATGCTGTGGTACAACTGGTTGCTACTCGTTACTTTGTATTATGCGATTTAAATGTGTTCATAATAGTAAAATTGGTATTATTACCATTATAAACGTAAATGTTGACAATACGGTCCCTTTCCTCGGGCATATTTTTTGTTAACAAGGGTATTATACGACTTAACGTGTTCCCTTGAAATACGAATATTTCTGCGACCTTTGTCAGCATTTATTCGAACCCATTTTACTCGCAATGGTTCGTATTAAGTTTTCAATCGATGTGCGTCCTAATTTGCATAATCTGAACGCAAGCATCTCTTTTGTTATACTAACAAAGGATTTCAATAATCCGCCGTTGCTGTACGATCGTCTTTTCGATGGAGCCGAGCTATATTCGACTCGATGCTGGGCACGTAGTCAACTTTCAGCGTAGAATCGGCCGACGCCTGCAAAAGTTAACCCAAGTGTCATTCGCTTTGCACCCACAAATAATTCTTTGCCCCACTTGTCAAACTTGTCACAGCATATTTTCGTCCTTTTTCTGTGATATTTTACATTTATATGTGAGACCATAGTCGCAAGGGAAATTACGTAAAGGTGCTTGTGTCAAATTGTCCAGTAGCAGGGATAAGCGAAGGATCCTAATGCACGCGCATTAATGTCGTTCGCGCGAGTCGTATTTTTTTAAATGGGACAAGCCCGCCACAACCTCCCAAAACCGCTGCAACTCCTGTAAGCCAGGATCTACAGTAGATACAACCATGAAAACACCGGAACATTGAAGTCCGGCGCGTCCCAGGGACATGAGTAACTGTCTTGGTTCCCGCAACGAAGTGAATCAGAAGATATTATAAGAGGAGAAGAAGAAAAAACTATAGTTTCCACTTCCCTCGGTGAATTACTGCAGGAGCCAGAATGAATTAAGTCAGTCAGCGCGAGTCGTATATTCGGTATAGCTGTTACTCGCTGACAGTTACATAATTGTTGTTATGTGGCGCGGTGATAAATGTAAATCACTTGTATTCCGTTCACGACAGAAAAGTTGTGAATAACTAAATTAAAAGTTGGTCACGTTTCCCTCTTTTCCAAATCATCACGTCGTTCGTCCAACTCCTAGAATTAGGAAAGTTGTAAACTTGTAATGGATACACGCATTTTGTGAAACGTACTTTTACCTTTATACTTGTTTTATATTTGGCAGTTGTTTTTAGTGCAGACTGTGACAGCGCGTATGAATAAATCACTCAATATGAAAATGGAGTGATTTGTGATGAGTCAGTGTTCGTGTTTCGTTGGTTGTTAGTCTGGGCACGTCGCTCCAAGTCCTAGAAGTCGGTACCTCGCTGGGTTCCAGATATTTGTCAGTGCTCAAGCGTACTAAGTATATCGGACGCTCGCTCATATAAAACTTGGCAGTGGATACTTCCATGCTGTTCGAGAGGCACAGGTTACTGAATGTAGTTTTGTATTCAAATTGTTATTACGTACTCTCTCTCTTGATTTCTTTCGAGCGAGTTACTTTGCTTAGATAAAATGTTTTATTTGTTTTTTATAGCGTCTAAAAGTTAAGAATGGCCAGGCGTTGGGGTAGAGACACGAAACATTTTAAGAGGACTATGTGACTGCCATGTTATTTTTTCACTAAATTTTGCTTTTTCTTTGTACTTTATATATTTGAATGAGACGAACGTTGACAAGATATGCATATGCTCTTTTCTGTCTAGCAAATACCTATAGTAATATAATATAATTTACAAAACTTAACATTATATATCTTTACTTACTTCTTAAACTGTCAAACACCGCGAGGACACCGGTGTCCGCACACTATTGTTCTTTGATTGTGTCTATAATGACGGTACTCAAAGGGTTTAATAAGCGTGCATATGACAACTGTACAAATTACAATCGGTATTACATTGCAGGTGAATTCAATTCATGAAGTCAATTTCTCGTTTCAGGTTTATTGTACAAACTATATAAGTAGTACTTATGTATTACTGACGAAAAGTTAATGTAGTATACAACACTGCACTAGTAGTCTTGTATTCGAGGAAAAGATTTAGGTACTATATTCAACCATTTCTAAGCCCCGACTATTTCGGGTTTTTACTTTCTTAGAATTCTACATGAAAAGGTCAGTTCCATTGAAGATACAGACCCGTCATATTATAAGACTCCTGTTCATAACAAATGTATCTGCGTTAAATCCTTTATTTTCCTATAAAAATATGAACAACGAAACTGAAGGACAATGGACCATATCTTTTTTGTGTCAGAGTAAATAGATCCATGGGACTTATCGTAAAAACAACCTTAACTTTTTATACTGATTTCTTATCGCTTGTATAAAATATGGATGAGGTTTTTTGTTTACATAGCTCGCACTTCTTAAAACGTAAGCAAATAAATTTCGTTTTAGTCGATCGGTGTTTTTACAGTAGGAAATAACTATGTTGCCTCGTTGGCCGAGTGGTCGTAAGTACGACTGCCGGGCAAGGGGTCTCAGGTTCGATTCCCGGGTCGGGCAAAGTATTACTGGGTTTTTTTTAATATTCTCAGTAGTAGCACGTAGTCTGGAATTGTGCCCGGTATATGGCAATAGGCTCACCCCCTATTACATGGGTCACATAACATAAATAGTGAAAAGTGGGTGTTACATTCTACAGTGGTATAACGTGCACCTCTGCCTACCCCTTCGGCGATAAAAGGCGTGATTTTTATGTTATGTTCACATATCTGATAAAAACCCGTACAACTGTCGGGCCAATTAAGCAGAATCTTTTCAAATCCCAGGGATCTGTTTTCGTTCATACTTCATAGCAAAAACTTTAAAGCAAGAATGAATAGCGGATAGTTTTATTACAAAGTCGATCTGCGACTGACGAGTTAGCGTATGAAAGACAGCCAAAGGAGAGCCGTCGCCGTTTCGAAGACTTCGTGAATGCGTCGGACGGCGGAACTTTTCGACATTTCCGCTTCCCTCTCCTTTACGCAACATCTAGCAAGTTTAATTAAAAACATTGCCTTAATATCAACCACTTTCAAAGCGGAACATCGAAAAGTTTTTATGCTCATTCGAAAAAGTACCTCTTAGTACATTCCAAATTAAATGTTTGTTCTCAAGATTCACGTTTACGTGGCTTGAGATTTGTTTGTTCGTATTTTCCGATAGGGTACGATTTTATGAGACATTTGTTTAAAAATAATATTATATTTTTTATAGCATAAGCCGGTAAACGAGCAGACGGATCACCTGATGGTAAGCAATCGGCGCCGCCCATGGACACTCAAAACACCAAGGCGTTACAAGTGCGTTACCGGCCTTTTGGGAATTGGGAATTTGAGGATTGTGAAGGATTCGGGGATTCGGGAGACGGGGACTAGGGAGGGGGTAATTGGGCCACCTGTAACCTCACTCACACGACGAAACACAACGCATGCGTTGTTTCACGTCGGTTTTCTGTGAGGCCGTGGTATCACTCCGGTCGAGCCGGTCCATTCGTGCCGAAGCATGGCACTCCCACACTTGAGTATATATATTGTAATAGTTATACAAAATATGTGTAGTAGAAGGGAAGAAATTAGTTTTCATATTGTTAGTTTAAATAGTTTTAAAAGGGGATTGCTTTAAGTTGTCAAAGGTACTAAAGTCTAATATTGTAATCAGTTTAACTAACTTTCTAGTCACTGTTACCAATGTTTATTTAGTTTTCATAATTCCAAACTGAATTCAACAACAATAACTCTAAAATTTGAAGTTAGACTGGACAATATTTTCAATATTTATTCTAGCGTGTTTCGCACACATCGTGTGAAACGAAATAACTTTGAATGTTTGTGATTTATTGCGAAAATATTATTTTTTTTTAATTTCACAAACGAAACATTGGTATCATAGACGGCACATGACACAATGTACAAAGCTATACACATAATTGTTATGTACTGATGTAACAGAGTGTTTTAAAACCTCTATTGGATTGAAAACATCAACTATTTTCAACAATCGAAAGAAAGAATTCTGTTACGTTCACTTTAGGTAGGTACATAACATAACATCACGCCTTTTATCCCGATGAAATAGTCAGAGATGCACATTATGCCACTGAACAATGTAACAACCCAGTTTTCACTATTTATGTTATGAGTCCTATGTAATAAAGGGTGAGATTATTGCCATATACCGGGCACAATTCCAGACTCCTTGCTACTGCTGATTTTTTTTTAAAAAACTCAATAATGCCTTGCCCGACCCGGGAATCGAACCCGAGACCCCTTACCAGGCAGTCGCACTTGCGACCACTCGGCCAACGAGGCAGTCAGGTTGTTTTTACATGTTATTTTTTATCAAATATGGAAACGATAATTAAAAGTATATTCCTGGGTAGAAATAAGTGTTTAGTTAGTTGATTGAACACTTAGAACTTTATTAGCTTAGCTAGAATACGGAATTTTACACATAGAGAAAATTCTAAATTTTTATTACCGACCTTAAGACCCGGCACAATAATTCAGCAAACAGCGTTGTATAATAACAGTAGGCCTACGAAGTAGCCAATTAATTACCAACTAACATCAAAAGCAATAACGGCAGAAACTTCGTCCACAGTTAAGGGATGAAACCGCAGATTATATACAGATATATTTATGGGAAGAAACGAAATACAGTCGACCTTTTCTCCGCCCCCAGTGCGGCCATATACCGGTGGCAATTATTTGCTACGAGGCACGTGTCTAAAGTAACACTATTATCCATCGTGACCACTCTAACCTGGCATATCCAAATGGCGCCACTCGCAGATGCAAACAAATGAATGTCGTGTACATTCCGATTTAGTTCCTCATTCGGCCACGTACCAACGTAAGCTAGATGTTCCATTCAACCGGTTTTGGTATCGTTATCGCAATTCCGTGAATGTCTAATCCGTGCATTGATGATATTTCAATGTTTTCGTTGTAATTGGGATGTTTTGGAGTCATCTGTGGTTTGAAAGCCTTTATTGAAGGGTTTATCTATACATAGGAACTTGATGAATGAAAGATGTTCGCTAAATATGATTTTATGAATAGATATTTAAAGATCCTATAAACCATTGACTTATTTAAGAAGTTGAAGTGAAATGTAATATAAAAATAGGTTAAACGTTTTTAATGAGCTCTATTCTACCAGTAAAGCCATCACGTTTGATATCGGTAATGATCCGTCCTGTGAAAAAAAAATTATTGTATGGTTATCAAGATTAAGAAGTGTTTATCAAATATCAGATTGATCTGTCATCAGAAAGGGGGTTAACATTCCATTTATTAAAGACCCAATCAAAGAAATAAACAGGGCAAGCTAAATTATACCGTTTGATAAAAAGTGATCATAATTTACCCAAATAAGTAAATAGAAAGAACTCATGACAATCTGACGACATCTATATCTATACCTACATCTTATAAAACGAAAGAGAGGAACCGTGAATATAATCCATCATTTACTCACATACGTGTGAGTATCTCTACTTATTGGATTTTCCTTTTCAACATGACACCAAAATCCATATCTTACATCGGGCATAAGGACCATTTTGTTTTATATCAATACTGATTTAGTTTCGTATTATTGATATGAAGAATAAACTGGAAGGCTTTGGGTTCACAATGGAACTCAAACAAAGTAATCCTGAAGAACGATCTTTCATATCAATGCGGTGCGTCAGTTTGTTTCAGATCAAATGCCTTGTATATCCGGCGGCTTCAGAGAGAGCTGAACAAGACACAAAGGGGGCAGAGATAAGCCGTGTAAATCTTCAAGCATACAAATGCGAACTCACCAGGCAGACGGATCCGTTTGCTGATCTCTTCGGGGAGTCACTATCATATATCATCTAGAGAAATGTAGTTATCAATTTTGCAAAGTCATTCCTCTGACGATTTTGTTTGGATAATGATATGGGGATGAGGAGTTTTAAAGAACCTTTTTGAATTTTGTTGTTTATACATAGTCTTATCTTCATAATATGAGGCCAGTTTAAATAACTGGTGAATTTGTGTTAAAGATTTAAAGCTCTATTTCTTTCAACACCTTTTAAAAATATCAGTAATGGCATAATTCTCGTAAAAGTTAACACAAGGCATAAAATCGATTCACTTGGTGGCTACAACATGAAATACGATGTGGTTGTGTGTAAAACACTCGACTAGGACATTTTCATTACCCATGGATAGACTGGGCGGCCGACAGGCTGACACACTGACGGCTGAATGGACAGTTGAAGATTATCGAGCGCAGCGAAGAAAGACGTATCTCCAATACTGTATTTACTTATAAATTCCAAAACTTTCAAGAAAAAATCCGCAGAAACTCATACAAGAGTTTCATTTAAGTAAACATTTATAAATGTCAAAGAAAAGTTTCCGCGAACCGGTTGTTTGGTTTCTTGTCTTTTTCTCAGATATTATACAGAAAATTGTTAATATATTTTATGAATTCTTGAAAGTCGCGAACAAAAGCGCCTACTTTTATTCTACGCCTGAACAAAATTGCGACTAAATTGCTTTTCGCGTTCGTCACAATTGTATTAGATGACTATTTATTATACCTTTCAACTTTACCTGTACAAAAGAAGGGAGCCAATCTCTCTTTAGGGTGCTATCGTAAAAATGTAGGCACACTGAATGCCGGCGCGAGCACTGAACATTTGTGTTTATTGATCTACTTATATGTTAAATGTGAACTTACGCTTTGCTTCTATAGTTTTCGAATGAGTAGAGATTTTTTGTATTTACTTTTAGGAAGATATAATTCAGGATAAAATAACACCTATGTCTTAGGATATAAGAATTAAATAACAAAGTTAAAACATACGATACTTACAGCTATATATGCTCAAATGTATTCTCTTTATCGTTTCATATAAGAAAGGTTATTTTAATGTAACTATTAAACAATATGATGTATAAATTCGTGTTTCATTTCATACATTTCTGTGCACACATGCTATCAATATCCGTCATATTGATATGATATCAGATTCCAGATGGACCTCTTCACGTAATGGCTCTCATCTTTCCTCATACTATACTAATATAATAAAGCTATACGTTATGTTTACTTGGCGGTTTGTATATTTGAACAAAATTAGTTTTGGAAGTAACCATTATCTTATCATTTCATGGTCCTATTTTTAAGAGAGTATTTCCTATCTATGAGATCATGTTGATATAATTTAGTTATATAGTAAAGCACATGTGTCTCAATTGGTAATAATTTAATGATTATATGGAATCTTATAATTTAAAATCAATTTCAAAAGAGCCCAAATTAAAGATTATCTAA
This sequence comes from Spodoptera picta, assembly GCA_038387885.1. Classification (NCBI taxonomy): domain Eukaryota; kingdom Metazoa; phylum Arthropoda; class Insecta; order Lepidoptera; family Noctuidae; genus Spodoptera; species Spodoptera picta. The sequence continues at coordinate 224,622 of JAZHFQ010000248.1, forward strand.
TTGTAATAAATGCTTTGATTTTGACTTTAAGATCTTTAATATATTTTACTGACTAGCTTCTTCCCGCGACTTTGTACGTGCAAATCCCGTTTAGTCCCGTTCCCGTGGGGTTTTCAGGATTTTTTCCAAGTTATATGAACCTTCTCCAAAAATATCAAATACAACAAAAAATAATTAGTGAAATCGGTCCACCCATTTATGCGTGATGCCGTGACCAAGCGAAGAAGGGATTCATATTTATAAATATAGATTATTTTAGAAAACATTCAGTAATACAGGACCTAGTATATTAATAATATATAAACTGCTTATTTTGTTCTTAGTAAAATAAATTTAATTCTAAAGCAGTAATTGGTTTCTAAGAACTAGTTTTACCATCTATTTGCCAACTGTTTTGCTCCTCTAAGATGAATTCTCAAAACTAAAGTAGTTACAAGTGTATTTTTAGTACAAAGTATCTGTCTGCGTCTAACATAACATTAATACAGACAAATGATTCTGAAAACCCAAAGCGAAAAGCTTTTATACAAGGACTAAAATATAAGTCGGTACATCTATCTCTACTCTCTATCTGTTCCAGAAATCTTTATGAGATCTGCTTGTAAACAAGCAGACGCATCACCGTATTATTATTTTGGATTATATTATCATGTGTATTATAGATATTACCTATAGAAAACTTTTTATTATTATTAGTAGTGTATAATTAGAAAAAAGATTAGCTTGTGGAATTTTTTATTCTAAGTGCTACACATATCGTTGGAAAACAGACATTATAGCTTGTTTTTCTTATGGGATAAGCCGGTACACGAACAGATGTATGCATGTACCCGATGGTAAGAAAGTGGCGCCACCCATGGGCACCGTAAACACCAGAGGCGTTACAAGTGCGTTACCAGCGTTTTGAGTGTTAGGAATTTGAGAATTGTTGGGATTGTGATTCGGGGTTTGTGGGAGATTGGGTAGGGGGTAATAGGGCCTCCGGTAACCTAACTTAAACAACGCAATCGTTGTGTCACGGCTTTCTGTGTGGCGGTAATATCTCTATATATACTCCAGTCGAGCAGAGCCATTTGAGCTGAAGCATGATCCTCCCACACTTAAAATTTTATCTTATCGTGCTGTTACCGTAAGATAAAACAACTACTTTGTAATATATCATCATCATCATCATCATCATCAACAGCCTATAAATGCCCACTGCTGAGCAAAGCCTCTTCTCACACGGAGAAGGTTAGAGCGTTAATCACCACGCTTGCTTAATGCGGGTTGGCGATTTCGAACCCGCACCCTCATGCATGAGAAGCGAGCGTCTTAAACCTCCAGGCCACCACGACACTTGTAATATATACGGTTGGTTAAAATGAATGCTTCTATAATAGGACAGTGCCTATTACTAAAAGCAAACTAAAATTTTTAGGGAATATTCAAACTTAAGATGATGCATATTTTCTAAGTTCCTGACACCAATAAAAGTTGTTTTTTTCTTAATCTTCACTCCTTTAGTAGTATACACAAGAATATGTTTCTAACACGGTGCAAGGCTCCACAGCCTGCTAACTAGATAACAAGAATATTGGATTCGTGCTTTCGTGAATATTTTAACTGCCTTATCTTGCCTTCGTTTACTTTCGTTCCGTGAACGTATTAATTCCTTTGAATAATCCAGACACCGTGATAGGTACTTGCAGTGTTATCTTCACAACCGTTTCTGATATTATACCTTCGTTTTTGGAACCCATTGTTTGCTTCCTTTTGGTGTATCATTAATAAGATGTCTTGTTGGACAATCCGTAGCTGCCTACCATAATAATATAAAGCATAATATTGCTGTTATGAAATTTGTCAATTATAACAATATCATTTTCATAAAACATTATTATAACTTAAAGATCTTATGAATGCATATCAAACTTACCCGTATCTTCCCAAGGCCTCAAAACTTATTCGATTAAGTCGAAACTTTCAGAATTACTTTTAAGTAACCCAATGAACAATAATATGCAACAAAAAAAAATTTTCGATTTCCTGTATTTCAGTTACAGTACCGATCCAAAAATGGATCAGTAGGAGAATATGCCACTGTATTTTGTGTGTACGTATTGTGAGCTACTTAGGATATTGATTGTAAATAATGAAAGATATTTATGCAGAATCTTATTTATTGTGTAAATTAAAACATATTTTTACTATAAATTAAATGAAATTAGCATTAAAATTTTTATTTTGTATGAAAAGCAGAACATTTTTGGTGTAGGGCGACGTTGCATTTGGTACATTTCATCGTGGTGTTTTTATGACACAACCCACAACGGTTTTGTTTTTCACTTTTCACAATATAATGTGCCTTTCCATCTAACCTAATATCAATTGGAACGCGTTTTATGACAGCTAGAGATGATCGTGGAATAGGCTTATTAGATGATGATGATGTAGATGGTAAATTTTCAGTATAAGTCTGAAGATATGTCGTTTCCACATTTCTTGTGAATGACAAATAGTCATGCTGATTGTGTTGTGAAGCTGGTGATAGCTTATATAACTGGAAAGCATTATTCATACAAGCATTTATTGGGAACATAAGCAGCTGCCAGTACCACCTCTTCAAGCGAATAGAAATTCGATACCAGCCCACATTTTGATCCAAACGATCAACACCGCCCATGTATTTGTTGTAGTTGATGATACAGCGAGGTTGGTCGACGTTTTTCTTTTGCTTGTCACAGTAACGTTTTACCTTAGCTACAGGCGCCACACCACATTCGGTTGAGGCCACGGTAACAATATTGTTGTCATTGTAACGCACTAAAGTGATACCAGTCAAAGTATCTGTACACTGGTCGAAAGACCCTCTGTTCATTTTCTTCATTTCTTTAGCTTCTTTCAAGGGTGCCTTTTCTACTCTGTTTGCTCTAACCGTTCCTGTCGCATCGTGTCCTAAGGTTTTTATTTCATCCAAAAACGGCAAAGACGTAAAATAATTATCCATATAAAAGCTGTATGTACCTGGCGGCAATTTGGATATGAGGTCTAAAACAACAGAAACACTTACACCGAGTTATGGGTGGGTATTTCCTGTGCTTGCTCCTTGATACAGCTCTCCGTATATCAAATAACCAAGACGAGTACAAATAGACCAGTTTTTATAGCCAAACCGGATGGGCTTGCCATGAATATGTTGTTTTGTCCCATGTTTCCCGAAGTATGGTATCATGGATTCGTCAATACTTAGATTCCTATCACCAGGATAATATTTTACCCATCTATTATTGAGAAGATTCCAGAGAGGACGAATCTTTGCAAACTTATCCTGTGGATCCAAGTTAGTATTATCGGCAACGTGAAAGAATCATAACAGTTCTTCGAATCTATTCCTAGACATAGCAATTACAATCAACACTTTGCTCCCAATACATTCGATATCTAGCAACACTGTTGTAACCCGATAACAAGAGAATCCCTATAAATTGTTTTATTTCTTCAGTTGTAACTTTGAAATTATGGAAACCTTTTTGTATTGCATTTTTTTCGGTTTCAGAGCGAATCAATTCAAATACGTCTTTGTCATAAAAAAGTTCAAAAAAGTGCACAGGAGTATCTAAATTTTCTAAAAAATGTGGTGGCTCTGATATTTTTTCTGGCTTTACTGGTATGTCTACTCGCCGCCATTTGCGGGTAGCTGGGCATTTTTTTTCTTGGCTGGTGGTTGTACTGCTAAATCGTCGTTTGTGTTATTATTTGCAGAAGGTTCATTTGATATGTCTTCTATGATATCTAAATTAGACTATGAAGATACAGTAGCCTTAAATTCAGCCTGTGCTAAAAGTTGCTGCCTAGAAAGGTGATATTCGATGACTCCTCATCTCCACTGTCTTCATCACTTTTGTCATAATTATCTGGGGGTGTTATATAGATAACCGCAGACAATACGTCATCTCTGTCTTCCAGATGCGATATTATTTCATTTACCGATAATCTACAACAAAATAAACGCAAAATAATAAATAACAATTATTTTACTACATAAAACGTTCCATATCCATATTATCCTACTGATCCATTATCGGACCGGTAAACAAAAAAATAAATGTAAAAAAGCTAAACTTGCTTTTCACTGTCTTACAATATGATAACTCAATACCTAAGCGATATACATACGATACAATAATTGTTAATTATTCATAAAAAAGTAATAAATACTTACATTCGCCGATGAGACATATTTTTTACAATTTTATCAAAATGCAGAGGGTAAGAAAACACAAATTTCGCGTCTGACCGAATATCTGACAAATGAATTTGGCGGCAAGAACTATCAGTGCTACTAACAAAACAAAAAAAAAAATTGCTGCGTTCACGAAAATTTTATAAAAAATTAATTAAAAACGTAACCGATCCAAAAATGGAACACTGGGATGATACGGGTAAGTTAGTATAAAATACTTTTTTTCCTCATCTAAAATGACGCAAAGAATAAACCTAAAAGTGCTACGAAAAAAATACGCTACGACCACCTACGGCGTAGCAAACTACGTGCTACGATCTCGTAGCCGATATTTTCAAGCATTTATTACTACACCTTCTCTATATTTTAAACCTGTATAAATTCCTGGGAATTATAGTTAATACAGTGTTGTTAAACTTTAAGTTGAAAATAGACATTAATGTATAATTTTGTTCCTGTATTCACAGATTTGAAGTTTGAATACCGCCCACGTAATTTGTTGTTCGTGTATAGTGTACTCCAGATTTAGTTTACAGTTCTAATCAAATACACCAGTAATTAGTATACTCATTACATATTATCACGGAAATGTACTATTTAATTATTATTAGTCTGCACGTGTAATTAATTTCACGTGAAGTTGAGTGTGTTAAATGAAGAACTAATATAGAAAATTGTTTAAGACTTGTCGAGGTTAAGTATTACATTTTCTGCATGAGGACATATATGTAAACTTTACTTTCTTTTTATTTTTCATACGTTTTATATTTTTAGATCAGTTACCGTAAAGTACAATCCCTTCAGTTAAATAACACAATAAAATCAACACAACTTATTAAAAAAAATGCTATTACATCTATAAGGCATTAAGTGTTAAGGTAAGTATTAGGTATTAAGTGCTATAATAAAATACCAAATAGCATACTAGATCTAAATGAAAGTAAATTTAAAACATATATTAAGCGCGAATTATGTAAACAAGCGTACTACAGGGTGATTGATTATCTTGAGGATAGGAATGCTTGGCAGAGTGTTGGTTCGGCTCCACTGGACAATACTCAAATGTAGTCAGTACCTAGTTCAGATTACGATAATAGGTAATTTAACACTTTGATTCCGATGAAGGCAATCTATTTTTCTTGTGGCATCGAGCATTTCTTTCTTTATTTAAACAAGAGTATATTTTTTATTTTTTTCTTGTATAGAAGCACTATTTTATATGGATTGTCAGTATACATATGTGAGGACCATGTCAGACTTAAGATATTTGTTTTCTCTTGGTTTTGTTTTTTTCTATTTTAGTATGTTCTGTTATATTTTGTATGTTGCGTCAGGTATGTCTTTACATTGTTCTCACATGTGTGTACAATATTGGAATATGTATCAGAGCAATGTAAAACAGACTTTTTTAAAAGAGTAACGAATGGAGTTTCTTGCTCGTTCTTCTCCACTCGAATCGACATTTTGGAACGAGCGCCTAGCTTCACTGACGGACAGACTGACAGACTATTATATAGCTCATATTTGTGGACGTTTCAAAAGTACCAAATTATGGTTTAATTGAAATAAATGCTTTTGAGTTTGATAAATTATGATAAGGACACACCTATGCACAAACACATATCCCTTTATTATTAACCATAACATTATCTCCTGAATCCGCCTGCAAATTCCTAAGGCCATCGATCAGTTAGCTTTTGGCAACACCGCTCTGTTCCCGAGGCGCTTAGATTTGGCGGGTCTCCAGGAACCCAGCACATCATTCGGACATAATCTCACACTCCTTCAAGCCCAATAGAGCATAGCAAAAAACATTTGTTGTCCCACTAACCTTGCTTGAATAGGGCAGGCAACTGGTGAATAGCAGTACAATAGAATGCCCCATTTGAATTTCATTAGTTGGCATAAACGCATTTGTAATGTTACATCACCCTCTATTCTCTGTAGGGGTAGATAAACAGTTGTTGATGGGATTTAATACGTGAAAATCCACCTGTAATGGAAGTTTTAAACTCTGGATGCTGTAGCCAAATGCCATTTAGCGCTTGTCTACACGTAGAATAGAAAACCAAATTATAAGAAATTGGCGTAAATTTTGACACTTGTCAGTGTCATCCCCATACATTTAGTTTTCTGCTCTCTCTGTAGACAAGCGCTAAAGTGGCGTTTGGCTAAAGGCACAGGAATGATCATTAAGTTATTTTTTTTTATTTAATATGCGTCATGCACAAAATGTACAAATAGGTGGACTGAATGCTGCAGGCATTTTCTACCAGTCTGACCTTTGGGTGATGCAAGAGTAAATGGTAGGTGCAAGAGGCAAGCAGTGATTTTATTTAACAATGAAAGGTAAACTAATATATTTCGGAGATATACATACATAAATAAATATAATTATAATATATACCTTGTATCGTTCGTGTTGTTCGTGTCACATAACTTTTCAAGTTTCTCTTATGGCATGGATTATGTATATTGCATCGGGAGGAATGTTTAATGTTATGCCTTCTACTGCATCTAGAAAGAAATCTGTTCAGAATGAAAAGAACGAGGATTAAAGAAAGGTAGGCAAAATAAACTAGAAGATTTTAAATTATTCTAATTACATATAAGATGTTCCCATCACGACACCGAGGAATTTTTAAATTATTTAAATAAAATAAATTGAACAAAAAGCAAACCAATTCCATCACATGTCCAACTTCATAATACTAAGATAAGATTCTCAAGGTTATTTCCACTTACAAATACCAGAGCCTTTGGCGTCTATCGTTTTCAGTGCTTGCATTGTATTCCTTTGTCCTCGATTTCGAAAGGATCGGTATACGACCCGATGTAATAACCACTTGAGTCCCGGGAAACAACTGACAATCTTATAATAGACCGACCCAATTACATTCCTCCTTAATCGAATTCAGGACATCGTCGAAACTTAAGTGTGTTATTCCTAGATTAATGTGGTCGTTATCTATTCATCTAATTCGATATCTATATTTGAAAGGCTGTCCTTGAGTCAAATGACACCTCCTGTGTGAAGATTAAATTGTGCTATAACTTTCGTGGGACATACTAAATTAATTATTATGTTTTGCGATTAGCTATTGTCGCGCTGCTACTGATTGTAGCGCGATGCAGTAGCATGACAATCACTGCGACGCGGGTCGCGAAATGCTGATCATGAATGCGAGCCTCTAGCATGGCTTGAAACTAGTCGAGTTCCTCGTCAAATAAATACTTGAATAACCCAAAAAACATAATAATTAAGATTAAATTGAAAGTGGACTTTTGGCTTGTGTAAGATGAAAGAAGGTTGATCATTACTCAAGTACTTAAGCAGTAATAGTAGTTATAGCTTAGCAAATTACTTTTTTAAAGTTCATAATTGACGGCATTTTGATGCCGCGGGGAATAAAATGTTTATTTTAATGAGTCCCATGACACTAAATAGCTATATTGTCTTATACCCTATCTAAGCTATCAAGTATCATTATTGTTCAATATTTTACACTGTCATTCAAAAACAATGCTTTTAACTGACATTGTTAAGTAATTGTTTACATAATAGAGGAAGTAATTATTTAGAAAGATTAATTGACTATTCGTAGGTGCGTGCTTACGTTGAATTACAAGTAATTATGGGAACTTTTTTTGTACTCAAAACTATTAAAAGGTTATGGATTAAGTGGTTTTTAAAAATGAGTTTTTGTAAAAGAAATATATTTATTATTTCATTAGTCTAGTCGAATTTTCGGTACAATTTCTGTACATGATATTATAGAGGTAGGATCATTTTAAAGAAGAACCCTAAAAGATCACCAACCATCTCGGCCTTAAAGCATCAGCATCAGCCTCTACCAATTGCTTGACACTAATTTAAGTTGTTCGCGTGACATGCTAAGTTTTGATAAGTTGATACATAGATTTGAGTAATACTGTCCGTATTATTTGCTCATAATTTAATAAATCTACCCTTAAAGAAAATAAAAGGGTCAAACTATGTTTATACCTCTATAATTTTGTCCACCTGAACAAACAAGTTGGTAGTACTCAATAAAATAACTTCGACGATATATAATTTGCGTGTGAAACCATCAGTTGTTTCGATAGTCCCCAATATACAGGGTGTGATTTGTACTCGTACCTTGTTCAATATTACACTCCTTCTTACAAAACTAAGTTTAATGATAGTCTTTGTTTTTTAATTTGTTTTAGTGAAAGTGTGAAAACAACTCCCTGTACATGTGTTTAAGTGATTAGAAGTTCAATATTGATGACAGTAGTTTGTTTGATTGTGTTTAAATTGAATGTATAGTTGACTAGTTGTATGAAACAAATTAAGAGTTAGTTTGTTTGTCCATTAGCTCTTATCGTATTTCTATTGGATAGTAATTATCGTTCATTATCATCAAAGACGTCCACTACTGGGCAAACGCCTTCCCCACGTCGTAATTATTGTTAGGAACGTTTTATTAACGTCTCGTTGGCTGAATGGTCACGAGTGCGACTGCCGGGCAAGAGGTCTCGGGTTCGATTCCCGGGTCGGGCAAAGTACTACTAGGTTTTTTTAATTCTCAGTAATATCACGGACTCTTGAATTGTGCCCAATTCCAGATACCTTATTGTAAATAGTGAAAAGTGGTTGTTACATTGTAGAGGTACAGTGACATTAAGTGCCGAAATGTGCACAACTGCCTACCCCTTCGGGGATAAAAAGCGTGCGGATGAACGTTTTATAAATTTGTTTTTTATAAAATACATATTACATACTCTAGACAGTTTCATCCAGTTTCACCGGTGGTGAATTTTAATGTAATGCATAGATGAGAAGTACTGATCACTACCCTTAGTAAACTATACTGGGTCTCAATTCCTCACTTTCTTTGAATACGAGTTCCTTACTGGAAATTGTAATCAGATTTTATAGTTCAAAATATGGACATTTGCTTTGTTTTAATAGTTTTTGTTGTCTACATAACTTCTTTATAGAGGTGTAACAATTTTATGTCGCTTTGAAATGCTCGTCAAGTTAGTTAGTTGCTTCAGATTTTATTTGAATTCAATTTAGATTGGATGTAGGGAATGGAGAAGGAAAGAGAGAGACAGAGAGAGAGTGAGAGAGAGAAGGAAAGAAAGAGAGAGAGAGAAGAAAAGATATAACTTTTGCGATAACGGTACAGTTCGACTGCTACAACTCCATAAATATAGACGTTTTCACAGAAAGTTTATATAGGTTTAGTGTGGGAGAGCCATGCTTCGGCACAAATGGGCCGGTGCGTCCCAACAGACCAATGTGACCAATGTGAAACAACGCTTTCGTTGTGTTCCGTCGTGTGAGTGAGGTTAATGGAGACCCTATTACCCCCCTCCCCAATCTCCGAAACCCCCACAATCCTCAAATTTCCAATCCCCAAAAGACCGGTAACGTTTAACGTTTAACTTGTTTCCAGTGTCCATGGGCAGCGCCGATTACTTACCATCAGGTAATCCGTCTGCTCGTTTATCCCATAAAAAAGGTATATCTAAACACAAATTTAAAGACCATACTGAAATGTTGCTATTGCAGTATACGTAATAATAAAAATTCCGTTGTTATAATACAATAAATATTTTATTCGCATACCACCATATTTACCTCTGGAACACAATGTCAATATGCGGAGGTTTGGTAAATATTTGGCATTATATACTGACGCCATTACAATGCATTTCCTATTATTCTATATATTTTCAATACGTCCTCTGTTCGCTGTATTTCAGGATTCTTTTCAAACAAATATTTTTAAAGCATAATCCTTTTTCAGGTTTAATGGTGGACTAGGAAGAACTTTTTACTCCATAAGTAGTGGGTAACTGCGGGGTACTTACTGAACTTTGCGTTGTAAACACTTTCAAGTCAGAAAATAGATGGCGCCATAGTGCGCTCAGGTATGTTGCTAACAATAATAAATTAATTCATCAAATTTTGAGCTGTACCCAAACTTGCCGTTTAGTCTGAGAAGTTTTATTAAATCTAAAACATCTTGGATATAGACTATTGAGGGATTTTCGATTAATTTATTATTGAAGAGATCTTCTTTATACTGTATAGTTATAGCATACTGCCTCGTAAGCCGAGTGCAAGTGCGACTACTGGGTAAGGGGTCTCACGTTCGATTCCTGGGTTGGGCAAACTATTCATAGGTTTTTAGAAAAAAAAATCTGTAGTAGCACAGAGTCTGGAATTGTGTCCGGTATGGCAATATGCTCACGCCTATTAGATGGGACTCATAACATAAATGTGAAAAGTGGGTGGTAATATTGTACAGTGGTATTAAGTGCCGTAATGTGCATCTCTGCCTACACCTCCGGGGATAAAAAGCGTGATGTTGTGTTTGTAATTATGTTATAGCAGTAGACTTAGTATATATATTAGTAGACTTTATCTTGACTACATTGTTCATTTTAGAGGTGGTGATAACTTGTTAATACGATAGGGAACCACAGATTTCCGAACCAAATCTCCAATTAAATACCTATAGTATAGTAGAATCCCTTTAAGGTCGCATCCAAGGTCATATTACCAAGGATTATCATCTAAACTGCAAATTATACGGAAATCAATCGCTTGGTTGACATCGGTGTACCGCAACCTCTCGAATTAACCGCAAAGAGGTGTGACCGGGTACCATTGTCGACGACAAATGTAAACACGGTCCCTTGTAGTAGAACCGCAAATCCTTTTGGCCGTCTTTATGTTCAACGATACGACAGCGATACGATATCGTTTGCGGGATGGGGAAGTAATTATAGAATACTTGGATTATGTGATTTGCTGGGTGTTTTGGTGTGGGAGAGTCATGCTTCGGTACAAATGGGCCGGCTCGACCGGATTAATACCACGGCTTCACGGAAAACGAACATGAAACAACGCTTGCGTTGTATTTCGTCGTGTGAGTGAGGTTACCGGTGACCCATTTCCCCCACCCCACCCCAATCTTGCCAATGCCTAAATCCCAATAATCCACAAATTCCTAATCCCAAATGACCGGTAAAGCACTTGTAACGCCTCTAGGTGTCATGGGGATGCCGATTGCTTACCATCAGGTGATCCGTCCGATCATTTACCGGCTTCTTCCATAAAAAAAATAAAAAATGACAATTAGCCGCGTGGTCACGGTAGAATAGAAGACATTAGTCATCATTCCTGCTCTTCCTCCCCCTTTATGAGTCTATGGGGCCTATCGTATTATGCTCACCACATGGCGCTAGTCTGAACCTCTCGTTCTTCGTCCAATTGGGAATTCGGTAGTATCACATCATTGGGCGTTCGATGTTTGACAGCTGCTGTGAGTGGACAAAATTCCCTTGCGCCATCTGGTGAGCAACAGGCCCCATTAAGCACTCACAGAGGGCTTCATCTTCATGAGCAGCGTGAGCAACCACAGCCCCTCTGTGGTTCGAAACTAGTAGAGCTTTTCTCAGTACATTCACGTGAGTAAATCGCGATTTTTAGTTAGCTTGGCAAGCTGATTGGATTTACATAGTTGAGTTTAAAAGAATGCTTCAAAACTCCATTGTCCGGTCTCTCTTAAATATACAACCTATAGATAACCTTAATGGGGCCTGTTGCTCACCAGACGGCCCAAATGTAGGAAAGGAATTTAGTATGTCTCACGATAGTTATTATAAATATAAAGCTTGCTAAGCGTTGAGATTATAGCAAAAGAGCCCAAAGAGACGCGTGCCCGAGCACGTGGGAGACGTTAGCGATTTCTTGGTATTCGAATACTTCAATGGATCCTTAGAAATACTCAGAGAGTTAGGATAATGGAAATAAGAGAGTTTCCTAAAAATAATCTCCCCAGCGTTGTCGATTCAGTATCGGCTAGTATAAAACCAATTATGTTTCTGATGGCAAATACCTTTCTAGGGTTTCGATAGATGCTCTGACATCCTGCTTATTGCTTCTTATACAGATAGACAGAATAACTAACTTACTTAGAATACGGTAAACTAAATTTCATGTTGCATATTAGGTTTTATACATTATCGCATAAAGTTTATAGTTACAAGGAAATGAAATGCAAAATGCAAAACAGTCATACATATCCACAGAATAAAAAACTTTAAGCATAAACCTCCTTAGTAAGTCGGTTAATGTGGTTAAACCATAGATTTATAAATATAAGTGGGTTATACAAAACAAACAAACTGATAACAAAAATGAAAATCCACAGTAACTAGTTTATTAGCACTGTTCTGTAGTTTGACTTTGTTGTTAGTAAATTACGAACATTGTACAGCGTATTTTATGTGTGAATACATTTTATTGCCTGCCTTAGTTATGTGCGCCAGACTGGCACGTTGATTTAGTGGATGCAACATTATCAATTCATTGTCTGTTGTTGCCGGTATGATAATTTTCATTGGCAGTGCCATTTTATACCTAGTACTTTATAGTTTGTCATGCAAGTAATTGTTATTATGTGAAAGAAAATTGAAATTTGGCAATCACGATTTGTTCCAGTAAAATAGTTTAATTAAATTCAATTAATTTTGTTTCAAAAATTAAAAGAAAAATATAGCGAATAAAATAAAATACAATATAATAATAATTATGAAAAGTGTTTATTTTGAAAAGAAGAAAGAAAGAATAAAAAGAAAAACCATTTATTTTGCTACGACACACAACAAGAATTTTCTCAAAAATACTCTTTGGATACAAATTATTTAAGCCGTTACATTTAAATGTTCAAAGAAAAGTTGTCTCGTTCTTATTTCAAATGCAACTCAACGAACTGGTATAGAAATCAACCAATCAGTTGAGTGCGGCTTGATTCCAGCTCTTGCTAAAGTTGCCATTAATGAATTAAGTCGAGCAGAATTAATTGTGTTTCTTTTGTATTTTCATTAACTCAAAACAGGACAATATTCTATTTTGAGTTAATGTGTAAATCATTTTGAGATTTTGAGTATTATGAAACCGGGCACAATTTTAAATTTAATACTACTTACATACCTACTACTATAAAAACTGACTTTAAACTTTGACTACTACGAACTGATTGACTGCTTCGTTGGCCGAGTGGTCGCAAGTGCGACTGCCGGGCAAAGGATATCGGGTTCGATTCCCGGGTCGGGCAAAGTATTACTGGGTTTTTAAAAAAAAAATCTCAGTAGTAGCACGGAGTCTGGGATTTTGCCAGGTATATGGGACTCGGACTCATAACATAAATAGTGAAAAGTGGGTGTTACATTATACAGTGGCATAATGTGGACCTCTACCTACCCCTTCGGGGATAAAAGACGTGATGTTATGTTATATATACTACTACGAAAGTAAAAAATGAAACCGCTTACCAGCTATGTAATTTGTCAGATTTGGCAACATGAATTACTAATTATATCATTTTCTAATAATAACACTTCGTTACGATACTATAACCCATTTATTGTAAACCCAATTCATAACCGAATATTCTAGTCACTTTTATATATGTAATAACGTTCGTTCCGTTTGCCTTGAGGCAAGAGTTTGTATATTTCCCTTACCTATATCAAAACATGCCGCAAACATTGTGTTTTAAAAGTTTTCCCAAACGTATGTATAATTCATACAAATATGTATTAAAATAAAACATAAGAACCCAGGAATCATGGCTACCTTTATTTGTATAATTAATTTAATTTATTTATTTATTTTTTTTTATTTAACACTTTATGTACAACTGTATACAATGGCGGACTTAATGCCGAATGGCATTCTCTACCAGCCAACCATAAGGTGATCCAGATCTCCCCCCTTTAGACTGAGCTTTATTTAAAATGTTTATTTTTATTACTATATTCTGTCTTAATAATAAAGCGAAGGACAAGACGTATCATCAATTTGAAAATTAATCTGTAAATAAAACTCAGTTACATTTAAGTCATAAAACAAAATCTGAAAAGTCTTCTATAACATTTATCTTAATAGTTTAAAAAAAATAAAGAAAATAAAACGTTACAATTGAATATACTTGCTTAGTCAAAAATAAAAACTTAAAATTTAATCTTAATAGTTATACCATACAAATAAAACAAAAACAAAGAAATAGTTTCTTATAAACTAGAGGTTTCTGTTTGATTTATCTAAGTTCCTTGTGAAGTAAGGATTCACATGAAGGATTATTTATGGTAGACAAAATTGAATGCAATGGACACATCAAATATTCTTAACAGTTTTACATTCGTGAATATTATCTAATAAGGTGTACGACAATCTGTCATCCGTTATTGCTACATATAGCTTAGAAGGGTGAATCAAAGCCTAAGTTAAACGAAAGTATCGTGACGAGTAAGCTGTGGCTAATTCTTGTAGAGGTTGAACTTTATAAAATTTATCAAAAGAACTTGAATGATAAATACCTCTATTAGCCTATAATTATAGTAATAAACTATCAACTTAGATAATTCGATGATAGAATGTTCACGAGATACCTGGAACAATATTACCTATGCCGGTTTTATCTCGTTAACATGATATTTAATGTGTTTTCTATTAACCAGAAGAGTGACGTTGTTTTTACCATGCGTTTTGATTATTTTATAAGGTCCTTTCTATACTGGAGATAAGGCTTTTCGAAGCCTATGATGATGTTTTAAATAAACTAAATCGCCAGTTTTATAAGATTTTTCATGTGCTGTTGAATCATAATAGATTTTTGATGTTTCTTTACATTTGTTCATATTTTGAATAGCTTTTTCACGAGAGTATCTCATCCGATACTGTAAAGCGCGAATATATTCCTGATAAGTAATGTTATTGTTCGACTCATATGCACTACTAGGAATCGTCGGCTTATAACCGTATAAAAGTTCAAAAGGAGAATATTCTGTGGTACAATGTAGAGTTGTGTTGTATGATAGGATCGCTGTAGCGAGATAGCTGTGCCAGTCGTCCTGGTTTTCATTAACAAATGACCTCAAATATTCTTTAAGGGTAGCATGACTACGTTCTAGTGCTCCATTTGTCTGTGGATGATAAGGCGTAGAAAACAGATTTTTTATTTTGAGTATTTCTGTTAATTGCCCAAATAATTCTGAGGTAAACGATGTACCTTGATCGGAGAGTATGGTTTTGGGAAAACCGAATAACGAAAAGAAATGTATGAGATTGCGTGCAATTTCATCAGTGGTACAAGTAACCATTGGATAGGCGTTTGAAAATTTTGTTAAATCGTCCTGGAGCGTTAAGATATATTTAAAATTCTGGAGACCCGCTTCAGGTAAAGTGCCTACGATGTCAATGGCTAATTTTTCAAACGGCTTTGAACTTGTCGAAGTTATTATCATAGGTGCTCTATTGGAAGCTCGCAGTGGCTTATTAACTTGGCACATCTTGCAATCTTTGACAAATTTTTCGATATCAGACCGCATACCTTTCCAATAATAGGAAGCTTTAATTCTACTTCATACGTTTAACACCGGGGTGACCAGCTATAGTCGTCCCATGATTTTCTTTCAGAATATTAGATATTTCGGCAGGGGTAGGATAAAGTAATTGATTTTTATAAATATGTATTTTAATATTAGTGCCGTGGAAAATATATGAAATCATATTATAAATTTTTGTATAAACTAACCTTGTAAATGGTTCAGTAAAATCGGACAACGCTAATTCTTTTTGAGAATTATTTTTTAAAACAATTTCGTCTCTTAATTTGACAAGCAGATCATAAATGATTTTGTAACTCGTTTCGTCAAAATGATAAACTTTAGTAAATAAGAAATATAATATTTTGTCATTTTTACAATCGAGCATCTGCACTGTGTTAATTTCACGTTCACTGGCTCGATATTGCTCAGAATTCTCAGTCATTGATAACAGTTGCTCACAATGTGGCATTGAATTATCTAAATCTAAAGTCTCTTTAGCCATGTTAAAGGACGGTGATCTGTCACAATTTTAAATTTGTAACCATAGAGATAAGGTCGGAATGTATTAACGGCAAAAATAATGGCAAGGAGCTCTTTCTCAGTGGTTGAGTAATTCCCTTCTTGTTTATTTAAAGTCCGGGACGCATATGCAATGGGTTTATCTTTACCGATCTCACCCTGAGATAAGACTGCACCAACGGCATAATTTGAAGAATCCGAATTACTATAAATAGTTTAGAAAAATCGGGATATTGTAATAAAGGAGCTGAGATAAGCTTTTGTTTTAGAGTATTAAAAGAATGTTGTTGCTCATGAGCCCAATGAAAATTAACATCTTTTTTTAACAAAGATGTGAGAGGCTTTGTTATATGGGAGAAATCTATATATATAAAATTCAAACGTGATTGACCGACTGACTGATTGACTGACTGACATAGTGATCTATCAACGGACAGCCCAAACCGCTGGACAGATTGGGCTAAAATTTGGCATACAGATAGATGTTATGACGTAGGCATTCGCTAAGAAAGGATTTTGATAATTTCCACCCCCAAGGGGGTAAAAAAGGGGATGAAAGTTTGTATGACACTTTGTCAGTTGTTAACTGATCGGGTTGAAATTTGGCATGCAGATAGATATTATGACGTAAGCATCCGCTGTGAAAGGATTTTGATAATTTCCACCCCCAAGGGGGTAAAAAAGGGGATGAAAGTTTGTATGAGACTTTGTCAGTTTTAAACCGATCGGGTTGTAATTTGGCATGCAGATAGATGTTATGACGTAAGCATCCGATGTGAAAGGATTTTGATAATTTCCACCCCCAATGGGGGTAAAATAGGGGATGAAAGTTTGTATGAGACTATGTCAGTTTTAAACCGATCGGGTTGTAATTTGGCATGAAGATAGATGTTATGACGTAAGCATCCGATATGAAAGGATTTTGATAATTTCCACCCCCAAGTGGGTAAAATAGGGGATGAAAGTTTATATGAGCCTTTGTCAGTTTTAAACCGATCGGGTTGTAATTTGGCATGCAGATAGATGTTATGACATAAGCATCCGATATGAAAGGATTTTGATAATTTCCACCCCCAAGTGGGTAAAATAGGGGATGAAAGTTTATATGAGGCTTTGTCAGTTTTAAACCGATCGGGTTGAAATTTGGCATGCAGATAGATGTTATGACGTAAGCATCTGCTGTGAAAGGATTTTGATAATTTCCACCCCCAAGGGGGTAAAAAAGGGGATGAATGTTTGTATGAGACTTTGTCAGTTTTAAACCGATCGGGTTGTAATTTGGCATGCAGATAGATGTTATGACGTAAGCATCCGATGTGAAAGGATTTTGATAATTTCCACCCCCAATGGGGGTAAAATAGGGGATGAAAGTTTGTAGTAGACTTTGTCAGTTTTAAGCCGATCGGGTTGTAATTTGGCATGCAGATAGATGTTATGACGTAAGCATCCGATATGAAAGGATTTTGATAATTTCCACCCCCAAGTGGGTAAAATAGGGGATGAAAGTTTATATGAGCCTTTGTCAGTTTTAAACCGATCGGGTTGTAATTTGGCATGCTGATAGATGTTACAACGTAGGCGTCCGCTGTGAAAGGATTTTGATAATTTCCACCCCCAAGGGGGTAAAAAAGGGGATGAAAGTTTGTATGAGCCTTTGTCAGTTTTAAACCGATCAGGTTGAAATTTGGCATGCAGATAGATGTTATGACGTAAGCATCCGCTTTGAAAGGATTTTGTTTGATAATTTCCACCAAGGGGGTAAAATAGGGGATGAACGTTTGTGTGAGGCTTTGTCAGTTTTACACCGATCGGGTTGAAATTCGGCGTGCAGATGGATATTATGACGTAAACGTCCCTTTAGAAAGGTTTTTGAACATTCTCACCCCAAAGTATGATACTTTGCCAGTTTTAAATTGATCGGGCTGAGACTTTGCATGCATAAAGTTACTATGACATAGGTATCTCTTTAGAAAGGATTTTGATAAATTCCACCCCTAAGGGGATAAAATAGGGAATGAGAGTTTGTATAAATCTTCTTAGCCATTGAATTTAGAATCATTGAATCTTTTTGAATTACATTCGGTAAAACGATGATTTGGGACCTGGGTAACGTATGATAGTTTTTTCACAGATGTCTCACGAGAACGGGAACTATGCGTCAATGCCCCAGGACTCTCTAACTCTTAACCACTGAACTTATTCTAGAGAGATTCGGTACAACAATAGTCGATAGAATAGTTTTTATTACTCAAACCTTACGTGATCGGGCACTGTACTGGTAAGATCCCTGCGGGATTATTTATTTATTGAAACTACGATAAATCATTTCAAAATAAGTAAATCTTACTTGGGCACTGAATTGATTCTGGTTAATTCTGTCAGAAGTCATTAATCTACGCGGACGAAGTCGCGGGCAACAGCTATCTACACATAATAAATCGTAGAAAAGTCAAAACTGTACATTGAATATTTTTTAAAAGAATATTTGAAGCGTGATCTCTAATCGATACCGAAGCCAATAATGTGGTTTTTAGAATTTTTGTCTGTTTGTCTGTATGTATGGCCGTGATGATCTCAAAAAGTACTACACTACTATTTCAAATTTTGCATGAATATACTAACAAGTCTGGTAAACATATAGGCTACATATTATCACGCTATCATCTACGGGACTGAATCAATTCTGACGACATCCATTACCGTAGAATATCCCTTGATAAAAACTAATTCAAAAGCCTAAATTCTGCCAGAAGTCATTATTCTACGCGGACGAAGTCGCGGGCAACAGCTAGTTCTCAATAAAACGCCTATAATAACCTATCAATCCTAGATAAGATTTTACATCTTTTGGAGTTTTCGGTATTGGAAATTGAGAAATAGCCTTCACCTTATCTGGGTTAGGCGAAACACCCTTATCAGTAATAACATGCCCTAAATAAGCAACTTCTCGGCGCAAAAATTCGCACTTGTCGGGCTGTAATTTTAAATTTGCCTGTCTGAGTTTATCGAATACAGATTGCAACTTCTGCATGTGAGATTCAAGATCATGAGAATAGATAATACAGTCATCCAAATATATATAACAATGGAGACCTTGTAATCCTGAAAGAACAATGTTCATCATTCCTTGAAATGTGGAAGGGGCATTTTTCAGACTGAAAGGCATTCTAGAGGTAGTAAATTCAAATTGACCTGAAATGCTATTGGTTGTGACACTGAATGCTGTCTTTTCAGTGTCTTTAGGATCTAACAGTAACTGATGAAAACCTGACGCTAGATCAAGCGTGGAGTAGTATTTGGAATGACCAAGTTGATCTAAGATGTCTGTTATGAGGGGAAGAGGATAAACCTCAGAAACTGTGACATCATTCAGACGCCGATAGTCTATGACGATACGCCATTTTTGTGTACCGGAAGCGCCTAATTTTTTGGGTACTACCCACACTGGTGCATTCCAAGGGGAACATGAAGGGCGAATAATATTTTGATCAAGCATTTTCTTGATTTGTTTCTCAACTTCATCTTTATGAATTTCTGGAAACCGATACGACTTTACGTGTATAGGGGTTGCATCTTTGGTATTTATGGAATGTTTTACTACATTAGTATAAGTTAAGAGCTCGCCATCAAGATGAAAAATATCTGTATAATTAAGAAGACATTTCATCAAAGATTTCTTTTCTTCTGAAATGGGAACCTCTTATTTGCTCGAGAACCTTGTCAGATCGTTCAATATTAAAAGAACTTAATTGATGAATGAGTTCTGATTGAGCTTCGTTTGACTTAGAAGGCGCAAGATGAAATGGTATAAGTTTAACTGGAAAGTCGTTTATTTCGACTTCAGATTCGGTAGTATTTAGAACAGAAACATTTATTCTGTTATTTGATTTTAAGTTTACTATGCAGTTTGCTAAAAATACACCATCACGAATTTTATGATCTAGTATTAAACCTTCTTTTATGTCACCGATATCTGACAGATTGGAAACTGGACACTCAATGACCGTTTCTGACCGTGGTGGTATGATGTATGTTGGCTTGCTACAACAAACAGGTATTTCATAACCTTCTAAATTAAGAGTGTTGGTAGAATATTGAACATCAATTTTAAAGTGTTGAATAAAATTACTACCAATAATGCCATCATAATCTAAATTGATCGTATCGTTAATCGCGTGAAACATGAATTCAAATGTTATTTTGCTTTTTGAAGAAACGCGATGTTCAAAATTGAGTTGAATGGACCCGAGAGATTGGCAATAAGAATCGTTGTCACTTAAGCCTTTAAGTTTTACAATTTCGGAACCAAGCACTGGCTTATTTTGTAAACTAGAAAATTTTACAATTGAAATAGTTGAACCAGTGTCAATTAAAAAACACAAAGGTTTATCGTTAACATTTGTTTTTAAATAAACGTGAGGTAGAGAAACTTTATTGTGTATATAATTAATAGTAAATGTTTCCTCACGTGAGCAATCCCTAGAAATAAAACTCGATTTATCACAAGATGAGGGACTGTCTTGAATATTTGAATTAGTATTTATCTTTTTGTTAAAAGACTTAGAAGTCTCTGTAAACGCATTAACCTGTGTTGAATATAATTTAGAAACACGTGTGAAGGACTCAAAGTCTTATTTGCGCGAACCTGTGTTGGGGAAAATTTAGGAACACAGTTTGAAGAACTCAAAGTCTTATTTGCGCGAACCTATGTTGGGGAAAATTTAGGAACACAGTTTGAAGAACTCATAGTCTTATTTGCGCGAACCTGTGTTGGGGAAAATTTAGGAACACAGTTTGAAGAGCTTTTCGTGTCATTTATATAAGAAGGTTTCGGCAGACACGAATCCGGAACCTTGTTTAGTTTAAAGTATCAATATTATCGAAAGACGCATCGACATGATGTACATTAGAGCGATTATTGTTCAACGCGTTACTCGTATTTGATGCAAGACCACTTGATAGTGTAGAGTGATGTGCATCGCGCGAGCTATTTTTAGCTTTAAGTTTACGACATTCGTTTATTAAATGACCACGTTTTTTACAACATGCGCAAGATTTATTTGGATTATAGAAATTAGGATTTCTTTGTACTAAATTATTATTAAAATTACTCTGCGTATTAAAATTAGACGAATTTAAATGATGTAAATTAGGATGCTTATTTTTATTTTTATAACATTCTGAAGCAATATGACCGTTTTCATTACATATTGTGCATTGTTTAGAGCGATTAGAAAGTTTAGACAAATTGTATATTTTTTCTTCTTCAGTAGCATGTGTAATCGCTTCTGATAATTTCTTTGGGTTCCTACACCGCACTATGTGAGCAATATTAGAGTTCAACCCTAACAAGAATGTATTAAGGGCTAAATCCTCCATAGCAGCGAGGCGACCTAAAAGTTCTTTATCACTATCGCAGCTGTAGTGAATGTCAGATTGTAATCTAGTTAAACAAGATTCAACACGTATTGAAAATTGCTTTACGTCTTCGGAAGGAAATTGTTTGCAGTGTTGTAGATCAACTAATAAATGAGTGGAGTGTTTTTTCTCTCCATACGTAGTTTTAAGAAATAGTTTGATCTCTAACCAATTATTGAATCTTTTTAAACAACAAGCTGCTTGAGCCTTTCCTTCCAACTGCGAAATGACATATTTACATAAAACGTTCTGTTGTTTTGTAGTGGCTAAAGCCATCGCATTCTCACAATTTGTTAAGAATGCGGGTAACAATTCGCGATCTCCATTGTATGTCTTGATGAATTTAGTGAGAACCGAAAGAGTGATTTTGTCAGCCATTTTAATTTTTGTTCTTTATTTAATACTACAGAACATCAGACAAACATGCACAAAATGTATAAAGTTTAAAAAGTTGCAATTTAAAATTAATAAAATATAATGAGTTAAAATTAAAACAATGAGTTCAGTAAAATGAAACGTTTTTTTCTTGAAAATTGAGAATCACTGCACCGATTATTATTTTCATTAAATAATTTAAAAACACTGAATGAATTTTGAAAAACTCACAGTAAAATCGTAGCACACGCGAGTATTCTGGAAGTTGCGACACGCACTTGGAATGACCCAGGGAGTCGTATTTCACCAATGCGTTTCGTCACGTTGTACTGCACACACACGGTGTGCCCAGAATACGTGGCTGGTGAGCAGTCTGCGGAACCTTGATGAGTAGGTCCTTGGAGTGAAGCGGTGATGCGGGCTCACACTGTAAAGTGGAGACTTACCGTCGACCACAGGGCAGCTAAGGTGTTCGGCGTGATGCGGGCTCACGCTATAAAGCGGAGGCTTAACGTCGACCTCGTGGAATACAGCAGTGCGGGCTTAGGCTTTATGAGGAGCCCAAGGCTTATCGTCGACTACTCCACCAATAGGACTACTATACCACGGAGCCAACAAATGTTACGGTGCAGACGAATGGAAATAAATTCGCGACGCCTACACTTATAGATCCTAGTACTCACGTATTTTCCTAGGATCCCACTTCTGACACCAAAATTTGTTAGGATGGCGCTCCGGGAGTCCCTTTGGGAAATGACACCACAAATGCTGCTAATAATTTCTTTATTCACTTCACAACTTTCGACTTACAATAATTACTGTGTGATATAAAACGGAACGGTGTTAATAATTGAATAACTTAATCTGAAGTGATTCTATACACAACTAAGACGTATATTTTATTCTATATGGCCAGTGGTGGGGGGTTATCCCTTAATCAATAAATTATACTTGCGCGTATAAGTGCCACAGGATGTATCGATTGCTTTGATTGCAATTTAAATGTATAGGGCTTTGTTCATAACAATGTAAGAGTGCTTAGATCTTTGTTAGTAACAATATAACGATTGTTTAGGTGGTAATTTAAAAGTTCTTTGTTACCAACAATGTGAAGATTGTTTAGATTGCAATTGACAAGTATAGTAATTCATTGTTAGCAACAATGTAAGGATTGATTAGATTATAATTTATAGGTATGGTTCTTTGTTAACAACAATGTAAGGATTGTTTAGATTATAATTTACAATAAGGCCTTGTTCATAACAGTTCGTTCCGTTTGCCTTGAGGCAAGAGTTTGTATATTTCCCTTACCTAAATCAAAACATGCCGCAAACATTGTTTCAAAAGTTTTCCCAAACGTATGTATAATTCATACAAATATGTATTAAAATAAAACATAAGAACCCAGGAATCATTGCTACCTTTATTTGTATAGTTAATTTAATTTATATATTTATTTTTTTTTATTTAACACTTTATGTACAACTGTATACAATGGCGGACTTAATGCCGAATGGCATTCTCTACCAGCCAACCATAAGGTGATCCAGAGAAGTGTTACAGTAGGCTTTGAAAGAAGTTTGCATCTATCGAGAAAAAAAATAAAAACGAGGGTGATAAATGTACGTACATATGTATAAAGGTATCCTAGTACATAAACTACATACCAATACTACATACTAATATGAAACATAAATATAATATGTAAATAATTAAATATATATATATGTAATATAAAATATAAAATAATATAAAAATAAATATGTAATGGGTTTATATATTTTATATAATTATATATATAAAGTTTCTGAGGAGGGTGTTAATTGAGACTTGATTGTGTCAGTTTGTTCCGAAGATATTCATTGACTTTAAATTTAAAGGATAGCCGACTGGAGGCCGTCCTGATATCCGTGGGCAGCGCATTCCACAGTAAGACTGACTGAATGAAAAATGACGATTATGCCTGATTAATTATGCCTTTTAAAAACAAAATGTCAGTGTGTTTAATTTCGAAAAAATTATCTCATCTGTTCTTCATACATAATATGTTAAAATAAAAAAAATAGGCCGAACTGGCATTACAAAATAAAAAAAAACAAAAAAATTAAAATTCGAATTAGAAACAGATACAGATTTTCGAATTACCTCTAGAAACAGATACGGTTGAATCAAATTATTTAATTGTTTTTGTTTTTTAATTAATAGAATCGATATGAAATTATTAATTAGGAGTAATTAAAAATAGACCTACAAGCATTTTATTTAAATTTTTTAGCAATATAGTATTTATACAGACAGGACTTGAAACCGTGGTGCTAACTTAAAGTAAACAAAAAAAAAAACAATTTTGAGCGTGACGTTACACGCGTATTTCCATCTACGTACGAAATTCAGTCAGCAGTATGAGAACGACGAGAACTATCGTACCGTGCAAATGCATTTCTCAAAATTGCACGAAATGGCGATCCAAATTAGCATGTGTCAGGAATACGGTACTCGACGTTGGGATTCAGACGCAGTGACATATGAATGCGGAGCAGACCAGTTAAACGAATAATTGGAGGAAATAATGACAGATGTGTAGTGTTGTCCAATCTTGTGAATGTTTGTATCGATTTATTTTCCTTATTCATTTCATCGTAACCAATCACAAAATTCATTTTGTTAATAGCGCATCTAGCTACCTATATAATTACAACTGTAGTTTTGCTATCATCGGCGGAAAGATATCGGTAACAGTATATTAATAGTAGATAATGAATGATTCCTATTAATTTGTCTACCTACGTTTATGGAACGAAATATGACAAAATAATACATTTGGTCGTGAAAAATATTGGCAAGGCTCGGTAGCCTTTATTAATTACCGGTGTAATTAGTAAACCTACAACTTTGGTATAAATGTATGTAGACCTTTTGAAATCGTAGGAAAAATTTATCTAGTTAAAACAGCGTGCTGAACAACTAGTAGTCCTTAAGAAATGTTGAGATAAATGTTGAATTTTGTCCCAGCATTATAGACTCTAAAGTTACGGTTTGATCGTATTTGTTGTTACGGTCAACATTTGTTGTGAGTAATTTACTGTTTACATAGTCTGACTTTAATGTAGTCTATAGGTCATATCGACATCTAAGCATGCATATAATGCAGATAGGAGAAAATGTGTGATACATTTTCTCTGGAATAATTAACATTTTAATCAATTAATCACCATTGAGATTAAGTTCGTAATACATATGGGGGCAAAAGTAATTTTGTAGTTAACATGTTTTGTAGTTCATAGTAAACACATGCCCATAGAAGGAAAAAGAGTCTGCCTATATATTTTTATGGCATGCAGTGAAAATGTCGAAATATGCGGAAATTCCCATATGTCACCTTGTTCACCCACCCGTCACATATTTTTATGACTGACCTGTTTTTATGGATATTGCGCTTTATAATTTACTATATTCAAATTCGTTGTTTCGTAATAACAACACGGAAACTGAATATGCTTCAATAGCCTCAGTAAGACTTATTTTTGAGAATTATTTGCTTTTGTACAGTATCTGAATTGACTATAATATTTTAAAGGTTTCGTTCATAATTTGAGGAAGTGAAGAAGAGTGAATGAATTTGTTAGTATTTACTTTCTATCTTCGTTTTACCACACAGTTATAGACGTAGGTATAGTGACACAGTCAGCTGTAGTCACAGAGTTCCTAAAGATTTTGTTCACACTAGTCTGTACAACAAAATGAAAATAAAACTAGCATTCTTTTTTCTCCAATGAAATCCAACCATGTCCTACAAAATAGTATTTCACGGTATTTTGTCTTTCAGTTATATTATGTCCAATCTTTTCTTTTGGGTCGCCCGCGCCGTCCGGAGTCTTAAACTTATATAATGGTTATTGATGATCGCTAGCTTGCTTTAGGCTATTGCTTCCTCCTGGTTCAACATGTCGAAAAGTAATTCCATTTTGCTGAAAGTCCCGCTTCATATTGTCTGATATCTATTGAATGGTTTGGTCTACGTATTACCTACGACTTACGAGTATGTATTTTGCGCTAAAAGCCCAATTGTATACTAGGTATGTATTATTTATGTATTTCGCGAAAATGTCCATTCGTTATGGTTGCTTAGGTACTTACATGGAAAATTGACTTACTGGAAATGTTAAGATAAGCTGCTTGTGAATTTCGTTTCGTGTTTGTTGATTTAGTTTCTGTGTGTAGGTATCTAGTTTCTGTAATACTAAGTAAGTAGCCACATATTTCTCTATATTTATAATTTATAACCAACTAGGCTAATGATAATTAATATAACTATTTCTGTTTTTGTTTAACATATTTTATATACACAGTTTAACATAGCGTTGTTGAATAATATTTCAAGACATTTTTTGTTGATTTTTTTATATTTGATGGGCCGACGTTTGACCTCTATCTCGCCTGGTAGTAAGCGACGATGCGGTCTACGATGGAGCACGTTGTCCCATAAGCAACCTATTTGCTCGGGCCTTGAAGACACTCAGGTTATACCCTTCAGGCAATACAGACTCTGGCAAAGAATTTCTCAATTCCTTAGCAGTACGCACAAGGAAGCTTGTTGCGAAGCGCTTCTGTTTTACACTCTTCAAGTGAAGGATTCGAATGCCTATTACTCGTTTAGGAGGAGTGAAGATCCGTTGTAAAGTTAGTAGATTTTGAGTGTGAATACCTACTTAAAATCCCGAAGGTCTATAGAGGTAATTTGAGCAAAATTCAAATAGTTATAGTCAAATCATACAAAGTTTACATTATGACGTCTAATATCCCTTTTGAATATCTATAACTCTAAATAATATTCATTTTCGAATTCACCAAACTAAATGTCTCAAATTCAGATATGAAATTATAGTTATTGGGTAACTTTACTAATTCTTGTCAGAATTGTTTAGTGACCGTAAAGTTTGTTGTATCTTACTCGCCTGAGCTTAGCCTATATGTACAAGTTTTCCAACTTGATCAAACAGAAAGAATTATCACATTTATAAGCAATGGTGATAATGAGACAGTGAATAGCTAAATTGTTATAAGTAGCCTTTTAGTCATTGGTTCTATTTTCTGTTATACATACATACATACCTCTATATATAATTTAATTATGGTATATTTAAGTGTAAGTAGGTATGTAATTATGTATGTATGTATATTTGTACGTATGTGTATGTATGTATTATTACTACTTTATTTATTTATTTTCTTAGTACACAACCCGTCTAAATATTTCTTTTGCATTATATCCACCCAAAGATTGTCTGGTAGTAATCACTATAAATGATAAGACCGCCTTTGTGTTCATTATTATTTTATTTATGTTTGTCATTTCCTTTTCTGTATGTACTATATTATTAATGGTGTACAATAAAGTTATATATATGGTGTCTAATATAAGTATGTTATTATAGAAGAGCTTATGAGATATGACTACTAAGACAAACACATATTTTTAAGTGTGGGAGAGCCATGCTTCGGTATGAATGGGCCGGCTCGACCGGAGTGATACCACGGCCTCACAGAAGACCGACGTGAAACAACCTTGGTGTGAAAATAGATAGTAACTTTTCCTGGTCACAACATGTAGACTATATTTCTAGTAAACTAAGAATTTTATTGAGTAAAATGTACCACCTAAGCTTTAAAGTTCCTATTAATGTTTTAAGATGCATTTATATGTCATTGGTTGATTCTATCATGAGCTATGCTCTTGACAGCTATGGGTTAACATTTAAAATACATTTAGATAAATTGGAAGCTCTCCAGATTAGATTCTTAAAACTACTTGTTACTAAAAAACTAAAAGCAGCTGTAAGGGAGACTATAGAAAATTATTTAAAATATGCAAAATTCTACCGATTACTTACAAACATAAATATATATTATTATTATTAGTTAACCACCACCGTACACAGGAGCATGACTTATCTTATGTAAAGAACAACCATAACACACGAACTATGGCTGCTGGTAGATACAATGTACCCAGAGTCACCAACTATTTTGGTGATAGAACACTAAAAAAGAGAATACCGTATCTATTAAACAGTCTGCCGGCAGACATAAGGAGTGAAACAAATTCAAATAGGTTCAAACGAAAATTAAAGTCATATTATTTAGAAATGTCCTAATAATAAGTAAGTAGGTATAAGTTTCAACGCCTGTATAACACTTAAATATAAGTACATTTAATTATAATATCTAGCGACTCGACCCCGCAGTCAAACCATTGCAACGGTTTTGTGGGGCTTAGATTATAAAATACTTACCTGTGTGATATAAAGATAAATAAAATAATAAAACGTTGTGTTGTGTTTCGTCGTGTGAGTGAGGTTACCGGAGGCCCAATTACCCTCCCCCCTTTCCCCAATCCCTGAATCCCCAACAATCCTCGAATTCCTAATCTAGAAGGCCAGTAACGCACTTGTAACACCTCTGGTGTTCCAGGTGTCCATGGGTGACGTCGATTGCTTACCATCAGGTGATCCGTCTGCTCGTTTACCGGCTTATCCCATAAAAAATAATATGAAATTGCCTGATACTGTAGCTCAAGGTAAATCATAGTACTACAAACATCAATGAATATTCCGCCTCCCATGTAATCATATTAATATCTATGATCACTCAGAGATTCCGTGTCACATTGTTCACTGTCCGACCCAATTAACAACTATAAGTAAGGAATTAATCCATACAACATACTAACTAGACACATCTACGTATTATGTTATTTATGTATACATACATAAGACTCTATTTAGATATCCATTCCGAGAACATATGAATTATGATGGCTACATGTAACAATAAGTTATTCTTCACAAAATCCGCGGATCCGAACGAAATCAAATGTAAAAATGGCGGAGTTTTGTTATTTTTGTCTAGTCACGTACTCGTGTTTCACGGTGAACTAACTTTGCTCCTTTCCTACTGTGGCAGTGTACGTCCCTTGACAGAAAAGGATTTGGAACCTTCTGATTATGAGTTATGGCTTTATTTTGTTCCATCACTGTTATAATGTGTGGATTAACTTTCATAACGTAAAGCTTAAAGGCACTGTTAGACAGTGCCTTTAAGCTTTACGTTATTCAAGTAATTTCAAGTACGAAAGCATGCTTCAATTGCCACTTGTCATTTATTTATTTAACAAAAGTACAATTTTAGGATTAACATTTAGTATTTAAATTTAGTCTCAAATTTAGTAGCACGTTTTTCGGAATGTTGCTTATATTAGCAAGATCATTTCGGGCATGCTTGGGAATCGACAGACATTCGATTTTTAAACATTTTTGAGCATATTCAATAGAACGTTTAGCATGCATTTTTTTTCGATTCTTCGATTCGGAGTCGCGGAGAACCTAACGGGGAACCGGGGCTCCGGCTAGACGTGCAGGAGAAGAAACGGGGTGGTTTTTAGTCAGTAAGAGTCTGACACTCCTTCCCGCCTCACCCAGTGGTATAGGAGCTAGCAACGTTTTCGAGAAAGAATTTTAGGTCAGCTGATTTTATGATATGTCGTCCTTCTTGCACTTTCGGTTAGAGTCTGGGCTATCTGGCTGGCGGTAGCGGTTGCGTTCTTTAGTGCGCATCCTACCTGTCCAGGTAATAATCCTGGATTTTAAAAACATTTTAGAAGGCGTAATTTTTATTTTTTTGTTTTTAAATAAGTCTACCTGAAATACTTTTTTTATTGCCAGATATTTTTGACAATGCTAACTATGTGCCATACGCGATTTTTTGTTTTTTTTATTAAAATTTCAAAGTATTTTATAATGTCTGTAATTTTTATATTATGTAATTTAAAGATAAAAAAAACTTAAAATAAATTTGCCAGACATTAATTCGATTGTTAAGTCTTGAATTAAAATGAAAAGGTCGTCGAGTAGGTACCGTATTTATAGACACAATTAAAGAACAATAGGTTGCGGTCACCGGTGACCGCTTGGTGTTTGACAGTTTAAAATCAAAACAAAAACAACATGTGAAATTAGAATAACGCCATCTTGCAAACTTGCCTTTCGCGCCACAGTCGTTGTCTATCTCTCTCGCACCTTCAGCCGTCTCTGTCGGACTACTTTTTTTTTTTTTTTTTTTTTTTTAAGGGGGGAAAATCATCGAATGACTTCTCCCGCCTGGGTGAGGCGGGAGGGAGTGTCAGACTCTTACTGACTAAAAACCACCCCGTTCCTTCTCCTGCACGTCGAGCCGGAGCCCCGGTTACCCGTTAGGTTCTCCGCGACTCCGAATCGGCATCGGCCGTATTGGGCCCCATCTGTGGTGGTCTGATGGCTCTTTGAGGCGCGCGCGGAACGCGACGCGCCGTACGCTCGGGTCTGTTTCTGGTCGGACGGGGAGCCACCCATGCTCGCCGTCCGCAGGCCCGCGCTTACGGTGGCCGGAGATCGTCTCGCGATCCCCGACGCCCGGTGTGTCCTTCGCGATGGCTGGGTTGCGAGGAGGCAGCGCTTCGCTGCCTCACGCGTCCCGCCCCCTCCTTAGCTAGCATCACTGCTTCGCAAAAGGAGGAGACGGCATCCCAGTCCCCCTCGCTCCGCATCATGGCCTGCACTAGGCCCGGACGCGAGAGGTCGCCATCGCCGATCACTTCCCTCGGCGACGGCCACGGCGGTGCTCAGCCCACGAAGGGCATTCTCCCACCGTGTGTTCCACCGTGTCCTCAGGGCGGTCCTCGCAGTGATGACACCCGGGCGTTTCCTCCCGCCCCATCAGACACAGGTACCTCCCGAAACTTCCATGTCCGGTGAGGACCTGCGTCAGGCGGTAGGTGAGGACGCCGTAGCGTCTCTCAAGCCACTCCTCAAAGAGGGGACTTACCGCTGCGATGGCAGCGAGCCCAGCCCTCGGTTGCGACAGTCGTTGCTGCCATTCCGCCATGAGATCGCGCCGGAGCTCATCCCGCCACGCACCTATTTGGCGCGGCAGCGGGGTTTCGCCCCGGCGACGTGCCTCCGCGCGCATGTCGTACACGCGCGCGAGCACCTTCGCCTCCAGATCCCACGGCGGTAATCCGGCAAGGAGGTTCGCCGACTCCCCAGAGATCGTGCGGTATCCGCGGATCATTCGGATCGCCATGACCCTCTGTGCCATGAGCAGCGTCCGAGCGGGACGCCGCAACAGGTTTGGCGCCCAAACAGGGGCGCCGTAGAGCTGTCGGACTACTAGCATTATACTGCAATACTTTTCATGACTTTTTCATTTTAATTCAAGACTTAACAATCGAATTAATGTCTGGCAAATTTATTTTAAGTTTTTTTTTATCTTTAAATAACATAATATTAAAATTACAGACATTATAAAATACTTTGAAATTTTAATAAAAAAAAAAAAAAAAAACAAAAATCGCGTATGGCACATAGTTAGCATTGTCAAAAATGTCTGGCAATAAAAAAAAGTATTTCAGGTAGACTTATTTAAAAACAAAAAAATAAAAATTACGCCTTCTAAAATGTTTTTCAAATCCAGGATTATTACCTGGACAGGTAGGATGCGCACTAAAGAACGCAACCGCTACCGCCAGCCAGATAGCCCAGACTCTAACCGAAAGTGCAAGAAGGACGACATATCATAAAATCAGCTGACCTAAAATTCTTACTTTTCAAACGTTGCTAGCTCCCGTACTACAGGCGGGAGCAGTCATTCGATGATTTTCCCCCCTTAAAAAAAGCATGATATTTTAAAGCATTTGTAACAGTACCTTAACCTTTTTTTAAAGTTAAGTACGTATGTTAATAATGAGAACGTTATTTTTTGGCTTTTATTCGCAAATCAAATACTATCTCGGCAAGAATAGAAGGTTTTACGAACTACTGATGGAAAGATTCTTAAAAAAAAACAAAGTAAGTCAAACCAAATAATTCTGAAGTAATAGAAAAGCAATTACATATAATATTACACACAAAGGTGCCCACTACACGTGCAGGTAGAAAACTTCTTCAGAATTCAAGTGATTTCAAAATTCCTATCGAGAAATAGTTTTAGTCCGGCTAGCCCGTTCATTTTCCGCACGACGAAGGAATTTCGAGTCAATTTTGCAGTACCTAGTTCTATTACTTTATAATACGATGTTTTACCCGTATAACACTTATAATGACCCATTATTTATATGTTCCATGTTATTTTATAAATTGGTTTCTCAATAAAACTGGTTGTTTTTTGATTGTGACAGAATATCCAATTAGAAAATAAATGTTTCTTTATGTAATGAGATCTCACTTCAGTATTTCTTTACTGAACATTATTTTATCTGTGACTTTTTTTATTCTTATTGTTTCTAAGAACTTTACCTAAGTTCAATAGAAATTTCTAAGAATTTTTAAGTTTTCTAGAGCAAAACAAATAAACTTTGTAAATATGTCGTAACTATTCTTTAAGAGAAAGATAAGATTTCAACCTACGATATAAAAGCTAAGCAGTTTTAATAAAGAATTGATAAAATCGTAAGAGGATTAAAAGATACAACTCATTTTGTGTAAGTAATATTTAATGTTAAATAGAAAGAAAGTCACATGTACAATAACACACAACAAGAAATTTTAAAACAGTGAAGACGGCCAAAAATGGCCAGGGCCGTATGACCCGAGTGCGCTCGATACGCGGCGCTGATTTTCAGCATTTGCCCGTGACTATTATAATGTAATACATATGATAATAATAATAATAGAATACTAATAAAAAGTATATATACAATGACATTATTGTAACATTTTTCAAAATAAAAAGAAACATAAATGTTAAAGGTCATGCAGTTGCCAGGCTTACGTAGGTATATTACGTTTGTATGCGGCAAAATGATCACAATAATAAATGTATTATAAAGTTTAATATGAAGGACGTTTCCCTACGATCAACTTATTATAGAGGTATTATTCTACTCGGATACTTGGTTATATCATTTGTTTTTGTAAAAACTTTTGGGTCAGCTCCATGGGAAACTATTCGGTTTACTTTCAATATTATAAATGTGGGTCTCATATTGCGAATGGAAATAAATCTAAAACGAGGTCGAAACAATATTTAGTTAATCTTTATTTATGGAATCTGACGGAAGCCATTAGGGACCGTATGTAATTATATAAATTATTGTTACTGTTGTTTAATTATTACTTACTGTCTTGTTGTCTAGTGATTACATGTATACGATCGACGATCAAGGTCTCTGTATAGAATTTGCTGTTTAGACACTAATAATCTGTGAGTTATTTAGAGAAAATAGTCATTCCTCTTAATGTGCTGAATAGAAATGAAATTCACATTATATGTAAGCATATAGAAGTAGCAGGTAACTGATACTTTAACAATAAATATAAAAGAACCCCTATTCATATTTCATAACAATAAGAACAAATCTTAATTGCTTCCTCCTTTCAAATATATGGCATAAGACGTTTTCAAAAAGGTCGCGAGCGTAAGTCGTGACCGCTACAATATTAGGGGCTTATCCCACATTACGTAGAACATTGAACACCGCTGTCGTTTCCTCTTAACTGTCCACTTACCTTATTTATATCATCTTATAATACTTTCACCTTTTGACCTTCAGCATTAAATGGGAATGTAATGGGCATATCAAAGGAAACGTTTCGGGGTGACTGTTGAACGTTTATCTCGTAGACATTCATGATTATTGGAAAGAGATTACCAAAACCGCTCACTCAGCTAACCGATATTTTTATTAAACCAATAAAGGAGGCTGAGGAAGCTTCGTTATGCCAAAACACTTCAAAAAACATCTAAAGTGCTTTCATGAAATTCATGTTCCCAACTTTTATCCGTTTTTTGCCTGACGTCATTGTACAGTCGCCTGAAATCCTGGCGGGCTCAATTGCCGTCATTTCTATGCCTGTCTTGTGGCGTCTAAAATTTTATTGGTCGCCCTAAACCTTTTGTACAGCGAAACTTTTAGATTGTACCTGTAATGCCTGCTGCTAATGGTATGGCATCAGAATCAGAGTTAAGATCAATAACAAATTGTTTAATAGCGTTGCCATGCGCCATTAAATTACTTACATAAATGATCGCGCGGAGTCAATTAAGTTATCCCGAGATGAGAGTCTTGAGAGGTAAATTAGATGTTAACGTAATAAGAGCCCGCTATTTTGTGCCGGGCCCCTGACTGACACTGCTTGTGAATCATGCAGCACTTAATACGAATAAATAGGTATTTACAAGCGGTAAACATTCGTCCGTGATATTCGTACATGTTTTTCCATCTTTATAATAATAAATAAATAATAAATAAATTTATTCAATATTCAAAAAATGCAAAATACAAAACATCGTAAATACGCACAATTGTCCTCACAATATTAAATGCCTGCACTAGGACCTGAATCGTGTATCGCAGACGAGAGGAGTTCTAAATATAATTCTTATAGTAACACATTTTATTTCTACAGAGCCATATACTTAACATTATACAACAGAAAACAATAAGATTATTTTAATATAAATACATACATGCATATAAAACTATTCCTCATATAAAATATATAATAATATACCTAATAAATATATTAAAATAACAACTAAAGTAAGATTTGTTTAAAACAGCAACATTATGTCTATCGACGTGGAATTATCTACATCAGCAGAAATATGTAAACTAAGTAGGCTAACACTAAAGTCCATACGGTCATTCATTTGGTTGTGTTTGAGTAAGCACAAATGCTGGATAGCAACAAAGTGATGTTTAATCTAATATAATATATAGTGTCACTGTTGTGCAATAACTCGATTGATTACGAGGGCGCGTAATGCGTCATACTTCTGAGTTGATTGGCCTCCAATCAACTCAGAAGTATGACGCATTACGCGCCCTCGTAATCAATCGAGTTGATATACCTGTGCTGAGCTATGTTCTTTGCCGGACACTCAGCGACACCCGTCTTATGATTGTTGGGCTTATTAAACCGAGAGCATGTTGCACATTTAGGGGATTCTCCTTTTTTCGTGCACGCCGGTGTTAAATGGCCTATTTCTCCGCAGTGTCCACATGATGAGGGGCCTCTACATGATTTAGCTGCATGTCCGTACTGTTGACAGTTATAACACCTGGTGACTAATGTAAAGTCCCTTACAGGGCAAGAATTCCGATTTATATATATTCTTTCCTGAGCTATAAGGACCTTGCGAATGTTGGCTGGAAGTTCTAAGATAAGGTTACAGGTCGGCGCATCCTTCTTTCCGGATTTGTGGCTCAGTTTAATTGCTGTTAAAAAGGACTCCATGGTCATCTCTGGAAACTTCTCAGCAATGTTTTGCTCGGATATGAACTTCAATACGTCAGTGTCAACTAAAGAAGTCGGGACGCCTACCACAGTGATTCGTGGCTGGCGTTTTTTGGGCTCACCGATGACAAGACCAGATGACGACTGATGAACTGCCTGCTTAACCTTCTCAGCATCCTGTTTGTTGTCTGTGCTAATTACTATGCCTCCGTTTTGGATTTTTCGGACTCCACGTACGTGTAGCTTCATTTGGTCAGGCCGTATAATTTGTTGTACCAGAGATTTGGTTTCGTCACTGCACTTTACTAATTTACTCACTGGGTAAATTGCAACAGAATTTTGCTTTTGGGGTTGCACAAAATCATTTGGCCCTTTCTTCACCATATCGGCAAAAGAGACGTTCTTAGTTGCGGCAGAGTCGTTGATAGCCTTTTTCAACACCATAATTTCTTCTGCTAGGTCCCGTTTTTCTCTAAGGTCGTCAATTATATAGAGGGCTTGTTTGACTTGCTGCTTCAAAGACTGATACGAGACTGCTATTTGCGATACACCTGATTCTATTTTGCGGCTCAAGTTAGTTATTCTTAATTTCTGCTCGGAGTTGAGTTTGCCTTCTGTGGCAATAATGCAGACCTCGTTTAACTGCTTCTCGATGGTTGACATCCATTTTTGGAGTTCTGATGTGGATACCACTTCTATACAGAAGCTAGGTTGCTTGCTTTTCTCTTGCGAGGTACAGGCACGGATATTACTGGGACTATTCTCCATTTTGTCTTCACTTGGTCACTACGTTTATGTTTTCATATTTGTAGAAAAAACTGAGTAATAAGCAACAATATGAAAGGAGGTCACAAATTTTGCGTATTGCTAATGCGCACGTCTTGTGTTTATGTTGTGTCGTGTATTTATGTTTAAATATGGCTTGTTAATTCAACACGAATGTGTGCCCCTTTCTTATATGAATTTTAAATGAAAATTAAATGTAGGTTATATTTGGATATTGTATGATAATGAAATTCACGACTATTTTTATTTTTATTTGTATATATTGCAGTGCACTTATGTACTTGCAATATTATTTGCATTTTTACTGTACTTAGGGAAAAATAAAAATGATTTCAACTACACATATAATAAAAAAAAATCTATATTTAAGAAAATACTTACATCAATTTGTGTACACCATCATTCAATGTTTGACTATGCTAATTAGTCTCGAAGCTAACATTGTAACTAAATAGATAATAGTGTTTATTCCATTAAAGCAGGTGTCGCCAGTTTCAGGGGCCTGACTTGACGTAAAGTAATTAGCAAGGCTATTTGGGCCCCTGATTGCATTAGACACGTCCTATGGACACATCGGTCGTCTTCACACTACACTTAAATATGGATAAGGGGCCCCATGGTCTAAGTGACGCCTTGGGATGCATAATGAAGTATGTAAAACGTTGGATGTATTAGATTTTGTGTAGCGATGCGGTTAATGTATTTATAAGATCGTGTTGGTTGTGTGTACTCTGTTATTTATGTCGTTACTAGTAGACCCTGCGAACTTCGCATCTTTTAAAGTCTAATATAAAATTTTGGAAAAAAGAACGAGTAGGCGATTTTTCATACACTTTTGAAATCCCGATATTATGGAGGATACGAAATAACTTATTTATTAAGTGAAGTTTTCGTTCATAAACATTAGTATTCAAACAAATTACTGATTAACACTAAATTAGTATAAATCGAAAGCTGATTTGGTTTTAAAGTTTTAAAGAAACTTACTTCCATTTCTGCATTGCTCGGATAAAGTACTGTCGAGTTCTTTTTCATTTCGTGATTCTCACAATGTTTACAGTTGGATAAAGTAACGCATTTGTCCCAGGAGAGGGTGTCACATTCTACGATCTTTACATATTTCTTTGGTTTCCTCTACTAAAATACATACTAAAATTGAATTGTCTGTTTGTAATATCGAATTAACCGCTTTATACTACATACATATGAATATACATACGATACATATACCAAAATAATATGTGTTACAATCTCTGAAATGGCTAGACCGGTTTTGGCGGACAAAGTCAAAGTCAAAGCATTTATTTCAATTAAATCATATTTTGGTACACTTTTTTGAACGTCAACAAATACAAAATAAATAATAGTCTGTCAGTCAGTCCGTCAGTGGTACTAGGTGTAGCTAGGTGCTCATTCCAAAATGTAACACGAGCAAGAAACTCAATTCGTTACACTTTTTAAAAAAGTATGTTCTACAATGTCTCTGATACATATTCGACCGATTTTAATTGGCAGGTAGCTAATGTAATAAGAAGTAACACAGACCATGTTACGAGTACAGCTAGTTTTGTCTATTATCTAAACAAAGTTAATTCAAAATAAATCCAGTTTGTTATTCGATAGTAATTTGTTTACCACTACTAATCACAATGATACCGATGTCATTGTTAGCTAAATAAATAAAGTTTAAACTGTTTGAACTCAAAAACGATTTATCGCTATTTGTATATCTGTATAACTTTCATGTTCGAATATTTTATTAAAATTGTAGCATTATACACAATGCATGTATTCATAACTTTGAGTCATGATTTAGAGAAAACTAATTTTGTTAGACTGCCTCGTTTGCCGAGTGGTCGCAAGTGCGACTGCACCCCTATTACATGGGACTCATAACATAAATAGTGAAAAGTGGGTGTTACATTATACAGTGGCATAATGTGCACCTCTGCCTACCCCTGCTTCGGGGATAAAAGGCGTGATGTTATGTTAATTTTGTTAGATTTTAAATTGGGTTCAGGCCACTGCGATTCCACTTATAACCAGTACAGTCAACACGGTAATTATTAAAACTAGATTAATCTCGTTATACACCATTAAATTGAAGTGGGTTAACGTTGTTTACTAACCCAGGCAAATCATTTGACAAATACGCAGCGTCAAGGTATATACTGGAATGTCAGCATGTGAAATTTTGTGCGAATGCATATGTATGGAATCCGGTGTTCCGATCGACGAATCTGTACAATTCACTGTTCAAACTCTTCGAATGAAACCAAAAACAAGCTCTCCGAACATTGTCACCTATATGAATAACAATATCATTTTCAGTTCAACGACATACCACATGATACGAATATGAAACAAATTCTGTTCCCCGTGCACTTTTATTAGAATCATTCCGCCATTACGTTTGTTATTTACATTGATATAAGTTTGTTTACTTTGTTCGCCAAGTCCAACATGTCTGCGTCAGGGAGCACACAAAACTTTAGCCAGCATCCTTCCGCCTGATACAAACAGTTTCCCCGTGATTTCTCTCGGCACATAATCATGTCTTTTGAAAATAATGGCCCTCTTTATTCTGCAAAACCGGGCACGATGAAAAGTTACTGCAGATTGAATCGCAGAAAAAGACGCCAGCTTAAATAAGAGTATTCGGAATTTGCTTCTTAAATACATTCTTGAACATTCTTTGCAGTGTGAGCAAATATGAAATTATAAGGTGATTCAATAAAGCGAATCTTAAATGTGGCGATAAATTTCATTACTTCATTTATATTGTTTTATTTTCAACGTATTTTTTTACTACAAAAGTGACGACCGTTATTCAGTTTTTTGTTTACAGATTGTAGGACTATGGTCCAGTGAATTGATGTGGCCATCCGCACGGGTTGTTAAGCTACTTTTACACTTGTATCTTAATTTTGATAGCATTTTAATATAATTTAACAATATTTGAGCGAGTATCGTGGAAGCTTAATTTAA
Source organism: Spodoptera picta (assembly GCA_038387885.1). Classification (NCBI taxonomy): domain Eukaryota; kingdom Metazoa; phylum Arthropoda; class Insecta; order Lepidoptera; family Noctuidae; genus Spodoptera; species Spodoptera picta. Next base: position 263,601 of record JAZHFQ010000248.1, read on the forward strand.
TATTAATAAGAGTTCACTTTCGTTGATTAAATTTGGAAGAGACTGTTACGTTGTAGGTAAGGAAAAGTATATTATGTAGTATAGTATGCAAGTGGCTAAGAGAATTCGAGGTCTGGCGTTGGGCGGCGGACTCACGGCGGGCGCACGGCGCGGGCTAACGTAAACTTAATACTTTACGTAATAACCTCTCCGCCGACAGTGCTCTCATATTGGCTCCCTTATGTATGCAATGACCTTTTCGTGTATGCACGACTTAAAGAGATTTTTCAGTATTCTATTATACACGTTCTCTTAGTTCATACAAGTTAATACGGCGCCATCGCTCGTGTGTGCGCTGTTTTTTTTTATTTTCATTGGACGTGTGAATCCAATAAAATAACCTCGGGCTGGGCTTTGTTGCAGTACGCTGTACATGCTTACCGGGTCGCTCATCTCTCTGATCTTCAACGAGTGTTGACACTGCTAGTCGATCAGCTCTGGTCAGTAACGCACAAATTCCATGGAATTTTGCAGTGTTGTGTGGCTGTTCTGTGGGAACAGGTTCACCTCTAGCTATATCATATTATTTTCGAACCAACCAATGAATGCGTCCACATTGATTAAATTCTAGGAACTAAATTGAGAATTTTATCAACTTTTTGTTCGTCCTTTTAGTGAGATGGTTCATCTATTTGGATCTCGCCTCGGAATATTCCACAAATTCATTTACGTACTTTTCGGTGGCGTTGAAATAACGGAACCTGTTTAATTAAAATGCGAACTCAGCTGTAAATTAGCTGTCTATAGGACAGTTGACGAAGGGGGAAATACAGCAACTTTATACATTAAATGTATATAGGCACAATATCACAAAGCACTTTAGTCAGTAGGAGACTCATAACTTACTGGTATGAGTTATAATAATAACAATAAATCTATTTACAATTTTGGAAAAGATGGGTACCTCAATAAGAAATTTGTCTTGTCATATATTTTTAGTTTATCTCTGCTATATGAATATGTTAAACATACACTCCCTAAACAAGGAAAATTTATACGACACAGCCTTTCATCACTTAAATTTCCACATGAGTCCGCTTTATATTCCTGTCGTGTGCGATTATTTGTAAGAAGGCCCAAATTATATTATTATTAATAAAGGCAAAAATTCTGGTACAGAACCAGAATTTTTGTTGATCAAAAAGCCTTTCAAAGTAAATCTATGGAGAGGAAGCTGTAATAATGTGGGTCCTCGATGACTTGCATAGGATAAGTGGTAGGGAATGCACCCTCCCTCGTTGCAGGACTTACGATGGACGAACCGTGCATGTATATTCAAACTTAGCTCGCTTGTTATTATCGTTTTTTTTGATTATTGGTTTAATACTGATTGTGTTACAAATGTGTACTTACATGTTTGTTTTAAGTGTTTAAACTGTCAAATACCAAGCGGTCACCGGTGACCGCAACCTATTGTTCTATAATTGTGTCTACAAAACCGGTACTCGACGAGTTAAACCGATTTCAATGCTTAGAGTGCAACAAGAGTCACGGCTGCCTGACGCTAGTGGAGGTTTGACTTTCACCATTTTAAACTGACCTGAAAGACTGATAGTACTTTGTTTTTAATAAAAACAATGACATTTTGTACATATGTATGTAGTTAAGGTAGAAACTGGAATGTATAAAAGCAATTTAAACTGTCAAACACTAAGCGGTCACCGGTGACCGCAACCTATTGTTCTATAATTGTGTCTATAATGACGGTACTCGACGAGTTAAAGGTTATCTTGTAAAATAAATAGTCCAAAGCGAAATAAAATGAAATTCTTTATAGCTCCTGTGGGTAGCAAATGAATACTTAAAAAGTCTTCGAGAAAATAACGTTTTCCACAGTTAATAGAACAAAGGAAACTTCCGACCTCACCATGTGGGCGGCGTTGTGTGCAAAAACTAGTTTGCCGTAAAAAGCTACACTAACTTCAAGACAGCATAATTCCTACGACCTCCGTTCGAAAATTCCTCGTCAAACAATACCTTTCAGCTTAAAGTTCATAATATTACACCACTTAAATAAACCCTTAATATCATGTTCATATAATGATGCAAAATTATAAAGAACTGCTATACGTTTAATATCTATTCAGGAGTACCCAAATTGTTATCTGGCTGACTTATTAAAATATTACAGGCAATTACGTGGGTACACAGGGAACTTCGGAGGATAAAGTGCTGATCGGCTTACTGTGAGCGTCAAACATCTCGGTCAAGAGGTTCTCCTCAAGAATTTTAACTGAGATTAATAAACGTTGAGTATGCTGTTAAGGTACTTCTTTCCCGTTCACCAGCGGTCCATTATTTATTACTCACTGTTCCTATTCACCAGTATTCGAGTGTTTGATTTACAAAAAAGCTATGTTGATGTCAACAAGGTTTCTTTTCTTTAATGAGATTCGCTTCTGTCTCCAAGTTTGTTTTATTCGCATCTCTTTGTCGTAGTGTACAAGTGGGTCGACTGAAAATATTTTCTATTAAGTTGTGTGTACACTGAACTGGTAGGTTTCTTTTTTGTTACAGAGTTAGCTAAACCATTTGTGATTATGAGCTAAAATATGTTGCGCTTTCGCAATGGGTGGAAATCGCAATAGTGCTTAGATAGAGTGCTTGTTTACTGCTTACTCACACCGCCGTAATCTATTCCCCGCAGTTCGTTTTACGACCTGCAACTGATATATCTCTTTTGTTCTCAGACTAGTTTCCACTTAGCTATGTGACACTTCGCACCCATCGACACCCTTCGTCGGACGTACAACAATAAAGCAGTACCTATATACACATTGAAAGTAAACAAAGTTATATGCGCTCCTGGTAATGCTTCCAACGTATACGAGCTAAATAGTATCCACATTTGCCTAAGGATTTATTTTGGAACCCATATTTAAACGTGTACATGTTTAAAGAACTATTTTACATTTCCAGTATTACCGTGAGTATTACCCACTTTAAAAGTTTGGACCTTTTAATATTCGCTTTTGAGTTTTACTAATTCATTATTAGCTTTTGCCAACTGTACCGTGCTCTTGTATTTTGGTAAAATATTATTTGAAGTACCTACTCTAAAATACATTCGTGTTTTATGAGGAAAAGCCAAACGTTTTAAAAGGTTATGTTAAAGTTAAGTTCTAATATATATTTCAAAGTAATGCCACTGAAATCCGCATAGCATAAAAATAACTCGTCAGTTCAAAAACATAACATATTAAAAATTAAAAGCAAGCTTATCAGACAGAATATTATAGTATAAAGTAAAGCTTATAGAATAAAATCAGATAAACAACTCCCACGTGATATCATATTACTATGACAACCAGTTATCAGCTCGTATCGCGAAACAAAGAGCGTTCAAAGGAAAATAAAATGGAAACGTAACCATATTTATTTGTGTCGAACATAAACAGATTATCCCGGTAATTTACCCTTATCAGTGAAAGGGTTTTACTGAGTATCAATACAGTTTATTATCTGATACTGATCAAATCTATTGCGGACTGAGTGAACCGTATGCCCTCTCTGTAAATTATTTATTTATTAAGGTTCACCCGCAGCATTTGTATAGTTTTCGTTAGTAAATTATTTATTTCAGAATATATATATGTATGTAATCCTATCATACTTCTTTTCGATAATGTTGTACCTAAATGCGAAAGTTCTATTACTCAGACAAATCAGCGACAATAAACATTATTTTCGCTGATTTGATTCCGTAAAATTTACTTACACAGAGTAAATCTTATGAAAAATCTTATTTAATGGCTAATTATATCATTAATCATATCTCCGGAATGGTTGCTCGAATCATCGTTGTGTGAATTTCATCGTCGTAGTGCAAAGATTATGCAAATATGAATATAACATTCTCCTCTCATAATTTCGGAAAATCTCATTAAGTTTTAATACGTTCATGCGACGAGCGAAGAAAATATTTATAGTTCATGATGAGAGTTATTACAGCTGGTACATACATTGTATTTTTAAGGTGTAGGTACCAATGTTGGATTGTGTCCAGTGAACGAAGTATGTTACATTATGAATGCGAATTGCAGTCAATATTTAACGTTACATGCAAGAAAAAGAAATGAAAAGTTCTCGTTATTTTATGGAGCTAAAACTTTGTCTTTAAATAGATCGCAGTTATAAGTACTTCTGTGAATAATTTAAATTTTTACTCACCCTATCGTATAACAGAACGGTTTACAAAATTAACTGGAAATACAACTAAAATTTCGCATGAAATATTTATTGGATCTTCAACAAATTACCTACCGTGTAATATTACATCAGTTTTAAGTTTAAATTTGATATTAATGGCGCCATCAGAAGGACAAACGGTTATGTCATTAGAGATTGACAGTGATTTGGACAATTACCTTAGTGAATTTAGGTATGTCGCGCACATTATGAGGGCCATTTGTTATCAGTGCGCTTTCAATCTGCGCTTGACCCGTCCAAATTATTATCTACTATGTAAATTGTTCGAGGCTTTCGAGCTGTAAATTGTGGGTAATTCAGTAATCTAGTTTATATTATAACAGTGAATAAAATAACAAACTACGCTGTAAAAGCAATTTAGGTTTCAGAATTTATTCTATTCCAGTAGATCCTTATAAATTGTAGGCGTTCTTAAAGATATCTTCGGAAGGCTCACGAACAATAACTTTCAATAAAAGCAACTAAAGCAAGTCAAAGTACTCGTACAATGAACGGTCGCCGGTATTTTCTTGGTAGCAAATGAATCGCAGCGGATATATCCGGGGGACAGGCTCTCGCTGCTGTTTACGACCCACGCCATACCCAGCCACTATTGTTTGTGCCTAACACAACTTTTACATCGCAGATATTAATCTGCGAAATTAAAATGTTTCGGAAGCCGCCAGGCACGCGACCGCGGAATTTGTTCCCGAACGATTGTAATTATCAAGTCTTTTGTAAACGCTAACCCTTACCAGCTACCACGAGCTGTATCTCTGTTTCGGTTCTATGTACAACATGTAATTACGGGACAATCGGCCAAGTTATAACCATTATAAATTCCGTGTTCTCAGCGGGAAAAAGATCCTTTTAATGCGTGCTTAAATCATTTTTATTAACTTGAAAACGTTGGATTTATGTGGGAGGCCTGGTGCTTGTAATTTGTGAAGCCGACGAAATTAGAAGGCTATGTAAGTGCGTGTTTTGTTGCTGCGTTGTTGAAAAACTAGGGAAAACTGAATTAGAACACTCTTTTTACAATATGAAAGTTATTAAAATATTTCAGCTAAAATGTACAGTTATTGTGAATTTATTAATCAAAATATAATTATCATTTATTACTTTGGTGACCATGCATAGTTAGTTATATCCTTTCTATTGCATAAATTTGCAATGAAATTGCGCAAAACATACCAAAACAATCCTAAATAATTAATTACTGGTAATATAAACCCGCCACAGTTTATTACAGATTCCGTGGAATCATAACTAATAATTATATGTTTGTATGAATTTTCATATCACATTTTACTGAATGGTTTCATGAATACTTAGTGGCACCTATTACAGTACAGAAGTTGGAAGAGTAAAATAATTTTATAACATTTTGAAATTATTAATTCTGTATGATTGGTTTATAATTATAAGGTACTGATTTGATTACCGATATAGATAAAGACATGAAGATACTGAGGCGACTTTACTGAAGCGATTAAGCAAACTGGAGTTCTAAATTACTTCTTATCCACGAATCACAATCAAGACCGTAGTGTTTTATTAATGCCGACACAAAGAAACCCCCGAAAGCTAAGCGTTGGTGAACCGAGTATGTAGAAGAAGCAGCGCGGCGCTCGCGTGGCCGTCAGTTTTTATACCCCCGTCCCGCGTGTCGCCGCCTCCATGGTCGATGGTGATTGTAATGCGCCGACAACCTACTTATCTATAATATCTATACTAATATTATAAAGAGGAAAGATTTGTACCTATTTTTGTATGTTTCAATGTTTGTAATGAATAGGCTCAAAAAGTACTGGGCCGATTAAAAAAAAATCTTTCACCAATAGAATGCTACATTCTTCCAATTTGATATAGGCTACATTTCATTTAAAAAAAAATAGGGATCCTTGGTAGAATTTGAACAATGTAACCGAAGGTGTAGAAAAATGAGTCTTAAAATGGCATGGATAGAACAAAATAATGTACAACAATACCTATTGAAGAACATCATAATGTCTACAAAAAATTCCGCGGTAGCATATGTCTAATTATTGTAGTTATGTCATTAAAACGATCCAAATTTCCAAAAATAAATAAATGTCTACCCCGTGCGAAGCCGGGACGGGCTGCTAGTGTCTCATATTTTGGGGTGCGGTGCCAGAAGACCTCCCCGTGGTGCACCCTGGGTGCGGGCGACAGTCTCCCTAGCGGGGGTGATAGGGTTGGAGTGACTGTCGCAGCAGACTTCTGGACTGGGCGGGCGAACCCGATAGGGTTCTGGAGGCGGCGGGCTGTGTGCTCATGGCCCGCGCTTCCGTGGGGCGTTTCTCCGCCTGTCTCTCTGATTAGCAGAGAGCGTGGTGGAGAGGCAAGGGCGGTGCTCGTTGTGCACTCACCCTGCCAGCGAGCAGCATCGGGACACAAGCTGTCCCCGATTGCAGCCGTCGATATCGTAATCCGTAAGGAGGTCACGGTCATGTTTTGTGACTCTGAACGGGACGAGGGTCTTGGCTTGGTCGCCCGGACCGCGAGGAAGATAACCTCTATAAAAAATTCCTCTAATACTAAGTTCTGGTGCGCGGCGAGAGTATGCATGGCTGAGGAGTAGTGTCAGTCGCGAGCGCACCCCCAGCTAGGGGACCAGTGGACCCTCTAGTTGGGAAACAAATTTTCACTTACCCAGGTACAGGGGGCACTGCCTGGGTGGACCGTTATTTCCCCCATACTCGTGGGAATTGTATGGAGACTTCAAACAAACCACAATCGAGGAAGGAGAGTGCGGGTGAGCTCTGCTCGCCTGCGGTAGAGGGAGAAGGGGGCCCAAGTGGCTCCGGGACTCGTGGTGAGGCGCTGGACTCGTCCAGCAGGCCCCACACATGGGAGTCCAGTCGGAGGGGGTCGGACTCAGAGTCCGACACAACATTAGCGGAGCGGCTGAGCGTGAGCTCGAAAGGCTCACGCCGCCGCGCGACGGGGACGTTCAAACGCCCCAGGCTGGAGGAGGACAGTTTGTCCCCGTCCTCCGGCGCTCAGGAGGCGCCTCCCCCCAAGGTCCCCACGGCAGCGCGGGGTAGGGGCGGCAAGGGCAGCGGTCGCCGGAAACCGGCACCAGCTGCCTGCGCGGAGTCAGCCGAACAGTTGGCCGCGGAGGGCAGGGCTCTCTCAAGCGCTGTCCGTTCGGAGTCCTCTGCGGCCGAGATGTCCGGCGTGGAGGTGTCGGAGGGCGAGCGCGGCTCTGAGAGCGAGAGCTGCTCCGGGGGCCTCCAACAGGCCATTACGGCGGAGCTCTACAAGCTGGCGATGGGGAAATCCCAGCCAGTTAGGTTCCGCCTCCTCAAGGCGGCGGCGGCCACAATAACGGAGGCGGCCTTGGAGCAGTGTGCGGTGCCCACTGCGGGAAAGGTGCGCTCCGAGCTGGCCGAGATGCGGCGAGAGCTGGCGCGCTTGGCGGCCTCCAATGCGGCTCTGGAGGCCGAGCTGCGGACGGCCAGGGCCGAGCTCGCCGCTGCTCGCGGCAGTCGCCCCCAGCCCCCGGCGGAGGCCGACGTAGTCGGACTGCTGCGGGCGGAGTTGGCTGCCTTCCAGCGACGTTTCGACGTGCTGGAGGGCAGGCTCTTGCGCCCCCACTCGCGGCGAGTCAGGTCGCCCCCGCGGTCCCGCGGTCGTACGCGGCCGCTGCGGCCAAGCCTTCGACCTCGAGTCAGGCTAGCCGCAGCTCCCAACCGCCGGCAAGGGCGCGACCGGCTGCCCCAGCGAGGGCCTCGGCGCCCCCGCCGGCGCAGACCCCAGCTGCGCCGACGGCGCCTGCGCCTGCGCCTGCTGGGCGCAAAAGAGGAGGGGCACTCCGGCCCAGCAGGCTGGGGTTGCGGCGGCGGCGGCGGAACCCGCCCCGCAAGCAGAGGACGGCGGCGGGTGGCAAATCGCCGGCGAGGCGAGGAGAGTCGCCAAGGAGGGCCGGAAGCGCCGAAAAAAGGCGCAGCGGCAACGACGGCAGCAGCAGCGCAGGGAGAAACGCGCTGCTGCCTTGCTCCTCGCCCCTAAGACCGCGGCTGTAGTAATTACACTGCAGCCCGAGGCGGTCAACAGGGGCGTTACGTATGGCGACGTCCTCGCCAAATTAAAGGGGGCGGTGACTCCTGCGGAGTTCGGGGCCCCGGACGGGTTCGCGGTCAAGGTGACCGCTACCGGAGCCCGTCTTTTGGAGGTCCCCGGCGCGACCAGCGGCCCATCGGCCGACGCCCTGGCCGAGAGGCTTAGGGCGTGCCTCGGTGCGGACGAGGCCCACGTGTCCAGGCCCACCAAATGCCTGGATGTCAGGATCTTGGGCCTGGACGACTCCGTAACGGAGACGGAGGTGGTGGCCGCTGTGGCCAGGACGGGAGGGTGCCCTGCTGACCAAATCAAGGCAGGCGCCATCCGCCCGGACAACTCGGGGCTGCGCACTGTTGTGGTCAGCTGCCCCGTCACAGCGGCCAAGAAGCTGAAGGAGGGCAAAAGGCTCTTGGTGGGATGGGTCTCGGCGCAGGTCAAGCTGCTCGAGACCCGGCCTCTGAGGTGCTACCGCTGTCACGTGGGGGAGCACGTGAGCGTCAAATGCACCTCGGAGGTGGACCGCAGCGACTGTTGCTTCCGCTGCGGTCGGCCCGGTCACAAGGCCGGCTCGTGCTCCGCCCCGCTGCACTGCAATGCATGTGCGGCGGCTGGCAAGCCGGCCAATCACCGGGTCGGGAGCAAAGGCTGCTCCCCTCCCGCCAAACCCAAGGGCAAAGGTAGGCCCTCCGCCGCCCCTGCCGTTTCCGCCGCCGCCGCCGCCACTGCCACCGCAGTCGCCGCTGCCGCCACTGAGGAGGTCGGAATGGACTGCCAATAATAGCCCCATTCCGCCTCCTCCAGGCGAACATCAACCACTGCGCCGCTGCTCAGGATCTCCTGCTCCAGAGCATGGCGCAGTGGTCGATCAATGTCGCCGTGGTCTCCGAGCCGTACTTTGTCCTGCCCAGGGATCACTGGGTGGCGGACCTGGACGGCTCGGTGACCATCATCTCGTCGGCCGCCGCCGGTACCCCGACTCTTGAGGCTGCTCAAAGAGGCCGGGGTTGTGTCGCAGCACGGTTCGGAGAGCTCGCTGTGGTGGGCGTGTACTTCTCTCCGAACCGAACTCTCGCCGAGTTCCACAACTCCTTGAGGGAGTTGGTCACCGTCGTCGTCGGGTTCCGTTCCCTCCCCGTGCTCGTCCTCGGGGACTTCAACGCCAAAAACTTGGCTTGGGGTTCCCGGTTCACCGACGTCCGGGGTAGGATGGTGGAAGACTGGGCCCTTGAGACGGGCCTAGTCGTCCTGAACCGGGGTTCTGTCCCCACGTGCGTGCGGATGCAGGGCGAGTCGGTGGTGGACATCTCGTTCGCCAGCCCTGCTCTGTCACCGCGTATTGTTGACTGGCGCGTCATGGAGGAGGTGGAGACGTACTCCGACCACCGGTATATCCGGTTCGACGTCTCCGCCGAGTCCGCAGACCCGCCGGTCAGACAGGCCCCATGTGGCCCGCGTTGGGCGCTGAAACAGCTGGACCGGGAGCTGCTCCTGGAAGCCGCCATCGTGCAGGCCTGGGTGATACCACCGGTCAGGCCTGCCGACATAGACGATGAGGCCAAGTGGCTCCAGGACGCCATGTCCAGGATCTGTGACGTGGCGATGCCCCGGATCCGGTCGAGGCAACAAAAGCGCCAGGTGTACTGGTGGTCGCAAGAGCTAGCAGCTCTACGCAAGGCGTGCACTGCCGCGCGACGCCAGTACACTAGGCACCGCAGGCGCCGCATCCGTCCTCCTAATGCGGAGGCGAGAGAGGCGGAGTTGTACGAGGGATACAGGGCGGCCAAGGCCCTCCTCAAGGTGGAGATATTGCGGGCCAAGGAGGAGGCCCGCCGAGAGATGCTGGGGACTCTGGACAGAGATCCGTGGGGACGCCCGTACCGGATGGTACGCGACAAGCTCCGCGCTTGGGCTCCCCCGCTCACCCAGAGTCTCCGGCAAGAAGTCTTGGAGGAGGTGATTGGCACCCTGTTCCCTCGACTATGGAGGGGGTTCACCCCTCCGTATATGACTCCGCCCCCTGCGGTGCCCGACGCGGGCTACAGCGACGACGACGACGACATCGTCCCAGAGGTGACCGAGGCAGAATTGAGAGCGGCGGTGCGCCGGATGGGCGCCAAGAACACCGCCCCAGGACCCGACGGCCTGCATGGCAAGGCATGGGTCCTGGCCTCAGAGGCTCTCGGGCCTCGATTGATTGGTCTCTACAGCGCATGTCTGGAGAGAGGCCAGTTCCCGCTTCTCTGGAAAGCGGGAAAACTGGTCCTCGTGCGGAAGACGGGGCGCCCTGCGGACTCTCCGTCCGCGTACCGGCCCATAGTGTTGCTCGACGAGGTGGGGAAAGTCTTCGAAAGAATCATTTCGAACCGCCTCGTCGCGCACCTGACGGACATTGGGCCGGACTTGTCGGACGGCCAGTTCGGCTTCCGCAGAGGGCGCTCCACGGTGGACGCCATCATGCGCGTTAGAGACCTCACGACGGGGACTGCAGTGTCCAGGGGTAAGGTCGTAGTGGCGGTGTCTCTGGACATCGCCAACGCCTTCAACTCCCTGCCCTGGAGCTGCATCTTGGAGGCACTCCGATATCATCGGGTGCCTACCTACCTCCGTCGTGTAATCGAGGCTTACCTGACGGACAGGTCCGTCAGCTACCCCGGTCACCGGGGCGAGTGGAACCGGCGAGAGATGTCACGCGGTGTTCCACAGGGTTCGGTTCTGGGGCCGCTCCTGTGGAACATCGGCTATGACTGGGCGCTGCGCACCGACCTCCCGAACGGCGTTAGCACAATATGCTACGCCGACGATACGCTGGTGCTAGCGCACGGGAGGTCACACCAGGCGGCGGCCGACTTAATGGCGACAGCGGTTGCGACAGTCGTTGAGAGAATCCGGCAGTTGGGACTCGAGGTGGCGCTCCACAAGTCCGAGGCCATGTGTTTTCATGGCCGCGGGAACGCGCCACCTCCGGGTGGGTCCCAAATAACGGCGGGAGGAGTTACCATCGACGTCGAGACGACGATGAAGTACCTAGGACTCGTCCTCGACAGTCGGTGGAACTTCATAGAACACTTCCGACGTTTGGCCCCAAAGTTGGAGAGGACGGGGGCTGCGTTTAAACGCATCCTCCCCAACCTCGGGGGCCAAACGCCTCCTGCCGGAGGTTATACGCCGGGGTCGTGCGGTCCATGGCCCTCTACGGCGCCCCTGTTTGGGCGCCAAACCTGTTGCGGCGTCCCGCTCGGACGCTGCTCATGGCACAGAGGGTCATGGCGATCCGAATGATCCGCGGATACCGCACGATCTCTGGGGAGTCGGCGAACCTCCTTGCCGGATTACCGCCATGGGATCTGGAGGCGAAGGTGCTCGCGCGCGTGTACGGCATGCGCGCGGAGGCACGTCGCCGGGGCGAAACCCCGCTGCCGCGCCAAATAGGTGCGTGGCGGGATGAGCTCCGGCGCGATCTCATGGCGGAATGGCAGCAACGACTGTCGCAACCGAGGGCTGGGCTCGCTGCCATCGCAGCGGTAAGTCCCCTCTTTGAGGAGTGGCTTGAGAGACGCTACGGCGTCCTCACCTACCGCCTGACGCAGGTCCTCACCGGACATGGAAGTTTCGGAAGGTACCTGTGTCTGATGGGGCGGGAGGAAACGCCCGGGTGTCATCACTGCGAGGACCGCCCTGAGGACACGGTGGAACACACGGTGGGAGAATGCCCTTCGTGGGCTGAGCACCGCCGTGTCCTCAGGGAAGTGATCGGCGATGGCGACCTCTCGCGTCCGGGCCTAGTGCAGGCCATGATGCGGAGCGAGGGGGACTGGGATGCCGTCTCCTCCTTTTGCGAAGCAGTGATGCTAGCTAAGGAGGAGGCGGGACGCGTGAGGCAGCGAAGCGCTGCCTCCTCGCAACCCAGCCATCGCGAAGGACACACCGGGCGTCGGGGATCGCGAGACGATCTCCGGCCACCGTAAGCGCGGGCCTGCGGACGGCGAGCATGGGTGGCTCCCCGTCCGACCAGAAACAGACCCGAGCGTACGGCGCGTCGCGTTCCGCGCGCGCCTCAAAGAGCCATCAGACCACCACAGATGGGGCCCAATACGGCCGATGCCGATTCGGAGTCGCGGAGAACCTAACGGGTAACCGGGGCTCCGGCTCGACGTGCAGGAGAAGGAACGGGGTGGTTTTTAGTCAGTAAGAGTCTGACACTCCCTCCCGCCTCACCCAGGCGGGAGAAGTCATTCGATGATTTTCCCCCCTTAAAAAAAAAAAAGTGTCTCATATTTTAAACGTTTTTAATTCAGTAAATAAATAGGTACACTATTAGGTAAAAAAATTGCAACGATAATTGTTAAAAGAATCAATTTAGATTAGTTATGTATCGTTTGTTCCAAAGAACACAGATTCAAAGTGACTTGAAAGTTTTTTTATACAGCCATTAGTTTAGATCGATTGGAGTAAGCAAAGTTTAGAACAACATTGTTTGAGATAGAAAGTTGGAAAATATCAGTGCGGTTACAGACAGTTTGCTTGAACGATTATTCATTTTGTTAGACCAAAGTTTTTACTTTTATTCTAACACATTTTCTTGTTCTATTCTCTCTGTCTTTAGTTTCTGTGTGGAATAATTTACGAATCTGAATTAAGTATTTTTCTTAGTAGACTTTTAGGCAAATGTTTAAATTAGATTGCTAAAAATATTCTAGAATTGTACCCTGTTTTAGATAGATAATATACTCAAGACCCTTTAATACTCGTACGACGAAACTACTACAATCTTACTATTATAATAAATGTGATAGTTGGGAACGTCATTCCAAACTAATCCTTATCACCATTATATTTATATTAATAATAGAATATTCAATTGAATGCAATAACACTAATGTCGCTTACGAGGGACATTGGGCAGTGCAGTAAATAAGAGCGTTATTACGAACGGCCGCAATGTTTCAACTCTTAATCCCTGTTAGCTCCATGCAGGCTCCGGACATTTTTGTTTTACCAAAAGAACTGCCACAGACCCGCTGTAAACCTTTTATGATGGAGAAATGTTACAAAAACGAAACTCACTAAGTGTCCGTTTGTTAATTGTATTTTTAGAATGGTTTTTAGACAATTGAGTGGTTGATTTGTGATTATTGTTTTTTATAATAATTATTTGACTTGGCAGTTAGTTTAGCGTTTACTTGTGAGTTACCTAATTTAACATATTTTATTAGTCGTCATATTTGTCTCTAAAAATGCTTGTCTAAACATTAACTTTTGTCTTCCTGTTTATAGTAGGTACCTACTATAAACAGGAAGACAAAAGTCAAACGTAGCTAATAAATTAGAAAGTCGCAATAGGCTTAAAGTAAACACGAAAGTAATTGACTGAAGTTACGACATGCGATAGCTTGTCGTCTCTTCTTCGAAATGACGCGATACATTTAATATGAAACATACAAGTAAAACATTGGACATAAATATCGAATTCACATGATATATAGCCGCGAAACCCATTATCTATAAGGAAATTTCCTTAATATCTAATTTTTGGTGCTGCTAACGGCCAAACTTTGCCCCGTTATGGACAATAAATAACCCATCATTTACTTTTATACGTATAATATACAAAATGCCTCCAAAATACTGCTTAGTAATGAACAAGGAACGTATTTACTTTGATGGAAACTGTATTTGATTTTATGTTGCTTTAACATAAACATTAGTCTTTTTCCTGGCTTCTGCCCAAACGCGATGAGGCTGGCGTTTAGTTTAACTCAAGGTTGGTTATCCGAACTTTACATGGACCAGTTGACATGCCTATTTATAACAATATAGATATGTCAATAATCTACTGTATGAACTGTCTGAAGATCTTTGATATTAAAATTCTGTAGCAATTTTACTTAATAAGGGAAAATTCTTTTCGCGAAATCATGTGGTTGTAATCCATCATAGTATTTAGAGACTGGATACACAAAATAATCGCTATTAAATATAACTTAGATTTACTTAATATTAACTTTAGTATACTTACTTGCGAATCAAATAATATTAATATTAAAACTTTAAATTAGACTTCAAAACTAAGCTCCTTTTGCATAATAGCAAATTGTTGACTAAAGGTTTGTTAAATATAACTTCAGTTTTTGTCTCACATTGTTAATTTCAAATTGGTTTAAAACTTGTTAAAGGCACTTACCGCCATAAATCTGAAAAAATATAAATCTTATATAATTAAAATACGATACAAAGTAATAAATTTACTTGCTTACGATGAAGCCGCCGAGTCGCAAGGAGCTTCGCGGCCATTTTGTACAAGCTATTCCAAAGTGCCTTATCATAAATAATATTTTTTCCTCCTTAAATTTAAGATAATTGAAATTCTTTAAAAATTTTTTGCGCCATCTCAAGAGATAATATCTTATTTGTGAGAGAGGATTTTGCAAGCGGTTTTAGGTATTTCAATCCATTTTGTTTTTAGAAATTATTTCTTTGAACACTGAAAAACGCCTTTCTAAATACTTATCTCTATAATCTTTCTAGATTCGAGCATTAAATTTTATTTTCCCAACCAGTCTTTACAGAATTTTATCGCTAATTTCAAATTATAAAGAGACACTTTTTAAGTCTGTAGCTCTTACCTATTATAGCTTTACAAAGCTCTTTCACAAAATTACTGTCCCAGTTACATCGTAATAACATACAATAAAATCAGATAATGCGATTATAATAACGAGAGTGGTAGGCAGAGGTGGTGCTTATTGCTAGCCCTTAATAAAATTAGACTGAGGAGCGCTTTTGTTGAGCCTCCTGAATTATTAATGAAAGGAGAATAAGAAAACTTTTACAGTATTTTTCGTGCAATGTTAGATCTGCTTCATTTAGATGTCGCCTGAATGTTTCAAAATCTTGTTATCTTAATACCGGTATCACGTCGAGGAAAGTTTTGGCTGTAAGATAAAATAAAAAAATACACAACGGAAGAATTGCGCGTACTGGAGCGGCGCAAGGTGGGCTCGTGACACGCGCTCATAAAATCTACATCTTTCGTGTAACGCAAACGTATTTACACTGTATTTTTTCCCAATTCCTCTCATGAATATAACAACAGTCTCATGAATTTTATTGCGCGCCGTGGTCGAGAACGGACGATTGTAGCAAGAATTGCGGTCTCTACTAGTCATAATTGAATTACAAATCATAGTATGGAGCGCGAGCGAAGCGGGGCGAGGCGCGGTGCGGCGGCCCCGTGCGGTAACCGAACACTGGTGGTCCGTCATTCGACAATCGAGTCCAATATTCGAACCTATATACCGCCGCAACTTTGATATTGCACGCTCCATTCGTGCCAATCCGCAGCCGCAAATTGTGAACGTGCCTGTCCGTCGGCTAATATACCAACGAAATTCTGGCGGAAAAATCCGAAAAATGATACATGGACCATACAATTGTGTTTCCAGAATTATAATTCAAATTACATATTAATATATGTGTGTGTAGATACATAAAGGATATGAGTATGTTTTCATTTCCACTCCCCAAATTTATCCCACATCCCATTTTACTGTGGCCGGTATTACGTGAAACTCTCTAAATTACTTATCGTATTTAGGCGCAGGTATCATTCCTGGAAACAAAGTAATTAATTGCTACTTTACTTCCTAAAAACAGGAAAGTGTAAATTGTCCAGTATCGCGTGCGCCGATTGATCGCACAGCCGGTTAATTAGATCAGGAGTATAATTAATCGAGTCGTTGGGGCGTCCGGCGCGGTGAGCGCTCGCTTCCACCGACTGTCAGGAAATATTTGCTTAATGATGGCTTTGACGAGCACTACGCTAGTGCTCGCTCGTTCAAATACACTCCAAACGAAATCATGGGTAAATTGGACCAAAACTACACGACGCAATTTGTTTGTAAAACCTCAACGCACTCTAATGTTTGGTAAAGTCTATTGTACGTAATCGAGCTCTCTTGAGCAACGAGTTATTAGATATTGTAATTCACTAAGGAATAAGTACTTACTCGATGCGATTATAGCGGTTTTAATTTATGCAGGCGTGGGCTTTGTAATGAAAATGCGAACATATTTATTTTAGGGTGATAAGCACCTAATAAATATTCAACATAGGTACTTATTTGCATTTTACACATTCTTTTACCGTGTTCTGATACACTTTAAAATAACTTGTATAACTAGTTTCCTAGATATGCAATAGAAATATATTTATCTACATATATTTAACATATTAATGCATTCACGTTTTACTATTGTGGCTAAAACGTTGTTTGTTTGAAATATTATGCCCTGGTCTCGCCTGTATTGACAAAATTTATTGGACACTAAAGTTTTCATACGCTTTTATGTTTTCGGGAGATTACGGCACCAGCAGTTTGCCGGTACCCCGATGTTTATAAGAGTCCTTGCCTTCAGAAGGGACGCGCAAAATTGCTTCTTTTTCCAAACAATATTTGTGCTTCAATGTTCTCCGAAATCTATTTTACTACCTGACTACGTAGAATCGGAGAAGGAAATTGTGTTCCGCGGTGACACCTGCTTAAATTGGTCATGTGAAATAAATTTAACAATTTAGCTGTTATTACAAAAAGTGAAGGTGAAACTTGAAAACAAAATAAAGTTGGACAGTGAGGTGGTGGCGGGCGCAGTCAGCGACTGGCCGCTCGCTCGCTTTCCGCTCAATAACCGCTTGCAGGCCGCGCAAGTTTCGCCCTCGGCCGGCCGCACTCTGACGTACCTACAATAAGAACTTTCATCACAACTTTTTGGCAGAAAGCTTCATTCGACTTTACGTCACCTCGCTCAGGATTTGTGTTCTGTTTGAGTTTCAGATTAATTGGCGTACAGACAAATTCGAGTAACAACAAACTTTGAACGATGTTTTCAATGTGATTGATTTGTAACAAATGGAAAATCTGTCAGTAATTTGTACGGGACTCATCCAACTGATGTTGCTGGTAAAGCTTAGGTGCTTCTTTTTGACAATGAACCTAAATTATATCTTGAAGACAGTTATTTCATTTTTATTTTATTATCTATATATATAAAAGAAAGTCGTGTTAGTTACACTATTTATAACTCAAGAACGCCTCAATCGATTTAGATGAAAATTGGCAGGAAGATAGCTTAGAACCAGGAGACGGACATAGGATACTTTTTATAGAATACTTTTTTTTACTTTTTACCGAAAATCACGAACGGGAACGGGGGCAACATGGGATTGCGCGTACGAAGTCGCGGGCAGAAGCTAGTAATATACATATTTTGATATTCTAGGATCAATTGAATCATCATGAATAGAATAAATTTTCGCACAGATAAAATACTTGCGTCCCTACAATGACTTTGCTCCGTTTCCAAGAAGTCCTGCTTAGTCAAGTTACAGATGTCAGAATGGAACGAAACAGTCTTCAGATATCGGACCTAACTCAATCGTTACTTATTTAAAAGAAACCTTCCAATTTTTATTTCATTATCTAATAGTCGACTCGTTGGCCGAGTGGTCGCAAGTGCGACTGCCGGGCAAAAAGTCTCGGCTTCAATTCTCGGGTCGGGCCAGGTATTTTAGGGTTTGTAAAAATCTCAGTAGTAACACAAAGTCAAAGTTATTTATTGCAAACATAGGTAATAACTACATAATACAGGATGAAGCATACATATTAATAGTGCGCTATGTTTCGCCTGTCGTCATGCAATTAAGAATATTTCAGATCCAATTTCATTAGTGAGAAAAACAATATAAATGGACTAAATGATAACAATATATATAATTAATAATGTCAAACAGAACAGAAACAGTTACATTTATGTCAATATTAATTCTTATATTCAATACTACATTATTACTATACAATAAATTGATAATTATTTGCTAGATGGATTTATCTTGTAGGTACTCATCAACACTATAATAGGCCTTGTTTAGCATTATATCTTTAATTTTGCGTTTGAGTAAGTCATTATTCTTCATCTCTAGTATGTGCACTGGTAAGTGATTATAAATTCGTGGTCCCATGCAGAATACACTTTTATTGAACATCATTGTCCTATGTATAACAATTGATTTTGTTAGTTATACACGGAGTCGGGAATTGTGTCCGGTATGTGGAAATAGGCTCACCCCCTATAACATGGAGTATCTGCATCTCTGCCTACCCCTTCGGGGATAAGGCGGGAAGTTATGTCTATGTATCTAATAGTAACTAAAAATACTTTCACTAAGAATATTCTTTGAGAAAATTCCTAATTACAAATCTATTCTTATTAAATAAGTACAAAATGATTACCTGCTATGATTAAAAGCATAATTCAACATACGAATTAATACATTTAAAACATCTACAGCTGTATTGCTATTAAGTAGCTGCTGTCAAATGGTGTTTAGTGAACTACATTGGCATTTGATAGGACTCAACCGGATCGACGCTTTAAACATTAGTCACTGCAGAGGTTATAGAATAGAATTCCCAAAATAGTGTCTATTTATTGTATACAACTGAAACTAGAGGTAATATAGGGCTAACTTTTTAATAAGAATAAGGTAATAAAAATAAAATAATAGTAGGTACGTTCCTAATCACTTGTGATGTTAGTGCAAATAAAATGTTACAAATAATAACAACAATTTCAAATTATAAAAACTTAACTGTATTTTTATCTAACTGGCGGTCGTCGTAGCAAAGTCTACACGTCTACAGTGTCACTACGGCTACGACGCTACGGCGCTACGGCGATGTAATAACGTAGCATTGTGCTACGAATCTCTAACCTAGCTCAAGACGAGCGTTTAGCCTTTGTTGTACGAATTTAAATAACACGACACAGTATAATTGGGGTTGGTTGTGCCGTTTGTCTCGAAAGGAGTCACACTTAGCTATGAGTTGACATCTTTTGTGAGTATTCAAAACGACGTGAAGATGCCACTGATTTATGAGCGCCCATTATTCTTACTTAGTGTGACGTAAACACATGCCGTTCATTCTGACGCCCGATACGTAGCGAAATAAAGAGAAACGCGACTTAGTGAGTGCTACGTGCGTCTCGTTATTTTTTATATTCGAGAGGTGTATAATAGGAGCTCTCGTCGAGCCTTTTTTATGTAGCAGGAAGATTATGGCCATTACTTAGCATCATAATACGCGACAGCGGCCAACTTTTATTTAAATTCCGCTTTTAAAACGAGTATATTTCACGATATGATACGTTTTACATTGTTCTCTGGGCACACGAGAAATTGAAGTCATATTGGAATACATGACATTAAAAGAACGCTTGGTACGCGGTGCGGCTTCTAAGATGGATACCTTCGTCACAAAATGTAGGAGACGGGAATCTTGGCAACACAAATAGTAATAAGCTCGAGAAGTCGCTCAAACTCTGTCGGGGCTTTCGGAGTCTTTGCAAATATTACGACAAAGCGACACAAACTTAGATATTGTTTGTTGGCCATCCTTCTGTTCGTAGATTGCGCCGCAAGACACGCCGCTGTATTTATTAGGTCGCTACCACTCGTTTATCTTTGCATACTTACCTCTTTAAATGCAAATCTGATAATATCTTCCATTGTTAGACAAATGACAGAAAGTAGACAAAGACTACGGAGCACGAGTACTGCCGCTATTTACTATACGTATTGCACTGATTTAGCTGAATAAATGGTCAGAATTGTATAAAATTTTACCTACCCCGTCGTCAAGCGCCTGAGCTAAAAGCTAACTCGTGTACCTGTTAAAGTGAGATCCAATAATCAAGTTCTTGTATTCAATCTACATAGTTTAAATAATTAACACAAAAAATAAAGCTTGATTTAAAATAATATTGTTTTATCTACGTAAGTAAACAAAAGCTTCTATTAAGAGATGTATTATTAACATTCAACATCTTTGTTATTTTTTTTACAAAATTTATTTGTCAGGATCAGGTTTTATTACTGAAAGGTTATTCGTAGGTAAATTGAATGTTTATTTATAGACTGTATCCAAAGCCTTTGTCTCCATATAATAACAAGCATTCGAACGTGAAATAATGTGCACAACAAACTAGCTTGGAACAAATGTATCTATATATTGTGTGTATCCACGTTGATAAAATAGTAAATCGATGTCTTCTCGTATTGCATTTGATGCACTCCAGAAGGTAATGATCAAACAAACATTAAAAATTTATAGAATACCTGCAGCGAGGTCGAGAAGCTCGTCAAACTCGCGTTATCACCAGCTCTAACAAACACTCGACAGTCGGCACCGCGATGCTGCCTCTTACCTATTTCCGAATACTGCTCTTGAATGGATGTATTCTGCAACCCGTATTGCAACTCCCGTAAGGCACATCACGGACCAAACATCTCAGAATTTGGAGCGACATTATCTCGGTCTTTGTAATAAAGCTCGCTGGCGTCGTCACGTCATAAAACGGCAAAATGTCTCATACTCAACTACCTCTACGTACATAACACCCAGTAACACAGCTTCCATATAATTGGTTGATGCAAATGCGCTGCCGTGCACATTCTAAGACATTTTTATTACGCCCGGCAAAGAGTTAATATCGTTTTATGTAAAATGCTTTAGCCAACTTAATTTCATTTTATTCCGCCTTTATTAAATCCGTTTATTCATAAAAATAACTAGCTGGAAGTTTTCTTGCGCGTCTAATTTTGTTACTGCTAGGTGTACCTAGCTTCTACCTCTATATTGCATTACGCGCACTCGGTATCTACATTTTTTTAATATTTTTATAAGCATGTTATGCAACACGGACAGATATTGTTTGGACCATCAAATTAGTTAGGAATTTTCTTAAACATTGACAGCAAAATTATGGCTTAAGTGGCCATAATAGGTACATTATTTACAACTATGCCTTATTCATTTCTTACCTTAACTTTTCACTACCTTTTTCATAAATAAGACTTCAAGTATTGATCGCACGAGCTGGAGTAGTGTTCCAATACATAAGCTCCACTAAGTACACAGCATCAGGTATACTTAAACGTAATTAGCGAGTAATGAAGCAACGCTCTAGCTAAAGAGAACACATCGACGCCGCTGTACGTTAGACTAACATTTTAACGTGTCAATTTATAGTTAGTTTGATGAAGCAGCCGCTACCGAGCATCAGGCGGCCGACCCTTAATCGCAGATAAATGAATTATGTAGGTACCAGTCATCCATCACTGTCGTAATTTTAAGATAAAAGCTATGATGCGAGCTTGCTTCTTCAGTTGACTTATGGTGAGTTGCTGCCGACATAATCAAACT
Source organism: Spodoptera picta (assembly GCA_038387885.1). Lineage (NCBI taxonomy): Eukaryota > Metazoa > Arthropoda > Insecta > Lepidoptera > Noctuidae > Spodoptera > Spodoptera picta. Next base: position 285,176 of record JAZHFQ010000248.1, read on the forward strand.
GTGAACGGCTCGAAGTTATGGTGAAAAAAATTGGGAAACATTTCTATTTTTGCGAGTTTGCTAAGGAAAGTAGGTCGCAGAAATTAGGTTTTAAATGCATTGTACTATGTTAGATAACATATACGATGGAAGTAATAATATTCTTACAACCTAATGATAGATAGAACTGAACACAATCTAGTGGATGAAGTCGATTTAATATTTCATTTTAGAAGTGCAGGTATGAAGGATGCTTACCAAGCAATTTCGGAGTGCACGTACAGACACCAGCTCGGTCTATGATGGAGTACAGTATGTACCTAATACAATTTTTCAAAGCATAAACTTTACAAAGTAGGTGAGCTATTCGCAACGATCTTGTTACTGAGAAAACTAGTAGGTAAATCATTTTGCTCTTCGCGAGTAGGTATATATAATATAGGTATAAGGTTCTTTACAAGATGCGTTTTGATATTACAGTGTTTAAAGCACATAGAGTACCTAACTTATGTTCAAAGTACACGTATATCTGATGTACCAACCGATAGAAACTCCGATGTAGTTGCGAACTAGGGCGGAATACGTGCTTTCTTGCTAATGTAGGTAGGTTCACTTATAGGCGTAATAAGCGTTTCCCAAACTTTCCCCGCTCGTATCGGATGGAAATAGTTCGGTAACTAGTGAAAAATTGAGTTTATGTTATGCGGATTTTGGTTTATGCGCTATTCGTTTATCGCAATATACGAAGTTTATTTTGATACTTCATGATGGAGTGTAAAACTTTAGGTTCAACTAATTATGTGAGTAGTTCAGCTTTTTATAAGGGTAGTTAAGAACTCGTTCCTTTGTAATAGGATTAATAACTTTACTTGGGAAAAGTAGGTGCATTATTTCTATGATTAGGTAAGTACGTTTTTGGAAGATTGTTCTTCGACAACCTGTTAATTTTGATAGCTACCTAAGAATGAAAAGTTTAGCATAACTGTTTTACTGTGGGTGCCTTCTAGCTACTGTATTCAAACGACATTATATTATTTGCTTTTTAAATTGATTGATTTAGATTGTAAATATGTAACTGTAATAAGATATTATATCAACCTATACCTTGTAATGTAAATAATGAGATTGACAATATGTCCTCTATAATTCGCCATAATTTTATAAATGTCAATCGTTTATTGAAATTTGTCACGGCATTCGTGTTGTCCTGATATTCTACAACGCAAATCTAACTTTGTAATCTTGTTAGACATTTAGTTTCTTTATAATCTTTATTCTTTTATATCGGAGGTAGTTTGCAGACGCTTCCTTCACTCAGAGGAACAAAGGAGTGCAGCTAATGCGTTTCTTTTGTTTAAGTATGCACATATCGAGACCGCAACTTATGGCCGAGCATATTTCCCGGTGCGAGCGCTCTGTATCGACTATCGAACAATACTCTAGCAATAGTAATACATTTTTCAAGGCGCTCGGGGGCGGTTAGGTTGTATCTCTTCAGAATTGCACTCGACTGACAGTGTTACGTATTACTGCAAATATACGGAAGGATATTTAAGAGATCCAATATATCTACATGTCTCGCTTGAACGGTCTAGTAGTGCAGATCCGCGCCGTTATCTAAACGTTCGCTGGGGCCATTACACTGCTAATAATTTTAATTACTTCGAGCTGGAGCACATATGAATGTAGTGAGGGTTAAATCGTGAACACAAACACACGAATGAGGTTTAAATCATTTAATAAAATAAGTGATGTATTAATTTCTTATAAAGAACACATTTTAAGAGCAGTCATTGGCTGTATTGTTATTAACAATTGTTCTAACAAAATAACAAGTGGTATGGAAAATTAACATGGGCGCTATGTTATTGATTTGAAACTGATACAAAGTTGGTAGTAAATTCTGAACAGAACATAACCCCGTTGAGAGGAGCTGGCGTCCTCGTCAACGTCGCAATGACTGATGTAAACAAACCATGTTCAGACATGTTCACAAATTGCAACACCGTAACAAGTTCCACAGATCGCTTCTAAATATTGTAAGGCCGTTTCTACGTAACACACATCTTCACAATATATCAAGAACATCAGAAGTTATTTAAATTTAATATGAAGCCTCTCGACAAACATTAAATAAAAGACAATAAACGTATGTACCATAAAATATTAATATTTAACGCTATATTCAAATATCGATTTCGTAATATTCTTCAGAGGCCTTAGTACGAGTTTGATTTACGTTTAAAGTATTCGAATCGAGTATGCGTTCGGCACTCTGATTGGTCGGCGCCAATGAAGCAACCAATCACAGCGCCGAACGCGTACTCGTTACGATTACTTTAAACGTAAAACAAACCCGTACTAAGGGTACTGTACTCTATGTAGTTCTCACAAGAAAAGAATTTTTACAAGTTTAAGTACCGACATCTATTACAACAAAGAGTAAGAAACATTCTATATTGAATAAGTTTTACAAAAACTTTCATCTTCCTTGCCGAGTTATCTCGCCAATAAATTTATGCATATCAAAATATATACCAAATACATTTATGTTTCCATTGGGTCGTCATTGACATCATTTATTTAAAATATAACGCGACATCTTTAATATGTATATTAAAAATCCTTACGGCTAATTCGGTAACTGAATGTAAATGGATATGACGTGTGGAAATCATATTTAGTGTGTACAGTCCGCGTAGCACGAACTGCCCACCTGTGGTACTGTTCAACGAATGTGATTCTGCCGCATTATATAAAAGACTAGTGTGTATCTATTGTAAAATATAATAATATGTAAAAATAAAAATAATAATTAAAATAAAATATACGTCTCAGTGCCACTTCCTTTACTTTATAATTATGGCACAGAAAGACAAGGAGATTGTTAAAAATAACGTTATAACTATACTATATGAAACGTACAAAATTAACTACAAATTTACAATTGCATCAGGTACGTACATTGTGATTAAACAAAATATTATTAAAATAAGCGTGTAGCGACGGTCGGTTAGAGCGTGGAATGAAAAATATATGCAACCATTTCATATGTTATAGGTATAACATAAAATATTTCATAATTATCTATACTTAATTAGTTTTACGAAGCGTTATCAATTTAGCATAAAATCATGATGGTATAACAAAATATTTGCGTCTAATAAACACAAGATGAATTCATAGTAACCAAACATGTGAGTATAATGAAATTACTAACAAATAGCACCTAGACCGGCACACGAGTGCGTCGGACACAGTCCATATAAATATGGCTAAGAAACAACATGATCAGGCAAGCAAAGTCGAATCGTAACCGTTTCATTGGGAACACACAGTCATTCACTACACCCTACGTTGAATAAAATTAAACTAAAACAATAATATCATTCTTCATCCCGTCCAAACAGATCAAGAACTTTAAGTCGTTTAATATCACTCTTTAAAACATTATATTACAAGAATCGATAGACAAAGATATTTGTTCAACAAGAATACTCTCACATTGAAACACTTGGAAAGAACAACATTGCGTACAGCGCGACTAGCGACCGACGCCCAGTTTGTAACTTAAGGACTGCCGTCACATCGCCGACCCTTGGCTTCGTCAAGGGAAGCTGATGACACAGACTTTGATCAAGCCGTGTAACACCTTGTTTCGTGCCAACCTTTTAGGTTGCAAGGTGTGCTATCCATTGGAGGACAGTTCATCTTTGAGCCACTGGGGGACAGGCCGGCCTATCCTCACGAGGAGCTTGGACAGCGCCGTGTTGTGCGGCGTGTAGTACCGCTTCAGGAACTTAGCAGACCTCTCCTCCATCGGCGGATATATCCGGCCTTTGGATTTGCCGAGGCATTTCGTCCTGTCATTGCCTACTGCTTGACAGAAAAATCCTTTTTTCGCATCGTATCTGAAACAAAAATGTTGAGTAAAATATTTGCCTATCTTAACTCGTCGAGTACCGGTTTTGTAGACACAATTATAGAAAAATAGGTTGCGGTCACCGGTGACCGCTTGGTGTTTGACAGTTTAAATACTCATACATCACGCCAGACCTTGATCCTATCGACGGCAAACGATCCATCTTCTACATTATTTACCTACATTTCTCCTACTAAATTTCCTTTCTCGTGCCCATGTCTATTATTTGGTGAGTCTTTCAATGATTTCATCATCTATTTTGATTGAATCGTCCGAACCAGCGGAGCGTAATTTTCAGTTATTGCAAACCATACGTACTATTTAGGTTCGCTAGGCATATATTTATTCATAACTTCATTGTGTCGGTTTGAAAAGGACAAAAGCCTATATGGCGAGGTCTAAATCACAACCTATTTTAGTATTAAATGAAATCAAGTACACAATTGAAAGTAGGAATGCGATACAGAAAACGGACTTATTTGTAGCGGGTCCGACAGCGAGGAACGAAATGCTATTTTCCTAAGAAAGGCTTAGAATTGCAACAAGCTGCTTTATGTAGATAGGGCATTATGCAGTGATATTAGTCCCAGCGAGTTGCTTCTACGAAGTTGTGCGCCTAGAGTTTAAAGGGCCATTGTAGCTAAGTTATCGGCAATTGTAGAGGTTGCTGGTCTTAGCGGCGACCGAACAATATCACTTTACAAGGTGTACCAGCTTTATGTCTTCGTATCTTCTCCAGTTCGTTGTCTCAGCATAATACAATGCCGGAACAAGAGCGCGGCGTGACTTAATGTACTTAAACAGCGTTATCTTCACATAAAATTCTCAAGCGTATTTACTTTTGCTGAGCCTACAATTATTTGACAGTGATAAGTCAGAATATCTAATTACGGAGGCATATATAAATAAAGTTTCGGAATCAAAATGTAGCATTCAGTCCCACGCGATGAGATGTGACCTTTGAATCTGTACGAGTAGGTGGTGAAATTATCTTATTAAATACAATTATTTAAAATCAGATCAAAGAGTTTGCTTGGGTGTGAGTTCATAGAATCTATTCCATTACCAAATTGAATATTGAAAATAATAAGAAGAAAATATAGCCTTGTCTCCTTGGTATCTACCTACTCCCATGGGACACAGGCTCACGCTCGTTTTTATTATGTAGGTAGGCAGATTGTGTGTGTCTGTATCAGCAGAAATAAGGGCTTAAAACTTTGAATATCACATTATTTCATTTCATATTACATGTCACATTATTTCAACAAAGCCAAAATGTAGCAAAGACATCAACAGTAATCTTCACGATACAATACAGTGATAACTTACTTGAGCAACTTATTGTAGTCGATATGCGGTGATATCTTGAGAAACTTCTGCAGCGTGTTCATGACGCCAGCAGGCTCGGATCGCAGTAGCGAGCCGTCGATGATGTGTAGCTGATGGCTACTGTACTCCGCCAGCCAGCGCTCCAGGTAGTGACTGTACTTGCCTGGGTTTAGGCAACGATTTCTACGAAAACAATGAACACATATGAAGAACTGGAACTTACAAAGAGGTACAGGCATTGAAGTGGTACATTACTTACATAGTTACTTAGAACAAGAATAAATTATTCTGTGAATGCATGGAAGTCGTAATAGAACAAAAAATAATTAAGGATATTGGAGACACGAACTAAAGTAAACGGGTCAGTTGATTTAGATTTTCGAGGTAAAATAAACATAATAAATTCTCCATTAAAACAAAATTCATAATATTTAGGGTAGAAAATACAAACAATATCAATTTTAATAATCCATTCTGAGCACATTAGCTTGCGGAGGAAATGCGCGTGATGCTTGATAATAAATTCATGGCGCTGTCAAGTACACAATAATCTTTGAGGCGCACGCTCACAAATATAACTGGCTTATTTTAATGTTAAATGGATTTTGGAGATGTGCCGTCACGTAGTCTTGGGGAGTCGGCCTGGATTACAGACGCTATAGCACATCTAAGGTGTTATTTATATTGTTGCTACGATGTAACTAAGGATATTATGCGGCATTTGAGTATCTTTCATAATTAAAAGCAAATAAAACTTTAAGAGCGTTGATTTCTGAACGAAGTAATCACTTCATCATTTTTAAACATGGAATGATCGACACCTTAGTTGAACGCGGTCTTATTAAATTAATAAATGACTATGTAACGGCACATAAAAGATAGCCAAAATGTATTGCACTATAAGGATAAAGCATAGCCTAAGTATCAGGCTATTCATACCAAGTTGGGCTGTTAATTGAAACTAAATCGTTTTCATGCCTATTGGCCCTTCAAGCGGGATTACGTAAGTCAATAAGTCCCCCATTTCTTCCAAGTCGTAATAGCGTGAAGTTAAGGAACCAAATGGTATAAACGAGTAGAAGGGGATGAAATAATAGTACAGTGAAGGCATTACATTTGTTATTAATGTACAAGCGCCGGGGTTCGCGTGGAAAAATTGTGATCCAATATGAGAGGGTCGAAGGCGGACGTAAAATATACGTTTTTGCTTGAGATCGAAAAAACGAGAGACTATATTAGGGAGCTGTAGTTGTTCCCGACATCCGAGAAGTTTTATTGCTGCATAGAACAAAGAACATGCATTTAACGTTTGTTTTGAGCGCTTTACAATTTAAATGGCTTAGTAGTAATCCGGAACGTGACTTCTTTGTATAAGGAAAACAGAAATGATAAATAATAAGTAATATTATCTTAGCACAGTTTCCTATTATAATAACAAACAGCACAGACCCATATACATACTTCGTAAACACAAACTGTAATATTAAAAATATATATTTTAAAATAGCGAAAATGCTTACCTTAAATCCCGGAGGGGTTTTGGCGCGGAATCATTCGCCGTGATGACTGTATGAAACGTGTAGTTGTTGGCGACCACATCGCCGTGCGACCGAATGTGTTGGTACCACGAATACGCTCTGCACAACAAACACACGGGTTTTAATGTAAATTATTCAGAGCACGACACGTTACTGTGATATTAAAAATATTCGTTAATTTCTACAGGAGTCTCACAGCTTTTTCATTCTGTTCATATTTGGAGGCAACGTAGTGGAAATGTAGGTAGGTCCTGTATTAATTGAACAGTTTTTATTTGGGAATGTTTTACAATCATACGTACAGGGATTTACAATCCATTTTAATATTAAGCGAATATTTCGAAGTTTTATTTTAATTTTATGGTGAAAAACGCAACATTTAAATTTCAATCAAGTATTTAGAGGTAAAACTGTGATATAATAATATAAGTAAAAATAGTTCAAAAATAGGTCAATATGAAAATCTGTACCCGGTACATAGCAGTTTTAAAGTGATACCTCCGTCGTAGGTATGACTTAGATACCTTCATACATTGGAATTAAATCATTAGTTTTTACCTTGAACAAAGTTGTTCTCACGATCGATGCATACCTCTAATATCTACTATAGGTTTGTTTATTATGATAACAGGTTGGAAACATAATAATTATTATGAGTACTATTCTAAATATTATAAAAGTAACATAAATATTATAAGTTGTTTCATTGTTTGAACTCTACGCTCTGAAAATAAAGTTTATTTTACTCACACAGCAAGAGGTAGAAATCGAAGGCAATCATATTAAAGGATATATTTTAAAATGTTTTGTCAAGTAAAAATGTAGTATTGAAGAGCATAAATTCAAGACAGCCAATGCTTGACGCCGCACCGCAATAACGTTTCGGATTTGAGCAGTTTTACTGGCTTGAGTTACGATCTTCTTTTGCAGACCCACGCTTTTCCTCAATCGACAGTAATTTACTTAAGACTACTAATGACGAATTACACAAGATAGATTTGAGTCAATGTTTTTGTTTTATTTCGGTTTTTACGTTTGATTTGCTTTGCGAAAACATTTTCTTTTTATGGACTTCAGTTAATGATCTTCCTTGAGGTCGGGAGAATAAGTGCTGCGTTTTAGATGGAGAAACGGTCAGTGGCAATTCGATTAATCACGGGTGCTTTGACCAATGTAGATGCAAATTCGTAATCCCTTTGAATGAGGAATTCCGTTGCTAATGGCATTAGTGTCGTGTAAATCTATCTAGTGCCGGTCTATCGAGCAAACCTATTACTACACTAAACATTTTACAATGGCAGCTAATGGTATGGCGTTTTATACATCAAAAGCGCCACCTGGCGAGCACAAAAACGTATATTTATTATCTCGCCGAATTACTCGGAACGTAATTCCTCCTTGGAAAGCGCTCACATTAGTATAGTACATGTCGTCCACATTTGGAGATTAGATTAACCATAGCGATCAGAATTCGGAGATTAGACATTAAATTAATTAAGTCACATTCCGTTTCTCATACTCCGAATCTCCGAGGCAATTTTTCATCAAACACTTTGTTAACCATGTCCTCAATTCATAGATGCTTAACACGTAGAGCAATTAATTACAACGTATCTATGTACTTTATGCTCCTTTGTAGTTCGCTACAGAGCATATTAAACTTGGTCGTAAATAACCACATTTGGTGTTGCAACAATTAGAACAGAGACGACCGACATATTATGTTGTCTGTGTAAGCTCGAACATAGTACGAATTTGATATAATGAACATTTGATGAATAGGAATGAGGTTGATACGCACCTATAAATACTTCGACATGTTCTTGAAATATCGGTGAGTTTTTATTATCCTCGTTTTTACGTAAGTGGACGTTTTAACGTATATTTTTCTGCAATCATTTTTTGTTCGTTATAGTGAAAATGTAGTCAATCGAAAACTGATTAGAAACAAATCAGACATCCAAGTTATTCTAGGCAATATAATAAAAATAGGCAAACGTATTCAAATGAATTTTCTCGAAAACTTCGCGGATATAAATTCAGGTTTAAAATTTGCATTTTGATGAACGCGGCCTGTCGGACGGTTGATAGAATATTTTCTTCTTTCGACGTCTTCTAATTACGTCGTAAGATGCAAGCGCATTAGTTACTCGTTTTAATTGCTGCTACAGTCGTGTGGTTTTATCGTTCGACTCCCGTTTGCGAATCTGATATAAATTTATTATTAATATAGTTGGAGACGCTCTCAGAATTTGAATAACGGGAATATTAATAAGGACAAGGAAAGTCATTTTAGCTTTTATTAGAAGCATGTCCTGGAAATTGTTGAGATAACTTAGTTCAGGTCTTTTGACGGTGAAAATGTCAGGAGATAGGTTAATTAAGATGGTTTGCATTTTTAATACCTAGTTTGTAAAATAATCAAGCCTGCTCCAGTCTCATTAATTAGATAAGTTTTAATATTTACAGCTTTAACTAATGCGATGTCAGTTCTTCAAATAGGTAAGAAATCTATATGGAATTGTGCCCGGTATATGGCAATAGGCTCATCCCGTATTATATGATGTATATGGGACTCATAACATAAATAGTGAAAATTGAGTGTTTGTTGTATAGTGGCATTAAGTGTGCACATCTGTGATAAAAGACGTGATGTTATGTTATGTTTTTATTCCTTTAAGAAAACTGATTGTTACGTTGTACTTCGAATGAAAATTTGTACCAAGACTAACTCCAAATAGCTGAGTAGTCATAATAGTAGCTTGCACACACCGGTGCGCGGTTGAATCGCCAATGCGTTAAGTCCCAGATTCAGAAGATTTACATACAAACCAGTGCGCATATACAGTGGCCGAGTTAAAATGAATGTGCACTTGTGCAGCTGGGGTATATTTCTTTTCAATTGTTTATATTTACAAGTTAAATCAAAGGTGCTATTCTATATTATATCTAGGACAAAACATCAGTATGTAAAAAAAGATATGAACTTTGAAATTTTTTATCGTTTTGTAGAAGTGCTTAGTACCTATATTTTTTACTGGAATATTTTGTCAGAATATTCTTTTTGTAATAACTTTAATATATACTGTATCTTTGAATGAACCCAGGCTTAAACATATAATATTCGATTGTAACTACTAGATATTTACATCATCATCAACAGCCAATAAATGCCCACTGCAGAGCAAAGCCTCTTCTCGCATAGAGAAGGTTTGAGCATTAATCATCACGTTTACTCAATGCGGGTTGGTGATTTCAAACTTATAGTTAGAAATTATAAGGCTAGGTTTCTTCACGGTGTTTTCCTTCACCATTTGTCAGTGGTGTCTATAAGTAATCTTAGAAAGTACATATAAATGGGAAAACTCACATTGCTACTTGCCGTTGGTAGGTTTCGTAACAGTGTTTAATTACAATACAATTCTATTTATCTTACCTTTTAGATGGAGATATAAGTATGGCGATGATCTTAGCGTTGGGTAGGAGAGCGTGCGCCCGTCGTGGTACTAAGTCGCCATCGAAGTAAGTTGCCGACTTCTCGAACGTGATCTGCGTAGTGTTGCTCATGTTTGGTGGGAAGAAGTTTAAGTACCTGGCGGAGAAAAGTATTTGGTAAGTATACATCATATCTTGTAAGACTTCCTGCTCTCAAAGATCTCCTAGCAACATCTATACAGGACTATTTCTCTTAGTTCGTAGGTAACTAGAACTATATACCTACCTCTCTAGTACTTTTATTTAAATATTAGTATTAGGCTTTAAATATTAATAGAAGTCACTAGGCAGTTTAATCAAATAAAACATATCTGCTTAAAAGGCATGCAAAATACCGCTGTGAAAAACTTAGACCTTTGAAGAAACAATTGAGTACCTTTTCATATTGTTTTCTGTTTTTAGTAAGTACAAAACGTTGTAAACCTTGAAACTTATAAAATAATCGACAGCAGTTAGCACTCAATGTTCTTTGATTATACTACCTAAGTGCCAAAGTATATAAGTTTTCGTAAAAATGAGGGCGTTTTTATATAGCCGTCAAACAATTTATGCGGTAGCGGTAGACGCAACAACCAATTTTCTTTTGTCCGCTTCAAGCAACGCTCAATGTCTGAAGCCATTTTACATAATATGCCTTGAGAAAATTAATGCTAGGAAATATGGCACAAGTTTAAAGTATCTTTAAGTAAAATGATAGCTCCTGAGACTAACTTTATTCGCAACTTTAATTAAGAGACCGCCGCGGTTGGTCGTTTGATTCAAACGCAGCGTCCGAATATTTCAGTCTAGGTAGGTTCACTTTCTAGATCAGGCAAATTTGTGGTTTATGTTTAAACATTCACAGTAACAACGTGGAGCCAATAATTTTAGTACTTAACCGATAATTTCTACAGCTACATCCACACACACTAGAACATTTTCTTATTTTTTTAATTTAAAAAATCAAGTAATTAAATCTCAAGAAACACCACAGTCATAGTCGAAATATTAAGTGTTGTTACTAATACCATCATAACATCGATACACCAATATACCGATAACACTTCCAGCACTTTCCCTATAATTGGACCGTAATTACGAAAGCAATTATTCAAAAGGTCTTAAGAAAATTTATGTAAACAACATACGATACCTATTTAACATTAAATCCAGTCTTGGAAATTGATAAAACACGTTTACCGTTTCTATAGTTAATTTACGGTCCTTTCATAGGCTTTCGAATATATGAATTGATAGAATGAGTACAATAAGGGCCTAAATGGCTAATTAGCGACATCGTAAATCAATCTCTCGTTGGTTATCAAAGGAATGTAAAGGCGGGTCTGAGATCACGTACGATGGTAACAAGGTAATACGTGCACAGCCTCACCTAGTGGTCTAGACTAGAACTTATCTAGGCTACACATCGGATAAACATGAGTCTTCTTACGAGCTCATTATTCAGAATCTTGGGAGAAACTCGTGTCATTTATATTGATGATGTTTTGAATAGTTAAAGACGATTTACTTTGCAAGGCAATGGCGGTGTTTTGTAAGTGTTTTACAGCTCTAAGAGGAAGCTGTTTAATAAACTTCAAACGGTATTATTGACTCTACACACATACATTTATGCTTTTGTGTGATTGGGTTTGATAGAAAGCTTTGTATTTGTTGTAGTATCTATCAAAACAAAGAAAATGATAATTCGGAAGATTACTTAAGTACCCAAGTTAAATAAGCACTTTTATAAGTGTGAAAGCCATTTAAATTCCATTTTAAAGTATTGTGTACGTAAGTAACTTTTTTATTCATTCATTTCATTTAAATTCCATTCGCTAAAATGCACATTAACATGCACCAGACTTGCTCCCCCATTATATCCGCATTGTAACATTCTGTGACGTCATTTAAATAAGGAGAAAAGCATTCGCTGAAAGCATTAAAACCTTCTGTGGCCATTCTTTCGTCTCAGCGCTCAGTTGATTCAGCTTCACGGAACTAACGCACACTGGCATATTCCGAAGCTACCACTAGCCATTGTACTTGATAATATTAGATAATGCATGAGTTATTCAGATATTTTTCACAAAGTGACTACAGAAGAGGCGAGAATTTAATGCCTTTAAGATTAAGTAGCTGAGAATTTACTTTCATAGTTTTCTTTTATTTATACAGGACTCGGTCTAAATAAATGACGTTATAGTGGCTTAAGAAGTACGCTATAGTGCTAATGCTAAGTGAAAAGACGGATTTACCTACTTTATAAATTCTCCTAGAAAACATTAAACCACTATGAAATAATACGAAAGGTGAAGTGTTAATCAATTTCAACGCGAACACTTCCGAGTTTCAACATCGAGTGCAATATAATTGTGTTAAGAACGGGTTTTATTTCCATGAAGTTAAAACTAAAACCGAGGAAATAAAACGGTACAATAATAGTGTTGAGCAGTGACTGAATGGATTAAGGCTCGTTGTATTTTATACAGAAGGTGCAGTCACTTCATGGCCGCTACTGGTCGCCACAGGAAAACCGCTAGTGGCTGCGATCAACCCACGATTGCTCACAATACACATTGAACCACAGTTATCGGTACATACAGAACCAATATCAAAAGAAAACTAAAGTTATGTAAACATAATATGTACAGTTATGAAACATATAGGTAGCAGGGATATCACTAAAACCAAAGTAAAAACAAACACTAGACTTCCAAATATGTGTTAACGTTAAGCAAAATATTTTAATGGATGAATACCTAAACAAACAATGTAAGCACTGCAAACTACTCGGAGGTGACTACGAAGTCACTGAACTTTTAAACGAAGTCTCGAAGAAAAGCTGTGAAACATATTACGCGAACTTACAATCTTTAACTTTGAAATTGTTCCATTTTAAAGTATTGTGTACGTAAGTAACTTTCCGTGCTTCGCATTTTAGCCTTCAGGACGTATGTTTTTTATGTCCAATATACAATACTACTATTTGTGGCGGCTACCTTCGGTTGCAGTTGTTTTACTACCGTTTGCCTTTTCATCACGATTACAACCTTTAAAGCCATAAATAAACTTTTAAGATTCAATATAGAACAACAAAGTTTCTGCTACTTCAGATATAGAAACTACAAACGTGGTCGAACTAACATAACATATCATCACGCCTTTTATCCCCGAAGGGGTAGGCAGGGGTGCACACAGAAGTAACACCCACTTTTCACTATTTATGTTATGAGTCCCATGTAATAGGGGGTGAGCCTATTGCCATATACCGGGCACATTTCCAGACTACGTGCCACTACTGAGAATTTTTTTAAAACCCAGTAATATTTTGCCCGACCCGGGAATCGAACCCGAGACCCCTTGCCTGGCAGTCGCACTTGCGACCACTCGGCCAACTAGGCAGTCACTACGTGGTCGAACTACTTCAATAATATAAACAACAAATAACATAAGATGACTTGTTTCGTCTTCGTTTTGTCCTAAGAGTTGGTAGGTGTTAATGGCAAACCCACTTTTCAGTAGTTCTGTTTATTATTGGTCTCATATTATGTGGGAAAGCATATTAATAAATCAACTGGCGCCCACTAAGCAATTAATAAAAGCTCACGTTAAAATATACATGATATTTTTACTTATTTTTGGAGTATTAATTTTCCAATGTTACGAATTGCGAAAACATAATATCGTATTTAAATCTGTTCCATATCATTTGGTAAACATTATTTTAATGCCAGAAATTTAACTTTTTTAATTGTTTTCTAGCTTTATCAATAATAATATTACTTTTGGGTGTAATTAATAGTTGGCATCGGCACTTCATTGGATCCGAGGTCACAAGTGTGACCACTAAAGTAAGAAGTTTTGGCTTCAATTCGTAGATCTGGCAGTGTCGCAGAGGTTCCGACGAAAATTCTCAGCACTAGACGCTTAAGATTGGCATTGTGCCCGATAGACGTGGATATCTTAGTCTTTTACACACGAGATTCAGTAAACTGGATACCACCATTTACAGTACCTACCTAGTACTAGTAGTACTTTATAACCTTCAGGGAAATCAGGCTTCACACTTACGTATGACGGCTAATTAATAGTTTCGTCGCATTCCCGCACAACTCTCGTTAGAATATCAACTTAAATGTTGCTCGTATAATACTTTCATTTAAGCGTAACTCGGCTGTTATATTAATGAGATGTAACGCGTCACGCCACTTTTGAAACGAACGTGGGCTTTGTAACCGCGCGGCATACTTAAACAGGTAATACTTTTTACCCAAATGAAACCGCGTAGAAAGAGAACATTAAATAAAGTAAATAGAATAATTAACCCTACAGCCTAGATACGTATCTTGTTTTAAATATACTTTACCAGGAAAACCTGTGTTGGACGCGCTTAATAAATTGGTAGGGAAAAGTGAAAAATAATGTGGAAAATTTTTCATACGGCTAGAACGTGGACGATTGCAACTTTGGCTTTTTTGGTTAGATGTTGATTTGTGAATTGATAGTTAACTAGGTTTATAAGTATTCGGGAAATCTATCAAAGCTAAGTTTATTTTCACTTGTTTAGTATTCGGAGGCAAACCTCAACCGCAGAATGTGTGGTAAGGAATGTTTACAGCGCAGTACTGCAGTCTGAAGTGGCCTCTTTGCTAAGAACCGCTCAGAACACGGCACCGCTTGCTGTTCGAAACATGAGCGAAAATAAAATAGCATCGCCAGTATGCCGTGGGTAGAAAGTACCTTTTCTTATTCGGTAGTATGCTACAAGGAGTAACAAAAATCTTGCTAAAGGAAAATGACATCTGGGTTTCTCTTCAAAAGGGAAAATTTCTATAACACCCACACTACATTGCCATTTCTATCGTAAGGCTCGGAAAAACGGGAAGCCGAAGTAGAAACCCGTAATAGTTGTATAACAATAGACAGATCACTCTAAAACCCTCGCCTTAAATGTATAAAGAACGAAAAATACTGAAAGCTTGTACTTACCAATCGAGTCCTTTAAGATAGTTGTTGTTATTGAAGAACTGGAGCTCTTCATATGTGGTAGGACTTGGCAAGTTCGGCGCTAGTGCAGGGTGCATGGCTAGGAAAGTATACAGGGCAGTACTACCCGTCTTCTGCGGTCCTATTACCAGCACTTTAGGCAGAGTCCCACACCACTTGCTCTTCGACCAAATGCGTCGGTGTCTGATGTCATCACATGGATTCTAGAAGAAAGACTTTATTTGAGTTTCTTTTGTTTAAAAAAATATTATAGATGCTTGGTTTAGATGTATACAATTTAAATTTTGTAACTTAAAGTTGAAAGATAAAAATAGATTGTAACTTAAAATAGAATAGTAATTTTATCGCAAAAAAATATACGGCTCTTGAGATTTGTTTGATTTTCATACAAGTTAAAATTGTACTCATTGCTTCTAATATGGGTCAATCGTCAACATGCTATTTGTTATTTTACATATAGCATGTTGACGATTGACCCCATTGATATTTCAAGTTCCCAATATTGCAAAAGTAAATACTTTACAGTGATGACTACAGTCTCTTATTTAGCTATGTGCTAGATTAGTTTATGTTCCAAGGAAACGAAGTCATATAAACACTACAGCGAAATCTAAATTTGAATATCAACAACTAACACCCGAATAAACAAATATTAATAATGTAAGTATTAGATTAATATCGGAAATTATAAATATTTAGATTATACATTAACATTGCCAGTTTTTTAATCAACGGAAAGATTTGTTATTAAAGATATAAAAGCAAATAGTTTTTCTTTCTAAATTGAATAAAAATATTATTTTCATTTGTATTATCCGATTCTAGTTTTATATTTAAGCATTATTAATAATGAATTATTTGAGGAAAAGTTTGAGTTCGTGATACAAATATAATAGAAACATGAAACAAAATAAACTTCTTTGGTTAATTCGATACGCGAACTTTATTTTTAACATTGTTACCTACACACGGGTTACCTATTTATTGCGTAATCTTTTCTATCATAAATTCAATGTGAAAATTGATCATGGAGGGATGTTTTTGATACAATTTGACATTGCTCAAAGTCCTTGAATACTAGGTACCCAAGTACTACCGAAGTAGGACTTTAGAGTCTATCAAACATAAACACTTAACATTTTATTACAACATATTATAATTTCAAGTCAATTCAAAGGTTTGTGATCTTGACACATCTACGAACGAATGCAATATCAATTCTAGTTTTATCAGAGCAATAAACAAGAGCTTTTATGTCCCGCCGCACAAAATGTGATGTATTTTCAATTTCTCTGTCATGTTCCAATGATAGCGCACATATCTCGCAGCCCAATAAAATATTAAAAGTCCCGACATGCATTTTGTTCCTCACAAGTTCGTGCCGTGTCGTGCGAAACGATATGAGCGTACTCGTGCTTATAAGATCGGTATGGATTCGACATAAATTGTAATATCTGTGCCAAACTGGCGAACTTTGATTAATCACTTTATGTAACACGATATGATTTGGAGACTCTTGCCCTGTGATAGCGTGCGCTTAGTTACGATCATTGTTCGTTCGATCGTTCAGTTATCGATAAAATTAATTACCCACGGATCGGTTGTCGCATCGACGGAAACTTTGTTATCGTTTAATTAAATACGTGAAAATTTTAATGCCATAATGATTAATTAATGACAAAACGTAACTCGTATTTTAGTTGCTGTGTAGTAAAATGTGACGGCACGACCTCATTACAAAGTTTAATGAATTATAATTACGTTTAAAATTATACCATATTTATTTTCATAAAGTCATTTTTATGAGTTGAATGTTGCCTGCCGTTCATTTTTGCTCGCTCTGGTGCCCTTGCCTCTAATTAATTTTATTGTTAGATTTAGTACAACCTACATCGGAATTTTATAAAATAACAACATTATCCGAAAATTTCTATAAATAAGCATGCAAAGGTATACTACGTTATACATAACAACATAATATAATCTTTCAGTTTCGATGGGAGATTCCATTGGTTTACACGAGTCACAAAAGCTTTTAACACAGTAGCGTAGGAAAACTTTGAACAAAACTCCTGTTTAAAATGAAAACATTGTCTTCAATTGGAATATTCCGCGGTGCCTATCAATTTCCCCGGTAACAGTTGAAATGAAACGGACACTCGTTTTCCTCCAAATCATTCATTTGTTTAAACTGAAAATTTAGGACCACGAAAATCTTACTCAATATTCATAATAGCGAGGCGAAATGATGATAGAAAATTTATGATGAATATTTTCCAACTTTACGGTCCGAATGTATTGAAGCAGAAACGGGGCGAGCAACTGTCAGACAGTAACGGAAAGTTAATTGATTCGAATACAATAGCTCCTCAGCCGACGTCTCCAAAGCGTAACAGCCTATTTTATTTGCATCAAAAGACTCATCGAAGTTTGTTAAATAGAATAACTGATTAATAGATCCAAAACTCTAACTGTCAGAGCCAAGGAAGAATTCGACTTGGTGTGCACACAGATGTGAGAACCGTGTTATATAGCGACTGAATAAAATCGAGTTCCTTTGTTTTAGTCGTGACGTAACGGAGGATAGGATGAATATGAAATTTCCTTGGAAGCTTAGGTACTCGTACATATTTGTGGTTGAGAACCTCGACGCGTTTGTTAATTTGATGGGCAATGTACAATGTTAACCTTCCCTAGGTACGGGCTTTGTACATAATTACATAAAAGGCTTGTTTCAAATTCTCTACAAAACCAAAATTTGATAAAGGACAATTTTCATATCTAGGTCAGTTGAATGTTGCATGTTCCAACAAGATATTATCTACGGAAAAGCCTTTTGCTAAAATGTATAAATATAACTAACAGCTCTATCGTTCTCTATCTAAATTGAAACAATAACAGTGCACTTAAGTACGACTGCGTCTTTACAAAGCTTTTACGAGGACTTCGTAATAAGGTCAAGTTACTATTATTAGGTACGTAGGATACCAAAAATCATAATATTCATGAATCTTATTTATTACATACTTAAAATTCAATTTAATGCATCCAATGGCTTTCCGTTTATAGCCTAGTGTTACTAGGAGAACATAAACTCGATCGATACATCTCTAATCCGTAATATACAATTTGCCAGCAAATTGCGCGAGTCGGTTAAACACAGGACGCGGGCGACATGGCCAGTCGGTCATATACACGGAATTGATCGATGGCGATACATTAGCGCCCGCTATCTATTTCCATCACACAAACAAGTTATGTGCTGTGTTTAGAACTGATTTTAATGCACATATCTTTGAGACGTATTCGATATTTAGCTGGTATACAATTCAATATGCGAACCGAACATAATGTTTTGTTTTTTAAAAATTGTCCAAAATGCAACTGCTATTCCAAAATAAATATTAAATAATATCTAAAAAAATATGAGACCATTTGTTGATTGAAATTGTGATGAAGTTAAAAATCAAATCAATCAAAACGCACGAACAAAGTAAGTAAACACAGGAAAAATCTTTTTACAAACCAGTAAGTAATGAATCTAGAGAAGTAAGACAGAATTAGGACTGTAGCAAAAACATTTACTAAGCATAGTTACGCAATACGAACTCATATCATAAACACTCACCCCCCACAGCGGATTCAGTTCGTCGGGTCTCAGTTGGAAGTACTTATCAGCCAGTGCAAGCGGCGGTGCAGACGCCAGCCGTACATTAGTCCAACATCGCAGGAACTTCACAACCGACTCGAAGGTGTATAAAGCCAGTCGGTCGTTTCCATAGTTTGACATGTGTGTCATAAACACGTTGATCTGTGGAGAATTGTATTGTTACATTGACGTCATAAGGGACGGATTTAGAGCGGGAATCGGAATGATTTAGTCGTGTATATTAAGACGTTATTTTTCTTTAGAAACTGTTGTGTTATTTTCTGAAACTACTGTGACTTATTATAAGCTGCTATTTGAGTTTGACAATAAGAGCGTAATACCTCTTAATTTGTATCTTAATTACTAAATAGAAAAACCCTATAAACTATACAAAAATAAATACAAGCACTTAAATACTAAAGAACATTAGACCCATTTGCGTGATACATAACGTACCATGTAGTAGATACTAAAGTAAACGAATGATAAAATAAATGATAGTATTCGTTAGTACACTCATCCCCATAACAAGTTTTTGTTTTGAAACACAATGTTGGAGCAGTGGAGTAGTCATAATATTTATTGAACTACCGTTACGCAATTTATTCGGTAACGCTATTCACTGTCCTCGACTGTACACGGCTACAAGTGGTTTGCGTATCAAGTACGGTTTGTCGACACTAGTGCTGTTAGCTATCGATTAAAAGTTCTTCACGTTGATGTTATCGAAGCTTCGATGATAGTAATCAAGCTTTGAAATAAATATTTTCATCCTTATTAATGTAAATCGGAAAACATACACAAACAATAGGCTGACGTTGCCAAAATTAGTCAAAGAGAAATATAAACGTTCGAAGCACAACAAACGTTAAACGTAGACTAATTTTCGTGACATTGAGACGTTCCCTTTTAATTCGTAGAAAGTAATTACAAAAACGAAAATAAAGTTGAAAACAGCCAAGCTATTAGTAAACTATCAAAGAAATCAGACATGGCGCCATTTATTAATATCACAAAGAAGTTAGACAGGCTTGATATTAGCGCAAACATGTCAAGTGCTCACGGGTTATTGATGACCTTATGAAAGAGTTCCCCGCCCTGAATAGAGCGGTCGAGGCAACCGGCCGCTCGGCCAGAACTACCAGCACGTGTTCTACTATGTATAATGTATACTGCCAACGAATTTGACGTAAACAGCTTTGAAAGCCAGCTCTAGAATATTTTGAGGCAGTTGGCTTTATCGTGAAAATCTCCCTTTATGTGTTCCGTCCCATATTTAGAAATACAAAATAACTTATTTGCCTAACGTCCACATTTATGAATTTTAATTTTATATAAATTCTAATTATTGGAATTTAAAATTTAATTATTGTATGGTAAAATATCAGTAATGGTTCTCGGTAATTTGTAATCGCCTCCTTTAACTCGTCGAGTACCGGTTTTGTAGACACAATTATAGAACAATAGGTTGCGGTCACCGGTGACCGCAACCTATTGTTCTATAATTGTGTCTATAATGACGGTACTCGACGAATTAATATCAATCAGTATGGGCTCAGGGGGCCAGTTAGTGTTGCGAGCGGCAACCAAAATTACGTGTAATGACTGTAGGTACTTACAGGGTTATTGATGACTGTCTGGAAGAGTTCCCCTCCTTGTATAGAACGATCGAGACGATGCCGGCCGCCTGGGTATCTCTCTAGTAGCAGCGTGTGTGTAAAAAGTCCGCAAGTTTGGCGTGGGAGAACCATAACACCTCTATGGCGAAAACCTCTTCGTAACCTACGAAAAAAAAACATATTTACCATCTATAATTGTGGAATTATTTGAAATTTTAGTCACGTGCAAACTTTGAGTTCATTTATTTTTTGTTGTGAAGTTTATTTATATTAGTCACGTGGTTAAATATGCACGTGACTAAATAAGAGTTACGTATATTGTGGGTGGCTTTGTTATTTGTAAATGACTGAAACCTTCAACTGACTGCCTCGTTGGCCGAGTTGTCGTAAGTGCGACTGCCGGGCAAGGGGTCTCGGGTTCGATTTCCGGGTCGGGCAAAGTATTACTGGGTTTTTAATATTCTCAGTAGTAGCACGGAATCTGGAATTGTGCCCGGTATATTATATGGCAATAGGTCCTATTACATGGGACTCATAACATAAATAGTGAAAAGTGGGTGTTACATTGTACAGTGGCATAAAAGGCGTGATGTAACGTTATGTAATGAAACCTTCAACGATACTTTGTAAAAAAAACTAGTACAACGTGTGTTACATTGCTCTAAGTTAATTAAACACATAGAACATGCCCCTAGATGACTAGTAAGATAGCTAGTAATTAGGTCCCGTGACAAGCATTTTTTATATTTAAATTCAGTATTGCGAGAACGACAGTGTAGTTATCGAACTTGAAGATCTTGATACATTTATTGTTTCCTTTGTACAGCATAATGCATGTAATGGTTAAAATAAAAACGTGTAACGTGGAATATAACTTCAAAGGTAAATGTCTATAGTATATTTTCAAATATTGTTAAATAGTTATATACTTTAGTAAGTGCTACAGCCTATAGTTACGCCAATCAGTTTTTTATAACCTATCCTACCAGGTTTGTGGACATTTATCTTATACTATTATATAAAGCGGAAGAGTTTGTTTTTTATTTGAACGCGCTAATCTCCGTAACTACAAGTCTGATTTGAATAATTATTTTTGTGATGGATAGCGCATTTATCGAGGATGGCTATAGGCTATAAAACATCACGCTACGACCAATAGGAGCTGAGCAGAGCGTGTGAAACCACGCGGAAGCAGCTAGTGATTGATAAAACACGAAGTAAAAATAAACTGCAAACGGCGTCTCTTATTCTGTGTAACTGTAGACAACGACTCAGGATCACTCAATTTGAAAATAACCAGTCAATAATGCAAATTGAACTTTTATATACCACAAATTAGATTTACATTCGGATACCAAATGACGTAATTCAATATATACCTAAACGAGAACATGAGAGCGCATTGGAATACAGCACAATTATCTAATTGTAGACCGTGTACTGTGAAACAAAGCGGCCAGGTATGCACGAATGCATTTATGTACACTCGAGGACAATATTAAAAACACACATAATTTTAACAACGACACATGAATATGTCAAGCTGCACATTAGCGCGTCTTGTACATTCCGTATCGTGAAACCTGTTCCCTGGAGTAAGTAATGATTAACCCTCTGCAACTGACGTGGTTAAATTGTTACAATTCAACTGAGGTGTATATTATACCAGACACCATTTCAACAGCAAATATTTTTGTAGAATTAAAGTATAGCGAGCATTATACAGTAAGGTACTCGAAGCAGTGATGCTCGTATTTGAAAAATGACGGTATAACACGTGATTTTGTATTTCGCGGTGTCTGTGGGACTACACGTCAGCCGCAGACGGTTAAGCAATATGTATAAAGCTGAATTGTTTTACAATCTCTAATTGCTCGGAGCCAAGTTAATAAATCAACACAACTGTACGGTAGTACAGTTACTCGATTGTTTATGAAAAGTTCGTTTTATTTGAGTACACTCATTTCGTGGGCAAATATTTGAAGAACTATTGCTTATGGTAGAAGAGTTCCATACACGTGAACAAACATTACAATTGGAGCAACAATTGTAAATTTATTAGAGGTATTCTTGTATTGTTGGTGAGCGATACCAGTCGCACTCAAATCAATATTCCATTTAATCTAATTGTGTTATTACTTAGGCAGCTCTCCTATTGTGTGGGTGTATAAATCTTTATAAGCGTACAGATGTGTTTTAGTTTTCTCAAAAATATAACTACATGCCACACAAAATACGAGTTTAACACTGATAACATTAAGGATAAAATTGCATTGTTGACCCACTGAATGAGATTCAACACAACTATATTTAGCTCGAACAAACAGTACTACAATAAACAAAGTACGTACAACTCGGAACCGAACAATTCCGTACACGATAGAGCCGTTTTAATCAGAACTGATTTCGTTTCGAACATTTAAACATACATACTATTGCTGAACAATACTCGGGTGCAATGGAATTAATATAATTATTGGAATTTCGACGCCTGAATATCGCGATGGTACGAGTAGTGGCCCAACGCAACGTTTGTGGTCAACATGAGTTTGGGTGAAGCCGCACACTTACCGCAAACATTTGGGTGAACAGAACACTTATTGCTATTGGTTTGATAATATCACAACTAGGTATCATTAATAAATATTATGTAATTGTGCTTTATCTTGATTGTTTGCGAGTAATTTTGTTGGAATGTAGTGGATGAACGTGGTGTTATCTGAATTCAGGCTTGTTTGTTAACATAATGCGAATAATTTACGGCCAAATGCAAAATCTTTATTTCTATCCTTTACTAAATAACTTGCCACAATTGGTGTTCAGTTATTTACGTGTGTGCCGTTGATTAAATACTAAAACATAGTCACTGTCCAACGTTCTAATACAGGAATAAACAAAGGAAACCCTTTTTTCCTTTAATAAAATACGAAAACGAATGGCACGAAGTATTCATATAAAGGCCCGTTCAAACCTAACGAACGCAGCGCAAGAACATGAATTCCACCCAAAATTCTTTCGTTGCTCGGCCACGTTAATTAAATCTTTAACTCGGGATTGCGAGAACAGGACGGAATTTCTATTCTTTTCATATCTGTTTGGTTAAAGAACAAAGTTCTTTACATTTAGAACACGAATATTTGGTAATGTAGGTAACTGTGTTCGTGTTTGATCGCAACTTAACATCCACATTAGTTAGAACAAATAGACATAGTTGGTAACATCAAACAAAACTTACCTAGCGGGTCGCAAATGCGGGTATTCCTCAGTGCTGGTCACTTTGACGTCCCACACTTTTCTCCAGGCTTCGTATAATGGTTCGTGTACGGGGTAAACTCCTGAATGATGAGGAGACACGGAGTAACAAGAGTTGGTGGGGATCCCATGCTCTATGGCAAACTGTTTGTTGAGCATCATCTCTGATTCTAGATGCGTCACATTGTTGTATAGGTGAGGCTGCTGGTGGTTCCACATGTGACAAAACCTTTGGACAACAAGATGTTTGCTGTTAAGTATTTGTGGAGGGCACGACCAAAAAATATTCTTAAGTTAAATCAAGGATAATCAAAAACATTTCAAACACTAAATTATTATTTCCGAAATTCGTAAAGGCGTAGTACAATATTAAACTTGTACTACATGTGTTCATAACAAAAACATACAAGTTTAATATTCCGTAAGACTTTTTAAGACACCAAGCCTTTTGGCGCAAAATGGTGGAAGATTTTGTTTTAATGCCTAAATACGTTGTCTTCTAAAATCAAGAAGTGTATTTCTTTGCCAGTTATTAGCGAGACAGGGTAAAGATTACACGCTAATTCAGAAACGCACAGAGATAATCGTGTTAATTTGCTCTGACGGAAGGGTCAGCTCAAGGTAAACTAAGATAATGCAATAATACGTGCAATTGTGACCACTTAGTACAATAATGGGGGTTTTGCGATGAGCTTGATAACAAAGCGGTCAGTTCTAATAAGGTTACATGCCACGACTAATGAGCTACAATGCTGCGTTATCTATTTGAGACATTGCGATAATACTAAGCTATTTACTGACATGTAAGTATTATAGTGACAGTTAACATTTAATTGATGATTGACAGTGCTCTGTACACAGTGTTCATATCATGTAGGGACTTTAATGCTACAAACAAACTACAAACTCGACATGGTTCTAATTTAAAGTAATTTTCCGGTTGAAAATTCAGAGGTCTGTAACTCCCACAAAGTAAACCTTAATATCTTACAGAACGAGAATCTAAGCAGGTACACAATACGTTACATACAAACAATCTTGCAAATTTAAGCAAGGACTTGTTGCGTAACTTACAATCTTAAGTTATTTAGATTTACTCGAAAACGTCGTGCCGACATCCAATAAAATACCTTTTGTGCCTGTACAAGGCTGCTACCTCAATACATATTTTAGTAAAGTTCTCAATACACGCATATACTTGCTTGATAAATGAACCGTCAGAACACAGACACGAGAGAACTGAAACTTGGCGCTCATATGCATATTAAGTTTACGAAGACTTGTCGGGCTGAAACTAAGTCCTCTGTAACTGTTACCTTGGGTGCTAATAACGTACCTACCTACTAAAAGCGGATAGCGCCGCTTCTATTAGAATGTATTATAATGTTTTGGGGCGAAACAATGAACGTGACCTCATTGAGCTCTGTAAAATAGAACTGCCCAGATTTGTATGTAAAGGGCAATTATTTTAGTACATATGTTTAATGGATTCCCTTCAAAATGGTCACATAAAAGTCTCATTGTTAGAATACAGATGTGTTTGAGAGAATACATTGTTACACATATCACATAGGCATTTACAATATGTAAATGTACCTCTATATCCAAAGCCTTTCATAGGTGAATATAGACATGACTATCAATCTTGCAGAAATGGTGATGCAAGTTACATATGACATATGGGTTCAATATGAAATCAAAATAACAACCATGCTCCAAGTCATACCTAATGCCAGGAGAATAGCACTGCTCTATCCGCTATTCACTTTTGCATTTCACCTATCAACGCCCTTCACTAGTGTGCCGTCGTTGGTCAATCAAATTGCTAGACGTGGGTTGCGGGACTACTATTCTGTACTTGCCATCTATTTATAGTAATGTTTAGGTAGTTTAAATTCATTAATAAACTTCTTTGTTAAAGAAAAATAACCGAATATTTTTTAAGACGAACCGAAGTGTAATGCTACTTTGACTCTTAAAGGACGAGTGGTCTAATTTCTCCAGAAACAGCGCATATGATTTGATAACTATGGCAGCCTATGCCGGTCGGGTGATCCAGGGATATCCTCCCTAGGCCACACTTGGATTACCGAACTAGGCAGATGTAACTCTGGGTAGGGCCAAGCTAATGAGGGTGGGTTTCCACGCAAAAAGAGGGTGATTTTGGACAAAATTGTAATGATGTAAGTCAACTTACCAAGTAAAATGTTCCCGGTTCCTCAACAAGGCGTCGTCACCTTGGTTTTCAAGTGACGTCCCATGATGATAGTACTTAGCACTGTAACCCAGGTTGAACCTGAATCCCGGCACTAATCGTTGTAGCGCAGTCTGTGACGCTAACATAGCCGCCACGTCTTCTTCGTGTAGTCGAGTTCCTATTGGAAGAAAGTACAAAGACATTGAGAAAACAAAAATGAGATCGTTTCTTCAACGGTCACTCTTACTCTCAGACACACTTGAATAACTTTTAAGGGAGGATGAAGTAACGTGTATATTTTCATGGAGAAATAATAGCTACACAATTGCATTAAGTAGATAGTAATGGATATATTATTCCCAAGAACAATTGTAACATTTGTATAACAATATGAACAAACAATTTATGTATTCCAAGGTTGTTGCATAGGTTCAATAAACTAAACCATAATTGCTTCACGTTTGTAGGGATCTATTTAGCACATTGCCTAACAATTTGATTAGGCATGAGAGCCGTATCGGAGCATGCGAATATTAGTTGCTATAGGCACAAACGTATAAAGGGCACCTATTACTATTCAATGCACCAAGGTGCTAATATTATTCAGATCTTGTGTGCATACTAATAGATAGGACAAAGGCAACTAAACGCTACACAATGTTGGATTGATTGAGCTCCATATTAATTTATTCGTGTTTTACGTTTGGAAGTGGTTAACATTCCGTCCATATTTCTCTCTTTTGTATCGTTTTCTATAAATGAATATGGGTAATCGTCGATATGTATTCAGACCCGATACTCCAGGACATTTGAGCTTGTGATAACACGAGTAATAAAAGAAGCCAATTGAACTATTCTATGTACGTTAATAGGAAAACGAGTAGTAAAACCCCTGTTTTAGTGTACGATAATAGTTTACTCAGTTTGTTAAGTGTTTGTTATTGAAACGCTTGAAGTCTATAAGATGGGAAAGAAAATGTTGATATTTCAAATAAAAGTTAGTGCAGTGAAATATATGACATATACTTAATGTGTGGTTAAAACTATGAACGTACCTCTTTCTCCCACGAAGATATCATCTATATCGACCAGTATCCACCTGTCGAGGCTCAAGCTAAGCTGGCCGTGGCTGAGGTAGCTGAGAGCATCCAGGAACAGTATCCTGTGCAGCCAGAACTGTAGGCCCGAGCCGAACAGTACGCGTTGGACGCCGTCCAAACGGCCGTGGTCTTGTATCACTGTTGCTAGCGGCATGCGCTCCTCTGCAAACATTGCTATAATTTAGGGTACTGTTTTATTGACTTTGTTGACTTCGGGCTGTTTTGCCTTTGTGAAATGGATGGGGCAAACTCGCAAACTGTATTGGCTATTGGCATAGAAAGAGAGATAACTTAAGCTACACCCACGCTAGCATTTATTTTCACCTATGACAAACAAATTGAGCTATTTATTTTTTATTGTGGCACGTTATTGGCATAATTAAGAATTTACGATAATTATACTTGACTATATAATACTAGGCGAGTTTATAACACAATTCTGACTTGTACTGATTAGGTCTTACGTTATTATTAAGCTTTACAAATCCTATCTTTAACCATAACACTATTCAGCACACTCATCAGCATAGGAATCACCGATTTAAGATAATTTATTACATAATTCATTCGTATTGTTTTAGAGTTCGTGCATTTGAACGGATATATTTTCTTAAACAATGTGAGGAAACTGATTAGCATATTACACAATGATGGCTAAAATAGCTAACTAAAATCGTATTAATGATAATGATTGGATATTTGTTCTCATGAGTCATGAGAAATGTAGGTAGATGTATGCAAATTGTCCGGGACTGTCGTGGACAGTGAGAGTGTGACCGTACGCGTAGCTTGTAGCCTTCGCCTCGTATAAACTGGTATAGTGTACGAGTGTACGAGTAATAGCGATTTACATAATTATTTTCGGTCTTCTGTGGGTGACTGTAACGCCATAATTTTCCACTTTTGTTATTTCAAATTTGTTTCAACAGCTGCCTTCAGCTTTTAGGCTTATGTTAAAATTAAACAGATTATTTAAATTTAATTAATTCATTGTTGCTTTTTACTTCCTGCGGGACCTTCTTTAAAGTACAAAATTAATTTTCCTCGTACTCGGTACTCAACAATCATTTAATTTTTATCGTTGTTATGAGAGTAAAAGTTTTTATAGACCTGCTTTATGGACGAAAATGTCGATTAATCAAATCTGAAGGTAAGGACAAGGGATTTTCTTGATGAGCACTTAACAGTTTAAGCATAGCTGTTAATTAAATAAATTCGTGAAGTCGTTAAAGTTCAGTAATGGAGATTACATTACGGAATAGTTAGGAACGAAATTACCTTCAGTGATAACATTAAGTGTCGCATAGTAAACAATATATGTCGGAATACTGAAACGCTACTCAATTTTAAGTTGTGCTTAAGTATTTTTTTTTTTTTTTTTTTTTTTAAGGGGGGAAAATCATCGAATGACTGCCCCCGCCTGGGTGAGGCGGGAGGGAGTGTCAGACTCTTACTGACTAAAAACCACCCCGTTCCTTCTCCTGCACGTCGAGCCGGAGCCCCGGTTACCCGTTAGGTTCTCCGCGACTCCGAATCGGCATCGGCCGTATTGGGCCCCATCTGTGGTGGTCTGATGGCTCTTTGAGGCGCGCGCGGAACGCGACGCGCCGTACGCTCGGGTGTGCTTAAGTATAGTTCTGTCACAACAAATTCTTTGTAAATGACAGAGATGGCACGATATTTAAGCACGACTCAAAATTGAGTAACGTTTCAGTATTCCGGCAATAGTCTCTATTAAAGAAATGAATTTTGATACTGGTATGCTAACAAAGGATAACCAAAAAAGGCTAAACAACAATGTCATAGTACAATAGCAAACAAAAACAAAACAGCTACGATTAAAGGAAAAATAAAATGTACTACGCGAATAGCATAATAATTTGCAGAAAAACCTTCGCGGAATAGTGTTAATGCCGCGAATAGATTGCTCGAATCTATGTAAGTGTTATGGCATTCCTTCCATTAATTAGGACATGATGACGGGCGTGATTAATATTAATTGACGTTATTCGAAACTACCATTAGATTTGAGCACGATATATCGGGTAATGTGTTGCGTAATATTCCTTCTTTATGGTAGTAGTTTACGTTGTTACTCGAACATGTTGCGGTACTTTCGATATATTGGTTGAATTTTGAGGCTGTGCTTTCAATGGCATGTTTTGTTAGTGACTCGTATACGTCGTGTGTTGTATCGATGGATAAGAAAGTTACTTTGTACTTTCAGGTGATTCATTTAAAAATACATGCCAGAATGTTTTGTACATTGAACGATCTGAATTTTACGAGCTTTGGTCTTGGGGTGACGGTGGCCGGTCCAGTATGAAGGTAAACTTAGCTAGTACCTACTTACTTTAGTGCTTATAGAACATTATTTTTATGAAAAAAAATGTTGAAGTTTCGAAGCTGCACCAGTGCTTAGTGTAGTGCAGCCGCTATAAGGTAGGTACCTTACAAATTAAATGAATAAAAATAAAAGATAGATAAGGTAAAAAGATTAAATACAAAATTAACTTACCAGTGGATTCGTATTCGTTTTGCCTCAATGCCCAGGCAACGGGTTCGTAAGTTGAGCTGTTGGCCCTGAACACTGCCCAGTGATCGCCTGGAAGTGCCCCCCAGGCCGTCTCACCAGCGCGGGCAAGTCGGAGCACTGGCGATGCTGGGTTTAGCGTTGCGTCCTAGGTTGCAATCAAAAAAGATTATTGAGTAATAACTATCGTGAGACATGTTGAATTAAGTAAAAATTACGAGTTCTATTAGTTTCGAGTCAAAGCTCTACAGGCAAAGTAGACTGCGTGACATCGCCGCGACTGTACACGCTGCTCATGAGGAAGAGTCCCTCTGCGACTCGAAACTAGTAGAGCTTTTCTCAGTATATTTACGTGAGTAACTTGTAATGTTTAGTTAATTATTGAAAATTTCTATTACTTCTCTTTTTCATCGAAAACTAATAAATTTGATGAGTAGGTGTTACATGAATTTTGGTACATTTCAGTAAGAATAAAGCTTCCGAGTATTTTTGACCTTGGAATAAATATAAATAGCCCCCCTTTACGTAGTGATATTTATTTCCAATATTTAATGAATTTTCTAATATCTATAATAATGCTTTTACTGTCAATTAATGTTTGAATGATTAGTTTCCGTCTGGCCAGCCATTATAATAGTAATCAGTTTACAATGGGCACCTAATACTGACAGCTCTTGTTACACGATTATTAAAGTTGATATTCTAATGGTTTTAATTAGATATTTAAATGACTATCGCTTTGTATTGACTGATAGATTATAATGATGGAATGTGGATCATAACGATTACAAAGATGTTTTGTAAGCACAGTACTCACAACATGTGGTACCTACAACTTTTAAAAACAATATTCTGACATACTGATGGTATCTATTTTGGTAGCTGGTAGCTGATGATATCTGCCCGATTGTCAATTAACTCGTTGAGTACCGTCATTATAGACACAATTATAGATCAATAGGTTGCGGTCACCGGTGACCGCTTGGTGTTTGACAGTTTAAATAGCACTGTAATTAGTTATTCTATTTACCATTGTTTATAGCTACACATGCATGGTTCATTTAGAAGAGTTTTACTCGCAATCTCTTTGTTTTAAAAGTAGATCAAGTTTCTGTTACAAATATGTATGTAGGTATTTACATATAATAGTACAAACAAAAAAGTACTCACCTTTAGTCTTAAATTAGTATGCATGAACAGAGGGAATCCTTTCAGCTGTGCGCCAACTAGAGTCTCTTCCCCAGGCGTTGCGAACGCAACAACACCCACAGAATATTCCCTGCAGTACTTATCGAGGAGTTCTCGATTCCACTTATCCATGTTCGCGTATTTCGATAGCGATTCGAACACGATCACGCCGTAACGCCCCTTGTCCAAAGTGGTAAGTACGGGCAGACTCTTACCCGCGACTTCCACCTTGTACCTAAACAAAAATAAATTGGATAAAATTTTCAAGTGTTTGACCTTTAATCAAGGCAAGTAAAATTTTTACATTACTCTACTAAATATAGTAATAGTAGAATAAGATTATTTTCCTTTTTGTGTTAGCATTAGTAGGTACCTTACTTCAGCATTTTTGACATCAACGTGTGACTATTCATCAACTATTCAGCATTAACTTGTCCATCGAAGTAAACAAAGGCAGATTTAATTCAATAAAGTTAAAATTGAAGTCGTTAAATATGTAGTAATTGTATAAGTACTACTTGATGATTTGGTGTTTCTGCATACGAAAATATTGAAACCGGCAGTGGTTATCCTGGGCTATTTAAATACTGCTACATAAAAAAAAAATTTGGCGTAATCACAATTACCTTTTAACTTAAAATTTCTTACAAGTAATCATGGGTGATATGTTTGTCATAATGTTTATAAATGACTACTAAGTTTTAAAAACAATATTTTATAGGTCGGTAAGTATCTCGTACACCAGATAAGAGTCGAGTAACGTACAACTCTTGACTACTGTTGTATCGATTTCGAGATAGCATCACTAGTAGCTTCGGAGTTGCTACGGTAAAGTTATTAATAACTACCTCTATATTTAATTATCTTGTTTTTATTGCATTGTGTATTCTTCTGATAAGTGCGACTGAGTTTTTTATTGAAGAAATTGAGTATTATGTTAGTAGAACAAAGTCTTGGTTACTTTGTGTCAGAAATTGCAGCAGGATTTATACTAATAACAATTAAATGATCAGAAAGTAGTAATGAACTATTTAAATTAAAATTTTCCATTGCAAGTCATTTACGAGGAGAATTAATTTAATAATTAAAAATAAATTTACTCCAATTAAGAGGCCTTAGTACGGGTTTGTTTTACGTTTAAAGTAATCGTAACGAGTACGCGTTCGGCACTCTGATTGGCCGGCGCCAATGAAGCAACCAATCGGAGCGCCGAACGCGAACTCGTTACGATTACTTTAAACGTAAAACAAACTCGTACTAAGGCCTAAGATCGTTTCTCGAGAGAGATAACAAAGTTAATAACATTTAATTAAAATGTTATTATTAAATCAGAGTTACATTAATAGTGGAAAAGAAATGAATAAGAGGCTGCTATCCGCCTGACTGCAGCGTCTTTAGTAGGTGCAGGATCAATACGGTGAAGGTCGGCACCTGCGAGGTTCCGACTGCACTCCTACTAATTTGCCATAGAATTAATATCATTCTCAGGAACAAGTTTAGAAACACAGAATCTGCATGAATAAAAATAAAGTCTCCACAACTCTCATTTTCAACTGTCATTAGTCATTGGTTTTTGACTACAGAAACCAACGCTATGATTTAATATTTCTCCTCAATGAAGCGATAATAATGCTACTGAAGTGGAAATATTTGTAATTCAAAGCTATATTTTCCAAGTCATATCTACCAATTAAATCAATGACTGTTCCACTCCGCGTTATAAAATTGTACAGTTTAAATAGCAGACGGCGACGGGCGTCCCCTTGTCAAACAGCGAACAAGCCGCTGAAGTTGATTGGCAATATTGAAAATTGAACTGTCCAAACATTCGCTTTTAGGATACTTTCCAATTTTCAATCAAAAATACCCATTTTACCGATATTGGGAAAATCTGACAAGTATCCGGGTTCAATACAGGTCAGGGAACAGAAAAAATGCATCGACTGGGGGAATAAGAGTAGCAAGTAGCATACAGGTATCGGGACCAGGTCGTTCATTTTGCTCCAGTTGAGGCTCGTTTCAATTTGGCAGCGGGAGAGCACTCCAGACCGAGTCTAGGGCGAATGGCAACTTGCAAATAGCATTTACCCACTCGAGCCGGTCCGTCTTTCCGTCTAATGTACGGTGTACTCGTTGGCAACTTTGTTCAGTTACTAGTATATACTACACCGAGCAAACGGTCCGATACAAAAGTTTGTCATTTTTATGCGCATTTTAAAATGCAGACGCTTATGTAAAGTTCGGCGGTCATAAAGCTACGTCGACAATGAAACAACGAACGTGAGCACTGCGTCACTATTTAGCTTGCGCTAACATGTTTCTAATTACCTTAATTAGTGTCCTGACATTAAACCGGGAGAGCGCTCAGTTTAAATTAGAGCGCGCGAAACGGCCTACTTTGTCCGTGAACCGAATGCGAGGAGAGCTAATTCGTGATAAGGGAGTGCGAGTGAGTTCAATAAAGGGGAGCAATGTCACGGCGTACGACCTCGGTGACCTGCCGCCCTTTAGGATAACGACAGTTATCGTAAAGAAGCTGGTATAACTGCGCTACGGTTACCCAGAAAACGGAAAAAATTAAGGAAATCTTTATATTATTCTCAATTACAAAGGCTGCTTACATTTACATAAAAAGCAGAAAACTTAGCTTTGAAAAATTAAACAACCGTATTTACAAACTTTTCGGGTGGTGGACACAGGGAACTGGTGGGGTGTGGCGTTTGTAATTACATCTGCCAAGGTGACGCTCCGGCCACAGCCTTCTTTTTTAAGGGGGGAAAATCATCCAATGACTTCTCGCACCTTGGGTTGGCGAGAGGGAGTGTCAGACTCTTACTGACTAAAAACCACCCCCGTTCCTACACCTGCTCTTCGAGCTGGAGCCCCGGCAACCCGTTAGGCCTTCTGCGGCTCCGTATTGGGCATCAGCCCTACTGAGCCCCATCTATGGTGGTCTGATGGCTCTTTGAGGCGCGCGCGGAAGTGTATCTGCTGTGTGTAAATGTTAGCAAGTACAAAATATATTTGAAAGATACAAAACTTCGAGTAACTGCTAATGGAAGCTCCACCAGTTACGTAGCACTATTAACGTAAATAGAGAAGTACAGTAATTACCAGACACCCCAGTTCGTCTCAATTGAGGGCAAGTCGCCAATGTTCAGAGACTTCGCTGCTTTATGTTCAGTACTTATGGTAACTTGCAACTTCCTAAATGAACCGTCGTTGGTCGTTACATGTCCAATTGTACTTGAAAAAGTAAAGCCTTGTGAGACACGAACTCAATTAAGGGCATACATTACCTAGCCAGTAAGAAAAGGAGCTTGCAACATAAACTCGTTAGAACAAACTTTTATTACTCGACTTTTAAATTGGTCAATATAAAATTCACTCACTTCCACAAAGTTTTATTGTCGGCAATTTTATTTTTCGTAATAAAAGAAAGATGTTTTTGAAGACAAAAGAAATAGAATAAGAAGGTCGTCAATTCTAAAGGGGACTATTGTATAACTCAAACTGCATTGATGACATTGAAAGGCTATCGGAGGGTTGGTCCTTGACACGAGAGTATAGTTACCATTAACGCTCTATTAAAAAAGCGGCTTACCCTCGTGTGCACTATAAAGAGAAGTTTACGAGGGCTGGGAGTAATAAACGGTGCCAAAGCTTACATGAGGGTCAAGTGAACGTTAGCAATCAAACCCGAAAACAAACTAGAACACATGTGAGGGTTATCAAATAATTTACCGAAACTACATTGTACTAAAGCAAGTGAAGTGAGCGATGTTAAATCGTTACATTCCATTCAAGTAAAGCTACTCTGGTACAGGCTCAAATAATGCGCCTAATCTTTCTCTCACAGTCAATTAACTGCAGTCGTTCGTTGTCCTCAGTTTTAAAGTAAAACTCAACGGTATGAATCGTAGCAGGGACCTCTGGGTATACGTTTGTGTACGTAAAGCAGTTTACTTGTATTTACGAGGAAGGTTTCGGGCAAGATTAAAGGAAACAGTGTCAAAACGACTTAATTACTTTATATTAAGTCGTTTTGACACAAACGAGCATTAATGGAGAACGAGGCGGCGAGATAGGGGGCGGGATGCCGCGGGCTTGCCTCTAATGGCACTACTAACTAACTAACTGTCGCCACAACGACTCGCCGTAGAGTAGACGTCGCGTTCAAGCTTCGCCTCGCGCTCGTGTCGCCTTCCATAGTTCGCGACTCAGCTGTCACCTTATACCTTGCCTTAAATTGAATTAACTATACTACCTCGTATTCATATCCAGAAATGTTGGTGTGTGTCCGAATTATCAACTAATTAGACCGCACTGCATTACCGGGTCATGGTAATTTTGTTTAAGCAAGAATATTTGGGTCAATGGAATTCATAATAAAGTGGAATTTCAACAATGTAACCTTTGTTTGCATTCGGAACTGAATCCATATTGTGTAAGTATTTCGATGCTAAATCATTCTATGACAACAATTGAGTTTAACAGGATTTACAAATATTTACGTCCATTGTTGTATTTTTTTGCAAATACGGTTTCAGTGATGTTAATAGATAAAATATTTGTGTTTATTTAGATAAATGAGAACGTTAATACGCTTGTTGGGGCTAGTAAGGCCATGTCACAGTATTTTTTTCTGTTTTACTCTATTTTTATTTAGGGTACAGTTTTATGACAGGCACTCGGGACAAAATGGAGCCTTTCGTTTTATGCGTGTGTACAGTACATGTAATAAAAGATGATCCTGCATTAAGCAGTGGTATGAGGCTACACTTTGTATGTAAGTTAATTAGTAAAAGTTTTTTGGGACAGGTTTTTAACACATAAGTAGCTAATACTATTATTACTTTTAAAAATAAAATACTTTCGGTAAAAAGCATAGATTTGGGATCGGAAATCTTTAAAATTATTAATAGGGTTTTGTAAGCTCATTGATTTTTTTTAGTATGTATGTGCAAATAAGTAGGTAATTAAACAAAACGGCGTGTTCAAGGATCAAGTTCTGATATTAATTGAAATAAATGCAATCGTCGTAATATTTCTCGACAACAACTGTACAGTTTTCGTTGTTTTTAGATTACGTTTCTGGTTCTAAAGAAATCACACAGATTTTTAATGACAAACATATTTTTTCTTTCTTTCTTTCTCTACCAGTTAAACAAATCAAAATAAGAATTTTAACTAGGCTGACAGTCCAGTATTTCCACATGAAGTAACAATAAAATAAATAACAGACACGATTAGTACAATTTTATAAGCAGCTAAATCCATAAAAGTATTGTAAAAATGAAATGTACAGTTATCTAGTACAAAAAATAGTGTAATGAATGTAGGCGACATAAACAGCTGAAAATCTATTTTTTTTTTCTTAATTATTAGGACCACCTGTTAAATGAAAAATAAGAATTCACCGAGTAACTTGAGGAAGGCAGGTATTATAAAATTAATTGAAAAGACACCCCTGTCGCAAAGTACTCAATTACTTGGCTCTAATTACTCGGCTATTAGAATCGTAGCAATTATTGGCTACGATGATGACATATTACATGTCCATATAAACAAATCGTTGCCTAGCACAGAAAAAAAAACAAATCAAGCAATTTAGATATCACTTAACTAATTACAATAATGTTTCTTTGAAATATTAATGGCGGAGATAAGCTTTTTCGATGATTGCGTTTTGTACTCGTATCTATAAAGAACGCCCACGGAACCGGGTGTTCCGATAATGTATGTACAATACAAGGTTACTTACATATATGGACGAGCGTATACACTATTTATTAGCTCATCGAGGTTAAGAGGTTTATCTATAACATTTCTTAGAAACGCTGTGGATAACGTGACCACGTTTCTGATAAAGCATGTTCTCAAAAATGAGTATCAAGATACCTAAGTTAAAGACGCAAATAAAATACCAGATCAACGAAGAGATATAGAAAAAATATATCGTCTGCAGTCCGTAAACGAAGTCTGTAAATGCGATAAAACCCGAGGCCTAAGGGAAAAGCTTCGATAAAAAATATCAAGGAGGAAAACTAATTCCTGACCCGTCAAACATTTCATAAGCAAGCGTACAGTTCACTGAAGCACGGCACTGCTCGAGAGGAAACCGATTTTTACCCGACAGGAGCAAAAAGTCTCATATCAACGCAAGTAGGGCGTCCGTCCGAGAGACACAATATAGAGGTATAGACCGGAAAATAAACCGGAGGCATTTTAATACTGCAAGATTTATGAATTAATTTTATCAATGATGAATGGATACTGAATTATGAACAAGCTTTTTAAACTCTACTTGAACGAATACTCTACTTAATGCGAATTAGTTAGTTTCTATTATTCAGTACTTAAACTAAATTACGCATCATGTTTTAAAAGTTTTGTCATATTGTTGCAGTATTTCTGTTAGCACTTTTTTTGAGGAAGGAAAATCATCGTATGGCTTCTCCCGCCTTGATTTAGGCAAAAGGGAGTGTCAGACTCTTACTGACTAAAAACCACCCCGTTCCTAATACTGCTCTTCGAGCCGGAGCCCTGGTAACCCGTTAGGCCTTCCGCGGCTTCGTATCGGGCATCAGCCCTACTGGGCCCCATCTGTAGTGGATTTCTGTTAGCACTAATTAGTTAATAATAATTTAATTTGAAATCGCGGCGATAACATACAACACGTGAACGCCATTTATTAACTGAATAGTTATTATTTAGAATCATGATCGTTTGTAATAATAAACATGAATATTAAGGAAAATCGTGTAGACAGATAGCACAAAGATCTAGTTACTTTAAAGGGAATTACCGGTGTTAAAGTTCAAATGGCTATAGTTATCATTTTATTTATGTTTCGCTGTTCATTGTTATGACTCTCTTTTTTGAGATCTGGATGGGTTATCAATGTAAGTAATTGTAGTATATTTCTTACGCCTTCATGTCTCGTAAGCTATTCTTGTTTCTACTACAGTTGTTGATTGAGTTCAGAATCACGTATAATTTTTGTGTCACTGCAGTAGAATATAAGTTTACAGATCACCTCGGGAGTAAACTTGCGTAACTTTACAATGGATGAACCTGGGCTTTGTGGACAACAAACAGCCATACTTTATGTAAGCTAATGCAATGGAGTTCAGTATAAAATATACATTCGAATCAATAAGCAGCCCAGCCCAACAAATTCAGTGACTTTAGACATACATATTTATTGCAATATCTGTCGTAAAATCTACTGATACATTTTAGAGTTCTACTAATAGTGAAAATGACATTACTAAGCTTTACTTCCGCATTAAACTTCGTGTCAGTTTCTCTATTGGTTGACAGTTTATAGACACATAATAGATTTGTCTATTTGTATACCACACAGAAGCAGAAAGGAAATGTTTGGTCGTTATTGTGTCATTTAGACATGATTTTTTGATATTGACTATGACAGTGATACAAAAAGATCATTTTATTACTGAGCCAAGAAGAAAGTATAGACGTATGAGAATATATAAAAGAACAGTGTTATCCATTTATCTTAGTAAGTAAGTAC
This sequence comes from Spodoptera picta, assembly GCA_038387885.1. Lineage (NCBI taxonomy): Eukaryota > Metazoa > Arthropoda > Insecta > Lepidoptera > Noctuidae > Spodoptera > Spodoptera picta. The sequence continues at coordinate 323,503 of JAZHFQ010000248.1, forward strand.
TTAATTACACGTAGTATCTAAGAACTAATAACCAGTTTATATCATGGAGAGCGCAAAACACGGAAGCAATTTCAAAATTCTAGGTGTTCTAGTAACCACAGCTTGTTCTGAGCGTTTTACAAAACAAAAGTTGTTTCCCCAATACGCTACCCGATGCAGTACATCACTGGTGCGCATATTAGCTGTCAGCGGGCACAACCGATCGCCTCGCGCTCTCTACAAGAGAAAACAAACAAAGGGAGGCGCATCGCCCCCACAACACCTATCAAGACCCAACTCAGTAAATATTTACATGATAACTTTCAGATATTGCTCCTGGAAGTCATTTCTATAATTTTGAAAGGGTTAATCTAGTGAGGTACATTTCTGCATGATCTTACGAAAGTTTCCATATTCAAGTTCATATTTTATAATTTCAAGTTTCAGAGTTTTTATTTCGCTTACAATTGTCGACCTACCAACGAGTATAATGCATAAAATGGTGAAAAATTTTTAAGTTAAATAAACCGTGAAACATTTCGTGAAACTACTTCCATTCTAGAACTCGAGCTACACGTTATGCTGCGGTCAAAAGTTTAATGTTCAGGACCGATTCGAGCGTTTTATGCTGAATTTGTTCAATTTGTTCACTTGCCCTAGCAAGTTACAGAAGAATATTACAAGAGTACCTACTGTAAAAAAATGTTGCGGTGCCATAAAAGAAGCGAGGTATTAAGTTCTCGAAGAGCAACTTGAAACGTTCAATATATGTATTTCAATAAGATTTTTTTTTATAAAAACTATTAAATAACGCTTATATTGTTTAGGTGGAGTGAACTTACCGTATACGGTTGGCGACAAGCAGTTCGGCGATGTCGCGGCCAAGTCGCGAGTAGGCCGACTCGACGATCACGAGCACCTTCGCGTCGATGCGAAGTCGCGCGTCCGAGCGATGGTCGCGCGCCGCCTGTTGCTGCGACGCAAGCAACGAGCATTGCGACAACGGTCTCGGGACGCGGTCGCGCCACACCAGACTGGAAACATCTTATTTATTAGTCTCCGAGTCATTATAACGAATTTTGAGCGTATTGTGGTAAAATTGATTTCTTATGTCTGATGAAACATGGTGACCTTCAGTATGTCTCCGTTGACAAAATTCGTGTATACAAAACAAAAAAGCTTTGAAAACAAGAAAATATAGGGTTTTGTGTGTGGGCGGGATCTATGATGCGTAATATGTCATGTTTGACACCCAAGAAGCAAGAGAAAATTCTAGTTTGCTTAAAGTTTTAGTGGTAAGTTTGCCAGTGAGTTTTAATATTACGGAAGCGCCATGATATGAATTTCATTTATTCCATATTGATATTCTATAGATAGATAGACCTACGTCAGTGGGACAAAATGTGTGCCTAATATTTCAATCCACTAATACCATATCCTTGATTTATTTAATCAAAAACATAAAATTGTGGTAAAAAGCCAATTTAAACTGGGGAAATTTCCCCGCACCTGAGCAAATGAGCCGGCAATTAAAATCCAAGTTACACCATTTGCGTACTAAGTCACCACAGAAACAAATTTTACAAGAAAATCAATCAAAGACTGCCAAACTTAAAGCTGCGTTCCAAGTAGGAGCCACATCAAAGAGCCATTAAGGTTTATCTCAATAGCGTAAAATAAATAAAGGCAGGAATTTGTGGAAATATTTTATCCGTAGCCGGCAGTGGTCCTGTGAGCCGCGGCTGAGTCTTGTGGCCTCTTTGCTTTAATGAAAGCCACGCCTGAATCAACCAAGAGGAAACTTTAACGACGACACTTAAAATATACCAACCTAGGTATCGGACATTAATACATTCTTTATTTACTATTCAAATACCGTATTCAATTGCCGTCAATAACTTAATTAGGCGTGATTAGCATTAATGAGGCGAGATTTGCATGCAAATTACGAAAGCGAAAATTTGGACAGTACCTAAACTCAATTGGGGGTTAGTAGTAAATAAACGTTCCATAAAAAAATACACCCTTAAATCAGCGAGTTTGCAGCGAAGCAGCTTCCATTAATTAGCCAGAACACAAGTTTTGCTATAAATCGAACTGAGTCGGCGAAACTTACCGCCCCTGCCGCTCATCTCGGGCGATGTAATTTTAAGCCGATAAAATAAAATATTATGGGTCCTAGCTACACACCATCTGCCTTAATTACATAAAATCACGTTATAAATTACTCTGAAATATTCGCCTCCTCGTCCTAATTTAGCTGCGAAAAGCTGCCAAACAAAGGGCGACAAGGACGCTCGGCACAAAGTTAAACGTCTTTAATACTTCCGCGAAGCAATTTCCTCTAGATATTAAATGCCAATTTTATGCATAATGAATCCCTTGCTATTGAAATAAAAGGTAAATATGTTTAACTGAACGAGTTCGGTGTTTCTATAACATGTTTGTGACACTTGAATTCGTTTCTATGCGACCGGAAGACACCCAGAAAATAGGAGTTTTCTGTACGTGTACTTCAACTGAGATAAGAATAGGATGAGTTTATGCAAATACGTTTCCGTAAAATCTTAGGATATAAAATGAAAACGTCTCTTGCATGTCAAAGGGGTTTACACATAAAAGCGAAACTTTTTAAAACAAAATAAGCTATTTTATACACAGGAAAGTTGGCCTACTTTGAATTTATATTGTTATTTAACAATTCAAATAGAAAACAATAGTTAAACAATAAACGGACAACATAAATATCTACTTAACTCCTAGCTAATCCCAATAAATAACTGTGTGACACAACGAAGAGCTGTCCGAGTGCGATAATTTCATATTATTAATTCGTATCAACTACGTGTTTGGTGCCGATAGGAAGCAAATTGGATTTTATGCCAATGGCGCATATTTTCAACTAGATTAATTAATTAAATTCTGGCGCGTTTCGCTAAAATTTTAATGAATATAATGTTATAATGAGCAAAGTTATTATATAAATATTCGATGTTATAAAGAATACATTACGATTAACTAACATCTCAATTATGAAAGAGAATAATAGAAACAATAAATCGCGGTTTGACTATCATAACGTGCTTCGTGTGATTTGTATTGCACACAACACGGTCAGTCCACTTTTGCTTTCTGTTTGTATGTTCATTAATAAACATTTAACGTAGTTCGCTTCAGTGAAGATTAATGTGACTGTAAGCTGTTGACTTACCTAGTGAGAGGTACTGTGACGTAATATGTATAGAAGAATATGGTGAGGACGGATAGCAGCATGACACCGGCGACACACTTCCTCACGTTCATGTGGCTTGCTAGCCAGAAGCAGCATCTTGGCGCCGAAGCTTTGTGCGGATGTGCATACTCTGCCCCACCGCTCTCTAGCAGCGGCGCACGTACACCTCTACTCTCGCCCGCCATCCTTAACATCTATTCACCACTATATTTACACACAAAAGTAACACTTAGGCCTCTAAGGATTTCACTATACAAAGTTTCTATCTCGGAACCCTAACGGCTGCGTTTGTCCTTGGTGGTGACGTTTTCTGTCGCCACTTGCCGTGTTTCCACATTTCATAGTGCCCCGGTGGAGTATGGGATTGCGCGTGCGCAGGGAGGCTGAATGCGCGTTCGCCGCGATTGACGGCCATCTCGAGCCGACAAACGCGTCCGATCCCGGTTTAAAGTGGCCGCCGACGCATTATGGCGGGTTGTGCTCATCACGCCGATGTCGTGCGCTCCTTGGTAAAGAGCTCACGGCATCCGTCTCCAGGACAGATCAGAGTCTACTACGCCTCGGCTCATCGGTGATATCTGCAACAAACAGAAACAAAAGTGTTATTATTTTCAGCTTACAGCTTGCCTTTAGGGGTAAGTACTTGATGTAGGTGTTTTTTGTTATTATTCTTTTCCTAAAATAATGTTTTATTATATTGACATTTTATTATTTTATATTTCTACAAGGAAAACAGTAAGACAAGAGCATTAAACAGTCCTACTATAAACTTCGCTATGATATAACCATAGAAACTGCCATTAATTAGGAACGGACTAGTCGTAAATTTTAATTATAACAGAACAAATGCTTGATTATAACTTTCCTTACGGCAATAAGTTATGCTGCGAAGGTTTTATTACTGTTAAAACAGGAATCGTAGGCTAGGTGTTTAGGTGTAAGTACTTTGCCATTTAGCTAGATAGGTAGGTACTCATTTGTGATGTTTTGCGACAATCTAGTAAAGTGAGAGGTTTTAGTTTGCTTATTGTTTACGATAATGTAACTTGCACGGTTGTTGATGTTGAAAAATTCCCACAGCCACAGCTGATAGTGTAATGTGTAAAATAGAATAATCTGTTCTACAGGAAAAAAACTGAACTGGTATAATGATTAGGTATAACAAAAATAGATATTCTACTATCTCGTCTCAAAGGACAAATGTTAAGAGAACGAAAGTTAAAGCTATATAAAATAAATATTTAATCAATTACATAGTCATTTTCGATTTATCTTTGAATCTGTGTTTATTCAATTATTCAATCGTGAATACTTTACTTGGACCGGCCGCTCCTATAAATCCCTCTTCGCATTATTTGAATGTAGGCTTACATTGAAACATTTCTTTGCAGTCCCGAAACAAATCCATTCAACCGTGAAATTGAACGAACAATCCTCAAAATTCTGAATTAAATTTGATCAAAAGTTAACTAATGAACATGAAATCAGATTTATACAATAATGAAATGATCGACAAATAACATTTGAATCTGAGTGCCACGTTTTCTCAATTTTATTTATTGGATTGTCTAAAATGATATCGAGATATTAAACATTTGTTTGGTAGGTAGACACAAAATATTTATTGTTGTTATATAACATGGAAAGAATATTAAAAAGTTGTCAATAGTGCCTTTCAGTCTGTGAGATCACTTAGCTTCTCAAAATAGGATGTCTCTAGGGTCTGGCAGAGGAAAATATAAGAAAACGCGTTCGTGTTTCTTTACAGATAATGCAAAAAATGATATCAGTATCGACAGTTTATCGAATCCAGCAGAGCCTTGATTACATGAAAAAAGTAACACTTTCATATTCTACTTTAGTATCTGTTGATAAGAAAAAGAATTTTTATACGTCAGTCTTTGTGTTCAGTAAACGAACGAACCGTAATTGAGGGTCCCGAGCTTATGTGAATATTCTGCGATACCTATTGTCCGAAAACATGTTTTAGCTCTAATGAAATTTCATGCGACGCGCTCGTTCTACTGTTTGCGAAATTTTTGTTTCATTTGACTAAATTGTCTACGTAATTTTAGAGACAAACACTGTAGGTAGTCTATTTGGTAAGTAAAAGGGAGGTTTTTGGGTGGTCACAGTGAGCGTCGGTGGAGCATAGACGCGTACGGAATCCGTGATTGTGCGACCCTTTGAATATTAACTAGCAGATGACCCGCTCGTAACCGGGCCACGAATCTACAAGGCTACTCGAAAGGTTAATTCAAACTGCTCACTGTTGGGACGTGCTTTATTTCTTCGCCCCCGATAAAATCGTAGGGACTGATGTAAATTGAAAAAGAAAAGCCTTCTCTGTGTACCAGGATTTGGAAATACCATATGTAATAACCTTTGCCAGGCCTAAAAGGCAATTCTGCTAAGAATTTGAGACCATTTTATTTAACATCTTTAAATCGAACGAAAATTATTATTCTAAAAGTATTTGACAGTGAAGCTAGGCCAGAGAAGTTTAAATCGAAATTAAAGTCTTTCGCAGCTGGAAAGGATCCAACCCTTGTAAAATGTTATTTTTATGCGAAAATGAGATGCTGCTTTAAAACAAAATTATTTAGAGACAAGAATGATTGCAGTGAAATGAGTAGAAGGCGAGGAAAAAGTGGGGTAGTTAATTAAAGGGAACGTCCGAGTAAAGCGTAGCAATGGCTCTGACGATAAACTTCGTGTAGCGATAAGTTGGTACAAAAAGAAACGTCAAGTAGGATTACAGGTAAAGTATTCCAAAGTAAATGTAATATCCCAGTTTCAATGACAATGCGTAACATGTAATAAAAGTCACGAAGTATCTTCAAAGTCTCAACATCCAATAACAATAAATATATGGTACTGACGAGAATTAACGAAATGAAATGTTGCCAATAACCAATGTTAAATATTTTTACTTTATTCTAAACTGAAATGATGAAATAACAATAATGAAATATATTTATGAATGTAATCTGACAATGATAAAAATCTAATAAATAATCTTAATGCATACAAGTAGATGTATCACCAGAAATATAATACAAACGAAGTAACTAAGATAGTGATGCATTAATCTCATTAAGAGAATGACCGTAAACGATCTGGACGGGTTACAGAAGTACGGGTAACGGGCGAAAACAATTATTAGTTAACCCTTGGCCCTTTTCACGAAAGATAGCGGGCCGAATTACCTATTAATGATTAGGGTTAGCCGGACTTTGTGTTGGATGACTGGCGTTATACGCATTCTATAACACGTGCTCTGACTGAACTACTTAGTGAGAAGAAAATTGATAGTCTAGTAACAAAAGAGGACATTTCAAGTGAAGATACTTAAGTAACATATTTTCCTAATGGCAATTTACCATAATCGAAAAACAAAAGAAACTTATAAGAACAGGTAAAAACCAGTTATTTATTTTCCTGACAAAAATAAACGTATGTAGTGTTAGCGCCTTTATATCGGATCAAAAGACAATGGCGTCGCTCGAGAGATGAAGGGACGAACTTATTATAACTTTGCTCGTTCACCACACCTCGTCGTCACAGGCACCGTTCAGAAAACCCGCATAATAATGCTACCATGAAACTCGTATAACACGAAGATCAAACTTCTAAAATATTGAACTGTATGAATCCGACGATACGCTGAAAATGACAGGGGTCTTTCAGGTACCATTAAATATTTTCTGAAAGTAGACGATTAGGTATTATTTTCATCTTTGTGGTCCTAACAAAATGGTATGACCAATTAACAAAAATATTTTTTGTAAAATGTACGGCGGTTTATTAGAATTGGAACAGGTACTTACTGGCTGTAAATAAAACTTTACATCAACATATTGAAATGGGAAAGAAAATATACATATGTTGTTCAGTTTGAACCAGTTAGCTTGTAATTTTTTCAAAGTGTAAGTGATGCTTTACCTACTGTTTCTAGATAAACGCGAGAGAGAAGCACGCAAGGCGTTGGAATATCGCACAACAGTCGCTACTAGCTACGGAGGCGAAACCCACAATTCGCCCGCATATTTGGTCAAGATTAATTGCCCTTAACATCATCTGTCAACCCGAGGGACATTCCGTGGACATTTTGTTTGCTGTACAAATAGCTCAACATATTCGTCTTGTAGCACGTTATTAATTGCAGAGGTTTTTAATAAAAGTATGTCTACATGTTATGGGGTTTAAATGTTTTGAGCTGAATATAAATCATGTTCCACCTTTTAGCCGACTGCCAAGGATTATTTTATGGTGCAAACAAATTTGCATTCACTCCAGAAAAATGATTTAGTATGAACCGAAAACATGAAACCAAGTGCAAACACTGGAACGTTCATTACTTAGATAAAATATTGCATCATTGCGGTGGGTGCTGCAGGCAATATTGAAACGTTTTTGCAGAGAACGTAGCAGATAGTAGAATTGAAGGAAAACAGAGTGTGCCATTCCATAGTTTATTTGTAGAATCTTCTACCTGGCTGTTTCATTTGCTAATGCAAGTTGCAGGGCGAACAACAATCGAGCGCTAATTATTATTGTGATTCCACTAATTTGCATTAGCGCGACGACTTACCCGTGCTTGCTTGTCGGGCTCGCCCAACTTCTCTATAGCAAACATATTCACACCGTACGGTCTCTCTCTACGGTTACTTATACTGAAACCCACAAAATCTGATTAAAATTAAGGTTTCATAACGTAGCTTCAACCTTCATTTAGTCGTACTCTTATTTTTAGACTTTGTTTGCATTTTAATTATCCACATTGATCAGACTGCTTCAAAACTTCTGCACAAACTATGCTTTATGAATTATCAAGTTCCTCTTTGTTTTCTCTTTAATCTTCAGTTAAGCATTACTTAAGAGATCTCGTTATTTGTGAATATCTTGCTTGAGGTTTATTAAAGTGCTTATATTAATTATACCAAGATACTTAGACGCTTTTTAATAATAATAAATATGATGAAAAGTAGAAGGAAGTTAATTATGGTTATTTGCAAAAACAATAAATTTCTTGTAGGTACTCAGAGTGGAACATAATAACTGAAGTGCTATTTAAATGATCAAAAGCAATCGGTAGCCACGGTTCGATATTAGTTCCCTGTATAGGTTGGCAATGCAAGTTGCAAACAGGTATCTCCAATTAACGGAACATTGGCGCCATTAAATTCTTGTTATTGGCGAGTGTTCTCATGCATAATTAGTGGATTCATTCAACAGACGCAGAAACTTAGACCCATAGTGCAGCTGTTTTTAAATGTCTGCCTGTGACGTTTTTAATGTAAACAGCGTTGCTTGCGTTAAATTATGCAAGTGGCACTGGCTTTACACGATTACAGTAAATTTATGCAAGACATTATCCGAGGACAGCGGCGTCGCATAACAACGCCTTCAGTGTCCGAGCGCACGGCTCCCCGTCGGCGTCGCCTCCTTTATGAAAACCCTCACTATGATATATGGCTGTATGCCGACACGTTATTGCCTCCCTCGACGTCTTTTGTATGCAAACGTCATTTTTTTATATCAGTGGTTGTTGATATCAGTTGGTGTTATGGCAATCAATTAATTCACTGGTAAGCAGAGCTAAAGCGACATTATAGCCGCTAATGACGACGGGTGGGGTACGCGGGACGTGGACGCGTGATAATCTCCCGACCATTAGGCCCGACCACTCGCTCGCAAATCGTCCGCATATTTTGCCCAAGATTAATTGTTCTCGAATATCATCTATCACAGTGAGCTCTCTCGTGACCGTCGCCGGCAGTGCGTACGACGTTTTATTTAAGGCACAATAGGCCCCTAGAGCACCTCAGTTGAGGTAATTAAATTTTTGTTAGAATAATGATACCGCCTCGTAAAAACACGTTAAGTATTTCGCTAGAAGGAGAACGAATCGCTTAGAGCCATTGTGCTTTACGAAGGTGAAACGAGGGGCGGTAATTAGCCAAATGACAATTTAATTTTTATGGAGGATTTAGAAAATTATAGGATAAAGAACCCGTAAGCTGAGAAATGATATCTCATGAAACTTGTGAAATTAAAACGTAAATGTATTTTTGGCATAAGCTAATGAATTCATAATAAGTAAAACAAATTAAGTCCCTAATTTCATTAAAACGAAATAACACAGTTACTGTCTCACCCTAAATATAAATCCGTAGTTAAAAATACCCTTCGTCGAGTTTATTTCGTAACGGACAAGAACAAATTGAGTCAATCTTTTTTTGCCAGAGACGAAAAACCGAAACGGTTCGCATTTCACCATTTTCAACGTGTAAAGTTCGAATATCAATCAAGCCGACCTTTTTTCAATAAAGCTACCACAGAGATCCTTTCCGAACCAATTTTTCGAGTAATTTTACTCTTAGATACAGTGTCCATTGGTTTTCTACTAGCATTGAGTTTGTTTTCTTCTGGCGAAACAATTCTTTTGATGTAAGTTTTTCGTTACTTCGCGCTATAAATCATAGGTTTGCTTCAATGCGTTCTGATATTTCAAACTCTGAGCTTTTGTTGTTACTAGGAAGACTTATTTGAATAATACTCTGGTAAGTAGGTGTTTCGCGCCCAAATGGCATAACTAGTCATTACCATAATAGGCATCGAATATGACAGGTGAACATCAATAATTTCTTATTATACAGTTTTTACGTGTGCTATTATTAGCGGAAGGCCAAAAAAAGCAACGCCAATATTATGTAATCAATGATGTTTGGGAGCATTGACCGGAATTACTCACGTATCTACATATTATATTATAGGCGAATTAAATAATTTGAAGGATTCCTTTGGATTTGTAATACTTTTGAGGTTGAACATATCTGTTCTGTTTCTGTCTTTGAGCTGAAATCATTAGGATTTTATTGATTACTTTTTTTGGTAAAATTACCTATAGATAATAAACCTTTTGAATAATTTATTTATTCAAAGTTTTGTAGTTATACTTATGGTTCTAAGAATCGTAAGCCGTTAAGAGTTGATTAAAGAGCACCAATGGAGTGCGCGTGGTGACAATGAATATTCAGTGCATAAGCATAATACGGCCGCAATCTTAGTGCGCGCCGACGTCGCTGTATCAACTGCATTGCTGCCCATTTCTCATCTTAAATAGTAAGAGCAACGGCCGAACTATCTTTTGTTGATATAGAAACATCTTTTTTTCACAACTTTCCCTATAAAGAACGAAGGATCAAAATATAACTCGATAAAATCTAATCCGCTAAATGACATCGATTTCCTTCAAATCGCAGCTTAAAATAGACTCTGACGTAATAATATCATCAAAACCGACAGCCATGAATGATATTCATTACTACCTCTATATACTAAAATACCGATACGGAAACATGTACGCGTAAGGGATTCTGCGTAGTTTTTTGTGGCAGAGTTTTACGATGCCAATATTTGCGGCCGGCCAAATATATGCCTGTAAGTAACAGCATAATGCAAGGTCGAAAAAATGCTGACATCATATTACGAGACAAGAATCTACATATAAATATCTAAACATTTATCGTGATCGACTTAACATAACTCGTTTATTATAGTAAACAAACATAAATTATTTATGACTTGCTTTCTTAATATTATATCGTTTATATTACTATTTTAAAACAACAATAAACAACTAAGCAACCCTTCAATCCCAAGATATTGTCCTGTAATCGCAATTACAACAACATAATAAATACAGACATTTCTCTCAAAGTGCGGAATATTTTGTGCCATAACCACGTTTAATGAGGGTAGTATGACCAGTATGTTATCTCTAAACAACATCGTTAGGGAGCAATAAGCTTGTATGAAGACCTAACAGGGTTGACATAAATACCAATTAATACCTTTGAACTCATTCAGTGAGAAAATCGGTGTATTTGTAAAATCCCTTGTAGTCCAATATTACGATTTATTTAGTGTAATTATTGTGTCACAACAGACGGTTTGGTTCCGGACAAATAATATTAAAATTTGTCGACGTGGTGACTCAACGATAGAGGCAATATGGAAAATCACAAACTAATGTGCCATGAAATCATAAAACGGTTGCGTGCGTACTATTGTTGACTACACGACCGCCACAGAATTCAAGGGTAAAATTGATTTATAAATGATAGACTAAACTGTTTGTATAAAACCAAAAATAAGATAAAAATCATAACAAAATAGTTACATTAAATCGTCTTACCCTTACAGTTGATTACATTCGCAGGCGGGATAGAGATATAGAGATATATTTACACACTTCTTAATTAATATTAAACAATTACGATTTAATTAGAAAGTTCTAAATATATATATTAACAGCTTTACTAGTCTATAAACACATCAAAATTTTAGATAACAAAGAGGAAGCAACACTTATTGTCACACATTTCGTACGCGAAGAGAGAGCGAGATCGCGGCGCGCGCCACACGTCCAACCTCGATTGTGTCTGGGGGCATACTGACTCAACTGACTCGAGTCTGAATTTTATTGGTGATACCGGCGATATCAAGCGGGCGGTCGGCCTGTAGGGCGGGCGCGGCTACGAGATCTCTACGCTACGCGCTACGAGCCATACGATAAAAATGTTAAATAAAATAGGCAGGAAGATTGTATCATTCAATGCGTGTTTTAGATGAAACAATCTTCTTATGGAATTGAGATACGCTCTTATGGTAATGATATGAATAAACCGAAAGAAGGTAAAAATAGAAAGAAAACAATGCAATGTGTAACCCCGGCGAATTTTCTCCGAAAAGTTTTTCGCCAGCTTTTTTGCAGTAACGGGTCTCGAAAAATTATTCACAGTAGAAACATTTGGAGAGCTCCGACCGCGACAGTCCATCTATTCGGAGCCGACAACGTACGCTCGCGCCCTCGCGATACAAAGGCACGATCCGCCCCGATTAATACTAAGCACGCCAATAAATATTGATACTAGCTTCTTTGTCTTGCACGGAAGATTCGTTCCCTTTTATTAATGGGACACTCACGTTTGCCTGACAAATCGCGTACCTCAGATACGTTTTGGATTTCACATTATTTTGCTCTTGGCTGTGCTTTATTGTATCGATACATTTACATTATTACGTAAAAGTAAGCACATTTTGATGTTTCTGTAAAGATATCATTACCCACAATGGGATACGAAGACGTTATAATTTTACTTTATGTACGCTACGTCGATTGAATTAAGGTAAGCAAGTAACGCAGTATACGTTCCTTTTGGTATACATTGATATATTTGACTAAGACTTACACCAAAATAAAATCGAAGACGTCTTTGAGCGTCGCTCTAACAGATCACTGAATGAGAACATGTCAAATGATAATCCCCTTCTAATTAATTTATGTGGCTTTGATGGAAGGTATATACGTGATATTGCTGTTTCGTAATACGCAATTTCTTGATACTTTAATATGCTGGAATTAAATTTATCCTCATTTCTGGAACTGAGAAAACAATACTAGCTCGTGTAACCTCTATGACCTTTAACACTGGAAAAGTAAAAAGATTCCGTCTCGTTCAGAATAGATTTATACATATGTAAATGGCTTTTAGTATTGTAATTGTAATAAGAGTTCAAAAATATCTAGTGTTAAACGAAGGCTGTTTATGTTCGTGTGCCCAGCGAGGGTATGAAGTTATTTGGTTTAATAGCTTGGGAAATCCCAGTAGTGACGTGTAGGTACTTTTAGTAACAATTCCGTCGGAAAATGAAAATAATGTTTTTCAGTGGAACAAAGGGTTAACAATTCTCATGTGTTTGGATTGTTATCGAGTATTTCACTGCAGTATAAAACAAGTATGTATTAATTACAATACAATGAATACGATTTTTTTGTTGCTAAAGGGAGGATATTACGATGGATTTCATGTCACCGTTTGCAAACTCAAGTAAAAGACTATTTTTCTAAGACTTGGTCCTTTTAAGCGGTTTTGTAAGAAGGGATTGTTTAATTAGTTGCATTTTTTACTGGCCATAGACTAATATTTTTATTATCATCATACGTCTTTAAACAAAATTTTACATAAAAGAGAACTGTGTTCCGATGTATTAAAATCACGTCCGACTACCCCTTAAGGATACTTAACTGATAAAACGGACCCACATACATTAAGCAGTGCACGTCAAAATTCATAACGATTTTGCAAGTAATATGAAAAGTATCTACGTGTACCTTTATACTAGACTTCGTTCTACTTTCGATGCAATGTAAAAGGCGGGGAGTATCATTGTGTTTTTCTTTTCTGTTGTGTCCTGGATATTTTAAACACCTCTACTAAGAGTGTCGTGTCACGTAACGGCCAGCGTTCATCATGGCGGCTGCGACCGACACAAGTGCCGCTTGCAAGAGAGCAGTCGTCCTGAACATTATAGCCACACTATTGCCAGATGCCACCGTTTTCTAGGACAACCTCCATTCCTTATAAACTATGCAACTATTGATTTATGGCAAAAAAGCATAAAGACACGCTTTGAAATAAATTGCGCGATTTAGTAATGACCACAATGGAAACTGTCCCAATTTTAATTACCACCTTTAAAGGATTTTTTATTTGAATTTCAATTAAAAAACCCGTGCAACACCTTTAATAAAAGCCAGTCCCGAATTCTGCTTTATTGGAGTTGGCAACACTAATTACAGTTCACTTGGCCAACGACCGAGAAAAAGCATAAACGAAAAAAAGGTCCTTCTTTCTTTTTATTACGCTAGTCTTTTACAATCGACTCTACGACAAATATATGAAGATTAGAAGGCTCGGAGGCTTTACCTTTTTATTGGTCATTAAATCCAACAAGGCCTTCAAGGAAACAATAAATCATCGATTTATCTACGTGATGACTATGTTGCTGCAATAAAATAGGTAATAAAATTGGCAAGTATCGATTACTCCCGATCGAGATTGCGGAATCGTAATCACTTTGTAGATTATAGGTATCAACGATACTGTATTTATAAATATCTGATTTGTATTACTTTGATTTGGACAAATTAAAACATTTTAGTTAGTGGTTGTTTCTGTACGAGTTCTAAATGACGACGCTTACATAATATTTGTTTGATACAGTGTATTTACTTTGTCTTAACTTTCAATTGAGGTTATTAATCTGCAACATTCGAACGTAATATTTCTAAGTAGTTGATTGTCGCACAACACCAATTAATTGACAAAAAGTGCAGATCACCCGCGTGGAAAACACGCGTCTAAAGAAAGTGATAAATGTGTAAGCGGCGGCGGCTACAATAACAGCAGGCAAGGATGGGTATCAATGCGCATGATGATTGCATGTACAGCTACATTCACGCTATCACCATCAGGGGCGGCACGAGCCATCCTCACGCGATGAACCAGCCCTACACTTCGCAGTCGTAATTTGCCCTCTCTTTCCAACTCATAAATGGCGAACTCGTAAAATTTTCCTTTTTTTATTTTTAGTAGGAAGATAACACAGTAATGCACGACGGTCATGAATTATATCTTTAATTATTCCTCAGTAGCTGTCTTGCGCCTTCCTGTTTTTAAATAGACCATAGTGACATTTATAACTATTTAATGGATCAAATTATCGTGTCATTAACTTCCTACATTTTATACATTTCTCCTTTTTACCGACATACGATAGTTATATTTTATTTAGTGAATTTAATCTTTAATATACGGTGAAATGTTATACGTCTGGTTCGTATTTCTTCGAGGGACTAATTAAATTTAAATATTTAAGTATGGCACCGATAGTTCGTAGTGAATTTCTGTCAGAAACATGACAAAGGTCAATGACGGCTCATCGCGTGATTATCCCAGAATTAACAGTATTACACTTATCGTACATTGGGGCCCAGTTGGGAACACTAAAAATAATGTATGGCCCAAAGGCAACATAACTAACGCCACTAGGATAATTTGACGTAAAATAATTGAAATGTAAATGTTAAAGGTGAAGTAGAAATCCATAAAGAAAATCGGTAACCCACATCACTTATCCCAAAAACTTTGCATGAATTTGTTTACGTTACTCCGAATCACACGTCCATCATATTGTTTCGTTTCGTGATAAGTTTGACGTTTCTTTTTTTATGAAATCAATCAACATAAAAATAAAAAAGAAAAGGAATGATAGAGGTAGACAAATTCATGCAAGTCCTTTTTAGATATTAGTCTGTGTGCTAATAGTCTACCTCTAGTAGGTTTAGAGATTATGCCATATTATTTTAGTTACTGAAGTTTAATATGTTTCGATTGATTTAACTATACAATGATCTGAACATTTGAAAAGAAAGCTATTATTTACTAGAACCTATTTTAGAGTCTACTAAATACTAACTTAAGCAAATAACCATTACATGCATTAATGATGCAACGACTGATAGTTAAACGTACATTCAGCGTTATACACTCCAAACATCCCTAAGTACTTAGGAACTACTGGTAATAAAATGAAAACTGTATATTCAGGCTTTTAGCACTTTAGCTTAGAATTTTTGGGAGACAATTGTTTCGACATATACCATTAACTCAAGGTACTTGTAGAACATTTTGAAAGACATTACATTTCAACTGAACTTTAGAAAGTATGTAATGACAAAGATTCAGTAGTTACGTACGCAAGTCATTGTGATGTCGCGTCGGCTCATATTCAACGTGTCATGCTTTTAATGTGTCGCTCAATGGATACGTCTGCTTCATCGCACCCAAGTATAAAGTTTCATACACATATAACAACGGAGGCTTTTAGCCACCTTGCACTGAGCACCGGCTGTAGTAGGTTCATTTATGAAAAGCTTTCAGGTTCGACACGGTTAACGGAAAGCTCTATTCAAATCGCCTTTCCTTTCGACAAGCCTTTACATAAATCAAGTATTGAATAAACTATTTTCTCCCCTGAAGATTTCTTCCCAGCTAGCTAACTGTCTATTTATATTGCGCCTTTAAGAGGACCGAAACGAAATTTAAACATTGTTATGGGTCCTCTAAAAACATCAACGGAAAATTTATACGTTGGTATAAGGAAATATGAACAATTTTCCGCTTTGAAAAACAAAGCAAAATAAATTAAAGAAAATATGGGTTGTTACAAAAATGTGATCCAAGCACTTGGGATTTGATCAAACGGTTGATAACCAAACTTAACCTAACAAAAACTAACCTAAACAGAATCCCTAGAGTCTTTGTCAAGATAGTGATTTTGTGTAAGGGATTTGATCAAGATATTTACTAATGTTGCTGAATCCCTGCGTAGGCGAAATAAACATTTTTTGCACAGGGATTAGTTGTGCTCCCATGGACTAATACCACGCAAGGGTTTTGGTATGATATTATAAAATGTTTCGAGTCATCAATCTACGTGGAATTCCTTTTTTATATCACTATGATATTTTCTAAAAGGGTTTCTCTGAAATAAGCGGATGTAATGTTGTATCGATAGGATAAGAACTTATTGATAGCTATGCATTTCTTCTTTTTGCGTTTGTAACTATCATGATATTACTAAATATCCACTCTGACCTGAATTAACTTTAGAGGAGTGCTTCCAATTCAAAGTGGAGTTTAAAGTAAAAATATTGTTTGAATCGACACAGTTGATTGGACGCCTGCGCAAATAGATAGGGTGGTCCAGCCGCAGAGGTGCATAAGCTTCGGGGCGCGTTCGTGACGGAGGTAAGCGGCTCAGTCGAAGTGCTACCTAGATCTTCAGAAGCGTACAATGAAAAAGCTTTAACATTGGAGTAGGAATAAGACAGGTGAAACAGAAAAGCTTACCTAGATATAACAAAAGTAAAGTAGGTACAAACTAATAGAACCTGTAAAGGGTACAGATTTTTGATGCTATTGGATTTAAAATGAAAGAACCGAAAGAGTGTTTTTTTAATTAAAATGATTATAACGACTTATTTTCTTTACCGATACAATAAAATTAGAGTTACCATGTTTAGAATAATTCTTTTAATCATACTACTAGCAAGACCTATTGCAAAAAAAATCTCTTCGCGCGATGCACGCGCGCTATGCTTTTCATACTCAAAGTTTTTTATAGAGTTACGCTTTACCAGTGCACGGATTCCATGATCATTTTATTTCAGAGTAGAATATTCCAAGTGCCTTCTGTTTACTCTTGTAATATTGGTCCGAATTATATTCCGGGCGAGCTAAATTAAATGTCACAGTTGGTCGTAATGTAAGTGATTTTAATATAAAGCGTACTTTATCACATTGTTAATATGTTTGGTCTCAGTAGGTAGACGTATAGCGAATGTGAGCACAAACAATTTGATTAAACTTGAGTATTTATGTTTTTGGCAGTATTCAGAGAAGTACTTTTGTATCTTTTAAAACATGCTCTGAAAGATCGTTTAGTGCCGAAGAAAATATATTGTGACGACGTAACTTTCCCATGGATAGACGGAACACACATACTTCCCATGTATTTCTAGAAGTGTGACAAAAACGTGTCTAACTAATAATTCAATTCGTTTTTTATTAGGTGATTCATATTAGGACGGTGATTATAAATGGTGTTTGTATGGAACCTTGTATTAGTCCCGCACGAAACAAATTGGATTATTATTGCCTCCATAAATGCACAAGATTTGTAGCGAACAAAATTTTCCGAAGGCAAAACCCGTACTAGAGTGCAACGGGTAAAACTTTTTTCATAAAAGTACAACGAGGCAGTGGGCTGCGAAGAAAGAGCGAACAAGTGAACAGTTGTCGAGGTTACTTATTAACTTTTATAACTTTTAAACATTTTATATTATTTGCATTATTGCCAACACAACTTATACCAAAGCCACTGGAGTGAAATTGTGGGCAAAATAAAACGATAAACAGAATAATATTAAATATTTACCAAATGTTATTTAATCTCTGGGATAATATTGTTTTATTTGCCGAATCACATAACAGACCAAATTAAATTATTTGGGTTATTGGAAATGTATACGGTCGCAAATATCGTTCTGATCACATTGTAAAACGAAGTAAACAAACGTACATAAATGGAAAATAAATTCTACCAAAGAATGGAAGAGACAACGCCAAGAATGTAGAGGAAAGTTTTTTCATAAATGTGCAAGGAGCGAACAGCTGACGACTGGCTCCGGGCGTTCTGTCTCGCAGTACCCGACTTTCTGGCAAATGTGTTAAAACGGGAAAGTATCTCGAGAATTCTATCCTTAGCCCGAGGCAATACGTATTACGGATAAAAACTGTTAAATGTTCCACCCGGAAGTCGAAAACGATTTCATGAAAGCAAGATCTTCAACAGGGAAGTTTTTATTTTATATTAGCCTTCAACCTGTTTTTTTTTATAATGGTTATCTGGGCTATCAAGGACGGTGTATTCAAAGCAACGGTTTACATTTAAAATTGAGAGATGGCAACAGAACAGACTTTGATTGATGACGTAACGCCTGATAGCGACTGAAAAATTAACTGATGATGATGAACGATATAAAAATCTGGTGACATGTTACAATAGGAAATACGGTCAATGATATAACGACGAAAGGTCAAAATGATCAGTAGATAGATAGCTGCAAAATGTTTACCGACAAAAAGTAGACATTACCTAACACGTGTAACATAATGCAATAAAAAGAACTGTGTCCCGTGACCTTTGTGGTTGTACCTTTGGGAATCCCGCTTACGCTGCAAAGGTTTGACTGTGCACGAAAAAACACCGCTTCAACTTTCCTGAATAGGTTCTAGCTTATTTGCAGTTACATGGTTTTTCAACAATATTTGCGTTTGTATGGAGATTTTACAAGCCGTGTTTGTACAAAACGAATAGACTCTAGTAAAAAGCTAAAAGAAATGGATATTGAGTTCTCTAAACCGCTTTTGTACAAATTGACCGTACATTTCAAGGGCCCGGAATTCTCAAGTGACTCAATAAATCTTCCACATCAAATAACATCAGAGAAACATTCAAAGCCTACGTTTGTAGGTAACTAACTAGATATAATTGGATTCGTTACCATTACAACAAACGGATTGTCGTGTCTAAACTAAATCAAACTTTGTTTCCGCCGGGAGTTGACGTCAAGTTGCCGTCGTTACAGGGGATATTGGGAACAAACTATACCTAACCCATTTTAGTTCATTATCATACTACTGCTACCAACAGACGAAGCTACGGAAGGAGCGCTTAAACTGAGCAACAGAGACAAGATATGAATAGTTCAAGCCTCGTTAAAACTTAAACGTGAGCTTCAATTGCTATAGGAACCTATCTATCGACATTCTGAGAAACAAAAACTTGTATAATGTACACACTTTCAAATGAATACATTTTCAACGAACTGCATCAATTAAAATTCAAAGATGTAAAATTAAATGTCAAACCCATTGTTGATGCGACATGTGTCTGAATTAATGATATTGCAAAAATGAACCGCACAATTACCAAATGAATAATGCATGTGTACGCATCGTAGTCACCCATGCACGTCGATACAGCGACTACGTTGATGGAGAGAGTGAACGACGTAAAAGTGAAATCAAATCTTCAGGCCACTCAAACGTTGATTCCACACCTCCATTCTACCATTCGTGATACTTGAAGAGAAAATTCACTTGCTTTTTAAAAAAAGAAAACAGTATAAATGATGATTTCAATAGGAATCGTAAAATATTATAGCGCGGAGCATTAGACACAAATGTTGAACAGACGTCGCCACTTAAAATAAGCTGGCACGATTTCAAGTGCCGCCAACCTGAATGCGAAGTATTCAGTTCATCAAAACCAGATGTTTCGGAGTCCTATGTAAACACGGACATTTACGCGGTACGTATGATTAAACACCATCCTATTATGAGTGTTGACAAAACTGTTTACATATTAAACACCAACACTTTAGTATCGACGGTAATCCAAATTCATTGTGTCCGTAAATATCGATGTTTATAGAGTTCTAAGCTTCTGGGCGAAGCGAATCGGATCTATTGATACAGAAATAGGTAGGGATACCTTAGAGGTTTTAGTAATTGCAAGAACCGAAAATAGTCACTTAAAATATGACTTAATAATTATTACGCGACAGTTATTTTCCGATTAATACTAAGCAGCACAGATGAGTCTTGAAGTCAAAACGTTGTATACATATTATTCATTCTTAAATAGGCGAAGCCCTTGGATTTCGGAATAGATATACGAAATGTTTTTATAAGAGAATCGTAGTGACCACGCTGGAAGAGGTTCGACGACATTAAACGTTTTAATGTTATAAACAAACAGTGGATGTTGGCCAGAGTCCAACTGGGCTGGGCGCCGGCGCTACCGTTTGCACTGCGTCCCGTTTCAGATACACCTATTACTCTATCACCTATCAGATATCTCGTACGACGACTAATTGACCACAATAATTTATAACATAATGTTACTTTAGTAATATGTAATCTCACACAATAGCTTATTGTATGATCAGTACCACATGGAACGCCTTTACAACTAATTAAAATAAAAATCGGAAATGTAATCCCAAAATGCAATAAAGATAGTCTTCTTTGCAAAATTGTGCAAAACAATGAAATTACGAAATTAATCCGCGAAGAGGTTGCCTATTTATATTGTAAACTTGCCCAGTTTATTCTCGGCTTCAATTAAATCGTGGCTAAGCTCACAAGTTGCGCAGTTATAGAGGTACTATTATCTGCATGAAATTTGACTCACAAACCGCAGTCTCCCTAGTGGTACTGGGTCGACATAACTCGACCCAAGTTGAAAGCTTTAATTACGTGGACTGAGTTGTTCACGCAGGTGACTCCTTAATTACAGGGACGAAATTGAGCTGCCCATTCAACTGACACGTTTGCAAACGGATTATCATGACCTATATCCAAACCTTTGTAAAGAGGCTCGTGATTATGAAGCTTCCATTGTTGAAAGCACACACGTCAACAATGATGGTGATTAAAAAATAACTTGAATCGTGAATAATTAATGCGACACACAATAGTTGGGAATTCCAGTATTCATCTTTGACATACCTGCCTATACAGCAGAAAAGGTAACCTATATTTTTGAATTTAATATAACTGAGGTGTCCGTACTTGCCATTGTCAGCAATGATACATCAAGGAGCTTATTCAAACAAGACATGACAGCGTTTGCCAAAGAGGAAAAAAAAAAAAGACATGACAGCAACAGCTTTGTCTCTCTGTCTGTCTTTCCAATCTTAATTATAAAGAGGTAAAATTGAATATTACTTCAGACTTAAGCGCTAGCAAATTGTGTTAGGTGTATTAATTAAAAAACTTAATCTATTACTTGAGAAGCTTTTGACGGCAGATAATGTAGAAAATTGCTTCGATTATTAAAATTATGCGTTATATAATGAAGTTTTATATAACATTGGTAAGTTCAATAACAATATAGATGAGTCTCATATTGAATAGTGTCTGGAATTGGTGGAGTGTGAAGATATCAGAGAGGCACAATGGCGACATATACGAATGTTATTAAAGGTTTTAAAGGAGAGATACTGATTTACAGTAAGCAAGAATATTCACTAATAAAAATACTGACATTCTATGAATACAAGCCAAATTTGAAGACTAGTTTATTTAATAATATCCACCATAATTATTGGATAAAACTTTAGCTTTACACTATACGCGTTTAACGGGTAAGGAAATTAGCATTCAAACAGGGAACTGTTCCAACAAGTGAAACTGTTTTGGATTTAACGGGTGCCGCTTTGTCGAGATAACAAACGAAATTATTATGATGCAGGATCAGACTTTGATGCTGTACAATAATCCAAATGTTTTATTTAACCTGCTCGCTTAACATAAACAATTGACTAGTACATTTTATTGTCACTTACTTATCAATGAATATTTTACAGTTCATACCTAATACCTAGAAAATAGTTGGCTGACAGTAGTTGGATGCGAATAGCCGAAGATCAAGTAGTGTGTTATTTCGACGATGACAAAATAGGTTAGGTCAGGAGAAAACACATTTCAATAAAGTATTTGCAATAACTAAGTACAATATTATGTCTTTAAAAGTTATATAAAAAAAAAGAAACGTTGAAATAAGTAGATTACTCGCTTAGGTCTCCGAAAGATCGTATAAGAACTAAGCGCTCAAGTATTTACGGTGGGATCAACCTGATGGCCATCTTAATGCCGGTCAGATTGGAGCCAATATTTATACGCTAAGCTTCGAAATGCTTTATAGAGTGCTACCCAATCCTTGTGTAAACAAAATTATTAATAAGAAACTCTACAGAAAGATTCTTACAAAAATATCACGGTTTATCAACAGTCCTGCGTAAAATAAATCTATTGGGTAGCTAGATGTCTCCCGCGACTTTTGCTCTATATAATGGTAGCAAATAGGCGCTCACATATTTGCTATTCCGCCTACGTCTGCCTGTTTGAACAGCCAATTGACTCGTAGCAATACGTTTTGCTTTTGGTACTTCAGGCTTGTACGCGCTTCAGCTATTTAATAGGGACACTGCGCTACGCTGCGACATGTGATTCATGTCATACATCGCTTATGTTTCAATTTTTATCTCGAAATTTCCAGTGTGTCGCTTGTTACAATTTCAAAAAATTTTAACTTGCTAAATAGTATACTAATGTAAATCCCGGTCTAGCTGCTTTAAGATACAACGAATCTCTTAGTTAGAAAAATTGTAACAGTTACGATTTAGCATTTTTACAAGGTACTTAAAGTGCTCTTATAATTAAATTTTTCGTAAAGTGCTCTTGCAATAAATTAGTTTCTTAGATCCAGTAGATAAAAATGTTCTGTTAAGTAATTTATAACACGCAAGCCACATCTATGTACGTAAATATCAGAATTAGTGCAACGAACAATACTTGCTCGATGAGTTGCGTGACATTTACCTTTCGACGAATGTGTCACGTTTTCACGATAAATTCGAATACTCCGATTTGTTTTGTTCTAATATTGGCGCCCAAAGGCATAAAACCATTGTTTTACGTAGGGAAATCGTACACGATATGCTGTGGTGTTGTATTTCAGTAAAGTACAAATCTTATTTTTTTTTAATATAATCTATTATATAATATTTGGATTATTTTTAGAAGCTCCATGTTTATATATCCACATCAATATTACAATTCTAATATTGGGTTTTGTTAAATTCCATGGTTCTAGAGCCCGGGAGACATTCAAGTATGGACGTACTAAATTTTCACACAAATTAAAAAGGTTGTAGCGTCGAAGCCGCATTATTTCGGCCCGTCCATCCCTCCCGTGAATCCAATTTGCGGCCCCGGGCGCGACGTCTCTTGTAATGGGATTTCGGCCTCGTTCTAAAAAGGCTATTTACACATTTCAACTACCTCATAATAAGCTATTAGCTGCTTGCAAACAAAACACGAGCACTGTTGATCTTTAATTACTTATTTGAGAAACTGAAATTTGTTACAAGTCAACTTTATGGGAGTTCACAAATTGAATTTCCTATTAAAAAGGGGAATAAATACACAACTTGCAATTACCAGAAATGTTTCTGTTCAAAAATCTGTACTAAAATTTGAAGAGTATTTTGAATAAATTCACATAACGCAATACGTTTAAGTGAAACTAATTTAAAAAAACTGATTTCCAAGTCAGTTTAATTAAGCTCGGAAATTAAACGTGGAAGTTGTCCCGGAACGAATCAATGGAGAGAAAAATTCTTGATTGGACTGAGAAGTTTTTTAATAGGCGAGTTAATCAACAGGAGCATTTAGTGAGAGGTTTTCTGTTACATGCAATCGTTTGCCAGAAGCTCTAGTCGATCGAATTGTGGAATTAGCAGTGTCTAGTCGATTTACATTCAGTTACATTAAGGGTATATTTTATATCCAGGTGTCTTCTGCTGGGTAATTACTTTTAAGAGATAGAGCGTCCCCAGGTTCGATTGTATTAAATGTTTCAAATGACTAAACGTCCTTGCCGAGGTAATTCTGAGTGACAAATGAGCGGTTGAGCACCGGCTGCGTCTTCAGCCGCGTCCGTCACGTACACGTGAATAAAATACGTTCCAGTAAGCTGGTCCGTTCTACCCACCCACAACTAAACTCAGGATGACAAATCTTATTCCGCATGCAAATTTCACGGCCTCGTCTTGTGCGACCTTTACGATGTTTACTGAACTAAATTATATTTTTTTTTTCATGTCTTGAATACAGCTCCGGTTAAATGGGACAATATAACGAGAAATTCATGTTATTTCAGAGTTAATACTATTGTATTAAGCAAGTGTGGTATTAATGCTCAAACCTTCGTGTGAGAAGAGAGCTTTGGTCAGCTGTGGCCACTTTTGGGTGTTGATGATGATGATTATAACAAGAATGTATTTTCCCAACGTTCATTGTAGTTCTTACATCATCACAGACATCACATTTTTATGTGTAAAGTTGTAAAAATGAGTCATTGTCCCGTGGGCCTAGCACGCGGACGGGAAGAGCGTCTTATCCGAAAAGCGTGGACGCACGCTGAATCACAAAGTAGTAAATCAGTTCATTGTTGTGAACGACTGAATATTCAGTTACCCACGGTATTTTGGTGAATAACATTTACATCTAGATAAGTCTTCGAAAGTGATCGCATGACCCATTCAGTCGAGTGTCTTAAAGAAAATTACTCTTAAAAGTTTCTAGGTTAAACGTATACTGTGAATTCCAAATGAATATCTAGAAAAGAAGGAACGATAGATACAGAAATGTTACTTTATTTTCGAGTGAGTTTGAATACATAGATACTTAAAAATATATGTTTAATGAGGTCCTTCGACACAACCGAGAACCGTGGCTGCGGCACAGAGGTCCTCGTGCATTAGCGCTTAGGAACCCGATGTTTACTCAGCGTTACTTTGTGTTTGTCCAACAGGCTTTGTTGGCCCTGCCGCTTCTCTAACCTGTTGGGCTCTTTGCATTTATCTACACTCTCTGAACGAGTTTTCGTTCACGGTACTAAACGGTTTCACTCATAGTTGTTATGCATGCGTCACTAAGTTGTTTAATCTTCCAACAAACTATTTCCTGCGTGGACAGCAAAGTAAATAATAAATTTACTTCGTTTTATAACCCCCAATGTAACCAGAGAAGTCTGTGGTGTTTGATATTGGAAATGTAATGTCAGTCTAACGCACTCAACCAATTTTCGGTATTTCGTATTTGTCGGATTGATTTTCTATAATCTGGCTCTATACTACACAAAAAAGATCGCTGAAGGGCTCAAAATGTCAATCGCTTGTTTCGATATCGTGTTTGAAGTTAAACCGAGTTTACTTGGGCGTGAACACGGAATAAACTGGCATATAGGCGTGTGCGAGCACTGCGAGCCGGAAATCGTAGTCGTCGACGAACCATCATCGTGTCGTTGGATTGGCCCGTAACGCGGGGCCCTATATCCGCCGCGAAATGGAACGTGATTCCACTTCCAATATAGGCAGTGGGATGCAGCCCTACACACACGAAGCAAGATTTGAACCATGTGAATTGGCAATCCTGAAAACATTAGCAAAATGGAGCCTATCGCATCCAATCTCCCGCATATTCTGAATCTGTAGTTAGAACCATAACACAATTTGAATACGGCTCGTAAATCATAGAGTTCTCAAATACTTCAAACGTATTATAACGTCGATAGGTCTTTTCAAACATAATCGATAGCGAAGATATGAGATCGCGCGAAACTAAGTTTATGATTTATTGGATCCACCTTTACGAGGTTCGGGTAAACAAAGATTCAAAGGGTGTGGTATAAATAGACAATTTGATTTATTCTAGGGGCATTACGTTACATTTATATAAATTATCTTTTAAAAATACATATGATAAAACAATAAATATATTGAAGAGTCGTGATATGAAAACGCTGCTGAATATGATTAATGGTTGTGGTTGATTTTTGAGAAATTTATATGAATGTTTCTGTATCCACTTAATAGATTTCAGCGATGAACTGTGCTATAGCCGTTAATGTAACGTATCGATAGAGTAACTATGCAATGGTTTAGCGTCACGTACTACTCGAATAATGGGCAAACAGCTGACATCACCCATGATACACACCGCACTAATCGCCACTAGAGCTCATGTTTAGTGCTAAGCTGTGACCTAGAACACATGCAAGATATGGAATCATTAACAGTTAACACGACATAATTTATGGACAGTCGGAGAACGTACAGAAGTTGGAAATGTTATAATTTATGTTACTACCTACTGATTATAGTTAGTTTCGGTAGAAATGTATCAGACTTATGATATATTTCTTACAACTATGATTATGAGATTCAGTGCTTGTATTATATTATGCAAATATTATTTAGCCCCAGTTAGAACATAATCATTAAATTTTATGATAATAATAATTGGGATAAAGCTACTATGAGAACAACAGCTTATGAAGATTATTGCTGTAAGAAAATCATCAATAAAATCTCAACAGCAAAGCAAATAGTATTATAAATAAAATAACAGTAAGATTTATATTTGGACAACATATTTATTGTCGCGAGCAGAAAGCGAGATTTCATTAAACGAAGGTAATTGTTAACAATTTGAAGCGTTGTGTTCAATGAATCTGAGTTGAAAAGACGACAGATGTTTCCTCTCGAGAAACTTTAGTTTTAAGTTTTCAGCTAAAAGAATTCTTCGGGAGCAGCGATGTGATCGATCTTTGTTCACATTTTTATGGAAAATTGTTCGATGGAGTTAAGACTAAGGTGTTGGAAGAAAATAGATACTCGAAACTGTCCAGACTTAAAATTAAGTCGTAACATTGTATTAAAATGTGTCCATACATGTAATTTAATATTTTTTTCTAAGAAAAAAAATTTGAAATTATTAAACTAACTGTGACATTAGAGGTAAATCGACATACAATTTTAATTAATACAGACACCTAATAAATTACTACTTCTGTACCTTCAGAATTGACGTATATGAAATTTGAATAAGTTACAAAAGCATAAACAACTAAAATGTGGTTTGCGTGGAATGTCTAGGACACAATAAAATCCTTTCTCAGTTACATAAAATGTGGCGGAATCGTTGGGTGGACGTCGCACCATGTCACAAGCCGTCACTCCCTGAGAGAAGAAACACCCGAATTAAATTCCAGTTCTCGTCGCCAATGCGCGCATATTGCGGCTTACTAGCACAAGTTTCGCTAGAAGCAACAATACTAGAAGGATTTCTAAAATTAGGATTTCTACATTACTTAGTTGTAGTGTGGCGCCTCGGTGCCACTCATGAAGGAGAGCGGTCGTATCAAATTTTGCGTTAACGATGCGACACGTCTTAGTTGGTGAAACAATCGCGGAGCAGAAAAGCGAGTTATGGATATAGTGAAGGGAGAGGACAGACGAGTGCATTAAGATAAAGCGCGTTGGGCGGCAGCCAGAGCGTCTCAAGTGTCCGGCTGGTGCCAAGACGGGTAACCGTCAGACGCGAGGATGACTCCTTGCGGTTGGGATAAGTAATATTTTACTAACAACATTCAACGAAGGAAATTCAACATTTAACATTCAGCTGTATTTTTACATATCCCACAGACAACTTTAATATTTATTTGCGTAAAGAAAGTCCACACTTGAAATCTGTCTGTGTACTGTCCTCCCACTAACTTACCTACGTTGCAGAAACAGCTGGCTTCCAGTATAATTTTACTAAATCATCTTGAGCACAGTCAAGTGTTACTCTCTCATAAATTAAGAGTCGTATGTACTTACCTACAGCTAGTCGTAGATGTACGAATTTTAATTAAAGTCTCGGCGCAGTCAGCCTCATCTTATTAATAAAATATCAGATTCTTAAAACTAATGTACCGCGGTTTTGCATTAATAAATCTTGTGGCTATGTCGCTGCATGCTTGAATGAATTATACTTTATAATTAGGTTCCTGGAAGAACACAGAAGTGTTACGAAAATGATAAACTGTGTAACATCCACGAATTGAACCAATTAGTGCGAAATTAGTATAGCAACTAAACGCAACAATTTATAGTTATTACATATAGTTAAACGCTACGTGTAGAAAACCAATGATGAATAACAGAAAGACTAGGTAACTTCGATATCAATAAATGAAGTTTCCGAAAGCGCAATAAACCGTTGAACCCCTCCCGGGTCGACATAGAGTGGAAGTCAGCAGTTTCTTTGAAGCGCATCCTCACTTGGAGGACAATAATGAATTCAAGCCCGAGGTGGTGCAAGATGCGGGGTGCGCGGGGCACGGGTGCCACAGCTTGCTTGTACGCTCCACTTTGCACTTCCTCTCTTATAAAGCGATTAATGACAGTGCGACCTTTGAGGAGACTGACGATCTAAATAAGAAGGAGATAAAATCCAATCAAGAAAACGACGTGCACAATGCCGCGCTAGCAATGGAATTCTGAACTTTCATCAAACACTTAGTTCAGTTATTTGTGTTCTTGTTTCTATCTTTTATCGTAACCTGCATACAAATACCGATCTATAAACAGTTTCTGAGCTTAAAAGTAGTTTAAAACATGTACCAATAAACCTTATTTTTATGAAACTAGCAGTAATAAGTGGAAACCTGAGCTCTTTACAGTTGGAATCATAAAAGTAAATATTGCGGAACACTACGAATTCAAGGATATCTCTTTTTCGCTTATGAACTATCAACGTAGTCATGTGAGGCTGGAGCTCGGGAAATATATTTCCTGGATTATAAACATATTCGAGGTAAAGCGCTGGGATAGGTAATACATAGAAGCAGACACAGTGAATAATATTTTGATGGAGAAGATACCTACATTGCAGTATTTATGTTTATTACAAAACGTGTTTTGAGGCGAAAGAACAATGTCATGGAAGATAGCTACCTTTATAAATGTCATTTAATTTGCAAAGAATACAGTATTCACGGTCTCTGAATAGATAATATGAATTTGTGCATAAGCTCACTCATAAGTTCTTCTAAACGAGTACAAAACATATTTGTATGAAAGGACATACGAGCAAAACTTTGGCGACAACAAAGAAAATAAAGGTCAGGTGTAGAGCGAGGGAATCGAATAAAAACCGTTAGATAACAGCGTTTGTGCATTTCCACATTATCGAGTAAAATGGAATGTCGCCAACAATGCAATTAACTTTTTAAACGTTGGAAACTTAAAATAGATACCGAATGCGGTGATTTAGTTTCAGCATTTACTTTAATCTTCGAGTAACATTTGCAAGGCTGTTATTTCCCTTAGATGGTACTGCGCTGTGTGTAGCACTGAGTCCATTAGATGAGAGTGTTGTTGTACCATTAGTCGTGACTTGGCATCGAGTTAGCTTGCTAGTGTAATCAAATAGCGCCGCTGACTGCCACTTAATTATGCGTACGCTCTATGAATTCTAATCGACCGTGTAATTATTACAACAATGTCTTGTTTCGCGAATGTTTAACAAAAATCTTATTCTATGGGTAACGATGTCTCTCAACATCACAAAAAAACTCAAATAGATATTATGATCATTTAAACACATAATGGATTCCAACATCTAAACTACGAATTACTTACGCAAAATAATTTCAGTCGGCAACAGTAGGTAACGCAAAAGTTTTCCCAGATTAAGACAGAATTTCCACTTTTATTTGTTTAATGAGCAAACATAAACAAGAACTTGTTCAAAGGGTGGAAATGTCTCCGCTTAACCGCCGCGACCCGGATTTCGTGCCAAATATTTATTTTAATTACATCTCGGTTCCTTCAAAGCCCAAGTTAAATGTCTCTACCACCTTCCACGCCAATATTTCAAAATTAATTTACGCATTTAACATTTCTCCCGTTTTAGTTTTCGCGTATTTTGTTTATAATTGTCGGCGCATTTTGTACTTTTTGTTGGCATTTCATAATGTACCGAAAGGAAATGTTTAGTCACTGTAAAGAAAACTGTAGACATTCAACGATCGCTTGAATACACATTTGTTAAATGTAGTAAAAAGAAAATGGGACCGCGAAGAAATAGTTATCTGGGCAGACCATCGCTCAGGGAGTGCCTTTGGGAATTACAGTAATATGAGTAGCTCGTAATGAGCTAGAGACCTAGTTAAAGCAAGAAGAAAAGAAAAAACCTTTATGTGCATTCGTTTGGATGTGTAATCGGAAGTGAACATTCAAAGCGAAGTTAATTAAAACTAACCGCGTGCCGCAGGGGACAATGGATGTGCGAGACAACAAAGCGAAGGGGCGTCATAACTGCTGTCAGCTACAACCACTAAATAGGAGCTTAGATTACTTCTCAATGAGTTCAGCAGTGCCAGACTTGACTGGAAAACGGAGAGGTTCTGAAAATCGAACTGACAGTAATTGTACTCACTTGGTTGAGATAAAGATATGGAATCTCGCAACCCGCCTTTATACAAACTAAGCTCAAAATTAAATATTCCTATATTTCCTTTAGGCGCTATTGTTGGCGCCACTATTTGTATAGTCGATATCTCCTTACGGATTAACATCATTCGAGTTAATGAGTCAAAGTTACAAGAGACGACAAATAAATGTTGATATTCCAGCTACAGTAAGGTACAAAGTGACACCTTTGTCTTTGTTTTGTAAGGAATTACACTAAGATAGGCAGGCATCCAACATTTTACTTACTATATTCATTAAAAACTAATTAGCGAAAATTAAAAACTTTATAAAAGAAATCGCGCGAGGGGACATCTGGCGATGACACCAAACGATGAAATTCTTACGGTTGCAAGGGCGCAAACTAAGAAAACACATCTGCGCATAAATTCAGAACACGTCCGGCTATATAAATTCATAACTTCGGAACGAACCGGAGACAGACGGTACGCTGGGGCCTCTACGAATTTATTAAATAAATTAATTGAGCCAAAACGAACATAAATGCTTGGATATTGAACAAACAGTTGTAGGATGTGACAACAAAAATGAACGTAGCATTAGAAATAATCGTAAAATACTTAAGGGTGTTTTAATAGGTATAAAAAGACTCATCGTTACTGTATAGTAGAAATAAGGCACTTATTAAAATGATTAAATACAGTTAATATTACGAACTTCAACTGAATTACAAGCACGTTAAGTATATCAACAAACATTTGTGCCGTAGGTGAGGCACCTACTCTCTTCTCAATAAACCTCCCGGCTGAGTGCATAACGTGGCGAGATTACTTATAGCCCCCGGACCAGACCAAACAACAATATTTGTTGGTCCCAGACACTAGATTAATTTTTCCTGGGGCATTTTACTCAACGCAACGTTTACCCATGAAAATGTTCGGGAAAATAAACCATCAAGATGAACTCGATTTTTTTTATTGCTATCCACATAAGTAACTATTTTAATTTGAGACTATTTAGGCACGATATAAGAAAAATTTTCATTAGCGTGAGCCCTAAATAAAAATGTAAAAGACGTTTAATATTCGTATAATTTATAATCGCCATTTTGTACCTTTCATGTTCGTTTGTGAAAACTTTAGCAGAATTTAACCTTTCTATTTGTATTGTAGGCAACGCTTCCAACAGGTTGTAGTCATGTTGTTAGTTACTTCCGTAATTATTATAACAGAAACCAAACAATGGAACGCTGCAAAATACTGTCTCTACATAAGTTCAAGTATTGTTTTCTCGTTTTTAATGTGGCTTTTTAAAACTGAGAGAACAAAGGGCTTTATTAATTCCATAAAATTTTCGTAACAAAGATTTCTGAAGTGGAAACGTACTTTTAGGGACAATAACCGCAATGTTCCTTTTTGAACCTTGAACCTTTTTTAATGTAAATCCGAATTAAAGCTTCATAGTACAAAATAGAATTATGTATGTCGAGGATTGTATAAAAACTGCAGTGATTTACTGCGAAATAGGAAACCACCGTTAATCCACTTGGTTCTAAGTCGATTAACTTGTTTGTATTAGATCTTTTCTCTCTAAGTAGAAAACCTTTGCTTCCATGTGAACAAAGTTCTTAAAAATGTATGGGACCTACATCGCAATAAAACATGGAAAGAAACGGAACCACATTACAGGAAAATACATGAAGACAAAACGAAACTAAGTTGCCCCCATCATCATATCAGCCACAAGATGTCCACTAGTGAACAATAGTCCGTCTCGACCTTCAGATCGGCCGGTTGGAAGTGGTGTGCAACCAGTAACTCCCTGAACCTTTATCAAATCCTCTAGCACTTTTTGGGTGAATAACAAGTAAATATGGAAATTACTTAAAATAAAATGGTTAATGTTTATAAAGATATAATGCATAGTGCCCGTGTATGGGGAAGAGTGAGAGATAAAGTTTTACAAAGTCCTTTGTTGCTTTTACATTATAAGCTACACACAAGGACCTATCATATGCTAGAACGAGCATAACAAATTGAATAGGATCCACTAATACAGTAAAGAGACCCATGGTGTTAAAAGGATTGTATTAGCTAAAGAAATCTTTCAACTTGGACTAAGAATTTGGTCCTCTGTCCCAACTCCCTAGTCACTTTACGTGCCATAAATGTTATTTACTCTCCTGGTATTTTGTCTCTAAAAACTGTAGAAGGTACCTACAACGATATCATATGTACGACAATTCTGGTAGTTATGTGAATATTTATAAGTTGCTAGACAAAAATGCTTGTAAAGCAATTCAGACTGATGACCATTAAGATAGGACAATAATACGTATCTATAGGCATAGAGTTATGGTCTTGGTCTTTTGGTCAGTGGTGGACAATGGTTATTTCGGTTGAAGTGATGGACAACCGCAATTTATCAAATGGTTAATAAATGCACGCCGAAATTCGCAATTATTTTTACCAAGTACTTACTCAAAGGTAACTTAACATTTAAGTATTAAAATTATGAACGTTACGTATCGAAATATTCCGGCCTAAATACATAGAAGACTTGGGATGGTATTAATTTCCTTAGTGAACGTAGTAAAGTTAAGACTACAAACGATGAATTAGGCAGGCAGGTGCAACAAAGGTGCCTTAATATCATCCGTAATATTTGAATAAGTGCCTACTTAGAACCTTTGTATACGACCTGCATTACGTTAATTTTCTTCGAAGACAAACTACCGTTATTATTGCTGGTAAATTCTCTTAAAAAAACTAAGTAGATCTCTGTAAACGTATTACGATATCTCACTCCCTGCCTACGTTAAAGATAATAAATAACATTAGACATCAAAAAGGTCACTTCTAGTTAATTTACATTTTATGAAGTCTTTTCGAACGAAATAAATTGGTCAAGCAAGAGTAAGTCGGGGTTTCAATTCTTGTGTGTCGATGGTAAATTTAATTTTAATTTTTTATTTGCAGTGAAAGAAGTCATGTATTTTATTTTGAATTCTGATTTGTAACTTAAATATATCTCGAATATCAATAGAGTCACCACTGTCTGTGATAGACAGAAAGATAGACATAGACGTAGGCGTCTAGTCGTGGGCGTATTGCGTAACACGATCATTTTGGGACTTAGGACCCTTTGCATACGGATTCCTAAAAAGTAAATTCAATTTCGAGCCTTAATGTTGAAAGAGTGGACTAGTTAGTTTTTGTTTCAGTGTTTTTTTTTACTTTGAGATGTATTGTATTATTTGTCTTTGGAAAGGACTAAAAATAATGAATAGAGTTTTGTTTTATCAGGATCGGTTAGTTAAAATGCTCTTTATGTTCATTGCTATCGCCAAATTATGAATTGGAAAGTAGATCGTAGGTATTTAATACGCCATGTAAGGAAAACTGATAATAGGAAGGCGATATGTTGCTTCAGTTACTCAGTGTCAGGTTACCGGTAGGCGGTAATTGCTGAATGAATTAATAAAAAGTAATACCATATTAATATCTACGCTTAACTTTAACAATTAAAGACAAAATTAACAGATGTTCACCATATGAATGTTCATAAGTAGCGTAATATACGTATTTAATAAATTTAATAAACCATTAGGAAATGTGTATTTTTATATGCGCACCTTATGAAGTTACTATCTGTCTGGCCAGGTGTTCTCATGCGTGTCATAAAATTAAGAATTACCGTCTACTTCTAAAATATTTTTATTCAGTGACTCTATCGTTTGTTTGGTAACATTTGTGACACCATATTAACTAAATAAGAAAACTACTTTTTTATTACCTGTATTAAATTGTTAATCTATAAAATCTCTTAGATATCTCATCATCCATAGATGTTTGTAGAGGTACATAGCGAATAGATGAAAACTATTCATCGTTGTCGTGGTGGCCTAGAAGTTTAAGACGCTCGCTTCTCATGCATTAGGGTGCGGGTTCGAAACCTACCAACGGCAAGTACCAATGTGACTTTTTCCGAGTTATATGTACTTTCTAAGATTATTTAGACACCACTGACAAACGGTGAAGGAAAAACATCGTGAGGAAACCTGGACTTATAATTTCTAATTATAAGTTTGAAATCGCCAACCCGCATTGAGCAAGCGTGGTGATTAACGCTCTAACCTTCTCCGTGTGAGAAGAGGCTTTGCTCAGCAGTGGGCATTTATAGGCTGTTGATGATTCATCGTTTGCTGAACTGTAGTAATCATACCCAAAATAATATTTACAAACACAGCGAATCGTCGAAAACGTAAAATGTTCAACGAGAAATTATCACACAAATATGGGAACACACAAAAACAAAGCGCAAATATTTATAATATCAGCGGTAACAATTGCGAGGACATTGTGTTATGGCCACATATGGTATGGACTCATTAACGCGCCATAGTCGCAGCGCAGCGAGCTAACTGCCACAATCCAGGTCTTAACGGAAGGTAATTTACCATCTGCCATTTGTGGCCGGCTACCACCACTGTATCGCTTTTATGGAGCACATTATATGAAAAACGACGGCCTATGCTTAATACCGATTCCGGCTTATTCAGTAAATAGGAAGCGTTTATTGTAGTTTTAAACATTGGATGTATCATTCTAATTTGGTTAATTATGACCTTCAAATCACCCTCACATTTTGCGGAGAGGTCCAAAATGTGTTCTGCGATACGAGATAATTTGAAATTAAGATATAACTACTAAGCTGAGGATAGTTTGCAAACATTAGCGGGAAACTATAAAGAAACAATAACATTGGTGTGGAAACACGACGACGATAACGTAACCTGTGTCTCCTATCTTAAATAAGACAAATATTCTTTTTACGGACGTGTTGTCGCCCTAATAAGTTATCTAGTTACTTTTGTCAGTGATAAATAGACACGACACGACATTATCCCTGTATTCCTCACCAACATTTCGGTGTTGAACATTTAACGTATTTTATGTGGGTATATTACAATTATCATGGTGCTACATTCAGATCGAGTTAGATATCTGACCTTTTCATCAATCTTCCCACAGTCCAAAGTGACCGTTATTATTCAAGTATATATAAGGTAGCGATAATGTAATCTGCATCGTGGTTAAGTCGCTTTGAAAGATGAATTCCTGTTAATTAGAAAGGTATAGGGGCGAATTACTGTGGTGACGTCAAGCAGTAAATTGGACGACGTTATTTTGGGAACATTATCTCATTAATAGTGTTAGGTATGTGTTCGGTCATACGGTCTTGGTATTTTGTGGTTAAAACATGAGCCCCACCCTAATACGCCTCATATTAATTGACGACAAGGACCAATTGTAGCGGACGGGTTTGTTAAATTGCCAACGATACGTTTTAATAAGATAAAGTAACGCACGTCCGTGGCGTCTGTGTCCCGGTAGAACAAAGGTGTTCCGACATCGCCGGCGCGAACAATACCTGCAACATGTTCGCCATACCAGTTCTCGCCCACTACATATCCTGATGAACTATACCTGTAACATTATGGGCAAACTGTTACACAGCAGATACGTAAAATTTTCTTGCCCATTGTACAGTTGCATTTAAGATCCAAAACGATACCTGAAAATCTATATCGAATCGAATAAAGCACTACACTACAGCATTTTTTACGGAACGGAATTATAAAATATAAAATAGCACTTATAAGATGATGCAAGAACAACAGCTGTACCGTTGTAACAAGATCACTACTATCTAACGTGTTTGTATAATAAGTACCCAGTTTTAGCAACGTTAAAACAATATAGTATGGTTTTCAAATATCAAACAACACATGAGTTTATTGTTTGCAGCTGCGGCTCACGATTATAGTACAGATTCAAATTAGGTTGACTTATATCACCCTCAAAACTCCAAGGTGCCTTTGTGAGGGACGTTAGCACAGCGTAGGCGCTAACGTCTCGTTGACATTGCGTGGTTTGACTTATTTTCTCATTATAACTAAAATAAACCGTCAGTAACAGCTCGACCCTAAGGCCCAAAAGTATATTCTTACCCAAATCTAATATAACACACTTCACAAACGAAATAAGGCAGTAATTTCCAGAAAATAAACCTATAATCAATGAGATGTCAAATTAACTTTTCTCCAACTTTATCAATAGGTAAGCCTCTTTTTGCCCCACAACTTAACTGAAATCCAAACTCTCAGGGGATTCGTTTCAAATATTTATTTAGATGACGTCTACGTTTTAAGCAACCGAATAAAATATCAGCATTGCCTTCTGTTTGAAATAAAACCTTAATCATTACGCGAATAACGGCTGGTTTGGCATGCTACCTCAGGTCAATGAAAGCCCCGACCTTAATAAATATGGATATAAATTAGAGCTTTCACTTTATACCAACAATACAAATTGACAATAAGAATTTCTGCCGAATCCCTAATTACAGTTCATCACCGAATCGACAGGAGGGTCGCAGTTTTTGGTATTCAAATTCGAACACTTGAATGAGACCGTGAATGGAGAAGTACCTGCATAAGAAAATCAATAGAGTAGGTACACTGATGAAGAGGAAAATCCTTTATATTGTGACCGTTCTTTGAACACTTTGTAAATGTAAATCAATTACTTAGTCGGGTAATTTTTGGTGAGGTTTTTAAATGGTTTTTATTTCTAAAATAGAAAAAGTAAATTCAAATACGTATTTCCTTTTTCATAATGTAAATGATGCCAATTAGATTAGCACTGTGAATCCCATGGGTTGAGAGCATTAAAAATTCAGCGGGTATCCACGATTGTACTGAAACCTGAACGTAAGTAGGTCGCAACACGAATCGCAACGATGTTTAGATACTTAGTTTGCTATTTACTAAAATCAATTCCGTATAGTATTTGACTTGAAGGTATTTGGTCCGAAGATATTTGCCGCCGCAGTTTCGTCACGACATTCCTTGCTGACAAACTCGGTGTATCGGGGTATTCCAAGTGTCAAGCGCGTTGACATTTGGAACCGCTGCGAAAGCGACGTCAGCAGACTACTATCGGCAACTAACCTTCAAGCGATTAAATAGCTTAGTGTTAAAGTGTAAGTATTTAGTTACAAAGATTATTGTTTCAATCAACTTCTATTAACATTTTTCCGTTTTTTTTTTTAGATAAAACATATTTTTCAATAGAAATCAGAAGCTATGAAGAGACGAGCGCTTCTATTGGAGAACTCTTATTCATTTTATTTTGTTACTTTTTTATCAAGATGATGTATGGTTAAGGAAAATACGTATCTAAATATGTAATTGTGTATTTCAAGAACCTGTATTTTCATAATAGGTATCTACATAAATACAAAAGTTCCTTGAATCGGTAAAATATGTAAGTAGTAGATACTCACGAAAGAGCTCGTATTTTCTTTTAATTTTCTCTACACGTTAGTAAAATGGTTTTACAGCGTGCCTGAAAAAAGAAGCAAACATTTATGTGGTTGTTCCCAAAAACAATAACTCGTTAGAATTATGATCAAGACATAAAAAGATTATAAACAAACTGGTGTATCCATGTTTAGAGACGCTATCGCCGGCCACAAGCCACGAGGGGCACATATTTAACGCTCGAGGCTTATCTCCAACGAAGCGGGGCGCAGGAGGAGGCACGTGCTACAATATCGAGCCTATCTTTCTACTAATGGCCTACATGTGAAAGGTGAATAGCTCCATCCTAACGCAGAATGGGGGATAAGCTACTCGAAGATGAGGATAGATGACGATTTATTAAGTTATCTAATCTTCACGATAACTTGCGAGCACACACTATTAGCGTATTAACATTAGGACGACGTTAACGGATAAACATGTGGATATACGTGAACATTTCAGATGAAATCGGAGGCTATACAAAAACGGGTCGGGTAATGTAAGCAAAGCAAAAAGCATTAGAGGTACGACCATCAATTACGTTCATGTTATAACGGACGCTCGCTACCGTACAGTACGCGTCACTGATGTCCATTTACGATGAAACATGTTGGTCTAATTAATGGACAGTCTATTATTGTGCGGAAACCATGTGCCTCGCTTGCTCATGTATCGCGATCTTCTCATAATAACATCACTCATATTCATATCATATGTTTGTTCGTGAACTTCGGTGCACGACTGGGCACGTATTACAATGAATTGGTATTAAGTAACCTATAAATGCCCTGCCATATTTTTGTCAGTTCATTGAAAAAACTAAGCGGACTGTGACCGTGGACATTGATTAAGTAGGTATACAAATGTTTAATTTAGACTTAAAGTCATAAATAAGTCCAGTTGAAATGTCAGAGAGCCGAAAGCACCAAGTATTCGAAATGAAAACCACAACTAGGTACAGTGGATTGGCGACAAAGATATTAATATTCTCTGCAGTAAGCCAGAGAGACATAAAATACAGTTGTTATTACTTATAAAATATAAGAAGTGCAGTGCATTTCGCATGCTGTCTAGTTGAAACACCCAAAGCGTGGTTAAGGTTGGCATGTGTAGCACCTTAGCCTGTCTCTTACACACAAACCTTTGGATGTTAAATTACATATTTTATCTCATTTTTAGGATAAGTACAATTGTGTAACTTACATTTGACCTGGTTTAGAACTGTTTAATGTGATAGGCCGGCAAAAGAGCAGACGGATTACCTGATGGTAAGCAATAGGTGCTGCCCTCGGGCACCCGCAACACCAGAGGAGTTACAAGTACGTTGTCGACCTTTTGAGCGTTACGGAGATTTGAGGATCAGGGAGGATAAGAATTGGGCCTCCGGTAACCTCTCTCACGCGGCTTTTTTATCCGACTGTAGGAAGGTTTTTTTTTTTTGCGCGTGTGGAACGCGACGCCCCGTACGCTCGGGTCTGTTTCTGGTCGGACGGGGAGCCACCCATGCTCGCCGTCCGCAGGCCCGCGCTTACGGTGGCCGGAGATCGTCTCGCGATCCCCGACGCCCGGTGTGTCCTTCGCGATGGCTGGGTTGCGAGGAGGCAGCGCTTCGCTGCCTCACGCGTCCCGCCTCCTCCTTAGCTAGCATGACTGCTTCGCAAAAGGAGGAGACGGCATCCCAGTCTCCCTCGCTCCGCATCATGGCCTGCACTAGGCCCGGACGCGAGAGTTCGCCATCGCCGATCACTTCCCTGAGGGCACGGAGGTGCTCAGCCCACGCAGGGCATTCTCCCACCGTGTGTTCCACCGTGTCCTCAGGGCGGTCCTCGCAGTGATGACACCCGGGCGTTTCCTCCCGCCCCATCAGACACAGGTACCTCCCGAAACTTCCATGTCCGGTGAGGACCTGCGTCAGGCGGTAGGTGAGGACGGCGTAGCGTCTCTCAAGCCACTCCTCAAAGAGGGGTCTTACCGCTGCAAAAAATGTGGAACGCTTCACGATTTTGCGTGTCATCCTTGCGCAGGGGCCATGCTAATCTTCTCTGTATCGTTCCAATTTTAGTATATGTACTGCCGAAGCAAGTACACTGTAGGAAGGGTATTGTTTTTCGCACGTATCTTGTTTCTTATTTTCATTCTAATTTCTCAATTTTTAAAAAAAATATTTCCCACATTTATACCTAATTAAGGTACATTACTACTTACTCATTGGTCGCCTTTTTTATGGCATAAGCCGGTAAACGACTAGACGGATCACCTGATGGTAAGCAATTGGCGTCGCCCATGGACACCTGGAACACCAGAAGCGTTACAAGTGCGTTACCGGCTTTTT
Organism: Spodoptera picta; assembly: GCA_038387885.1. Lineage (NCBI taxonomy): Eukaryota > Metazoa > Arthropoda > Insecta > Lepidoptera > Noctuidae > Spodoptera > Spodoptera picta. The sequence goes on from JAZHFQ010000248.1 coordinate 363,728, forward strand.
GGGGAATAGGATTTTGAGGATCGTTGGGGATTTAGGGATTAGGGAGATTTGTTGAAGGGGAGGGTAATTGGGCCTCCTGTTTAACTATTTTATTACTTTACAAACCCTCGGAAATTATCACTTATTATCGTTAACGAATTGACAAACATAAACATTATTATGTACTTAGGTCCCTTCAAATGTGTTATTTATTGCGTTTATTTTAGTTCCGCAGAGAATAAGCAAGTCAACAAATAATAAAGTCATACTGTGGAGTAATATGAATCATGCGGTCGGTTGGTGGGGTGATTGAAGACGACAAGGGCTTGGCTGTTGTCGGTTCGGGCGGCGGCGGCGAGGTGACGGACGGACCAACGGCACCTGAGTCCGGCTAGCGACGAAGCGCCCCTAATGGCCTGTCGCTCGTCCATCCGCGCCCGTGATTGATCGACACACCCCGTGACGTGTGCACACACATCGCTTACATCGCCTCCACGATATCACGCGTAATCCATCACCAATTCCAAATTTCTGCCATAAATGGGAGTGCAAAAGTCAAAAACTTTTCATACGCAACAGTTGCATCTCAAAATTGTTTAATTACTTATGTTAATTGAAAGAAAACTGTAATGTAAACCACTCGATCTCTCAAAAAGTACCGAATTATCGATTTCCGTCTAAAACAGTGGCTAAAGAAGAAAGTACCTACAGCTAACTTTAAAAATAAAAATGTTTTAAAAAAGTCCATCCATATCTGGAAAACGTTTGAACAAGTATTAAGACGGGAGGCGATCTCGCGTTTTAGTAAGAGCGCAGACTAAATTTGGATTTTATTAGTAAACTTTTCTGTTGTAACTAACTACATTGTAATAAAATACATTTTACAGTTTCTTTATTGATCTGATGTTATTTTCTCAAAAATATTACGGTATCTTTAATAAATTCTTGGTGACTGGTTTATAACATTAACTTATAATATACTTACTGGCATTTCAAAATAAAAAAACTTGCACTTGCCGCTTTCAAGAATAAATAATTTATACTGTTGAAGTAGTATCAAGTGTGGTTAATTTACCAAACTAGAAAAAACACATTAGGCTTGAGAAACAAATAAGGCTGATAACGAATTTTGCAGTAACAAGGGCGAGTTGCTCAAGTGGAAGTGATCAATTTTCTCAACAATTTCACCGTCATCTTAAATCTTTTCAGAAGCACAAAACATTTAGCCAATTCAGCGCACAGGGACCGACCGTGATAATATAGCCTGTTGGCTGGGAGGGACAGTCATCGCAAACATAAGCCATTAGCGTATTGTTAGCGTCTTTTCAACTGTACCCTCCATTTTCGGGGATTTTGTTGAGTATCTATATCAAAATAAATTACATTTTGTCACAACGGAAACGCGATATTGGAAAGTAAACAAAATACAAAGGTAATATAAAAGCGTAAATATATCCTTATTTTTCTATTAAGGGTCGACATTAAAAATAGCAAGACAAAACAAGAAATTGTAAGAACTATACAATTTGGAGCACAGGGTAGTCAATCTCCAGAATCCTTGTACAGTAATATATGCTGCGGTTGGACAGAAGGCTGGAACGGGTGTACCTGTGTAGCCGCAAACTCATGAACAGGTCGCGTGCGGCCGACAGACGATAGCGGCGTGAAGCCGGCCATTCTCTTGTGAACAAAGCTCCCCTGATCTAATCAAGGCAACAATACACCTCGGATAACTCCACAATTGAGCTGGAAAATAAACCGTCCGCCACCCGTGCCAACACATCCGATATTTTAAATTACAAACAATATTATACGGCCGCGGCACAATATTATATTATATATATAGGCCGCGTGCGTCCGACAGCTGTTTTAGATAACGTGTGACCTCTCTAGAATAAAGCGTTTCACGAACGATTAAACCAACAATGATGTCGTCCATGCATCCTAAGCGTAAACAAAATGTTTGAAGAAAAAGCGTGTTGATTAGACATACAAATAAATAAAAATATATATATTCATGGTTCACTAATCAACAATAATTAGAAATGAATTAGTTAAACCTACCCTAGCGAGTTCAATAAGGAAACTATCCATTTTCACTTTCAATTCAGCTACATATAGCTACATAACTGTTAAAAATGACTTTTATTTATCATTTCCTACTTTCATACTTGACATTGAATTCTTTTGATATGGATGTTATGTTATTACTACTTTTCCTTAATTGAAAGTTGATGTTGTGATTCCTATCCAATTCGTATTCGAACATTAATCAAATGTAGACGATTTAAAGAATATACAATACAGTTCGATACCTTTAAAATAAGTATGTAAATAGGTAGAAGCATTTCCAGTCGGAATCTAAATGCCGTAAGAGCGTTCGAAATGAGTTAGCTACATTTAGCGATCTCAAATTCTCAACGAATAACTCAGAAGATGAGATAGGTAGAACTAAATCAACATTTTATTCGGATAAACGTGAATGCTGCATTTCTTTGCAATTATTGGTTTCTCACTATGCCATTTGACTGTATAAGCTACTTGAGCGCAAACAAAATGTACTGTGGCCCGTAACGAATATAAAGAAAGAAAAAAGTACCTACCTATCTCCCTTTATTTATTCGCTCGAATAGCTTTGATCTTTGGCCTTTGAAAAACGTCTCTTAGATTCACAAAATGCTTTAAATAAATGGTTTTATATTAGAGTAAACCGCATTGAATAACCAGAAGAACTACGGGTGGAGGAGTTAAATAAATACTCGCATTCATATTGCGTATAAAAGCCGATGACACCGCTGATTTAAGTGGTATTCCAAAAAAAGGTCCCAATGTTTTGGAGGCCCATTAAATACGGGCAGAAACGACCCCAAAAGTGTCACACGACAGGTCAATTAATAGTTTTGGTTATGAAATAAGATTTTGCAGATCAAAGACGAAGGTTTTACGTAACTATTTGTGTAGCATTATGTTGTCGACTTAGGACTGGATTCGTTGTAATAAATATAAAGGTCAAGCTACGAGTAGTTTTACTTTAGAACTTTTGAGAAGTAACTATTTTATTAATACGTTGAGTGCGGATAAATGAATTATAATATTAATCATACAAGGTCGACTAGTCATCCTAGTACGTATAGTATCAGATGTTTGGGTACCATTTCACATGGTGACCTCGTTTTTTGAACTAAATGATCCCAATCCTAGTAAGTTACGATTATTCTACAGGTAGATAAGGATAGAAGACAGACATACACACAATGTGTGGCGTTCATTGTTGCCGGATGAATGCGACATCTTTGCGAATATTGCATTAATTTCGATGTCCTATTGTGTTATGCAATACAATCATCCCTGTCCGTTCCGGGCTCATGGTCTAGAGCCTAGATGTCCGACGTCACAAGCGGGTCGAGTGTGACTGACAAGCATGCGAGATAATGCGATCGTTGCCTAAACAAAGCGACGGCGCCTGATTTAATCAACGATTCTATACGAAGATCGTATGTAAGCACCTATTCGGCCAGTGACAGATATAGTAAGTGGGACGTGACGGTAATTTCTGATATAATACTGACGAAATAAATTATGTGCATCTAGGGGTCATAAATCGAATGTGGCTTGAGTGTCGAATCTCAATTCGATGCAACCTTTCTTTAACATTTTTATCATGCTTGATAAAGGTATGCAGTTGATTGTAGTGAATACATTTAAGTGTTATTGTATTTGTGTTTATTTTATATGTGGGTAGTAGCTACGTAAATAACATTACAGGTTAGTTATTACGAAAATAAGTTGATGATCATTGATGATAATGGCCATAATGGCCAAGACCTTAAGTGTTATTAACGATATTATACGTGTTATAAGGGTGATGTCGGTTGCTTCGTTACAACAGGCGTCGCAGCGTCAGTTGGCGTCATAAGCGTGCCATCATGTAAAATGTTTATGACGGCGAGGCGTCGGCGGGCGGAGGCGGCAGAAGCGCGCAATTGAGACGTTACGTTGTAGCGTGTGGTTCTGTGGGGCCCGTAACGAGCGTAGAACTTGCTTAATGCACGCGACAAATTACCCGCCGGAACACACGACGAGAGGATGGGCCCCTTCTTAATTAACATATTTTGTCACCTTATAAATTGTAAGGGAAACGGAGTTGTGGCACACCTAGTTAGTTCACAAACAGAACAGTAGTGGTAACTTATTTGCCTTCTCAGAAGTTGCCCTAAATTCATGCACAGATGTTGTGTTCATTATGGCATTAGGCATCTATTCATTGTATACAGTACATTTATTGAACTTCTACCTAAAGTGTACAAATATGGATAATGATAAAAAATTATTTTAACAGACTGTTTTGGAAGAATCTGTTATTATTTTTTTTATTCATGCAAGGAATAAAAATAAAGCACCTACCTAATACCTTACGTTTGTTTTTTTATTACTTTGTATCTAATTAGAATTGTATGTACCTGAATTTTTATTAACCTGAATTATTACAAACAGATATTATGAGTTTTTCTTTAATAACTTTACAACTCACCAGGTTTGGTTATTAAACATAGAGCTATATATACATAGCTTATCTATCTTATTAGTTAGTTAAATGCCAAGGCAATTAAAAACACACATTAAACATACACCACAGCAATCAATTTGTTCTAGTCTCTGATACATAAGTCAAGCTAATTAATCTGTTCATGTACATAATAAAATCATAGGCAAGTCAAAATTGTACATGAATATTTTTCTAAAAGAATATTTGGGTTGTGATCTACAATCGATTTTGGAAATAAAAAATATAGTTTTTAGGATTTTTGTCTGTATGTATGTCCAAGCTAAACACAAAGTACTTCATGGATTAACTTTTAAATTTGCATGAATATTACTTACAGGTCAGATCAACATATAGGCCACGTATTGTGCTACCATAAATAGGAGCTGTGAAGAACTATTCAAAGGCACTACTTCACACAGACAAAGTCGCGGGATGAGCTTGTTTTTAATAATGTAACAATACTGTTATGTGCAACTACTACTTACGATTAGGAATAATGCATGTGATAATTATTTTAAATATCCATTATTATAACAAGAATAGCTTTCCGCCATTGGCTTTGGACAATAGCATCAAGGGAAAATAGCCTTTATAAATCTCCAGTAACCTATAGTCAGTCACAAAAATCACATCACAATTCTCCGCTGCAATATGAAAGAAAGACAATCGAACAAACTCGCATTCATGACAAAATAATATGAATAAAATTAGGAAAAATGTTTAATATTGACAATTTGAGACAAAAGGTACCATTCAATGTAATAAAATTAACTTTTTTAATCATGAAATACAATATTTTATTAAAACGATAATCAACCACCTATTTTTCAATTACTTAGGTACTGAAAAGCTTTTCCATTTTATGCTTGTTTATTTAAATTTTATTTATTATTTCACAAAAATACATCGTTCTTACTTTCTTTTGGTCTTTTCCCAATTACATATCTAGATTTCAGGGCTGACACTAGGTGTTAAGAAAAATATGTAATACCTGTTTACCCTTATTTTTAAGTGCATTTAGGTTTGTTAGCACATGTTTGTATTATATGTCCTAGTGAGACTAGTGTCCAAGCATGCAACTTCACTTTAAGTAGAACCAAACCAGGTAGACATTCGAGATGTGAATTCTTAACTTGTGAATGTATTTTATACTTGATCACTTTAGAAACTAATAAGTTTCTAATAAAAAAAATAAAGATCAATCAATATACATAGTCTAATAGGATTCCAAATGTTAACAAGTGAAAGCTGGAATTATAAGCAAATATATTCAGAAAAAAATAGGTATCCAATATGAAAACAAAACCTTTCCATTTCAGATTATTTAAAATTTTACCTTTTTCGTTTACCTACCTTTTGTTACAACGTCCTTTTGTTTTGTAATTATTTTTATCAAAGTTATCTATTCGTGTTTACATTTTGCACACAAACAAAATTGACCGATAATAAAATACATTAACACGATTCTGAATTAAGATCTCCTTATTAATACATTTATTCATTCACAATACATCCGCACATTAGTAAACCAAGGTCAGGTAAAAAATATTACGAACTACACAAAAGTTTTATAAAAATAAAAGAGGTGAATGATGTTTGTACCTTTCAATAAGCTTCCTCAGCGGTGATGGAATCTTCAAAAATAACACACACTACACAAACTAATTAGTATTTTAGTCATATGAGCACCGAAAGCACGTAAAAATGCACATGTACGAATCGATGGTTTTAATTTGTTTTCATTGTGTTTTTCTATAGAACCAAAGAAAATGCGTCCTTTGAACTACTCACTATAACCACGACATTATTCAACTCTTTCGTTTAGTTACATTTATCGATTGTCAAAACTATTCAAAAATAAAATATTATGTTTTCACATAAATGTATAATAGTAATACTATAGCAAGTAGGATCTATTTTACTATACGTATATTGTACCAAATTTTTTTGTTTGAACCTACCTGGAACTGAGAAATATTTTTGTTAAACATCAAATAAAATTGAATGCTCAGCTAACTAAACGTCACTAATATCTGTCAAAATGGCTTCGTTCAGAAAATCTCTATTTAATCAATTCTTTATTACCACAATCCTAGGGGTTGTCTTTGTCAGTAATGGCTTTTTAAAATATATTTTATTACATTAAGTTTGTTTCTCGGTTTTTATTGAGTTTTAAAGTTTTCGACAAACAAAAATATTTCCGAACTCATAAGGTTACTGTCATGTTAAACAAACTACTGAATGACATTTATTGAATAATCAGAAGGTAACCTAAAAGTTTCCAGAAATATTTTCAATTTTTGATTCGATTCTATATGATGAATACTGCTGTAGTCTGTAATATATTAAAATATACTGTAAACCGATGTTTACGAGCACAAAATGTTATCAAAGTTGCAGCTGTTCCAATTTTTAGACGAGATGTCCATACAACAAAACCTAATAATGACTTAATGGAATTCTTTGATATTAAAAAAAATTGGGGAGAAACAAATATCAGAGTTGGTAGAGGATGGAAATCGGATGAACTAAGGATAAAATCCAACTCAGATTTACATAAACTGTGGTATGTACTGTTGAAAGAGCGAAACATGTTATACACTATGGAGCATGAATGCAAACGACAGATGAGATTATTTCCCAATCCTGAAAGAATAGACAAAATCCAGGAATCTATGGATAACATAGAAACTGTTATAAGAGAGCGTAATGTGGCTTATTACAAATTGGAGACAGGGGAGACTGGAGAGCGCCCTGTGGAAGATGTTGTAAACTTGTTTGGTTTACTAGAAAAGTATGAAAAAAAAGAACACTTTATTCCTAAGTTTATGAACACACGATGGGTGAAACCGTACCTTGAGCATGGTTTTATAAATAGTGCCGCAGTTAAGAAATTTGTGAGACTTTACAAAGAGAAGCAGTACAATGTTGAAAGAAAGGCTCGGAACAGGGACTTCAATCAAGTACAACATCTACTGAAGCGGTTCCCCAACATGGACTTGGAAAACCTCAAAGCAGAATACCCCAATGTAGATATTGAGAAAGCTAAGCGCAGCAAGAAAGCAAGGGGACACTTTATGCCTAAATATTAATAAAATAAGAGTAGAGTAGTAACTGATAGTTTCATTTATTTATAATTAAGTACACAAATTGTAATACCTCAACATTGTCTTTTTCAGTAACACAATAACAGTATGGTGGGCTGGTGGGATAACATTTCAATAAAATTACACATAATAATAATTGACTTTGTTCTCAATCACACATCATGCTTTAATAATTTATAACTAGAATGTTTTGAAGTAAATAGGAATAAAAACTTTTTACCACTTCAATGACTTGTAGCTAATAAGGTGGTGAAGTGGCATACAAGCTTATGATCCTCGTGGGATGCTATCATATCCTAAACATCTAACAACAAAGTCACTCACAAATAGTAATCTCTGAAAAAACCTTATTTATTTGAAAATGAATTATTTATTACCAAGTAACCGGAACCTGTCTCGCATTAGAACAATAAGAAGCAAAAATATTAAAGCTTGCATTTGTCATTGAATTGTAAATATTATCATTTATTCTAGCATTACATAAATCTATCACTTTTAATATTAATCTATGAGGTAGTTTTTAAAGAAGCTCTAGAATGACAAATGGTCGAAACTAATAACCCATCTTAATTTAAATCTGTGGAATAAGAACAGTATTTCACAATAAAACTGTCAAAAATCGATAGGTAAGTTTTTTTTGATAGGCCGACACTTGACCCCTCTCTCTCCTGGTGGTAAGCTGTGATGCGGTCTACGATGGAGCATGTAGACCCATAGGCAACCTGTTCCCTTGGGCCTTGAAGACACCCAAGACCAGGAGACTTACTCTTGAATCCAATTCTTATCGATCGACATTGGTATTATGAAATTTCATACTCTCGAGATGCAACACCAGCACCCCTTGCATCCGTATTGCGTGGATATTAAATGAACTAAATGGTTTTGAGTTTGGCTTTATATTCCATACTCTGAATGCTATTTCAACAGCTACGGTAGGGGTTGTATAGTTTTGACATTGAATCAAGATTGAGATTTTATTGGATTGAAATTGCATTGACATTGAGATTGGTTTCAAGAGTAAGCGCCCAGGACACCCTTCAGGAAATCGGTATACCTGTGTTTATTATTAACTTTATTATTAGCTTTTGAATTGAGATATATACATACACCTTCTAGAATTTAGAGAAGTTATTGATTTCGTCTGTAAGGCAGCCTTCTTAGGGCCAATTTCTCAATCATCAGTTAACTCTTAACTGATTTTTAGTACCGTTTTCTTCAGCGCCAGATAAATTGTAATCTTTGAACATTCGACAATTCTTTCATACTAAAAACTATTAAATATCAATTTTGATGATTATCTCCAAGGCCCTTAGTAGAATTGTAAAAATTCAAACTTATTCCTCTGATAAAATTTAACTAGTGTTGGAAAAATCGGCCCTTAAAATATCAACCAGTTCAACATTTATTATTAATATCATTTACAAAAATAGAATAAATAACTGGAACAAAGAACATGGCTAATTTGTTATAGCCAGTACTAAAACTACTTCTCACCTACCTAGAATACCTAGTTATCTACTGACAATTACATTTCTAAATAGGATATTTGGTCCCCATAAACAAGCACATCAATTAATTCACCAGTTTTTACGTCAATCATGTAGAAGTTTAGTAAAAATGTTCAAGATATCAGGCATATCTCCACTGCTCTTCAAATCTTTGAACACTTTATATAATTCCTTCATAGACTTCATTATATCTTTGTACTTTTTGATGAATTCAGCAGTAACATTATATTTGCCATCTTGAAATGTAGTTGGGTTGTTTTGATTATCATTCTCTTTTATGGGAGTTTCATTCAATCTGTTCCACATTTCTTGCACAGCATGTACATCATAACTATTCAAAAAAGCTTCCAATGTCACATACAGGGTGTGGACAAAATGATTTAGGCTATCATCCAATTTCTTATCAACGAAAATTTCTGTATCTAGTTTGGCATAACCAATATTGTTGGCACTGCTAGCAGATTCAACATTGGCATTATGAGTAAAAAATTTCTTTGTTACAAAATTCAGAACTCCAGATATCTTAATAGGTTTTAAAAATAGTGGTCTACAAATAATCACTTCATTTTCATCTGGTGGAAATGCTGACCATTGTCTTTCTTTGAAAAAATTGATTAAAATGTTTGAAATGTAGTCATCTTGGATGGGATGTAATATCTTGATGTGGGTCATACCAATGAGATGTTTCATAAATTGTGGCTCAATTCTGTCCAAAATTCTGTTGATAGAGTCACATGGCATACCTGAAAAATATAAATACAGTTCTACTTCTGGGAAGAGAAAAATGTCGTGATTTTTTTGTTGATTAAACTAATAATTAACTGATAATTTTAATGAATATAGTTTGTGATTGACTAAATAGAGATAGTACAGAGTACAAACCTGTAATCAGTTTATGGAACTCAGTTGCAAATTGTTTGCAATATTTTCCAATATTTGGGTAATCACTGTTTGAGTTTGATTCACAAAAGTAAAATGTTTGAATCATTGCATTTAGCCACATCTGAAAAAGGCAAAGATTTTAAATATTTATCTACTAAAAAATCCACATACTCATTCAAATCACTAAATACAAACCATGGAATAAGGCTAGGGAGACATTTTAAATTTATACATTAAACTGTCAAACACCGAGCGGTGTGTGCGGTCACCGGTGACCGCAACTTATTGTTCTATAATTGTGTCTGTAATGACGGTACTCGAAGAGTTAATAATGAAAGCATTTAAAAACTATACCTATGTAAGTAGATACTGTTTGTTAAATTTTTTATTATACTTAGGGATATTGTTTTGTGAACTCTGAATAGTGGAAGATTAATTATCATGGATATGTCAGCACTTTACATATTACTCCATCTTTGTTGTTAGGCTTGGCCTGAGAAATTTTCAGAAGTGGATGTACAACAATACCTACAAATTTCATAGCACTTATATAAACTGAATAAAAAGAAAACTTACTGCTATTATCCTCAACATGTTGTCTGGGTATCTTAAATGATTAAGATGTACAAATAGCTTCATTATTTGCCTGCAGTTGCTAGTCACTGCACCGGTGTACACAGTATTTTCAGACCACAGAACAAATGCCAATAGTGGCTTATGTGACCTCATAATGTGAGTACCCAAGTTGTTGATATATCTGGAACAATAATAGATTAACTCGTTGAGTACCGTCATTATAGTCGCAATTAAAGAACAATAGGTTGCGGTCACCGGTGTCCTCGTGGTGTTTGACAGTTTAAAACTAAAATTTAGTTTACAAGTCATACATATATACATAAATTAACACCTGCTTCCTAAGAGTAAGCAGAGACTATGGAATGCCAAATGCTACAATTCTTACATACCTCTTTTGCTTTATCAACAGTCACACATCACATCACATCAGTCATATCACTTTCTACTTTCAAATATGAGCACCTCATAGATAAAGTATTGTGTAAGCAGGCTTGTACCTAAAAGCATGCTAACCATAAAGCTTCTGATTCAATACTGGGATTCTGAAGGCATAAAGTCGGTAGCGAGTATATGAGTTTCAAATAAGATAAAGGGGTCTCGGGTTTGATTCCCGGGTTGGGCAAAGTATTACTGGTTTTTTTTTTAGCAAGTAGCAACACGAAGTCTGGAATTGTAGCAAGTAGCAACACGAAGTCTGGAATTGTACCCAGTATATGGCAATAGGTTCACCCCTTATTACATGGGACTCATAACATAAATAGTGAAAAGTGCGTGTTACATTGTACAGTGGCATAATGTACAACCTCTGCCTACCCCTTCGGAGCTAAAGGTGTGATGTTATGTTACGTAAATAATTACCTTGAATGCCAAATGGCCAGATCATACTGCAATAATTCTATTACACTTTCAAGGACAGCCATCAGTCTTTCTATCCTTTGGTGTCTGTCTAGGCATTCATATATTAAAAACTTTTCATTTTCCCAATGAGCAGCACTTACTGTGTTCAACAAATGTAGGGGCACTTTACCTTGCTTGTCTACCAAGGGCCCATCCTTACTTTCAGCACTGATTTCGTCTTCTAGTCTATTCATACAATATTTAACTATACCTCTTCTACATTCAAATTGTGTTCTATTTGTAAAAGTCTTGTCTTTGGGACTCATAGGTGCTGTTAGGAAGTCTTTGTAACAAGATCTTAAGCTTTTAACATGGCAAGGGGGGTGTGTGCTGAAGTGTAAAGACAGTACATGTTGGGCTTTAATAATGACATCTAATAATGTGTGGTCATCATAATCGTCTTGATGGGCATTCTGGAATTAGACACTTCAAATTAAAACTTGTGACGTTGGTTTTTATTATCTATGTTATGTTATCTTTATAATTTGCCTTCTAAATCAAGTTTTAAGTACATTTCTACATTGTTCCCATAAGATTTAATTATTTGTGTTACTAAGAATATACATAATAACAAAATACTCACTAATATAATTTCAACTATATCTTGCAATACTGCTGGTGTTAAATATTTGTCACGAGTTATGTATATTCTGCACACATCCAAGGCTTCAAACCATGCTTTATTTTTAATTTCTATTGAGAATGATTGTTCAATATGGGGTGGCATTTGAGTGATGGCGACCTGGAACAATAATTATTATTTTTTAACTTAAAGGTAATTAATTAGCTATATTTACCACATAACTTCTAAAGCTTATTATTGTACTGATTTTAGGAAGAATATGTTGCTGTTCAAAACTTTACGACTTGATGGTTATCAGTTGTACAAGCCTTTGATCATGATACTGATCTAATAAGACATTATGACTTACTGCACTCTTATCATGATGTTTGCAACCACCATTGTCCAAACAATTAGGTAAATAAGTCTCTAAGAATCTGGTGTTATGGTCAGAGTAAGCCTTGCAAGACACTTGTTTACAGGCTTCCATGAAGTTCTGCTTCTTTTTAGCCTGTAAGTGTGCATCCTTATGATTTTCAGTCTTGATACGTTTTGCAAGTGATTCTTCAGGATAATTTTCCCGCTTTAAACTATTATCTATATCTTTTTCTTCTTTAGTGGGAGAATGTTTAACCTTTTTCTTTCTTGGACTCATTATTTTTTTCTCTGAAAAACACACTGCAAGTGCCCCAAGTCTAAATCTTGCAAACATGCAACATGGAACTGCGTCAGTATGCCTTAATTAAAGTTTTATCTGGCCGCTAGCAGCAGCCTTATTACTTATAAAGTTATAAGTTATTAAGTTATAAGATTGCGTTAGTATTATTATTTTATATTTGTTATCTCACTCACTCGCACTAATAAAAGCTCGTTTTCATTTGAAGATGAAGGAAGATTGACATTTGACAAGACAATGACAGTGACAATATTGACATTAGATCAAAATGACGTTTAGACGCAATCAAAGATTGAGTTTTGTTTTTGTTTTTCTTTTATATAATTTTAATCTTAAGTTGTATATATTTTAATAATAAATAAAATAATATATACAATTAATATTAACTATAACTAAATGAAAATATATACAACTTAAAATATAAATAACTATGAACTAAAATATTTACACCTTAAAAAAAGGTAATAATAAATAAATAAGCTATAACAAGGCATCAAAAAAAAAATTTTCCTCATCATTATCGTGAGGTAGGGTGCCCAAAAGACTGGCAGCATTACCACGTTGAATGGCAATGCTTAACCTTTGTCCAAGGTAGAAGCCAGCCCTTCGATCACCTGAAGTGTCAACCATCCTCTTTACAATATCTTTGTAAAGAAGATGTGCACTTGGGCCCCACGGCCCTAAAGTTTCAACCCCAAACGGTTCGAAAGCATAATTGCCAATCAGGCTATCATACTTTCGCCGTTTGAGGTTCTCGGCAGCAGCAGCGGCAGCACCGGCTCGACACGCTGAGTTTGGAAGATGGGATGGCGCCAGAGTATCAACGCAAGTGGCGTCCCATACTAAAGGCCTACCCATCTTCCAAGGGAATAATGACATACCGTCGGGTCTCTTGCCATCGTTGCGTACCAAGCCATTAGGTTCTAAAGTAGCTGGCACGCCAACGGAGACAAGAGCTCGACGAATTATGTCATTAATACTCGCGTGTCGAGCAAAACGACCCGCACTACGGCTACACGACAAGCAACGACAACGATGAGGTGAACAAAATGAAGCCCCAAGCCTTAAACAAATTGCAGCGCGGAATGTGGTGTCGTCCAACAAAGTACCTAAGTTAGACGAAGGCAAAGCAAGAAGCCATAACCCTGACTCCCACTCACCCACAGCCAAAAGGCGAGCTCGCTCTGCAGTTGAACAAGCGGAGTTCAATAGATTTTCGCTCACTTTCCTGCAGAGCGGCTCGTCCCATTGTCTCTGGGAGAGTGATTTGACGGGGGGGTCAATATTTGGGCAAGCGATTTTCCAAGCTTTCACAGCTTCCACTAAAAATGGTACATCAAAATTAACCAGTGATTGAGAAAGAATTTTCCTGGTTAATTCTTCAGTACCATGGGCGGAAGATATGAAAGCTGGTAGGCTTATACTGGAAATTTTACGGACGCCAAGCCCACCCATGCGGACAGGCAGAGTAGCTTGTGTCCAGGCTCGGTCGTCGAGAGCCACATTCAAAATTAAGGATAAAGTTTGTCTAATGCTTCGGTCAATTTTTTCTAAAAGAAGGGGTGCAGACCAGAGGTGGGTCGAGCGCAAAAAATACATAAATTTGGGACCAAAACAACAAAAACGAATAATAGTATAGGCCGAATGCATTCTAATGTGATACAGTCTTTCTGAAACGACAGAAAAATTTTGAATTTTTTCATCAATAAAACTTTGAAAAGAGTCCTCGAAGACGGGCGCACCTAGGAGGCGAAGCGAACATTTATCGACAACCGAGATATTAGGCGCAAAAGTAGTAAATTTTGATATGATCTGTCTGTCGGTAGAGTCATGTAAAAATATCTCACACTTGGAATAATTTAGGTCAAGGCCAATAGCATGAAGTTCGTTTTTTAAAAATTGGAAATCATTTAAAACTGTATCTGCATCGCCTCCCAGGGTACCGTCATCGAGGTACCACACATTAAATTTAGAATTTAGCTGTCGTATAATACGATTAATGGCCAGGCTAAAAATCACTGGCCCAAGGGGATCGCCTTGTTGACAGCCAACGGCTGATTCCAAAAGGTTGTCCTGATATAATAATTTTGTAGGGTGTCTATAACATTGCCAGAGAAAACTAAAAATTTGGGGTACTTCCTTTTTAACTTCTGTCAACAGAGTATCCCTATTGACCGAATTAAAAGCATTCTTAATGTCAACCTTCAGGATGATATCACCTTTTCTGGAATTCAGGTAGGTCGACAACGCATGCACGGCAGCCTCGCAGCCCCCTCTAGATCCATACCCGAGTTGAAGGGGCTGGAATTTTTCCGAAAGAAGATTATTATAAAATTTGCAACAAATCTTGGCTGCCATGCGACGATAAGTTGTTCCCACGGCAATGGGACGAATACCGCCATCTTTCTTGCGTAGGGCACATAGATTGGCCCCGTACAAAACGTCGACGACGGATTCGTGCACATTGCCGGAGAGCATAAGATTGATCAAAACCGTAAGCTCCTTCAGCAGCGTCACGCCGGACTCCCCGGCGCCTCGCTCGTCAGATCTTTGAGATGCTGCGGCGTCAAACCGTCGAGGCCTCCGGCAGAACCGCTCCGGAAGGAGCCTATGGCAGTGACCACTTGTCGACCTGTAACAGATAGGGTATGAATATCTGCTTCTGGAGGATCCGGAAAAGAGAGACCATCTACTGGGGCCGGGTGTTTGCTCTCCAGAGCTTTAAGTGTATCTGGAGAACATGGAGCCAGTACGTCATTGCTAAAAATAATTCTGGCTGCGCCGCTAATATCACCTTCACCTATTTTGGTCTCAACTAAATCAGCTAAAGTTTTGGTTGAGGCATAGCTGCAAGCCGGTAATTTTGGGTCGAATTGGGAAGCCGAAATGCAATTTTCTTTGATTTGTTTTGTTAAGGAATTTTGAAAAGCCAAATTCTTTTTAACATGTAATATTTGGTAAGGGAAGGTGAGGAGTTGTTCCCAGGCGCGTAACGAGTTCTCCTGTGCTGCCAGACGGACACAATTTGCTAACTGTTGCGCAACTAAAGGTCTGGCACCACGGGGAACTCGTTTAAGTACAGGGATAGATTTTTAAAATTTTGATAATCTTTTGCAAAAGGGATCTGTCGAAATAAGAGGAGTAGTATCGGTAACGGGGCTGAATGTACTTTGAGATTTGTGAACACGTCCAATGTGTACATTCAGCCCTCGCTTACCTTTAAAATAGCGAGCCTGGGAACATAGCGGGCATCTTTCCAAAGAAAGCTGCGACGCTGAAGGGTGACTACCGAATACACCACAGTCCGCACTCGCTGTTGTGCTTGACATAGACCAAAAAGATAATTCACCGAAAATTCACTTAATATACTAAATAAGAAAAAACTTACAGATAATTAAATATAAAAGTAAAGAAATAAAATAAAATAATAAAAAAGTCGACCGCTGGTCACACGCCGGCGACGTAAGGCGCCGCGCCACGCCGCCGTTGCGCCGCGCCGCGCCTCCACGCCGCCCATGTCCATAGTAAGCTAATACGCGTAGTGGTAGCTGTACTTATTGATCAAAATCCAAAACCAATAGATACTTAGTTGAAGTTGTGCTGCAAGAAATTGGGGCCACCAGTGCCTAACTCACTGCACTTTCTATTTTAAGACGACACAAAGATAGGTTCAAAGTATGCAACAGACAGGGCACTTGTATTTCGCCTTTAAATATTTTTTTATAATCACTATCACGACCCGATGTATATAATACACTTAATAATAAATTAAGTTGTATATATTTTAATTTAATAATAGCTAATTTTAATATTATTTAAGTTTTTATTGGAAATTTAATAAATGTGATTAGAAATTAAAAATCAAAGATTTTGATTGCCAGACTTATCTGTAGTGATGGGCAAAAACTAGATTAAAATATTGTTATTGTTATATTAATTCGTTTTTATTTTATTTTGGTGTATTATTTATTAAAAACCTCAGTTATATTTATGTGTTCCAGTTATTTAATCTGTTTGTTTGTATGGCACACATTGTGCCAGATATTACTTATTACCTATACTAAGATCTATCCTTCCAGACACACGGGCTTGCGGACGGCGAGCATGAGTAGCTCGCCGCCCGACCAGACCCGACCACACGGCGCGCGCGGAATGCAACGCGCCACTTAAGCCATCAGACTACCTCGGATGGGGCCCAATACCTACTGTTGATGCCGATACAGAGTCGTGAAAGACTTAACGGGTTGCCGGGACTACGGCTCGTTGTGCAGGAGTAGGAACGGGGTGGTTTTTAGTCAGTAAAAGCCTGACACTCCCTCCCAGGCGGGAGAAGGCACCAGTAGATTTTTCCCGCTTAAAAAAAATTCTTCCATACAAGTAAACTAACAACTTTGCTGTGGGTACAATGTTTTTATACCAACAGCAAAGTTTGGTACGAAAGTACCGATCATTCTAACGAAAATTGAAATTGATCCCTTACTTATTATAAAATTTAAACATGATTGTTATAAAAATTTTTTGGCTTATTGTATTTTGAGTTCTCCTCGCTGAGGAAATGACTATATCAATACATCGGCTTATTTCTCAACTAGGACATAACAGATTTTATAGTTACTGTTATGAGTTAACATACTTATTACAGTATTATGTACAGTCTGCCCAGTTACTTGCAGGGTTGCCAATTTGTGGGGAATTCCCCAAACTGCGGGGAATTTCAAGTTGGTTGGGGATTTATTGGGGATTGGCATTATGTGGGGAAAATGTGGGGATTTTGACTTCATATTCTCATCGAAAAATGTTTCATCGTTTATTATCGATGACAACATTTTTTGAATCATAAAGTATGAAGGTCCTTAAGTTGAAAGTATGGAAGATTTGAAAAAAGATTAAATTGTACCTCGTCCGGCTATTGTTTTGCATGAAAAACGCTGCGGGAGAATACCTGTTCTCAAACATAAAAATTGTTATTTCATTATTGGGAGAATACCTGTTCTCAAACATAAAAATTGTTATTTCATTATTGCTGGTATTGCCTTTATCAAATGCATCGAGTCGTTGAGAAGTCGAGCGCAAATTTAGTCTCCTTAAAAATTTAAAAACTGAAAATCGCAATAGATTGCAAGGGATTAAAAAACTGGCCGACAGTGTCAAGTTTAACCCTTCGAACTAATATATGGAAAAAAAGATAAAAACTAAATATTATTATTTAACTCACTCAGTAGTACGGAGTCTGGAAATGTGCCCGGTATATGGCAATAGGCTCACCCCCTATTACATGGGACTCATAACATAAATAGTGAAAAGTGGGTGTTACTTCTGTGTGCACCTCTGCCTACCCCTTCGGGGATAAAAGGCGTGATGTTATGTTATGTGTTATTTAATTCATTGATTATAGTATCATTTTATAAAAAAAACTTTTGAGGGGAATTTGTGGGGAATCAGCGGATCTTTATCCCCAAATTTGGGGAATTCGATCAGGATTTTTGGGGATTTTGATGAATTAGCTTTGGCAACCCTGGTTACTTGATATGTCCGCTGCAAAAGTCCGAAGCAGGTATGAAAATAAAGATTTATAAGTATGTAGCGACACTTTTTTTTTTTTAAGGGGGGAAAGTCATCGAATGACTGCTCCCGCCTGGGTGAGGCGGAAGGGAGTGTCAGACTCTTACTGACTAAAAACCACCCCGTTCCTTCTCCTGCACGTCGAGCCGGAGCCCCGGTTACCCGTTAGGTTCTCCGCGACTATGTAGCGACACTAACGTGATGCCATTCTTTCTGTAAATGTGTTCTCAAGTGCGTAGCTGCGCCTGCGACCCTATAGCGTTAGCACGCCAGTCGTCTCCCAGCTTTGGTGTTAACCAGTAATATTTTGTAATATTATAGATGAACAGTTTCGGCCGAAATTCATTAGAAGCATGTTACTTGAAATAATACGAAGTACCTCAGAGCAAGACAATTTCTTTACGTCAAAGCAGACAACCTAATGTTTTGCCGGTAACGAAACCATAGCTTGAATTTAAATCGGCCAACGCCATGTATCGAGCTATGGGACAACACAATAAATAGTAGCATGGCGTTGGCCGAGTGCATCTTTTATAAAAATTTCTACACTGAACAGTAATATTATAGATTAGTTGTGAATTGTGTATTTCTTAGAACAATATAAACACAAAGTTATACCTATTTTATTTTGGACTTTCATTGAACACACGAACTATTCTGGAGTCAAGTGAATTTAAATAAGAATACACACCACATTCTAAAAGTAGGAGACAGTGGATAACTGTGGTTGGCTCAGCAGTAAGCCAATGATTTACTGTCTTTTTATTTTCCTTGCCTGCATATCAAATAATTGGACTAACTGTAGGTGCCTAGACCATTTAAATTAGAAACATTGGATCCAGTATTGAGTGGTACCTACCTAGTTCATAACAGTTAATAATTTATCAAACCTTACCTTAGGTAAATTGAACATGCTTAAGTACCTACCTAAGAGTACATACGTTGTACAACCTCAAACCTAAAGTTGAACAGTTTATTATAGTTCTACCTCTATAGTCTCATGAAATAGGCAGAAACTATAGCACCACCTATTAAAATTTATCGTAGGTAGTCATATAAAAGTCTAAATTGTCATGTACTTCAGTCAATGTTAATAACCGCAAGATTGGTGCAGAGATTGAGAAACGACTGCAGCCCAACGTGTCATGGGACTCCATCCAGCGCATAAGGTTTTCAGACCGCGACTATGTAGTCTTATGAACAGTCACAAATAGTTTTAGGTTGTAAGTTTAATTTACATTATTTACTATTACTTAGGTATCTATTTAGCAACGCATGATTTCGAATATCTGTGCAGGGTATAGGAACCTACTTATTTAAATTGGAGTAAAAAAATCAAGGTTACTGTAGTATAACCAAAACAAACAATAGTTGAAACAAATCTACGCAATTTCATTGTAACGTTTGGCTGCGTACCCAGTGCCGAATATTGAAAATTATTGATTCATAGTTTGCCGCAACCGTAGTCTACAAGTTCACGATTGCATTTTATTCTTGCCGAGGTGACAGCTAGTATAAAACCACAACACTTGTGGCACAGGCATCAGTTCCGCAAGGATTATTGGGAGACCACTACGCTACAGACTCCAGAAAAATGGCTTTCGTATACAAGGTAGGCACCTGAAATTATTCAAATTTATTTTTAATTTACAAATATTTATTTTTATATAAAAATAAAACGTTTAGGTGTCATAGTTACTTAAATTAATTAATTATTAGCAATTGAATGCAATGAAACAATTAACGAATTTTTATTTAAAAGAGTGCATTTCATTAATTCAACTTAATTTTAAACTATCGCTCAAAATGTTTAATTGTAGGTAATATACATATCTACTTTTAAATTCAATTAGTTAAGTATACAATATGTATAATAGTTTCAGATTCTGAACATTTCATAACATACCTCACAGTATTTTTTAGACAAGAAATTATTTAAGTCAAATACAAGACAAATACAAACATCAAAATAAAAAATAAGTAAAAACAAATGTCTAACGCAAAATTATGTAAACCGTACAATGATAGGTATTATACATAAAGGGCAAGTATTTAATACAGTGCCGGATTAGCCACGATGCAAGAGTAACAAATGCTACGGGCCCCGCGGATTGGGGGGCCCCGCGCTCAAATAGGTATTTCGTAATAACACCACTTCAACAGCAAGACTTATGAAGAAAATGTTTTGTTTACAAAACTACTACCAACCTACATGTAATTTGATTTTTTTTCTTAACGAAATTAACGAAAAAAGACAAATAGTCGGTATTTTGTATGTGTAAGAAAAGGAAAGCGACTATTTGTTCGCTTTGTTGGTGCCATTGGCGGGCGAACCGAAACCCGATTTGAACGAATCAAAAATGAATTAATTAAGGAACACTATGGGCCAAGGACGTCTTAATCATTTCACAATGTTGAATATAGAGCATGACTTGCTTAAAGAAGTCGATATTGAAAGTGTAATCGCTAAATTTGCCCATAACAAATCCAGATAAGTTTATTTGTAACAGTTTTGTTTTATGTAATAATACTCTAAATGACAATGACCAAATTTGTATGGAGCGTGGTGCCTTTTTATTTTTCGCGGCAGTTTATTGGATGTGTGAAAACTGATGCAGAATAACATTACAAACAAAAAAATATATGGGGTCTTATATCAAAAACACAGTCCAAACCGAGTTAAATCAGTTCAAAGATGTGAAAATATTGCTATATTATTCCTGTTATTTTGTTGATGGTGACCGTACACAACGCATATTTCTTAATTTACTTGTCAGAAATATTTTGTAATAAATGTTTATAAACGATTTCAAGGAATATAGTAAAGCTTATAGTGGACTTCTTTTTAGGGTTCCGTACCTCAAATGGAAAAAACGGAACCCTTATAGGATCACTTTGTTGTCCGTCTGTCCGTCCGTCCGTCCATCTGTCAAGACTCTTTTTCTCAGGAACGCGTGGAGGTATGAAGCTTATATCAATTTATATCAATTACTCAGGTCTACTGTCCCTTGAAGCTGTGAAAAAATTAAACTTCTAAGCCAACGCAATCAAAAGATACAGCCGTTTATGCCGCCAATTTTCGACACTTGCAAGGGAATCAAAACCTACAGGGTGCTTCCCGTGAACTCAGAATCTTAAAATTTGGTACGAAGCAACGTCTTATAGCATAGATAAAGGAAAAATTACGAAAACCATAAATTTTTAGTTACATCACATAATATATTTTTTTTTAATAATTTTAAACTTACTACCCATTTCCTCATAAACGCGTAGAGGTATTAAATTGAAATTCATACCAAATACTCAGGTCTATAATACCTTTAAGCTGTAACAAAATCAAACTTCTATGTCAACGCAATCAAAAGAAACAGCAATTTAAGCTGCATATTTTGAAACTCGCAAGTACTCGCAAGGGAATCAAAACCTAAACGGTACTTCCAGTCGACCTAGAATCTTGAAATTTGGCATGAAGCAACGTTTTATAGCACACATAAAGGAAAAATTCCGAAAACCTTAAATTTTCAGTTACATTACAAAATATGTCGTAATGAACGAACTTTGTAAACCTTGCAGGTTTGTACGGAATCCTCGGTGCGCGAGTCCGACTCGCACTTATTTTTATAAGGCCACGGAATCATAACAGAGTCTTTAACTGGCCACTGCTCAAGTAAAAAAACATTTCGATTGCTTGGCTAGCGTGTTCACTTTATACCTATGTATACGGTTTATGGCCTATGACAGATTTTCATGTAAGTTTCAATACCCTCTCAGTCGAAAACCCGGAAAATACTTTACTGAGCCCTATCACGAAATGCTATGTTTGTCAGCTGCGGCGTCGGTAGCGCATTGAGTAGTGGCAATCGTCGAAACACGAAAAAAATGTTTTTCTGTCTACTTCTCCCGACCTACTCCCGATTAGTCACTAATTCAAGTACAATTAATACTCTAATCTAGAGCTAGCATAAGATTCTGTACAAAGATATCGTCATTCAGTCACAAAGTGTTGGACTATATTTCGACTGATCACATTATATGAAAAAAAAATATACGTTTATGCGAACTATAAAGTAGATGAGTCTCCCACCAGGTGTCAATGGCAAAACAAAATACACTTTATTAGATGTTCGCACGGCTACCACCGCTCAACCCACCACTGGTAACATAGCTGACGCTCATGAAGCTTCATGACACAACTCCTAGAAGTATCCCACAAGTTATCGACTGAGAGAAAATAGGTAATAAAAATTAGTGCCTGGCAATATGAATATATTGTGGTGTGATATGGTATTCCTGCGCCCGACGTACAGTTGCACGCAATTTAAAGTTTGGAATTGTGACAAAAATATGAATAACTAGCTACTTCCGCGCGGTTTCACACGCTCTGCTCGGCTCCTATTGGTCGTAGCGTGATGTTTTATAGCGTATAGCCATCCTCGATGAATGCACTATCCAACACAAAAAGAATTATTCAAATCAGACATGTAGTTACGGAGATTAGATTAGTTATTCAAACAAACAAACAAACTCATCCGCTTTATATAATAGTATATAAGATAATGGTATAAGATATAAGATATTAATAAAAAAAACCAAAGTAAAATGTTTGACTTCAGCTCCTTTCAACGCTCATAACTCAGTCCAGACTGAGATTTCCATACATGAGCCCTATGGGCTCACTTTCATATATGTATATGGGGACAATTTCGTTTGTGATATCATTCCAGACAATATCTTCCATAAATCATCGACTGACGCCAGAAAAAAGAAAGACACCAAATTTAGTCAATGCCCAAATGAGAACCGATAGCAAACCAAGGGCCCTTAGACAGAATTTGCTACAGGCCCCGCGTTGGCTTAATCCGGCACTGATTTAATACCAATGAACGTTAAATCAAACAAAAACTAACTAGATGCTGAATAATCAAGAAATATGAAGATGAATCAGTAACATGAAGAAATAACTTCCCTATTGATCGAAATACATTTTATTTAAAATAGGTAATAAATCATTCAAATTAAATCACCCAGTCTCATTAAAAAACTTATCGTAAGATATCTTGTTCTCACTTTCTTCGTGGTCGATTATTTTTCATTGTCACTGTTGAGTAACAACTTAATAGGGTACTGACCGTGAAGGTCGTCGCTTTTTGTCACCACTGAACTGGAAGTATTAACTCTCTCGATCGGATCTAACTGTAACTGACCAGATTTCTATTGTTGTTTTTGGATAACTGCGTTCTGTGACGTAGTTGCTGTTTTCATTTCTTCAAAAAATGCAGTGTTTTACTGCCTAATACTTGTACCTAATACTCATCTCTTTCAGCTTGTAACATCGATAGCATTAGCCACAATAGTGTTGGCAAATAAAGCTCCTGGAGGTTATTCATACAGTCGCTTCAGTGGACCCGTCAGTGGTCAAATCGTTGAAGTGCAAGTACCAGCTGCTGAAGGTATTCCAGCGCAGCAACACGCCGATTACGGATACGATCACAAAACTGGACAAATACATCCAGACACAGCTCAATACGCACATCTGAAGACTGTTGACTATGTTGTAAGTTTGTTAAGACTACATGACGATAAAGGCGAACGTGCTTGAATATACACGAAAGTACCATTGACAGGCTCTAATGCGCTAGTGGCGCCACTTAAAAATTCATAAATGCGAGGCCTTTTATAAAACTTGAGACAATAAATAAAAGTGAAACTTAATCATTCTGTATATTTTAGGCCAAACCAGACTACGCCTACTCATATGGTGTTGAAGATCCCCACACCGGTAATCTACAGAACCATAAAGAACATCGCGATGGAGACGTCGTCCAGGGTGAATATTCGCTCGTTGAACCCGATGGCTCTATCCGTCTTGTGAGATATACTGCCGACCCCAAGAATGGTTTCCAAGTAATTACATTTATTTTTGTCGTTTCTACATTAATTTGACTATGCGTGGCGCTAATGTGTTTATTGTTTCGTGTGCTTGCAGGCTACGGTGCATAAGAAATCAGGCGGTCAACCACAAAAGCTAGTTCATTACGGCCATCCAAAACAAGTAGAAGACGACTCCAGAGAATACTAGTCCTGTTACGTTCCTATAGTTTAGATTTTTATACTTTGTTAAATATTTATTAGTTCTTTTTGTTAAATAAAAAGAAACAATACAATCACGTTTATAATTTACAAACCCAAATACGTTCACATTACATTACAGTTCACTATGTCGTATCCCATGCTTCACTTATACAGGCCCTTCAACATTTCTGGTGTGATTGGAAGCACAACCGTATGCGTTCTCTCGCCGGCAATCATCTGTAGAGCTTGCAGGTATCTGAGCTGAAATAACCATTTTAGAGATATTGATTAAGTGTAAGGTGCTTAGGACGGTTACTGAACCATTTAATTAGTTCTTGTAGTATAACTCTTCAGTTATCTCTCGACTGGAGTAGCTAAACATGTTACACAAAAGATATTGAACAGATTTAACTCGTCGAGTACCGGTTTTGTAGACACAATTATATAGTAGGGGAGCCCATGATGCTAAATTGGGATTTACTTGAGCGTCCTTGGGACCTACTGGATTTTGAAGATATGCTGATAGAAAGAAGAAATGGTTTAGTGACAATTTCTTCCACCAGTGGGGGAAGGGGGAATCTACAGATCTTTGAAATTGTTAAGCGTAACTTTTGTTCTAGTGGTCGAGCGTGTCAGATATTGATAATGTACATGCTCCATGTGTATTTAATCATAAAAAACTCTTAATCAGCCAGTTTGCATGGTGGGGTTGAATGTTCTGGAGAGTACAAACGAGAACCCTTCAAAATCCCCCCACTCTTGCAAATCAAGTTGGAATGGGCAGATTTTTTAAACGCACTTCCTTTAGCACGGTATTGACCTACCTTCCCTTAATTTGACGAAACTGACTTTTTTTAGTCAGACTTTTTTTTTAATTTTCCGTCTCCCCCTTCTAATCAGATCGGATATATGTTGGGTATATTCAACATGACACTAGGTTTTCCCCATATGTTAATCTGACGCGCTCGAGTAACTACCGAAATCCCTTCATGGGCTCCCCTACTAATAGAACAATAGGTTGCGGTCACCGGTGACCGCTTGGTGTTTGACAGTTTAAACTAAAATCAAATGTTAAAATGATAGAAAATTGGATTTAACCAACCTGCATGCAATAAGGATTATCCATGAGCAAACTAGTAGCTTTTTGCAGATTCTTAGTAGATTCTATTTCAGCCTTCGCTACAATTATTTTAGCGTTTGCCAATCGCGACGACTCTGCTTCTGTAGCCATTGTTTTCTGTAACTGCAGTGGTAAGCTGATGTCTTTCCTGAAATTCAAAAGTTGGTGTTGCAGTATTAATTTATGTAGAGGTATTTTGGACGTTCACAAATAAGATGGACAAACGGATGGACGAACACACAATGTTCAGCCAGTTAATTTGGAAATTATTGGATGTCTTATAGCTAGTTATGATGATGACCATTGTGTGTTTAAAAGTATAAATGATTTTTTATGAACAACATGACTTTTTTTAGTTCTGTTTGTACTTACACCTCAAATCTCACAACCTTGACTCCCCAATTGGTGGTCAGATGCTTCATGTTACCAAAGACTTGGTAGCTGACTGCTGGTCGGTCGATTAGTATTTCTGACAGTTTACGAGTTCCAAGAGCATTTCGGAGGGTTGTAGCTGCTAAATATTGAGTAGCTACTCTGAGAAATAGAAATATCAATTATGTAGACTTATTTCTTATTTTTGTTGTCGGTCGTGGTTGTCGTGTCGGTCGTGTCTATCGTGTGTGTTGATCGTGCGGGTCGTCTGTCGTGTTGGTCGTGTCGTTCGTGTCGATAGTGTCGGTGGTGTCAGTCGTATCTGTCGTGTCAACCGTGTCGGTGGTGTCTACCATATCTGTCGTGTCGGTCGTGTTTATCGTATCGGTCGTGTCTGTCGTGTTTGTCTTGTTTGTCGTGTCGGTCGTGGTTGTTGTGGTTGTCGTGTCGGTCGTGTTTATCGTGTCGGTCGTGTTTATCGTGTCGGTCGTGGTTGTCGTGACCGTCGTGTATGTCGTGTCGGTTGTGGTTGTCGTGACGGTCGTGTATGTCGTGTCGGTTATTATGTTGTGCCTGTCGTGTCGATCGTGCGGGTCGTCTGTCGTGTCTGTCGTATCTGTAACTCGGTCGTGTCGTTCGTGTCGTTGTAGGTTTTAAAAGCTGTTCTATGTTCTTTCTCTGGCTTAAAACGAGCAACCACGTCTCTCGGCTCTATTGTCCAAAATTGCCACAGCGTAAGCAAGACCAATAATATAAGAAGTTATATTAATAGTTTTTCACATATCCGGTCAAAATTATCTAAAGGAAAAGTGAATTGATTCTGATGAGATTGGAATTAACCTTGAAAAAGACTAATTAAAACATCAAATTTCTGCCAGAAGTTATTATTATACGCGTACGAACTCGCGGGGAACAGCTTGTTAGTTATACAAGGAAAACTTTCTTACTTATAATCGGCAATGTTGACAACCGCCCAAATTGGGTCTTCAATTTTGTAGTAAACTACTGCATCCACCGCAACAGTCAAAGCGTCTTTAGTTAAAGCCTTAAATGACAATATCGGATCATCAACAGCCCGTTAAAGTAAACTGCCGGACAATGAACCTCCTCTACATAAAAGGGTTTGCGATAGTTCCACGTCTATCAGGTTTATAAAAGACAGTTGCTGCCCGGTCATTGTTAACTATGTAGTCTCTTATTCTGATCCTACTACATCTTTTAAATATCACGTAGATGAAGCCGCGGGATACTATTAGCTTTCTTAGTTGTAATCATGATACTAATGATGATATTAAATCCTGTACGAATATTAGAACACGTAGGTAATCATAAAATGGCTCCCTGACAAGAAAAAATATTAAGAGTAATAAAGACACAAATACAATAACACAATGTTCTTACTTACCTCTTGAGGTGGTACAGCATAACAAATAATTCTCAAGTCAACATACTTGATGGTATCCACACATGGTAGGTATTGGATAAGTCCAGGCCCGTATGCTTTGTTTTTACGCAATTTTCCATTCCGTAAAATAACTGCTCGTTCAAATTGACGAACTACCTATAGGTAAGTAAAGGGAAAAGGATAAAAACCACTGAATCTCTTCTATGTACTTAATTCAATAATACTAACGAATAAATAAACTTACCACAAATATAGTAAACAAAGATATCGGAAATGCTACTAATACGAACAGTAGTGATATTATTACAAGACATTTTTCAATAAATTTGTCATGATCTGAAAACAAAAAAAAAATACTTCATCTGTTCTGTTTTTTGAGGTCACTCGATGAGGAAAATATAATACAAATGTATCTCTTCTTCATCTATACTAATTTCATTAAGATATAAATGGTTGATTAGTATGTTTTCTCCTAATTTTCATTTTATCCTGTTTAAACTAATCATTGATAAGATTGCGTTAATTTGCACACCAATAGTTAAGAAACACAAGTTCATCATATTTGAATTCATTTTTACTACCTTTTTCCTTCTTATTATACCTAGTTTATCTACGAAACATTGCTAGGAACCTGTTGGGAATCATTATTATCTATTTTATAGTATGTATTGATAATATATTTACATATTTTATTGCCCCTGGATGTATTGAAATTATAGCCTTCTTGAAATATGTTCGGAGACCGAAGAAGCTCTTTTTCTAAATCAACATCGTCCCTTCCTTTTTTATCGTCAGTTAATTGCAATTTGGAAGATTTTGTACTAGACATTTTGAATTTTATACAATTTGCACGTATTTATGTAGTTACTGATGCGTATCTTGAAAATGTCATCATGACATTGATTATCTGATAAAATTATTTACCTGTCATTATTTTTTATTTTGTAAAAAGGATTTTTTGAATAGAAATTGTAAGGTTAGTAACGGATGTTTTTTTGAGTATGTCCCCGGGCCCCGGTATTTTTTTTTAATGGGACAAGCCCGCCACAACATCCCAAAACCGCTGCAACTTCTGTAAGCCAGGATCTACAGTAGATACAACCATGAAAACACCGGAACACTGAAGTCCAGCGCGTCCCAGGGACATGGATAACTGTTTTGGTTCCCGCAACGAAGAGAATCGGAGGATTATAAGAGGAGAAGAAGAAAACACTATGGTTTCCACTTTACGGACCCCGGTATCACTACGTTGTTGTCATTAAAGAATTCAAAACATATTATGTAGGTACCCTTCCATCGGTGTTACCCCAAGCGGATTTCTTTTAATCTTTCCTGGAAAAAGGCTAATTATAATATTGGAGCTGCACCTTGACAGTACCTACCTTATTTTTTGTACAATTATTAACTTGTGAATATCAGATATTACCCGCTTTACTGTGCCTTGATTATTTTTTGTTTTTATTTCCAAAGAATTTTTGTTCATTTAGGTATAATAAACAGGCATAGCTTAAGTCGCTCCTTAATAGTTATCTTTCTGTTGATGCAAGATTTTTCAAAATCAGATCAGTATTTCTGCAGACTAAATCCTACAAACAAACAAAGTCAGATGCTTGTACTCCTCTACCATATAGATAATATTCTTACCGGGTGTAACTAAAGGAAGGTCCATTGGGAAAGGAAAAAATATTGTTGCTGAATTATTTGACGCAATTGCGTTCAATGTTTGTAAATAACGGAGCTGCAATTAGAAAAGGAGCAGATGAATTTTAAACATTTTTACTTTGCTAATAGGGTACAAAACAAAGTAGTTAGTTAATCGTCATCATAAAGAATCGTTTCAGAATTGATTCTTATTTTTACCAGCATTATATGTGGATTCTCCATCATCATTTGAGAAGCTTCCTTTAAATTCTCAGCTGCTTTTATTTCACCTTCGGATTCTATTACTTTAGCTTTAGCTACACGTGTACCCTCAGCCTCAGCAGCCATGGCTTTTTGGAGTTCAAAAGGCAAAAATACGTCTTTTCTGGAATTATTAGGTATAACAAAAATAATAGTATTTATAAAAACAAAACTAATTAAGTCATTGAAAAAGTATATTAATATTATCGAGATGGATGAAGTTAATATGACGAAAATTATTTCTACTGAATCTCAAAAATTACTTTTCAATTCACATTATCGTGCAATTTATAATAAGTATAAAGGTAATTTGTAGTAAATTTGTTTTTTTATGGCATAAGCCGGACCAGACGGATCACCTGATGGTAAGCAATAATCGGCGTCGCCCATGGCTACCTGAAACACCAGAGGCGTTACAAGTGCGTTACCAGCCTTTTGGGGATTAGGATTTTGAGGATCGTTGGGGATTCAGGGATTGGGGAGATTGGGGAAGGGGAGGGTAATTGGGTCTCCGGTAACCTCACTCACACGACGAAACACAACGCAAGCGTCGCTTCACTCCGGTTTTCTATGAGTCCGTGGTATCACTCCGGTCAAGCCGGCCCATTCGTGCCGAAGCATGGCTCTCCTACACTTGAGAACATTATATAGTGAAGTGAAAAAATAAGGAAATAATACATTTCAACTCTTTCAATAACAACTCCCCATCTGGAAGTGGTCTTGTCAATGTGTGTTCTGCATTTAAAACTGATGCTCTCTCGACGTGTTAGAAGATTATACAGAGAGTGTTGACCAAGTATATTCCTTAATGTCGCAACTGTAATTAATTCTGTTGCATATCTGCAATCGAAAAAGGTCTTAAGTGCTAACAAAATTAAATACATGACATTCCATTTACATTCTATGTTATAAGATATTACTGATTATTCTGAATGTTCAATAAACAATGAAGTGGTTTTTGTATGTGAAAATAGACGATGGCATCAACTGTTACGGTGACAGAGTCTTTTGTTAGAATCTGAAACAAATATATGTTCGATTTATTTCTTAATTCCACGACACACATAGATAAAACCAATTTTCGCTAATATGTAGGTAGTCTCCCAATGCCGCATAAAAGGGGCGAGATACAGAGATATACAGAAATCCAACTGAGACAAAAGATATTACTATGCAGTTCTATCTGTATTCAAATCTGATAATATATACCTCTATAGTAGGTATCAATAACATAACTTACGAATTACTTCATGCGACATCGACCTTTAACCGATTTGATTCAGACTTGGTGTTGACCTCAACCTCTCCACTGAAATAGTTCTAATTGAAACCGCTTTCGAAGTTCACCGATAATAGACAAATAAACAGAACATTGCACAACTAACTTCATGGAATACGAACTGATTTTACTATATGGAACGTTTTAAGATTACCTACATACTGAGTAATTTATTTGGATAAATTAACATACTGAAACTGACCTGAGTAAATATGTCGACTTTCGTCAAAAGAAAGAAAACAAATATTTCTGACAGACAAAATGGAGTGAAAATGTGCCTACAGTTAGCTGTAGGCAAATTTAAAATGCAAATAAGTAACCCTGCAAACATTAGACCACTTGTGCGCACGCGACCAAGGGCAAGAAGGTAATAAAACTTTATGCAGGTAAACATGTGAAAGAAAGAAATAATTAGTTAATTACTTCTTGTGGCGGGAGATTAAAAGATTGAGTTCTTAAATCCATCATTTGGATGTCATCTGTGCAAGGGATCATCCATATTATTCCAGGACCAGCTGGTGAGTCTTTACGAATCCTTCCGAATCGCATAATTACAGCTCTTTTATATTGTTTTACCACCTAAAGGAATAAAAACATTTTTACGTATTTGGACATATAATAAAATAAATACGAGCGCCTAAAAAACACCTACTGTGTAGATAGGTACATGATTTGTTTATAATTAAAGTCGTACTATGCATTTGTGCTTTTGTTGTTTTTTTGTTGAACAATTTTGGTTAACAAAATCATAAATTATAATTATATTGTCCATTTACTTACCCTAAAACATATTAATAGCGTAATAGGAAACAATATTATTGTTAATATAGCCAAAATCCGAAAAAATATTTCCTTGCGAGATTCTTTTGAATATTCTGAAATCGAGATGTAGGTATAGACAAATTATATTATGCATTCCGTAAAAAAATATAACTTAGGTAATGGTCATAGGTATAATCCATAATAAAATTGTAAACAGTTTAATAATGTTAGGTATCTATTAGGGTTTTAATAAATAACTTTGTTTAAAACTTGTGGCACCGCCTTCTAATCTATCAGTACGTATGACCAATATAGCTATTTTTTGCTTTATAGTTTTTACTTTTCGTTTGATTTTAGTCGGCTTTTTTAACGCATAGCCCTTGATAGTCCACTGCTACTGCTAGACTACGGCGAATCTGTGGACTATGGATCCAAATAGAGCTAATTTATTTTGATATATTTATAGGATAATAGTTACTGTTTATTTCAGCCGTCCCTGTTCTTATTTGTTCTGATGGCGACTCCTCTGGTTGCAGGTTGGGTGAACTCATCGTTGAGGGGATCAAACGAAACAGAAATTTTCCAAAAAATATTAGGTAACTGACAACTGATGTAAACAACGATTTAGGTAATATCTGTCATTGATATGTCACTCTCCGAAAGTTGCATTCAAAATAGGTAAGAAATGAAAGAAGTATGCACTTAATAATTTAATAACAATTTGACTAGAATTATTTTTATTTACTGCAAACAATACATTGTCTACAAGTTGATTTGTTGCTGTGAACTTGGTCCAGGTCCTCCCAGGAATGTCTTTAGGAAATCCATCGGAAAGGGAAATATTATTGTCGAATTCTTTTCGGCTGATATCGAACTGAGTGACTGGAGGTACCGCAACTAAAATTGAGAAACATAACATCATAACATCACGCCTTTTTATCCCCGAAGGGGTAGGCAGAGGTGCACACAGAAAGTAACACCCACTTTTCACTATTTATGTTATGAGTCCCATGTAATAGGGGGTGAGCCTATTGCCATATACCGGGCACATTTCCAGCCTCCGTGCTACTACTGAGAATTTTTTAAAAAAACCCAGTAATACTTTTCCCGACCCGGGAATCGAACCCGAGACCCCTTGCCCGGCAGTCGCACTCGCGACCACTCGGCCAACGAGGCAGTCAGGCAGTCGAGGCAGTCAGTCAGTAAAATTGAGAAAAAAAGTATAAATACAACGTTATGGACGAGGATATCATAAAGTTTCCAATAATTAACATTACTTTTACATTATCATATTGATAACATAATGACTATGATGAAAAAACATTTTAATGTGGCTAACTACAGGATGTGATAGGCAAAATAGGCTTCCTCTAATTTTTAATAAATGATTTTTCCGACCGGTCCATTGAAAGCAAAAAAGATTTTATGTTTACCTGTAATGCCATTGGATTATCAATCATAACAAGAGAGGCTTCTTTCAACGCTTTGGATGCTTTGATTTCTCCTTCAGCTGCTATAATCTTGGCTCGAGCTTCACGGTCGGCCTCGGCTTCAGCAGCCATTGCTCTTTGAAGTTGCACTGGTAATCGTACATCTTTTCTGAAATCATTGATGCAAAAATATCCTTCAAGGTTTCTACGGAAAATTACATGTCTTGTGAAATATATGTTGACTATTGTAGCTGTACATATACAATAAAGCTTTAAAAGTGCAAATGCTAGTCTAACTTTATTGAGACCAGGCTTGATGAAATGAAATATAGTAAAGTGCTAATTATCATCCTCAGTCATGAGAATAGCTCCTAAGTGAGACAAAATGAAGAGACAGGAAATGAAAGTCAGTATTTGAGACATATCTATTACTCCTTGAAAAGAGAAAATTGGATTGGAGACACGATGATATTTGGAACGTACTTGATTTGGGAAGATGGTGTATCGGGAACTTACTTGGTTTGGGAAGATGGTGTTTGGGGCAAAAACATGGATGTATCCAAATTCTCATTTAAAGGAGAAATATATATGTCGCCGGTGTGATTCAGTGAAAAGGTATTCAAATACTGGCTTACATTTCGACCCTCTCCACTTCAACTCCCCAAGGATCAGTGGCTTCATCAAGGCTGGCTTGCATCATGTGACTTATAGCTTCTCTGTCGGATAGCAGCTGTGCCAAGTCGCGCATGCCGAGTACATTTCGAAGTGTTGTTGCAGCTAGCAAACGCGTTGATGCACTGGAAAGAGAAACAATTACGTAGGTGTAAAAAGGTAAGATTGTCTCGTTGGCCAAGTGGTCGCAAATGCGACTGCTGGGCAAGGGGTCTCGGGTTCGACTCCGGGGTCGGGCAAAGTAGTACGGGGATTTTTAAAATTCTCAGTAATATGATCACCTTCCATTACATGGAACTCATAACATAAATAGTAAAAGTTGGGTGTTATATTATACAGTGGCATTACGTACCTACGTAGATACGTACGTAGAGTATGTATATAATGTGCAGGAAGGTGAAGGCAGAGGCTTCACCTTCAGGGATAAAAGGCGTGAAGTTATGTTAAAAAGGTAAAATAAAAAAGGATAGACAGAAAAGTCTCGACTAATTTAGAAAAAATCGATTTGTATAAACTGTAACAATACCTACAAATCTATAAAAATCATCTACAAATATCTACAGATATCATATTTTGAACTATTTACTCGTGGTAGCTTTCGAAATGTTCCATTTGCCTTAACCGTTTTTTGGTAAGATGATTATAGCAAAAGCAGTACCTGTAGTCAGCAACTCGAACAACTGCGTTCAAAGGTTCTTTGATGCGGTAGTAGACGACGGCATCCACTGCTACCGTTACGGAATCTCGTGTCAGCACCTGAAACCATTTTATTTTAGATAAGTCTTACTAAAATAATAATTCTTATACTGAATTAACTAAAAATCGCGGGTTACTCACGTGAATATATTGAGAAAAGCTCTACTAGTTTCGAACCACAGAGGGGGTCTGAATAGTCTGCGCGACATCGCCGCGACCGCGCACTCTGCTTATGAGGAAGAACCCCTCTGGTTCGAGACTAGTAGAGCTTTTCTCAGTATATTTACGTGAATAACCCGCGATTTTTAGTTAATTTAGTATATCTCACGATAGTTATTATGAAAACATCTTACATTGAAGCAGCGAACTATATTTGGACTCAGACACAGTGCGCCCCATTTCCAAAGGAACACACAAACAATAAATAATGTAACTAATTGTTCATAAAACTAAATAACCGTATTTAACTAAAATGAGAAGATGTAATTGTAACTGTGTGCTTGCTACTTGCGCGATGACATTTGCCAAGTTCAAATGTCGTGGGAAGAAGCCGCTCTCTAAGCGACATCACGACACGACTTCTGATTAATTTTATTAAAACATCGTCTTAAACGAAATTAATTCGTATAGTGATATAATACCCATATAATGACTATATAATATTATCAACGACTATTACATGGGACACCATACTTAAAGGTGAAGTAGGTTGTTGCATTGTATGTACGTCTGCCTTTGTCCACTGGTCCGGGGATAATTCCGGATTTTTAACTAAGTTATACTGTACTAAGGTCGAAAACCTTTTGGACTAAGATAAATCAACTTAAGACCTTTCATAAACAGTCAACATCTAAATATGTTCATTATCTCACTATCATGGTGGTAATTGTTCTAACAGCTAATTTCCAAAGGTTTAAAATTACTATTGGATGACGACAGGCTTGACAATTAACAATATACTAGTCCTAACTGGTACTGAAACATCAGCACGTATTTTATCTTGTTGTAGGTATAATAAAACAATACTTAGATCAGAGGATGCTACAATGTCATTTCTTACCATAAATGCTGAAGTGACGTCGCATTTCAAATCAATATATCTCGAAACTATTCGTTTCCGTAAGAAAATAAAGGTAAGTAACATAAATACTACGGACATTCAAAATTAGTCGCTACCCGTGGCTAATTGAAGATGAATCACAATGCTCTGTGCAATCTCAGAGCAAGGCCAGTCATAAAATGCAATTTATGTAAGCAAATTCAAACCTCAGACGATGCAGGCATGTAACGGTGCATTCAAGTGTTCAGTATTGCGTTCTACACTCTTTTATTAAAAGTATTTATAAGTTACTTAATACTAACGTAAGTCTAAGTGGTAGCAAAAAACTAAGTATTATTATGTTACATATAAAAACTGCGGAAAAACGTAATGGCCTAGAAGTTAGATCTTTTTTGTTAACTGTGTATTATATAAATTGAAGAGTAAGGCTGTAAAATAATATATTACTAGCCCGTTTTAGCTATGTTGCCCGCGACTTCAGCTGCGTAGAATAATATTCCTGTTTTATCCCATGAGAGCATTTAATCGGGATAAAGAGTATCCCATTACCTAAGTCTTCCCATACCCTGCCTGTACACCATTTTTTCATATAATTTGAATCATCAAATTTCATCAAAATTTGTTCTATAGTTTCAGCGTGATTGACGGACAAACATTCAAACATCCAAATAAACTTTCTTATTTAGAGTATTAGTGTGATTAAAAGTATTATTTAACGCATGTTTATTAAACAACTCAATAATTACTAATGACTGCCTCGTTGGCCGAGTGGTCGCAATTGCGGACTGCCGGGCAAGGAGTCTCGGGTTCGATTCCCGGGTCGGGCAAAGTACTGTAGCCGGTATATGGCAATAGGCTCACCCCCTATTACATGGGAGTTATAAGTATAACATAAATAGTGAAAAGTGGGTGTTACCACTGTATAATGTGCACCTCTGCCTACTCCTTTGAGGATATATAGCGTGATGTTATGTTCAATAATTACGTATATGGTTGATAAAACTCTAGTTATAATGGTCTGTCAACTTGTAAATCCTAATTAACTCATGTTACGCTTAGTCGGGTCTAATTCAGTTTCACAATAATCTGCGGTTCACAGATACTTTGTGCAGTTCACAGATTTTGATATCTAAACTGTGGATCAAGGAACATTGTTACAGCAGCATATGATCACGTCCAAGTAGAATGTTACATGCCCTAATTCTATCATTACCCGTCTAATCGTCGTTAATTTATCCGGCAAACAAAACGTATTCAGGTCAAACGGGCCGTCTGTTCTCGGCAGAACAATGGACAGGTTAAAATAAACTGACTCGCAACCTTCATGATATTGACCATAATTATATTTACATACGGACTGCTCTGGGTGTTACCATATTCCGATCGGGATTCGATTGACTTACTTCTGACTAGTTCTAAGTATTCAATAATACGTAGTTTTTAATCCAAAAATGTACTGTAATTTTAAAAGTAGTGTAACAGTTGTACCTTCTTATGAACTACATCTACACGATGCTTTTCATTAAAAAGAGTGTATTTTTTATTTCATTCATTGCCAATCATAATGGACTATGGGTTATGTGATATTGACAATATATTTTTACAGAAAGAAATTCGAATACATATCCTTGTAAGGTTTTTTATGTCATTCTTACACTGAAATTGATTATTAAACAATAATTAAATTAAGTAAAAACGCGGGTTACTCACGTGAATATACTGAGAAAAGCTCTACTAGTTTCGAATCACAGAGGGGTTCTTCAGTGAGCTGCGCGACGTCGCCGCGACCGCGCACGCTGCTCACGAGGAAGAAGAGGCGTTTTTACTTAATTTAGTATGTCTCACGATAGTTATTATAATAATTAAATTATACTCGACGTAATGCTAAAAATATGGAAATCCTATGAAATCTTACGTGTGGCAGTCAGTTTACTCGATATATGAAGTGCAAACAAACGGTGTTGATTGCATGGTATCATAACAACTGAGAATTATGATGACGATTGAAACGAGCCAGAACGTATACAAAGGATATAGTGCTTATTGGTAGATAATTCAAGAGAAGAGAATGGCTACATACGTATGTACCTGTATTAATTATATAAGTAGGCCATAATTATCATCTTTCAGGTAGATATTATGTTTTGTGTGTCTAGAGCCTCCAACAACTGTGTAGTGAACTCGCTAGAAAAAGCCTACTCATTGAAGACTGGATACTTATGACGTCGGTCTAACTATACTAGACGGTGTGGTGTTATGAATAATTATTTCATAAACTTTGTTTAACAACTCCGACTTTAATCCCCTGTTTTTTAAAGTCGGTTAATTAATATACTAAAACCTACTCCTAAGTGTAACGAACCCTTTTCTGAGTGGCATCAAAATCGGTTCAGCCAGTCGCGAGATAATCGCGCACAACAATACATACATACAGGTTAAATTAGGAACTTCTAGAGGTATTTTTGAAGTCGTTTAAAATCACTATCATTTGCATCAATCGATAAAATTCTTAAAACCGTACTTAACTTTTCGTTCTATCAAACTCAAAGTCAAAGACAAAATCATTTATTTCAATTAGACGAGGAAGGCACTTTTGAACGTTAACAAAAAAATAAATAAAATGAAGCTATTTGGTATTCCTTCTGTAGTTAATTGAAAAACCTTACAAACAAGTTGGTTGTAGAACATCTACAGCGCATTGCGTCACATTCGCAGTATGTAAGTCTCTATCTACCATTACTCTTCAATAACAACGTAAAATACAATAAAAAAGCCACGTGGCCGATACAATACAGCTCTGGTACCAATGCTGGTATTGAAAATCGTTAACCTAGTTGTTTTTGACCATTCAGATGACTACAATTAATTGATGTGGCTGTAAACTATCAATCAAAGTTTTACGACATATAAAACAACGTTACTCGTAAACCAATTGTCTGGGAATCGGCCTAGTCGTTATTTGTGGAAGGTGATGATACGTTGCGATTTTGGGTGTTTCTGTACTAGTTCTTATGATATATGGCAATAGGCTCACCCCCTATTACATGGGGCTCATAACATAAATAGTGAAAAGTGGGCGTTACATTGCACAGTCGCACTAACTGCCATAATGTGCATCTCTACTTATCCCTTCGGGGATAAAAGGCGAGATGTTATGTGTATGTTCTTCTGTTTATCAAGTCATCCCAAAGATAGTAATTTTATACATTACCTAAACTGCATTGATATAATGACGAAAAATGTTTTCAAATTGATTAGGTCCTAATCCTTACAAAAAATTATGCTAAAGTATAAATTGTTTAAGTTTGTTTGTAATAAAAGGTCTAAAGTTGTTTGTTTGTTTTATAGGATAAAAGGTCTAGGTCTAGAGTAACGTGATTTGCAAAATTTTTGAGTTCGGTAAAACCTTCTTCAATAAGTAAAGTCGACATTGAGTCGATATCTTTAGTGGAATTCACATCAATATTTTATATTATTTACAGTCTAAACAGAAATAGGTATCTTTTGATATGACCATAATTACGATAAGTAATTCCTAATTCATTTATAAGTTGTTTACACAAAAAATACATAAAATATCAACCACGAGATGGCTGAAATTCTTCATTACACAGATAGATCGTAAATGAACAGTAAAAATTGATTTTAGCGCGTCTGTTCCGAATTATTGGTGGCGCTGTCTTGGTCAAGTATTTTGAAATGACTCGTAACATTCGACTGACGTCTTTACTGATCTGATTAGGATCAGGAGCTAGGCCAATATTTTTCTCAGTATCTTCATACCTCATATTCTTTGTATGGTGATCGGCAGGATACTCGGTGTACGTACGTATGTATGTAGCACAATTAATTAAATAAAATTGTCATCATTGAAAAGGTCTGTTTTATGTAAAGGCCTTAATATAAGTTGCTTTTTCATTGAAATTTGAAACAACAGAAGACGGAACAAAATGACGTATGTATGTAGAGGTATGTATTTTCTTAGTATGATCACACGTATATTTTTTTACAGAGTATCTGCATTGGCCATTAATATCAGTATTGTCTGATAATCATAGTTTATCATCTCTTGTTTTGGTTGTTTCCTTTTTAACCCTTTGAGTACCATCATTATAGACACAATTAAAGAACAAAAGGTTGCGGTCACCGTTGTCCTTGCGGTGTTTGACAGTTTAATTATGAAGTCTTTGAAATAATTGGACCAGATTAAGTAAGTATCGATTTAAAACAGACTTGGAATTCAAACCAACAGACTTTCTAACTAAAGATTTTACTTCTTAATAGGTAGCCTCTCTGAAAAATGCAAAGAATTCCCCTCAATCAAGTAAGGAGACAGATTTATAGTAAATATTTTTGGCAGTTATCTTTATTTAGGAGATAAACGGCGATAATTGTCTAAATATTATAGAAAGATGTGCATTCTAAATAAATACTATACTAATTAAAGTTCTCGTATGTTTATTTTACTATTTAAAGTTCTCGTATGTTTATTTTTATACCAAAAGTCGTTGACCGAATGTTGCATATGTGAGATTTTATATCCAGATCGAAACATGTGGTAAAACATTGCTAATGGGATATATATCAATACTAGAAAACCAGACTTTACAATCCCGCTCGTCAACAATACTTTAATTGCAAAATTCAGCTTTATTGCAAAGGAATAACGACGATGTTGAAGTTCAATAAAATTGTAAAATAAAAAGTATACTTAACATTTTGCTCTGTAGGTTAGATAACGCCTAATAACCTGGCCTAATAATAGACTTGGGTTAACACCTATACTTCATCAAATGTTTAAATGTCTAGTCTAGTCGGTGGATAATACGATAAATGTATAATAATTTAAAGAGAGTTTCTTTACGTGAATTTAATAATATTAGATATATCTAAGATCTATGATTATTTAGTTATTAACTAAAAATCGCTGGTTACTCACGTGAATGTACTGAGAAGAGCTCTACTAGTTTCGAACTACAGAGGGGTTCTTCCTCATGAGCAGCATGCGCGGTCGCGGCGATGTAGCGCAGACCGCGATTTTTAGTTAATTTACCATGTCTCACGATAGTTATTATAAAAACATTAGATATTCGTTCATAAAAAAATTCAACTCTCCAAATTCCAGTTGCATTATATATGTTAAGTATGTTGCTTGAAAAGAATAAACTAAGAAAGTAAATAAATATTTCATATAAATAACATATGGACCCGGGTACGTCCTAAAACTGCGACCAGACACCGAGGAATGGGGAGCAGCATTCTACAAATCTATCGGTGACCTAACTGCGCTCGCCAACCCGCCTGCCAAGCGTGGCGAGTATTGGCAAATCCCCCCCCATGGACTGCTCAGATAAAACTAGGCCCCCAGTCTCCGGCAGTCCCGCCGTTCCTGGCTACCGTGGTAGCGGTCAGGCTAACGGCGGGACACGGGGTGCTAAGAATCCCCGGAGGTGGAGAAAAGGCTACCACCCCCGACGACGACTGGCCCTGGTAACACACAATGTTCGCACTTTGAGGACAGACGAGAAGATTGTTGAGCTGGAAGAGGAATTGGGTAGGTTGCACTGGAGTATTGTGGGGTTGTCAGAAGTCCGGCGAGAGGGCGAGGACACGATGACCCTAGGGTCCGGCAACCTATTCTACTACCGGGAGGGCGACCAACTGTTCCAAGGTGGTGTCGGGTTTCTCGTCCACAGGTCCCTCGTCAACAACATTGTTACCATCGGAAGTGTGTCGAGCAGAGTGGCGTACCTGATACTCTGAGTATCCAACAGATACTCGTTGAAGCTCATCCATGTTTATGCACCGGCTTCGACACACCCAGATGAGGAAGTGGAGATTATGTATGAGGACATTAGTAGGGCCATACATACCAATAAAACCTACTTCAGTGTTGTTATGGGGGACTTCAACGCGAAACTGGCAACTCGAGGTGATAACGAGCTGAGAGTGGGGCAATTTGGATGTGGGCAACGGAACCATAGAGGACAGAGGCTGGCCTAATTCCTGGAGAAGGAGGACCTCATTGCGATGAACTCCTTCTTCCAGAAGCCGCCTCACAGGAAATGGACCTGGATGAGCCCGGACAGTTCCACGAAAAATGAGATCGACTTCATCATG
The DNA here is from genome assembly GCA_038387885.1 of Spodoptera picta. Classification (NCBI taxonomy): domain Eukaryota; kingdom Metazoa; phylum Arthropoda; class Insecta; order Lepidoptera; family Noctuidae; genus Spodoptera; species Spodoptera picta. Next base: position 404,913 of record JAZHFQ010000248.1, read on the forward strand.
ACCACAAAGCGACAGATATTCATTGATGTCTCTGTAATCCATAAGGTAAAAACCGGTAGGGTTCACCGACTGGTCAGAGGCACAATGAATATCAATGTTAAGTTGGAAAGATCCCGTCTGATGAAGTCCACGCTCCGACCTTCAAATGAACATATCGCTTGCCCCGAGAGCTTTCGATCGAGCTGTCAAATCGTTTTGAGTGCCTGGAGAATAGCGAGTCAGTGGACGAGATTAACAACAGGTTCGTAGAAACTGTCCATGCGGTTGGGTCGAAGTTTTTTAGACCCCGCCGAAAAGACAGACCGCAGAAGTTTACCGATTGTACCCTCAGACTCATGGCAGAACGACGTGCTATGGTGCTCCAAACCTCTGCCGATGCTAAAGCACATCGGCAGCTCAATAGACAGATATGGAAGTCCCTGCGACACGATATCCGCAACTTTAATGTCAATATGGTTAAAGAAGCGATAGAGCGGAACCAAGGCTCCAAAGTGTTCGCTAGGGACGTGTCTATTGGGCAAAGCCAGCTGACGAAGCTGAAGGCGGAGGATGGTAGTGTGGCGTCGACGAAAGCCGAAGTTTTGGGGGAGATCGAGACGTTTTATGGTCAGCTATACGCATCGCTCACTAAACCTGTTAGCTCAGTTGCAGATCCAAGAGCTAGACTTACCCGACATTATACCGAGGATATCCCGGACATCAGCCTATACGAGATTAGAATGGCCCTCAAGCAGCTTAAGAACAACAAGGCGCCGGGTGAAGACAGAATCACATCAGAGCTTCTGAAAGCGGGCGAAACGCCGGTACTGAGAGTCCTTCAGAAGCTCTTCAACTCTGTCATATTCGAAGGAGTAACGCCGGCGGCATGGGGCAGAGGTGTGGTGGTGCTGTTCTTCAAGAAAGGAGATAATACTCTACTGAGAAATTACAGACCCATCTCACTTCTGAGCCATGTCTACAAGCTGTTTTCGAGGGTCATTACGAATCGTCTCACACGTAGGTTCGATGACTTCCAGCCTCCCAAACAAGCCGGTTTCCGGAAAGGCACTATAGACCACATCCATACACTGCGGCAGGTTATACAGAAGACCGAGGAGTATAACTTGCCACTATGCTTAGCGTTTGTGGACTATGAGAAGGCCTCCAGCGTTGCCGTATTGACTATCGGTACATTGAGGGTTTAAAGTGCTTGTACACAAACGCCACTATGTCGGTCCGAGTACAGGACCGGAACACGAGGGATATTCCTCTGCAGCGAGGTGTAAGGCAAGGAGACGTCATATCTCCAAAACTGTTTGCCGCTGCATTGGAAGACGCCTTCAAACTTTTGGAATGGAAAGGATCTGGCATCAACATCAACGGCGAGTACATCACACACCTCCGGTTTGCCGACGACATTGTGGTCATGGCAGAATCGCTGGAGGATCTAAGCACAATGCTCGATGACCTCTGTAGAGTCTCAACAGGTAGGGCTCCAAATGAACATGGACAAGACGAAAGTCATGTCGAACGCCCATGTTACGCCCTACCCGATATCAGTTGGGAGTTCTACCCTCGAAATTGTTGACGAATATATCGTCCCATTAGTAGAATAATGTTCTATGTGCAAATTGTCGACTTTTCAGTAGAGCGATTATAAATTTCGCGCGCACATATTTGCTTATAAATCTGTTATAATTGATACTAGCTACTTAATATTTGTACAGTATGCACAGAAGTTAGTACCGTTTATGATAATATAATTATTTGTTTTATAAACTATGCCTTTTCAAGTATAACGGGTCGCATGAGCACATACAACGTTCTTTTGCCAAAAAAAAATATTGAATGAGATGTCCTAAGGATACATAAAACAATATTCGACGAAACTATTCACGATACATCGGCATATCAAACATTATTTTACGAATTTTGGCGGTTTTATCCGTGTTTTATATGAAACTGTAATACTAAGAAAGTAGAATTGGTTTTAAATTCATCATTATTACTGAGTATTTTTATATATTTAAAAACGTTGGTGTTTTCTTAATCAATTTATTAGTCAATGTAGTAATCAATATACGAGTAAATTAAAAATAAATACAAACTGATTACATACACTATGAGGAATAACCTAATCAAGATATTTATTATAAAATTATTAAAAGAGGCGACAGAAAAACAGAATAACGCTCTTACAATTCTTACAAAATAAATACATGGCGATCCATAAGAAAAAAATATTATAGATCACTTAAAACTAACTATTGACTTATTTCTTTCTGTTGTTATTCTTATGAATAAATCAGTCCTATATAATTATAATATAAAGTTAGCTTAATAATAAAAACACAATAAATAATTATGGCACCATTGTGAATATATTAAAAAATTATTAAAAGTAAAAAATTAGTCTCAAACATAGAAAACAATTATGAAAACACTAAACTAAAGAACAAACAATATACCTCTACTAACTACTAGTCTACTAAAGAGGAAAGATTTAACATTTTGTTTGTTTGAATTGAATAGGCTCCGAAACTACGGAACGGATTTCAAAAAATCTTTTAACGTTGGAATCTTACATACTACACCCCTGATAAGAAAAAGATAGGAACCGTGTTAAAATTTCGAAAATGTAACCCGATTTGTGAAAAAGCAACCATAAATATTGCTTAATCTATTGACTACTAATAGAAAACTGTAAAAGCAAATGCTTTTGTATTCTTTTGAATTCCTATCCCCAATCCTTTAAAAGGGCGCGAACGAAGCCTTGGGCAGAAGCTAATCCATTAAAATAACGTATTCATTTAATTGAATTAGAAAATCCCTGATCCTAATGCAGTTACATAGTAGTATTAGTCCTTGAAAACCCGTAGCATTTCATTTTTTTTAAGTAATTTTTAGTCCATCGAGGTCAAATTTACCATGAATGTTTGCCCGTCTCCTTTAGGTAATAGTATTAGAAGTAGCGTCTTACCGGTACAAATCAGGCCACATTATTAGTACCAAAGTAATAACCCGGAAGTCCCAGAATTAGAATATGTGCTATATCTCAGGACTCTATCTTTTAAACCACTGAACGTATTTGATTGAAATTTGGTTTACGGTTCACTGGCATTGAAACAATCACTGGGACAATCTATGGCTTAAAATACTGAACCTATTTGAGTGCAACTCTGTTGAAATTTGTACATTCGGACAATACCGTCTAGATATCATTACGTCGTGTTTTACTTAAATAATGTGATTGGATAGATGCAAATGAGTTCACTTGGTCACAACCGCTAGTGATCATGTCTTCTACGATTACCTTTTTTTAATTTTTGTGGCGGTCTCTGTAATCGTCTTCTACGACAGTGCTGTTGCAGTACTTATCTCATGTAGTTTTAACTATAGTTTTGTAGCGTATTGCGTCGCTTGCTCGTTATAATATGTATAAATAAAATTGCAACTCTTTGGTGTATCCTGATTCAAACATCTGTTTTTCGTCTTGGTGGTGTACTTTATTTCATATTCCCTATTTAATGCAAATTCTAACTCAAAGATCGTCTATTCCACTGGTACCACAAACTCACCAATTGAGCCTGACCTGCTCTTTCCCCTTTCTTCGTTTGAGAAATCATCATTGAAAAAATTTAATAATAAAATTATATTGGATGTAATTATTTTTCCTTTGATTCTGTAAAAGTAACAAGGATGCATAACATAATAGTTTAAAAAAAATTAGTAAAGTAAATGTATGTACATAACTTAGATATATGTAATTTGATGAGCGCTCGAGTGGTCTACTGTGGTAGTACGCACTCACTTTTTCACGTGTCACTGTTTAATTTTTTTTTTGCTCTAAACTGGGATTTTAAAAAATAAACTATTTCGATTTTTCTAATACAAAAAGCAAACATGTCAAAAAGGGAGGCGTGCACTCTTGTGTTTAGGTCCATTGGTGTTTTCAATGTAAACTTACATTAGTTACTTTTTTGCTATACCTACCTAGTACATTTAGTTGTTAATAGATTATTGAATAAGCTGTTCATATTTTAAATTAAATTTGACCATTTTATAGCAATTTTAAGATTTCGAATCTTGTTTTATAATAAAAGCGTTGGTAAAAAGAAGTGTCATTTGCATATACGGCACTCACTTTAATTATTTTTTTTGTAGAATAATGTTTAATGCGTACTTGCGGACGAAAAAAATATAAAATTTTACGTAGTAAAATGTACTAGGTTTATAAGAAACTGGAAAAATAGGGGAAAAAATAAGACAAGTGCTTTTAGATACCGTTATGTTATATAAGTTATTATTAAAGTATTTAGTTCAGATTTAAGATCTAATAAGTAAGCTTTGGTATTTCGTAAAAAAATGTTTTATGTGATTATAAATACTGTCTTTGTGGGAAATTTATAAAATGTAGTGTAAATTGTATCAAACCATTATAAACAGCATATTTTATCAAATTTTGGGTATTCATTGTAACAAACACCACTCGCTGCTACTTCGTCGAACAACGTTACTTAGGATGAAGCGACACGGCGCACGCGCAGCTAATTGCGCAGGAGCAAGGCGGAGAATATTGTTGTATGTGATCATGCATAGTTATTTTACGTAGTCGGCGCGGATAAAACTTTATTCGAGCATTGTATCTTTTGAATTAATTGATAAAAATATATAAAAATAGTATTAATCGATAGTTTACATTATAAGGATGACGAATTTAACATAATATGAATTTCGACACATGTGATCGTAACACTTTATTCTTCCAATGGGACGATATATACCTAGGACAAGTGATCCAGCTAGGTAGGTCCAATTTCGAGAAAGAGGTCAATCGTCGAATCCAACTTGGATGGGCAGCGTTCGGGAAACTACGCAACATCTTCTCGTCCAACATACCTCAGTGCCTCAAGACGAAAGTCTATAATCAGTGTGTGTTACCAGTGATGAACTATGGAACAGAAACGTGGTCTCTCACTGTGGGCCTTATAAAGAAGTTCAAGGTCGCTCAGCGCGCTATGGAAAGGGCTATGCTCGGAGTTTCTTTGCGAGATCGGTTAAAAAACGAGGAAATCCGCAAACGAACAAAGGTCGCCGACATAGCCCAGCGGATTAGCAAGTTGAAGTGGCAGTGGGCAGGGCACATAGTGCGGAGAACCGACGGCCGCTGGGGCAGAAAGGTTCTCGAGTGAAGGCCACGTACCGGCAAGCGCAGCGTAAGACGTCCATCCGCAAGGTGGACAGACGATCTCATTAAGCTCGCAGGGAACCGCTGTATGCAGGTCGCTTCCAACCGGCCTATCTGGAAGTCATTGGGGGAGGCCTATGTTCAGCAGTGGACGTCCTGTGGCTGATATGATGATGATGATGATGATAAATAAACGGAAACTAGCGCATAAAGACTATTTACGTTATATAAGAAGGGTTTAACATAAACCAGAGTCGACAAGCCAAATAATTAATTTGGTATTCAAATGGAAATTATTATAGGAACATAATATGAATAGTTTACATTGAAATGTTAATATTAACGGAATCCAAAAGGCTATAACTTCTGCTTATGACACAGTGGTACACGGAAAACATAAAATTAAATCCAGATCCATTGAATATACTTGCATAATTAACGGTACAATAAGGAATACATTTGAAGTCCTAGGTAGTTGATGCTTATTGCATAAATTCGATTTCCTTAAACGTAAAATAGGTGTAATTTTTTTTAATTTAAAACAAAGTCAAAAGTCAAAGCATTTGTTTCAATTAAACCTTTGGTACTTTTGAAACGTCAACAAATACAAAATAAATAATAGTCTGTCAGTCAATCCGTCAGTGATGCTAAGTGAAGCTAGGTGCTCATTCCAAAATGTAGATTCGACTGGAGAAGATCCAGCAAGAAACTCTATTCGTTACTCTTTTTAAAAAAGTAGGTATGTTCTACAATGTCTCTGGTCTGATACATATTCCAATACTGTACGTATATGTGAGAACAATGCAAAGACACGCTTGACGCATTATACTAATTACAAAACTTACTGAAATAAAATATATTATAGGTTGCTTTATCACTACATAGTATAAAACAAAGTCGCTATTCGCCGTCTGTCTGTCCCTATGTATGCTTAGATCTTTAAAACTACGTAACAGATTTTGGTACGGTTTTTTTAATAGATATAGTGATTCTTAAGGAAGGATTATATGTATAATACATGAATATTGCACCCGTGCGAAGCCGGGGCGGGTCGCTATTTGAATATAAAGTAACCTAAATAAATACGAAGAATTAGATTGGCTATGGGTCTTAAGCCTGAATACTGAAAATCTACTAAAATTTTATTTTGTACCTATCGTGCCATCTCTGTCATTTTACAAAGAATTCATAGTGACAAACTTAAATTGGATAACCTTTCAGTATTCGGGCTTTAGGTACACATGGCTACACATCGAGCTTTACATTATAACCAGTATAAACTGAACGTTAAATGTGCGGAAAGTTGATGCGACTCAACACCAGAATAAACTGGTTTTGTATAGATTGATGTGTTGCCGTGACGTACTCATACAATAAATACACAAAGGATTATTTCTGTGTAACAATATGGCATGACAATACTCGTAAAAGGACTATCCTCATACATTCACGACAAAAATTTAAGAAATAAAATTATGTATTCCTTATCAAAAAATTTTGACTGCACGGTTGGTGCGGTGGCTGGGCAACCGACTGTCATGCAACGTGTCGCGGGTTCGATTCCCGCACGGAACAACACTTCGTGTGATGCACAAATTGTTGTTTCGGGTCTGGGTGTCGTTGTGTATGCGAACTTGTATGTTTGTAAACGCACCCACGACACAACAGAAATTCTAAATGTGGGGTAACGTTTTTTAAATAAAGTATAAACGATTTATAAATCTTTTAACCTGTGAAGTATCGGAACGCAGATCTATGCGAGGCCCAATGTGTTTTCTATTGTGTCCCATATATTGACAGACAAGAAGTTAATCTTTTATAATAAATATCGTGAGACATACTAAATTAGCTACGACGCGAGACGTCGCCGCGACCGCGCACGCTGCTCATGAGGAAGAACCCCTCTGTGGTTCGAAACTAGTAGAATTTTTCGCAGTATATTCACGTGAGTAACCCGTGATTTTAGTTAAGTTAATCTTTGTTAGAATACATAGTGTACCTAATCGTTATAATATTAAGTTGGGACTTACCTCTTGAGGAGGGACGTCAAAAGACACTGTACGAAGGTCTACTTTCCTATAAGTATCAATACACGGTAGCACGAAGAACAGACCCGGCCCTCTTGCACCTCCCTTCCTTAACCGACCTAGCCGAAATATTACAGCTCTCTCGAATTCTTGTACCACCTGGAAAAGTATTGTTGCTATCTTAGTAACGTGAAAATCGTGAAATAATAAAAATAAATGAAATTATTTGCGTTTGGTGACAATAAAGTGATTTTTTAATGATTAAAAAATCTAATAATCTACGAAACTTGACTAACCGAGGTTACTTCCACCAATCGCAACAATACAAAATGGAAAACTAAATAAATAATTATGTATTGATAATTGTATCCATGTATTGACTACAACAGATTATAATTTGACTGTGAATTAATAAAATTTAACTACATAATTCCAGGTTTAACATCTAAATGTGAACGTATTTTTTTCTTTAATGGTGCTAACGTGTTTAATGTTCGACGGATTTGAAGTGAATAATAATGAGGCGATGATCGACATTATGCATGTAGAGGTGTTATTATTTATTTTAATTACTAAAATACCTTGAAGCACTCGAACAGTGAAAACGGGAAGGTGATGATCACGAGCAGGAACGATAAAAACGTTGCGAACCGTTCTATACATCCCACTGCCTCTGGATTCGCTAACACACACAAAAAATATTCCTAATTAATTTTCAAAATCATCACTGTCACTGAAACCTATTACGAAATTTCTTTACTATTCACTATATTATTTTTCTATCACAAATATACTAACAATCCCAAATGAAAAATCGCATTTCGAATAAAACGGTTAATATTGGCGACGCAAGCGCAAATTATTTGTTAAGCATCCTTGCAAGCTTCACTCTTATTGTCAAGGTACTTACGCATTTGTATCGTGATAGCGCAAGAAGTACCCGTATCGCAATCTAAAATATTCAAATGTTCAAAATTAGAGCTTATTTAATTATTTGTTGTTGAACGGCAAGCGCACAAAGTTCAGTGTTTACTCACGACTGGGCACGTTGTCACGCCTAGTGCTTATCGTTCTTAGCTCCGTGCGCATTTTGAGAGCTCACCGTACCTTACTGTGTTATTATGTTATTGTTATATCGGAGGGAGGAGCAATAAATTCGCAATAATAGCGTTTTACTCGACTAACAATCACGGACTGCGCTGACATACGGTGTAACTTACTGTCAGAAGAGTCCAGCTGTTTACACGACCCAAAAACTACACTGATTCCAACTAAAAATATCAATTACAATGCGATGTTCCACAACAATAAGAAAGCTATAAATCACCGTTGATAGCGTTTAGTGAAAATGTATTTACGTATTTCGAGGTAGCACTCCACTTCCCCCGAGTCCTTGTCGTAGCAACCGAAATCCATGTGGTACAAGGGCTCGCGAAATGTTAAACGCATTGACCGGTTTGTCAATCGTAGTAAAGTGGTCGTGTCTTCTAACCGCTGTCTATATTGATACTAAGGTGAGATACGCGGAAGATCAGGTTGTTGATAAAAATAAATAAATAACGCACTTTGAGCCATAACGATGGGCGGGCGCGGGCGTACACTGGACCGCGGTGCTCCAAATTGTGAGAATTAGGTATATTGGGGCGTTCCATGCGCCGCTGCACTACATAAATTATAACAGGATGTTTGGATAATAAGTACAGGAATATCAAATTGTTTTACGACATCGCGCGAGCGGGGGATCTAAAGACGAGTCATTATGAAAAGTACCAAATGATTTTATGTTTCAAACGTAAAAATGATGTAGATGTCTATTTTCAGTATTTATCATAATGTACGGCGGTCGTTTAGTGCGGAACAGCTGTGTTATATAATGTTGCCAGTATACACTATAAATTATTTACATCGCAAATCAATTCGTTGTCTAAATATTGTACAGCAGTTATGATAATATCTGATTTGTTTACTGATCTCATTATACTTTTGATATACAGCACTTCAGGTCTCGACACTTTTAATGTTTATGTACTATATAGATATGCTAAAGCTCTGTTCACAAGTATCGCAAAAAATATTAAATTTAAACAAACTGAAAAGCAAATCTAGACTTTGTTGAATCTTAATCTTATTCGTGTGTACCAGTTGATGCACCCAGAAACAAAAAATGGTCATAAATTAGAATCGTTGTTTATATGAATAGTATACCTTGACTTATACATATACTAGTAAGTTCTTATGCACTCACTTTCCCACTCTATAATAAAGCATATTATCGTAATAGAGAACAGACAAACATTACTGTTGAAAATATGATTTTTTTGTTGTAAAATCTCAAGTAGGTCACAGCTCTATCAAAGTCGGTCGAACTAAGGCGCACAACACAATCTTTGATCTTTGTCTGACATCGCCCGTTTATATACTACGGCTATTTTGGTTTTACCTACCTACCTACTGTGTTATTGCAGTTTTACGTAAAATTAATGGCATAATGTAATATCAACACTAATTAAAAACAGACACCTGTCGTTCATATGAGCGGTCTTTCAAACCTAAAAAAAAAGTCAGTTTTTTTTTAAGAACTCAAAGTTACTAACTATCTGTGCTGTCGACATTATTCGTGTATAGAAGTGCACATACCCGTAAGTCTAGACCAGGATCTGAATACTTTTGTGAACACTAATAAATAAATACGCCGCATTCTGATCTCAGCAAGAATGAGTATCTAAATTACACTTCAGGTTCGTGACCTTTGCGAATGTGAACTGAAACATTGAGCTCATATGGAGCTAAAATTACTTTTCCTAGATACCCATATTCTGCACAAAAATACATTGAGCTCTAGGTATTAAAGAATTTGTTTATAGACGTCGTTAATTAGGTTAACAAACTAGACGTCGACGGCTAATAATAACTGTTTGAGATCAATAGCTCAACGAGGAACCGTCCGTCTGGGGATTGGTAGTGAGTTCGAAAGTTGTTTTATGAAATGAAAATGGTAGCTTAGCTTATACTTAATAACTTATGCTGATTTGGCAAATAAGATTATTAATTAGGTATAGATACTGTTTGTTTATCGTGAGACATATTAAATTAACTAAAAATCGCGCGTTACTTACATGAACATATGTACTGAGAGAAAGCTCTATTAGTTTCCGTGCACGCTGCTCATATGGAAGGGCCCCTCTGTGGCTCAAAACTAGTAGAGCTTTTCTCAGTATATGCACGTGGGTATCCAGCGATTTTTAGTTAATTTAGGTATGGGTACTCAAACTCGATCTTATTTTAATAAAATATTATTGTGTAAAGATAAACTATGCATGTAATGTTTCTCACTGATTGTTCACAATATTTTTGGTCTAGACGGTAAGTAAGTAAACGGTAGTTAATATTAAGGGCCGATTTTTCAATCATCACTTAATTCTTAGTTATAAACTGAGTTTGAATATTCGACAATTCTTCCATAATAAAAACTGTCAAGGGTCAATTTTATTCTACCGTTAAGAGTTAACTGATGATTGTAAAATCGGCCCTAAGACATTTTTTCATAGAGAAGAATACTGTAATAGGCTATTGTGCATTCAAACTCTTCTTAACCACTGCAACGTCATTTTTTAATTTGTAATATCTTCAAAAAAATTATTTTAGCAAGATCCAGCCAAAATTTAATACGAACAAATCTAAAATCGATCTATTAACGCGTAATTAACACAAGCGTTTATAAATTACATATAGGAGAATTAAGACTCGATTCTAACTATTTAGCGCAGTCTGTCTGATTGATTGACCAACGGGTCCACAGATGTTTTTAGTGATTGACATTACACAGTTCTTTTTAGTAAAAGCGTTAGGAGTTAGGACGCGTCAAATAAATTCTAGGGATTTACCATGATTGAGGAATCTCTTTGATCAGTTGTGTAGGATATTTGCTTATACAAAATATGATATTGTGTATTTTAAATTTTTAAGGGGTATGCAGATGTGGACAGTTTTAAGACTCGCACCATTTACTGTCTTGTTGTAACTCAAATATAATAGATGGATAATCTATTACATTATACATCCGACACCAACTCATACTCCATACATACCCATATAAATAAAAAATACTTTGCCCATCTTGGAAATCGAACCCAAGATCGACGTAAGCCTAAAACTACTTGACTACCGAGTCACTCTACGACATAGTCAAATTATATATATAGGCATTGAATTATGTATGTCTACTCGTTGTATGTCATAATTTCATTGCGAAACATTAGCGAATCGTGGGGATACATCGTCTATTGTTTTATTCTCGTCTATTCAATTGCACCTAATCGAATAGAATAGACTGAAGCACACGTTTTTCCACTACAATGAATGTGTGATTGAAAATTAATGTTAAGTCAAGGAGCAACTTTATGTGAAATAAACACTTTAGTAATATTTTCGTTTTATTGTAAGTGTATATGCAAACTTTGTAAGAAAACCGCTTTCCTTGAAAGACGATGAATACGGTAAGAAATTAAATCTAGTATAATTATTTGGTGATCTATTTGTTCTGTAGCGTGACGCCATAATGATCACCTGGTTGATTTGTAAATAGATATTTGATAGTAGACAGTCAAAGAAATTATGATTGAGTTTTTGATGTCCATAATCTTCCGCGATCAAAATTGCATAGAGGACATTAGTATATTAAACATCAGATTTCCTACGCCACAACATAACTTACACTTTAACATAGATTCCTCAATCCTATCTGACGTCTTTATCACGGGGAAAGTCTCGTAACGCCGGTCACTTGTATTATCTCGATAACTGATAACACGAGCGGTTCAATTTTTACTAAAAATCTTAGGTGTCTGCCACTGGATGACTTCCCTCTAAAAATTGAATCGCTCGCGCTATTAGTCATCGAGATAATACAAGTGTCCGGCGTTAGCTGCCGTCCGGCGTTAAGGGACTTGCCCCTGTTACTTAGTACGCAAATTGTCAGGTTTTTGCGTAAGTGGCGACAAGATGTCCACCGCATTCGTGCATGTGCCAGACTAACCCAGCGTGTCAGCGACCAAGATGCAATGCATGTTGATAAGCAGTTCATACACTCCACATGCATGTGTATCTGTGGTTTCTAAATTGCTAGTTGTGTACAGGGCTGGCATACTGATGTGTCTAATACGCGTCATAGTTAAAGTCACAGGTATATGAGAAGTTACATTTTAATAACAAGCTTGCTTTTATTTCTCTGAAATGGTATGTTTTTACTATGAAATGCTTTAGTTTTTATTCCAATAGGGTAGATGTCTAATTTTTAGTTTAATGTCCGTCTGGTAGATTATTTTAAAACTGTCAAACACCAAGTGGTCACCGGTGACCGCAATCTATTGTTCTATAATTGTGTCTATAATGACGGTACTCGACGAGTTAAACCTTTTTTTTACGGCATTAGACACCAAAAATTTTATTTTCTTACAGAAACGAATACTTTCGACGATATATTGATTTGAAATGTCGCGTGACGTGACTTCTGTGTACATTTTATACGTAGAAATGACGTTTTAGCCCCCACTCCTAAATTTTGATTCGTTATATCTAAGTATTGTTTTGAGGTATACGACAAAATAAAAAAATACCTGTCTAACATTTTTTTCATTACCTAACTTACGGACTAATTATATTTTTAATTTTCATGCCCTGTCATCATCCCAAATAACGTTAATTCAATAAATAAAAGTACGAGTAAAATACATAATATATATTTTCGCAACGTATTTCTCTAGGAGCTTGATCAATTTTACCTTCCTATTGTTATGTTATAAAATAAACAACGGTTGTTAGTTGATTCAATAAATAAACAATCAATCAGATAGCTTGACGATTAGACAGTATGAATGTTAGTATATTTTTTAAGTCATGCAACGTTCCAGATATTGGAAATGGATATTGATTGCTCCTGTTGAACATTGTATATGGATGGTCGAATAACCATTAACTTTAATTATACGATACTAGCTTCTGCCCGCGACTTCGTACGCGCAATCCCGATATTTTCCGTACCCGTTCTTGATTTTCGGTTAAAAGTAAAAAAAAAGTATTGGGTAAAAAGCATCCTATGTCCGTTTCCTGGTTCTAAGCTACATCTTCACCAATTTTCATCCAAATCGATATAGCTTTATAAATGGTGTAACTAACACGACTTTCTTTTATATATATAGATAGATTTTTGGTAACGTAGTTTTCTATGAGTACCTATTTCTTTTAATTTTTTAACCTCCGACGGAAAAAGATAGAACGTGACTTTTAGAATAGGGTTCATGAGCCCAATGAAAATTAAAAATCTAATTAGTCCGTCTGTTAGGTAATGAAAAAATATTAAACACGTATTTTTTTAATTTGTTGTATAATAAAATGGTACTTAGATATAACGAACCAAAGTTTAGGAGTGGGGGCTAAAACGTCATATCTGCGTATAAAATGTACATAGAAGTGACGTCACGCGACATTTCAAATCAATATATCGTCGGAAGTATTCGTTTCTGTAAAAAAATAAAAAATACGTGTCTAATGTTTTAAAATAATCTACCAGACGGACATTAAAATAAAAATAAGTCATCTACCCTGATGATTATTAACACAGACTTGCGTAATTTAAGATGGAGTTTATACTATTTTTTAACGGTAAGTGTTTGTGTGTCGGTTTTTTTTATTACCTCTATAATAAACCAACAGACGTATCACCTGATGGTAAGCAATCGGCGCCGCCCATGGACATCTGAAACACCAGAAGTGTTAAAGGCACTACTAGCCTTTTTTAAATTAGGTATTATTATCATCTTTAGCAGTTTTATTGCAGTCCATTGCTAAACGTGATTCATTTAAATAAGTGATACTTTTGCGTAAATATTTTAACGTGTGCGTACATCTATGATTCAGGATCCGTAACAAGTTTACCAGATGTATTACAGGATATATTTTGATATTTAGTCACTGGCAGCTAGCGAGCCAGTTTGATAGCCTCTAGACTTGTGTTTTATTGCCATTTTATCACATCGCATTAAAACTTTATAGCTGTATAAATGGTATTCTATATTTCACTTATATTTGAGTGACACAATAATCAGACTGAATGAAACTATTGAAGTATATTAATTAGTTTATTACGGATAGCCTTAGTTCTTTAACAGTTATTGATAATTACTAATGATACGGAAGTATAAAATTAATTATCACTATCACTAGTATAAAACAAAGTAGCTATCCGCCGTCTGTCTGTCCCTATGTATGCTTAGATCTTTGAAACCACGCAACGGATTTTGACGCGGTTTTTTTAATAGATAGAGTGATTGTTAAGGAAGGTTTATATGTATAATACATGTCTATTGCACCCGTGCGAACCCGGGCGGGTCGCTAGTTGTTTTATAAAATTGGAAAAATGTAAATTAGGTTGTGGGTTGTGTTCAGACAAACGTATTGCTATAACCTATATACTACAGCTTTGTCTAATGATGTTCTGCGATTCTTCTTTAACGCTGAAATATTAAAAATCTGCATTCTATTGAGATAAATACCTAAGACAATGAAGGTCTACCTATATTATTACCTACTAACACATTATTCTCTTTCATTAGACATGCCTCAGAATTTACATCCACTCATTGCCAGCAATAAAGTTGATTCATACCCTCGATTCCTATATAATTCAGTTTGATGTTTTTGAATAAAATTTACTAGAATTTCAGCCTGGCAGGGCGTTACGTCCTAATTTACTTCGACGCTGACGTCAACATCGCCACATTGTGAGCTGCATTGTTATTTTGATAAAGTGATTCGTCCGATCTGTACCGCAGTCAGTTCAATACTTTTGTATTCTAGTATAAATATGTTGAAAGGTTTGATTGATCAGTTTAGGTGTGTCGAAATAAAATTGTATACACAAATAAATAAAGTCTACAGACGTCGTATATCTATAGAAAAATTGGACCTATTTTCAAATGGTTTGATGGCTGTGCTTCGTCTTCTTGTCATAACCCTTTAACAGGATAGTTTGGTACCTAATAGCTACTTAAACAGGTATACTGCCACTTTAAGTTTAATAGCCTACGCCCAAGTGTCACAGTTGCACATATCAGGTACTATTTACCACTTACATAAACTGCATTAACTCGATATATGACATGGCTTTCATAATTTTATTACCATAATATCATAAGAATTCGAATAAATTGCACATTCTACATTAAGTAATAATTGAATTGTGACTTCCTTGTATAGACTTTATAGACTTCGTTTCCTATTATTTGTGGCGATGATAAGCGAACAGATCTCACATCCAGTTCAAAAAAATCTCAACATCATCATCAACAGCCGAAAGACGTCAACTGCTGGACGAAGGACTCCTCAAAAAAGTCTATCAGGCAAGAATAATAAGTAATATCAAACTGTACATATATAAAGACATATGTATATATACATGTACATATATATTTATACATGTATAGAGGTAGTACATATACATGTATAAGCAAAAACTGGACCAAGGAGGATAAATCAGTGGTGGACTGGCAACGAGCAACAAACCCCCAAACATTATAATCATAAACCGAATTAGATACTAATTTTAACAACTGAAGGTTTTGCTAATAGTAATTTGACACATTACAATGTAGGTACGCCTAATCCTGGACAAAACCTCTAGTTGTATCTCTATTTAATAACCGTTCAAGTCAAAGTCAAATCATTTATTTCAATTAATCCTTGATTAGGCACTATTGGAACGTCAAAAACTTATTTATTTGTTATCTATCAGTGAAGCTAGGCGCTCGTTCTAAAGTGTAGTTTCGAATGGAGAAGAACGAGCAAGAAACTCCATCGCTACTCTTTTAAAAAATGTTTTTACAGTCTCATTGATACATTATCTGATCCTTTACCTATTGTAGGTATATATTTGTGAACGATATAACGATAATATAACGTCAAAATTTAATGGGACTACGTAATCAACTTCTGAAATAAAAAACTGTGAATGATTGTCGTTTAACAAACGCTATCAGTGTTTAAGTTTGTGTAAATAAATTAATTCGTTCTATTGGAATAGTTGTCAGAACTTTTTCTAGCCCGTAACGTTAGGTATTCAGGTTTTACGTGTGGTATTACGATTGATATATAACATTCTTTCGGTGAATTCGAATGTGAGTTTTTTGTACCCATTTTTGTGATACTCTGTTACTAAGGAATGTTGTGATAGAAGTATTTATAAAATAGGTATAGTTTAACATTTTGGCCAACTGGATATTTTGTTCGTAGTTAACACAACATAACATTACGCAGAAGGGGTAAGCAGAGCTACACATTAGGGCACTTAATGCCACTGTACAATGTAACACCCACTTTTCACTATTTGTGTTATAAGTTCCATCTAATAGGGGGTGAGCCTATTACCATACACCTAACCTACCGGGCACAATTCCAGACTCCGTGCTACTACTTGCATTTTTTTAAAAAGCCCCGTACCTTGCTCTGCCCATGAATCGAACCTGAGACCTCGTGCCTGGCAGTCGCACTTGGGACTACTCAGCCAATGAGGCAGTCATTTGTAGTACTATTCGTAGTGTGAATGAGGTTACCGGAGGCCCAATTACCCCTCTCCCTAGTCCCCGTCTCCCGAATCCCTGAATCCTGAACAATCCTCAAATTCCCAATTCCCAAAAGGCCGGTAACGCACTTGTAATGCCTTGGTGTTTCGAGTGTCCATGGGCGGCGACGATTGCTTACCATCAGGTGATCCACCTGATCGTTTACCGGCTTATACTATAAAAAAAAACTAAAGGTAAGTTTTCAGCCACCTACATAACAACACATACCTATAACACGAAATACCTAAGTGTCGAAATCTTCTGCTAGGCTATTCTGTTACATTCGCTTCGAAAGATTAAAGTGAACTCGATCGCAGTCCACCATGTCATTGGTTATAAGACTAATCTCGACCAATGACAGGCGAAAATGCGATCGAGCTCAGTCTAAAATCCTTAGTGACTCACCTCCCTACTTTTCCGATTTTTTGTTGGTAAATACAAATAAAAGAAACTTAATTGAACTTCACCGCAATATTTATCAGCAATCTTTCCTAATCATCTTGTATGGGTAACTACTAAAGCAATGTGTCCACTATTTCATTAAATATGTCCAATACGAATTGCTTCATATGGGAAAGGCTTGCACTAGTTATTTACTATTGCAATCTTTCAATTTTCTATGAACTAGTATGTGGGTACATGACATATTACGGTATCGGTTGATCATAAACTCTTACACTACAGGTTTCAAAGAAAGATCCAGATATTAAGATGTTACAAATTTGGATAGTTAACAAAATATATTTACTTTTTGATATTAATTTCAAGTATTTGTACTAATCTCTCCATAATTTACAAGAATCAGTATTCTATAATACATGAAATTTAAACTTTCAACATCAACAACCTATCAAACCACTACTGAGCATAGCGTCTTCTGGAACGGGGAAGGTTTGAGCATTAATCACCACGCTTGCTCATTGCGGGTTGTTCAAACTTATAAGTTAGGAATTATAAGTACAAGTTTCCTCACGATGTTTTCCTTCACCGTTTGTTAGTGGTGTCTATCTAAATAATCCTAGAAAGGACATAATTATAACTCGGAAAAACTCACATTGATACTTGCCTTTAGTAGGTTTCGAATCGCACCCTCATGCATGAGAAGCTTAAACCTCCACCTTAACTTCCGGGCCACCACGAGACTAATTAAAGTTTACCGTGAATATTATGGCAAATGATTTATGAGAGTGAATCTGTATCTTAACTGCTATGGGAACTCCAGCAGAAGACTATCACGGACTGTTGATGATAATGACAATGATAAGACGAGATTGAAGAAATCAGACCGAGATGATGAAAACTTCAACTATAAGTTTTAAATGCTCTTATAAATAAACCATCTATTTTTATTGATTTCTATGTGCTTAACTCTTGATTCCATCAAATTGGCACTAAACATTTTACTTATTTTGAAGCACCAATAAATGTCGAAGTTCAGCAGATTGATGGGCACTTATTTATTCGCGAATCAATTAACCAGCAGTTAATAACGTGCATCCGTTTCATCTACACATACGTGTCTCGTCATTAAATAGCAATATTTTAAATAGCTGTGAATGCTATTTGCAACTAATTTAATTACTAAGATATTTTAAAATAAACCCCGCTTGCTGTTTTGCGAATGCGATTGCCTAATCTCGAATCTGAAAACAAAACTCTAGCTTTTTTATTTCTTAACCGACTTCAAAAATAAGAAGAGGAGGTTCTCTTTTTGACCCGTATGTAGAGGTATGTATACATATATGTATGTAAATGTATATATATATATATATATATATATATATATGTAGGACACCTTGTGATTGGTTGAACCGATTTTAATGTGGTTTTCAGAAAATTGTTGTTACACTTAAGAGGTTTTACTATATTAATTAACTCGTCGAGTACCGTCATTATAGACGAATTATTAGATATGTTAAGTAGTAGTAGCTTATAAAAGAATTATTAGATATGTTAAGTAGTAGTATGGCAATAGGCATCAAGCTCTCTCACACTTGAACTCATAGCAACTAGTGAAAAGTGGATGTCATTCACATGTGATAAGAGAAGTAAGGGGCGTAATGAGGGATGCCAATTGAAATCAGTGCTGGGTGACTCGTATGCCTATCTTACACTGAGTGGGTAATCTATTTAGCATAGGTAGGCATGTTGTTATCTTGCTTTCACTGTCACACTTTTATTGCCTTTTTATATTTTATTTATGCTGCATCGTGTCTGGTGCTGAATAAATGTTTTGTCTTCCTTTTCTAATCACTGATATTAATAATTGAAAAAAAAATAGTCCATTCCATACATTAAAATCCCAAGTAAATAAGTGCAATTCTTATGTCGAAATAACTCTAGAAGGGTGGTGAAGTTGGAATTCCACAAAGGTATATATCAAGCGTTAGGTAAGTACAGACTTGATAGCAAAGCACTTATCTACAAAATAAGTGTATGACATAATTTGATATTATTTCCAACAACATTAGGTAACAGAGCTTCGATTGTTAACTGTTGTATAATAATAATAGAAAGGGCTCATACAAGTACTAGGTCACTTTGCAAAAGACTAACTTTTTAATAAGAAGGCTGTTTTTTTCTTAAGACGTTAGCACTTATGTATAAAAAATGCTATGCACTAATTATTAATTTTAAATTCACCATAACCCCACGAGCAGAGCCGTCTTTTACTACGCTGGGCCTTTGGGCTCATTATAATTCAGAAACCTTTTAGAATGTTTCTTTTTTTAACCATCCCCGACACTAAGATATCTCCTGTATCTAGTGAGTGAGTGCATTTACGAACATACAAGTTCACATACACATGACACCCAGACTCGAAACAACAATTTGTGAATCGCACACAAACGTTTGCTCCGTGCGGGAATCGAACGTATGTGTCCGTCGTAGAAATAGTCGGTCTATCGGGGCCCCTTGAGAATGAGTGCCCTGGGCACGGGCACCGAGTGCTCTTATGGTAAAGACAGTTTTGTACACGAGTACTATCGCCACATGACGACCCTATGTTCCACAGCCGCATACACCATTAAACCCTTTATAATTTTCGTTAATTAAAGCCCCATAAATGCAACAGTTATTGTATAAACAGGCAATTAACCGTTAAATTCGAAACCCACACCTGTCTGCGTCAACGCCGACCTAAACTGCATAGCCATGCATCTAAAGCACTACATACATGCATACTTATGTGTATGTACTAGACGCAATCTAGAGCGAATTACAACATGAAATACTACGCCGGAATACTATGTTTTAGTACTTTAATTCTATTTACGAATATACCTCTAGGTCTCATTTTCGATAGCATTTGCTTTATTACCTACATCGGTTTGAGTTAATGTATTTAGCTTAGTCAGTTTTTAAGTTAAGAGGTGAGTTAATAATGAGTTCAATTTATAAATGATGATAATGATGATGATATAATTCTCTAGTAGGAACAGGTTGACGTAATTATTGTACTACGATTTTCGCCAGTAACGTCATGAGACCTAGAAGAGCGCCATCTTTATGGTAATGTACGCAAACTTTTGGACTGGATCACAGGACAAATAGCAAAGCGGGGGAAAGTCACAGACGAAGCCTGTCATTAACATGGCTATTGCTATACCTACATACTATGTAGTATGGTGACTTTAGTTTACTTTACGTTTCTACCTATAAGAAACTGGTAAGTTGGGCATATTTTATTCACATTTATCTTATCTTAGATCAATTTCCGTTCACTAACTAAATAAATAATTCCTTTTTGAAGCAAAACTAGGGAACTTATTCTGTTGCTAGCATCCGTCGCTATAATATAGTTTGTTAAGAATTTTAATATTCTCAAAGACAGCTTCCTTTTAAGAAATTCTGTGCAGAACAGAATTGAAATAAAACAGAGTTAGTATAGATATGCGACAATGATATATTTTGCATAAGAAGTCGTCCTAGACTGCGGTGCACCGATGCAGAGCACTAAGATGCCGATTTTGACGACCAAATGAATAATAAAATTATTTCACTGACATTAAAGAATGGTCCTGATGAGCCTGTTTATAAAATATTTTAAGAGAGTTTATTTCCTACATTCTTTAGACGCATATATATATTTGTATAAGGATTAAAGTGTATTTTTATACATATAAATGTTGTGTTTAGTTTTCAGTGCAACAATATTAGCAATCGTTGTGACAAACACTTGTTGAAAATGTACTATTTAGCTAAAGTTTTGTGTCACTACTAATAGACTATAAAGTGAAATTGTAATTCACCACGAGTTCTCAACTTTAAGTGACTCAGTCTTGAATGGTGCATCCATTATGTCACATCACATGTTTTAGTCTTTTTTTATACTTTTAAACTAGGGGCCGTTCTTGGATGATAGATTTGTAGTATATCGTTTATGACCGTACCTAACTGAGGTTTTTTTAAAGGATTTGTAAAATGTTTCTGGATTAGAACCTACTGCAGTTTAGCAGATGTTAATTTTGTTATATTTCTCTTGTTTATAATTAAATTAATAAATATTAAAAGAAGTATCTCTCGATTTTTTTAATGCTCGGTTTAACTAGAGCAGTTGATCAATAGCTTAAAGTGCATTATGCGTAAAGTAACATCATAAATACTAAAATCTAGGGCTAAAGAAGTATTTCAAAATATAAATGAGCTAGTCGATTTACAACTAGATAATTACTTTGGCTCGCGTTATCAATAACTTAAGGCTAGAATATGGCAGTTCCCATATGTGGCTGGATATTATATAAGGTAGCTTAAATATGTAGCAATTAGCTGAAATGCACTTTCTAAGTACGTGTATAAAATCAGTGCGTTTGCCGTGGGATTGTGTGTATTTCGAAATGAAATATTTAGACTGACCGGTGACAGAATAGTTGTATATCGGTCAAGATGGAGAACAACTAGTAGACGGCTTTTTGCAATATCCTCTGTAACGAGTGAAAATGCCTTTTACATTGAAAAATGGAATGCAAGTATTGTATAGCTGTGAAGAATTAACGATAGACTAGTTTGAAAAGGCTTCTAGTAGGTACTTAGCATAGATATACATACCTTTGTTTAATAATAATTATGTTCCCCTAAAAATGGAAGAAAGTAGGAATATTTACATACTAGTTGCATGGAGTGATGAGTGATACCTATGCGGACTTACGTCTAAAAAAAAATACTAATACAAGCATATAAAATGTCAAGGTATTTATTCCGTTTATCACAAAATTTTAAATTAATTTAATATGTATTTTATTTAGGTAAGTTCCTAGGTTGATACTAGTCTTATTAGAATGAGATTTCATTGTCTCCTTTGTGTTTATCTCCATAGCATACTGACAGATATTTTTTAATAAGTTAAAAAGTGACTTAATTCATATAGACAATGCTGGAAATTGGTCTTTACTTTACAATAAGTTAGGTAATTCTTCGCTGGGTTTTGACGCGAAACAAAACGTAAACAAATATATCATGTTTATTAAGATGATTTGAATTGTTGGTTTCTCTGTATTGGAATTTACTCTTATATTGTTAATAAATTATTTATGTGCATCATTTAGATAAGTTCGTTGTAGCTCTGTTTATTCAGCACAGAAGCATGATGCATCACTCATAATGATAAATCTCGAATTTATGACAGCAATGAAACTGTTACTCCAATTCCAACAATATATCAACAATTACATTCTGTGCTTTGAAGACTTCGGGATCAAAAATCCTTGGCTTACCTATCCTACCAAGGAGTTATTAAATCTTCCAAACCTAGCACATGGTCTATTTGTAGTTGTTTACGTTAAAACAATCGAATGGCTTACAGTGTACCTATGAGTGTGTCCCCTGTAGGTGCATCTAAGTCAGGTGCATAGAGTGGGGTCCTATATTTATAAAGCGAATGCAACAGCGCAGGTTGCCGGGAGTGTGTTTGTGTCGTTGTGCACCTCAGATACGAATATGCGGGTGAGTTGCGTAATTTGAAATAAAAGTTTTTAAAGATTATTTTTAATTATTTTTACAGTAAACACTTTTATTCTATTAGAGTAGGAATTTGATTTGTAACTCAAAAGTAGAAATTTGAAATAAACCATTTAATTGATTGAAGAAAATGTGAATTGAATGTATAACTTAATCCAACAATTATTACAGTGAAAATATAGCTTTAATAGAAAAAAAAATGTGATGTATATTCCAAAGATATAGAAAATTTTGTCCTTGTTTAACATTTTATGATCAGACCTATAAATGTAATAATAAATGATGCAATATCTAACCATCTCTCCTTTGATAGTAACACGGAAATACACTGGAGATATAAATCCTGTCCGTAGGCAACAAACACGAAACAGGTTCCTATCTCGACATTAAACCTCTTTTGAAATCTATTCGAATATTGCCAGTTTTTACTTTATCTAGATAACTGTAAGGTGTCTTTTCTAAAGGTGGTTTATTTCCCGTATCTCATAAGTCTATTACAATGAAGTTAATAACTTAATTCAATGAAAGCTAGTTAGCTTTTTTAATAAATCTGTTTAAAACTTTTACATTTAAACTGTCAAACATCGCGAGGTCACCGGTGACTGCAACCTATTGTTCTTTAATTGTGTCTATAATGACGGTACTCGACGAGGTAACACCATGGTACAGAGCTGTTTTAGTTTCAGGTTCTATTTCAATTAGTTCGATATTCTGAGTAATAGTAAAGTCATTTAAAAACGTTATTAACATTAACATTCGTTGCTAAATGAATGAAAAATACATTGTAGCTTCCTAATATCTGTGTTCCAGTAGACCATGCATGGTTTAAAAATGTAACTAATTTTTTTCAATGGTTCCTATAAGTAATCGATATTTTTCGGCATGTGTTTAGACGTTCTTGGTGCTAGCGTGCGTGAGTGCTGCAGTGGCGGTAGCGGTGCCGGTAGAATATGGCGGGTACTTCGCGCATGCGCCTGTAGTACACGCGGCCCCCGTGGTACACGCAGCCCCCGTGATACATGCGGCCCCTGTTGTACATGCTGCCCCGGTTGTTCATGCTGTGCAAGCTGAACCTGTTGTAAGATTTTTGCGATGACATAGAAATATATCAACTTTAGTTTTTGATTTAATTTAAAAATTGGCGTTTTGTTATGGGCATTGGGAACAGCCCAAAATATTCATAGAAGCCTCTTTCTTCTCTGGAGATATTCCCGAGAAGAAAGAGGCTTAGTTCAGCAATGTGCACTTATAGGCTAATAACAAAGCTTAATTTTAGGTACTATGTGTTGTTATGCATAGGTACCCTATAATTCAAGATCTAGTTCAACAGTATGTAAATATGTAGATGCCTATTTGTCGACTCAATCCAATTTCATATTTACTATCCATTTCATTTGGTACTTTCCATTCAGTTGGTCACAATATTAGTGTCTCTATATATGTTCTGTGGTCTCTATGGGCCCTAAGTATAGACATTATTTGTGCTATTTGCACAGTAAACCAGTTGTTAATAGTACTAGAGATTACTTAGCTACATATTTCTACTTACACTTGAGCTTGTGCATAGCAGATTGCGGAAATTATAGTAAGTAAAATCAAAACAAGTAGTTTATGTTCCCTTTTTCGGTTGATTTGAGATTTATTTAAACGTTTTTTCATAATTATCCTGCCAATATTGTCCTTATTGGTTTACCCAAAGTTAAATTATTGTTCAGTGTAGACGATTTGGTTTGCTCTATGTTATTCAGTTTTTACTAAAACTTTACAGTGATTGTTTAACATTACGCTTGGTCCATTAATAATTGATTTTCAAATACCACTGTGATCTTAGGCAGTCACCAAAAGAAATATAATTGTTTGATACAAGATTGTCTGTCTCCTAGGCTTATCCAAAGTATGCGTTTAACTACGGAGTAAAGGACCCACACACTGGTGACATCAAATCGCAGCAAGAGGAACGTGATGGAGATGTCGTTAAAGGTTAGTGTGAAAGCACCTTAAACTAATTGAGAATTTTGGTTAATGTAAGATCCATTGGTGTAGCGTGCCTTGGCGGCCCCGTATAAAAATTTGTTTGGAGGCCCTTATGAAGGATAAAAATTTCTCACCGGATATCTTTGCAAGTTCTGCCAACTCCCTCTGCCCAAATTATCGACCGTTGATTCTTTTTGTTAGTTATTCTAAAAATTTTGCTCACCTCTGAACGCATGCTTTTCGCGGAAAAAAATGTTTAATTTGACTTTGGTGATTGCTGAAGAGATCTCCGTATAATTGATACGGCAGATACAGCGCTAGCTACGCTTCTGGTAATATCTTTTACAAAAAGATACCTAGTAGTGTACTACTACCTTTTTTATTTTTAATACTCGTTGATTGTGTATAATATTAAATACAGATTTTTATATATTCCATTTTATTTGATCTTCTGTTTATTTTCTCAGGAAGCTACTCTTTAGTGGAGCCTGATGGTTCTACCAGGACGGTAGCGTACTCTGCAGACGATCACACTGGCTTCAACGCTGTTGTGCATAAATCTGGTCATGCAGTTCATCCGGTAAGAATCGATATTACTTTTCATAAATTAAAATTGTTATGTCACTCGCTAATCCATAAATCGAAGAAAAACGCGAACAATAAAAATTATTTAGGTAACCTTTATTTTTGTAGGTTCCTTTTGAAAAATAATGTCAGTTAGGATTTAAAATTTACTAATAACGCCATTTTTTATACTCTCTAAAAGTTCTAGACTTTTAACACAAAAGAGTGGGTTCATAAATCTTCAGCTTGCCATGTAGTGGTACAATCATCGTGTTACATTTAAGGAAATTGTTCATTTGATTATTGTTCGTTAGTCCGTTGAATGTCCCGTAAGGATTTCAGGTTTAATTTTGACTCAGTTTGAGTTTTAGTGCCATACAACTTGATATTTATCAAATTATTCGCATAGTTATTATTAGAATGACGATTTTTGCGTCTGATAACATGTCACGGGCCACCATTACACAAACCAGATTTCTCTGCGATTGCGAACCAGCGTCGACTCTTGCGCAAACATTAATGGCGCGTGCGCTTATAAGGAAACGCTACAACTTGGTTAAACTACTCCGAATTTCCCAGATAAAGGCCTTTGGGCGTTCCGAGAAAAATGCAAGATAAATATTTAAGTGTTTTGCTCATTGATAAAACTGTAACTCGTCGATGTTAAATTCCTTAATACTTTTATGGTTATTTTAAACTTAAATAGCTTTTTATCTACTTACTTAGTTGTCGTTAGGTCTTATATGCTTTACTTGGGTAAAAGTCTAGTTGACAATTTTTTTGTACTGTTTTTAGTAATGACATATCGCAACCTCCATACATATTCGTATTCGGTTATGCCCTTAACTGTAAAGTAAGAGATTTGTACAAATATAGTAGAAGTTACAAGTTAGAATAGAGAAGCCACTTTTTATTCGGGTCTAGTGTCTTCTACGTGATAAGTTTTATATGAGAAAATGTGTGGGCGGAAAAGTACCTATTTGGTTTGAAATATTTTTAGCAATACAGCTTGAGAGAGAGATCACCATATTATCAATTTAAATATAAAAATTTATACAACATAACATAACATCACGCCTTTTATCCCCGAAGGGGTAGGCAGAGGTGCACATTATACCACTGTACAATGTAACACCCACTTTTCACTATTTATGTTATGAGTCCCATGTAATAGGGGGTGAGCCTATTGCCATATACCGAGCACAATTCCAGACTCCGTGCTACTACTCAGAATTATTTAAAAAACCCAATAATATTTTGCCCAGCCCGGGAATCGAACCCGAGACCCCTTGCCCGGCAGTCGCACTTACGACCACTCGGCCAACGAGCCAGGAAAAAAATATAAACATCGTCGGTAATTTGGAAAATAATAATATAATATAGATATTCTACTATTTTTTTACTTTAATGCGATCCGAGCCTTTAGTGCAAGGTTATTATAATCATAATTTGGTTTGGGTATCAGGTGAAAATAATGTCCAAAGCGTTCAAATAAGTGTGAAGAATCGATTATTTATTTCCAAGTGAGATGCAATGGTTGAGTAGAGCCGTAACCTTGAACCGCCATGATATGACTCACGCACAGTGAAATTATTTGGTCCACTAAAGCTTCGGTATTCGCCGTGTCTAAATAGGGCCCAAATCATATTTTTAACCAAATGTTTGTGAAATCTTATGAAAGTTAACCTTCATCGTTAACTCTAGAACTTTCTTCATATTTTTAATAGCAAAGTCAAAATCAAAATCATTTATTTCAATTAGACCAGAAAGGCACTTTTGAACGTCAACGTTTTAACACTATGATTGTAACTGCTTTAAGCCTGATATTATTATAAAAAATATATTATAAAACTTGCTGAAGTGATGGAGTCTGAGACGTTTCCTGGTGAAGCAATAAGGCTCGCATTCTGTGTCAATGAGAATAACTCGGAAAAAAAACCTCTAAAATCACACAGGACTTGAAAAAATGAGATTTGTAATTCAAAATTGCACTCTATGATACAAATGTTAATTTTAATGATTTGCGACCGACTAATGTTTGAATTTAGATCACAATTTCCTGACAGACTGACTAGAATGTTGCATTTTATACAATTTCCGATGCGATTGACTTGGACATTTGCTACTACTTATTTGGCTTGACATACATATGATTTTTCTAGGTGATAAAGTTTTGATTTGCTGATAGTGTAACATTACATAACATCACGCCCTTTTATCCCCGAAGGGGTACCACTGTACAATGTTACATCCACTTTTCACTATTTATGTGATGAGTGTAATAGGGGGTGAGCCTATTGCCATATACCGGGCACAATTTTTTTTTACCCAGTATTACTTTGCCCGACCCGGGAATCGAACTCGAGATCCCTTGTATGTCAGTCGCACTCGCGATCACTCGGCCAACGAGGCCGCATAACTAATTCAATATTCATTCTCTTAAAATGATTATTTATATTATAATTGTGAGCATGCTCCCATAAGTAAATAATCCTGTACTTACCTCTATTGTAATAAGATAAATAAATAAAAAAAAGTGTGATGTCTCCCATGAGTATGAGAACTAAAATAATTAGGACGTTCGCATATTATGTATGTTTTCTTTAATTTCTATTTTTTTATTTTCCAGCAACAAGTAGCGGTTGCGCATGCGGCTCCAGTACATTACGCGGCTGCTCCCATCGCAGTGGCATCCTACGGTCATGGCTACGGTCTACACTAACCACTTAAATCTAAAGTCCTGACAAAATATCTTGACCACTCTGAAGTAAGAGCGAGATGCACGTATACTCCAGTTTTAGGAGTGACAAAGACAACGATATTCTATTAGTACTTCAGCCAGGTCAAGTTATTTTGTTCGTATTATACTTATTGTTTCAACGCCACAAATACTCTACTAGATGTTACGTTTATTCCTTATTTTAATGTTAAGGGTCGGTGTTCTGTTATGCGCGCGCAGGGTTACGTTGAAATGTCATAATGGTTTTGAATTTCGAACTAAAATAATGTTGCCATGAGTTTGTTTTAAAAAGTTGCCAGAATAATAAAATTATGTACTTATTTTATTTTGGTAGTACAACTACAATGTGTGGTGTGCCGATGATATTGAAAATTATGAATATTTGTATGAAAGGTTTTGAATAATAAGTTTTGTGGATATTTATTCACATAAGTGAATAACTTGCCATTGTATATGAAGCATCTGAAGTACAACTTATTGATATTTATATTATGTATATTTAAATCGCTTTAAATGCTTTATAGTGTTTAGAGATCACTTATAGTTTATTTATATGATAAATAAATAAATGAGTCTTACGTACCATTCATATTATTTGTAAGAAGTACCTAGACATCTAGATCGTGTTTCTCTTTCTATTATTCACTTTCATTTGCCATGATCTCAATATTTTGACATTGTAGGTATTTTGTTTTCTCACTAAAAATCCTGTCCATTGTATTTTCAAACTTAGGTATGTGTACTTTTGTAATTAATAAATAGAGTTCATTTTATAAACGTAGGCCTTTGATTTCTTATGGAAGGTTGGATCTCTAAAAATCAATCAACACTTTTTTCACCTAATAATTGAACATGTGTTCTCACTGTTGCCTTATGAAGTTACAACTTACGACCACAGAACGAACAAATCACACAGCATAACATCACGCCTTTTGTCTTCGAAGGGATAGGCAGAGGTGCACATTACGGTACTTAATGCCACAGTACAATGTAACACCCTCTTTTCACTATTTATGTTATGTGTCCCAAACTCCCAAGTAATAGGGGTGAGCCTATTGGCATATACCAAACATATTTCCAGACTCCGTGATATTGCTGAGAATTTTTGAAAAACCCAGTAATACTTTGCCTGACCCGGGAATGGAACCCGATACACCTTCCCCGTATCGCACTTGCGACCAGTCGGCCAGCGAGGTAGTCGCATTCACTAATTAATACAACTGCACGGTTGGTGCGGTGGCTGGGCAACCGGCTGCCGTGCAACGTGTCGCTGGTTCGATTCCCGCACGGAACAACACTTTGTGTGATCCACAAATTGTTGTTTCGGGTCTGGGTGTCATGTATATGTGAACTTGTATGTTTGTAAACGCACCCACGACACAGGAGATAATCCTAGTGTGGGGCAACGTTTAAAAAAAAAAAAACTTACCTTAAAATAATGACAGTTATAAATTACCCGTCATAATAACGAGAGGAGACCTGTACCAGTACTAATTAATCAAGTTTATTTAGCGTATATAATTACCTACAGCAATCCACCTCCTTAAATCTGTCAATTGATTTTCGATTTTATTTCAAAAACAATAAAGTTACAAATCTAAATTCAAGTTTCACAGAAAGGAAGAGGTAGACCTGCTGACCATTTTACATGTAGGTACGTCATACAATTAGTGGACTGACTCATCATTGAAGTGGTACATATTTCATACTGGATTTATAGCTAGAGTGAACAAATTGGCCATTAGAAGCACGAGTTGGCGATTAGGCCTAAGATTAGGCGTAAGAAATGTGATGATTTACAAGTTATTGAGGGAGGGCAGGGAGGGAGGGCTCTGTTCAGTAGCGGAGCCTAGAGGCTGATAAGACAATCATGATGATGAATTATTGAAATAGATATAAAATTCAACTTTACTTCAGTTGAAGCTCGTCTAAAAAGTATAGAAATATTTTGTACTCTATACAGCCTGATTATAGAATTATTCAATTAATAAAGACTTTATCGATTTCATGAGGCCAATTACGGATTTTGGCCGCGATTATTAGTACCACTTTATCAAATAACATAACATCACGTATTTTATCCCCGAAGGGGTAGGCACAGGTGCACATTATGCCCTGTACAATGTAACACACATACATACATACATAACTTCACGCCTGTCTCCCATGGGGGTAGGCAGAGACTAAGGAACGCCAATTACTTCGATTCTTACATACCTCTTTCGCTTCAATAACAGTCATCAATCTTTTAATGCATGCTCGTCGGTTAAAGGTACTTTTAATTTGGCCCTTCTTTAATATATCGCCAATCTGGTCACTATATGTCCGTCTAGGGCGCCCTCTACCGACGGCCCCATTCATATCCGCTCTGTATACTTCTTTCGTGATGTAACACCCACTTTTCACTAATTACGTTATGAGTCCTATGTAATAGGGGGTGAGCCTATTACCATATACCGGGCACAATTCCAGACTCCATGCTACTACTGTGATTTTTTTAAAAACCCAGTAATACTTTGCCCGACCCGGGAATCGAACCCGAGACTCGGCAACGAGACAGTCAGACTTCATCAATTAGATAAATGGAAAAAAATGACGAACAACTAAAAGTTTATTGACCTCTAATGACTTTATATAGACACTTAATTAAGTAAGCTATGACTTAATTTATTTGATCGTTTACCACAAAACTAGTTTTTGGTAGAAATGTGATTATATTGACAGTTATGTTTTTATTTTATTTATGTCGTTCCTTATTGAGAGTTTGTAATTAATCACTCGGTCATCAAATGTTCAATATTTGGTATTTTTATGTTTTAATTCAGTGAGCAGTGTTAGATGCATTTTGTGTCTAAATAGATTTTATTATACTTCTGTCAGAAATAATGTACATATCTATTG
This sequence comes from Spodoptera picta, assembly GCA_038387885.1. Lineage (NCBI taxonomy): Eukaryota > Metazoa > Arthropoda > Insecta > Lepidoptera > Noctuidae > Spodoptera > Spodoptera picta. Next base: position 435,858 of record JAZHFQ010000248.1, read on the forward strand.
TTAAGGATTTTTAATGTTTTCCTTTTAGAAGCGAAACAATTTACGGATGGAAGGATAATCTTTGAATGATAGAAATAAAAAAGAATGATACTAATACAGATCACGTAAAGTTAGTAAGACTTTATGTCATCTAACTAAAAATTATTTAATTACATCTGAAACTTTTTGTTGTGCGTACAGGACCTGACTACATTTTGCATTCCTAACGACAATTGCAAGACACAAAGTCATAAGTCCTGTATTTTCTTTTTACTACATTACATTCAAGTTCTCTCTCAGTTTAAAAATAAACCAAAATGCCAACCACTGCTATGTTGGTCTCACATAACTACGAAGGATTCTTCTTATTCCAAAAATAGTAAAATATTTATATATGGTATGTAGCAATAGCCTTATTAGGATTTAATATTTATTTAACTCGGTTTCCCTATTAGTAGGTTATAGTGGGAGAAAACACACAAACAGCTAAACATCATCAAATGTTCATCGTGAAATGTTCAATTATTTAGTTACTATACATCATGAGATACAGTCTGCAGTTAAACAGATGGACAGCGAAGTCTCAGTAATGTGGTCCAGACCCCAAACTTTTGTCATCGCTCGGCTCTGAATGTTTACATTTTGACCGTTTACGAGAAACTCCTTTAAAAGCCACCCAAGTGTGAATGCAAAATGCGACATTTAATATGCCTCCTAACAATGTCGATTTTATAAAAATGTGATATTTTGTTTTATAGAATGTAGAACAATTTAGTCACCAAAGGATTATGTTGAACCGCGTGGGTGACTACCGTTGAAGGACTTGGCCATAAAGATTTTACGGTAAGATGCCTTTTACGCAAAACCGCCATTTTATTGACTCCCTAAGGGCTCGTACACAAAATTGCTATGCGACGTCGCATCGCAAAAATGTGCAAGCTCCCTCTACGCATCGCAAGAACTTGCGAATTGATTCGCATTAAAATCTTATATTCCCAAAATCTTCTTTGTTCCTTTTTCTTCTTTCTTCTGTATCTCCTAAGCAATAATAGAAGTGCAACTTCTTTCTACGATCCATGTCACGACCTAGTCTTCAATTTAAAATACGTTTAGTACCTACGGTTGACGGTCGTCAAAGGAATGGTCATCCTGGGAGATGCATTGTCGCACGAAATTGCATCACAGCATTTTGTATAGTAGGTAATTTTCTGCGTTGCGAATTCGCATCGCATCGCATTGCATTTTTGTGTACGAGCCCTACGATTATTCAAGATATTTTTAAAGAAGAATATTTCTGTCAAAAAGGTAGGTATGTAACTTTAATCAAAGTGCTTTTTATAATGTCTTTATTTGGTTTATATTTATCAAAAGGTTGTTAAGTTTATGATTTGATAATGGTTATTTAATGTCTCATTATCAAATCTCTTAAATATTTAGGTATGATCAATTTAATAGGCTGCCACGAAACGTATCGTGGGTTTGATTCCCGCACGGAGCAACTCTTTGTGTGATCCACTTATTGTTTTTCCGGCTCTAGGTGTCATGTGAATGTGAACTTGTATGTTTGTTAACGCAACCACGACACAGGAGAAAATCTTAGTGTGGTGCAACGTTTTTTTTAAATACTAATAAGTTTTATGTGCTGGAATTTTAATGTATGAGCCATAACTCAATATTTTGTATGAAAAAACATCATCAAACAATATTATATTACACATTTTCGTCAGTCATTGTAAATTAGAACACCATATAAGACTATTTTCTATTTAAATAAAAATTAATTTAATGACAATCATTTTTCTAAATTAACAACTTCTTTATAATTGAAAAACTTGCCAATTTCTTATTGGCTAAGCTAATCTAGCTTTTATGGTGTATAAGGAGATATGAGCATATCCTGTTATGCCTAGTATGACATCAGAAAAGCCAATACGGGTGAAATTGCCTTCACCCACTATGTTTACGAGCATCGTGCGTGGCCGTTGTTTTTTACGAAGAAAAAACTACTAAAAGGAGAGGTGAATAAATGTTTTCATTCATGTGGAGGAAGCTCGCAATACTGAGCACATCGTGAGTGTGTGAATTTGTGAAATTATAATATTATTTTAATTAAATATGGACGTCACACTCAAAGTAAGTACCTAATCGAAAGCATTTTTAATTTTGTAAGTGATGACGCTCAATGTGCAGACGCGATTATTTCTTACAGTCTAATTATGTTAGATTTGAGCTGATAAATCAAAAAAACAAAGTTGAAATGCACGTTAAAAAGTATTTACTTTTGGTAAAAATTTACTTCCCAAGTACGTCTTGCTATTGTCTAGAAATATTATGAAGTAGTTCAGTTTATAAATTACCTATTCATAATATTATATTGCATGTACCTATATGCACAAAAGCTATATCAACCTGAAGTATGATGACTTAAACGGTTCATGTGTTATTTTTGTGTTAGTTTTATCATAGGTACTTGTATTTATGTCATCTATAAGATGGTACTTACTAATTTACCTACACCAATATTATTAAGGTTAGAAATAGAATATTTATTAACCGCTTGAATGGACCGATATGAGACACAATAGAAAATGCATTGTGTCGTGTGTATCCGCGTTTTGGACATACGAAATGTTAAAAAACAATGGGTACTTTGAATGAAAAAGCTTTGTTTTTTGATCGATTTTATTCAACTAATAAATGTCCCTAGGATAACCTATGAAGCCTAGAAGAACCTAGAGTAAAAATAATTTCACTCTATAGTATACTCTACATTGATCCAGACTACAAAAGCAACTAATGACAGATGAGGTGAATAATAGGGTACTTTCTTTAATCAAAAATAAATTATTTTGACTGTATAATCAAATTAAATATTAAAAAATACTTTCATTAATTGCTTTTATGACCGACTTAATTTTAGCATTTTTCCCGCAAATTTTTAAGAAATAAGTAGATAAGTATGCTGTTTGACGCTAAAAAAAAGTATTGAACTTGACTAGTTAGCAAGTACCCAATTGCTGGTTAAGGGTTTTGGATCAGTTTCTAAAGGTAAATCCCGCAGTCCCTTGCCCGGTAATCTATGAAAAAAAAACTTTTGACAAAAAATTGTAATTAAAATCTTGCCGTACACCTCGTGCGTAGGTATCGTATAAACGACAGATAACTAATTGTTATCATTACTCAAACTGACTTTAATATAGATAAATTGACCATGATTTTGCTCTGAGTATGAAAATGTACGGCGCACACGCAAGTTTTGTTTTGATCATTATCATAATTAAAGGTTTATTGATAAATAAGTCTAATAAAACCTTTAGTGGTAATTTATTAGACTGATACTTAATATTCATTAAGAACATTGCTTTTACAGATACTCCTGGTGATCTCGATACTGGCTCCAGTATACACGGCTCCTAGAAATCCAAGACTGACTGTAGTAGAAGATGAACCTACCCATTATTACCACGAATATGACAGTAAGACAAATAATATTACGTATTATAATTCTTTAATAAATGCTACCACGCAGACGTAATGTAAAAAACGAGTTTAGTTTTAGAAAAAAAAAATGAAATATTTATCTTTTGAATAGTAGACATAAATTTTTCAAGGTATTCGATTAATATTGTAAAAAACAAAAATAAATGTCTGCGCTTTTGGAAACGTTCCGTTTACACCTGTATATAGAGGTAAGTATGTACTGGATTTGATCCCATCTTAGAGACTAAATTAGAGACAGAGGCGGTTTCAACACCTTCCAGAAGAGTATGTGACAAAATCTTCTCTGCTTATATACCTAGTCATATTTAAATTATGTTATATATTTTATAGGAAACCCACAAATATATTCATTTGGCTACGATGTAAATGATCCGGCGACTGGTAACACTCAGTACAGAGCTGAACAACGCCATCCAAACGGGACCGTCACAGGAAGCTACGGCTACATAGATCCTTATGGAAAACCTGTCAAATATAAGTACATTGCTGACAGATTTGGTTACAGGTAAGCTTTGATAATACCAGAATAGAAATTATCTCTTTTGACAATTCAAATTTAAATTATTAATTATCTCCAGAATTACAATATCTGTTTGACATTGAGGCAGCCCCAGTAAGTTATTACCTATACCTCTACAATACTTGTGTTGGACCTGACTCATAATTATTTCATAGTTAAATAATTAATTTAAAAGTAGGTAAATTTACATTAATTGTACCTTTTTCAGTAAAATAGCATCAAAATTATGCGCCTTAACTTGACTGAAACGAATTTACAGTAAAGAGAATTGCTATTATAATTTAGCAGGCGCTAGCATACAAGTAACTATTACATAACAATGGTTTTCCTGTCTGAGTATAACTTGACATTGTTTATAATGAAATTATTTCCAAAATAGGTTTCCAAAATAACTCAAAATACCTCCTCAGACTATAATTATGGATTAGTGTGTAAATTCATAAATTGTCCCATTACTGCGTGGCAAATACAAATTTGCCTTAAATATTTATTTTAATTTCAGGGTATATTCAGATTTAGAGTTGCCAACCCCAAAACCATTGCCCGTTGCACTGGCTGTTAGTGATCCTACAGAACCTACCATCACATGGACCAGGCCTCCAAAACCTCACAAGAAGAAGGTCTTCAATGACATCGTCACACAACTTGGATCATTTTTTACCAATACTAATTTCGTGTAAATTAACATGACTGAAGTTTTTAAAACAGAATTGCATTTATTAATTTTATAAGTATTTATACAAAGTTAACCTATTTAATTTTTAGAACATACTTGAGAATAAACTAATTAATGATAATTTTTGTTTTATTTATTTATTTATTTTGTATTTATTTATGTACACACATACATAAAGGACAACACATACATAAAATTAAAGTACAAAGGTACCACCTATTCCTATTGGAAAAGTGTAATATAGTATATATAGTGAAAACAACACACATAGGTACCTAAATAGTGAAAAGTGGGTGTTACTTCTGTGTGCACCTCTGCCTACCCCTTCGGAGATAAAAGGCGTGATGTTATGTTATGTATAATATAAAGACTAGAACGCGACCCATTTATAAATTAAAAAAAAAACATATGAAAAATGTTTTTGTAGATTATTTACGTATCCCATTTTTTAAAAACTCTTTGGTTGTGCTAGCAGTGTTGACAGAAATAGCGGAAATATAAAAATAATTTAATTGTCACTTTGACAAACTGAGATGAATGTTAAAAAATATTTTTAATAATATTGCTATGAAGCGTTTAAAGTTAAAGAGAAAGCATTTATGGAAGTTTTACGTATTTCCTTTGATATTCTTTACAACAGCGACATGTAAGTATTCGATAAAAGAATTATGAGTTGGTAACATAAGTACTGAAATTGATGGAATAAATTTACTGTATGGAGTCGAACAGTGATTACCTAAAAAATATGTTTAATTTTAACCCCCTTGTAATTTACCCCAGAGAGACTCTGGTGAGTTGAAATTTTAGAATCGACCGTTCGGAAACATTGCGCATAACCCATCAAAAGTTAGCGAAAACACAAACATTATACATCGGAAGGCTAGCAGTGAACTGATATCATGTGCATCAGTGTTTATAATCTTATTTCTTTTATCTACATATTACAACTTTGTTGATGAAATTCATTCTACAGGCTATCCGACAACAAAACCTGATTTAGATACACCTGAGGCACGGGACGAGAAGCATTTTCCTAATGGAACAGTAATGGGTAGATATACGTATATGGACAATGATGGTAATCCTATCCAAGTGAAGTACTACGCTGATGACGCGAGCTATGGGTAAGGAGACCAAATTCTAAACTTTACGATTGTGTAACAACCAGTAGGAGGAAAGGAAAGAAAGGATGTATTTTATCATGTTATTGTATATCATGATCCCCTAACTCAACATCCCAGTAGTGAAAAGCGGATTACATTCAAGGGTTAACTAAAAGGTTTTCAGGTCAAATAATTTATATCAAGAACTTTTGTTTCAGGGTTGAATTAAAAAGCATTAAAGTTGTAGATTCAGAGCATGCACCATCGCAACAACCTACAAAGGTTCATAGCGCTCATATTGCTCAAAAAGATCATCATGCTCAAAATTCTCAAAAAAATTCAAACAGATTTGATTATACTTTATTCAAAAGTACGGATCCTGATACAAAAATGTCTACAGATTTGAACCCTAATTATCCCATTGTACAGTCTGGATATCCACAAGGATACCAATACCAACCTGGATATCCGACGGGATACCAATCTGGATATCCGACGGGATTACAAACTGGATATCCGACGGCATATCCAACGGGATATTCAACTCCAAATCCTACTGGATACAAGTACAAAAATGACCCAATCGACTTTTTGAAAGAATTTAATAAAGGTAATCATTATAAAGTCGAAAAAGATAAACCAAATCCTGACTATGATGTATACTTTCAAAATGAATTAAGAGGAGCTAAGAAATGTAGTAAGCAAAAAGTCAGAGTGTACTACGATGGGAATGACGCAAATAGGAAACTTCGTAGTGCAGTTAATACATATAATGACGCTAATAAGTTTTGTGAGCAGTTCTAGTAAGATAATTTTAATAAAACAATTTTAAGTTTAAATATTTTTTTATTTAATAATAATTTATCCTATCATACTAACTATAACGGTTACTTGACCATTAAGATCGTAGAGGTCGGTAACTGTAGATCCTTTGACAATGAGGCATTCGGATCTCTCACACAGTAAGTATGGATCCTGGTTTTCTCTCACATGACCAGCGTCACCAAGATAACAGTAACCTCGTCTTCTATCTTCACCTAATAGTGTTATCTATATAACAAAAACTCTATTATTATTGCAGGTGCCATTGTGTTTGTTTTCCCGTACAGCATCGCATAATAACTTCATTTAGCGTTTCTATTGAATTTTTGAATTTTTTGGGCAGAGTAATTAGGGTGAATAAGGACAAAATTTTGAGAAAAGTCTTGTTGATACTGATTTAATCCAAGTAGTTTAGAAAATCAGAGCTGCGGAAGACTTAACGGTTTGCTGGGGCTTCGGCTCGAAGAGCAAGAGTAAAATCGCGGGGGTTTTTAGTCAGTAAGAGTACTGACTCTCTCGCCTCACCTGGGCGGGGAAGTCATTGGATGACATTCCCCCATCAGAAAAGACAGTGGTTTGAAAGGTAATTAATTTTTTAGTTTCATTTCATACACTTACACTGAACACTTTTTCTGTATCTTCCAATTTGCAGAGCCACAGCAAAAGAACTTCATCGTCAATAAATTCTGATTTAGTTGTGCAAGTTTTATGATCGCCACTATTTTTGCTGCGAAGATCTACAAACTTCTGAAAATAAAATATATTTGATAGAAGGTGGTCTTGTTCAGCACTAAAACCCTCGGTTCCTTCTGCTGAACATTACAAAAACGTGACAAGACCCTAACACAACTAGCGATACGTTTTATTGTTATAATTAAATAATACCCCAGAATCATAATCGAAGATTTTCTCAGTCTGGGTCTGGATACTCCGAGTAAAAACGAGTGTTTGGTCAGATTTGATACCAGGCAGTTTAATAGGATTCGATGGCAATTTCACGGCCATTAATAGTAATAGCTTATTGTCTCTCAAAGTATTGCGAACAGTTGGTGTCGACTCTGCGTTTCTCATCTTGCTTGATCTGAAAACAAAAATTGGTAATCTAATTACAATCAAAGTTCGAACAGTAGGAGCTTAAGATTGTAACCGGTGTATGCCAAATTATACTAAACCCGATTGGACAATTTGGGCTTCTTACTTGGGCCGTGGGGAATGAGACTATAAACATAACACGAGTGGATGTGACGTCAAATGACGTATACACTGATACATATAGATTTTTTTAGAAAAAAAAAATCATTCAATGGTTGCTGTTTCATAACTAACCTTTTTTGAGTTTCCATTATAAATGTAGCCACGCATTGTACTTCATTGGAGAAGTTTGATGCTTTTAGCGAAATTTCTTGAGGTGTTGTATCATCTAAAGTTTTTCTTGGAACCTTGGAATGATCGAAATGGAAATGTAGCATGAAGGAGTCGATTGTCACCATTTTTGAACAAATCGTCACTGGACACATCACTGGTCTGAAATTAATAATAATGAAGTCGGTAAAAATTGTACTACCGTACAAAGTTGTAGGTTTTGATATCAATGAAAAGTAATGAAGAAGTTACTAGACCAATAAATGACATATTCTACCTTGGAGCAACATGGGAAGTGCTTAGACATGATATATTGTCTTCTGTGTTCTTCAAACCTTCAACACCTGTAGTAACACTTGAGCTGGTCTCTTGATAATACAAATTTTTGTATTCAATTATTGCTTCCATGTTTTTCTTAGATTCTTCTTCTTGTTCCTTGAAATAATGTTTAAGGTATCCATTTTTGTTTTTTGTTTTTTGACATGTCATAGCACGAAACACATATTTTTTTACATAATTATGAACTTACCTGAGTTTTTACCAAGGTTTTATCTTCTTTGCAGCCTTTCTTTGATTCTTTATTCAGATCTGAAAAATAACGTTTTGAAGTAGTTTTCCCTAAATAAATACGACTGATTTACTGATGGTAAGGCTAAACAGAGTAATGTTTCCTTGCAATTCAATTACTATGTTAATTACAAACCTTGAGCTGCAAATGTGTCAAAGTCTCCGCTTGATAAATCTTGTAATTTCACCATCAGGTCATTATTTGGATTCTCCTGTTTGTCTGGATTGTTGTCACCACATTCATTACGAGTATCTTGTGTAACATCTAAGTATGATAAATATTAAATTTTGAAATTATTCAAATAGATAAAAGCAATCTTGGATACAAAGGCTTCGAAATTTTTTTTTCACCCATTATCGTCCCACTTCCACTGCAGGACTAAGGCCTAAGGCCTCCTTACTCTCTTACCACTCCTCTCTCATGTAAAGCTTTTCGAAAGATACAAGATCTAAGAAATAATAAAATCTTTTTTTTGTGAGACATTTTTTACAACATTTTTAATTACTATACGTACCATATTTTTGGCAACTTTTACATATAATATGCCCACTTTCACAAACGTAAAGGCTTGACTTGGCTGTTGTTTTACAAACAGAACATTGCATCGGAGTCTTCTCGGTACTCGATGACATATCAGAAGGAGTAAGACTTTGCACCTTGAACAAAATATATTGTATAAAATATGTCTGTTGTTTGAAAATAAAATCACTAAATGTTACGTTGAGTCCTAGGCTTTACCTAGTGATGAGATAATTAAGAATTTAATTTATGCGGATTATAGAGCTGGAGATTACAGAATACTGAACATGACTCGACTGAAAAAATGTGATAATTTTACACGCTCTATCTGAAAGAAAGATTCAAGATTTATAAGAAAGATTTTGTTTTAACAATTAAAAGAAATTGGAACAAAATAATAAGCTAACAGGCCCTGTTTGGTTTAAATATATTTCCTTCATTGTTTTAGTTATGTAGAGTAAATAAATAGACTCGTTTAGTATATTATGCAATTTTGTTTGGTATGCGAGCCGTAGTTGTACTAAAGAGGCCTATTCGCTCCAGATGCTACGCGTCAGAACTGCAGATGAAGTGTCGCGGGCAAAACTATTACGTGGTGTTATGTTCTAGAGATTTAAGGTGAAGTTTAGTTAATATTAACTAACAATATTCTTTTGTATTTAATTTCTTTAGAAATAATTGTACGCTAACTGGAGAGCAGGAATTTAAAGCAACGTATTTGTTTGAGAAATGTCTGTAATAGTGCTTTTTTACTCAAATAACCTTTGTCTAAGTGTAATAAATACAATTGGAATTGTTTTTGGACTTGAAAACGAGATGAAGTTTTCTTTCAGTGTAATAATCGTAAATCTTTATGGAGGTATTCAAGGCAGTTTTCTTTCAAGTGTTGTAGGACATTTTGTATAGTTTAAGAGTAGAAATAATGTAAGAAAACTTCACCAAATTGTAAAACCATTCTTACAAAACCAAAATAACAAAAGAATAATATTCAGCACTACACACTAATTCGAAAACTTCTGTTCACTGCCTCTTAACTAGTCGTCTTCTAAGTTTATTTAGATACACTCCAAGGTAGTAAAAGCAATGGATGGTTTGTTATTCCTCTCACTTACTTAGTATTCTAATAGCTGCGCGTTACCACTCTTTATGTTTTGAATTTATTGAAAATATATGTATGTAGCGAAAGTGTATTAGTCTTAACAGTATGGCCATGCATCGCCTTCGCATCCGGATCAAAGTGACGACACAACACGTTGAAGACATTCTTAAATACATTGATCTAATTACTTTAGTACTGATTAATGAATTTCCTTAACATACAGGAATATATTGGTAGACTCGCTTTATTGTAGGACTTATATAATAATTGAGCAAAAATGAGTGCTAATATTCGCTATACATAACTCCTATTTATGCCTTCTGGGATTAAAAGATTCGATGCTACGTTATTATGTTGTTACCATACCTTCTTTAACATATCGACGTAATTATAAGGATTGAAATCTAAATAAATACCTCGAAAATAACTATAAAGATTGACAAACTGTGACATTTAACGATACCATTAGATTGTCATTAGAAATACTGTGTCCATAAAATCAATACTTAGCGTTAAAAACTCTTTGTTGAAACAATAAGCAAATAGTTTAGGTTTCGACAGTAGGTAATAAATGAGTTTAAGGCAAGGGGAGGCTCCTCTCAAAGACGTTGATTTTTTTAACGTCCTTGGCTCTACTATTATCAAATGTTAAAGAACGGCCCATATTTTATCTAATGAGGTAAAAATATTCAATTACGAACGATGATCATTGAACACGGAAAAACCAAGGCCTAGACGTTTCAAAACCTGAGCGTACTCAAAGAGCCATCATACCACCACAGATGGGGCCCAACAGGGCCGATGCCGATTCGGAGTCGCGGAGAACCTAACGGGTAACCGGGGCTCCGGCTCGACGTGCAGGAGAAGGAACGGGGTGGTTTTTACTCAGTAAGAGTCTGACACTCCCTCCCGCCTCACCCAGGCGGGAGCCCTTAAAAAAAAGCCGTTCCAAAAATAACTTTTGGAATGTTAGAAGGCAAATCAAGCAATTGAAACGTATCAACCATTAAAAACTAGTATACATTGTTGCTAATAGAGCAATGATTAATTAGATATTTACTACAATTGACAAGAAAACGTTATTGCGGATACTAAGTAAATGCCAGTGCACTTATGTATGCGGACTATGTATTTTAATTACCCTGTACTTCCCTGTCCGTTGTCGGTCAATTTAATTTGTCAAAGAAAATGTAGGTAAACTGTGAACGAAATGTTAATGTTAACTTCCTTTGGCCGTGTGGCGTCGACATAGTTGTAGTACCCTAACGGCTAACTGCGATGCCCAAGTCGCCTTCCGAGCGTGGGAAGAATGACGCACGGTTGACGCGATGGGTGGGCAACCGGTTGCCATGTAACAATGTGGTGGTTTTGATCCCCGCACGGAGTATTTTCGTGTGATCCACAAATTGTTGTTTCGGTTCTGGGTGTAATGTGTGTGTGAAATTGTATGTTTGTAAACGCACCCACGGTACAGGAGTAAATCCTAATGAGGGGTGACTTTTTTAATTTGGCAATCACCTTTTTCATCAGTGGACTTAATACTCTGGTTGATAATGATGATGAGTTTTTTGTACAGAGCTAGTTCGTCAATCAACTACATATTTGGGCACCTATTACGCCAATCACTTTTTAAATCAGGTTGTTATAAAAGAACTTGTAAGTTTGTGAATTATTTCATTTTTACTGAATTTAATTAATTAATATCATGTTAGTTTCAGTGAAGTGTAAACTTGTAAGTAATTCGACTGAACCAGAATTATTGAAAACTTCAGATTATATAATTTGAAATCAAACAAATATGACTAGAATATGTTTTTATAATAACTATTGTGAGACATAAAATTATGAGTTACACACGTAAATACACTAAGAAAAGCTCTACTAAAACTACTAATCATAGAGGAACTCTTCCTCTTGATCAGCGTGCCCGGTCTCGGCTATATCGTGCAGCCTATGAGCTTACAGACTAGTAGAGATTTTTCTCAGTATATTTGCGTTACTCATGTAAATATATTGACAGTTTTATACTCGTAATATATTTAGTTAACTAAAATATAACACAGAAAGTAATCAAAATTATATTTTATTATCATTATCTTGTTTTGCTTAGGCAGGCACGTGTATACATCTGTTATGTGCCAATAATTTAATGACTGGTAGAACTGCATTGTCAGGTTTGATTTTCGAAGCTATTTGATTCGTTGATCGGTTAAATTAGCGGAAAATGAAACTATCTTCGTTTATTACACGTATGTATAACTGAATTTTATGAACATCATTATTAGTTAATGGATTTTTGAGTTTTAAAAGCCGATCTCATACCTATATAAAAAACGGAAATCCAATAAGAATTCCAATTTATAAAAATATCCCAGTTCCCTTTCAGAGTGATGGGAGTGATAGGAACTACTAATGAAAGTTCCCTTTCAGAGTGATGATATCTGGGATATTTTTATAAATTGGAATTCTTATTGGATTTCCGTTTTTTCTAATAATGCCTGAACTTTATCCTCTTAGGTGCGTATACAAACAAGTGAAATCACAAGAATAGTTATTATCTCACCCAGAATTTACTAATAAACATCGAATAGAATGCATTACAAAACAAAGTATAGCTAAGTAAATGTGCAAGGTAGAATGCTATGTTTGTATAACTGGGCCGCATAACCAGCGGATATCGTAATGCATTACATTTAGTCATTACCTATATCAGTAGGGTACTTTTTTGATAATGTCGATTCGTAATACGTAATGTTTCTGCGATTTATTTGATACAGATTTTGTAACAATGCAATTTGGACAAAGATTGAGGTTGACGTAAAAAAGTGGCGAGAGCAGTTGTGTGATGAATGGGTTTCAAGATGGTCTGAAACAATTTTTAGTTGACTAGTAGATAGAGAAGGCAAAACTTTGAGGTCTTCCTACATTTTTATGTAAATTGAAAAATATTTCTCTGTACAAACCAAGCTCTGTCCACGTTTATGTTATGATTACAGGATTACGTGATAACTTGCTAGTCAGTTATTATGCCATATCTTATGCTCCTTCGATTGATAAGGCATTTTGTATCAGCTTCCTAGAACAAGGAATTAATCCACCGTGACAAATTGGTACTTGTAACTATCTTCAGCAGTATATAATATAATTGATTTACGTCATCCATAATATTGTTTTCTTGATGTATAACGACCGTGTCTTACTTCCATTGTCACATAATTAGATGTTCTGAAAGTGGCCTAGTAATCGTGCATTACATAAGCAGTCTCGCGTATTAGTGATATATTGTAAACGAAAAATATGTTAAACTATTTTCTTGGGCAACAGAGCAGTGTAGAAAATGTTTCTGAATTGTTTTGTTGTAAAGATTTTCCATGGAACGGGAACGGTAAATTGTCGACGACATAGTTTTCAACATTCCAATGTTGTCATCTTAAGTAGGTGCTTATTAAAAGTGTATTTGTTTTCATTAGTATTTCAAGTAGTTACCTTTGTTTTAGCGTTGACCTGTTTAAAGAGAATGAGGCTGAATGTATTATGGTGTCTTAAATAATTAATATTTGCAAAATAATTGAGAGATCGTTAAAATGGTGAAAAATTACCTCGTTGGCCGAGTGGTCGCAAGTGCGACTGCCGGGCAAGGGGCCTCGGGTTCGATTCCCACGGCGGGCAAAGTATTACTGCGGTTTTAAAAAATTCTCAGTAGTAGCACGGAGTCTTTAAATGTGCCCGGTATATGGCAATAGGCTCACCCCCTATTACATGGGACTCATAACATAAATAGTGAAAAGTGGGTGTTACTTCTGTGTGCACCTCTGCCTACCCCTTCGGGGATAAAAAGCGTGATGTTATGATACGTGTTGTAACTTCTGTTTATGCAGCGGTAGTTAACCAAACATTATCTGATGAATTTTAATAATTACTATCGTGAGACATACTAAATTATCTAAAAATCGCGCGTTACTCACGTGAGTAAACTGAGAAGAGCTCTACTAGTTTCGAACCACAGAGGGATTCTTCGGCTCGACCGGAGTGGTACCATGGCCCACAAAAAACCGACGTGAAACAACGCTTGCGTTGTGTTTCGTCTTGTGAGTGAGGTTACCCAATTACCCCTAGTCTCCGCAATCCCCGAATCCCCCACAGTTCTCAAATTCCCAATTCCCAAAAGGCCGGTAACGCACTTGTAACGCTTGTAAGTGTCCATTGGCGGCGCCGATTGCTTATCATCAGGTGATCCGTCTACTCCTTTACCGGCTTATGCTATTAAAAATCTTCCTCAACATTCCAGTTGAGGTCAATCTCAACACAACAGCAATAACTGCTATTCCCAAGCAAAAATAGACACGAAGAAGATTATAAACACATACTTATTGTTCTTATAACACTACTTAGAACAATTTCTACACACGAGGAAGTTTTCTTCCTACTCTGCGGTTGTATTTTTGATCGCAAACCTGACGTAAGTATATCAGTCATCTATCGTTATTCAACTACCCATCTATTTAATACTAAATAAATCGATATCGATATCTACCTGTCCTTTTCTTAACTATGAGTGATGAATGAGAGGTTCTATTTATGTTGATTTGGTGTTGTTGCCAAGGAATGGTAATACTATGTCTAAGAACATCAGCGGCTAACTGTTGCATGCAGTCTTGATAACTGTTGGTCGTAGTTGAATGTAATGAGATTATTTGCTTACTGATGGACAGCTATGATATAACTCGCCTATTTGTAGTAATGGCCAGTACTTTTCTTTCGTTTCTATAAACAAGGAGAAGATGGGCAAATTATTTACCTAGGGCTTTTTAATTTTCGTGTGATCGCAATTCTCAGGTTCGATTCCCGAGTCGAGCAAAGTGTTACTGGGTTTTTAAGAAAATCGCAGGAGTTTAGAATTGTGCCCGGTTTATGGCAATGACCTCACCCCTTATTACGTTGGAGACATAACATAAATGGTGAAAAGTGGGTGTTACATTGTACAGTGACATTAAGTGCCGTAATGTGCATCTCTGCTTACCCTTTCGGGGATAAAAAGCGTGATGTTATGTTACTTTTTAATTTTATGAAGAAGGCAAGTAAGGCTGGTCAGTCACTGATGATTGTTTTTGTTATATAAGAAAATCCAGTTGCATTAAAAATAAAACTTTTTATAAGCTATTAATTTTAATCTGTTAATTAGGCGAAAAGTTAAGGATTATTCCTTATTAACAAGACTTATCAAAATATCAATCGCTTCATCGAGTCCAATTCAACTCGATTTTTACATTAAATAAAACTTACCGAGTTTCATTATTCTCAATTAGGTCCTTTGGCTCATTTTTTTATATATTTATTATTAAAAAAATATTTAAATGGCTACTGTTATCCCCGGCGTACATTGTACCCACCACCTTAGGTAGTCCACATATAAAACTACCGTGTAGTTTCACTCACCGCATTCGATACTCAGCCAGTGAAACAAGTGCATCATTCGATTTTTTTGTTTTAAATCGATTACGAATCGAGTGATCGTGTTCTGGTGCCTTAATTAGAAGCTTTGGTGTTTATAACAAATAATCGAAAATGGCCTTTAAGGTGAGATGAACTTGTTTATTTTTGAATTACTTTAAGGAAGTTAAGTTTGCAATTGAGATTTTTTAAGAAGATGGTTAGCGAATAGTATGAATATTTTGATCTATACACAGACAAATAAAATTGAAGTGTCTGTTTGTAATATTAAAGTAACTACTTCTTACTACATGCATATGAATATACATACGATACATATACCAAAATATTTATTTTTACAATTTTTATCTGCCTGTCTGTTTGTACTGGCTAATCTCTGGATTGGCTGGACCGATTTTGCAAGACTCTTATTGGTGAGCTGATGTACTAAAGAGTAATTCTATTTTGGAAAATTGAAACAAAAAAAGTTAATTGTATTGTAACTTTCGTGAGACATACTAAACGAATTATTATGTTTTCGGCTTACTCATATAATAATTTGACGAGGAACTCGACTAGTTTCAAGCCATGCTAGAGGCTCATAGGATACTCAAGCAGTAGCAGCGCGACAGTCGCTGCGTCGCGGGTCGCGAAATGCTGCTCATGAATTATTTAAATTAATTTAATTAAAAAAAGTTATGTTCTAATATTCGTATTCTACGCGGACAAAATCACGGATAACAGCTAGTGTTTGTAATATTTCAAATCGAAGATTATCAATCTTTGTGAGCAATGCCGCCATAGTTCACTACTAGATGAAATCCTCTTCTTATTAACCGATGATAATGATGATGGTTGGGTAGGTGTATACTGTATGTATTTGTATTTGCTTGAAAGCTTTATTTTAAAATTCCATATCGTTCTTTGGAATATACTTACAAATTTTTACTAAACTAGAACTTAATAAAAGTCGTCAAAATTTCAGATAGCTTGAATCCCCTTATATTTAGAACGATATGTGGCTCACAAGCAATTTGGTCGTACACTAATTTTCAATCAATGTGAACTATATTAATAAAAATAAAAAGTAATTAATATACTTACTACATATACCTCTAGTACGGTTAGTATGGTACTTGATTTTCATAAAAGATATAATACGACTGCACGGTTGGCGCGGTGGTTGGGCAACTGACTGCCGCGCAATGTGTCGCGGGTTCGATTTCCGTACGGAACAATTCTTTGTGTTATCCACATATTGTTGTTCCGGGTGTCATGTGTATGTCAACGTGTATATTTGTAAACGCACCCACGACACAGGAGAAAATCACAGTGTGTGGAAAATCAACGTTTAAAAAAATACAAATGCTGTTATATGTAATAACTAAACAACTTAATAATGTATATCTTAATGTCTCCAATAATTTATTTTTAAAATATGTTCCTAAGCTCCTCCAAGAAAAACATTAACATACATCACGAAATAGAAAAAAGTACCTATCGTCTGTAGTCTACGCAGAACAGTGACGTCACAATTACGTAACGTATGCAACAAAAGGTCATTAATACTGCATCTCCAAGTGAAAACAAAAGCCTTACAAAGGTCTAGGTAAAAAATTATTCTGTGGCACTATCAATGGAGTATTGAAAGTTCGTGTGAATATTTATAGAAGAACCTTCTATTGTTATATGGGAGATGGCTCGACATATCTGGTGTATAACGATTGCGCAAAGAAAAACTGTATCTTTATTTGTGTTTTGTACTTTTTAGTATCTAGTTGTGTTTGTTATTAGGTACTTGTGTATTTGTTTTAGTTTTGACTAGTATGGATGGATATGTTGAAGGAATCTAGCTGTGAATAGCAATTATTAAAGCTTCTATGTTGAAGGACTTAATGCTTTAACTAATAATAATTAATTATTTTTCAATTAATTTTTTAATGGCTAAGCCAGTAAACGAGCAGACGGATCATTTGATGGTAAGCAATCGGCGTCGCCCATTGCCACCTGGAACATTAGAGGCGTTATAAGTGCGTTACCGACCTTTTGGGGATTAAGAGTTTGAGGATCGTTGGGGATGCAAGAATTGGGGAGATTGGGGAAGGGGAGGGTAACTGGGCCTCCGGTAACCTCACTCACACGACGAAACACAACGCAAGCATTGCTTCACGTCGGTTTTCTGTGAGGCCGCGGTATCACTCCGGTCGAGCCGGCCCATTCGTGCCGAAGCATGGCTCTCCCACACTAAACGAATTTCATTTATTGTTAAGCCAGAGTAAATTTTTTCTACGTGATTTAGTTTATGTTTTATATTTTTTCGTTTTATAAGTTATTTACGTACCTTTCAATAATTATAAAAAAAATTCTTGAGTGCACTGAAAATAGATTTCGAATTATCAAAAATAATTTGTAGATTTTTATCCTAAATAATTTCTAATGAAACTGTTCCAGTTGGCGCTCGTAGTCCTGACAGTTGTCGCTTGCGCACAGAGTCGCATGTTCTACAATCTGCGACCAGTAAGAGTGGTTCATTCAGATCTCCAGCCAGCAGCGTCCATCGTTCATGCTGAGCCAAAACACTTCGAGCACCATATCTCAGAAGATGAACACGTTGATTATTATGTAAGTACTCACTCCTATGTAAATATTATATGCTCTACTGAACATTACGGAAAATGGAAACTTTTGACCTGCATGGTTGAAGCAGTGGTTCGGCAACCAGCAGCTACGCCACGAGTCATGAGTTAAATTCTTTGTGGTCCTAAATTCATTGTTATTCTGGGTCTGGCTGCGATGTATATTTCGACTATTTATGAATATATGAATATGAATTTGTATATTTCGTCTGAACCGAATTACTTGACTAATTATTTTTTCTATACCTTTGTCTAGCATAGTTTAGTAGGTAAGGTTCATTCATAGACGCATGTTTACGTTTAAATAATGTACAGCGCAACATAATAACACTATACCGATAATGCTGACCAACCTATAACAAAAAGTGTAATTATTCACATTCCATTGACTATGTGAGGGAGTAATGCAAGAGACTGTAATTCAGTATTACGTTATACGTTACAAAATCGCATGTAACAATATTATTACGGATAAATGTAACAGTTTAAGTTATAATAACGTTGTCTTAAAGATCTCAACATTAATTTAAGGATGTTATAAATATTAATTATTATTACCTATTATTTAATATTAAGTAATCGATGTTATTAATATAATACTAATATGGGCTTTGCGGACAAAATTATATAATTATTATATAATAATAATTTAAGTACCTACGTAAAGAGGCAGTAATTAACACCATTTAACTTGAACTGCATAATAAAACGATCACATTAGGTTATTTTTAAAATCACTTCTTTCCGAGAATATTTGGGTAAAAATTTCATTAACACCTTTTAATTATAAAACATTCGGGATATTTAATTTTAATCTTTCTCTAGCTGTTTTTACATTATTACCATAATCCATGAACGCCTGTGATACCACAGGTATTACTAATGCGTTACTAACATTAATTATAATATTGGTTTAAAACATATTCATATTTAATGAAATACCAAATAACAGTTAACAAAAGTTACCTACTATACAGTTATTCAATATGTTGTTCTAACGTAATACGTTACTTGTATGAATGGTGTATGTTATGTTGTCTACTTACACTACGATTTACAACGCTTTCTTCAACCAAACCTTGGTTATGTTCAAAAAATTAGTTCAGCACTGCCCTAGTAATTTTTTGAAGTTTTTAAGATGCTCTACGTATATTTCTTCTGTATATTTATTTCTTTCTTTCTTCCTTTTTTAGTCCAAACAATAATTCTCAAATTGGTTGTTCAGTTAAATTTAATGTATAGTTCAATAATCCAGCTCAATTCTGTCTAAAAACCTATTGTAATTAATTGAATCAATGAAGAATCAGAAAAATAGTCACTTATATTACTATAAATTGAAGTGAAATTTCCTTCTGAGAACTTGTATATATATATATATTACGTAAATATAAATGGAAGTTACCGCATAAATTATATTATTAATAGTTTTATTGACACGTCCTCAATAACTTTAACTGCGTGCAGTAAAAATGGTTATCTTAAAACCCGTTGTTATTGTAAACGTCATTCGCTACTTCCTAACTGATTTTCCTCCGTTAACAATAGCTTGTTTGAAAGTTAATTCTGATTATGTATTCGTAAAAAAGTCACATAATTATTTGTAGTGAGTACTGCATCTTTGAATGAATAGGAATTGTGATAAGATTGCATTTCCTGTGTGCCGTTCCGCTTGTTGGTGTACTGCGTGTGCCTACGCAAGTTGACCAAGTTGAAAGAATGTCGAGTCGAGTCAAGAATGAATTGTCAAGTAACTAGTTAATTTTATTAGGGCATTGGGGCATATAATTTTATTAGTATAGATATTTGTCAGTTTTTTGTATGAAAGAATTGTCAAACTTATTCCCCTCTTAAAATTTGTCTGGCATTGGAAAAATCGGCCTTTAGTCATTATTTATTTAGGTTTTTAAAATTTCTATGTTACATAAAATGACTAAACTTGAAACAAAGATAAATCGTTAAAGTTATTAGGTTATTTACTTAACTACTTATTTGCCTATTTGAGCAAAATATCATGTTAATTAAAATTTAAGGAATCTACGACTAGAATAAGATACCCCTTTACCCTAAAGGTTCACCTCGACCTATATCATTGTAACATTGACTAACCTTCTTTATAAAGTACGTTTAATTTTGAAAGACATTATCAAATCGCTTTCCACTTTTAATTTAAGCCTAACTTAAGTAGAATTTATGTATAACATAAAACGTAGTTGTGCAAGCGCACGTGGTCAGTTCGAACGATTTCACTACAACACTACACGATATTCGTATGAATGGCTTCCGACTTCACTATTTACATTATGAACACATGACATTGGCGTTACGTAATGTTATGGTTTTGTTAATTTAACCTCGTTTTCTGGGAAATTGTTTTGACCTGCATTTGTATGTTTTAATTGTGCGTAATATTTTGTTTATCTTATGCGTAACCGAAAAGTATTAATGCGTAATTAATATTAATTTCTTTTAAGGATATTGGGCAAATGAAAGTACACTCCGTGAAATAATTTAGCAGATATGTATCTATTTACTTGTGTTAGTATTAGTTTTGGAACTATGCTAGTGACACTGTAATTGTGAATGTGCTGTTTCTGATCATCATGTAATTATGTAATTTTTTTAAAAATAATAAAACTATTTTGAAACTTACTACAAAAAAATTATTTTTTGTTGAGTAGTGAATTTTCATCATACTTATAATGAATTTATTAATTTTCCAGGCGTATCCGAAGTACGTCTTCAAATACGGCGTGAACGACTTCCACAGTGGTGACATCAAGACCCACCATGAAAGCCGGGATGGTGATGTTGTTAAAGGTAATTTTATTAGCATTTTATTTTCCTATAGTAGGTACCTTTCCAGACCAGTAAGATACAGTTGACTTATCAAGAAAATCTCACTACACGTTTACGAAAGATGGACAAGAAACTTTTAAAACTTCCATCGGCAAAACGTATAGGTACTTTAAAGTTTCCGAGCAATGTAAGGAAGGTAACTAGTTATATAATTCTTTTCGCATACATAAGCTCACGTCTTTGTTCTACGAGGATAGGCTACAAAGCACCACCTACTCACTACAACTTAGATACTTCATTAGTTTACATTATTATTAAATACTAGCTGTTGCCCGCGACTTCGTCCGTGTAGAATATGCGTTTTAGGATATACATTTCTTTTGTTTTAAATTTTCCAAACCTATGTTACTCCTTTGTACATCAGCTGCCTACCAGTAAAATTCCCGTCAAAATTGGTCCAGACATTTCAGAGATTAGCTACTACAAACAGACAGACAGACAAAAATAAAAATAATAATTCTGGTACAGGTATCGCCTATATATTCATATGCATGTAGTCAAAAGCGGTAATTTCAATATTACTACAACACACATTTTCATTAATTGTGTATATATATATATAGATTTAAAAGCCATGCCATTTGGTTTTACAAGCACGCTGGTCGAGGATGTCCGCTTTTTCATTTTTTAGAATCATTATCCGATATCCATGTAGGAACTTATTACTCCAGCATTATCTTTTTAATTTCCTTACCGCAACCGACTTTCTTTGCAGGTCAATACACGGTGGTTGAACCCGACGGTTCCATTCGCACAGTGGACTACACCGCTGACAAACACAACGGGTTCAATGCCGTAGTACATAAGACTGCGCCCATCTCACCCCATGAAGCCGCCCATCTTCACCATTAAGTTATAAGAGATGTTAAACCAACTGGACTACCAATTGAAACTTTCTGGAATCCAAAATGTTTGGACTATGCTGAGCGTAATTCATCTATTGGTCAACGAAAATAAGGACGAGATTTGTAATTCCTAAATGAGATCAATAACGAACAGTGTACGAGAGTTTATAAGTTCTTCCTTCTTTAAGATCTTTATTGACCTTGAGATTATGACGTCACCAAATCTCTTTAATTTTGGGCATAGCGAAAGTGTTTACTTTGTAATCCACGTTGGTATCATCAACATTTTGGATACAAAATTGGGCGTGTTCATCAGAGGCCAATTTTGGATGTTTTTCTTGCTATAATAGTTTAAGTTTTTATTTAATAATGAAATTGTTATATGAAAGGATTAAGTCAAAATGCGCGATCTCTTTTTAATTGAATGTTGAACCTTTCATTAATTTATTGTAATCGTTAAATGTTTCTATGAAAAGTACCTGAATTTGTCATAGGTTATTATTGTAGTGAATTCGTTATGTAATATTATGTTTATATGTGGTTATTATGTGGAGACATTGTTCAATAAATCGACTTATGTCTGACCGATTGTTGTTAATTGACTATAATGTTATTATGTGTTCATTCGTACCTGCAATAAAGATCACAAGTGGTAGCCAGCTAAAAGATGTCTACTGCTAAACTAGTCTCTCCTTTGATCACAAAGGAAACAAATTACCTCCTCTATCAAGAGGAGGTAACCTGGAAATTGACAGACGGTGTGTGGATGCAGCTTTCAGTGGGGTCGCATTTCGTATTATTAGGATATTAGATACACATTTATTTTAACAATATGGTTAGTGTGGTGTCTGGGCAACCGTCTGCCACGCAATGCGTCGTGGGTTCAATTTCCGGACGAAGCAACTCTTTGTGTGACCCACAAATTGTTGTGTGTCTGGGTGTCATATGTACATGAACCTGTATGTTTGTGAACGGAACCCCGACACAGGAGAAAGTCCTAGTGTGGGCAACGTATTTTTTTTAAAAAAGATGAAGAAAATCTTACTGCTTGTACAATTGGTTCAATGAGTACGAAAATACTATAACAGTCTGTTTGTACTATATCCAATACTGTACTACGCTACAAATCTATAAACAAAATGCAGTGCAATCTTGTTTCCCAAGAAAACAAACTATTTTGAATCCCGCAACGAACTTAATAACAAGACGTTGCTAAGTGAGTAATAACAGAAACAGTTTACATTTAATTCAATATATTTTTTTACAACTACAAGTGATGTCATTATTTTGGAGAAACATTCCGATCAAAATCTTCAGGAAGTTTGGTATGCATTGACGAGCCAAAAGAACTCCAAAACAATACATAAACGTAATTTTCGATGATTAATGAGTTATTTATTGAATACCAACCAACATACTCTATAATTAGAGACCTTAAATTGAATAATTAGTTTCAATTCAAAATTGTAATAAATACCGCTGTGTGAGAAAATGATGAAGGACATTATACAATGCTATGATACATATGTATGTGGAATATGGTAGGAATAAATCGTTTGTTACATGCATAGTGTGTGTGAATAGGAACAATGGGGTATCAAGACGTTCGTGATAACAATAGCGTAGTTCTGTCCCCATAGATTTTTAGCGCACCATAAAAGTTGTACTTGTATGGATATATTTATCTATTCGCAATAGATAATGACATTGAGACTGTTTTGTTCTAATAAATTAGCTTTATTGCTTAGTTCCGATGTTTGTAGTTCTTGGAAAAGGTTATCAGGTTATATACGAATTGTGCATGTTTAGGAATAAAGAGGAAAATGAAGACTCATATGATTACAACCATGGAAACTCCATAACTATTTTTAGTAGACTTTTACTTATTCTCTAAAGGTAAATCCATATACATAGGCAATATTTTCCTAAAAATAGTACCTAGCTATACCCACCCTCACTTAAATTTTATTTAGATTTTTACTATTTTAAAATAACATGTCTATGAATTGGGTTTATTTATTTATTTATTTAAAGCTTCATGCACAAAATGTACACAAGGTGGACTAATGCCGCAGGCATTCTCTCCCAGTCTGACCTTTGGGTGATGCAGAGAAGAGTTAATGGTGTGAGCAAGAAGCAAGCAATTATTTAATAGAGCAAATAAAATAGATACACTTACATATTTCAGAGATAAACATAAATACTTAAACATAATTATAATATATTTACCTACACACGAGTACAACACAATACAAATGAATGCATTCATACACATATACATATATACATACATAAATACATACATACATACATACATACATAAATATAGACTGAGTAATTAGCGTGATGATTCAGCCACCCTCTCCAAGAGAAGTTCACGCACTTTCTGCTTAAATGATAGACGAGTCGACATCATCCTGACATCCAGGGGGAGCGCATTCCACAGCAAAATTGCCTGTACGAAAAAGGAAGAATGAAAGAAGTCAGTGCGATGAGTGGGACATTGAAGATTGGTTTATTCAAGTTAATTTTGCATTCCGTAAAACAAAACGCACCTATAAATATTTTGTGCGATTACTTAATTATTATGCGATTTGTACTTAAATCCTTGTCGAAATTCAGGTGTACGTAATTACTTCATTAGCCCTTTGTTGTTCGCCACTTGAGAACACGACACAAATGCACATTATGCTAATCCGCCATTTTGTTATCTCGAGGAGAATCAAACGTTCAATGGCTCATCTATTAACAGCGACAATTTGTTTAATAAATTATTTTTATTTTAGTTCTAGGATGGTAATTTACGTGTTTAATTAATGCTAAAAACATTGGTAGCTTGCAAATTTGTTGATTGTATTTCAAAGTAAAAAGGAATAAAATGCCGATATCACAAAGTATGGGTTTGTAATAATAGCTTCTAATTTTACTGACTGATCTGTACCTCGATAGTTGCTACTATATCTTATTCATAAATATAAGTGCTTTTAATCTTATGTACAAAGCTAGATAAAACGAGTAACAGTGTTTCGAAAACCCTATCTATCTACTTAGCTAAACTCAAAAGCAACAAGAATGCATTTCGCCACATAAAAAGAGCGTGAAAGTCGTATAGGCTCTTAAACAGGGGTGTCCAAACTTCTTTGTACAGTTTCATTGATAAAGCAGCGAATCAAATGTGAAGGTTTGAATTTGATGACAGGACTCTCCTATTGTTCAGGGAAGGAAACGTCAACCTTTGGAGAGCCAGAAGTGAACGTCCGATTACCAACAACGACAAAAATTGGTCATAGTCTGGCAGTCTTTGTTTGGGTTGAAACGATTTGTTACGGCGAACACAAGAAGTGTATACAATAGTAGGAAAATATTTGCACTATGTTACGAACAATGATGCATTACAATCTTAGCTATTTTATACAATGAAATTTTGTATGTTTACTTTGTTGCTCAATGCCGCAAAACTACTGAATGAATTTGGATGGAATCTGGCTTTTGGATCATGACCTGAATTAATGTAAAGTAGTATTAGTAACTGTAGGAGCTCAAAAAAAATGTAACGAAGAGAATTTGGGAGACGATGACGAGATTTCATAGTTTGTGAAGTTTACTTAGCTCTGGTACAACATATCATCACAGAACACTAAGAAACAACACCAGAATTTCAACGGTTCCCATAAATATTCCTCTTAAGGCAAAACAAGCAATAAAAATAAATTCTAGAGACGCAAGTATCAAATTTGTTCACACGAGATCAGTAACTGAGATTTAGTTACTGGATTAATGGTCCATGGTGTATACAGCTTTTAATCGGCTTTGTACGTGCTAACAACCGGTAATGAACATTATGACATAGTCGTTTCCCACAGGTATAAACGCCCTATAGGTAGGTACTACAAAGTTTACGACACTGGTCGAACTCGAGTGGTAGTAAGAACGGCTTTTTTTTTTTTTTTTTTTTAAGGGGGGAAAATAAGGGGGGGGCGAAAGTAAGAACGGCTAGCGAGTGCAAAAAATTTATTGATAATCCTTGAGCTGCCAAAATATTATTAGTTCTGTCAATTTATAAATTCGTAGAAAACTACAATTAAACTTGACTATGGAACTGAGCTCTATACATTAGGTGAATTGGTGATTTAGGCTCCATTTACTAGTAGAGCACATTGCAATTCAGTTTCTCATTAATGAACTTGATTTAATTACAAACAGATAAATGAGAATTTTAAAAACTCTCTCCATTATTTCGATACTTTGTCCAATTACGTAGTCATAATAAAATTGTCCTTAAAATAGTAAATTAAGACAGTAATTCACAAAAACATACTTAAACTGTCAAACACCAAGCGGTCACCGGTGACCGCAACCTATTGTTCTATAATTGTGTCTACAAAACCGGTACTCGACGAGTTAAATCTCTAAATAAGTACTTCACCATCTTCAGGACCACTCAGTTACATAACCACTCCATTAAATGACCTGTCATTTGTGTAAGTGCAACTTGACATGAGCAGAGTACACTACACTTGCCTAATTTTGTAAACAAGAGTCTGTGTTCGAAGAATTTTAAAAACGAAAAACCCATTACCTTTGAACCTGGGGCCCATATTATCTTTTAACATCAACATCAAAAGAATATATGTGACAGTCCACTGCTAGATAACAAACTTCTTCTAGAGTTATTGTTAGTCTTTCTTAAAGAAGGTTTGCTATAATTCAAACAATCAGAAATCTCAGTTTAAAAGGTTCAGTTCACATTTTTATGGAATAGGAGGCAAGCGAGTAGACGTATCACCTGATGGTAAGCGATCAGCGCCGTCCATGGACACTCGCAACACCAGAGGAATGTGGTTGCTGGTCTTTTAAAAAGGAGTACGCTCTTTTCTTGAAGGTTTGAAGGTGGTATCGGTTCGAATACCACGAAAAAGAAATCATTCCACAGTTTAGCTGTGCAAAGAAGAAAGTTCCGGGAAAAGGGTACAGTTGTGGCCTGCCAACCACCTATATGATAAAGATGATGATAGGGATGAAAATGCTGTCATGTGAGACGGTGGCAAAAAGAACACGTCTTCGTCAAATGTTCCTTATTCGTATCTTACGACTTTCGCGGGAAGAGTTGCAGTGAATAGTGATAAATGTAGTAGGACAATGTTTACTACCACCAGACTAATGATGTTAGCCATAACGTAACTTATAAAGCCTTGCAAGTCAATGTAACTACTTCCACGTTATTTTGTGTCCCTATTTGGATTAGTACGTGGGTTTTGTTTTGTAAGTACTTACCTTTTGTACTGAGTTGTGAGTGGAATCGTAGTAGATCTAATTTAGAGGTTGTCTTAAAAAAGAAAAGAAAACGAACCAACATAACATATCATCATGCCTTTTATCCCCAAAGGGGTAGGCAGAGGTGCACATTATGCCACTGTACAATGTAACACCCACTTTTCACTATTTATGTTATGAGTCCCACGTAATAGGGGGTGAGCCTATCGCCATATACCATGTACAATTCCAGACTTCGTGTTTTTTTTTTTTATTGCATAAGCCGGTAAACGAGCAGACGGATCACCTGATGGTAAGCAATCGGCGTCGCCCATGGACACCTGGAACACCAGAGGCGTTACAAGTGCGTTACCGGCCTTTTGGGGATTAGGAGTTTGAGGATCGTTGGGGATTCAGGGATTGGGGAGATTGAGGAAGGGGAGGGTAATTGGGCCTTCGGTAACCTCACTCACACGACGAAATACAACGCAAGCGTTGCTTCACGTCGGTTTTCTGTGAGGCCGTGGTATCACTCCGGTCGAGCCGGCCCATTCGTACCGAAGCATGGCTCTCCCACACTTAAAGCATGATACTACTGAGTTTTATATATGATAAAATATATTTGATAAAAGTTACTACTGAGATTTTTTTAAAAAACCCAGTAATAGTTTGCCCGACCCGGGAATCGAACCCTTTGCCGTGCAGTCGCACTTGTGACCGCTCGGCCAATGAGACAGTCAGAAAACGAACCTTTGAGAAAAAAACCCACGTCTTTTATACCTATTACCTAGTAGCGTGCTACATATGGGAATTTACTTGTGTTATTTAAACAATTAAAATTTGACCATTAATGAACAATAAAGTATTTTAGGGCTTAATCTATTCTTATTTATGTGTACTTACACAAACTACAAAGATGTTCAATTTACACGAGACATAGAAAACCAATTTATTACCAAACCCAATAAAAAAGTACATAAACTAACCACTAATTAATCGTCATCTGGATCAGTGTAGCAATCTAATTAACATGCGACCTATTGTGGCGTGCGAATATTTTCTCAATTAGCCGAGACGAAACGTAAAGGAAACTTCATTTTCGGAAGGCTTTTGGTACACTGAGGAGTTACCAAGGCTGGCTCTCGAATAAGGCCAGATATAAATGCTTGTAGACCTACCAGGCAAGTATTCAAGGAGTAGACAGTGCACAAGACGGTTGTATTCATCCCAGTGTGTGTTTCGTTCAGTGTTAAGCAATATGTGTCGTTGTATGTGTTTGTTTTTGGCTGTATGTGTTGGTCTGGCGCTCGCTAAGCCCAGACTCCCGTTGCCAGGTCAAGTTTATCAGTTGCCTGGATATGAATATTACGTAAGACTTTTTTTGTTTTCTTAATTATGTTTAGGGTGATGTTTAGTTAAATAACTGATATGTATATATTTAAATTAATTACTTTGATAATATTTATAAATTACAATTGGTTTGTACCTATTAAGGGTTATTTTCTAATATTTCAGCAGACGCCAAAATACGCTTTCAATTATGGTGTAGCAGATCATTCAACTGGTGACGTGAAGTCACAGCATGAGAGCAGGGATGGTGATGTGGTCAAAGGTGAGATTCTAAGTTTTTTCTTGTAAATTAATTTGGTCTGAGAAACTTCGTGCAGGTGTTGAACATTATTTTATAATTATGTACTTTTCCGTAATTAGGTAGCTATGCAAACATCGGAAAATTTCACAATTTTTATGGCTATAGTTAATATCTACAAACAAGATCATGAAACTTAGTCATAATTTTCTTAACATTTAAATGATTTGGTTGCTTGAATTTTACTGTATAGATAAATGACATATTATTTATTGTCTTTTTTAAGATACAATCCATTGAAACAATCTCCACAATATCAATCATTGACGGAGAAGCTTGACCGTGAAAGCGTAACATATAAACTGTTACTTTCGCACTTACATAGCAAGGAACTGTATAAAAATAATATTATTATTAAACGGAAGATGGAATCACGATTATTTCTACTAAATAATTTTAATAAGGAAACTATTTCGCTATTTTGAGTTAATATTACTATGCAGAATCTACTAGGCTTTGTACAAGGTTGCAAGATATTAACACTAAAACATGTGCGCATTTGTAATTTAAAATTAATTAAAAAAATATTCATTTGCCTATATTAAGACTACCTAATATCTTGGTATTATCGGTAATTTGTAAAATGTTAGATAATAAATTAAACATTAAAAAACTAAATAATAATATAATATGAAACTTGATCTTATGAAAACATTGTATCTAAAATATAACGTATCAATATTAATGCATTTATAAATTATTCTGTATACAGGTGACTTAACTGTTGCATTAGTTCACATAACTGAATACCCTTGTACACATGTCATAAAAATCTGCATTAAACACTTCCAAATATGTATTAAATAATAGTTTACAAATTAAATAAACAATAGTATAATGTAATGACCCCGGAAGACACATTAAATCACTGTGTCCGTTATTAAAAGACTTATTAATATTCATAACACTGCCACATAATTTGATTGTCTCACTGTGATCTCATTGGCCTAAAGGTAATTTTTTTCCTTAAAAGTAACTCTTGCTCTTGCATACTTTTCTATAAAGTTAGAGGTGAGTTTATTCAAAATCCTATAACATTATTTCCTCGAAGGTCTAGGTAGAGGTGGGTGTATAATATTACGCTTTTGATTAGTTAATTCATAAAAAAATGTCCCAAAAACTTATAGCACAAACTGGACTCAACTAAAGCATTGTACGGCTACTGAAAAACTGAATATAGGGCAAAAATCTGAGATCCTTGCTCGGCAATTGTACTTGTGATCACTCGACTAACGAATCATAAGGAAAAAATATTTTACATTTAAAAAAAACTTCACTGCCCTCAACTTCGCGTGGAATTGTGATTCACAGCTCCTCCCCGTAGTTGATAGCATGATAATTACGTAGCCTATATGTTGACTCCATGCATGCAGCACTTTTTGACTTCATCCCGGACATACATACAGACAAACAGACAAAAATTGTAATAACCATATTTTTGGTATCGACTGTAAATCACGCCTATAGTATTATTTTCAAAAAATATTCGATGTATAGTTTTCACTTTCAGGATTTTATTATATGTATAGACCTAACGGACCCGACAGACGTTGTCCTACATATGACGACCGCAGCGCTATCTTCCGGGCTGATTTTTGAATCTAAATCATCCAGGGTGCCACTCAAACGCATACAGAAAAATTCATTCATTTAAATCGGTCTAGCCGTTTAGGAAGAGTTCAATGACATACACACGTACAGCAGATTATATATATATAAAGATACTAGCGGACCCAAGCGGATAAATGACCTAAATATCGACTGCAGCGCCATCTGCCGGGTTGGTTTGTGAATCTAAACCATTCCCAGATCCCCATGAATACACACAAAACATTTCATCAAAATCGGTCCAGTCGTTTGAGAGAAGTTCAGTGACATACACACTCACAAAAGAATGAATATTAAAGATAAATATATAAATATACTTTCGATGTTTTTAAGAATCAAATGCATGGTAATATAGATGCATCTGCGACAGTGAAATAGGCTCACTTCTAGCAGTTCACCGTGCAATAACCAACACAGATACCAACACTAGCAGATAAATCTCCATAAGTCATTGTTCTCAAATCCACACCGTTAACGATACATTGACACATACTAACAATCATGTGTACATAAGAACGGGTGAAAAACTAAATTTTCTCAAGCGATTTCCAAATTCGCATCTTTGTTCAAAGGTCTTTGACCTAAGATATGAGATTTATTATACTGTGATAGTTATAGAGGTAATTATAGTGTAACTTACACTTTCGTTAATGAGTGAACTTGAATGGAGATTGTGAGTTTATTGGCATGTGAACTCTATGATATTATGTGATTTATTTAATCTATTGAGTTATCAGTTTTTTGTTCTCATTATTATTAGCAGTTAATTATTATTATTATACAATAAGCTCAGCCCCTTTACATATTATAAGTCTCATAAAGATAATGAGTCATATTCATGTGAGTAGTAGGTATTAACAACATGTTTATTAACTTTTCTTTTCCAGGACAATACTCTCTAGTAGAACCCGATGGTTCTATACGCACGGTGGACTATACAGCGGATCCCGTCCACGGGTTCAACGCGGTAGTATCAAAGACGGGGCCAAACTTGCACGCTGCGCCTGCACCACCTCCACAACAGAAGATCCAGCCAGTGTATTACGCTAAACCTATACCAGTGCCTGTGGAAGTTCCCGAGTACTACCCCCAGTCGATTTACCCTTCAGCTTCGCCGTTCTGTAAGTATAACCAGAACATTATTTTGATATTTTATTCTCTGTTTTATTTATACATATTTTATTGAATTTATCTATTATTTTATCTGAACTGTTTGACCAGATTTCTGTTATGTTATTTTATCTATATCAGTATTAAATTTACATTTAAAGTACCTTTAACCAACGAGCATGCGTGAAAAGACTTATGACTGTTTATGGAAGGAATAAGGTATGTAAGAATACTAGCCATTGGCGTTCCATAGCCTCTGCCTACCCCTACGGTAGACAGGCGTAAAGTTGTGTATATGTGTGAGTGTGTAGTTTTACATTTTTTTTACATACCGTGTTGGGAAATTTTTCTTAGTATAAATTCACCCCTCTTCTGCCCCTATTCACATCTCGATCCCTATTCACCCCATTTTACCGTATTAAGAAGAGCTCTATAGCTAAGGTATTGTTTACTATTACAAAATAACTACAACTTGACTTCTATGACAACGACAACTTTGTGTCACAATTACGACCTTCAAATTTGTCATTGGTCAGAAGCAATTTGGGGAGACGGCGTAGTTCAGCTCTATAGCACCTTGTTATTGGAACTGTACCCATATATTAGTCTAAACGGTACTTCCTTAGTCCTTATAATACATCAACAAGAACGAGGACCTTGATGTCAAATCACACTTCGCACGTTTCGATTGTAATTAGCAAGACCATATAAAATATTCAAATGCTATCATTAATGGTTTTTCAATGGGTCATTGTCATTGATAGAGATCGCAGATCACACTGATTTTATTCAGTGACATAACTATACTTATTAACATATCAAATAAAAAAATATCTATTGTTAATCTACACCAATCTGTCTAATTTTTTTATTGAAAATTCAGTTTTGTGTAAGAACTATAAAGTTGAAAATCGAATAAAAGAATTTTGCTAAAAGGAATAGGTTGAATTGCTGTTCTAAGTACACGATACGTGTAAACGCACGCAGTACAATTGTGTCTAATTAGTGCCAGTCTCTGATTAGTAATCGCATTGTACGGCACGCTATTGTTGGATAAAAATATAAAAAAGAGGTTTTGTTTGTTACCTACGCTTAATAATCCTGGTAGTTTGTGGTTTGTAGTCTTATATATTGCGTCAACTTAATTTTTTATTAGTAGTAGAAACTCTAGATGAATGTAAGAATTTGAATAGTACCAACAAAAATTTTTTGAGTTGCACTCAAGAGATTTTATTAGTTGGAAGTTTTATTAATGGAATTTACTTAGTTGGAAATAGACTACTTTTCAATTAACTTGCTATCTGGAAGCACCCTCGGAATGATCTCGAATAACGTTGAACTTATCTATGAAAGTAATCACAATAGACCCATATACTTAGGGTTTTCAGTTTATTTATCTTTTTTTTTTGAGTGGATCGAACACATAAAGAAAGACAAAATGTTTATAGAAACGTCTGGCGTCAAAGGATTTTAGACTATCTGTTTATTAGTATTCTTTATCTATTTATTTCACTTTGTCATTTTTCTGTTTCAGTATACCCAAAGATCGGCGATCCCCAATTTGACTACGGCGGCTTCGAGTTCGATGCCCCTTACCAACCCCATAATATGATTATATAGACTATAAAGAAACTAATTATTTAGAAAAATAATTTAGTGTTAAGAATAGTGCCACGGATTTATTTGTGAAATTAGAATATTATATTTATGGCCAGTATTTATAAATTGTATTTAAGAATATTCCACCATTTTAGGTTAGTGGTTTATTTTATTTTAAAGGATGATATCGAAATAAATTGAAAATTATTTTTGGAATAGGAAAATCTAATTTTAAACAAAGTTTGTAATATCTGGAGAAGCCATATTATGATTGTATAATTCTTATTTATTTGGAATAACATAAAAGTACGAGGTTTATAATAGCGTAGGTAATCTTTAATTTATTTATCCTTATATTTTCGTAGTTCAGAATTACTTTACTTTTATAGTTAGCTATGAAACTCCACAGTGCAAATGAAAATGCACGAACTATTTTATTTTAGATCTTTTTGCAACTTCACGAACTCTGTAAATAAATAAATAAGAACTCTTGTTTATCTTTTATTCTTATTATCCAATATTTATCCCTTTTATATGAAGGCTGTAGGAATGAAACATTAAGCTAAAACCATTGATTCATTGATTGATTGTGGTAATTTAAAATTAATAAATCTTAATACAACGTAAACGTGGAATTTATGTTATTAACTAAGTAAATTTACTTTTGTTGATAACAAAAGAACATTGTCTCAACCGATGAGCATGCATGAAAAGACTGATGACTGTTGATGAAGCGCAAGAGGTATGTAAGAATCATAGCAATTGGCGTTCCGTAGTCTTTGCCGCGGAGGACCTAACGGGTTGCCGGGGCTTCGGTTCAAAGTGCAGGAGTAGGAACGAGGTCGTTTTTAGTCAGTAAGAGTCTGACACTCTCAACCACCTCACTCCGCCGGAAGAAGTAATTCGATCACATTCCATCCTAAAAAAAATCTTTACCTACCCCCTTGGGAGACAGGCGTGAGGTTATGAATGTATTAGATATTTAAAGAACGAATTCCTTCTAAAAGAGTACGACTTGCTAGTCCTTGATTATAGATCTCCTAAACACAACATCGAGTGTTGTAAACAAAATAATAACAGGCGCTTCGTATAATTATTACGAGCCTACGAAGCAACGAACATTTTAAAACTTTCATACAATTTACTTCAACGCCTTTGGACGTGTAGTAACACTCTCTGATTTATTAAAATTCCACTTACCAAGCGTGGAAACCCTCTCATATGGAGGAGGTCCGTAATCCATCATTGAGTTTCATTGATGACGATGAAGAAGACTCCTTTGAGAGTTTCCACCTTTCAGTATAGTGCGGCGCAATGCCATCGGAAAATGCTCAGGCGTTGTAGTTAAATGGTATCCTATTTTATTTGATGTAGTTCAGTTTTGCAACAAGCTTTAATTTTTCGATAGGCGTCATGTTTAATTATGGTGGTATTCAGACATTGACATTGACAATAACAGTATTAAATTGTATAGTATAAGTTGATTTTTAGGAGATGTTATTAACATGCTCATGAAAATCTTTATCTTGCATTGGAAGCTACTAAATTGTTATGCATTTTATGCATACGTGACTATTATTTAGAAAATCATTATAATAAAATAGAAGCCATATCTACATGATTTGAACAACTAACCCTGGTCATTTGACTTCTGAAAATTATGGCTATCGTAGATATAATTGGGTTGTGTCCAGGGTATCAAAATTAAAAAACCAATTAGTCTGTCAATTAGATAATGAAAAAAATATTAGACACGTATTTTTTATTTTCTCGTATTAAGTTGCAATACTTAGATAAAATGACGCTAAGTTTAGAAGTGCGAGGTCGTTACACCATAACGTGCTACAAAATGTGACACGCTGTGACGTCACACGATATTTCAAATTAATATATCGTCGAAAGTATTTAATTTTGTGAGAAAAGAAAAAAATACGTGTCTAAAGTTTTAAATTAAAGTACCAGACGGACATTAAAATAAAATTTAGGAAACCCTATTATTGGACCCGATCAAGGGTAGAGATGATGGTTAACCTTTTTAAATAGAGAAAGCCCATAGTTCGCACTCGCAGTAGAGAGTTTCATGAGCTATTGATTCTATTTGTTGTCACTGGCATGTGTCAATTTTGTTTTTTCCCTTTTTTAAACTTTGCCCCACACAGGATTTTCTCCTGTGTCATAGGTGCGTTTACAAACATACACAATGACACCCAGACCCGAAACAACAATTTGTGGATCACACAAAGTCTTGCTCCGTGCGGGAATCGAACCCGCCACACGGTGCGCGGCAGCTAATTGCCCAGCCACCGCACCAACTCTGCAGTCAGTTTAAACATAATATAATTAGTCACAAAAATATTATTACATTGGTATTTTTATAGTCATCTAAATTTAGACAAACTCATCTCATTTGACTCCCAAATTCACAAATACACATTCGACGAATAAATAATAAAATAAATATTACATAAATTATTATGTACATTATAATTATCTAATAGGAAGAGATAAACTATATTTAATTCAGTGTAATGCTAGGAATTTAGTGTTCAAGAACAAATCGTGACTGTCAGCGTAAGATCCGGTAAGCGATCACTAAGTCATCTTCAGTTTTATAGGGGTACACTGGCGTGCATAGATTTAAAAAAGGAAGGTATATTACATCGCTAAATATGACTTTTATATCTTGTCCTGAAGGGGCAGGGAGAGCTGTTTACATACATATACAATATTAAATCCACTTTCGACCAGTTATTTCATGAGCTCCTTGCAATAGAGAGTATGTATTACCATATCATGAACGATTCTTTAAATAACGATAGTAATTCTTTCAAATACGTTTAAAAAATAGGTTTCCCTCAACCCCCTATTTTTTGAACTTAGTTGTAAAACAATGTATTTCATGTAGCCCTTAAAATTTTACAAATTCCATCGTTGCAGTAGTAAATACCATACATTGTAACTAGGTACAATCTCACCAAATAAACCTGCAAGTAAGTGTACATTAAACGGAATCAATACAATATAATGGATCACGACTGTTCAGCTCAATGATGCGAGAATAAACTGCGATTAACATCTATTGGGCTTTGAATCACAATTATTAGATTTACTAGTCTTTGTATGTTTATTGTAGAACTATAGATACTTTAATTAATCTAATTTAACGATTAGGTATATAACCTCTACATTACAACTTCCCAGTTTGTTCTCTATATTAGGGTTAACCGAAAATTGACATG
Source organism: Spodoptera picta (assembly GCA_038387885.1). NCBI lineage: Eukaryota > Metazoa > Arthropoda > Insecta > Lepidoptera > Noctuidae > Spodoptera > Spodoptera picta. The sequence continues at coordinate 472,231 of JAZHFQ010000248.1, forward strand.
TTTACGCACGATTAGTCAAACATTTTTATCGTTCTTTTGATTCTAGTTTTTTTTATGAAATAAACGAGTGGATGAGCAGACGGATCACCTGATGGTAAGCATCGGCGCCGCTCATAGACACCTGAAACACCAGGGGTGTTACAAGTGCGTTATCGGGGTTACTTTTGGGGTTCGGAATTTGAGAATTTTTGGGGATTTGGGGATTGGGGAGGAGGGTAATTGTGCCTCCGATAACCCCACTCATACGACAAAATGCAACGTAGTGTTGTTTCACGTCGGTTTTCTGTGAAGTCGTGGTATCACTCCGGTCGAGCCAGCCCATTCTTGGCGAAGCATGGCTCTCCCACACTTACTTAGTTCATGATCACTCACATTTTAAATAACCTAATAATAAATAAACATTTGTAGTCAAAATGGTGGTTAATAATAAAAATACATATATTTAATGGATCAGTATTAGAAAAGCAATAATTAGTTGGCTTGTTTATTGGCCTTTATTTACCAAATATAATAGTAGACTAAAGCTAATCTGCAATATAATCCACAAAAGGTGTCTTCATGAAGCAATAAACTTACTATTGTGTAAGTTTAAAATATCACTCAAACAGCTTTCTATAACTAAAATCTTCTGAAATAAAACATCAAGTTACATAGTATAATTTAATTTAATTTCATATCATAAAAACCGTCTAGCCATATATTTTATTAGTCATCATAGAAAAAAGAAGGAAAAATTACGCAAGAGACTTCTCTTTGACATTCTACCTCAGGTCATATTCACTAACACGAGAGGTAAAAGGTCATCGATAATAACATGCATTCCCACTGAGAACTCATATTGATATATTATGTACTTACCTCCAACAAATATCTTTAGTGTTGGCCAAATAATTACATCACAAAATTTGCGATACATTCGACCACCTAACAATCCTTCACGCACAATTTTGTGACTCACATTAAAAAGTATGAGAACACTCAGACCTTTTAACGATTGCTATGACAATCCTCAATTCGAGTGCAATATCGATAATCGATTAGTCATAACAGTTTATCTGTATCGATGTAACCGAATTGTCTGATTGCGACTCGATTGAATTCCATCACTAGACCGCTACCGAGTTATAATATTTGATCGTTGCAAAAGTTTTTAATTTGTTTATTGCAAAATTATTGAGATGTTTGCTTGCATGATTTTGATTCTTTCGTGGGAAGCTGGAAACTTTATTAAAGTCATAAAAGCTAATGATATTGATGAATTTGTATCCAGATAGTCTGCAATAAAGCAATGTTGATAAATTGTTTCTAAACTTTTTAAAGATTGCAGCACTGGTCTATTTTATAAATTCTAACAATTGCATTGTCTGATAAATGTGTTCTACCTCTACTATGATTCGTTGTTCATTTTCAAAAATCAACGAGTTTCCATTGTTTCAATATCAAATGAATGGTTTTGGTTCATAATTTCGCTTTACTTTCGAAATATCGGAATGATACTTATCAGTAAACTGATTGTTGGTTGTTTGTCTCCTCAAACGACCATCTTTGTGTCGTAGAGGTAAAATTATAAGTTAATCAAACATACGTAACTTTAAGTTGCTTCCTCTCTCTTACTTCCCTGTCGGACATTGGTTTAAGGTACTCTGTGTAGTAGATGCTACACAGAGTACCTTATGCTATTTTTTTTTTATTTTTTTTTTTAAAAACGTTGCCCCACATTAGGATTTTCTCCTGTGTCGTGGGTGCGTTTACAAACATACAAGTTCACATACACAATGACACCCAGACCCGAAACGACAATTTGTGGATCACACAAAGTGTTGTTCCGTGCGGGAATCGAACCCGCGACACGTTGCACGGCAGCCGGTTGCCCAGCCACCGCACCAACCGTGCAGTCTTTAGCTATGACAAATTACTATGTGTTGCATAGGACTGAGACATTGACAAAATGAGCTTTAGTTGTAGAATTACTTTTATTATAGTCTTCTGTCATAATCTTTGTTAATTAGAGAGCAGCTATAATTACTGCTGAGATTGAGAGATGTATATATACATATAGTTAGTCCTATGAAATATGAGCCAGGCTAGTATGATCATTCAATGCATTTATGCCTCTAGGTCAAATAAGCATGCCTTCAGTTAAAAACTTGAATAGTAATTATTTTGTCTTTAAACATTTTGCGAAATACAGAAGCATTGCATTTCAAAATTGTTCCTGAATTAAAAACGTGAACAGCAAAACAATACTATTATAAAGTGCAAGTATGTACAAATCGTGCGATCTACGCGTTAACCTCAGCAACTGTATTGAACGAAACGCCGACAGCCATCTTTGATTTACTGTCTATCGTGCAGCATTCACCGTGCGCTGTTCCTAAGATAATCCCGATATAATTATTGTACGGCCCAAGTTTACTGAGCCAATTACGATGATACCGATCGATCAAACGTGCCTTCTACCAATTACTGTTCATTGCTGATCTGAAGGGGCATTAATTCCCGGTGAAGGTACCTCGGCCCTTGTTTTAAGAAAATGATTCATTGTTGCACAGCGGATGTTGGTGGTATTTAGGTACCAGCTCCCGGTAATGTTGTTTCAAAGTGAACTTTTAAGTTTGCTGTTGAGAAAAAACTAAGGAAAAGGTATCAGTTGATAGCAAGACCACTGCGGACACACATTTTGGTCAGTTCAAGTTTATCTTTTTAGTTTCACATTTCATGCGAAAGCTTGTTGGAAAACCAGAGAACACTGCATAAACAAAGATGGAAATGTTCATTAGCTTAAGTGAATATCGACATGTCAATGTAATCATGTAATCTGGATTTTAATTTCAGATAAAATTTGTATGTTTTATTTAATAATCATTTTAAGTAGGAAGCCAATGTCGGAAATCGCAATTCTACCAAAGGCGATCTACTCTTCTATAAATAAATAAATAAAGCAAAACACAAAAATAATCGAGGTGGTCTCTCGTCGTATAATAAATATGTTGTTTGCAAATTTATTACTGAATATAATTATAGTTTCTTATGGACTTTATGTAATTTATTTGAGTGCATTCATTTTGACAGGCGTGCGATACAGAATGTTCAACTTTGATGAGATTCTCAATGTCGAGCTACTTTCGTTCGATGTGAGAATGTTAGTCGGACCTAATTTCATTTGAAGTCCGTTTTCAAATGGATACAGATATAACCTACTGAAGTTTGTACACTAGTAAAGTTTTGTTTTATAAAAAATGTGGTAATTATTAAGGTTTAAATTAAGTGTTTATTCACACTTAAACGTACACATGCTTATAAACATAATAATATGACATTACGCCTTTTATCCCCGAAGGGGTAGGCAGTGGTATTACGGCACTTAGTGTCACTGTATAATGTTTTTTTTTATATTATGATATTTTTCACTTTTCACTATTTATGTTATGAGTCCCAAGTCCCATAGGAGGTGAGCCTATTGCCATATATCTGGCACAATTTCAGACTCCGTGCTACTACTGGGAATTAAAAAAAACCGGGAATCTTGCCCTTGCCCGAGACCCATTATCACGATGTGTAAATAAAGTAAGTACTTTAAGAAAAATATGTAGAATGTAATTTGTATAAGTAAGCAGTAAGAATGTAAATTAATGCTCAAACCTTCTCCATGTGAGAAGAGGCTTTGCTCAGCAATGGGCATTTATAGGCTGTTGATGATGAATTTGTACAAGAAAAACATATGCGTATGTGTTTTCTTGTATAATTATCTATTTTAAATCTCTATTACCTATTCTTAAAAATAAAATGTCTATGCTAATTCCATGCATGTGTGGTTACACAGCGAGAGGCGAGTTAGTCTTACATGTAGCTTGACCATGATTATTTCGCTAAGTAACAAAATTATTGCTTCAACTAAGTCTAAAGGTAAAAAAGTAACCCATAAATCAATATTGCAATTTCAGTGATTGATAGCCTCTAATAAGATTAAAGACTATAATCCAAGACTTAATTCATGTGACCCAAGTAGACATTTAAATGTAATGAGTGCGGTTTTGAAATCATAATTTTATTTGATTATACAATTAGACAAAATTATTACTTTTTCTCTGTCTGTAGGCAATTTTCCATTGGAGGTATTCTGCGGGCATCCTTACAAACTCCTTACCGTTTTTCGAGAAACCGTGTTTCGCAACAACATTTAATTTGTACTTAGCTATGACTTGACTTGATCAAAGATCAAAGATACGAGAGATATGACATGAAGAACGTCATAAAACAAAAGATTATATGTTTTAATGGACGAATTAATGCACAAACAACATTACTGAACTAAAAAATGCAAATTGCAATTTGTTACTGTTATTTCCTCCCTATCACAAACTGTCCTTCATGGAAAAAATATGAAGTTTCGAAAGGGGACAGACAGATTCGTCGCTACATACTTATTGCTGTGCTGATATTTAAATAACACAAGTTAACATTGGTCCGATATAAGTTGGACTGGCCTTGACTTTTCAAGATTGCTTCTCAACGCTTCCGACGAACGACAAATAATAGACCTCTTGTCATACCGCGGTCCAGTTGATCGGTGCGGGTTTAATCACTCGTCTACAACTGGCAGCTGTTAGGAAATGCCTTTGATGTGTTGAAATTATTTGGAGCGATATTGTTTACTTTTGTTGTTGGTCGTGTTTGATTGTTTGTATGACAGGTTCTCGTGAAGGATGCTCTGGCTGATGAAACTTGACGTAGTTTAGAAGTATGTCAGCTGGGAATCAGCTATCCAGTAAACTTCAAGTTTTAACGATAGCTGAACTTTGGTTTACTATTTAAACAAAACAAAATAAACTAAATAGTTCCATAGAATCGGTCTTCACTTTACCAAAAATGTCTATATCAAAAATTACTGAAAATATATATCCTGACTTATTCAAGGGTAAGGTAAGGGTATGGGTATATATTTTTTAACTTATGTGTATTCCATAATGTCCTATGTAATTTTAAAGTTCAAACATATTAACATATGTATGTTAAAGAAAAACATGTATATTATGTATGTTAACATATGTAAAAGAAATAAAATAACTTCACGGATCTGCCCTACAATTATTTAATAACGTAGGTAATTGTTCAAAAAAGAACGATCGCATGCCTTTATCGTGTAAACACATTCCCAGTATTAATTAAAACCTATTTTTTATAGATATGCTCATAAATAGGGCTTTCAACTCTAATAGGATGTGAATAAGGATCTTTTACGTGTAACAGTTGACATTTAAAGTTTAATCAACACTTTTATCGATAGATGCCTATATAGTATGCTATATGGGTAAGTACTACCTATTGTTACATACACAAGTCCGGGTCAGGGATTTTTTCAGCGGATGTATTAAAATATTTAGTCTGTGACAAGTAAGTGAATCACTGTTATATCATGTTATTGTTAGGGTTATCTTGAAATATGTTAATTTTTCTAATTAAACTGTCAAACACCAAGCGGTCACCGGTGACCGCAACCTATTGATCTATAATTGTGTCTATAATGACGGTGCTCGACGAGTTAATTTAATTGCATCCATAAGTTTTAGCCCTTTTGAGATCATGGGTAGATTTATCAATTCTATATGGACCTATAAACTGCAATTAAATGAAATTGCTAAAATAAGTTATTCATTCATCTAAGGGTACATGTTTTGGTAATAGGATAGATGACATATTTTTATTTTAATGTCCGTCTGGTAGATTATTTAAAAACATTAGACACGTATTTTTTATTTTCGGAAACGAATACTTTCGAAGGTATATTGATTTGAGATATCGCATGACGTCCGTTTTGAGTACGATGTACCTCCCATTCCTGAATTTTGATTCGTTTTATCCAAATATTGTTTTCTTATACGACAAATTAAAAATATACGTTGTTAAAAATATTTTGTTACCTAACTGACAGACTAAAGATTTTTATAAGATTTATTTTTTTATTATTATTATTTTAAGATTTTTATTATCATCCCTATTAAACAAATACATTCACTTTGACTCAGCGTAACGAATGTAATTCACCTCCTGATTGATGAAATCTGAAACTTTACTAATGATTTACTAAGTTATGACATTATTTGTCTAACTGATTTTCAACACTTTTTTTTTATCGTGGAAAATCATCGAATGACTGCTCCCGCCTGGGTGAGGCGGGAGAGAGTGTCAGACTCTTACTGACTAAAAACCACCTCGTTCCTTCTCCTGCACGTCGAGCGTCGAGTCGGAGCCCCGGTTACCCATTAGGTTCTCCGCGACTCCGAATAGGCGTTTGCCCTATCTGATTTTCAACATTAGGGCCGATTTATCAACCATCAGTTACATCTTAACTGTAGAATAAAATTGACATTTGATAGTTTTTGGTATGGAAGAATTGTCAAATATTCAAAGTTATTCTTCAGCTAAAGTTCATCTCGCGTAGGAAATATCGCCCCTAAATTTTATAAGAACAACACGATTATATTGTAAGCTACTCTAGAACTCTTATAGATCTAATATTTTAAAACCAATCTCATGATACGATTAGCAAAGTTGATCTGGAACTCGTATTTAATAATAACCTTTTAAAATTACCCTGTTTGTAACCTACACTGGAATATTATTACAGAAATCTAGTATATTTCAATAATACATAAAGACATTTGTACTAATTTTGCATGTAAGTGGTGCTAAGAATCTAAATTCGTACAGATTAATAGCCTGCGCACATTGACGGCTTGATATGGTAATTGACGAATGGAATTGGACTTTAATGGTGTGGTAGGACAGTTGAAATTTAAATAATGTGTAGATTTTATCAGTGAAAAAGAAAACGCTTTCTTCATAATATGCAATATGCATTGATATTAAACGCGTCAAGTCAGTTCAAATAAAAATATTACTAAGGCATGGTTTACATCAAAAAAAAATCCGTCACTATTACTGTATTAAATCTTGAAGATCTCTAAAATGTTGCATCTAAGTTAAAATTAATAAATATAAATTTATATTTGCTTAAAAAGGTAAATGCTTAAGGTTAAGCATTGCCATTCAACGTGGTAATGCTGCCAGTCTTTTGGGCACCCTACCTCAAGATAATGAGGAGGAAATTTTTTTTTTGATGCCTTATTATAGCGTATTTATTTATTATTACTTTTTTTAAGGTGTAAATATTTCAGTTCATAGTTATTTATATTTTAAGTTGTATATATTTTCATTTAGTTATAGTTAATATTAATTGTATATATAATTATATTAAATTTGTTAATATTAATTGTATATATAATTATATTAAATTTGTTAATATTAATTTGCTTAACTAAAGTATTGATTTTCAAGTTATGAATAGAATAGTTATAGCTATAAATAAACGCCTAATTAATGAGTGTTAGGTAAGACAATCCTAAAATAGACGAATGTAAATTGAACATTAAACTTTTTATTATTTAAATTAAGGTTAAAAATTTGAATTATTTAAATTATGTTTCCTAATTTTAGCATAAAATTTTGATTTTTTATGGTTATATGCATATATATGGTAGTGTAAGACAATAATATGCTTAGCTTTTGCCTACCTAAATGTCAATACTAGGTATGCATAACATTACATACCACAACGGGGGATAAAAAGACGTTGTATTTTGAACTGACTGTTATTTTATTATGTTTAAAACTTATTGTTACATTAACTGTGTAGATTTAGCACACCGTTAATAAAATTAAATACCTTGATCACATTGATTATCTTGTCTTATATCCTATGTAGGTATGTACCCCTAGTTGGGGACAAAGGGTGTCTATAGACGAAGATTTGTCTTGATCGAATTATATATTTTAATTCATCTGTTACAACAGATGAAGTAAATTGTAGTAAGAAAAAATATAATAATGCAGCATTTTACCCACCAAGAACTAGATCATCAGATTTAAAGTCGTGTACAAATTGGCCGTGAGCGGGTGATCGACGGCAGACGAGTCGTTCAATTAAACGGCTATCCTACACCGGCGCGTGAGCAGGGCTACCGAACATAAATCATTGGATAATTGCATTTATGTAGAGGTACGAAGGCTGCATGCATATTCAATTATTATTGGAACTATGGAGTACTATGGATAAAGTAAATATTATTACAAATTATGATAGGTCAGTGTGATATATTTCAATTATTTTTTTTATGGCATAAGCCGGTAATCGAGCTGACGGATCATCTGATGGCAAGCAATCGGCGTCGCCCATGGACTCCTGGAACACCAGAGGCATTACAAGTAATCATTGACACAACGAAATACAACGCAAGAGTTGCTTCACGTCGGTGTTCTGAGAGGCCGTGGTATCACTCCGGTCGAGCCGGCCCATTCATACCGAACTCCCACACACATGGCTCTCCTACAATTTATTTATCAAGAAGGTCATAATTACTTAGATCGTAAGTAGGTTGAGAACCTAACGGGTAACCGGGGCTCCGGCTCGACGTGCAGGAGAAGGAACGAAGTGGTTTTTAGTCAGTAAGAGTCTGACACTCCCTCCCGCCTCACCCAGGATGAGCAGTCATTCGATGATTTTCCCCCCTTAAAAAAGTAGGTTGTGTTTGTGAAAAGTTCAATTTTCCACAGTGCTCTCCATATTATCTAGATATACCACCGCCTTTAGTAAAAAGTCTGTACCTTGCGCATTGCTGGTGCTTACATAGAATTTGAAACGATAATCTTAATCATTATTGGCGCGGTATCCGAATTAAAACTAAAAATATTTGCTTTTCAATGACTGACTTAAGATTGCACGATCAACAACACTGACAACCATATAAAATTACAATTATGATAATTTGTATGGATCATTATAAAAATATTAATTTAATATATGCAGATATGATATTATATATGTATAATATAAATTCAAATGATTGTATACGAAGCATCCTTACAAGTAAATAGCATTGGAATGTGACCTCACGATTATATCGGAAATGTTCATCTCTTAAAAGTTCACAAGACGAATTTGAACTTTTGTTTAGTAGGTACATGGTATAAATTCATATTTCCAAGTTTATTGAACTAGCTGTTGTAGATATTCCTTACTTGTAACATGACATAGATAACAAACTAGATATAAGTGTGGGAGAGCCATGCTTCCGCACGAATGGGCCGGCTCGACCGGAGTGATATCACGGCCTCACAGAAAACAAACGTAAAGCAATGCTTGTGTTGTTTCTTCGCTTGAGTAAGGTCACCGGAGGCTTAATTACCTCCCTAATTATAATATACCCCATCCCCGATCTCCTCAATCCCTGAATCCCCAACAATCTTCAAACTCCTAATTCCCAAAAGGCTGATAATGCTCTTGTAACGCCTCTGGTGTTCCAGGTGGCCATAGGTGACGCCGATTGCTTACATCAGGTAATCCGTTTGTTCGTTTACTAGCTTATCCTATACAAAAAAATACATAAATGTTTGTTAAATTAAGGCGAAGATATGTTAGACTCAAAGATTCCAGGATCGAGCAAACCATTATTGATTTTTTCGGTTATGTTAGTTATCTGCATTAGTTTGGAATTTGCAATTGGACCCGGGGTTGTCAACAACCTTACACTTGGACATTACGCGAAAATAATACTCACATCTTTTTTTTTTATTTTTAAAAAAAACGTTGCCCCACAATAGGATTTTCTCCTGTGTCGTGGGTGCGTTTACAAACATACAAGTTCATCTGACATATACTTACATCGTTATTTCTAAAATTGGTTTATTTAAGAGAACTGATGATACAACCGATTATACAAATAGGGGCATGGATTAATTAAGCTTAGGGCGGGTCAGAAATTACTTGGACTTGTAATATACGATATTATAAGTTATCAAGTAAGAATTAGAGAGGCCATAAACTATGCATGTAATGAATATCTAGTAATTATGTACATATATGATTATTGAGATAATTTATGAAGTTGAATAGGTACTGATTTTTATTAATTTAAGTTTTAACGTGATTTAATCTCTAAATTTTGTTTAAGTAGTGATGGAAAATATTATATTTTGTTGACTGATCTGTGATTTGCCGCGAAAAACTAAAGTTATTGTTATAACTTAGATGGTATACAATACATATATAATAACTGTACTTTATATATGATGTGTTGTGCTAAGACAAATCTGATAAACTAATAATATAATTCAAGTTCGTGCATAAAGAATGAATAGAACTATCACGTTCTACATATAAATGTCTAGGTTTTTTGTCACGTCTTCTTTTATAATAACACACGTGATTGTATATCTATGTATATTAAAATTATGCCTATATATCGTGTCGTGTATTGATTTACAATACAACAATACCATTGTCTCGTCCCGTATTGGATTAAGATTATTAATTAAATAAATAATCTATAATAGACAGAAAATTCATCGATCATAATATACTATACTTGTGAATCACATCAAATATCTCCCGTGAAACCTGCAGCGAACAATATCTTACTACATGTCATAAATATAAAAGTTTGTGGATTTATGTGTATTTGTTACTCAATCACGTCTAAACGGCTGAAGGAATCAGGATGAAAACTGGAACAGAGATAGATTACGGTTAGAAATAGCACGTAGGCTCCTGTGGTATACAGGAACGCGGATGAAGCCGCGGGCAAAAGTTAGTATTTTATTTCCTTTTTTAAAAAACACTGCCCCACGTTAAGATTTTCTCCTGTGTCGTGGGTGAGTTTACAAACATACAAGTTCACATACACAATGACACCCAGACCCGAAACAACAATTTGTGGATGGACAGGGACACACAGAGTGTTGTTCCGTGCGGGAATCGAACCCGCGACACGTTGCATGGCAGCCGGTTGCCCAGCCACCGCATAAACTGTGCAGTTAGATTATAAACGAAGTGAAGGAACATAGAGAGCATTTACCTAATATAATATTATACGTACATAATAGCACGTGTTGCTAGTTAAGATAATTTGCACTAAATTTATTACATGACATTGTATACAGACAGAACGTCTGCCAGTTCCAATGAAAAACAAAAAATCGTAGACAATATGAATATGTATGCATGCAAATAAATAACAAATGATTGTGCCCCATTTTATGTCCTTCTCATCCATCCAACAGCATTTCCAATTGCATCCACCTTCGCCTTTTGCACGTGCTAAGATACGAACCTACTATATTCTCGAGTTCGACGTGTTTATAGTTTGATTTATGTAATGAAATCGAAAATTAGAATTAGTTTACCTTACATCAAAATTAATGAAAGTTTTTCTTAAATGTCAAACCACATCATTTCAACACTTTATTGTTAATATTTCTTTATTTTTAAATTCTTTTCCGCAAGTGTGTCATCATAATTTCTATATTCGTTATTATTTATTAATATTTCTATTAGTTTTGCATAACTGTTATTTGTGAAATAATTCTGATTTAGTAAGACTGTCTGTCTTTTTTAACCGAGGTCTGATGATTTTATAAACTTATGTCCATGTCTGCTAACCGTTTGCTTAATATAGGAAATAGGAGTAAGATTTAAAGAGAACACCAAACCCAAATTAACGTATAAATAACTAGTTAAAAAATATTTTACAAGAATATAAGTACGATATTTGTATAGTTTTGTTTTACAAAAAGAAAAATATATTACTTACACAAGATAAAATAATATGAAATGCTACCGTCACATTTAAAAATAAGGTAATTGCAATTTAAATATTCGAATAAAGTTTAACGATATCTGTAATATGTAGTTCATAAAAATAAATGAAACGAAGCGGGCGGGTACGGGTATCATAACTGTTACATTTCTGCACATATATGGAATATAAATTATATATTATTATGACAATATTACATATTACGTTCAAAAAGTTGTTTTAACCTCGATCAAGGTAAGAATAACATACTTTTGTATTCAATTTTTTTATGGGTAATCCGGCAAATTATGAAGATGAGTTTGGGGATTTTTGAGGATTCATGAATTGCAGAGATTGGGGAAGGGAGGAAGGTAATTGGGCCTTTTTTTTTTTTTTTTATGGGGGGAAATCCTCATGGACTGCCTCCGCCTGGGGAAAAGCGGAGGGGTGTGCCGGACTCTTACCGGCTAAAACCACCCCAGTGTCTCCTCGCACGTGCGTGCGGGGCCGCGGGAGTCCAAATTCATCCGCAGCCCCGCATTACAGTGCCGGCCCGTAAATCAGGGCCCCGTCACCTGCACGGAGCAGTGCACCACGTGCATCGCCTCAAAGGCGCACGCCGACACCCGCGCGCGCCTTCGACTCGGGTCTATCGATTCGGGGGCGGGGACTTCCCCAAGTCCTTCGCCCCTGGACCCATTCATGGGGGCCGGAAGAGGGCGTTGTCAGCCCTTCTCCTACGCCCGGTGCGCCTTCTGCGGTTGGGAAAGGAAGCCAGTAAGATCTCCCTCTCCCGTTCCGCAGTTTCCTTCTGCGACATCACATCCTCGCAGAAAGACACCACCGCGTCCCACGACTCTGCGCTGTCCACCATCTTCCGCACTACGGCCGGCAGCGACAGATCGCTTACTTCATTTCTGAGGACACGGCGCTGCTCCTCCCAAGCTACACACTCGGCGAGCGTGTGTTGCGCCGTGTCCTCCCCGCAATGGACGCAGTGGTGGCACTGGGCGTCCGGCTCCCTCTCTATGCGGCACAGGTACTTGCCGAAGCAGCCGTGCCCCGACAGCACCTGCGTCACCCTAAACGACAGGGAGCCGTGCTTCCTCCCGAGCCAGTCGTCGAGTACTGGCCGGATCGCCTCGACGGTAGTAAAGCCGGCGGTGGGGCGCAGAAGCCTTTGCTGCCATTCCGCCACTAAGACCTGACGGAGCTCCTCTCGGCGCCGCTCGATTTGGCGCTGCACCGGCCTTGAGCCCCGTGTCCGCTCTTCCTCGCGCCATCGGTATAGTGACGCGAGTACTTTCGCCTCTAGGTCCCAGGGCGGGGATCCGGCCAGGACGCAAGCCGCCTCGTAGGAAATCGTGCGATACCCGCGGATGACTCTGACAGCCATCGCCCTCTGCGGTTTTTTCAGAATAGCGAGAGTGTTGGCCGTCAAGTCTAATGCCCACACAGGGGCCCCGTACAGGGCCATGGATCGCACGATTCCCACATACAGCCGCCTACAGGCGGCGCTCGGGCCCCCAAGTTGGGAAGCAACGTTGAAAGCGCGCCCGTCGCACCCATCAGTTTGGGCGCCAGCCGCCGGAAATGGGGTCCGAATTCCCATCGACTGTCGAGCACCAATCCCAGATATTTCATGGTGGACTCGACAGCTATGCGAGCCCCGCTGACCACGATATGCGATCCCGGCGCCGGCGCACGTCGGGGGCCGTGGAACACCATGGCCTCCGATTTGTTCAGGGCCACCTCCAGGCCCAGGCGCCGGATGCGGTTCACAACCTGTGACACCGCAGCCGTGGCTATCAACGTCGCCTCCCTGTGCGAGCTCCCCCGGGCGGTTACGAGCGTGTCGTCCGCATAACACGTCAAGTCAGCGCCCAAAGGGAGCTCACCTCTCAGCACCCAGTCGTACCCAATGTTCCACAGGAGCGGCCCTAAGACCAAACCCTGTGGAACACCGCAAGACATGAGGTGCCGACCGGCACCGTCACGTCCCCGATAGGTGACACACCTGCCCTCCAAAAAAGCCCCTACTGTACGGCGGAGGTAGAGAGGCACGCGATGGTATTTTAGTGCCTCTCGAATACAACTCCAGGGTAGGGTGCTGAATGCATTGGAGATATCCAAAGACACCGCCAGCACCACCCCACCCTGGGACACCGTCTCTTCCACCAGGGTCCTCACGCGCATGATGGCGTCTATGGTGGAGCGCCCCTCACGGAAGCCAAATTGATGGTCATCCAGGTTCGGTCCTTCTCCGCACAAGTGGCTGACGAGGCGATTTGCGATAATACGCTCGAAAAGTTTGCCCGCCTCGTCGAGCAGCACTATGGGCCGATACGCGGATGGCGAGTCCGCAGGGCGCCCTTCCTTCCTGAGCAGGACCAGTTTCCCCTCCTTCCACACACTGGGGAACTGACCTCGCTCGAGACATGACGTGAGAAGCCCTCTCAGCTGGGGCTCTAGCACCTTCAGAGCCAGGACGAGAGTTCGGCCAGGGACGCCGTCAGGTCCGGGCGCTGTGTTCTTAGCCCGGAGTCGCAACACGGCTGCTCTCATCTCTGCTTCTGTCACCTCAGGGACGTCGGTGCTCTCTTCTCCTGGAGAGTCTGTGGCTGACGGCGAACCCATCGATGGTGGAGCGTGCTCTGCTCGCTCTGGGAAGAGAGCCGATACAACCGCCTCTAGCAACTGGGGTTGCATGCTCTGGGCTAGTGGAGGCGCCCAGGGACGCAACTTGCCCCGTACCCAACGGTAGGGCCGCCCCCACGGATCCCGATCTAGGGACCCCAGCAGCTCTTCCCTGGCACGTGACTTTGAGTCGGTGATGGCCAGCCGCAGAGTCTCCTTAGACGCGCGGTACACCTTGTACAGCGCGTCCTCCTCGCTGGAATCCCGACGACGTCGTCTTCGGTATCGGGTGTACCGGCGGCGAGCCGCAACGCACGCTACGCGCAACTGCGCGATCTCGTCCGTCCACCAGTACACCTGGCGCCTTGCGGACTGTTGGCGGACACGGGGTATGGACGCGTCGCAGATCTGCGTCATCGCCCCGCGGAACCACAACGCCATCGTCTCGACGTCAACGGGGCCGTCCGTCGTCGACTCCCAGACCCAGGATTGAACTAAGGCAGCTTCTTCGAGTAGTTCCCTGTCGATGCGCTTGAGCGCCCAACGCGGGCCGTCGTTAATCGGGGTTGTTGGATGGCGGCCGCTCGCGGTCTGGGCAGAGACGTCAAATCGGATATACCGATGGTCCGACAGCGTCTCCACCTCTACGGCGACTCGCCAGTCGCGGACTCGGCTGGCGACAGAGGGGCTAGCGAACGAGACGTCCACTATCGACCCGCCCCGCTGCCGCACACACGTGTATTCCGAACCCCGATTCAGGACGACCAGCCCAGTCGTCACTGCCCACTCTTCTAACACCTCACCCCGAGGGTCAGTAACTGGAGATCCCCACGGCGATGACTTGGCGTTGAGGTCCCCGAGCACCAGGACGGGACGAGGGTGATAGCGGCCTACGACAGCGCCCAACTCGACAAGGAAACTCTCGAAGTCGGCGAGCCTCTTGTTGGGAGAAAAATACGCCCCTACTGTGACAATACCGCTCGAAACCGCAGCAATCCAACCGCCACGAGACAGGTCGCTTAGAGCCTCGCCAATAATAGCCACCGAACCTTCAGTGCATCCCAGCCAGTTGTCACGGGCGGGGATGAAGTACGGTTCGGCGACCACAGCCACGTGAATCGACCACTCTGCCATGCTCTGGAGCAGGAGATCCTGAGCTCTGGCACAGTGATTGATGTTGCCCTGGAGGAAATGGAGTTGTGCCATTATTGACACTCCATTCCCTCGGCAACGGTCATGGGCCGGGTGTCGGCCGCAGAGCTACTAGCCTGCGAGGGTGTCGAGGTTTCCCCGGCAGGTTTAGAGCCCGTCTTCTTATTCTTTTTGGCCTTGTTGGCAGGCGCAACACAGGCCTCTCCGCCTACTATGTGCCCCGCTGGTCTGCCCGCAGCCGAGCACAAGCTGCAGTTGGGCGCCGCGGTGCACTGGGCCGCCTTGTGGCCGGGCTGACCGCAGCGATAGCAGAGGTCACTACGGTCGATCTCTGCGGTACATTTCGCCCGGACGTGCCCCTTCTCCAAACACCGGAAGCACCGCAACGCCCGAGGCTGCAGGAGTTTGACCCTCGCTGCAACCCAGCCAACCAACAATCTGCCGCTATCGGCGAGCTTCTTCGCCGAGGCTATAGGGCACCGAACCCAGACTACGCCGAGCCCGGAGGCGTCGGCGCGTATATCACCAGCTCGCACCATATCCGGCGGGCATTCGCCGCTTCGGGCAGCGGCCGCCACCACTTCCTCAGAGGTTACGGAGTCGTCCAGGCCAGCAATACGCACCTCAGCGGTTTTCATTGGTCTGGAGACCCGAACGTCCTCCGAGTTAAGGACCTCCCTCATCTTGGCAGCCAGAGCGTCTGCCTTTTCGGCACTGCCGGTCCTGTAACCTCACACACATGATGAAACACAACGCAAGCGTTACTATACGTCAGTTTTCTGTGAAGCCGTAGTGTGATACGATGGAGCCGGCCCATTCGTGCCGAAGTATGGCTGTCCGACACTTGAATAAAAATACTCTATCATACATAGAACGACAGACGAAGAATTTGCATTACGTCCTACGACAACCACACACCTAACTTATACAATAGAAAAATAAAGGTTATCTGTACATTTAAAAGAATTACCCATTACAGTATTTAAAAAGCAGCTGACAAAGTTATTATTAGACAAGTGTTACTACTCGCTTAAAGATTTTTTTGATGATGAAAGTTTCTGTTAATCTAAATTTCTGATGTTCTATTATAAGTATTATTGTATAATTTTTGTTGTGCCTAATTATGAATGATTTGATTGTTATTAATTGATTTTGTTTTGTTTAAATTTAAAAATTGTATTTCATAATTTTATTTAACTAATTCAATAATTTGGCATGCCGTAAGGCAAAATGTACTGGGATTCTCCATAAGTTATAAAACAACATATTTGTTACCTACATTTATGGCAAATAAATTATTTCTTATTTCTTATTTCCCCTTCCGGGATAAAAGGCGTGATGTCATGTATGTATATATGTATTATAAAATTATCACTATTAGCTAACCTCCCAAGATACATTGATACATTGGTATGCATAAAAAACCGTATTGACAGACAACACAAAGATGTGGTTATGCGACTATAGCTTCATCAACGTGTCCACTAATGAGCTAGTGTCATGACACTGTCATTAAAAGTACTATGTTGACACGCAAGGAATCTCCATGAAAGCATACACTTTTATCTCTTTTCAATCCTATATCAACCTGATCATTGTACTAATCTTACTCTGATAGGGACAGAGATATAGGATTGAAAAGAGATAAAAGTGTATGCTTTCATGGAGATTCCTTGCGTGTCAACATAGTACTTTTAATGACAGTGTCATGACACTAGCTCATTAGTGGACACGTTGATGAAGCTATAGTCGCATAACCACATCTTTGTGTTGTCTGTCAATACGGTTTTTTATGCATACCAATGTATCAATGTATCTTGGGAGGTTAGCTAATAGTGATAATTTTATAATACATATATACATACATGACATCACGCCTTTTATCCCGGAAGGGGAAATAAGAAATAAGAAATAATTTATTTGCCATAAATGTAGGTAACAAATATGTTGTTTTATAAATTATGGAGAATCCCAGTACATTTTGCCTTACGGCATGCCAAATTATTGAATTAGTTAAATAAAATTATGAAATACAATTTTTAAATTTAAACAAAACAAAATCAATTAATAACAATCAAATCATTCATAATTAGGCACAACAAAAATTATACAATAATACTTATAATAGAACATCAGAAATTTAGATTAACAGAAACTTTCATCATCAAAAAAATCTTTAAGCGAGTAGTAACACTTGTCTAATAATAACTTTGTCAGCTGCTTTTTAAATACTGTAATGGGTAATTCTTTTAAATGTACAGATAATCTATTATATATAAGAGGACCCATAGAAAAAATACTCTTTTTAAGTTAAGATGTTTTATAACCACCTGTATAAAGTTGGCTTTTATATTGAGATCTCATTGGTCCTTTACTTTGGGGTAGGCAGAGGTAGATTACGGCACTTAATGCCACTGTACAATGTAACACCCATATTTCATTATTTATGTTATAAGTCCCATGTAAAAAGGGGTGAGCCTATTTCCATATACTGGGCACAATTTCAGACTACGTGCTACTACTGAGATTTGTTTAAACCCATTAATACTTTGCTCGACCCGGGAATCGAACCCGAAACCCCTTGTCAAGTCGCATTTGCGACCACTCGGCCAACTAGGCAGTTTTACATAATATTAAGTTTAGTAATTCTTATAACTAGATATAACTACCTTAGGTTAGATAACTTTAAATAGTCGCGATGGCGCCAATGTATAGTTTTTTGTCCAATCATAGCAGCTGTCAAATATTGAACGTGCAACGGTGTGACATTAGCTAATTCCCTATTGGACGAAGAGCGAGAGGTTCACTAGCATAGCAGCCATATGGTGAGCAAAAATATTGTAGGCCCCATTGGCATCACCAGCGGAAACCTGCTACACCAGAGATCTTACAAATGCGTGGCCAACCAGGGATGAGGGAAGGAAGCATATAGGTATTCTAATAATTTTCGAAGGAAAATTTAAGTATTTACTTGATGCAAATCCAAAAATCAAAGGCCGAGGATTTAATCTAAGACACGTTTGAAAAAAAATAGAGCACCTTTACTTTTGATAGACATTTTTTGTGTTTGTATTTTAGTATCCATCTTTTCTACCTCTAGTCTAGTTTCTAGTTGATCAAGATATTTTGATTGAAGCAAAAAATGGGTGGCAAATCCTTCGCCTTATATATTTGTGATAGTATATATGTCTCACTTTATCATAATTACTATATCAAAAGCAATAAATAATTTTTAATAGACATTTAGTTGTTTCCTGTGACTTTGAAAAGTGTTGTTTGATATCGTAAAACTAATATTCCAATTATGCTCTACAATTTTTTTTTGCAGCAGGAATTAAAAATATATTACCACAATTATCGACTTGAATCAAAAAACTAGAGACATGGTCAACTGTACTAATAAATTGGTAGCACTATATATAATATTGGACGTAGTGGCATTATGAATTGACAACGTTATTTTTCACAGCTCTCGACGTTTAAATTACTATGTAATTCTTACTACTTTTGACTTGTCAACGAAACTAATGTAGGCAGCACAAATAGACTATTATTTTTTATTCAAACTTACATTTTATATGTAAAGTTTTTTATAAATATTCAAATGTTAACAAAAAAATATTATTATTCACATAAGATAACTATTCAATAGAATTTCCATTTCAGTGGATCACGATTTGTAATTATTGAATGTATATTTGATTGTGAATAAGAAATAGATACAATAAATATTCATAGACTGAGCTTTATCACCGGCTGCTGGTAAAAAATAGATCTAATGAATTTTAGTACCTGGAAGTTTATAGAATACCTAAACATTTTGTTATCTTCCGCTAATATTTCTGGCAATAGGAAGCGATGATAGAGAATGAAGGTGATCGTGGCTTAATATTTTAGGATTCGATGAGCACTTATTATTGGCTAGGAAATCACCCAATGCAGAGGCATAAGTAAGCAATTTATTCTTCGGTCTATTGCTATACAACGTGTCACGGCTCTGAATATCATTTTGTAATAGATAAAACTATCTACAGAAGGACAAATTAATGCTAGTTACAGATCATTGTCACAAGCATTAATCAGGATAAGGGTATGCAATTATGATCATTATTGATCAATTAAATTCGAAGCAATATAAAAATACTATTTAAAATTCTCTTTAACTCATATCAGAGAGTAACATCAGAGAAGTTCGACGAACACCTGCTTCAGTTTATTTCTACGACCTAGAAATCAGGCTAAGGCCATTGCCATTACCAACTTTTATGTACTTGTAAAATAAGATCAATGTAGTATAAGCTAAACAAAATTAACATACAAAATTTAATGCGGCCGCGGTTTGCAGGTGGCTTTTCTTAAACTTTATTTACATACATTTTATATACATTAACAAAAAAAAAAATTACTTGACAACATTTATTCGGCGACTAATTTCAAGGAAGATAACAAAATAATTTTATAAGATGTCCTAGCGAACACGTGTATGTGCAAGGGCATAAATTCCCCTCCGTTATTAATTAGTATTATTAGGCAGTTAAATAATTTTAATATAATTATAATAAACCGGTTTAAATTATTTAAAAAACATTTTATTCAAGGACTTGAGAATATAGGATCTGTCTAAAGTCTCATGATTTGCAATCGTGTCGGACTCCTACTTTATAGTGATTTTATTAAAACCTCATAATCTGTTTCGTGATCTTCTTCCCATGACTTCTTGCGTTATTTTCGCACACTGAAGAATAACCATAATAATATACTTTGGATGCCATCCATTCCATGCCATCACCATGAAACATTATTTAGTGTATGTTTGAATTACAAGTATTTCATTATTTTTATGAAATCAAACCTCATTATATATGGGTTTGAAAAATTCAGCATTTGAATGTTTGTCATTTGCTCTTTTTTCCGGAAAATTGTTACCAATTGCATTTAAACTATTAATAGATGAAACACCTTGTATTTTATACGATGTAAATAAAATTATAAGCAAAAATTGAGTATTAAATCAAAGCATTCATGATTAATTATTAGCTCATATCGAAGCGTGTATTTTCTCGGACCGTGACATTAAGGTTCGGTGCATTAACTTAATTTTATATTATCCTGCCATATTCATTTACATTTTGGGCGTGGCTATTGATAATTACTGGATTTGGTATCGCCATTAGACAACATGTTGTATAAGTAATTATTAACACGTGTTGACTTTAAGTTTGTTCAATTTGTGATACAAAATTGTATGAATTTGATAATATTGCTTTAATAGTTGCTTATAAATGTCTACTACTAATTCAAGTTTTGTTCGATACTTGATACAGATCATGGTGAATTAGTAAGGACTCGTAAAATGATTCTTAGTTTAACTAATTAGTGGGCGTTCAGTTCAAACTTCGTTCGCATAGAAACTGATCATGCGAATAGTAGAGGAAAAAATCCTAGTATAAAATATATGTATTTGGTTACTGAACTCAAGGCCTTATCAACAAACTTTATCATAGAACAATTTGGCACGACCTCACTTATTTCGAATAACATTACATTTGGCACGTGACAACCATTAAGTTCATATTGGCGTATGAACATTGCACGAAGGTTTTCATGGACGTTAAGTTGATTAGATTAATCTTAGACATTATAATTATCTAATCAGAATTTTGATATCCTTAGGGGTAAATGTTTCGAAGTCAAAACAACTTTATTATCAAATTCAAAGAAGGTTAAAAGCTAAATGCTAATTAAAAATATTTTGAAGTATTCAGGTGTTCAAATCATCATAATTAACCCGTTTCCATTCTAATATTTATTTATT
Organism: Spodoptera picta; assembly: GCA_038387885.1. Classification (NCBI taxonomy): domain Eukaryota; kingdom Metazoa; phylum Arthropoda; class Insecta; order Lepidoptera; family Noctuidae; genus Spodoptera; species Spodoptera picta. The sequence goes on from JAZHFQ010000248.1 coordinate 493,468, forward strand.
CTAAAGTTAAATAAAAACAAACATCAGTTTATCTTTGAATTGATGTTAACTCTACACCTGAGGTCTTCTTAGATTACACATTCAGATTAACTAGATTTTCAATGGCACTTTAAATGTTTTTCAAACTAGCACATACTTTATCACTCCTTGTATCACAACAGACAAGAATATCGATTAGGTACACGAGTTTGGTCAAATGTTTTAAAGCAATCGTAGACTTGAATCTACTTGTAAATTCAATTATACCTCATTCCTATTTCCTCAGGCATTATCTTTATCCAACTTCCAGCCTGATCTAAAATATGCATTAACTAAAGAATGCTATCAAAACGTCACAAAATTAACTGACATAAATATGAGAAATGGCATTAGTCCGAATTGGAATGCCATAAAATGCGAACCGTTTGTACTTGCAATACATTGATATGTAATATTCAATAACTTTGAATTACTATTCGTCTTGCTACACCGATAAAATACACTGAAATTGGTAGAATATTTCTGTTGGCTGTGTGTTGCAATGCAAGATGGGAACATATTCAATTGATTTTCAATTTATTTCTAGTTTATGTTTTTACTATGTTCGTGTTTGAGCAGATGAAGGGACGTGCGTCTTTAAATTGCTTCCTCACGAATCGGTGTGATTTTGCCAGTGTGAAACGTGTTTACACCTTAGATAGGTAAGCTAGAGACGAGCTGTATGATCGTGAACGGACTGTGTAGCAACATGGCTTCAAATTGTATCGAATTCACGTATTATTAGGTACTTGACGGATAATTGTATAGTTGTGAAGGAGAGCAAGAGCGGACTATTGTACCTACCTTTAAGAAAATAAGACATTCACGGTTCTTTTCGGTTCGGTTATCAATAAAATTACTTACAACGCATAACAAGCATATCGATAAGGAAAATTGCCGAAATAAAATGCATTAAAATACAGTATATCTCTCTAGGAAATGCAAGCAAGTCATTTCGTTTTCGTTATCCATACAAATAAGGATATCTGTTGTAACATCGGTTAAAGAAAAAGTAACACAGACACTATTTTAATTAAAGATTAGTTACAAAATGGTTGCCGTGGACATTGTGGGTGGTAAGAAATGTGCTAGTTAATTAGTATAGTTTAAATAAGGATTGAAATTATCTGCAGGAAGCTTTATAACATGTTTGCACGGTTGAGTTCAAATTACATGGATTTCTAACTATTCTAACGGTGATTAATAAGGTGTCAACACAGGAGTTAGTGAGTCGATTTCTTGGTAATAAGATTTTGTAGTCGTTGGTGTGTTTTACGTATTTTAGTCTGGTTGTGTATATTTATGTATTTATTTTGCAGGTTTTTACGTCAATATGATCCGTTTACGTTTTACGTCAATCCTTTATGCGATTATCTGCAAAAATCTTCAATTGTTTTTGAATGCTATACCTCTACAATTTCAGAAGGATCAGTTTCAGTTACATCTTTTGCAATGCTCATCCGTATAGGTTAATCAAAAGGAGTTATTAAAGGTTATTTAAAAAAAATATTTATTATTTTAAAACATTCAAATTAGGCAGAAGTGCACATTACGGCACATAATGTCACTGTGCAAAGTAACACCCACTTTTAACTATTCATATTATGAGGCCCATGTAATAAGGGGTGAGCTTAAAATTTTGCTACATAGGTATTTGCTTTTTTAATCCTTCATTAATCGATTAATGAATTACAATGATAATGAATTAATGAAGGATTAAAAATAACAAATACCTGTAGTATATAATTTCGAATAAAATATTCTTTTCCATTCTATTCAGTTCGGAATCGATCATAATGATCAAGACAGTCAACTGATGTGTGAATGAAATCATGGAATAACAGTAAATAAATATAATAGAACTGTTCTTAAACAAACCAACTCATATAAAAACATTACGTCACTGGACTAGCGTATTGTATGTATTAGCAATGCATTAATTATTCAAGCTCTCAATCACACGTCTATTCAAAGGTTCTTCGATCGTAAACACGTTGTCTTTATAGTGTTGGTACTAGTTTTTACCCATGGATTTGCTCATCTGCTTATGTCTTTCTTTGTATTTCCTTATCATAACATAAAATTACGCCTTTTACCACCGATGGGGTAGGCAGAGGTGCACATTACGGTAGGTACTTGATGCCACTGTATAATATAACACTCGCTTTTCACTATTTATGTTATGAGTCTCATCTACATTGGCATTCACTAGACACAGTTCCAGACTCCGTGCTACTACTGAAAATTTCTTTAAAAAATCCAGTAAAACTTTGCCCAACTCGGGAATCGAACCCGAGACTCCTTGTCCGGCAGTCGCAATTGCGACCACTCGGCCAACGAGGCAGTCTTTCCTTATCAGGTATGTAAAATTGTAAGAACATTGGTTGAGTAGACAAAGAGTAATTAGGTAACAAACGAATTAGCTTATTTTCGTGTTCGAGGAGGAGATGACCTAGACTACCAGAGCAGATCCATACGTCCTTCAGTAGTACATCCATAGGTACTTAAGATAAAAATAGTCCATGCATATATATAGATATAAATACCTTCTCCTTGAAAAGTAAACCTACCAATAGTGAAAGAATTTTTCATATCGGTATCGTAGTTTACTAGTCTACACTATGAATACAAACAAACAATCAACCCTCTCCTGTTTAAAATATTAGTATAGAAAATTATCTTAACATTTTGTTTAATGAATAGGCTATAGTTAATCCTAGTAGGAATCGGTTTATTCTGATCTATGATGTTGATAGATCAATCAATTCACAATAGTAATAATTATAATGAACAAGTAATCGCTAGTATGATTTGAGTATTATAATGCCAATAGATATTCACTCCAAGTTCCAACATAGTGAAGGTGGGAATAGAATAAATGTGGGCATTTTTTGGAATTACCTGATGGACTATCAGAAAGGTTTTTTTTTCAGAAAAGTGTTTTTCATTCTGTTACGGATTCCAACTTTGGTAGTCAGAAAATATCAACCTACAATGGGGATGATGACAGGGTATGAAAATTAAAAATATAATTAGCCCGTAACTTAGGTAATAAAAAAATATTAGACACGTATTTTTTTATTTTGTTGTATAATAAAACAATACTTAGATAAAACGAATCAAAGTTTAGGAGTGGGGGCTAAAACGTCATTTCTTAGTATAAAATGTACTGAGAAGTGACGTCACGCGACATTTCAAATCAATATATCTTCGAAACTATTCGTTTCCGTAAGAAAATAAAAAATACGTGTCTAATGTTTTTAAATAACCTACCAGACGGACATTAAAATAAAAATTAGTCGTCTACCCCATTGAGAAAAAGTGACATTGAGACTACCACCACGTGTTACTAGGTAGGTACATCTCTTATTCGTCAATGGTAAGCAAACTCTAGTAGAAGTTTGCGTTCAGCTCGTGGCATTACATCAAAAACGCCGTCAAAACAGCAACATAGAAGCGTCAGGCACCATTGATTCTAATCAAGCACACAAGTGCTGCTAAAACTATAATAATACTAGACAAATGCATATAGAGGTAATTAAATCGTGTACTGTTAATGGCCATCATAGGAGCAGTATTTGTGTAATAAGTCACGATTTTGTTCGCAAGTTTCAACACGATTCTGGCGCATCCGAACTGTTGGTGAGCCCTAGTTGATGGCGAAACGCTACCTTGGATGCATCACTTGCGAAAGTAATACTATGACCCTTTTTACAGAGTCTGCAATCATTTTAATTTTAAATGTTCTGTGCGCTATTGTGCATGAGCATTATCTTAAAGTGTTATTAATGGTTAGATTGGAATGTTGATTTAAATGAACGTGTGTTGCTGTCAAAGAGGTCCTTGGTACGATTGTGGAGTCGAATATGCAAAATTTGAGTGTTGGGGTACCGAATTTTTGGTGTTCAAGTACCTGTCATGCTTTATTGAAATCAAATGAAAAGGACTAAATGTATTTCGCCTCATCGCGTTGGTTACTTATAAATTTTAATTCTTAAACATATTGTCATAACATAGGCCAAATTTGTCAATAATGACACAAAAGATACAAAATTGTCTGCACGGTTGGCGCGATGGTTGGGCAACTGGCTGCCGCGAAACGTGTCGCGTGTTCGATTCCCGCACGGAACAACTCTTTGTGTGATCCACAAATTATTGTTCCGGGTCTAGGTGTCATGTGCATATGAACTTGTATGTTTGGAAATGCACCTATGACACACGAGAAAATACTAGTGTGGGGCAAACTTTAAAAAAAAAGAGCGTAAATTATCCCTTAAACAAAACATTATATCAATACGTAAACCAGGGTAATCCTCGCCTATTATCCTAGTTATGTGAGTTCTGCATTCACTTGTAAATGTACGAGTAATAAAACAATTACTTCCTGGCCCTACTTGATCATTTTCTTTCCTTTCACCCTTCGAGCATGCTGTTCAAGTCATTAGAGTAGGTTACTGTATTTGTTATAGTTTGTTTGTTAAGGCGAGCCATGCTTCGGCACGAATGGGCCGGCTCGATCGGAGTGATACCACGGCCTCATAGAAAACCGACGTGAAACAACGCTTGCGTTGTGTTTCGTCGTGTGAGTAAGGTTACCCTAGGCCCAAAGGCCTGATGTTATGTTATGTTATGTAGTTAAATTAACTTTTTTAGTCACACATATACATGTGTGACTAAAAAAGTTAATTTAAACCTAAAATACTGGGAGGAGTGCTCATTATAACACAAAGACTTATGAAACGAAGTACTACTTTGATTTTCATGATTGAGACGTTGTCCATTCTAGTCGGTAATTCGATCTATTTTGACATAAATCCTTATGAATTGGATTAACTTACCGACTTGTATTATCTATCATCACATTCTCAATTGAGGCATTTATCCTTGTTGACAAAAAAGAATCAGAAACAAAACACCATAGGTATTCAATTTACGAAAATACAGCAAAAAAACAACAATATCGATAAAGCTTATCACATAAAGTCACGACAAGATCGACTCAGTAAAAAAATAAATTAGTTTAAGATCGAACCCAATTAGTTTTATGCACGTTAAAGACAAGCAAAAGTTAAGGAAAAAACAGATTTGACATTTAAAACAGTTTTAAAAAGATATAATATATGCTAAGTAATTTACAAACTGTATTACAAAAAGTAGATGAACTATTTTGCTCTGAGTATCTGAGCTTATTTTTTTAAAGTAGGTTTTTATCAACGTCATCACAATATGTCTACATTGGTTTAAATGTTAATATGACTTTGATAATATTCATGGCAGTTTTTCATTACATAGGAACCTACTTACATTTGTACTTAAAAGGTCAAAAGTATAAGTATAAAGGTCTTACACATGCTCAAAAATAGTCTGCTAAAAAGCGTTCTATTGAGCATGTTCAAAAATCGAACGCCTGTCAATTCGGAAGCCTGCTCTAAATAAGCATGCTAATTTTGAGTAGCATTCCGTCGCATAATTATGATACTAATTGACAAGACTCAATTGAAGCATACCTGGTACCTTAAAAAAAGTGATACTTGTAATGCGCTATAAACTTATTCATGTCGCTTTCAAAAAGTATCCTGTGCTAATCCATGATTTTTTAAATCTGACTTTTATCTCCTTTTGTTTTGTAGATACTAATTTTTATCCGTAGATGATGATCCGCAGATCCGATGATCCGCAGATCAGAATCAAAAATTAATAATATAACAGGCCCAGTATATATAATTAACTGTTAACTATATTCACGAATAATAATGTCATTTTCTCGAAGTGTCTAAAATTATTATTTTTCTATTACTATTGCAGGAAAAATACGCGGTGACGCGGACGGCATAATTTGACGTCAAATAGTAAAATATCTATGTAGAACAAAATTTAATTTATTTAAATAAATTATTAATACAATTATTTTTGTTCTAGGAAGCGTAAATTGTATTTAAAAATATTTTACGATGTCTTTAATGATTTTTATTATTACTCATCATTGACGGCTCGTGACAGTCTATTAGCGTACAGGCTGTCACATCAACAGGTTATAAGTGGCCACTGCTGACCAAAGCCCTCTTCTCACTTGGAGAAGGTTTAACTCATAATTAGAATTTATAAGGCCAGGTTTCCTCACGATGTTTTCATTCACCGACTAATGATAAATGTATTATACTTTACCATCAACATATGATAAATAATATGTAACCTAGTTGAATTTAACAATAGCTAACATTGACATCATAAAAGCTTTGAAACGGTAGCAAGGAAACAGGCACCATTACCAACTATTACCAATATGATGTAAGGAGATAGTGCCAACGATTGTTGCGCATTCGTACAAAATTAACAGGTATTTTCCTTATGCATACAAATTGGAACTTCCTATCAAGATATGTAGACTGATTTATTGTGGCTGTAAAATATCAGATGGTCGAAAGTACATAAATACTAAATAGATCAACAATGTAATGTTCAAGTATCAATGTTAATAACGCTATAAGATAACATAAAGATCCATGAAAGTTTCAAGGTGTCAGATAAAGGGTATAGTTAAAGTGTCGGTATGCCAGATTTTACAACACAAAAATTACACTTATCTACTTAGAAATAGTGTCGCTATCTGAATGCAAATTAATATGTATACTCACTGAAACTATGTTTATTAGTGTTGCACACAATGGTAAGTACTAGGCTTTAGTCGCACCGAGTTACTCGATTGTTATAATCAACGATTTATCGATTCAAGACATCTGGAATTTGACGTTCTCTTGATTGAATAATGATAGGCGGAGAGCGTTTGGTGGTCCCAACGTTGTCTATGTAGATAGATAAATGCACAGTGTTGTGGTTCGTCGAGGCGTGATCGAGAGTTGTTCAAGACTTAAATATAGGGTACTGTTTTGCTGTAGTGCAGATTTTGATGTTAGAAAATAAAGTACAAGGTAAGTTAGGTTAGGTTAATTCTGTCGAAGTTTAGTGTTCTAAGTTTTAACTCTTTGAAATTTTTAGAATCAACGCTGATTATAATGAATTTCCTTCTCTGAAATTCTTAGCTTTCATTTAAAGTTCTGGTACTGGTGCATTCCCTTTTATACAAACACAGTTCGCTTTTTGTATCTTAAGTTGTATATATTTATTTGTTTCCTTTCCTTATATTATTCTACCTAAACTTTTTAGATTTTTTGTGCAAATTGTGTACACTACGATCACTGGACAGCATAACGCATAGTTATACTAAAATACCTATACTAAAATACATAAATCACTCAGACTGTTCAAAGTGTTACAATTATTCAGAGTAACAAAAAAAAAACAATCAAAGTAAATACTCCACAACAGAATGTAATAAAACATTACAGTGACATAATCAATTTGTATTCGATCCTCACTCGCGATAGTTCGACCTGACTTTAATAAAGGCGTTTGTAATCAGACTACCGCACGTTTTTTGACCAAAAATAAATCTTAATTCCTTATAAGAATTGTAACATTTTTGCTTGGCTACCTTGCATTGTAGACTTTAAGGTGTGAAGTAAAGAACTTTCGTAATTCAACCTTTAAATGGGCACATTTCAGTAGCTCATTTGTTTAAGATGTGTTTGATAAGCCTGTTTTTATCAGTTTATTTTTTAATGTTAAGTTTTAATGTTTACAGTTGGTAGTTATATTAATGTATAGTTTAGTTCATTTCTCTAAAACTAACTAGGTGATAAGATTAGCATCTGTAAAGAGTCTAGTTAGGTAGCTGTTGTTTTGTGAATTGTGAAAATTAAATACCGACTTTATCAAAGGGAGTAATATAGTTATCATTCGCTATTTTACAATTCTATGACCTGTCTGTAGATTAACCTAGTTGCTATGTAGTATGTACTAAGTTTATTCACGATAATGTCATAATCCACTTGCGCAATCAATCGAGTGATCTTTCAAATCCATCAATGATAACTATATCCTATTAATATTCTAGGTGACCTCATAAATTACTTCGCGAAGTATATAAAAATTAACTAATCAATTTCATTAACTACTCCATTAAAGTGGCTATTAATCTTTAATTGGGTGTTGATTGTCTAACTTGAAAGGGCGTGACATTTAATTTAGTAAATGGATGAAGTTTTTATCTCATTAAGAATATAATGTCAACCCTGCTTGTATTGTGTCTTTCAATATTTAGTTAAATAGGTATTTACTACTAAACGTAGTTATGTTTTAGCAGCTGTTATCCTTCTTAAGACAGCCTTATCGTCCTTGTTAACCTTCTAGCTTCAATCATGACTAGCAAAAAAGTGTTTTTATTTTTAAACTACAATCTAGCTTCTAGATATTGGTCAGTTCCTAACAGTCGACCTGGGGTCATTGGGAGATGCTTACGTTCAGCAAGGAACGTCTAATTAATTATTATCTTATGCTGCTACTGCAGTAGTAGCGTGGCAGTTGCCATGTTGCGTGTCGCGGAATGCTGTTCATGAATATGACTACTGACTGGCTTGAAAGTAGTCGAGGTCCTCGTCAAACAGTTACGTGAGTAAGCCGAAAACATAATCTTACGAAAATTTTCATATGGATGTCTTATTATTATTTATTTATTTTATTTTCAGCCATGATCGTCCCACTGCAGGCCTTGCTATCCGACCAGAACCAGGCCCGAGCGTACGGTGCATCGCGTTCCACATGTGCCTCAGGGAACCATCAGACACCACAGATAGGGCCCAATAGGGCTAATGCCGACACGAACCGCGGAGGGCTAACGAGTTGCCGGGGCTCCGGTTCGAAGTGCAGAAGTACGAACGTGGTGGTTTTTAGTCAGTAGGAGTCTGACGATCCCTCTCGCCTTACCCGGGCGGAAGAAGTCAATAGATGATCCCCCCCCCCTAAAAAGGGTAAAGGCCTCCCTACTCTCCTTCCATTGGTTAATAGTTGTGATGATGAATTTGAATTATATCATTTATATATAGTGTGTACCTTGCTAATTAGGTTAGTAGTAACTTCAGGAAAGACAAAACTACATAAAAGTAACGACGGTCTACCTACGTATTAACATTGCTGTGTACCCTTTCGAGGAAAACTGATGTAATGCCATGTTATGGATAAGTTGACACGTTTAAAGTGGCAGAGGTTGACAACATCTCTATCTGTATAATGTGACATTGTTAGCTGAAGGTGGGCGGGCCATTGTCAGTGCCAAGTGCCAAGTAAACGAGTGAGCACTAAATGGGAGGCTCAGATTCGTTGTAACAACCCGTCATATTACCATACAATGACAATGAGCCGCCGTTCAGGGGAATTGAATTGAAATCTGTTCATGGTACATTCATTATTATAATATCTGATTTTGCGTTTCGAATTCTAATTTGTACCAGTGCAGTTCACCTTTGAGGAATATAAGGCGTGTCATTTTTGTATTTCTCACCGTTTACTGACGATGCCAGTGACAGTGCCACTCGGCTAACGAGGCAGTCAAATACAGATATATTGTGTAATAATACAAAGTTAAATTAAAGGGCCATCTTCAGCTGGTTGCTCCATAAATCCGGTAGGTGTCAACGTGATTGACGGCTCAGTGGGAGGGCACTTAGCATTTCGATGCTAAATGCTTCTCTGATGGCAATACTTTGTGACAATTGTGAGAAAATAATCAACCTGTCTCCAAGTAGGCGTGCAGTATTGTGAAGAGTAATGTGTGGTTATTTAAGTCTAATGCCCGAATACTGAAACGTTTGTTAAATATTTAACGGCTGCTTAAATCATTGAGCAGCCCTCAAATTCTAGTTTGGTATACTCAAACGTCTGTTATCTTTTTAAAGGCCTGTTAAATTTAAGTCGTGCTCAAAAGTCCACTTAAATGAAAAAACCGTATACTGAAACGATACTTATTTTAAGTATGTGTCAATCTATTGTCAAAAGTCACCTCAAATATACCGGAATACTGACGTTTGTTAAATATGTAACGGCTGCTTAAATCATTGAGCAGCCCTCAAATTCTAGTTTTGTATCATGAATTGTCAGTTATTCTTTTGAAGGCCTCTTACATTTAAGTCGTGCTCAATGGTCCAGTTAAATGAAAAAACCGTATACTGAAACGATACTTATTTTAAGTATGCGTCAATATATTGTCAAAAGTCCACTCAAATGTAAGAGTGGTCTGAAGGCCTCCTAAATGCTTTGAGCGTTGTAGAAATTATAATTTACGTATAAAGTCGTGTGTTTAAAATGTCTCTATCAACGCTATCTTCTCCTTTGGCTGATGAAAGTGGTCCAACACGACACAATGAACTAAAATGGAACGCATTTGAACAACTAGCAAATAGGAATATTTATATATATTTTATTCCGCTGAAGAACTGAATGAACGAAGCACGGAGTATCCTCAGGAGTTGTTGACTCGGCGGCTCCCGCGGCCGCGGTCGAGCGATAAATATATCGAGTTTGGTTAGAGTGGTTTATTGCGTATCGTGTGTGTTTTGTGTCGCATCTCTGCTGCATGAGCGCATATCTGCGGGCGGGAGGTCGGTGTTGCATACTACATGCATCATACATGCCATTATTTGAACAATAATTATAATGATGTGGAATTTCGTGTAAACTTCTGTGTTTCCAAAGAAAGATTTTGTGCTTGAACTCGGTATTAGAGGACGATGTTTAGAGTCTCTCTGAAGTATGGGATCCGTAACGAGGTAATACGATAGAAAACTGAAGTTATCATCGTAGCACAAAGGATTATCAAGCTGAAATGGCAGTAATGATCATTTGGGGTAGACGTGTACTGAAGTGGAGAACGCGTCTAGACAGACGTACATAGTGTGGGGCGGTGGAGAGAATTTAACTACTAATAGAAAAATACAGTATCAGTTGTTTCAACTGCCTGCCTGAATTAAATAAATGATAATAATGCTGCGATTGGATGCCTAGAGTTAAAAATTGACCTTAGTGGCGTGCCATTAGAGAGGCTATCCAGCAGTGGACGAGAACAGACTGATGATGAAGATTGCACAACCCATAGGTCTGGATAGCAATCAAAACTTTGTATACCTATTTGTATTAGGAATAAGCTAATAAATGGACATGTTCAATCATAGTAAAATAGTTTTATTATTATAACTATAACAGTATAGGCGGCGACGGGGTATGCTGCCATGTTCTGGACAGCTACATCATGATTATAGTGCTGACACATAGAATCCCAAGCATCTTTCTTTTTTTTTCATATGGGCGTTCGTCTCTTTGTTCTCTGTAATATCATTATGCCTGCAAAAATAGCAAGAAGCATATAAATTAACAATAGATCAGATCAGTTCTATGTACCTACCTATACGTATTAAGTTTCATTACATACTTACTTCTTGATCAGCCCTAAGAGGATATCCTTTTCGGTAGTCGTATATAATTGGACCCACGATTCTTTTTTTCTTCCATAATAACATTAAACTGTCAAACACCAAGCGGTCACCGGTGACCGCAACCTATTGTTCTATAATTGTGTCTACAAAACCGGTACTCGACGAGTTAAAATTGTAGTATGCTATCTGAAGCCGGAGAAAATTTGTGTTTCATATATGCCAATAACGTCTGTATGTCAATTGACTTAAACGTTTCACTACACGACAATCTAGTCGTAATTATTTATTTTTCATTTTAATATTATAATTGTGTGTAGGTACTTAAATTGTTATTTTTATTATGATATTATATGTTAATAAAATTAGTAATAGAATATAATAAAATTCATTACAGTGAAATTCATAAAATTTTAGTATATTTTAGTACATAAATTATCATCGAATTAGCTATTTCATCAAATCATGCTGCATGAAACGAATACGTAAAAAAACACAATTTATTTTGTAATCGAGAATATGCTTAGGAAATGCATATTATAGAATGTTGCCATAAAGCAAACATTTAACGGCTGCTTACCTGAGTAGACCAGAAATAAATTGATGGACGTTTCAGTATACCAGTTATATTTGAGGCGTGCTCAAATTTAAGTTGCGATTAATTGAGAGCTGTATTTGACAGACGTGACAGACGTTCGAGTGTCAAACGCTTAGAATTATCTCGTGCATATAATTTGCTTTGAAAAATTATAAATTAGTGTGAAATGTCTTTATCGTCGTTATCCTCTCTTTCCGATAATGAAAGTCGTCCAATACCGACCCAATGGAGTAAAATTAAATGCATTCGAACTATATGGTGGTGTGGAATTCCGTGCACGCTTTCGTGTTTCCAAAGAGACAGTTTGAATTCAGCATTTGGAAGCAGCATCAAGCCTTTCACATGTGAAACCGAGCGCTGCAGCCTATTGGCTGCAGCGCTCGGTTGGTCTATTGACCAAATCCTGATAACTAAAGATTTTAGGCGACAAGCAGTTACCAACGCGTAACAGGAGACATTTTTCATGTAGAACAGCCAACTGTTCACCGGGTTGTGCACAAGGTAATGGCCATAATTGCGAGCATGAAATCTTTATTCATTAATATGCCAACTTCTGAAGAATTTGTAGACATTGCAAACGGGTTTTATGCAATTGCAGGATTTCCCACAGTAAGTGAGGCTGTTGACTAGACCAGACCTATTGCACCCATATTAATTAAAAGCCAAATAGCAACAAGGAATCCAGTAGAGAGTAGAAGTAATTTTGAAGGGTTTCGATAACATTGTCAAAGAAAATTGTGAATTTTGGGAAATTGTTTTTGTGTGTAAATACAAATCCTATCCAATTCTAAAAATGTGTAGGAGTTAATTTTAATTTATTTGAAGGTCTCTTTTTATTTTTTTATTTTATTTTTAGTTTAGTTTCTATAGATATTTGTGACTTATGTAAGCTATTAAAAATGAATAAATTGTAAAAATAAAGAATTGAAAAACAAATCATAATAAAATAGTTTTATTATTACAACTCTTTTTATACACAACGTTGCTCCACACTAGGACTTTTTACCGTGTCGTGGGTGCGTTTACAAACATACAATTACACATACACATGACACCCAGACCCACAAAAAGTGTTTGAAAGGTTCCCCTCGGTTTCCATGGGATTCCATCATCAGATCCTGACCTGGTAGAAATAAGACCAACCTGAGAGTATGACCTTACTACAAAAAAAGGATCATCATAATCTGTCCACAAACGCCGAGTAATCGGGTAAAAAGCACACAAAAAAAACATACAACCGAATTGATAACCTCCTCCTTTTAGGGAAGTCAGTTTAAAATGAAGTCGGTCATTATTTTTTAAACTAGCTGTTCCTCGCGACTTCGTCCGCGTATAATAATGACTTTTGGCAAATTTTGATTTTTTAATAAGTCTTTTCCAAGGTTAATTCCAATGGTATGGACCAAATCTCAACAGCATCGATTCTGTTATACCTCTATTTGTTGTGAAATGTTATTCATTTTGGTGATTTCAAAAAATAATCAATCTCACTGGTATTTCACCCGTATATTTCCATAGCCGTGAGGTTTCAGTGATTAAACTTCCATTGGAATTCCAATCGAATAGTTACAGCGGTTGAAATCTCTCAGGAGTCATTTTCCGAGTCTCAAATTATCGTTGCGCCGTTGTACCGAATTCCACTCAAATAATTTCAATGGTTTAAAAAATAGAGTGACCCAGAAGATTAACGCAGTTCCTGTCCTGTGGGATTTCCGGGATAGAACAAGCATACGTTATTTCCAGTGTCAATGTCTCACTCTCTTTAAACCGAATTACAATCAAATAGGTTAATAAATATTAGTATTCAGCCTCTTTGCATACCTTAATGTTATATCGTGGCAATAAAAAAATAAAAAACATATATTGTCAATCATCCATTGGCATGAAACTTACTTGTCAAAAATATGTCAGATAGGTAATATAGAAATGTGTACATACTTAATATTATAAATTTGTGTCTGTTTGTTTGTTAGAAATTGGCGTGATTTTTTTATTGAGTGTAGATAACAGGGGGTCGAGGTTTGTGTGGAGAATTTCATAATTTTCAAGAAACCTAAAATGGTATTAGGTACATTTGTGACCATTTTATCTTTTATAATCCTGCTCTCAATACTTTAAAAGAGCGCAAGCGAAACCACTGGCAGAAGCTAGTCCATAAATAAAATGAATTAACTAAAGTTAATTCAATTTATACTTTTTCCTTAAAATTCTTGATTCAGATGCAGCTAAATACTATTATTAGTCCTTGAAAACAGTTTTTATTGGTAGTCAAAGGCTTAAGCAATATTCTTCCGAATCCTTTTTTAAGATTTTCATGCTGCCGTGTTCTAATGCTGCTTACTGCTACAGCATTATATTGCTGGCACACAGCATCCCAAGCATCTCTGTTTTTTCGTATTATATGGGCGCTGGTCGTTTTGTTTTCAATAATATCTGCAAATATAGCAATAAACCATCAGCAATAGATCAGATTACCGTTATATTATATAAGTATTAAGTTTCATTGTATACTTACTTCATGATCAGCTCTAAAAGAATATATTTTTCGGCGGTCGTATAATTGAATCCACATTTCATTTTTTTCTTCCATAGTTATCTAATAAAATAAAATTTTAGTAACGCGTATAATTGAAATATCGCGCTTTGATTCGTTGTTGTCAATAATGTCAATTGACTTAAACGTTTCACTACACGACAATCTAGTCGTATAATGTTCCATTTTCATATTATAATTGTGTGTAGGTAGGTACTTAAAAATATTTTTGTTATGATATACATTAAAAAAATGAACAAGACTGTGAATTCATAAAATTTTAGTACATAAATTATCATCGGATTTAGCTATTTGATCAAATCATGCTGCGTTAAACGAATACGTAATGTAAAAAAAATATTTTGTAATCGAGAACATGCTTTTTGTACAGAATGTTGCCATAGAGCAAACATTTAACGGCTGCTTACCTAAGTACACCTTAATACAAATTGATGGACGTTTCAGTATACCAGTTATATTTGAGGCGTGCTTAAATTTGAGTAGCGATTAACTGAGGGCTATATTTAACAAAGATTTCAGTATTCGGGCATAAATGACTTGCATTATCTTATGCTATTACTATTCAGAATACTTCATTATATTGTACTCGTGGCCTGTCTTTATCGGTGTCCGGTTTTATTCGGTACCCGTGCCTTGTCTTTACGACAAATTTGACGATTTTTATTATGTACAAACCTTGTTCTGACAATATCGACAAAATTATAATTGTTCACTGGTTAAGCGCTACATACATTTCCTGATTTCCATACATTTTTAAACACATACAAAATATATTAGTTACAAGGCTATTTCTAGAGACGTAGTAATTCCAATTAATTAATACAAAGTCAAACAAAGTCTGCTCTAGAGGTACATTTGCAATTTTCTATAAATACGCATTTTATATCATAAATAGCATAAGGTACAATACAGAAAACAATCCACACAAAGATTAAAACAATGACAAATATTTAATAATATATAAAAAACACCTGGAGAAACATCTAAAGAGACTATTTAAAAAAATAAATTTCATTGCATATTCGTACCTGAACATATTATATAAACAAAACATGTAACATGTTTATTCAGTGCAGTAATAGTACAAGTTTCAAGAACAAAGGAAAGGCACGGTCATTAACCCTTTCGTTGCAGTTGGTGGTACAATTGACCATTCGTCCTCACTACTAATCAACAATACGGTAAAACTAGGAAGTCTCGCTTCTGTACCTTGTATATTGTTTGACATTCACCTTGAATTAGCAGCCGTTCTTCTTGCTCGATTTTAGTTCATCGATGCTATTAGATAACTGGTTTTATTGTAAGGGCGTGGGTAGAGTATTGCTTTGTAAATATTATTTATATTATTTTTGTGTGATTATATTAGAACATACATAACTCACGCCTGTCTCCCATGGGGGTAGGTAGATACTATGGGATGCCAATTGCTACGATTCTTACATACCTCTTTCATCAACAGCCATCAATCTTTTCATGATGCTCGTCGGTTGAGGGTACTTTTAATTTAATTTAAATTTTATTAGAAGACTATTGAAACGTAAATTATGAATTACAGGCCTAATAGAGTCAATCCTAAAAGATATTCGGGATGAAGAAGATCTATTCAGCTTTTTAAAGCACAATTCAGAACCATTTACGGAGTACGGCAAATACCCAACAGAATGAAAGTAAAATAAAATTATCATAGTAACACTGGATACCAAATCGACCATAATTGAACTATGTTATGTAATAAAACAAAAATGAACATGTCAGGTGATCAAATAAATCATCAAACCAATATATCACATTTATTGTGTAATAAAGCCATTTAGAGTAATTGGCATAACCTAAAACCAATACGGGTAATTTAGGAAATAGAGCCTTAATCGGTTAACTAAACTTCAAATTACGTGAATTAATATCAATTAATTTTAATTGACAGTATTTATGTAGTTAACTTAATAGGGGATATTTATGCGGCTTATGCGTATCTCTATTTACATTTTTTGGCTCGTTAGCACCATTTGTGTGTAGAAGAATGTGACAGTTCTTTTATTTTTACCTTCTATGGTATAATATAATAGAGTTCAGTTTAATTAATGGAAATAATCGGATTAACCTGTTGAAAATTGTTGAAAATCATCCCCTAAATTTGTTCATACAAAAGTAGTCTCTAAAGATTGGAAATAACGTCTATAGTGTGTAGTGGAGAGCGGTCACCGATGACCGCTTGGGGATGTACGACTGAGATCCATAATACCAGAGGATCCAATCACGAGAGCGTAACGTAGATATTAAATTAAAAACTCCTTTGTAAACACAACCTCTTTATAATCACCATTTATGGTGGACGCCATCATACCTACATAGTAAGTAGTAACGAGTAGTTAACAAAGATAAACGAGGAAGTAATACGCTCGCATTTAAAACTTGAACTGGTTTGATACATGTCGAATATATAAATGTTAAATGGGACGACATTTTTATCTTACTAAAGTAGTAATTACCGATTACAATGTAATATGCAGATTTTTCAAAAATTTGCAATCTCGTTTTGGTTATGATTTCATTAAGACTGCGTAAACTGCGTCGTTGATCGAGTTATGGTAAACGCAATTGAAGTTCGTGAGGCTCGATCCCAGGGACACGCAAAAGTCGCCAATACTTTTTAATATCTTGAGGGTTCAGTTGGCGCTGTGCATAGGCTACTACTCCACGTGTTATGGATTTGATTATGGCAGTCTCTTAATGCGAATCTTGTTATTCTGATCTGATCCCCAGCATTTGTGTACCTATAGTAGTTTTAAAAGGACGCTTCTGTTTAATTGTTTTTCTATTTGACATTTAAGAAGAATGCGCTACTCCAACTTGGCAGACAGCATGTCAATCTGTCAAATAAATGACATGTACTGGTCTGCTATTGTTGTTTGTTAAGATCAAAATACATTTTTTTAATAGAATAATGCCAAATGTTATTAATGTTCGGAGTTAACTTCTATAAGGCAATATGCCTAGTAACTATATATTGAATAGTAGTAGCAATAATGCAAAATACAATGAGATTATTTAATAAAAATACTGTTTTAATATTATTGAAATAAAAAATACCTCGTTGGTCGAGTGGTCGCAAGTGTGACTGCCAGGCAAGGGGTCTCGGGTTCGATTCCCGGGTCGGGCAAAGTACTACTAGGTTTTTAAAATAAATCTCAGTAGAATACCTATACCTTGCCATCAATAGGCTCACCCCCCATTACATCGGACTCATAACATAAATAGTGAAAAGTGAGTATTACATTGTACAGTGGTATAAAGTGTCGTAATTTGCATGTCTGCCTACCCCTTCGGGGATAAAAAGGCGTGATGTTATGTTATGTTAGGAAATAAAAAATAACGTTAATGTGATCGTTAATTTATCTCAAGTGTAATTTATTCACCTTTTGTAAGACTTTCAGATTCATGCAAAAAGTTTTCAATTTTGTAACAATTCTGTGTATCAATTACACTGTTAGTTTCCCACCATTGGAACCCAGTTACTTTGTAATTACGTTATATAATATAGAGAACAATTTCTGTATATCGGTGTAGAAGCTTATCGCCATTTATGCACCTATCTCTAGTTATTAATTAATGACCTATCACGGTTTTAGGTTTTAGTACAACTGAACTAATATGGCTATTAAAATGCATAATTTGTAATTATGAGACTCGTGTGTTTTTTTTTACATCATATACGGCGATAGATCTATGTTATTGTTGTAGGAACAATAATGTTATAGTAAATACAATATTTCTTGTAAGTGTAGAACTCCCTTCCCTCGTAAAATCACAAAACTTTCCTGAAATTTCGGCTGACATTTAGCACACTTTTCCAAATACCTATCTACGTCTTGAACCAGTAATTATCAAGATTAGTTTAGGTATTAGAATAAAAAAATAAGGTAGTATTTTCAAAGAAACTCCTTCCAAAAATAGACAAAGTAAATCGATATCCTACCATTTGCAACGATCAACCTAATCAGATAGTTGCATTATATAAAACGAGACTATATGAAAATATCAATCTGCGATAAATATAAAATGAACGCGTATTAATTTTTACGATTAAAATAAATATTTATTACATCGAATTTTTGAAAGGAAACGAGTATTTTTTTAAATTTTACTCTCGTTGGGTAACTAATATTTCATCTAGCAATATGTATTCAATCAATTGGTTATGTCAGTTAATAGGTGTAATGATAAATTGGTATACCGTGCGTTACTCAGACAATTTCTTAACAAATCACTTATCGCAATAAGACGAAATTGCGTTTCATGAGAATTTGTTTGTTTCCGTGTTCTCTTTATTCATATTTGACCTATTCATATGTAATTGAAATTATGAAATTAATTATTCAAAATAATTAAATTGGCATTAATTTAAATATACTGACGTTACGTAGTATGAGAATCTTTGGATGTTTCGTAAGGATAAACACCTTTACTCTTTTAAATACTTATCAACTTTGTAATTGAAACACAGAGTTTAATATCACTTAAATGACGAGATACAGATATTTTGTTGCTATTACCCCAAATAAATTGATCCAGAACGAGCACTGCTTACAAAATTGTAATGAAAATGAATAATGTAAATATTAAAGAATTATTTACAGTGCCTCTATCTCTGACTGCCTCGTTGGCCGAGTGGTCGCGGGTGCGACTGTCGGGCATGGGGTCTCGGGTTCGATTCCCGGGCCGGGCAAAGTATTACTAGGTTTTATAAAAATTCTCAGTGGTAGCATGAAGTCTGGAATTGTGTATATGGCAATAGGCTCACCCCCTATTACATGGAACTCATAACATAAATAGTGAAAAGTGGGTGTTACATTGTACAGTGGCATAATGTACACCTCTGGCTACCCCTTCGGGGATAAAGGCGTGATGTTATGTGATGTTTTGTTATTTACAATGCATACATACTTAGTTTTTTTATTTAAATATCCATGTTTTATACATTTATGTATGTGCCTGAAATTAAAATTGCAAATAAAAAATAAATAATATAATGTAAAATTTGATATTATTAATACTATATATGTATTACATTTAATTGGACACAAAGTAAAGCAATCGGATATGATGCTAATGATGTCTTCAAATGATATCATCAATTTACATTTCCGGAATTCATATTTTTTGTATGCTACTATGTAATTTATGCTGGCATTTTAATATGATACTTAGACTACAAGGTTGATTCAGTGAGTATATTGAGTGCTATATGTCGCGTGTTCGAATCTTGTGTTGAGAAATAAGTTGGAGTGATTGTTTCCTAAATTTTATTTTAATGTCCGTCTGGTACATTAATTTAAAACTTTAGACACATATTTTTTCTTTTCTCACTGAATTAAATACTTTCGACTATAAATAAATTCGTGTCTAATATTTTTTCATTATCTAACTGACGGACAAATAAGATTTTTAATTTTAATACCCTGGAAACTACCCAATTATCAATACCATAGCACTCACATCAGAAACACGTTACACTCCGATCCAACTCATGAGAATGTTTCAACCGTTTATTGGCAGTTATATTATAATAAAAATTACATTAATTATTACTTTAAAGATCTTCAAAATCACAAGAATATGGCATATCTATTGTTTGATTATGGAAACTAGGCCACAGGAGAATCCTCCATGTAAGTACTGACATTCCGCCAAAGGATTTAATTTCTTACAACATTACGGTTGACTTGACAACAAATCATAAATATGCATGTTATGGTAAAATGATTTATCGGTAGACTAGTACTTTAAAAGGTACGTATTAGGAGTAAGGCCAGATACCTACATCTCTCAATGTCGATGGCTGGAGACTAGCCTGTAAATGGCTAATTGCCCATATATCACAATTAAAAAAGTGTAATGGCAATGTCTTAATATGTGCAATTGTCCACTACATGAAATTTAACTGTGATAGAAGTCAGTTATTTGGTATACAAAAAAGGCAGATTTATATTTTCTTTTAGTTGAACGAAAATTAAAAATAAAACCGTAAACAATGTACCTGTGTCATCTGGTCTTAAAATATTTCGACTGCTCATAATATAATTTCTCGTAATAACATTGAATTTGATTATTTATTTCAAATGTTTTTGAAATGATCCTTCTGTTATTCATATTTTCTTTGGCATTACTACTAATATAGAGAATGTTATATGAACTTTCAGCATCTATAATGATAACGGAAAGGAGTTATACATGTGGAAGTAATTTTATGGTCGATATACTGATACCATATTTGAGAAGGTAGAGGGCGTTGCGATCGCATAATGCTTGTTACATGTTCACACTTCATAAAATAGGTTTGAAATAAATAATTACGTATGTACTTCTATAGTTACTCGTAATGTTAATATGCAATACAATTGAGTACAGTTATAATTTTTAAACAGAGAATCAGTGTATAATTGTATACAACCACTTTTGACCGGTTATATTGTATGTTCCACTTATGTTAAAGATCCCTAGAAGGGACATATTTGTATTAAGCTATGCACATATTCTAGCACAAAGACGGACTGAATACCAAAGGCATTATCTTGGAGTCAAACCGAATCTTACTGGACTACCAGAAAACTATTTAAAAAAAGGTCTAGTAACACGTTACCCAATTTGGATAATGAACCTCTAGTCCAACGAGGCATTCAATGTATGTTGACTGCACGGTTGGTGCGGTGGCTGGGCAACTGGATACAGCGCAACGTGTCGAGGGTTCGATTCCTGCACGGAGCAACTCTTTGTGTGATCCACAGATAATTGTTCCGGGTCTGGGTGTTATGTGTATGTGAACTTGAATGTTTTAAACGCACCCACAATAGGTACAGGAGAAAATCCTAGTTTGGGACAATATTCTTAAAAAAAATATGTGCCTAAAGTCATATACATAATTATTGGTAAATATTTTATTGGTATTCCTCGTAACTGAGACTCGACCGTGACCAAATAATGGTGTTATGATCATTATGGTTATAATTATTTAATTTGAAGAAGATTTGTCAAAACTATGTCGACCTTGTCATCAAGATTGGTCAACTCCCATCAATCATATTTAAACTTATTAATATTCTTATGTATGTGTGTATCATAATTAATATTGATGGCATTGCTATTGATATTCTTTAAATTACGGGTATTAAATCTATGAATACTTTTTTACCATGGTTATAAAATTTGTGCATATTTTTTAGAAGAAGATTTAGCTAGCTATTTAGTGCATAATTATACTTAATAATATGTAATCATGTTTGAACACCACCTTTTATATATTTTTAACCTACCTATGGTGCACCTAATATGACTGACTGCCTCGTTGGCCGAGTGGTCGGAAGTGCGACTGCCGGGCAAAGGGTCTCGGATTCGATTCCCGGGACGGGCAAAGTTATACTGGGTTTTAAAAAATTCTCAGTAGTAGCACGGAGTCTCTCAAGGAGTTTGCCAAGCTCGGCTTCGAACATGAATCTCTTGCTAAACTTTTGCGATCACTCGATCAACGAGTTACCTTAAATTATTTAGGTACATAACAAACGCACAGGGCTGGCACATACCGGTTATTTTGCGGAAAACTGACCGTTTGGCAGTTTCACGTAATCATTATTTAATCTACATTAAATACGATTTATAGTTTCCAAGTTTAAACTGTTATTATACGGTTCATGAGCACTTACGCGCAAGTCTATGCACGAAATATTTTTTACTTGTTTTAATTGTTATTGATTGATTGATAGGTAATTATGGCCGCTGCTAATTAAAATTGCTTGTGAATGTTGTTATTTGAGAAGAAGATTGAGTAACACGTGCGTATAATTTGATGATTTTGACCATTCGAAAATGGTCTTGCAAAAAAAAGAACTACTTTATATTCTGGCTGTGAATTTAGAATTCTGTTGATTAGTGCAATTTAGGTCAGACGAACAGACAGCTCGCGATCGCCACCATATGCACGATAGCAAAATCGTAAAATGTAGATTAATAATAATGTAGGTATACTTGGTACAAGTAGATCTATTAAACTAAAGGTACTGTTACACATGCTAATTTCAAGCAAGAAAAGGAGATAATTTCGGCTCCATACATACATTTTTCGGAGGTTTCTGAAAGTCCCAATGAAAAAAATGATACGTATAGTTAGAACTAGACATTTGAAGCAATAGTTAATATGGTGTAAAAGTTGTAGAATCCAAGATGAAGGAATTATGCCAAATCGAATTCTTAATTTTTATAAATTTATTGCGTTCTAAAGGTGCTATGAAACGCAAAATACTTATCGATATTGTTAGAACAAAGAATCTGAGGCAATTGTGATGATAATGCAAAAGGTTTCGCAGTCGTCGTTTTTTGTTAGAATATCGTCAACTGGCTCCTCTCGTCCTGGGTAAGTAGGACTGTTACCGACGAAAAAGCATCTCGTTCCAAATTTTTACTTCGTGCCAGAGCCTCGGTGCCTATATGACGGTCTACCCTCGACCTCGGACAGTTGTAGTCTTTAATGTTACGTTATCTTCTGAACCTTAGACCGGTAAACGTAACGTAATCTTAAATAAGCCTTGTGTTAGGAATGCTATTAGCTATATCTCAGAAGATTTTCAATATCAGTATTGTTAGTTATAATAGCCATCTATCTATACATGAATGATATCACATTTCCTCAATGCTGAACACAATAATCACAAACAAACATACAATTGTGAATCAAAATGAAAACAAGCTACTCTTTCCTGTTATGTTTGAAATAAATAATCTCATTGGATAATTGACGGAAATATGGTGATTGATCATGATTATGCTTATACGTTATTAATATAACATGATATCTTGCCATTTTATACCCGAAGGGGTAGCCACAGGTGCACATTACGGCACTATATGTAATGCCATTGTACAATGTTACACCCACTTTTCACTATTTATGATTCACATGTAATAGAGGGTGAGCCTATTGCCATACATCGGGTACAATTCCAGACTCCGTGGTACAAATGAGATTTTTACATAATTATTGTAAATATAAACTACAAGTATATAAATGATCAAACTAAGGTATATAAACTTAAGTATAATATACATCGTTTTATTCTATTTATATAAATTGGTCAAATAAACCTACACTTTGAGTAGGGTAATCAAAACAAACACCACCAAAAACAAAATTAGCAGTAGTTACAGTAAAACCTTTAGCCAAAACTATGTTTATACATATGAGTATAAAATTATGTAGACAAGTATAATGTATTCATTATAATATAGAGTACCACAATGAAATCATAAACAAGTATTTTATCTTCTTATTTTTATTTAAAATGGACGTCACTGTACAGGACCAATTTCCGTAAACAAGGACCAAGTTTTATAAAAATAAGATTGAATTTATTAAAGCAAGAAAGCGTCGCGCCTATTTTGTTTTTTTAACATTGAAGTTACTTTATATGGTTTTGTTTTTTAGTTATAAATAGTTCGAACAACAAATACATAGACAGTTCCCGTCTGGGTTCAAAGGACTAAGAGATGAACCACGATTGGTAAAAAGAAAATATGTAAAACTATTGCTTGCTCATAACATTCATTACAATTGTCTTCACATCATCTACTACAGCTCGTGTCATCGGCATAATGTAAATTTAACTATATGATCGACATCTCCATCGATCACATGTTTCCAGTTTTGTAAAGACTTAAGGATCTTCCATAAAATATAATTGAATTAAGTTTATTATCTCATTACATTTTAGTATTTTATATAAGTACAAATATCAAAAGTCCCCTTATAAACGTTATCACATTGTGCGCATCATAGCTTTGATCTATTCAATCTTCTGTTAAGGATCGTCTATAAAATAGTGTTGCGAACGTCTACGAATAAGGAGTGCGTGGTTGCTTCATGAAGCTTCACATGATGGGTCAAAGGCCATTATAGGGCAAAAGTAGTGAAAGGTAGCATCGCTAATTCCGTGTTCAAATAAATTCGATATTACGACATATACTGCGTGCAACCGGACCACACTGGCGAGGAGTTTATGCCAATTATATGGTTATAAAGTGGTTTGCTTGCGTTGTTCGACAATGTTTAGAGATTTTATAGTAAATTCATTTAACGTGAATTGCCTCGTTGGTCGAGCGGTTGCAAGTGCGACTGCTGGGCACGGGTTCTCGAGTTTGATTCCTGGGTAGGGCAACGTATTACTGGGATTTAAAAAGAAATTTTAGTAGTACCATGGAGTTTAGAATTGTATATTATAAAAGGCAAAAGGTATATGGTGAAAGGCTCACCCCCTATTACATGGGACTCATAACATAAGTCGTAAAAAGTGGGTGTTACATTATTCAGAGTCATTAAGTGCCGTAATGTGCACTTCTGCCTACCCCTTTGGGAATAAAATGTGTGATGTTATGTGAATGTGGTATTTCACGTGCTATAACATCACATATTGTTCGGTAGAAAAGCAACAGTAACAAACAAATCTATCGTGACTGAGATAAAGCTGTTGTAGCTTTGCCGAGCTTGACCACTGCTATTAAAATGAGATGAACTAACTGGGTTATTTCCTTAAAAATTTAGATATAACAAAAGGTCATATCTTAACATAGGGTTATGCTGATATTTACCCATTCTCTAACCTGTGAATCCTAATGTAAATCTAGGTGACACTAAACTAAAATTCTATATTATACTAAATTATTCGCGAAGCGATCACAGTCAATTTAGAATAATATTTTTATTTCCCAGTAGGAACTGCGTATTCTAAAGCTATATCTGAGGCCTTAGTACGGGTTTGTTTTACGTTTAAAGTAATCGTAACGAGTACGCGTTCGGCGCTGTGATTGGTTGCTTCATTGGCGCCGGCCAATCAGAGTGCCGAACGCATACTCGTTTCGAATACTTTAAACGTAAATCAAACTCGTACTAAGGCCTCAGTCTACGCCAGCTACACACACATAAATCATTCAAAAATTTAACGGACTTTTAATTCTCTTGTTTTTCTTTAAGGTAATCTAGACGTATCGCAAATGGTTGTAAACATTTTATTGTAGGCCTAATTAAACGTAATTAACGTAAGCAACTGTGTATGACAGAGGAGTTAGCACTTTTTTATATATTGAAATGATTAATGCATCTTTTACAATACTCTATATTACCGTAACATAACATCACGCCTTTTTATCCCTGAAGGGGTAGGCCGAGGTGCACATTACGGCACTCAATGCCACTGTGCAATGTAATACCCACTTTTCACTACTTATGTTATATTATGCAATATTGCAATATACCGGGCACATTTCCAGACTTCGTGTTACTACTGAGATTTTTAAAAACCCAGTAATACTTTGCCCTACCCGGGAATCGAACCCGAATCGAGGCTTATTAAATGCTAAGACCCTTCACAACCGCGAGGTGTGCAACCTTAGGGAATATTTCCTAAAAGTAAACGAGGGTATGCATCGAGAAGTAGCAGCAGTGGACAATGGATTCACTCCACTATCCCTGGCAAAAGAGAACTGACGCAAACCTGTCGTACTGAGCGTCAATGATCGCAAGGAGGTATGGCATAGTAAGGAGCTCCACAGACGTTTTTTCCGGGCCCTTCACTTAAACTTAAATTAATGCAATATCTATCTAATGATCTGTATAACTACTAGTTTTGCTTTCTCTTAATTGATTAAGTTTAACACTGTATAACAATAAAATGTGATTATGTCGTGGTAGGCCGGAAGTTAAGACGCCCGCTTCTCATGCATCAGGTTGCGGGTTCGAAACCTAGCAACGGCAAGTACCAATGTGATTTTTTCCGAATGATATGTACTCTCTAATATTATTACATACCACTGATAAACGGTGAAGGAAAACATCGTGAGAAAGCCTGAATTTATACATTTGAAATCGCCAACCCGCAATGAGCAAGTGTGGTGCTCAATTCTTCTCCATGTGAGTAGAGGCTTTGCTCAGCAGTGGGTAGTTATAGGCTGCTAATAATAATGATGATGAATACTAAAATAAGTCATGTTTATATGTAAACAATGCCGAGTAGCAAAGCTGGTGTTTGTTTTATGAATAAACTGTATTTGTTTCGTCCAATTTCCGTCAATACAAGCAATTAGTAAATGTCGATAATGAAATACATCATCAATATCTTTGAAGTACTTCCGAGATGTTGCAGACAGAACAATAGATTTATTTTGTATATACGATACATAGTAACGTATGTCTTGACAATAGAATGAGTAGAAATACCGACTTTGTTAAGTGTAGTTATTGAAGCAGTTGTAGTAGAATGATGTGTCATACTACTACAATACTACTAGTCAATACTACTAGTCAATGTGTTGACTGACTTGTCATTGAAATGATCGTGAACTGATTAAAACTGGGTTTTAGGTTCAATTGCCAACTTAGATAAAATATTGACAGTAATTTCAATTCCGACATTTTTAGGATAAAATTATGATAATTCCTTATCCTGATCCCTAGATTATCCATGACGAATTTCAATCAGCAGCTTTT
Source organism: Spodoptera picta (assembly GCA_038387885.1). Lineage (NCBI taxonomy): Eukaryota > Metazoa > Arthropoda > Insecta > Lepidoptera > Noctuidae > Spodoptera > Spodoptera picta. The sequence goes on from JAZHFQ010000248.1 coordinate 520,485, forward strand.
GAATTGATTATTTTTTCTTTTTAATTCACTATGCTGTGGGTGTAAATAGAAGAACGAAAGTTTTTCTCAAGTAACAAAAACTGCGCGATTTTTGATAAACTGGTCGTGAATCAAGATAACTACGACGCGACCGGTTCGTTGAAGCAAAAAGGGACTTGGATATTGACTGAGGGGGCTTTAGTCTTCAGATTCACTTATATCTGACAGCATTGGACCATCTTATTATTGTTTAAAAGATTATAATCCTATTTTACGGTGACTTGAGAGATGTAAGAGTTCGTTCTTTGATTGAGACACGAAATTGGTTAAGTCTCGGAAAATTCATTTGAAATGGTTGTCATGACAATTTAAAGCGTGAAATTAACTTCATTTGCCTATACGAGTATTTATGAGTAAAGAATAATTGGTGTTGTATTTGTGTACGATTTAATTAAAATGGTAATTTGAATTCTGTACTACTACGAACTTTAAGGTTTTTTTCCTAACGAATTTGCTAATTATTGTGTTTGTGTGTGTGTGTGTGTGTGTAGTTTTGCAAAAAGATAGTTTAATTCGTCACGTAAAATCATGCAATAGTCTATACTTCGGTCAATAGCATTTTATGTGTGTCTAAACTGACGTGCCCTTGCAAAATGTTTTTAGCTGTAGAAAGCCATGAAGCCATCTCACAAACTAATGAAAACTTTCGTCACAACACCAATAAAACTTTACCGAGTTATGGATACCTAAATTTTTTCGATATCCATGATAAATTTTATATGAATCAACGGGGATGAATGGGTGATTGTTTCGAAAAAAAACAATGCATTTATTATTAAAAGTGATGTAAACCGGTGCCTGTTTGAAGGCATTTAGCAGCTATATTTATCGTACATGCGGAGTTTATCCGTGGTAGCTATCGGTTATCAGGCGAGGTACGGACGCGCGCGCGCGCAAACCAGCAGTTGATGTTCGCGCGTCGAAAGGAAGACACATCCGCTAGCCGCCTAGCGCCCTTGTGACTTGTGATCGATATACATCGCGTGGTGATAATAAACTTACAAAAAGCCGGTGAATTTTATTAAAAGGGTGCGTGTGTTTTGTTATTTTTGCCTACAATATTTTGGTGGTATCCTATCTTGTATGATAGAATCCTAGCAGTACGTATACTTAGTTTTAATGCATGCCATTTTTAAACTGAAACTCGAACATCTGCAGAGCGCGTTGCCATTTTTAGCGCTACGAGATGGAATAAATGCATATGGATGCGTGTGTTATACAGAATCCGTTTTTTACTGTAACCAATATACATGTTTATCAAATGTTAATTTATTTTACTACACTGATTTTATTCGTTACTTGACTAGTTTCTGTTCAAGCTTGCATATAATTTAAAAAACCTCAAACAATTTTGAAAAATGAATCTGAAAACACTCAATTTTGACTAGAGTAGCTCTAAAAAAATTACATAAGTCACAGTAATTACGAGAAGATATAATAAGCTTTCTCTGTATAAGTATAAAACATAAAAACGAATGCAAAATCGGAGTCCGTGACGAATATTTATGCGAGACATCACAATACTGTGGTACTTTTATCCATATGTAACGCTATTAGCGGGGCGCTGGACAATGTAATGTACGTACCTACAAGTTATAATAGAATTCGAATGAAGAAATCATTTAGCTCATACATATTTATTACTCATTTTATATACCTCTAGTTTAATATTTCTACATGCTCATGAAACATATTAATTTTTACGTTTATTTCTCGAGAATGGTAAGTGATGTCTCATTGACCTTCATTGCAATGTTTAGCTTCATCATTGTGGTGTTTAAACATAAATTAGATGTAAAGTTGTGTTAATGTTTTTCGAATTGATTTTTGAATAGACAAGGGCATATTCATTGAAATTGTAGAAGGATAAAACATAAAAATGAAGTGGTTAACACGTAGGTCTTTAACGTTTGGATTTCAAAAGCTCATCTAGTTAGACAGTAGTTCTACTGTTCTCACAGTTTTATTGTAGTAAAACTATTACACAGATCTTACTTAAGATGGTTATAGTTATGTGTTAAAATTATATTCAAACGACATTTGAATGGGTTAATAAAATATTCAAGATACGGGATTCATAGTTCTGCCATAATTTATCGAATGTTGGAGTCACACTCATTTTTTCATTACCGTGTTCGATGATAAAATTCGTGTAGCCGAGGGAAGCTCATCTTCCTGTCTTAAGGTCGAGAAGTAAACACTTCAGATATATCAATGTATTAATTACATCTGTAAAAGATATCCTACTGTATTTAAATAATCTCCGGCGACCGTAAGCACAGGCCTGCGGAAGGCGAGCATGGGTGGCTCGCCGGTCGACCAGAACCAGACCCGAGCGTGCGGCACGTCGCGTTCTGCGCGCGCCTCTAAGAGCCATCAGGGTGCTTACTCTTGAATCCAATTCCGATCGATCGACATTGACATTGTCAAATTTCTTACTCTTGAGTTGTAACACTAGCGCCTTTTGCATCCGTATTGCGTGGATATTTTATGAACTAAATGGTATTGAGTTTATTTTTATATTCCGCACTCTGAATGTTACTTTAACAGCTACGGTAGGGGTTGTATAGTTTTGACATTGGATACTTATTGAGATTTTTTTGAATTGAAATTGCATTGACATTGAGATTGGTTTCAAGAGTAAGCACCCTGATCACCACGAATGGGGCCCAATAGAGCTGATGCCGATACGGAGTCGCGGAGAACTTAAAGGGTTACCGGGGCTACGGCTCAAAGAGCAGGAGTAGGAACGGAGTGGTTTTTAGTCAGTCAGAGTATGACACTCTCTCCCGTCTCACCCAGACGGGAGAAGTCATTCGATGAATTCCTCTCTTAAAAAAAACTGTAGGTAAATAAAGGCACCAAGATCATAGTAAATTTTAATGTTATGAGTGAAAAATAACAAGTTAGGCAGAAGTAACGACAAATATAATAATAACCTAATCCAGAACCAATTCAGCTTGTCTAATTGTCGAACTTTTGGTTGATCAAAAGAATCGAAAGGTCATGACCTCGCTAAGCATTGCCATCTGCTTTTCTGACAGATCACGAAGACATTAAGATTGAAGTTCCTCTATAATGACTGTGACATTCAAATATTTTTGTTTTGAATTTTGAAACGCATTATTTGAATAACCATGATGTCCAAATTAGAGAAAACAATGCTATCTCGTGTTTTGTCTAGACTTAATTTTCTAAAATGGTATTACCATTTTGAAAAGGCTTTGTTTTTGAAAGTAAAATGAGGTGTTTAGATTGAATCATTTATTTAAAGTATTTATTAGATCTCTATTTAGATTGATGAGTAGAAAGAAAAGAAATAAATCTTAAGTGAAAATGTTTAAAATTATAAAATACTAATTATGACACCTGTTTGAATAACGAAAGAGTTCAAATTACTTGATTTATACACTAGACAGTAGCCTACCTATTTGAACTATATAACTACTGTTAAGCTCAACAATTATATAGTAAAAGTCTATAATTAAAAACAAGTAGAATGGATGTTATGGCTTCTGAAAACCAAAAAACGTGTAGAACGATTAAATTTTTTGCATCTCAATCAATATACAACTTTACCTACCGTTTCTTGTAGGTATATAAAAAATGCAGCTGCATTTACTTATACATATATCAAAACTTTACATACTAGATTAGCTAGGGACAAATCTGTTTAAAATATTCAACAAAAAATGTCACGTAGGTTTATTATATTAAGAGTAGATATTGAATAAAAAATCTGAGTCTTTATCATCGGATTAAAATTCAATGTAAATTTATTCTTTGTTATTACTCCGGACAGATAATTCATGTATGATATACATATTTTAATATGGATTAATTAATTGAACGACAATGGAATTTTTCGCATACATTTGCATTAAAGTTTATTAATGTATTTGACAGTATGAAGCATAATTATTGATAATGTCAATTCTCATTGTAGAGGTATAATTTATTATTTGAATATGCGAAAGTCACTTCTGTATAGAATATATTTTTATAATTGTGAGCAATTACTTCTCAAACTAATTGTTATCTAAACCTCTATGTTATGAGGGCTGGTAATCTGAATAACTGTGGTAACTAAAATAATACTAAATACGAAGCATAGCTCTTAGTTAGGGGACTTAATTTTAGAGGCCACTGCAGATATTGTCCAGTTATAGCGAGCTGAAACGACTGGTACGACTAAAAATGCATACGTATGTACGTAATTATTAGGCTGATACATAGAAGTGGTGACAAAAAGTTGAATAATATTATTATATTTTGAAATGTGTCAATAATTATTGCATATCAACCTCGCGTATTGTTTTACTAGCTTCCTCATTTCTTATTTATTTTTATTTGATACAATGTATGCTCCTTTTTGCTTTCAATGTTTTGCAATTCTTCATTAGTGGCGTTGTTTATTATTGTTTATGATTGATGCATAACAACTAACTGATTAACGTGATTATCAACATGATTTATTGCATTTGTTTATTTTATATCGTAGCATATTAATTACATACACAAATACATTTAGTATAGTCTATAATTTTTATCATAAATAGAATCTGACTGTCAGTATTAAAAGCTTGTGTAAACAAACAATATACCTCTTATGAACAGAGTCTCACTATTATTATAAAAGCGTCTTCAATACATAATCAACCTCTTAGGTTTTATTACTAAATGTGAATAGTATAATCATGTCCAATATTTTAATTTACAAATCAGTATTAAATAAAGGAATAAGGTTGAGCGACGGAGAGTTCATCAATATTTTTTTGTCTTCTGGGATGTGAGATTTTAATTGTATTAATGTATCGATCTATGAGACCTCTTTGAAAGATAAACATACACAAAAGTTAAGGTACTTAAGTACTATAAACGCTACTTAAAACAATGTTACCACTAACACGCAAATTACACATCATTAGAACATTAGATCCGATAAAATAATCGCGTATCTTACTGTTAATACACTGTAATTGCCATTCAAACTGATTTTCACCGTTCATTTGTTTTTGACGTCAGAAACGGAACGCGGTGTTTCTTTGTTCGACACTTTAATGACCAAAAGTAAGTAGGCAACATTAATTCGAATTAACATCATAATTATATGGTTTATTAAATGTTTAAACTTCGTTGGTCTTTCAACAGCCTTTCCTTAGTACTGGTGGTGTTATGATTTATACATATTTCAGTTTTATATATGTAATACAGGTGCTATCAATTAGTGTTCGGTAGCCACGCTTCCCTTAAAACCTGTGTTGCTAGATAGTTATACCTAATTGGTTATGATTACGCGTTATGTAATCGATACTAGAATTGTAATTGGTTTCAGTGTAGATGTTTCTAATTTTTGTGCTGGTCTAGACGAAATTAATGTTCTGAGTTTATTAATCGATGTTTCGAATTACACCTGCTTCATAGCAAAAGGCTTGATCTTCATGACATAAGGTTAAAATATGTACGCTATTTTTTTTAAGGGGAATCATGGAATGACTGCTCCCGCCTGGGTGACGCGGGAGGGAGTGTCAGACTCTTACTGACTAAAAACCACCCCGTTCCTTCTCCTGCACGTCGAGCCGGAGCCCCGGTTACCCGTTAGGTTCTCCGCGACAAAATATATACGCTTGGCATGAAGATAATATGTATAAAAAAGCTTCATCTGTCAATAATGTACAATCATAAAAAAGGTCACATATTTTATGAAGGCCGTACTAACAATTCAGTTGCATTGGAGGACGATCACATAAATTGAGCGTGTCAGACATTTTTGCATTGAATAAAAAATGTAGTTACAACAATTAATGAAGTACCCATTGGTGGTAAAAGACAGGTCCGTAGCCGACGACGCGTAGCGCCGGCGGACAGTCATGATATCATCAAATTACTGTTTAATATACACAATTTGGTTTTTTTTCGGTGTTTAGGGACCGGTGTAGTATAAATTAAATGTATACTACATTTTAAGTTCTTTTAAAAACTATGTAGACAATTTTCTTTAAAAAGTTAGCCGTTGCTGTACATTTTACGTATAGCTTCAGACAGCTTCCAGAGCGTACGGTGCATAGCGTCCCGTGCGCGCCTCAAAGAGCCATCAGACCACCACGGATGGGGCCCATTATAGCTGATGCCGATTCGGAGTCGCGAAAAACCTAACGGGTTACCGGGGCTCCGGCTCAAAGTGCAGGAGTAGGAACGCGGTGGTTTTCAGTCAGAAGGAGTCTGACAGTCCCTCCCGCCTAACCCAGGCGGGAGAAGCCATTCGATGATTTTCCCCCCTTAAAAAAAGCTTCAGACAGCTCTTTCTATACATTATAGCTATATCATGTCTGTGTAAATATCAGATTATTAGCCTATCAAACTGGTAATATAATTATTTATTACGAACTTATTATGAAGCCAGCAATAAGGTAGGTTAGTATCTTGGTACTTGCTTCTAGGAAAAACATTTCCCTATCAGCTATCGATTACAAAATAAAATGTCCATTCTGGAACATTCAGCACAAAATGTGGTACACGGACATTTGTCTTCTATAATTCTAAATTAAATTCATTACGTATATTTTATTACATTAATGTCTATTGTTTCTTATTCTCTCGTCTCTAGTGGTTGCGGTCACAACTCACTACCGGGTAACGTTTCATTCGTTTATTAGTGACTTGGAACATCAACAGTATAAAAAACTATATATGTAATGTACAAATCACAGTCATAATTGTATTATTATATGATTTGAAACAGATTTAGATGTTTATCGCTGTGTATTCTGACACGAATGCTAGAGAAACGTCTTTGTTTTGATAATTGTGTTGTTTTTTTATTGTATACGTTAACAAATGGGCTTTTTATTAAGGTATATATACAGCGTGTAGCTTCACCTTTATTAAATTACAGAATAATGAATAATGAATAATTTGTGAATTACATTATAGTTGTAATTATCTACTTACTAAGCGTTTTTCCTGCAGTTTGCTACGATTGTTAAGCTACTTAAAATATAATACGATTCCTTTATTAAACCTTAAGTAATCTTTTGCAAAAATCAAACTAACTAGAAAATAACAATAATCTCTAATTTTATCTTATTAAAGACTAAATTGTTTTAATAAATAAATTAGCTACGGAACCGTCAATGATTAATACGCAGAGCGCGTTATTGAGCAGTTCTTTCGCAGTTTGTAATAATATTTGCATCGCTCTAGTTCGCTGTTTAATTTAATATTCTATAAAAAAGCACTGACACTTACTTGCCACATTCAACAATGAATAGAAACATTTAGTGTTACCCAACGTGGTTACGGAAATCTTCTTATATTTTATAAAATTATTGTTTCCTACTATAATCATTTTAACGGTCAACGTAATGTTTTATGACTTAATATCTGTTAATAAATTATAAAATTTTGGTTATTATTAGTAAGTACAGATATACAATTATGTCCATTAATCATGTTTAAGTTGACAGTCCTGAAAATCCTACGGGAACGGAAAAAAGGGGGATTGCGTGTACGAAGTTGCGGGCAGAAGCTAATTTTTCATAAAATTCATAGTATTTTTTTTTTTTTAAGGGGGGAAAATCATCGAATGACTTCTCCCGCCTGGGTGAGGCGGGAGGGAGTGTCAGACTCTTACTGACTAAAAACTACCCCGTTCCTTCTCCTGCACGTCGAGCCGGAGCCCCGGTTACCCGTTAGGTTCTCCGCGACTCCGAATCGGCATCGGCCGTATTGGGCCCCATCTGTGGTGGTCTGATGGCTCTTTGAGGCGCGCGCGGAACGCGACGCGCCGTACGCTCGGGTCTGTTTCTGGTCGGACGGGGAGCCACCCATGCTCGCCGTCCGCAGGCCCGCGCTTACGGTGACCGGAGATCGTCTCGCGATCCCCGACGCCCGGTGTGTCCTTCGCGATGGCTGGGTTGCGAGGAGGCAGCGCTTCGCTGCCTCACGCGTCCCGCCTCCTCCTTAGCTAGCATAGTATAGCTTGCATAAAGTGAGCCTTATATCTTCAGTCTTTTGGGGGTAAAGTACTTCATCTTAGCGTACATGCGTTGTTATTGATCCTCACTTCGATTGTTTACAAAATAACAACTCCATTCCCCCAGTGACCCATATTTCAAGTACAAACCTAGTGTTATTGGCAAAACACAATCATCTATTTTATCCAATAAAAGAAGAATCGATTGTTCTAAAATCGATTGTTTTCAGCGATAGAACAGTAATCCATAAGCTTTGACTGCTTTGTATCGAATCTTATCGTTCTAGTTGTTTTTCTTTTTTTAAATCGACCTCAAGATCTTATTTATTCGTTTTCGATTTGCTTGTGAAGATTAGGAATTGTTTCAGCTCGGTCATTAGTCTTGTGGTGTGAGCGCGACTGATATACCGTACCTTGGAAATTTCGAGACTGGTCAACGATTTGATAAAAGGTCAGATACACTTGAAGTACTTCTATTACTCAATTTATTGTCAGTTTATGACGCTTCTTTTATTTTTGTTCAGTCTTCTAGAAGACACATTCTATTGTTAAAGTAAATAAATATATTTGTAATCAATTTAATTAATAACTTTTTCTCAAATTACTATAAATCAAGTGTTTCGTTTTAAACATTCCCAGGATTGATAAAAAGAACATTCTGTATCTTATAATATGAGCATAGAATGTATTATAAATTAAAAAAAAAGAAGTCTAGCACATAAATCTCAATTAAACCATTATTTATTACGTTTAAATTCGCAACTAGTTTAAATAAGATCCATTTCTTACAGCCGATGTGCAACCGACTTTATTTAATATTCGTAATGACCACATTACCGCTCAACACTCCATACAAAGATTATAAATAGAAAGCCAATTGTATTTACATAATCCATAAACAGTTAGGTTCACATTTTACGATCCTTTTGGACTGTAACATAAATATTAAATGAAAAATTCTAGAGCATAAGAAAAATTTACGCATTTATTTGATACATTTGAGAAATTCAAATAATTTACTCAGTGAGATAATTTTGATTGATTTATGCTTAATGGACGTAAACGCCATTTTGACGATTGCTTTATAGCCTTACTTACTTATTTTAATTGTATCATCTGTGCATTTTGACTCTCGAAAATAACGTTTACGTTGCCAATTTATAGAAATATAAGCAGTACTAGTAATTTAGTAATTCGTAACTGAGGCATTATTCAATCTATTACAAAGTCAAAGTCAATTTTTTTTATTTCAATTATCTAGACCACTTTTGAACATCAAAAATAATATTGTCACCGTATCAGCCACACGGCTTTTACTTACTACTGAACATAGGCTTTCCTCAATGATTTTTAAAATGGCCGATAAGAAGCGACCTGCATTCAGCGGCTCATTGTTAATAAAATTGATATTAAAAAAACACTGAACCATCAAACGATGTTCTTACTGTTTTATTAGTCACAGAGATCTCTTAAAATCGGTTTTTGGCTCTTACATTCTTCAAGCAACGGGGCGTTAGTTTGATTAACATTTTTCTAAGGCGGAATCTGACTCAAACATTTCCGTAACGGATTGAGTTGTACGTAATTTTTCTATTTAGAACTTTAAAATATTTAGTCTTAGACTTATTTTAGGTGTAAATATTATACGGCGAGTGAGTCCGACTGCTCGTTAGCATTATTTGTTTAGTGCTAATTAATGAATGAGTTTGTTACTTAAAGTGAAATGTAAATTAATTTCAGTTGCATGTATACTATAAATAAAAGTGGTAATTGAAGCTATTAAAGAAAACAAATTGGATAAATATTTTCTTTTGTGTGATTTGACTGAACTGTCACTCAATAGTGACTAATCGTTATTTCTTTTAATTGTTATTTCTATAGCTTAACTTTTATACATATAAAAGAATGCTTTCTACAAATAAATATTACAAAGTAGATAAAAAAATACATATTTGTTATGTTGTTATTTAAAATTCGACCTAATATTTGTATTATTACGAAACAATTACCACCAGACGTTTTAAGCAACTTTAGACTTTATACTACCTATTGATTACTCCATATCTAATAGTGATGATTTATTCATTATAATTTGAAGCAACCGGCTTTATTATTATTATTAGGCTTGTTCGACATTTTTCTCGAAGTTTTCGCAATAAACATTACAGAATACTGCCGTTTTAATGATTATGATGACATTTAAAGATGAGCCTTTATCTTGGTCTAGATAAAATCAGATTCGATTTCAAAATTTGCATAAATTGTGTAAGATGTTGTTTTTTTTTGAAAATGATAAACAAATATAATATATTTAGTAGTCGAAATTCGATAAATGTAATATTTATCTATCAAAGTTGAATGCATAATATTAATTTATTGATATTAGTCACGAAATTGTAATATAAGAAACTTTTCCTTCGTTAGAGTTTTATCAATAAATTAAACCAATCAGTTAAACTGCTAACGTAGTTAGGATACTGAAAAGTAACCACGCACATAACATAATTAATTTATTTATGTAATATAATATAATATAATGAATTGAAACCGACGATTGCGCCGAATCGCCCGAGCAGTTCATCAACTGTCATCAATGTTCACAAAATAGCGCACAAAGGACAATGGCCTTTATCTAGGGTTCGTGTGATGGGTACAAACTGACGTCTGTCCTAGAATTAACTTGGCTTACCGCCAAAAGCTGACTATTTTTTAATTAGTTAACTAATTTCCCCAGATAATCGATATTAATTTATCTGTACCTAAAAGTACAGCAACTGTATAAATATGAGTTCGTCCTCAATGTACAAATGTGATTTTTCGTGAGTTTATTTCTATATACATATACATTATACATATTAATTATTCAATACTTTTATTTATATTCACACGCATTTAAAATTAAAAGTGGTCGTGATCTAAATAATTGTTTAGTAACTTTACGAATGAAAACGTAGTTAAATAATACTGATAGTTGGTCTCAACAAATTTTTTTGATGATAATTATGATAATGGTAACAATACATATAAGTACCATAGTACAAACAATTGGGTACTTGCCAAATAGTCAAACTCAATACTTTTTTCGAATTGTCAAAAACTACAGTTTTCTATAAATTTTGTAAGAGATTGTATATTGTGACGTCACGATTTTTCAAGCGTCAATCGGCATACTTTTTCTTAAAAATATGGTGGAAACATGCTAAAATTAAGTTGGTCATAAAATCAATTAATGAAAGTGTGATTATTTTTTAATATCTTATTGTAGATATTGAACAGTCGAAATAATTTATTTTTGATGAAGGCAAATATCCAATTAAATACAGTTGTAGAGTTTTTTAAGTAATTTTTTACGACCTGCTACGTCTTTTGTAAACCGAAGCTTTGTGCATAAAAACTTGACCAATCGGACTAGTTTTTTTTTTTCGGTCGTATCATATTAATACTAAGTACACATTACAAAGTATCTAACTCTCACAAAATTGATTATATGCGACCAATTATGTGAAAACGTTTTCGTCGACCAATCGTTTCGTTATTTCCCCTTTGAAATAGACATTTTCCTGTCGTGTCAGTTACACTACAGATTACCTACTCATAAAAGGTTTTTAGCTACTATTAAGGTTTTAAAGCGATATCGTATGCAAATTTTGTTCGTAAAATAACTCAATTTTAGGTAATAATTCTTCTTAATAATTATTCTTAATAGCAGTTAAGTTTTGGAAATGTATCAAAGTCAGCGTTTGATCCTAAAATAGTGATTGGCAGGATATTTGTGACAGTTTCAATGGATATATTAATACGATTTAGATGTAGAGATACTGTAATTTGCGCGTACTGAGCCGAGTTCCCCTTATTGATGTCATTTGGTTTCGAAGAGTGTTTGTGGCCCTAACTAGAGGCTGTAATTTCGAGGTCATCGTAGTAATGCCCGGTTAAGTAGTTAACAGCCGTAACGTGCTGAGTAAGGTAGTCATAATCAAAAGGTTAAAAATCATAGAAATAAGTTTAATTCATTTGTGAAGACTCTATGTAGTTTGTATAAACAAAATTTCTTATAATTTTAAAAAGTTCACAATATAATTATAAGGTTCTTAAGGTTAAGTAATAATAGAAATAAACAAATACGTTAAGTATACCTATTACTATCTAATGGTTTCAATGCCCATAGTATTTTGATTTATGTCAAAGTAAATTCAATCTATTAGGCAACGACTTCTGATCACAAAGCAATGCCAATTCGTGGGTAACTAAATACGATACCTCCGTAATATATAATTACGGTCACAGTATCAAAAAGGCTAAAGGTTTTATTTGATCTTTTATGTTCTTTTGTAACATTAGAAGTGCGTTTATTATTACGATCTCGTTCTTGATCTAGTGGTTGCAAATGAGATAACCGAGCTTACGCGTTCGATTCGATGATTAAGTAGACTTTTTGTTCCCTTTTCTTATTATTTTGCATAAAAAATAAGCACTTGCATGATTTTTTTTATGGAATAAGCCGGTAACCAAGCAGATGGATCACCTGATGGTAAACAATCGGCGTCGCCCATGGACACCTGGAACACCAGAGGCGTTACAAGTGCGTTACCGGCCTTTTGGGGATTTATAGTTTGAGGATCGTTGGGGATTCAGGAATTTGGGAGATTGGGTAAGGGGAGGATAATTGGGCCTCCGGTAACCTCAATCACACGACTAAACACAACGCAAGCATTGCTTCACGTCGGTTTTCTGTGGGCCGTGGTATCACTCCGGTAGAGCCGGCCCATTCGTGCCGAAGCATGGCTCACACTTAAAAATTAATACAACCATCAAACGACTATAAAGATATAACGCGCCCTTATTGAGAGTTATACTAAGAATTAATAGATATACCTACCAATCGATCTTCGTATTGCGTACTTTTTGTCATTACCTTACGTACTCAAAATGTAACTGTCTATAATAGTCTTCCTCCTTAGAGAAAATTATGCATATAATACCGCAAGCCATTGACAGAAGATAACCTCTCACTACAAACACAAAGACAGCAATATATTCTAAAGATTGTGTGCTTACAAAATGGCTTTCGGCCCTTTGTCCCATGTATCTCATATCTGTCATCTACCTAAGCTGTTGGATAACTTCCTTCAACCATGTATGGTACTTGGAACATTTCTCTATGTGTTACAACTTGTTTGTTAGTCTTGTACAGTAAAAGGGAAAAGGTTTGATTGTTTGTTTGAATTGAATAGGCTCTGAAACTATATAGAAGTTTCAGTGGTTTTGGGACGTTTTATATTTATAAATGCTTAATGAAACATATAAAGTAGGACAACTAATAATTAGTAAAGTGAACAATGTAGCAGGAGTTTCAATGATTTTGGGATGTTTTATATTTATAAATGCTTTATAAAACATATAAAGTAGGACAACTAATAATTAGTAAAGTGTACAATATTGCAGGAGTTTCAATGATTTTGGGATGTTTTATATTTATAAATGCTTTATGAAACACATAGGACAACAAATCATTAGTAAAGTGTACAATGTGATATCTTGATGTTGTGATTGTGGGGGGTCTTGTCTCATATGAAAAAGTTTCAGAAACCAGGTTTGACATTTTTATTTGTCACAGTAAAGCTTACTTTTGTTGTTACGTAAATTACTTTTTATCTCGTTACACCTATAGGATTAAGATCTGAGAGAAATGGTTTTATTTTTATTTGACGTGGGAAACACCGCAGTCGGAGAGCAAGTCACAAATAAATAGGATTTTCCTTTTCGTAAGATCAAAATGTTACATGTTGCTTGAATTATGTGTAATGATGATTCAGTGTCCGTAATCCGTATGAAGGTGAGGCGTGGTAGCTTCCTGCTCAAGCTTAAAATAGTATGATTGATAATGTACAAGTTTCCAATAAGTAGGTAAATCATTACTATTGGATCTATAGAAATTCTTTCTGTAGAACTGTACGAGTACTGATAACCGTGACAGTTAAATGACTCGTTACTTTTGATTTCTCATAAAGAAGATAAATAACCTATTTCGGCATAGTTTTACCCTTCATATTATCATAATTCCAAAGAATATGTGATGAAATAAATTAATGGGTTACAATTCAAACTAACATAGTAAATTAATATTTTTCTCTAATCGATTCTATGAATCACTTATCTTAGCAAATTGAGTGTGCAAACTGCACTTGATAAAATCTAAATACTAGTAAAAACGTTGCCGCATTTAAAAGAGGATAATCTACTGACATTGGCTAAGTTAGTTTTTTTTTAAATAACTACCTTGAGACATAATAAATTAACTAAAAATATCGGTACTCGGCTACGATTTACTCAGGGATACTGCGCAGCCCACAGAGTAGTGCGACGTCGCATCGCGCACTCTGCTCATGAGGAAGAGCTCCTCTATGACTCGAAACTAGTAGAGCTTTTCTTAGTATATTAAATGAGTAACCCGACATTTTCAGTTAAATCAGTTTATTCTGTGTAACTTGACCGTATACACCTATTATATTAACGGTAGAAGAAATATGAGGTGCTGCTATTAGGAAGGTGTTGTAATAATCGCTGTAATATTATATCGCATATAACTTTTATTACGCATTCTAGTTAGGAACATTCAATTAGTCTAGATATCCGATAACTAGGTAGTATTATGTTTAATAGTTTTAGTTATTGAAGTATGGTTAACTGTGCATAGTGCTACTGTTTTTCAGTTCATTTAATGCCTTTTGTTAACAAATCATAAATCTAACCTAGATTCACCTACCTAGTCTAGACAACTTAAATTAGAGATTAAGTAATTTCGTTTATAATATTACTTCAGCAGATTATTATTAAAATAAAATTGCAATATTCATTGTAAGTTTTGTACTTCACACTTTAATAAGTTATGAATTACAAATGTCAAATTTTCTACTTTTTATATCTGGATTTTGTGTGATAATAGTTTACTCTATTTCCAAATTCTGTTAACTGTGATAATAAACTCACAACAAATATGACCCTACAATTACAAAGACCAAATCAATAATGACATGTCATGAACGACAATATCAAAATCAATTGCAGAGGTCGAAGACATTTAATATTCTTGTTGTTAACGCAATTCGTTGCGGTATTGGGTACACTACGTCATTAGATGTGGCCAGTATAATTGAACTCAACGCACTTTAATATTACATCTTTGCTGCGTACTTGCTTCATCTTAAGACATTCATGAGTAGTTAAGTAGGAAGCAGAAGGTCAATCTACTCTAATAAGACAAAGCTTTCATTGTAACTTAAACTTTATGGAAAAAAAATAAAGTTGTAAATTAAATAAAGAAATTTTACTTGAAGATTAGATTGACATGCTCTTGTCCGTACATGAATACAACACCAAAACCATTGCATTACAATCTCTTCCCGTGCGAACAAAATGTCTTTTATATGTTGCAATCGTATGTTCGATATCTAATTACTTATGTTAGTATTATCTCTAGCACTGTCATCAGATATTGGTTAAATGCAAACAGTCTTGACCTTCACAGCTTCATACATTCTTTATTTCATAATTTGATACTTTGTCTGCTTAAAAACATATTATGTTATGTAATTATGATTGTACTGTTAACGTTCGTACGTTTTCTTGGATTTTTGACTATTTCTACAAAATATTTTTTTTTTAAATACTGCCTCGTTGGCCGAGTGGTCGCAAGTGCGACTGCCGGGCAAGGGGTCTCGGGTTCAATTCTCGGGTTGGTTAAATATTCTCAGTAGTAGCACGGAATCTGGAATTTATTATACAGTGGTGTAATGTGCACCTCTGGCTACCACATCGGGGATAAAAGGCGTGATGTTATGTATGTTATTTTTTAAACAGTGACAACTGTAGAAAACCCAATTACAGTAATTGAAGTGCTGGCAGAAGTGCTGACTAAGCCACTGATCATTATATTCTTGATCAATGCTTACTGTTAGGTTACTTCATCTTACGCCATAAAATTATTTACGACTGTATACTAATTCTATACAATAATTACACCACACAAATATTTAATTTGAATGTATAATTTCATAAATTAGGTAGTACCTAATAAAATCGCAAAAATAATTAAATTCTTCACTGATTGATGTTTTGATCTATATCCAGCTAAATTCTTGGCATAATTTGATCTTCAAATCGGTAATGATCTTAAAACCCTATTAGATAATGAAATTCGACTTTGATTACATGTTTATTAAATATTCTTGTATATTTTTAATCATAGTCTTGGTGTCAAGATTTGATTTATGTTCAGAAGCAAATAACTTCCGTGTGATTGGTAGCAATTATTTAATCTTTACATTGGGCACATGACGTTAGTGTTAGACCTAATTTCTTATATTTAAGTGTACAATTATCATTTATAATTGGTTACTTTCAGTAAGTCAGCTGTCCGTTCTAACAAATTTATTAGACGGTTTTTAGTTTCCTAGTCGTTCGTGAGTTCAATTGAATATTTCAGTACACACAGCCACACATCAATCTATACAAAACCAGTTTGTCCTGGAGTCGCATCGCATCAGCTTTTCGCAAATTTAACGTTCAGTTTATACTGGTTATGTAAAGCTCGATGTGTAGCCGTGTGTACAAATTATGAAAGTATGTATGTTTTTATTATATTGCGTTTGTATTCCTGAAAAGCGGAATGAAAACGCATATGTAACTGATGCTACTTATAATTTTATTGTACTTAAAATATTGTTATCACGTAAGTAACTAACCCGATTAGAATGTTTTTTTGCGCATAACCAATGTAACTACTAAGCCAAGCCGTGTAAACAATAGCCAAATATAAACAGATAGGTCTACCCACATGAATTAAGTGTTTATGCATAAATTCAATATTCTTGTCAAAATTACGTGTAATTTTCCATTAATGGTATACATTAAAGCTCACGATCCTGCACGGGTCGCACTTAACTGGTTGATAATGATGATGATACCTTCGATTCCTTGGAACTTGATTGCATCTTCTTGACCCGTGACCTTCGTGTGGTCTTTGACACTAGATAATGTCATCAAGTCCAAGGAAACAGTATTTATTACGGAGTGTATGTTTTTGCCTCAAGCAAAAAGCTTATAAATTATTTGTTGACACTTCATTGCATAGTTAAATAAACATTTTAATAAAACGTTGCCCCACACTAGGATTTTCTCCTGTGTCGTGGGTGCGTTTACAAACATACAAGTTCACATACACAATGACACCCAGACCCGAAACAACAATTAACAACAATTGAACGTAAGGATAAATTCCGATGATTAAATATCGATACACATTGTATACAATCATTAACAAAATACCTCTATAAAACGTAATACTTCTAAGAACTTTTAAAGATAATAATGCCGTCACATAATAATGACACGATCGAAAATCTAACAAAACTAACATAATAAAACTTATAACAAGCACCAAACACAATAGAAGATGAACAAAGAAGTACACATCACTCACTACATCTGTCGCGTAACTCTATTAAGCAATGTATCCTCGGATCCAATTGTAGTGGCATAGTTTCGATCAATGAATGAATCAATAAAACGTTGTTACATAAACCTTCCGACATAAAAGTATTATTACATTGACCACAAAGAACTGAATTATGACACATCACAAAGATTAGATGTTACTATAAATCAGAGGTGCCCAACATTTTCTTGGCAAACAAACACTTTCAGAACATTTTTGTCAAGTTAAAGACCACTATTATTATTACTTTTTCAGTGGTCCCACAATGAGATTTGTAAGAGAAGTCAGAAAACCTCTTAATAATTTAGACATTTTATTGCTCCTTTTAGATGTCTTCATTGCCATTTTTTAGTGTTTGATTCGGGCTTTGACTGAGATGGTTTCGTTTTGTATGTCTTTTTTATATTTCGCAGATCATGTGGTGGTCCCACCATCGGTTGGGAACCACTGCTTTAAATTTATATAACGAAGAAGACTTTTGCGTGTTTACTTGTACTTGCGTCAATGGCCGTGTAATAGTTCGAAAAGTTGAATCGTTTTGGTCGAAATGGATCATTACAAACGTTGCAAAAGTCAAAGGTTACGTAAATGTTACGGTTAGATGAGGGATGCGTGGTGCATGCAAAGCGAATTGCACTCGGTGACGTGACGTAAAGTTTGGGATTTTTTCGTTTGTTTACGGATGTTTTTTTTTGTGTGCTGTTGTTTATTTGTTGTAAAATTTATTCATTTATTTCAATAATTTAAATTACACTCGGTAATGTGATGTGAGGTTCGTGATTTTTTCGTTATTTAAGGGTGATTTTTTTGTATGCTGTTCTTTATTTGGATCACTAATAGGTTCTTAAGGATCATTATTCTACTAAACAATAACAATAAGTGAGTTGGATACTGAGTCACTGATTATTATTCATTCAATTGCCTAGTTAATTAGGACAATAATATCTTTGTTTTTGACGTAGGTAATACAAGATGATGAATGGATAAACCAATCATATTTTTTGAGACTACTTTTTCGAAGAGTATCATACCTAATATTGAGGTAAAAGCTTTCATGGTTACAATGTTTGTGGTCTCGTGTCTTACTGAATCTGTATAAAATAAAGATAAATTGTGGTTTATTACTCCAATATATTAATATTGCAAATGTATGAAGCGTCTATTGTACGCAGGATCAAGACGGATATAGGTACTAAAATAAATTTCATAAAAATTCAATATACAGTAACTCTATTAAGCAATGTATCCTCGGATCCAAGTGTAGTGGCATAGTTTCGATCAATGAATGAATTAATAAAACGTTGTTACATAAACCTCGATATTGTAATAGTAGTACGATCGTAATTCAATAATTTCACGGCTAACTGTTGTACTGTCATTGACCCTTTCAAGTATTTCTTGTTTTAGACTATTGATTAGGGATCCAGTTGCTTTCAAGCGAGCTATTCTATGGACTTGCGTTTGTTTACAATTGTCTTTCCTGTTTTTGTAGTTATAATAATAACTTCTTGTAGATGATATGCGACTTAGCCGACATTTATTTTACAATTTTATTTGATATCATGTACCTAGGAGTCAATTGAAAATTCCTAATATCAACAGTACTGAAATTGAAATATTATCGAAATTGATAATTTTCTTAAGTTTTAGAGATTTTTAAATAAATATATAGAAATTGATCATTATTATTAATAGATTCTATAACCCGTAAAAACGGAACAGTAAAAACAGGATTCTATTAGATTTTAAAATACAGTGATTCGTTTAATTGCTTGTAATTCTCGATTAACAACAATGTTAGCAGCTAAATGATCTAATTGACACAAGCCTCTATGCTGATAATGATACGTGCGTGTTAATTTGTAATAAGGTTGCAATTCGTATTCGAAACTGATCGTTCAGAGGTAGTACCTAACATAAGGGTGCGTCCACATCTGGCGAATGCTCTGCGAATGCGCAGCTCGCGGACCGCTCACGAGCTGTGTAAGAGTTGAGCACCAAACCATTGCCGTGACTGCAAGTGCGCAGCTCGTGGGCAGCCCGCAAATGGCTCGTGAGCGGCACCTTCGCCAGATGTGGACGCATCCGTATATCACGTCTTTTAATCCACGAAGCAGTCTACCCTAGGCTGAAGTCATTGGGAGAGTCATAAGTTATGGAGATGATCCTATTACCATAGATCAGGTACAATTTTAGATTTTGTACCTTATTATAATAGTTCAATTCGGGTCCCTTCGAGAATCAAAAGTGAACTTTTACTCGCCAACCACTCTTCGAGCAACGAAACAGTAGGAATAATTATTCATTAATATATACTAAAACCTTCTCCTAAGTGGAGTGTAACAAATTCTATTTAGAAAACCGCATCAAAATTGGTTTAGCCAATCGCCAGATAATAGCGCACATAGGTACATACATATATACAGGTCAAAAAACTTCCCGTTTTTAAAGTCGGTTAAAAGTAGGTAGACTTTGTTGCACTTATACCACTATCAAAGGTAAAACAAATTTACAAATGAGTTTAGTCGTTCCAGAGGCTATTTAACACAAACAATTATCTTTCCTCAGTAATAACTAGTATAGCTATAGCCAAACATTTAGTACTACACTTCGGAATATTCGCACATTCGTGACCGGAGTTTCAAATTCACAGTAATATCGTACCGTTGCGAGTATTCGAACATACAATTCCAAGCATTACCTATTTGTTAGGTTTTGTCTTCCAGGATACAATTATTTTACGCAATAAAGTTTACTTTTGCTAATGGGTACAGTTATTTGACTAATGACGTCCAAGAAGGGTCTAAATTGTTGTACGCATAGAGGTCATGTTGTGATTACTAGTTTCGAAGATAACATAGTTTCTCGATGTCGAGTTCTCCATACAATTTTCCAAATGAAGAAATAACCACGTTTTGTTTTAATATACATTCTTGTTAGAAGACGAGTCTATATTATTGTACCAATATAGTGACGATGTTTTAGTCCGAGGTAAAGGTTAAAATGCCTCCAATTGTTATGATATATTGGGCAATTATTCATAATTATGAATTATCTCAGTTTTCTGAATAAATTATCTGAATATTCATTCTTATTTTAACATAACGTATATCACAATAAGAATGACAGATCCAACAGATATAACTAATTGGCATATAAATACTCATATGTATTGAAAACTCACTTTCTGTCTGTAGCAATTTTGCGTGTCGTCTTCCAATTAGCATATAATGGGCAGACGCGGTGCTGTGTGCAATGAGTGAATTAAATCAAGCTGTTACATTGCAAATGTTAAGTAATCTGGTGTTACACTCGATGTACCAATAATGTCGAGATTATTTTGGTAGTTTCATGGAACTAATTCAATAGAGAGATCCGACGAATAAGTGGGCATGTACTATTATTGTTAGCCAAAGCTATTAGAAAGAAAATCTATTACCCATAATTCAGTACGTCTTGTAGAATAGATCAGATTTAATTATAGTTGCAGGTACAATACTATCTTAATGTTTGATATATTTTTGCTTATGCAAATCTTATCTTTTACTCCAGTATTTTTTTTCAAAATACATTTTTGAGTTGCAATGAGAATTGAACATAACATCACATCACGCCTTTTTATCCCCGAAGGGGTAGGCAGAGGTGCACATTACGGCACTTAATGCCACTGTACAATGTAACACCCACTTTTCACTATTTATGTTACGAGTCCCATGTAATAGGGGGTGAGCCTATTGCCATATACCGGGCACATTTCCAGACTCCGTGCTACTACTGAGAATGTTTTAAAAACCCAGTAATACTTTGCCCGACCCGGGAATCGAACCCGAGACCCCTTGCCCGGCAGTCGCACTTGCGACCACTCGGCCAACGAATCAGTCTGAGAATTGAAATAATTCAAAAGAATGTTACACGTGCGAATATGCAAATATAGAAATGAATTTAACTTGAGGCTATAATTCAAATCTAGGTATGAGCGAATGTTAAAACGTATTGAAAAAAGATCGGTCCAAAACTGAACAATCGCATGTTAAAACTTATTATCTCACAAGAAAAGCGCTATTCATTGAAGAGCATACTTCCAACATAAAAGTATTATTACATTGACCACAAAGAACTGAATTATGACACATCACAAAGATTAGATGTTACTTTAAATCAGAGGTGCCCAACTTTTTCTTTGCCAACACTTTTATAACATTTTTGTCAAGTTAAAGACCACTATTATTATTACTAATTTAGTGGTCCCACAATGAGATTTGTAAGAGAAGTCAGAAAACCTCTTAATAATTTAGACATTTTATTGCTCCTTTTAGATGTCTTCATTGCCATAAGTTTGATTCGGGCTTTGACTGAGATGGTTTCGTTTTGTATGTTTTTTTTTATATTTCGCAGATCATGTGGTGGTCCCACCATCGGTTGGGAACCACTGCTTTAACTTTAGAGGTATATAACGAAGAAGACTTTTGCGTGTTTTCTTGTACATGCGTCAATGGCCGTGTAATAGTTCGAAAAGTTGAATGGTTTTGGTCGAAATGGATCATCACAAACGTTGCAAAAGTCAAAGGTTACGTAAATGTTACGGTTAGATGAGGGATGCGTGGTGCATGCAAAGCGAATTGCACTCGGTGACGTGACGTAAAGTTTGGGATTTTTTCGTTTGTTTACAGATGTTTTTTTTTTGTGTGCTGTTGTTTATTTGTTATAAAATTTATTCATTTATTTCAATAATTTAAATTACACTCGGTAATGTGATGTGAGGTTCGTGATTTTTTCGTTATTTAAGGGTGATTTTTTTGTATGCTGTTCTTTATTTGGATCACTAATAGGTTCTTAAGGATCATTATTCTACTAAACAATAACAATAAGTGAGTTGGATACTGAGTCACTGATTATTATTCATTCAATTGCCTAGTTAATTAGGACAATAATATCTTTGTTTTTGACGTAGGTAATACAAGATGATGAATGGATAAACCAATCTTATTTTTTGAGTCTATTTATTTGAAGATATAATCATAAAATTATACTTCATATTGAGCTGAAAGCTTTCACGGTTCCAATGTTTGTGGTCCCGTGTCTTACTAACTCGTAAAAATAATACAATGAGCTCCGGTTTTTGAAACACTACTAATATTGCAAATGTATGAAGCATCTATTGTTTGCAGGATTAGGACGGATACACTAAAATAAATTTCATAAAAATTCAATATACAACCTTGGTCTAGAAACTATTTTAAAATTCAATTCAGAAAGTAAAGTAAAAGTTGTTATTTTTTAGTTGTAATCTCTACTAACATAATAACATCATCACGCCTTTTATCCCCGAAGGGGTAGGCAGAGGTGCACATGCTACCACAGTACAATGTAACACCCACTTTTCACTAGTTGTTATGAGTCCCATTTAATAGGGGGTGAGCCTATTGCCATATACCGGGCACATTTCCAGACTCCGTGCTACTACTGAGAATTTTAAAAAACCCAGTAATACTTTTCCCGACCCGGGAATCGAACCCGAGACCCCTTGCCCGGCAGTCGCACTTGCGACTACTCGGCTAACGAGGCAGTCATCAGCATCTTAATAACAATCGTTTGTTATCTATTATATTGGCTGATCAGCGCCTAAAAGTTTTTCTAAGTGAAATTTTATGCGTTATTCATCTGTTGTTTTCGAAATAGATTTCATTGATTGAAGTTGAGAAATTCGAGTGAACAAAGTATATATTTTTTTTAATTAAAAGGTTTTTAATTGAAAAAAGGATCAGATACAAACTAGGTTTTAATTTAAAGTTAACAAAATTAAATTATAATTAACCTCCATTGAAAATAATAATATCTTTTTATCTAATAAACCAATTTAATGTCTTACGCCATTAAAATTAAGATAAAAAATGCACTAAGTAAAGCTAGTTTTATTAGTCCTGTATATTAATATTAGACAAGTTGACAAGACATTGTCGCAAGAATCGTGATGTGTCAAAATGTGAATAATGTTTGAAAGAATAAACCTTTCAATGATGGTTAGACGTCAAGATGAGTTGACGGGTCCCGATTAGATATTGTTTGGACTAGACAATTGACCTTTTGACGAGTGGCCATAATAAGAGCGGGGCTTAGACATAAACACTCATATTAGTAAAGTGGAGATCTGTACTGAGTCAATACCAAATTTGGTTTAAAAGTTCGAAATTTGTGAAAGAAACGTTGCCCCACAGTACGATTTTCTCCCGTGTCGTGAGTGCTTTTACACACATCAAGTTCACATACACGTAACACAAAGACCCGAAACAACAATCTTTGGATCACACAAATTTGCTCCGTGCGGTAGATGAACCCGCGACACATTGCGCGGTAGCCAGTTGCCCAGCCACGGCACCAAATAATCAGTTCAGTTTTTAAACAGTTAAAAGCTAATCTTATCGTAAGGTTCGCTTTTTATTCCAGTATCTTTGAAGTAGCTTAAGATTTTTGAAAATCACAATCTCCTCATAGTTTATACATACTAAAACTTTCGTGAGACATACTAAATGAATTATTACGTTTTCGGCTTACTTACGTAACTGTTTGACGAGGAACTCGACTTGTTTCAAGCCATGCCAGAGGCTCATAGTTTGAAATTGTATCTTATTGAGGTAATCTTTAATAATTGCATAAATATAGGTAATGAGGTAATTCTTAAGTGGCGCTTTTATCATGAAATTAACGAACAGATGAAATTTTCTTCTGTAAATGTCTAAACATTTGTCTACTTCAAAATTATTACTAAAAATCTCCAACTTCAGAGCTTCAAAGAGGAATCTAAGGCAAAATAATAAAGATTGGTGCGTCGTTGAGTACACGTAACTTACTCTTTAACCTCCATAACCGAATGTTGTGTAACTGATATTAACGATGAGGTTCCCATGTCAACGGCACTGCTCAGTGCTCACCTATTTACTTGTAAGGGTTATGTAATACATGCCTCGTTGGTAAAGCGTATTATGTTGGTGTGGAGTAAAAGAACTAGGTAGAATTTGGTCAAAAATTTTGTTCCGAATTCTTTATGACAATGGCGTGGATTCTGACACTGTTTAGATTAAGACGTATGTCTATGCCCGAATACTGAAACGTTTGTTAAATATTTAACGGCTGCTTAAATCATTGAGCAGCTCTCAAATTCTAGTTTGGTATACTCAAACGTCTGTTATCTTTTTAAAGGTCTGTTAAATTTAAGTCGTGCTCAAAAGTCCACTTAAATGAAAAAACCGTATACTGAAACGATACTTATTTTAAGTATGTGTCAATCTATTGTCAAAAGTCACCTCAAATGTACCGGAATACTGACGTTTGTTAAATATGTAACGGCTGCTTAAATCATTGAGCAGCCCTCAAATTCTAGTTTTGTATCATGAATTGTCAGTTATTCTTTTGAAGGCCTGTTATATTTAAGTCGTGCTCAATGGTCCAGTTAAACGAAAAAACCGTATACTGAAACGATAGTTATTTTAAGTATGTGTCAATATATTGTCAAAAGTCCACTCAAATGTAAGAGTGGTCTGAAGGCCTCCTAAATGCTTTGAGCGTTGTAGAAATTATAATTTACGTATAAAGTCGTGTGTTTAAAATGTCTCTATCAACGCTATCTTCTCTTTTGGCTGATGAAAGTCGTCCAACACGACACAATGAACTGAAATTGAACGCATTTGAACAACTAGCAAATGGGAATATTTATATATATTTTATTCCGCTGAAGAACTGAATGAACGAAGCACGGAGTATCCTCAGGAGTTGTTGACTCGGCGGCTCCCGCGGCCGCGGTCGAGCGATAAATATATCGAGTTTGGTTAGAGTGGTTTATTGCGTATCGTGTGTGTTTTGTGTCGCATCTCTGCTGCATGAGCGCATATCTACGGGCGGGAGGTCGGTGTTGCATACTACATGCATCATACATGCCATTATTTGAACAATAATTATAATGATGTGGAATTTCGTGTAAACTTCTGTGTTTCCAAAGAAAGAGTTTAGTGCTTGAACTCGGTATTAGAGGACGATGTTTAGAGCCTCTCTGAAGTATGGGATCCGTAACGAGGTAATCCGATAGAAAACTGAAGTTATCATCGTAGCACAAATGATTATCAAGCTGAAATGGCAGTAATGATCATTTGGGGTAGACGTGTACTGAAGTGGAGAACGCGTCTAGACAGACGTACATAGTGTGGGGCGGTGGAGAGAATTTAACTACTAATAGAAAAATACAGTATCAGTTGTTTCAACTGCCTGCCTGAAATAAATAAATGATAATAATGCTGCGATTGGATGCCTAGAGTTAAAAATTGACCTTAGTGGCGTGCCATTAGAGAGGATATCCAGCAGTGGACGAGAACAGACTGATGATGAAGATTGCACAACCCATAGGTCTGGATAGCAATCAAAACTTTGTATACCTATTTGTATTAGGACTATGCTAATAAATGGACATGTTCAATCATAGTAAAATAGTTTTATTATTATAACTATAACAGTATAGGCGGCGACGGGGTATGCTGCCATGTTCTGGACAGCTACATCATGATTATAGTGCTGACACATAGAATCCCAAGCATCTTTCTTTTTTTTCATATGGGCGTTGGTCTCTTTGTTCTCTGTAATATCATTATGCCTGCAAAAATAGCAAGAAGCATATAAATTAACAATAGAACAGATCAGTTCTATGTACCTATACGTATTAAGTTTCATTACATACTTACTTCTTGATCAGCCCTAAAAGGATATCCTTTTCGGTAGTCGTATATAATTGGACCCGCGATTCTTTTTTTCTTCCATAATAACATTAAAATTGTAGTATGCTATCTGAAGCCGGAGAAAATTCGTGTTTCATTAAATGCCAATAACGTCTGTATGTCAATTGACTTACAACATTTCACTACACGACAATCTAGTCGTAATTATTTATTTTTCATTTTAATATTATAATTCTGTGTAGGTACTTAAATTATTATTTTTATTATGATATTATATGTTAATAAAATTAGTAATAGAATATTATAAAATTCATTACAGTGAAATTTATAAAATTGTAGTATATTTTAGTACATAAATTATCATCGAATTAGCTATTTAATCAAATCATGCTGCATGAAACGAATACGTAAAAAAACACAATTTATTTTGTAATCGAGAATATGCTTAGGAAATGCATATTATAGAATGTTGCCATAAAGCAAACATTTAACGGCTGCTTACCTGAGTAGACCAGAAATAAATTGATGGACGTTTCAGTATACCAGTTATATTTGAGGCGTGCTCAAATTTAAGTTGCGATTAATTGAGAGCTGTATTTGACAGACGTGACAGACGTTCGAGTGTCAAACGCTTAGAAGTATCTCGTGCATATAATATCTTTGAAAAATTATAAATTAGTGTGAAATGTCTTTATCGTCGTTATCCTCTCTTTCCGATAATGAAAGTCGTCCAATACCGACCCAATGGAGTAAAATTAAATGCATTCGAACTATATGATGGTGTGGAATTCCGTGCACGCTTTCGTGTTTCCAAAAAGACAGTTTGAATTCAGCATTTGGAAGCAGCATCAAGCCTTTCACATGTGAAACCGAGCGCTGCAGCCAATAGACCAAATCCTGATAACTAAAGATTTTAGGCGACAAGCAGTTACCAACGCGTAACAGGAGACATTTTTCATGTAGAACAGCCAACTGTTCACCGGGTTGTGCACAATGTAACGGCCATAATTGCGAGCATGAAATCTTTATTCATTAATATGCCAACTTCTGAAGAATTTGTAGACATTGCAAACGGGTTTTATGCAATTGCAGGATTTCCCACAGTAAGTGAGGCTGTTGACTAGACCAGACCTATTGCACCCATATTAATTAAAAGCCAAATAGCAACAAGGAATCCAGTAGAGAGTAGAAGTAATTTTGAAGGGTTTCGATAACATTGTCAAAGAAAATTGTAAATTTTGGGAATTTGTTTTTATATTTACACATTTTTAGGAGGAGGATTAGGAGTTAGTTTTAATTTATTTGAAGGTCTCTTTTTATTTTTTTATTTTATTTTTAGTTTAGTTTCTATAGATATTTGTGACTTATGTAAGCTATTAAAAATGAATAAATTGTAAAAATAAAGAATTGAAAAACAAATCATAATAAAATAGTTTTATTATTACAACTCTTTTTATACACAACGTTGCTCCACACTAGGACTTTTTACCGTGTCGTGGGTGCGTTTACAAACATACAATTACACATACACATGACACCCAGACCCACAAAAAGTGTTTGAAAGGTTCCCCTCGGTTTCCATGGGATTCCATCATCAGATCCTGACCTGGTAGAAATAAGACTAACCTGAGAGTATGACCTTACTACAAAAAAAGGATCATCATAATCTGTCCACAAAAGCACACAAAAAAATATACAACCGAATTGATAACCTTCTCCTTTTAGGGAAGTCAGTTTAAAATGAAGTCGGTCATTATTTTTTAAACTAGCTGTTCCTCGCGACTTCGTCCGCGTATAATAATGACTTTCGGCAAATTTTGATTTTTTTAATAAGTCTTTTCCAAGGTTAATTCCAATGGTATGGACCAAATCTCATCAGCATCGATTCAGTTATACCTCTATTTATTGTGAAATGTTGTTCATTTTGGTGATTTCAAAAAATAATCAATCTCACTGGTATTTCACCCGTATAGTATCCATACCCGTGAGGTTTCAGTGATTAAAACTCCATTGGAATTCCAATCGAATAGTTACAGCGGTTGAAATCTCTCAGGAGTCATTTTCCGAGTCTCAAACTATCGTTGCGTCGTTGTACCGAATTCCACTGAAATAATTTCAATGGTTTAAAAAATAGAGTGACCCAGAAGATTAACGCAGTTCCTGTCCTGTGGGATTTCCGGGATAGAACAAGCATACGTTATTTCCAGTGCCAATGTCTCACTCTCTTTAAACCGAATTACAATCAAATAGGTTAATAATATTAGTATTCAGCCTCTTTGCATACCTTAATGTTATATCGTGGTAATAAAAAAATAAAAAAAATAAATTGTCAATCATCCATTGGCATGAAACTTACTTGTCAAAAATATGTCAGATAGGTAATATAGAAATGTGTACATACATTATTATAAATTTGTGTCTGTTTGTTTGTTAGAAATTGGCGTGATTTTTTTATTGAGTGTAGATAACAGGGGGTCGAGGTTTGTGTGGAGAATTTCATAATTTTCAAGAAACCTAAAATGGTATTAGGTACATTTGTGACCAGTAAAACATCGGGCACCAAATATATTTTATCTTTTATAATCCTGCTCTCAATACTTTAAAAGAGCGCAAGCGAAACCACGGGCAGAAGCTAGTCCATAAATAAAATGAATTAACTAAAGTTAATTCAATTTACTTTTTCCTTAAAATTCTTGATTCAGATGCAGCTAAATACTATTATTAGTCCTTGAAAACAGTTTTTATTGGTAGTCAAAGGCTTAAGCAATATTCTTCCGAATCCTTTTATAAGATTTTCATGCTGCTGTGTTCTAATGCTGCTTACTGCTACAGCATTATATTGCTGGCACACAGCATCCCAAGCATCTCTGTTTTTTCGTATTATATGGGCGCTGGTCGTTTTGTTTTCAATAATATCTGCAAATATAGCAATAAGCCATCAGCAATAGATCAGATTACCGTTATATTATATAAGTATTAAGTTTCATTGTATACTTACTTCATGATCAGCTCTAAAAGAATAAATATATTTTTTCTTCCATAGTTATCTAATAAAATTAAATTTTAGTAACGCGTATAATTGAAATATCGCGCTTTGATTCATTGTTGTCAATAATGTCAATTGACTTAAACGTTTCACTACACGACAATCTAGTCGTATAATGTTCCATTTTCATATTATAATTGTGTGTAGGTAGGTACTTAAAAATATTTTTGTTATGATATACATTAAAAAAAATGAACAAGACTGTGAATTCATAAAATTTTAGTACATAAATTATATCATCGGATTTAGCTATTTGATCAAATCATGCTGCGTTAAACGAATACGTAATGTAAAAAAAATATTTTGTAATCGAGAACATGCTTTTTGTACAGAATGTTGCCATAGAGCAAACATTTAACGGCTGCTTACCTAAGTACACCTTAATACAAATTGATGGACGTTTCAGTATACCAGTTATATTTGAGGCGTGCTTAAATTTGAGTAGCGATTAACTGAGGGCTATATTTAACAAAGATTTCAGTATTCGGGCATTAATGCTGTCATTAGTAACAGTAGCCAGTGACATCCTCTAACCTTTTAGGTGTATTTGTGATCCTCAATTCCACTGCTAACTGTGGCGATTTTGGAAAACACTCTCTAGAAAGCCTAATGAGGGTGAGGTACGTTAAAAGACTTAGGTACTTCTGTTATATTCAAAGACATGACTGACGAGATTTTTTTCATAACTGTCGGAAAATTGGCGTTACATTTAATATGTGTGCCTCTAGTTACTCCTTTGGATAATAAACTGATGCTAACGACCTCATCATGTTTTATGTCAACGGCATCATTTACCTATTTGCTGAGAAACCTTATGTAATACACGTTCGATGTGTATCATGCCTTATATACTTTTCTAAGCTTAAAGAGTTAATCAAGTTCGTTAGATAAATGGGTACAATCTGCATTAAGCCTTTTCGGGTGATATTTAAATTTCAAAATTGATTGAATGTAATGAAGTAGTAAGATTTTATTCGTATCACGATTCCGTAATTTGTGGGATAATCCATTATTGTTTATGTGTTTTTTTTTGTTAATTGAATAGGATCTATCTGAGCGCTACCTTTTTATGTAATAACATTTAAAAGCAATCAATTATAAAACCATGTCTAATTGGCTACCTAAATTCGAAAAGCAACAGCAGATCGTTTGTAAGTCTCCTAATCGATTTCATAGTTTTTGTCAAAAAAATAATTTTATAGGCGCAACTCACTAAAATTAAAAAAGCCTTTTTAATACCCTGTAATGATGACTATTAAAAATTACAATACTAAATATATACAATTAAAATTCAGACTAATTAATAAATATAAAATTGGCGTAAAATATTCACACTCGCCTTTATTTCGAAATAATAATTTAATTTACACCTCGTAATAATACACGAGGTTTTTGTATACGGTTCTCACTCAAACAGTTTACGTTTTACGACTAAAATTCTCAAGTACTTGCAAAATCTAACCTTCTAAAGATTTATAGCGTTATAAAAGATTAATATCGTTACTATTTGTTTTCTCCTGATTTATGCAAGAGTGGTTTGACCGTGAACTCCTGCGCCGCGTGTGTTGCTGCCCTAATACTGTGTACCTGTTTAATTGACGCCTTCCTCCTATTGTATTCAAACCTAACAACGTGCTAACGTATGTAATATTAAGTTTTTACCAACACACATCGCATTGTGTTTAAAATTTATGGTATTCGGTTTTGGAATTTGTTCGTTTACTTTGTCTGTGCAACTACTACTAGCCTACTTTTAAACTACTACAGCCAGTGTAAACTAGTGTCGATAATAATAGTGTACTTGCTTTCGATTTTCGAAATTCTATAGCAATAGCACAAAGATCAAAATTGATCCCAATGTATGTATGGTTACAACCTCACCTCGTACTTGTAGTCGTAGGACATTGAATTTACTATTCTGACTTAAATTAAGTTCTGACTTGAATTCTTGAATTGTGGTTTAAACTGTCAAAAACCAAGCGGTCACCGGTGACCGCATCCTATTGTTCTATAATTGTGTCTATAATGACGGTACTCGACGAGTTAAACTAGTAGTACCTAGTTAACTAATGTATCTCTTAATTATGAGAATTATACCTAATTAACTAAAAATCGCGGGTTACTAATAGGTAGGTAGCTAGATAGGTAGGCTGCGCGATACCGCCGCGACCGCGCATGCTGCTCATGAGTAAGAGCCCCTCAGTGACTCGAAACTAGTAGAGCTTTTCTTAGTATATTCACATACAGTTATTATAAGAATTATAATCTTGCATTCCATCACTCACTAAGCATACCTACCTAGATTGACTTGAACATACCTGAGTAATTGTGTTTCTTGATTAATTCATGACACTTGGCCCCGCGGCTTCGTTTGTAAAATAACTAGTTTTTCTGATCGTTCTCAGATGAGCAGAACAATTGAATGAATATGTATTGGAAAATTGTTCATCTTTTCTCATGAGTGTTAGGATTTTTGTATTGATAAAGAATATCACTTGATTCTCTCACCTGATTCACAGCTCTCTATTGTTTATTTTTTAATTGAATCATCGTGATTTTTCTAGATAAACTTTTAAGAAACCGTATAAATAATTTGGATTTCTTTGAATTTTCGTTTAAATTTAACCTTCAAATTGTTTATATTGGGTATGATTATTTTTTCCTTTTAATACGAATGTGTTTTCAAAGTTTTTGGGGGTCAAACGATGAATGGTAATAGGTCTGTAAAAACCCATGCGTGAAATAATAAATTACTCGATGAAAGTCATCGTCATCCCCATCATATAATATAAACACACGTATCTTAATAATTACGTGTTATCGACTGATACATACCATCATAGAGGTAGAAATCTAACACTTTAACTTTAGCTCACTAAGTACCTACACGTAATTATCAAAACACGTAGCTACACATGTCATGTCTAGTTTTTGCTCATTTCTTAAGAAAAACGCGATGTTAGTACGTATGTATGTAAACCGGTCACCCAACAAGTGTGGCTGGTGTTAGTTAGTCCACGCGGAAGTATTACAAATGCTTGGGTATCGTTTGCAATCTTAGAGACGCCAGTGTTGGTATAAGATCAGAAATAGAGCGTAAATCGTTATAGGTTGCTAGTTCAGTGATTACAGGCGCCATGTTTCTATAGATTGACACGCTTTGTAATATAAAACTATATATGTGTGTTAAAAGAGAGTATTTTTATTTTGATGGCCTCAACCGATAATGATGTGGCTAGTAAAAATAGGTACCATTTATAAATTCAAATTGAAGGTGAAAAAGTTTATTTTGAACTCGAAATCTGTCCGTCTTGCATATAGGTACCTACCAGTTAAAAAATGACCTCTTAAAATTTAAAGAAAATTGGTTCCAGTAACATATCTATAAATGGTTAAAAAATTCATATATTATAATTGCAATTGTTAGATTTTCTTAAATAAAGTTAGCCCATGAGCACAATTCGTGAGATTGATATCTTGAACAGATGTATCAAAACTGTTAAAGATAATCGTTGTGTGTAAATCAGTAAATAAAAATCACAATTTTAAAAATGATTTATTAATAATGTAACTTCTGTTTAATAAGAATTTATTACTAGCAAGGAACCCACAAATTCAGCTCAACAACTGACTTTCCTTGACTTAAATGCACTGTGAACGCGTCACGAGGAATTAGGTTCTTAATTGACCAGAACTTTAAGACTAAAAGTAAAAAAAAATAGTTGAAATAATAAGATCCCTATTACAATAGTCTGTGGGTTGCTTTAGATTTATGTAATATCGTTATTTTTTATATTACAACACTGAAAATATTGTACAAATAACTGGTAGTGTAAATTTTCGCTAGTTTTCGCTATTAACAACGCTTAGTACCTACTAAGCGTTGTTAATAGATGCATGGTCGCTAAAAAACATTATGTTAGAGAGAGAAAACAACGAGATTTAGTGATTCTAATTCTTGTTAAATTAAAAATCAGAATAAGTAACAATTTGTTTTTTATAATATAACATAACATAACATCACGCCTTTTATATCCGAAGGGGTATATTGCAGCTGTTTATGCCACTGTATAAAGTACCAGTAATTCCAGAGCCCGTGGTGTTAGATACTGAGATTTTTTTAAAAACCCAGTAATACTTTGCATGACCCGGGAATCGAACTTGAGACCCCTTGCCCGGCATTCGCACTTAAGACCACTCGGCCAACGAGGCAGTCTTTTAAAGAGATTTTTTTATAGTATAAAACATAATATTGGTAATTTAGGTTTTAGCAAAACATCTCCATATTACATGGGACACAGAAAGCAACTTGTAAAAAGTTGATATGTGCATCTTGTCAATCTCTTCAGATCTCAACACGTGAAGATAATATTGTCTTACTACATAATAATATTGTTATATCTTGTATCAACAAAAAAGTTTCCAATTGAACAAATAAACGTTTTTCCTTATACAGAAAACCACTACATATATTAATTTTCCATTAATAAACACATCATACTTATACCTCTAATTAAACCCCGGTACCATCTGGCCGATAAAAAGTGGGGATGTAATTATTTCCTTGTTGTTTTTTTTCATACATATTTGTACAGTTGAGCTAAAACAATAGCTTGTTAGCCACAATAACAAGAACAGCTTTAATAACATGTGTTTATGTTCAACAATGTGTTTTAAACAAAGGTTTTATATTGTTAATCTGAGTTAATTACTTTTGTTTGTTTTGATGGAGACTGATATATAAATACCATTTGAAACAATTTATAGTGTCATGGTACCCACGATACTATGTAACGCAGTTTATTATGCACTCAAACATGAAGAAAAACTTTAAATATTTATGAATATTATATATGATTTGTCAGTACTGTTATATCGCTTTTGGTTTAAAATAAATATCTTAAGTTTCAGATTTATTGTGTATAAATGTGATGTTAAGTACCTAATTACTTAAAAAATAACTCAAACATTTATTAGACAAAAATACTTTTAGACGGCCAGGTCTTTACACAAAATCCGTTCATAGCTGAAGAGTTTGTCAATTTGAACGAACTTATCTTTGGAAGTACTGGGCCGATTTAGAAAAATATTATTGTTTTCTATAGTACATATATCAAGGAAGGCTATAGGCTATAAAACATCACGATACAATTGATAGGAGCCGAGCAGAGTGGGTGAAACAGCGCTAAAGTATACAATTTAAAAATATATTGCAAATCTAATATAATGTTAACTACCTACCCTTAACGATCGAAGCGATAAACTATGTTCTCAAGTATAAATATAATAAAATCCACAATTTTACATATATTGAAGGAGATGTTTAATATTTATGTAGACATTGAGCTGGTTACAACATTGTAGCACTAAGATTAGACTTATGCGAAGTTAGCAAGGGAAATGTTGTACTTGACTATTGAGGCCAGTCTTACGTTAAATTGCAAAATAATTTTAAGTATGGGAGAGCCATACTTCGGCAGGAATGGGCTGGCTCGACCGGAGTGATACCACAGCCTTACAGAAAACCGACGTGAAACGCTTGCGTTGTGTTTCGTCGTGTGAGTGAGGTTACTGGAGGCCCAATTACCCCCTCCCTAGTCTCCCGAATCCCCGAAACCTCCACAATCCTCAAATTCCCAATTCCCAAAAGGCCGGTAACGCACTTGTAACGCATTGGATGATCCGTCTGCTCGTTTACCGGCGTATGCTATAAAAATATATATATTATATTAATCTTTTTTTACATGTAGTTCTATAAAAAAGAATAATAGTGTAAGAGTTTCTCATATGGCGTGTGTAGTCCTAGGGTAGAATGACTACACTTTTCCAGCGAATTCTGTGAAATCTCTCATAAGAAACTCCATATTGACATAAACCAGGCAGCAGTGTTCTATAATCCTGAACTTCGACCTTCCACCTTTAGATAGTGGCCTAGGTGCTCGTTTTAGTTTAGATGTAATTTAAGTCAATTTTATAATTCTCATCATTCTTTATTTTTATATATGCTAACATTTTCAGTAATTGTATATTATATTTGCCTCATAGGTACTACGCTTTGGCATGCACACCATATTACCATTTTATTTCAGTACAACTAGGTTTAATTGTAACCTTGAATATCATAGATAAGGCTAGTATGGTCGTTAATATAGTCATCATTCTACGAACTGTTACTAAATAAGAATTTTTATATTTCAAATTGAATTTTTTGCTTTGTTTTTCTAGAGTAATTTGACTACATAACATTGTTA
Organism: Spodoptera picta; assembly: GCA_038387885.1. Classification (NCBI taxonomy): domain Eukaryota; kingdom Metazoa; phylum Arthropoda; class Insecta; order Lepidoptera; family Noctuidae; genus Spodoptera; species Spodoptera picta. The sequence goes on from JAZHFQ010000248.1 coordinate 556,012, forward strand.
TTTAGAAATGAGTTTATAATGCAGAATAGTTTACTATGGTCTGTTTTATTTAGACATTTAAAATAATTCTAAAGATTTATAATGTCAATCATAAGCAGTCCACTGCTGAAGGTATAAGAAATAAGAAGCCTTCCCTAGTAACCCCCAGAGGCCTAGATAGGCCGAATGAAAGCGATCTACATTCATCGGCTTCCTGCGATTAGGGATTTGGTTAGATCTAAATATTTGGGGTGCCAAAATCACTTTTTCATTTTACAATTCACTTAACATTTCAATCTTTGCTTAGTAATTTGGAATGTTCACATCAAATATTTATCATAGAGTTTTGGTGCAATCCTAGAATGCCGATCATTCAATTCGATGCGATATACTCAATTGCTCATTTCAATACTATTTTAAACATAAACGATGGCGATTGACTATGTTTTTACCTTATTTATAAAATTATTAAACTTACATATAACAAAAAAGGAAAATATTTATACAACATAGGTGATTTATTATGCGAGCTGATGTCAGGGACAATCGATAACTTAGGTAGGTATACATAATTGTAGGGTAATGTGTCAACTGTATCGTTAACCTAAGGCCATTACTCACAAGTGCAGTGTTTGATCCCAATTTTGCTAGGCCAGAGCACTTTGGTCTAAAAATGTGATTCTTAACTGGGGTCATTGACTGCTAAAATCGTAACTGATATAACGTCATTGGGTTGTACGACTCAAACTGCATGCAATCAACATAACAGCTGCTACATAACCAAGGATCCCTTTCAACATTTGAAACTAGTCGAGTAAACTCGTCGAATAGTTGCTAGTGTAACCTAACTAATTTAATATTTCCAGTGATATTTGTAATACAAAACCTGGATATAACTCGTGGAAATTCTTACCTGTATTTTGTAAGGAGATAGGCACATTTTCACTGACTTACATGAAATGACAGATGTGATCGTTTGTCATGTATGTTCCCTATTATAACTCATATATTTTGTCAAACCTGACTACTTAAAATCTAGGTCTCTTTTTGAAAAAAATATAATATTTCACTAACCAAAATAGTGTCGCAATCTTACATCACATTAAAAGGCCTACATAAATCTAGTCCAGCAAATATTATTCATATTAACCTCCTCTTTATTCTACAGTAATAAATCACCTAAATCACCAGTAGAAATAAATATCAAAATATTGCTTAAATGTTTTCAAACTTTGATTACAGCTATTAGTTGTAATTCAAATAATTAAATGAAATAGAATGATAGTTATATAGTAGGTACCTATTTAGGCCTTAGTGTTAGTGCATGATCTAGGCGCATGAAGTACGCTCTCGGGCAAAGTATTACTGTTTTTTTTAAACTCAGTAGTACTTCGGAGTCTGGAAATGTGCCCGGTATATGGCAATAGGCTCCCCTCCTATTATATGGGACTCATAGCATAAATCGTGAAAAGTGGGTGTTACGTTGTAGGTACAGATGCGTTAAGTGTCGGAATGTGCACCACTGCCTACCCCTTCGTGGGTAAAAGGCGTAATGTTATGTTATGAGTAAGATAAACTTGTAATAAAAATAAATGTTACTATTTATAAGATAAAGAAGGATGATTCCTTCATTTGACTTATGTGTTTGGTTGTTACGGCTTTCAGTGGTGTTTTATCGAGGTAAAAGTTTGATTTAAACAATGAAAAGGACATTGAATTCGATTGTTTTCTTCGCAAACAATCAATTCGACAATAATATTTGAGGAGTTAATCTCATTCTGTTCAGTGACATCGTCTAACAAATTGAATTGCTGTTTACATTCATAAGTGCGTTTGAATAATTATAGTAATGTTCTTATTATGTATTCTAGTAATCTCGTGCAGGCGCAGCAGTGAGTGTAGCGTGTACAATTTATCTCTGCAATTATCATTGAAGTAATTACCACTTTAAATAGAGGTGGAAAATATTATTTTCATATGTTTATAAATTAAGTATTTCAGTAGATAGAGCTGTGTATAGTAGCAGTAGAGCTGTGTATATATTTTTCAAACAAATGTCTTACATCGGTATAAAAAACTTATAATAATTCATGACAATTCATGTAATGAAATCAAGCGGCCTTATTACATATTTTTTCATATTTTATTCTATTAGGGGTGCAGTTAATCAATTATCTTAGGGTATGCCTATGTCATAGTGTCTCCATCCAATCGGTTTGAATTTAACAAACTTTCATCCCCTATTTCATTCCCTTGGCAGTGGAATTGATCAAAATCCTTCTTAACGGATGCCTACATCATATTAACATCTACCTACATGCCAAATTTCAGCCAGATCTGTCCAATTATTTGAGCTGTGCGTTGATAGATCACTAATTCAGATAGTCAGTCAATCAGTAGTCACCTTTGAATTATATACATATATTTAGATAGTTGATTGTTGATAATTGATGAGCTTTCTCGACATAAAGGATACATATCAGTTTAAAAGGATCAAGTTTGTCAGAGAGTCGAAATTAAAATGGTACATTCGAGTATTTAAAATAGTGACTTAATCTCTTGTTTATTTACATAAGTCAAGTTTTTATCAAGTAGTTATACCTTCCTACATGTATTATTTAAAATTTCGTCCTTGTCATTAGCTTAATTTCTCAATTCATATTGTTTCGTGAAAGTGGTTTCAGTCAGTAATCCTACACCTGCGAGAGATAAAGATTTAAATTAGGTTCATCATTAAAACTATTAATGATTTGCACACCTAATTGTGCATAAATTAAAACTTACATCATTTCTAGGCAGTTCTTAGTTAATCAGTCGACAAACCAATCAATCTAGGTGACCCCATAAATAATGAAGCTTTTAAGGATTTGTTCATATTTTAGTTAATTAGAACAGTTCTATTTTGATCCTAATTGATGTACCTTGAACTTTAATAAACATTGATTTTGAATAAAAACAATATCAGGGACGAAATGGCAATAAATTATAAAGATGAAGCTAAATTAAAGGGTCACAGTCAATAATTAGGTAATCTTAATTAGTGATGAAACTTGTGATAGATTTATTGAAATAATATTTAAAATTTATTTCTTCCTTGGTCATGTAGTAGACACTTAGTTATGTCAGGTGTTGATTTTATTCTACGACTAAAAGTTATCTGTTGGTTGTAAAATCAGCCTTAAACTAATTAAAAACATGTATATAGGACATAACATAACATCACGCCTTTTATCCCTGAAGGGGTAGGCAGAGGTGCACACAGAAGTAACACCCACTTTCCACTATTTATGTTATGTGTCCCATGTAATAGGGGGTCAGCCTATTGCCATATACCGGGCACATTTCCAGACTCCGTGCTACTACTGAGATTTTTTTAAAAACCCAGTAATACTTTGCCCGACCCGGGAATCGAACCCGAGACCCCTTGCCCGGCAGTCGCACTCGCGACCACTCGGCCAACGAGGCAATGTATATAGGAATTAAAGAAAAATCTGCGAGAAACATAACATTTTAACCAACACAGTGTTAAAAATTAAAACTAAAACATATCTACAAGATACACAACAATGATAACAATTTCCGTTCTACTTTCTTAAGCATTTTCCAAAACCAATAATTATGTCTTCAATTGATTCAAATACATTCGATTCTATATGTGACGTTAACCATTTAGAGATATAAACAAAATATTACATTTACTAATAACGACGCCATAATATATCAATCATAATAAACTTTTAATATCAGATAGCCAGACGCTGTCATTTAAGAAACATGAGACCAGAGAAAGGGCGTATATTATATTATCACATATAAACCCTTCCTTGTATAACCTGCTAGTTACGTTACAGTTACGTCTCAAAACATATACAATTATGTATGTTATATCTATACATCGAGCTAGTTTTCCACCAGCGGCTTTGCTTGCAAATACAGTAGATGCCTACATTTTATTTTAACGTCCGTCTGGTAGATTATTTTAAATCATTAGACACGTATTTTTATTTTCTTACAGAAACGTATACTCTCGATGATATATTAATTTGAAATGTCGCGTGACGTCACTTCTATTTAGAAAATACGTGTCTAATATTTTTTCATTACCTAACTTCCGGACTAATTAGATTTTTAATTTTCATACCCTGTCATCACCCCAATTCCCGGTCCTGTAAAAATGTCGGGAAAGTTACCAATGTTCCGCCTTAAAAGATAGGCTTTTAATGGAATAACATATTTTAAAATTAATCCTGTTAATTCAGAGGAATTTAATTGAACAAATAGTGAAACCTTTCCTGTTTTTAATATCAATACGATTACATGTGGTATATGCTACACACACCACTTTGATTCAAGATTTGATTGATCACCTAGAAGTATGGTCGCGCCTTTAATGTCTAGCTCAAGGCTTAGATATAAAATCTAGATTTACAGTCTAGTAGGTAGTTAAGCAGTTATTTAGAATTTTTGTTTAAAAGAGATAGACATAAAAGCGAAGCACATAAAAGAGGTATAAATGGGTGTAAAATACTTGTAGAGGTAATGTGTAGACGAGTTCGTTATTTGCTGGCACCGATTTCATAAAGAATTTTGAAATTAGAAAAGTCACTTATACAATTGTCCCATTTATCGACTTTAAAAAAAGGAGGAGGTACTATTCACTTCACTTCGACTGATTGTTTTTTTTTTTGTTTTATGTTTAATTTAGGTCAGAACAGAAGGTAGAACTTAGTAAAAATAGACAATACGTCATTTGTTTATAATAGACAATAAGTTATTTTATTTGAGTTCTTGTTCTAATCTTGACATGTAAAGTTATGTGTTTGTAAACATAATTAGGACACAGGAGACCGTATCTTGGGCAACGTTATTATAAAAGGAAAATTAAAATTCTTATGTTTTTTAAATCGCTTTACGTATAAACTTTTAACCTTTTATAAGTTCTGGTCCAAGTTACCTGCAGTGAAGGAAACTTTCGCACAAATAAATTTGCTCTGCACATTCAATTAAAATGTGAGCTAATAAATAATTACGAGAACGTTATGTATGTACTGTGAACATTTCGTATAATCCATTAATAAAGTTAACTAGTTTCCGACTTCAGGTATTAAATATTGCGTTTGAGAGTTATTTATTGAAATTAATACCTAGCTTGTAACAATTTCGAATGTATGAAATACTAGAAATTCATTACTTTTATTCAAAGACGTTGGTAAATTGCGTAATGCGCGATCTTGTTGAAATTAATTGTACCATTATACATTAATAATTATTGATGATCACTATGTTAATTTTGTCGTAAAATCATGATGATGTTTCCCGCAAAAGAGATTAAAAAGAAAACGGTTTTAATTTAAATTAAAATTGTAACTACACCTAATTTAATGCAAAGCATGTTAATTATCAAATTACAAAAAATAATCAATAAAATTAGTGAGCCTTGCACTTAGTAACAGACTTTACAATTTGTTTTTTATACAGATTAGTGTAATAATCTCTCCATAATTTTAATTACCTCTACATCACAAACTGCATAATATTATTACTATTACTTTATAACAACGCATTACAGAACCGATGATTGACAGAATAGTTACTCCTATCGCATTAATTCGAGACGGTGCGAAACTGAACGGGCGACAGTTGCACTTCTATTTGAATTTCGAATCATTGAGTAACATTATGCGCACGAGTGGGTGGAACATTTACATTACCTGTTCTGACTAATGTTAGCTCTTTGTTATTTGACGCACTGTCAAGGCACAGCCAAGGAAACAGGCCAATTACTATTGTAGGGCTTCTCCGAGGTTAACCGTGGACTACACTAGTTGAATTTTGTATTAGTTTTACTTTTACTACCTCTAAACTTTGTGTATGCATCTTTCTTCACTAGGTGTTCTATCAAAATCATGCAGTTTCTACATGATTTTACTGAAACACTATGTTCCTAGTGAATTTTGTTAAAAAAAGTATTATTAAATTGGACATACTATATTTTCCGCAGCTCAGTTAAATTTTTTTCGCTATGTTAGTAATCCCATTGACACTAATAGGCATCGACAGTAAATGACAAATTATGATCGACGTGTACGATTTATAATGTTCAATATTATACCAATATTGTGCAACCAGCTTTAAATAATGCGTAACTATGAAGAAATTGTGGACACTGCAATATCAACCATCTTTGTTTGTTTATAGAGTCACATTTACACTGTCATGATAAGATTTGCAATTAAATGACGAGTAGTATATCAATATGTTTATGGATGTACAGTCAGCATGTACAATATTGAGATTGAGATTGATTTAGAATAGGGACGTATTGATAGTCTCTGGCTACCTAATACTCGAGTTTACGGATCACGAGCAAAGGTACCTCGCCGTCACCCAAAATCAACCATTACTCAAAGTCATAGTAATAGAGTCGTTGGAGCCCACTAGGGTCCATGCCTGCCGGGGTCATGGGCGAGGCTTTGATGATTTTCCGTCCTCACAAAAATTATAGAGATATAATGAATAGACTCCTGCTGGCTGACTGTACTACTTAATGGAATGTTGTAGAGAAAACAACTGACTCAATGCATATTCATAGATTTAATCTGCAATGTCAATGCACTTTATTGACATAGTTTTGTTATTAGCTGCCTAGTTTTGAAAACAATACATTTTGTATTCAAGTCTATTTTCAAGTTTACACTCTGAGTAAGCTGAAGTTGTTAAGTAAAATTTCTCTTTAGTGATTTAACACAGTGTATCTAAAATACTGTTAGATATGTACACTATTGGCTATAAAGAAACCAATCCTAACATTGGAAGACACTCCTTAAAACGTGTAAAACAATATTACCTACACTTCGCTTGCGGTTACGATGCTTTTTAGGAAATTCCTCCATAACCACAATAGCAGTTTCTCTACGCCACAGTGTAAATAGCACGCACTCTAGTATCGAATTAAAACAACCAATTGTAAATTACACGACTTGGCAGCTTTAACCGTTTCACAATATTATATGTAGAAGGCACCGTTCCTAATTTATAGTAGAAAAGACGCCGCTTACACGCACCTACGTGTTTACTACGCAATTTATGACGTATCCTTAACCATATTTAGGGAAATATGTTCCTCTATTTGGCAACTTAACACAGTTGACTAATAAACTTAATTTAATTTATCACATCTCGCTGGCGATCGACGTTTGACATCGACTCGGCAACTAACGCGTGAACTGTAATTCAATCGATAATGATACTTATTTCATGTCGCCACATTCTTAAGATTAGGCGTCGCGAATATAAATGTTGGATATTCACTCGGAATGGGCAGACTGGTTAATTTAACAAATTGACGTGCGTATTTTACTGAGCTATGGCTTGTGGGAATTTGAGAAAAACTATATGTAACTGCTGCCTGTCATCCCACGAAAGGCGTTGGTTTTGCTGTGGGAAACTACTTATTGTGGAAAACGTAGAATTTGTATAGTGACAAGCTGGTTTTCATGCTGTCAAGCGATTATTAATAGCGAATTAAATAAATCACAGTTCATACAGAATATACATCTGACATTCTTCGATGAATATGATCTCGTTTAGTAATATTTATCATTCACTGGTTAAGTAAGTTATATTATTAATTGAATATAACAGTTTCCAACTAAAAAATAGCCATACTCTCTCTACTGATGAAGTAGGCACTTAAACCGGTTCTCTAACAAGTTACTACAAAAAAACTGGAATCGTCCTAAAATTTCTGCCTGATGCTCACCATTGATTCTATATCTAGTCCCTTTCGGAATAGGAGCGTGACCGTAATTACCATATCGTGAGTAATTAAAGATAAAACAATACTTAATAGGTTGCCTATCATTATGTATGTAGGAATTATACTTGAATTGATGTTTGCATCACGGAGGAATTGAACTTCACATTGATAGCACGCATAATTCTTACATAACGATGGTACCATCGTTATCCATTATTATATCCATATTTAAGAACCTAAATGTACCTAAAATGAACTGGAAATAACGCTTTAATCTTTAGTATGGAATTAAACAAAACCTATAAGTATAACTTATTATAATTGTGTATTAAATGAACAATACTGGAAAAATTGGTTTAAGCAGTGTAAATGGTAAGCAATTTTTGAAAACCTTTCAAACATTTTTTTTTAAATTTTATGGGCCTAACAACGAGAATTAGTGGTCAAACACCACTAATTCTCGTTGTATCTATTAGTAATAGGGTAGTGTCCTAAATTTTTTTTAATGTCCGTCTGGTACATTAATTTAAAACTTTAGACACGTATTTTATCTTTACTCACAAAATTAAATACTTTCGACGATATATTAATTTGAAATATCGTGTGACGTCACAGCGTGTCAAATTTTGTAGCACGTTATGACGTAACCACCTCCTATTCCTAAACTTAGCGCCATTTTATTTAAGTATTGCAACTTAATACGAGAAAATAAAAAAAATACGTGTCTAATATTTTTTCATTATCTAACTGACGCATTAATTCGATTTTTAATTTTCATACCCTGGACATAACCCGATTGTCGAGTATACATACGGGCTAAACATTCTCGATTCAGAATCACGAGCAATATACAGTTCAATATTTAAAGATGCAACCCAACTTGTAACGATTAGAATATCGAAATAATACAAGGTCTGTTAAGTTATTGATTATCATAATCAAACTCGTGACTGTTGATCGCAGAACTAATGTCGGATTAACCGTGTTGTATTGTGTTGCTACTGCTCTTGAGCAAATACTAACAACTGGTGCGGAATAATACGCATAGATTTAATTATGCGTAATATTTAATATTTGGTAGGACTTTTTCTAATTTCTTTTGTAAATAAATAGATAGATGATCTTTAGTGTACACCAAGTACCTAAGTAATTTTAAAATTGTATAATAATTTCGTAGTTTATAAAGAATAAAACTGTACCCCACAAGGGCGGCCTTATCCCTAAAAGCGATGACCCGAGCGTACGGCGCGTGACCCGAGCGTACGGCGCGTCGAGTTCCGCGCGCGCCTCAAAGAGCCATCAGACCACCACAGATGGGGCCCAATAGGGCCGATGCCGATTCGGAGTCGCGGAGCACCTAACGGGTAACCGGGGCTCCGGCTCGACGTGCAGGAGAAGGAACGGGGTGGTTTTTAGTCAGTAAGAGTCTGACACTCCCTTCCGCCTCACCCAGGCGGGAGCAGTCATTCGATGATATTCCCCCCTTAAAAAAAAAAAAATCCCTAAAAGCGATATCTATAAAGTAACCATGGAGCGTTAATTAATTTGAGAGGGTAAACATAAAGGTAATTGTGTTTTTATAATTGTCTAAGAAACATTTTTATTAAAGACAATCATTATTTGTTTTGACTAGGCCAGGGAAGACACTTTTGAACGTCAAACATGATACAAATTAAAACGCTTGTCATTTGTTACATTAAAATTAGTAATAGTTCGGTACTATTAACGAAAATTGACTGAATTACAAGGGTCACCTCTGTAAGCAAAAAGGTGTAAGAGACATTTTCAATATAATGAACGAATAAATAATGAACGTAATCTATAAATACATAATGTAAGACTACCAGACACACCTTAAACACTTGTACCTATAATAATTAATTCATATACATTAAAAGTCATTGCAATACATAAACAAATGTTACCATAAAGTAAATGAGACTTAAATACACGCATTAAAATGCCAGTACCATGTACCAAAATAATACCAACATTATTTACACTGACATTACATAAGTAAAGAACCATGTTTCACATACTTTTTAAACATTCAATTAATAATCGCATTAAAAGAAATTGCAAGATTCATACATTTAAAGCAACGTCTTAACCTTTCTGGATGATAAAATTTATGTTCTTTACCCTCCTTTTCCAGTTCAATATAAGTACTATTAATGAATAAAATATTTTTTATTCAATGGTAAATGTGGGCCGTTTATAAAATATGTTCGCGATTACTAAAATAGGGTTGAGGCAATCGTTGAACGTATTAAAAATTCAAAACATTCGTGCGTATTCTTGGCACGAATTTATGTCGAGCTGTGTGCCGAAACAGGGGCATTGGCACTCAATATTTTTATACTTTTTGGCGCAATCCGAATGCGAATAAGTGACCTCTTTATTACTGAAATGGAAACTAGGTTGATGGATAGGACATTAATTCTTATGATTAATTTCTTCAGTTACGACTTACAGCTGAGTATAATTGTACACAAATATTTCATAACGCGTAAAATTTGGACGGAAATGGTGGACAAAAAGTTATTATTAAGGGTATAAGAATTTACATAACATAACATCACGCCTTTTACCCCCAAAGGGGTAGGCAGAGCAGGTATACCGGGCACTATTCCATATTCCGTGCTACTAATGAAAATATTTAAAAACCCAGTAATACTTTGTCCGACCCGAGAATCGAACCCGAGACCCCTTGCCCGGCAGTCGCACTTACGACCACTCTGCCAACGAGGCAGTCATAAGAATTCATATTCATAGTCATAAGAGGCAATAAGAATTCAAAACCCCAAAAAGTGGTGATCACTGTATAGATTATTATTTTTTTGTTAATCTACGCTATTTTTCAACGTTTCGTTTTAAATTTTCCAGAAAGCAAGTGAACAAAATTCTCCCTAAGAGTAAGGGTGTTATACTATTTTGAAACACAAAACTAATAACTCCATCAAGACCAAACTTATTGCAATCTATCACAAAACATTATCCAATCCGTGAACAATGGGATATCTCTTCGATCAATGGCAGAACAGTGTTCAGATTGTGATACAGATCTTGTTAATTTATTGTATTATTCGAGTTACCCTAACTCTAACCTTATATCGTGCAATAGATCATAGTTGTTAACTTCACAGTAATTACTTTTGGTGATCTGTTTATGTCATACGTATTGCAAACTGGATTAATATAATAGGATATGGATATAAACTACATTAAAGTGGTATTTACAATAACAATGTTTTACGCACTTTCCTTTTGAACGAGATTCTTACTCTTCTTGGCTTTTAATACATTTCAGTTATAGGTACTCGATTATGACCTCATTTAAGTCGCCTCGTATCTATTACTTGTTCCGTCCCTCATTTGTATCCTGGCATAACCCGGCGTTATCACCAACAGCCTATAAGTGCCCACTACGGTACAAAGCCTCTTCTCAGACGAAGAAGGTTTGAACTTATTATTAGTAATTAAGAGTCCTAGGTTTCCTCACGATGTTTTCCTTCACCGTTGCCTATGGTATCTAAATAATCTTAGAAAGTACATATAACCCGGAACACGCACCCTCATGCATGAGAAGCGGGCGTGTTAAACCCGGAGTTATGAAGGGGGAAAATTGGGCCTCCGGTAACTTCACTCATACGGTGAATGGCAATGGCTGTGGTATCACTCTATTTGAACTCATATGTGCCAAAACGCTCAGTTTGTTTTTTCATCACTAAACATTACTACCACGTTCCAAGACGTACTAATTCAAGTTGTTACCAGTAACCTTATCAGATATAACCTTGTAACCGTATCATCGCTAAATTATAATGTAACAGTTACAACATAAAGTACTATTACCAGGTAGCTGATACAAATGTCAAGCTCTATTTACTGGTAGCATTGTGATGCGTGCAAGATACGCCGACTTGTTCACCTTTCTTTCAGTGTTTCAAAACGCTTTATAACAATATAGTAGGTAGGCTTAGGAAACCTGTATTCTAACTGCTAAGATTGTACCTTTCGATTATGTTATGAGGAGCTCTTCTCCCCCTCCTCTAACTTCTTCGCTTCTGACTTTAGAATGAGATTATTGTAGTTAATGGAGAAGTATAAGAGTGAGCCTGTATTTAAATGTTATCAGCATCCTACAAGTGGCCACTGTTAACCAAAGGCCGTTTCTCACACGGAGAAGGGTTGAGCATTAGTCGCCACGATTGCTTAATGCGGGTTGGCAATTTTAAACTTATAATTAGAAATTATGTTTCCTCACGATGTTTTCCTTCTTCGTTTGTCAGTGATGTCTAAATAATCATAGAAACTAAATATAACTCGGAAAAAGTCACATTACACTTGCTGTTGGTAGGTTTCGAACCCGCACCCGCATGCATCAGAAGCGGGAGTCTTAAATCTCTGGATCACCTCTGAAATTGTGTCAATTGAATATAAAAAAAAATATCATACATGCACTTAAAATAATTCATGTATAAAATATGTATGCTACTCATCCCACATGGTATTTTTGAAAGATTGAGATGATTGTTCGATTCCGGGGTCGGGCAAAGTATTACTGGGTTTTAAAAAAAATCTCAGTGGTATCACGGAGTCTGGAATTGTGCTCGGTATATGGCAAAAGGTTCAACCCCTATTACATGGGACTCATAACATAAGTAATGAAAAGTGGGTTTTACGTCTGTGTGCACCTCTGCCTACCACTTCGGGGATAAAAGGCGTGATGTTATGTTATGAGATATATGTCGCACAGAAATTAAATGATAAATTATAAAATCATTGTCACTAACGCAATAAAATAAATAATGGTGTTTTACAAGGATGCGCATGCGCGCCTAATAAGTATCAAGTAATGTTCGACCGTAATATCATTGCAATAACAACTTTCGAAACTCAAAAGAGTTCTTATAATAATTACTGCAATTAGCCGTTTAATCTTCGTAACATGTAAATGTATGTTTTCATTTTTTTTAAGGCTATTGAGTGCTGATAGCTGTAATTTCTTGTCAAGCTCGATGGCTGTAATTATTTGGACACTAGTTATTAAAATTACAAGCACTGTTCTCAATCTTAAACACAGTAACTATAATGATATCATCAACTTTTTGTAGTTCTGACAAATTATCCTAATTTATTCTAACTTTGTTACAGAGGGCAGAAACGAATGTCAAGGTAGACAACACAAAAACAAACAAACATGAGATTCTCGGCGAGGTTACAGGTATGTACTAGTAAAACATTTAATACATGATACATTATCTAATCTAAATGAAGATCACCTGCCCCTGAATGCTGCGAACGAATTTGCTTGTTAACAAACATTAATCTCCTTCCATCCATTTGATGCTCGGCTTTAATAAATTCATCCAGATGCTTTGATAAGCATTTGTACTTTATAATCGTAAGTTTGGAAAGAGGATTGCAACAGGCGGTGTGCTAACTGACAGACAATGGAGACCGGTACTAAAAATGTGCAATTTGCCGAGCATTTAATAGATAAAAATTTAGTGAAAAAACTAGTCTTTATTTGCAACCACGGTAATGTAGTGGTAAAAGATGTTCACGTGGGAAAGATAAGCATTGAAGTCAGCCGTCAAGGCCATGAGATGAAGATGTGTGATGTTGATTGAATGAAGTGGTCTTAATTAAATATGAAGCCAGTTCGCGGAAACTCTGTACGTTTTATGAGAATGAGGTTTTCATCGTGATCTAATCTGTTGCCTTATCAGCGACGTTATTAGATTTATTTGGAAATTGGTCGAGTTAGATAATATGATAAAATCAGTGGCTTCTTTTATGTTTAAACGCTATGTAGAATTTTAAAGTTTATATTCTTATAATTTAACATGTAAATAGGGTGTTATATTTTGTATTTTGTTGGTTTTGTTTCTTGTTCCTGCTTGTTTTGTAAATCGTGTCATCACTGTGACTGTGTAGCATAAGTTTTCAATGCACACGTCAACACATTATACCGGGTGTAAATAGGACGCTCCCGGAACGCTGATGTAAAGAAATAGTTTTACAATTTTAATCGATTTTGTTTTCGTGTTATCCATGTTACATAAAATAAAGTTTGGGAGAGCCATGCTTCAGCACTAATGGGCCGACAGAAAACCGACGTGAAGCAACGCTTGCGTTGTGTTTCGTCGTGTGAGTGAGGTTACCGGAGGCCTAATTACCCTCCTCTTCCCCAATCTCCCCAATTCCTGAAACCCCAACGATCCTCAAACTCTCCAAATCCCCAAAAGGCCGGTAACGCACTTGTAACGCCTCTGGTGTTCTAGGTGTCCATGGGCGACGCCGATTGCTTACCATCAGGTGATCCGTCTGCTCGATTACCGGCTTATGCCATAAAATAACCATTTAATTCGTTACTTTTATAAAAATAAACCTTTATTGCCATCACCTATCGGCGTGTTTCGGGAGCATTCCATCATGTATAGAGATTATCAGTTCAGTAGTTTCTCCTATATAACTAACATTGTCATGCATTCTGTATAAAAAAAAGTGGACTAATAATATTTAATCATCTTTAATCTTTTTCTTATGACACTACCGCCAACAATTTATGCAACAATTTTCTTTATTCGCATATTCATTAACTTGTCACCGGTGTCACATCCAAGGTATCTTTACATTGTAGTGGTGTAATTTAATGATTAATATCGAATATTCAATCGATAAGTGTGGTAATCGATGCATAACAAGAACTGGTTTGGCCCTTTGACGGGCAAGTAACATAATTCAATGTCATTGGCAAGAAAACATGTCATTAAGTACAGAAGCATGGCTATAATTATGCCAAGCTATGCTGTTGAATCCGAGATTAGTACTTAGCCCATCTTGGGGCATTGTAGAATAACTAAAACGTCTTTACGTTTTATGAGATTTGATTTTAAAGCAGACGTTTTAATGTACTGTAATAAATAGGGTGAAAAGCACGCAGTCTGTCTGAATAGTTATAAGGTCTCTAACGGGACTGCCGAGCAAATAATTTCGTGTTTAATTTCTTGATTGATAAAATATTATAAAATTTTCCATAACATTATTATCACTCCTATTATTCCCAAGGGGGTAGGCAGAGATGCACATTACGGCACTTATTGCCACTGTACCCCCTATTGTAATAGGGGATTACATAGGACGCATAACATATATAGTAAAGCCTATTGCCACATACCGGGCACATTTCCAGATTCCGTGCTACTAATGAGATTTTTTTAACAACTCCGTAATACTTTGCCCGACCCCGGAATCGAATCCGAGATCCCTTGCCCGGCAGTCGCACTTAGATTTTCAAATTTTCAGAATAGTGATTGTTACACTTAGGTTAAGCTTTTATTATATTAATTAACCGACTTCAAAAAAGAGGTTGAAGCCGATTTTTTTAATCACAGTTCATAAAATAATTATATTTAAGTCCATTGAAATTGACGAGCCTTTACCTGGCTGACGGAGACCATTCTTCTTACATATGAGAATTAATAGAGCTATAACAATATGTGGTTTTTATTGTTGATATAATATTAGAGGAAGATCACAATTAGGAAAACTTCCTTATAGTTTAACATAGTAAGAAGGCCATACGCATAATCAGCTGTTTGAATTATAACATTGCTAACGTTTAATTATTATTTTCATGTACTCTGGTATGTAGAGGTATTTGTACGTATATAGTTAGTTAATCGTAGATAACAAATGAATTGTTATGAAGTCGCTTGTAAATTATTATGTGATTCCTTATTACTAAAGCAGTATACCAGTTATACTTAGATGGTTTACTACGTTATCAAAATAAAAATATAAAGTAAGTTAAAATTAAAAATATCTTTCAAATGTTAATTTTGATAATGATATTTTTAATAAACATTTTAATAAAAAAATGGTGTTTCTACATTTGGAAAAGTTATAAATGACAAAGAAAATTGTTCAAACACTGAGGTGACCTTTCATGACTAGTGTGATTGTAAAATTAATTGATGATGGTACATTTCTATATTAATCTTTACTAATACAGTGAAACTTGGTTAAGTGGGACCTGGATAAGTGAGAAACCTCCATAACTGGAACTCATGCTGAGGTCCCAACACTTTGGCACTGAATTACCTCTGTTAGTGAGACGAGGTAAACCTCTATATCTGAGATTTGTTATTTCGATTTATGTCTCACTTAACCAGGTTTCACTTTATTATAAAGCTGAAAAAATTGTTTTTTTGTTTGTTTGTTTGTTTGAACGCGCTAATCTCCGTAACTACAAGTTTAATTTAAATAATTATTTTTGTGTCGGATAGCGCATTTATCGAGGATGGCTATAGGCTATAAAACATCACGCTAAGACCAATAGGAGCTGAGCAGAGCGTGTGAAACCGTGCGGAAGTAGCTAGTAAATAGATAATCTTCATTGATGATAGAATGAGCAAAATAGAAAATATTATCTTAAAAAGCGATGTAGACCTTATACAGTTAGATGCCTGTACTAGGAAAGGCCTGTATCACAGGCGAAACTAGCTTTAACGTTGTATACTAATTTAGGACATCTTAGTTCTATAAACCAATATTAC
Source organism: Spodoptera picta (assembly GCA_038387885.1). Taxonomy (NCBI): domain Eukaryota; kingdom Metazoa; phylum Arthropoda; class Insecta; order Lepidoptera; family Noctuidae; genus Spodoptera; species Spodoptera picta. Next base: position 572,317 of record JAZHFQ010000248.1, read on the forward strand.
TTATCATGACTTAGCGATATTGTATTGCTAAAAAACCTTTTCCAGCCAATATGACCAAATAACCCCAAATCTGTTATTAATTTTTCTTTCTTTCCCAGTTGCTGACATGCCTGGTGGTGTACGCGTCCAGCGCACACGCAATCATGGTGAAGTTCGGCACTAAAGACGGTCCCATTGTACCTCCAACGCCGGAACCCACTCCTGCCCCACAACCGTTCAGGAATCCTGCGCCTGTGTGGGAGGAACGCTCCAATGATACGCCCGACCCTAATGCTCAATGGTATGAAAAAAACATAATTATATTTTTAGTTAACAACCAATGATTATCATTTTACTTTGCTTATCCCTAAAACAGTAATAGTAACTTCGTTCTGAAACCAACAACCACTGCACGGTTGGCGCGGTGGCTGGGCAACTGGCTACCTCGCAACGTGTAGCAGGTTCGATTCCCGCACGGAGAAACCCTTTGTGAGATCCACAAATTGTTGTTTCGGGTCTGGGTGTCATGTGTATGTGATATTATATGTTTGTAAACGCACCTACGACGCAGGAAAAAATCCTAGTGTTCCCACACTTAAAAAAAGTTTGAATTACTATGTAGTTTTAAATAATTTCACTTAATTTCAAATCTAATTTTAGTGGGGACTTTCCCTTCATCAATGGTCAATTGTTTGATTATGGACAGTAATCATGATTCTAATCAATAATTCATATCACCCAGGCGACCACCCCTCTTCGTGCCTCACCCGAGATACACAAACGTTATCTACAACTCTCCAGCACCACCGCAACAATTGAACAATGCGCAAAGATTCGTCAACGCATACATCCCTCTCAAACCACTACAACACCTTCAGAGAGGTCAAGTTCACCGCCCAAACTCACCAGCTATCCTCGGAAGTCAAAGCTTGCCAGGAATTGGTCTCCGATACTTCTTCCCAGCTTACGCTCCACAGCAGAAACTAGTTAAACAAGAAGATGCTCAATTCAATCAGTTAGAAGGTATTCATGAGCCTGGAGCGTTGGGCATGGACTCTGTTCACGATTTCCAGTGGAAATACGAGAAGGACGCTACGAAACGGCACATTAGGAATTCTCTGGAAGTAAGTTGACTTGCACTATTAGTAAAATCATGTAGAACCTTTTAAATGATGTAGAATGTAAAATCTTTATTGAGGTTAGCAATGGTCATGACAACGCGAAAAATTAACTGTAACTCAACATACGTGTCATTCTAAATGCATGTACGGTGTGTTCGCATTTCTGGAGACATTTATAGCAAACATTGAGCCTCTCGATTCAAAATCAGACTGTAATTATCTCAAGTTTCTTGTTCGTTTTCATTAACACTGCTTTTGTTTACAGAGCACAGTAAAAGCACCAGTCTACCAATGGCCAGCCTACGTGCCCCCGCAGCATCACTAACGTTACTAAGTTCTTAGCAACATGTCAGCCATGTCGCTATACGAACGCCGTAGTAACTGTGATGTTTAATTTTAGTACTAGTTTAAGAAAAAAGTGCCAGATGTATCTACGTTTATACAATACTAAAATGATGGAGGCTGTGAGGCAGCCCTACTTGGTTAAAGGTCTGGAATTTTTTTTTAGTATTTATTAATGTTAAATTATAATTCTTTCCTGGCACCGCGGTATTTTGTAACACTCTGTATATAGTTTAACGGTTATGAAATAAAATAAGGGCCGCTGTGGTATTTATTATTGGTATTTATTACAGTGTTATTTCCTGGTTTTATTAATACTACAATGATTCAATCAATAATGAATTTCAATGTTATTTCTTGCTAAGAATTTGTTTGATTATTCTCATTCATTTTACAATATCAAATAGACGAATAATATATGGCTATAAAATAGAGTAAATTGTGATAATTTTTTCAGCATACAATATGAAAAACTCCACATTGCAACCAATTGACATTATATTTCTCGTATTAACATATACTTAAACACATACACACAGAATTGATGATAATTGTATACTACTAATGATGATTCTATACTTGTGTATTTTCGTAGGTATTTTAATGGTCTACATGCTAATAAGTTAAAGTATGGTAACGTTTCAAATATTACAAAATATGATTAGACATTAATGATCAAAGTATCAAGTTTTTCATAGTTTAAAAACACAGCCGCCCTTATTTAATTTTAGATACAATCCGGGAATTTATTATACCTATAATACCTATAAATACTATTTCATAACTCGAAATGATTTAAAAATTTTTACTAATCAAGTACACTAAAAGGGAGACGAGCTCATTTTTTCCTATGCCTATAAATATTATTTGTTTCTCTCCTATTTATTACTTTGTGTAAAAAATATGCATTAAAACAAACTTTATATTCTAAGCATTTGCCCTTCATACATCGGTACATCACCGCCATAAGTTTATACGAAAAAATCCAGTTCCTTTTTAAATAAATTTAAATTGTATTGTTATCTGCCAAGGTTATACCTATTTGTATTTAAGTTAAATGATATACATCTAAGAATTATATTGCCATTACGTAAAATCGTATTCTTCCGCGCTGACATATTTTTCTCGGTCGCTATTATGTCTGAGTATAAAGAGTATGAAATAATGTTGTCGTCCACCGACCATAAAGCCTCGAAAATAAATACAAAATTAGTTTTTAAAAATACCAGCGTGACTATTAACTCCAGAGAGTGTGACGGAAGTTCATTGTTCATTTTCGTGAATCGCTATTTAGGTACTGTCTATTGCTAAGATACGTAATTGTTCACTTCTTCCCTCTCGAACTTTCATAAGACCATTAAGTAAGTTCAACTCCAATTTAAAAAATCACCCGATAAAAATCTTTCAAAGAGCATTACCTATTGTTATACAATTTTAAACCTATTTTACGTCAAATGAAAGTCTACTTTCGTTTCGTTTTGTTATTTCCTTTTAACGAATTAAGTTATAATATAATTTACTGTATTGTTTTTGAATATGTATCACTTAGCTGTAATTATGCTTGTAAATATGTAAAATAAAGAGATATGTAAACATTTTTGTTGGTTTTATTTATCTTGTAAAATTATTATGTAATTTTGTTCTACTTAAGATCAGCTTGCCTTACTTAATGTCTGAAGTTGTGAAACAATAGTGCATAATATGCATTATGGGTTAAAAATAGAATAAGCACAAAAAGTTAATTGACTGTCTCGGTTGTGATTGTGAATGCTTTTAGTACTTATGATGCTGAAATAAGTATAGTTCAAAATTCTCACAATGTTAGTAGAACCTACTTACGTTTTTTATGGGGTAAGTCGGTAAACGAGCGAACGGATCACCTGATAATGATGGTAAGCAATCGGCACCGCCCATGGACACCTGGAATACCAGAGGCGCAACAAGTGCCATACCTTTGGGGGTAAGGAATTTGAAGGCTGTTGGGGATTCAGGTATTAGAAAGATTGGGGAGGGGGTAATTGGGCCTCCGGTTACCTCACTCACACGACGGAACACAACGTAAGCGTTGTCTCACGTCGGTTTTCTGTGAAGCCGTGGTATTAGTTCGGTCGAGCTGGCCCATTAGTGCCGCAGCATGGTTCTCCTACACGTAAACCTACATAGATTTATCGTAGATTTTTATAATTGATCCACTATTAAAAAGAATTGAAATATGTTTTACTGCACCCATAGCATAGTTGTTAGGAAATACCATTGGGAAAGAATAACAAGAATACCTATATGCATATAATTTTGAATAAATCTAATATATAGTAAGATTCAGTGTAATATTTTACACAGGATTTAAGACCTACCTCTACAATTCATATATACGATGAATATAGACATTTGTATAATGGTAAGTTGTTAATCGCTTCAGTTACACACGACTGGTTTGTTGTCACCACTAAAGTATGTTCTTACATTACACTTTACGTTATAATCACTTTGTGGTTTTAAGCCACGACGTAAGATGTAAATAAATGTACTGTAGAATTAAGATATAAATTTAATATGTTATCACTTGTGATATTTTATAGGTACTGGTAATAAAAAAAAATTTCATGGTATATCTTTATCACATTTCGAAGGCAACCAAAAAATCTAAGCAATTACAATTAAATTATTACCTAAGTCTAGTTTTATCTGTACTGAAAGAATAGCTCGTTCTGTCAATCAATTTAGATGATTATCTTCACACAGAATATGGCTTTGTTCACAATGAAATTTTGAAAGAATTAATTTTGTAATATTTCCAAAATACTAGGTTATCAAGATTGTCAAATCATCTCAAGGTTTGAAGTAATCAGTTGACTGCGACACCTATTTTGGGACAAGATAATTGTGTATGGAATTTTAGCGATTGAAATACTAGTACCTCAATCTCGAACATTCCTTAGAAGATTACTGCAGAGGACAAAGGACTATGAGTCTGTTTGTTGAATCAGCGTTGTAAAATGTACGAAGATTTTACTGGAATTATCTACTTATCTTAGTAAACAATTATTAAACTTACTATAACTATGAAAATCGATTACAAATTCATCTGTTTAATCAATCAAACTGTTATGTATAGTTAGAAAAAATCATACAAAGATGGATAGATAAATATAGGGTAAAATTGTAATATTAGTTTTAATTAGTTTCGTTACAATTCTCTTGATTTGTCTAGATTATTGCCTTACGCCGAACACAAGCTCCAGTTTAGTCTCCGTGCAAGAATTTTAAAAAACTTGTGATATAATGTCATGGATTTATAAATTAAAGTACCTATACACAACTGTTAAATGAGTTAAATTAAGTGTGAACTATTTACTGTCGTGTAAATTGATGAACTATCCACTATCGTGACTCAATGACACGTGAGGAACTTAGAGGAACGTCAGTTTCGTGAACATTGTTCGTGATTCGTGACGTTTGTTGCAGAAAATGACGCTTCCTGGTTGCATTTTGATGATCTACAAAAAGGATAAATGACAATACCGTCAGTTACATAATTTTGTTGCACTTCTACAAATATTAATTTAAGTTATTTGAGAAGAAACGTTATCTCTCCATCTGTCTGCGAGGTTAATCTTTAGTTTGGAATAGATCGTTTTAAATTGATTTTACTTTTGCTGTTAAGCTTCCGGATACAACTTAATCAATATCAAATCATTTATCAAGATTAAAATTGATGCAATTTTGCGGTCAGCTGATGATTAAGAAATCATCTAATAAGAAATATTTTAATCAATACAAAACAATGACTGCACGGTTGGTGCGGTGGCTGGCCAACCGGCTGCCGTGCAACGTGTCGCGGGTTCGATTCCCGCACGGAACAACACTTTGTGTGATCCACAAATTATTGTTTCGGGTCTGGGTGTCATGTGTATGTGAACTTGTATGTTTGTAAACGCACCCACGACACAGGAGAAAATCCTAGTGTGGGGCAACGTTTTTTAAAAGAAAAAGAAAAAAAAAGGATGTTTTTTATATTTATGCTTAGCGATGAAATAAAATTGAGTATAGTTAATGAGAGAATTTTAATTTATTTTGTGTAGAATATTATGCTAAATGAACGTCACAATTGTATATCATCGTTGTAAGCAAATACTTATAGAAAAAGACGCTATTAATTTGAATCATTCTGCAATATTTACAAACAATATCACACAAATCTTATAAAAACTGCAAGCAAAAATAGCATTAAAGTGCAAACTTAACAGTACTTATTAAACGGTTACCTAATGAAAGGTTGCATTCGTTATAAAGCACACAGTTTTGCCTTAAGGCGACCAGCATTATTTATTGTACTCGTAAAAATGTCAGTATCTGAATTTGTACATAAATTAATTAAAATAGAAATTGATTTCTTCACTCATATAATTGAAAGGTATTGGAATCAATTAAAACTTATTCAAAGTACTTACGGTATTATATATTAACCTGCATTTCGTCGTAATAATCTGTGACTACTGCTGGCTAGAAGCGAAACTATGTATTCGATTTTTCAGGAGGTTGAAGACTATAAACATTTCTAGATTTATCTTTTTTTTTTAAGAAAGCACAGAAACTGATAGTATCTATAGCTGCCTTAGTATGTCACGTATGAAAATTCTTATTTATTGTTTATCTGTATTCGAAAAAGTAGCAAACAAATTAAAGCTATGTATTACTTTAGTGGGATTGTCACATATTTATAATTTAGTTAGCTACTGCTTGTTAAATTGGTTACAAGGCAACATAATTGTTCCTGCCCGCGTAAGTTCAGAGAAAAGTCAATAGTTCATCTTACTATATGTGTGTATAATAGGAATACTGCATTGTTATCAATACTTCAAACAGAACGTCACGACCTGTCGATCATCATCGTTTTAGTTATGAAATTATTTATACTTCCTTCAAAATATCAATCAGTATTATTTGTATTTGTCTATTGTCACAATTGTTGCAATTTGTTGTCAAAGAAAGTTGTCTTCCTAGAAAATATAATGAATCTTAATAAATACAAAAACAAAGCGCTTTTGACTACCAACCAACGAGGAACCAATGAGGCAGTCAAATCTGTACGGTTTTCTTGTGCTATACTTCTCGTGATTCGTTAACCAATAAGTTGGTCACAATATTTTATTTATTTGAAACCTACATAACCTTTACGTGCATCGACAAGCCCTACCCCGAAGCTCCCACTAATACCTATGATTTTGACTAAACAACTGTAATAATTTGTTCTGGCTAAGTAACAGTTATTACCGGTACCAGTTAGGTGAACCTAAGGCCAATATGTTTTACCATTTCGTAATGGAACGTGAATAAGTATTCTACAAAGTTTTGCCTGATAATTAATTGTATACATGTATGAATAAAAAGTGAATAATATAGCCTTTCCTCAAATTGTCTAGAATTACTAATGAATAAATTAGCAAGATCATGTAGCTGAGCTGTTACGGTAAATTATGAAAATAAAAAGCCAATAATACTCAGATGGAACCAAGAATCGTATAACCCCTCGACCAACCACACAGTACTTATATAAGTAATCTGAGAAATAATCCAGTAATGATTACAAATGAACCAAATTACTGAGATAAATTAACCTTACGGCGACAGACTACAAATAAAAGTATAATTGTATGTTCCTCATTTATTCTTGTAAGGTTAACATTTATTAATATTGATAAAAACGGTAATCGACAATGTAATATGTCGTTGATATTTACGTTTTATCTTCCTGAGTTTTAATAAATAAATGCTGATAGGTAAACATCCTTCGTAAGTAATTGGGCGTATTAATCCTTTACGATTACTTTCGAAATGTTATTAATGTTATTGGGTTTGTTCTTAACAAGACTGTTGTCATATTTTTGTTTAGTATACAGGTGTTACGTGAAAAATGGTCTTGAATGAAGGTATAGCAAAGAACCTGAATAGTACCTATATAATATACTAAGTTTAAATGACAAACGCATGGAGTAATGGTGATCTACTAGGTCCGTTGGGTAACTACAGACCAATCCTCTAAATCTACAACATAAAATTAAAAATGTCACAAAGGAGTACAGCTAAGAGAGAAAAGTATCGTGTGAAACTGCAACAAATCTTTACCTACATAATTAAACCAAAATTTTGTAAAATATGTGACTACAAAATGCGGAATTAACAACGTGTTATGATGAAGATTAAGTAATATGACAGTAACCAGGAACAGAGTTTGGCATAGAAAGCAATGATCTATTATCCACCTACGCCTTCATTACGCATTAGCCTGCTACAGTAGTGTCTTGTTATTATGCATTGAGATGACACAATAGGAAAACATGGGATAGATGGACATCAGATGGTAGGAAAGAATGTCATATTTGTGTCAATACTTGTTTACCTAATGAGTGTACAATTATTCGTTTACTTCTGAGCCCTTTCTCACTTAAAACTTCATCGGTATCCTGTCTCATTACGGAGTATGGGATTGAAAGAATCAACTTCTTCTAGTTAACTTCTTCTTCCAACTTAGCTTATACTAATACAACTAGACGAAATGATAAACCTTGATCTTTATCAGATTCTGGTATATGTAGGCACCTACTATGTGGCTAGACATACAGACCCTTTTCTTTTAAATTTATCATCAAGAACAAGATATGCCACAGCACAGCTGACTCGAGTAAAAAATTACAAACATAATCACATAAGACCAGATTTCAATGCAAAATTGCAAAGCAACGCGGACTAAGTACACAACTATTAAGTAAAGAATTGCAAGAACTCAACAGTTGCTTGCAAGACCATTATAACATTTTACTTTGCAATTAGAAATGACCTATAATTGCATGGCTATAAGCATTTCTTGTTTCCAAACCAACTGAATTAGCTGCGGCAACAATGATTACCCACAAAATATGAGGTTAAAGTCTTTTAATTGGTGCCTTGCTATTGGTTATTATATAATTAAATGCTCTAATCGTAGCGTTTTGTAAGGATTCGGTCTTATCGTTGTTAGGCGGAGCGAGATTCATATTGACAATCAAGATCAACAATCGAGATCAAAAAATCTGTAACAATAATGGAAAACGGATGAAGTCAGTCATGGTTGCAAGTGAAGTGGCTGATTTTTGAATGCTGGGCAAATAAAAATGTGTTTGATGCTTCGATGACCGGGAATTTTAAATAGTATAGGTGATAATTATATCTTTGTTTTTTAATATACCTAATATTAAATATAAATCTTATAAAAGTCAACTATTTCGTAGCTAACGAAGATATTATAAATATGATGTATATTATACGGAATACTTTAGGTACAGTTAAAGCATCGATGCGAATTTTCATCAACCGCAAAATTTTATTCTTCAATCAAATCAAACCCAACCTCCGTTTTGGAATTCACAATTTATTTGCGAACTTCTTAGACTTACTTAGTGGAGCGATTCGGTTTATTTTATATTATTACGTCTCATTAAAATCATGCGCTCAAATGCTTAATTGGCCTACATTTTCAAGATAATCAACGGCTATCCCATATCTTAACGCTTGAGTTGTGTGAGAAACTTGACGTGTACTAAGGTATCTCTGCTAACATGATGACGTGGCCATATCACGTCATAATTATAGTCTCTGATTGGTATTATTACCTCTAGTATTTCCACTATACGTTAGGAATGTTTTTTTTTCAATTATCACCATATAAAGTGTTAATTAAGTAAATTCTTCAGGAAATTGTTCACAAGTTTATCATTATTTTGCTCTATTTGCGCAAAAAATATCCAGTTCTCCTTTTCCTTCTTGTATCTATTTGATCGTAGGTCAGGGTAATAACTTACTTAACAGGACCTAAATAAAACACTTATTTATCAGACCTTATTTTACAGATATGAGTATAAAAATACACGTGTAATTTCGCTGGCAAAAGCATAATCGATAATTTATTATCTTCTTTATTCCCCAGTATTTAGGTCATATTTAAATGAGCGATAAATTCTGTATTGAAATTATATTATTATTTTATAAATTAATTATAGTGTCTATCTTTGACCGGATGAACTCTAAACAGTTTATTATACAATTATATATTATCTTAATAAATAATTTTATTGACAATGGGGGCACAACCTTTGATATAATAACGACATTTACCTAGGTCATAATGATACAAAGCTAATTATAATCACAAATATTAATCGTTCCCATATCAAAACATCGCATCATTCACAAATCGTACGTAATATGACTTTCACGCTAAAAACGTCACGTCAACGTCAGTACATTCACTTTCGTACGAACACGCTACGTCAAGCGACGTGATGCGCATCTGACGTCAAACGCATCGTATCGAGCAGCCGAAAATATGTTTCACTTTCATCGATTCACTTTCGTTGAAAGTGCAAGTGGTCATGACCTTCCTCAATATTGCGATGACGCGAATGACGTACGAATCGCGATACTTTCACGTAGCGTCACGGAACGAAAGCAAGAGTGAATCCGAATATCGTGACCTAGTGGCATACTTTCTTTTACTGTCGCTTTCATTGTAATTTTTGGCAGTGCTCGTTGTTCGGTGGACAGACTGAGTAGTGAGATATAAAAATATTTGGCGAATAAAAAGAATCTTTGATTATATATATGTCGGAGAAACATTGTCATCGCCGACATCGTCATTAGTGATTGCGGGCTTAGTGGGCGTCATGAGGGTAAAATGCGAGCACAAAACACAACGATCACAATAAACACTATTTTAATTTAGATAGTAACAATAGTTTTATCTGTTTCACAATAACGTAAAAGAAAAGTTAATAATTAGGACTGAGCAGCGGGTTCAGGGCACCGATCTTACAGTAAAATTACATAAACGATCCGCCTCGACCGATAGCTAATTCATGTTCTCCCGCCAAAACTATCTCTCTTTTTATCAGTAAGATGGCGCCTCGACCCCGCTCGAGGCGCGCGCTCTGCTCTGATTGGTCGTTACTTAGAAAGTCAAATTCAAATTATCAATAATTCTAATAAATCAAATTAAGAATTTTAAGTGTGACAAATCAATTACAATTAATTTAGGCATTTTAAAAAGTGAATATAAAACAAATAAAAATTAATGTGCGTTATGCAATGCAAGTAACAATTAACTCCCAGCTTCCTCCGACACGGCCGTCCTGACGTATCACACGTCCTCGTGTGATGTCGAAGGCCGCGCATCATCTGCAGGAGAGAAATAAATTCTTCAAATACATAAAGTTCGGCCACTCCTGACTAAGGATATCGTGTACATTAATACAGTTTATCTCCTACGCAACAACGCTTCAGAATTGCTTTAAATAGATGCCTCATAATAAGTAAAGCCTTTCGTTATCCTGAATCCTAATAGACTCCACGTTACATACTAAATCAAATCCGTAGTAGCGAAAAAGCCAACTCGCCATTTTTCGCGTTTCGGGTATTTAACAATATTTTATATGGCCATCTCGCTGAGGTTGTGCCGTTTTCCATCTTAAACCGCCACCTCGATTTTCTATGGCCACCTCGCCTTTTAATGGCCACCTCGCCTTTCAATGGCCACCTCGCCTTTAAGTGGCCACCTCGCCTTTCAATGGCCACCTCGCCTTTCAATGGCCACCTCGCCTTTTAACATAGCTAAACATAACTTTAATGTCCACCAACGCTGTTAGGATATTTCACAAGAAACTAGCAGATATACATACACACGCATTCTGATAACAAATCATTGTAAATAAAAGAAATAGATCGTCGACAAGCACGGAGGGGGCATTTCGCAAGCCAAACGGCATGGCAGTAAACTCATAATGTGCATCTGGAGTGATAAAACCCGTTTTTTCTATCGAATTCGATTCTACATTTATAGGAACCTGATAAAATCCACTAGCCATATCAAGACAAGTGTAAAATCGCGCGCCTGATAATCTTTGAACTTGATCGCCGATAAGAGGTAAGGGGTACCGGTCGGGAACCGTATTAGAGTTTAACTCTCGGTAATCTACGCACATTCTGTCCGTACCATCGCGCTTTTTCACTAAGAGTATTGGGCTAGAGAAGGGCGATTTGCTTGGTCTTATAACTCCAGCAGATAATAGTTCACTACACTTATTACGTACTATCTGTCGCTCTTCAGGGCTCAAGTGATATGGCCGCCGTTGCACGATTTTCGTAGGATCTACTAAATTAATTTCCAGTTCACCTGTCTTTACTCTACTAGTAGGCGTGCCGTCAACGAATGAGTTCCTAAAGCCGCTAAGAAGTTGTATTAGTTTTGGTTTAAGATCATCAGGTATATCAGTATCTATGTCATGAAAATCAGCCACCGAGTTACCTACATTGCAAATATTAACTAAAGAAGGCTTCTCAACTATAGTGAGTTTATCACTCGATATGTGAACTGACAACCCTAAGGCTAACAAATCGCGACCAATCAAAATATCGTTATTTAAGTAGTCATCAGGTATAATGTGAAATAAAATTTGCACGTCATGACCACAAAGGGTGACCTCCGATAACATTTGAGAGTCACATAATACACTACATTTTCCTACACCAGTCAAAGTAACAATTGCACGCTGCAATGTACCGACAAGCTTACGAGAGACGCTCTCTTTGATCAAAGAACAATCAGCACCGGAATCGAAACAAAATGAAAACTTCTCACCAAATTGCGTAATTATCCCGGTGACAGGTTCCATATTGCATACGTCCACTCGCTTCACAACGCTGGAAGCACTGGCAGGCTGTGCACTGCTGTTCGCAACTGGCCATGTCTTGGGACACCGTGATGCAACGTGGCCCTCGACACCACACTTGTAGCAAGTCACAGGGGCCCGCGTAGTAACGGCCGTGCCGGGGCGTTCGGAAATCGGAGTTGGTTGCTGCTTGTCATGCGATCGGCTGAAACATTCGTAAGATCTATGACCTAACTTTCCACATGCGTAACATTTGGTCGAGACAGAACTTAACCTAGGCCGTTTATTATCTTGTGTAGTACTTGCAACAGTTTTTGTTATCTCTTGGTAACTCCGCTTACGATAGGAAAACGCCATAAGTTCACGTTGCATCTTACTACGGGTAGTTATTTCTTCAGAAAAAATATTGCGTTGTAATCGTGGCTCGATTTGTCCCATGTGCGCAAGTATTAAGGAAACCACCATTTCTTCCTTGTCCTTATTACCCCATCGTGCCATGAGTAAAGTGAATAAACGGCTTGCATATGCAGCAAGAGATTCACCTTCTTGCGGTTTACCAGTAACCATTTTTAATATCGTTGCTGCACATGTTTCTAATGTATCAAAACGAGAAAGAAAAATTTCTTTGAATTCTATCCACTTCATACTAGGAAAAGCTATCTGAGAAAACCATGTTGCAGCAGAACCTTTCATGGCCTTACTAAGTATAAGAACTAATTTACTTCCCTGTATGTCACGTTCCGCTAAGCAGATGTCCACTGTTGCTAGCCAAGCCCGGGCGTCAGTGTCGGCATCTTCTGGGTGAAACTTAGGCAGTGTGATGCTCTTATCCTCTGTATTCGGTGTCTTGGTTAATGTCTCCACGAGTAATCTCATGCTGTTTTGTTGCGCTTCGAATAACGCATGCCATCCGTCATTTATCGTAGTCAATTCACTCACGCTTTGTGCCTGCACCGATCCCACTTCTGATGTCGGAGAAACATTGTCATCGCCGACATCGTCATTAGTGATTGCGGGCTTAGTGGGCGTCATGAGGGTAAAATGCGAGCACAAAACACAACGATCACAATAAACACTATTTTAATTTAGATAGTAACAATAGTTTTATCTGTTTCACAATAACGTAAAAGAAAAGTTAATAATTAGGACTGAGCAGCGGGTTCAGGGCACCGATCTTACAGTAAAATTACATAAACGATCCGCCTCGACCGATAGCTAATTCATGTTCTCCCGCCAAAACTATCTCTCTTTTTATCAGTAAGATGGCGCCTCGACCCCGCTCGAGGCGCGCGCTCTGCTCTGATTGGTCGTTACTTAGAAAGTCAAATTCAAATTATCAATAATTCTAATAAATCAAATTAAGAATTTTAAGTGTGACAAATCAATTACAATTAATTTAGGCATTTTAAAAAGTGAATATAAAACAAATAAAAATTAATGTGCGTTATGCAATGCAAGTAACAATTAACTCCCAGCTTCCTCCGACATATATAACATATAAATATGTTTTAAGAATGGAATGTTAGAGGTAGGTAATGATCTCCTATTTCGACAACTGGGTATTTTGTGTATGTTGTATATTATTTTTCTACACTTCTTACTTTTTAAACTGTGTTGATTGTATTCTTTTTAAAAACCTCCAACTACCAGTGATCATGCAATGAAAATCGCAAAATATTTTAATGTTTATGATTATAGACTACATATTTGAAAAGTGGTACCAAAAATATACTTTTTTTAAATGTTTCTTAAAACTTAGCAACGATTTCATATTTATTTATTCCACTTACATATTATTATCACAATATAAACTGGTTTCATCTTCACTGACTCATCATTATGTAATATTTGCCCTTGACCCAGTAACATGACATTCATTTAAATAGCATTTATTGTTCACAGCTTTTAAAATACATTCATACATATTTGCAATATTTTTAAAACAAATGAATGGATATTTGTGGCAGAATATTGCAAAATTCATTGAGAATATATCGTTCTCTGGTGACTTCTGTTTTTAGTAGACTAACACTTAATTATCTATCTCGATATAGTTTTTATTAAGTCTTGCATGACAAATTATTAGGTACTTACTGAACTTTACATATTTGCACCCTTTGTCTGTGAACAGTTTGCAAGATAGTCAATACATTCATTTAATAAAATTTTTGTTTATAAATGAATACTCAACCAACAGACATAATATCATCGTTAATGATCAGCCACACCAATAAAATATTCGCAATTACTAACAAAACTAAACTAACTGGTTTTTCATGAACATAGATCAATTAAATCACAATAAAACATCAATAAATCACATATTTCTTACTTTAATCTGAGTTTAATCTTGTGATGATCACGCGACAAGTTTAAAGGTACAATAGAATATGGCCCAAGGTTTTGTTGTGGCTAGTCTTGCATAACTCGACGTCATACAAAGCGTACTGATGGGCAATAATGCTCTAGCTTGAGGGTTACCAGGATTTTAGAGAATAACGGACATAAACAAAATATTTAACGTATATCGTATAATGACAAGAAATGATAATTGTGTCGATATGTACCGCTACTGGAAAAGCCAGATTTCGCTCGATAATGGCAACCAGGACCCGCCGCTCAGAGGCTCATATACCCAGTATGTGTATCATAATTATACTGGGTATTTTTTTTTTTTTTTTTTTAAGGGGGGAAAATCATCGAATGACTGCCCCCGCCTGGGTGAGGCGGGAGGGAGTGTCAGACTCTTACTGACTAAAAACCACCCCGTTCCTTCTCCTGCACGTCGAGCCGGAGCCCCGGTTACCCGTTAGGTTCTCCGCGACTCCGAATCGGCATCGGCCCTATTGGGCCCCATCTGTGGTGGTCTGATGGCTCTTTGAGGCGCGCGCGGAACGCGACGCGCCGTACGCTCGGGTCTGTTTCTGGTCGGACGGGGAGCCACCCATGCTCACCGTCCGCAGGCCCGCGCTTACGGTGGCCGGAGATCGTCCCGCGATCCCCGACGCCCGGTGTGTCCTTCGCGATGGCTGGGTTGTGAGGAGGCAGCGCTTCGCTGCCTCACGCGTCCCGCCTCCTCCTTAGCTAGCATGACTGCTTCGCAAAAGGAGGAGACGGCATCCCAATCCCCCTCGCTCCGCATCATGGCCTGCACTAGGCCCGGACGCGAGAGGTCGCCATCGCCGATCACTTCCCTGAGGACACGGCGGTGCTCAGCCCACGAAGGGCATTCTCCCACCGTGTGTTCCACCGTGTCCTCAGGGCGGTCCTCGCAGTGATGACACCCGGGCGTTTCCTCCCGCCCCATCAGACACAGGTACCTCCCGAAACTTCCATGTCCGGTGAGGACCTGCGTCAGGCGGTAGGTGAGGACGCCGTAGCGTCTCTCAAGCCACTCCTCAAAGAGGGGACTTACCGCTGCGATGGCAGCGAGCCCAGCCCTCGGTTGCGACAGTCGTTGCTGCCACTCCGCCATGAGATCGCGCCGGAGCTCATCCCACCACGCACTTATCTGGCGCGGCAGCGGAGTTTCGCCCCGGCGACGTGCCTCCGCGCGCATGCTGTACACGCGCGCGAGCACCTTCGCCTCCAGATCCCACGGCGGTAATCCGGCAAGGAGGTTCGCCGACTCCCCAGAGATCGTGCGGTATCCGCGGATCATTCGGATCGCCATGACCCTCTGTGCCATGAGCAGCGTCCGAGCGGGACGCCGCAACAGGTTTGGCGCCCAAACAGGGGCGCCGTAGAGGGCCATGGACCGCACGACCCCGGCGTATAACCTCCGGCAGGAGGCGTTTGGCCCCCGAGGTTGGGGAGGATGCGTTTGAACGCAGCTCCCGTCCTCTCCAACTTTGGAGCCAAACGTCGGAAATGCTCTATGAAGTTCCACCGACTGTCGAGGACGAGTCCTAGGTACTTCATCGTCGTCTCGACGCCGATGGTAACTCCTCCCGCCGTTATTTGGGACCCACCCGGAGGTGGCGCGTTCCCGCGGCCATGAAAACACATGGCCTCGGACTTGTGGAGCGCCACCTCGAGTCCCAACTGCCGGATTCTCTCAACGACTGTCGCAACCGCTGTCGCCATTAAGTCGGCCGCCGCCTGGTGTGACCTCCCGTGCGCTAGCACCAGCGTGTCGTCGGCGTAGCATATTGTGCTAACGCCGTTCGGGAGGTCGGTGCGCAGCACCCAGTCATAGCCGATGTTCCACAGGAGCGGCCCCAGAACCGAACCCTGTGGAACACCGCGTGACATCTCTCGCCGGTTCCACTCGCCCCGGTGACCGGGGTAGCTGACGGACCTGTCCGTCAGGTAAGCCTCGATTACACGACGGAGGTAGGTAGGCACCCGATGATATCGGAGTGCCTCCAAGATGCAGCTCCAGGGCAGGGAGTTGAAGGCGTTGGCGATGTCCAGAGACACCGCCACTACGACCTTACCCCTGGACACTGCAGTCCCCGTCGTGAGGTCTCTAACGCGCATGATGGCGTCCACCGTGGAGCGCCCTCTGCGGAAGCCGAACTGGCCGTCCGACAAGTCCGGCCCAATGTCCGTCAGGTGCGCGACGAGGCGGTTCGAAATGATTCTTTCGAAGACTTTCCCCACCTCGTCGAGCAACACTATGGGCCGGTACGCGGACGGAGAGTCCGCAGGGCGCCCCGTCTTCCGCACGAGGACCAGTTTTCCCGCTTTCCAGAGAAGCGGGAACTGGCCTCTCTCCAGACATGCGCTGTAGAGACCAATCAATCGAGGCCCGAGAGCCTCTGAGGCCAGGACCCATGCCTTGCCATGCAGGCCGTCGGGTCCTGGGGCGGTGTTCTTGGCGCCCATCCGGCGCACCGCCGCTCTCAATTCTGCCTCGGTCACCTCTGGGACGATGTCGTCGTCGTCGTCGCTGTAGCCCGCGTCGGGCACCGCAGGGGGCGGAGTCATATACGGAGGGGTGAACCCCCTCCACAGTCGAGGGAACAGGGTGCCAATCACCTCCTCCAAGACTTCTTGCCGGAGACTCTGGGTGAGCGGGGGAGCCCAAGCGCGGAGCTTGTCGCGTACCATCCGGTACGGGCGTCCCCACGGATCTCTGTCCAGAGTCCCCAGCATCTCTCGGCGGGCCTCCTCCTTGGCCCGCAATATCTCCACCTTGAGGAGGGCCTTGGCCGCCCTGTATCCCTCGTACAACTCCGCCTCTCTCGCCTCCGCATTAGGAGGACGGATGCGGCGCCTGCGGTGCCTAGTGTACTGGCGTCGCGCAGCAGTGCACGCCTTGCGTAGAGCTGCTAGCTCTTGCGACCACCAGTACACCTGGCGCTTTTGTTGCCTCGACCGGATCCGGGGCATCGCCACGTCACAGATCCTGGACATGGCGTCCTGGAGCCACTTGGCCTCATCGTCTATGTCGGCAGGCCTGACCGGTGGTATCACCCAGGCCTGCACGATGGCGGCTTCCAGGAGCAGCTCCCGGTCCAGCTGTTTCAACGCCCAACGCGGGCCACATGGGGCCTGTCTGACCGGCGGGTCTGCGGACTCGGCGGAGACGTCGAACCGGATATACCGGTGGTCGGAGTACGTCTCCACCTCCTCCATGACGCGCCAGTCAACAATACGCGGTGACAGAGCAGGGCTGGCGAACGAGATGTCCACCACCGACTCGCCCTGCATCCGCACGCACGTGGGGACAGAACCCCGGTTCAGGACGACTAGGCCCGTCTCAAGGGCCCAGTCTTCCACCATCCTACCCCGGACGTCGGTGAACCGGGAACCCCAAGCCAAGTTTTTGGCGTTGAAGTCCCCGAGGACGAGCACGGGGAGGGAACGGAACCCGACGACGACGGTGACCAACTCCCTCAAGGAGTTGTGGAACTCGGCGAGAGTTCGGTTCGGAGAGAAGTACACGCCCACCACAGCGAGCTCTCCGAACCGTGCTGCGACACAACCCCGGCCTCTTTGAGCAGCCTCAAGAGTCGGGGTACCGGCGGCGGCCGACGAGATGATGGTCACCGAGCCGTCCAGGTCCGCCACCCAGTGATCCCTGGGCAGGACAAAGTACGGCTCGGAGACCACGGCGACATTGATCGACCACTGCGCCATGCTCTGGAGCAGGAGATCCTGAGCAGCGGCGCAGTGGTTGATGTTCGCCTGGAGGAGGCGGAATGGGGCCATTATTGGCAGTCCATTCCGACCTCCTCAGTGGCGGCAGCGGCGACTGCGGTGGCAGTGGCGGCGGCGGCGGCGGAAACGGCAGGGGCGGCGGAGGGCCTACCTTTGCCCTTGGGTTTGGCGGGAGGGGAGCAGCCTTTGCTCCCGACCCGGTGATTGGCCGGCTTGCCAGCCGCCGCACATGCATTGCAGTGCAGCGGGGCGGAGCACGAGCCGGCCTTGTGACCGGGCCGACCGCAGCGGAAGCAACAGTCGCTGCGGTCCACCTCCGAGGTGCATTTGACGCTCACGTGCTCCCCCACGTGACAGCGGTAGCACCTCAGAGGCCTGGTCTCGAGCAGCTTGACCTGCGCCGAGACCCATCCCACCAAGAGCCTTTTGCCCTCCTTCAGCTTCTTGGCCGCTGTGACGGGGCAGCTGACCACAACAGTGCGCAGCCCCGAGTTGTCCGGGCGGATGGCGCCTGCCTTGATTTGGTCAGCAGGGCACCCTCCCGTCCTGGCCACAGCGGCCACCACCTCCGTCTCCGTTACGGAGTCGTCCAGGCCCAAGATCCTGACATCCAGGCATTTGGTGGGCCTGGACACGCGGGCCTCGTCCGCACCGAGGCACGCTCTAAGCCTCTCGGCCAGGGCGTCGGCCGATGGGCCGCTGGTCGCGCCGGGGACCTCCAAAAGACGGGCTCCGGTAGCGGTCACCTTGACCGCGAACCCGTCCGGGGCCCCGAACTCCGCAGGAGTCACCGCCCCCTTTAATTTGGCGAGGACGTCGCCATACGTAACGCCCCTGTTGACCGCCTCGGGCTGCAGTGTAATTACTACAGCCGCGGTCTTAGGGGCGAGGAGCAAGGCAGCAGCGCGTTTCTCCCTGCGCTGCTGCTGCCGTCGTTGCCGCTGCGCCTTTTTTCGGCGCTTCCGGCCCTCCTTGGCGACTCTCCTCGCCTCGCCGGCGATTTGCCACCCGCCGCCGTCCTCTGCTTGCGGGGCGGGTTCCGCCGCCGCCGCCGCAACCTCAGCCTGCTGGGCCGGAGTGCCCCTCCTCTTTTTGCGCCCATCGGGCGCAGGCGCAGGCGCCGTCGGCGCAGCTGGGGTCTGCGCCGGCGGGGGCGCCGAGGCCCTCGCTGGGGCAGCCGGTCGCGCCCTTGCCGGCGGTTGGGAGCTGCGGCTAGCCTGACTCGAGGTCGAAGGCTTGGCCGCAGCGGCCGCGTACGACCGCGGGACCGCGGGGGCGACCTGACTCGCCGCGAGTGGGGGGCGCAAGAGCCTGCCCTCCAGCACGTCGAAACGTCGCTGGAAGGCAGCCAACTCCGCCCGCAGCAGTCCGACTACGTCGGCCTCCGCCGGGGGCTGGGGGCGACTGCCGCGAGCAGCGGCGAGCTCGGCCCTGGCCGTCCGCAGCTCGGCCTCCAGAGCCGCATTGGAGGCCGCCAAGCGCGCCAGCTCTCGCCGCATCTCGGCCAGCTCGGAGCGCACCTTTCCCGCAGTGGGCACCGCACACTGCTCCAAGGCCGCCTCCGTTATTGTGGCCGCCGCCGCCTTGAGGAGGCGGAACCTAACCGGCTGGGATTTCCCCATCGCCAGCTTGTAGAGCTCCGCCGTAATGGCCTGTTGGAGGCCCCCGGAGCAGCTCTCTCTCTCAGAGCCGCGCTCGCCCTCCGACACCTCCACGCCGGACATCTCGGCCGCAGAGGACTCCGAACGGACAGCGCTTGAGAGAGCCCTGCCCTCCGCGGCCAACTGTTCGGCTGACTCCGCGCAGGCAGCTGGTGCCGGTTTCCGGCGACCGCTGCCCTTGCCGCCCCTACCCCGCGCTGCCGTGGGGACCTTGGGGGGAGGCGCCTCCTGAGCGCCGGAGGACGGGGACAAACTGTCCTCCTCCATCCTGGGGCGTTTGAACGTCCCCGTCGCGCGGCGGCGTGAGCCTTTCGAGCTCACGCTCAGCCGCTCCGCTAATGTTGTGTCGGACTCTGAGTCCGACCCCCTCCGACTGGACTCCCGTGTGTAGGCCCCACACACTGGACGAGTCCAGCGCCTCACCACGAGTCCCGGAGCCACTTGGGCCCCCTTCTCCCTCTACCGCAGGCGAGCAGAGCTCACCCGCACTCTCCTTCCTCGATTGTGGTTTGTTTGAAGTCTCCATACAATTCCCACGAGTATGGGGGAAATAACGGTCCACCCAGGCAGTGCCCCCTGTACCTGGGTAAGTGAAAATTTGTTTCCCAACTAGAGGGTCCACTGGTCCCCTAGCTGGGGGTGCGCTCGCGACTGACACTACTCCTCAGCCATGCATACTCTCGCCGCGCACCAGAACTTAGTATTAGAGGAATTTTTTATAGAGGTTATCTTCCTCGCGGTCCGGGCGACCAAGCCAAGACCCTCGTCCCGTTCAGAGTCACAAAACATGACCGTGACCTCCTTACGGATTACGATATCGACGGCTGCAATCGGGGACAGCTTGTGTCCCGATGCTGCTCGCTGGCAGGGTGAGTGCACAACGAGCACCGCCCTTGCCTCTCCACCACGCTCTCTGCTAATCAGAGAGACAGGCGGAGAAACGCCCCACGGAAGCGCGGGCCATGAGCACACAGCCCGCCGCCTCCAGAACCCTATCGGGTTCGCCCGCCCAGTCCAGAAGTCTGCTGCGGGCGACAGTCACTCCAACCCTATCACCCCCGCTAGGGAGACTGTCGCCCGCACCCAGGGTGCACCACGGGGAGGTCTTCTGGCACCGCACCCCATTATACTGGGTATATGAGCCTCTGAGCGTACTCTTTACCTCTGCAGTCGTGTCAATTTGCTGTGATCTCTTAGGCTATCCTGTTCAGGTGCACTTGTGTACCTAATGTCCGACCAAAAAGGTTAATTACTATATTGACTGGTTTTTCCTATGTCATTTTTATATTAAATGTTTTGAACTTATACAGATAATTTGCATTTGTGTTTAGTCTTTTGCGTAAATCTGGACCACAGTCGCACTTAACATAAATTCTTGGTCACTGAACTAAGTACATAAAACGATGCGCCTTCGTCTAACCGGTTTGGTTTACGCGGCAATTTTATGTGTAGGACACGCTGCAGTTTTTACAACCTTTTATGAGATGCAACTTAACTTTAGATGAGTCTTTTAGTATGATTGTGTTTTTATGACCAATTATACTGATAAATTAATGTATGATAAAGGTGATCGGATACCTTAATACGTATGGAATTGGAATCTAAGGACTCAGGTAATGTGTCCTACAATATTCTACTAATAATTGTCCTGAAATGGCTTTAACTAACAAGTTAAAGCCATTTTAATGACGGTACTCAACGGAGTACCGTCATTATAGACACAATTATAGAACAATAGCTTGCGGTGACCGCTTGGTGTTTGGCAGTTTAATTGGTTTTAACACAGATTACATCCATCCCTACTACAAACTAAGTATCTCCGTGGTTGTCTATTTATTTATATATATCACACAATTCACGAGCATTTATGTAAATAGTTTAATTGGTCCTAAGCTATTTCCTTATGCAATTTAATGCTATTCGTAGAAATGACGAAAGGCTAGTGTAACGAAAAGAGGTATAAAGGGGCGCTCCTTTCCACCTGTCACAATTATCATGACCTATTCAGAAACCGTGGATATATTGTCCAGCATTTACAATTATAATTGACTTTATCGAAATCAATTATCTTGATAAACTAAAAGACACTTCGTAATGGACATGGGCGGTGCGGTGCTGTAATTTTATACCTAAAATGTTGGCGAGAAATTCTTAATTCGGGTATCAATTTTACCTTTTGACATGACGTGCTATGATAGTGTATGTATTTCAGACTGATTTTCCTTTTACAATATGTTCAAAGAAACATAACATAACATCACGCCTTTTATCCCCGAATGGGTAGACAGAGGTGCACATTACTGCACTTAATGCCACTGTACAACGTAACATCCACTTTTCACTATTTATGTTATGAATCCCATGGGTTAGGCCTATTGCCATATACCGACAACAATCCCAAACTCCATGTTACTACTGAGTTTTCTTAAAAAATCCACTAGTACCCGTATACACGTGGGAATGAAAATAAATGTGTAAAGGACCAACATTTTTATTAATATCATAATCGTTACAGCTTTATTATAAGTCAAGCTCATTTATTTAAGTAAGGAGTGAGTCATGTAAACTATATGTCTAAAAATAGTGCGTTAAGTAATAAAACTAAGAATAAGTCCCTCAGGGGTCAGTACTTTCAGCGACGCTCTTTTTGCTGCACATTAACGACCTGCTTAAGCCCGGTATCTTTGGGTATGCAGATGACAGCACAGTTGTTGAAAGGTATGTGTCCAGTGCGCGGACTAGCGGAACACAGATCCAGTCTTTAAGAGAATCCATGGTCGATCGTTTGAACTCGACCTTGAAGGCGGTCTCCGACTGGGGTGACGCCAACTTGGTTAGGTTCAACGCTAGCAAAACCCAGGCGTGTCTATTCTCCGCCAAACGGAGTCAATTTCCGCTGGCTCCTACTTTCCGGGATGTGTCCGTACCGATGACCGATCATCTTGAGCTTCTTGGTGTAACTCTGACGCCCACACTCAACTTTGGCTCTTATATAGAGTCAAAAGCGCAACTGGCTGGTAGGAAGTTGGGTATCCTATGGAGGGTGAGACGGTACTTCACGCCGAAACAATTGCTGAGCCTGTACCAGGCACAGGTTCGGTCCTGTATGGAGTACTGCTCTCATCTTTGGGACGGCTCGGCAAAATATCAGCTGGACGCGTTAGAGCACATTGAGAGGCGTGCCAAGAGGCTCATCGACGATGATGCGCTTGTGAAGGCTCGGCTTCAAAGCCTCGAGCACAGGCGTAAGGTTGCAAGCCTTTCGGTTTTCTACCGGATACATTTCGGTGAGTGTGCAGGGGAATTGCACAACTTGATTCCCCCTAGTCCTTTCAATCATCGTACCACAAGACAATCGGCGAAGCGTCACCGATTCATGGTAGATGTTCCGCCCACACGCACGAAGCGCTTCGCTTCAAGCTTCCTTGTGCGTACTGCTAAAGAGTGGAATTCTTTGCCAGAATCTGTATTTCCTGAAGGGTACAACCTGGGAGTCTTCAAGGCCCGAGTGAATAGGTTGCTTATGGGACGACGTGCTACATCGTAGACCGCATCATCGCTTACCACCAGGCGAGATAGTGGTCAAACGTCGCCCCATCAAATATAAAAAAAAAAAAAAAAAAAAAAGACAGTAAAATTGTTATAATTAAGAAATCTGAATTCAAACCGCCAATAAACCTCTTTTTGTGAGAAAAGAATTGAGTCATTAAAAAAAAATCAAAGTTACTATAATTATGTTACATTGTAAATAAATAGCATCCCTGCACGAAAGTCAGTGCTCGGGGGTACATTTACGTGTTTCTTAAGAGCTTGCATCAGTGTGAACTGTGGAGTAATAGTGATGGCACGAAACCTGGCTCGGTTTCTGATAAATAACAAACATTTTTAACTTATAGTCTGTGGAATAAGTTTTGAAAATGAATTATTTGTTTAACACAGGGACATAGTTGTTGGGCGACTATTTTGCATTCTTTTCTTTACTGTTATGTGTTAAAATGTACAGAATTTGTTGTCAACTACTCAGAAAAAAAAATATTTTTCTTTTCTGTGATAAAAATTGCGTACTTTCAAACTATTGTTAGAAATGAAACTGACAACCAATTTGACCAATTTGAAAATAGAACTTTTACAACTCATAAACTAGTGGTTGCTAAGTAGATAGGTAGTTCAGATTCAAATCATATTTATTCCTTATTCTGAATTTAAAAATATAGACCATTAAGTCTGTTACATACTTAAGATATTTCTCATTCTAGTACAAGTTACTAGCAAATTACAAAAGTAAATAAAAGCATTACATCTTAAACACAGGCCAAGGATCTTAATTTTTTTAACCATTTCGCAATGAACTTATACATAAATACAACTAAGAGTGAACAGTTTAATTACTATAATTGGTATCTCGGAGCGATTTTCAATGAATCAATCTCAACTCAAGCTGTTTTTTTAATGTCAACAAACGATTAGTGTTCTTACATACATGACTATAAGGACTTGTTCGAAATGGAAATTATAGTGTCCATATAAATGTCGTGTATAATTAAGTAATTAAAAAAACATCGATGTGAAAAATCTTTTTTTAATAGGCATATTGAAAGTACTTTTTAAATGAAGAATGCTTGAAACCCATTGTTGAACGATTAAAGGCCGATTATTCCAACGCCACATAAATATTTTACTGAGGAAAATCTTTGAATGTTTAGCAATTCTAGGTATATGTATATATAAAAATGAATGCCTTTCCCTTGGTCAAGGCATCACGTGAAAATGGTCGGACCGATTTCACTAATTCTTCTTTGTTGTATTTTTTATTATAAGAAGCAGGTTCTTAAGACAGAAAACATCCTGAAAATGAAATGGGAACGGTAGAAAACGAGATTGCGAATACTAAGTCGTGGGCAGAAGCTAGTACTAAAATAAACCTTCTGTTCCCTCTCACTATAGACCTATTTCTATTCTCCCTTTTCTTTCCAAGGTCATGGAACATATTGTTCACAAACAACTAACGGCCTATTTATCCAGTAATAATCTAATTTCCTCCTTCCAGTCAGGTTTTCGTCCTGGTCACAGCACCGTCACAGCTTTGCTCAAAGTTACAGATGACATTCGCTGGGCCATGGATAATAAATCTCTCACTCTTCTTGTTCTGTTGGACTTCAGTTCCGCCTTCAATTCCGTAGATTTTGATGTCCTGTTGGGTATTCTTAAGTCCAAAAATTTCTCATCTTCTTCCTTATCCTGGTTCAACTCCTATCTCCGGGGCCGCCGTCAGCGGGTTCGCCTAGAGGATACCTTTTCCGATTGGTGTGACCTCGCTGCTGGCGTGTCTCAGGGTGGTGTCCTTTCTCCAGTTCTTTTTTCCATTTTTATTAACACCGTTGCCATGGTTATCACTTCTAATTTCCACCTCTACGCAGACGACTTGCAGCTTTACTGTCATTTCAAGCTGTCAGAGGTCGACTCTGCAATTGAAGCCATGAACCGTGACCTGGGTGGGGTCGACGAGTGGGCCAAATCCTTTGGCCTGCAAATCAACCCCCTCAAGTCCAAGGCTATGATAATTGGTGGTAGGTTTTACCGCAATGCATTGAGCATCTCTGCCCTTGATCCTTTGATCCTAAATGGCAATGTTATCCCTTACACTGATGTTGCCAAGAATCTGGGCGTGTTTATTAACTCTAACCTTTCGTGGGGTGAACAGGTGAACGAGATCAGTCGTAAAGTTCATTTCTCTTTGCATTCGCTGAAGCGTCTCCAGTCTCTTCTACCTCTGAAAATGAGGATCAACCTTATGCAGTCTCTGATCCGTCCATTGATCGACTACGCTGATGCTTGCTATTTGGATGCCACAGAGGAGCTTCTAAATAAACTTGAGCGCTTGCAAAATGTCTGTATACGCTTTGCCTTTGGTTTAAAAAAGTACGATCATATCTCTGAATTTCGCAAAAGGCTCAAGTGGCTCCCAATCCGACTTCACAGGAACACTCGCATCTTATGTCTTCTTTTCAATATACTTTTTAATCCCGATTATCCCTCTTACCTTCGTGAACGTTTTTCCTTTGCCCGCCCTCCTGAGGTTCTTTCCCGATCTCATCTTAAATCTAATCTTTCTGTTGTCTCACACAATACTTATTTTTACACCTATTCCTTCACTGTTCATGCAGTGCGACTTTGGAATTCCCTACCACCTAATATCCGTGATTCTAAATCCATCCCAATCTTTAAAAGACTCGTAAGGGAGCACTACCTTTCCTCATCTTGTTCAAATTAGTGTCATATATATATATATATATATATATATATATATATATATATATATAGGTATGTATAATATATTTATTTGTAATATACTCTAATATGTGTATTATTTGATGTGTATCTATCATATGTATGTATAGGTTTATGTATTTTATTGTGATCTATTTATTTAATACATTTCATGTCATGTTACGCACAGTGTCTCTGTTTTTACCGTTTTTCCTGTCGAAGGACTGCAGGAAGAGATTCCTTCGGGAATATGTAGTACCTATGTACCTCCAAAATATTTATATATGTGTTCTCCTGTGTACTGTCTGTGTGTTGTGCATAAATAGATAAATAAATAAATAAATAAAAACTGCCAAATGTCAATTTTGTCCTACAGTTAAGAATTAACTGATGATTGATAAACCGGCTATAATGGCATCCGATTTTTCAAAGTTATTACTCCGCTAAAATTTATCTGGCGTTGTATAAATCGGCCCTAAGGCTCGACATTTTCCAGTTCAATTTTATCAGAGGAATATTTGACAATGCTACTAAAAATTGTTAAATGTCAATTTTAATATACAGTTAAGAATTATCAGTTGATTGCAAAATGAGTCCTAAGTATGTATGTATATAAGTTCTTTTCCTCTGTATACTATGATTTTTAAAATGATTAAGCAATTAAAAAGCCGGAGGTATTTTTCAACAGCGTAGTATTTTCTATCAACTATTAATACAGGTATTGTTGTTATCCATGTGATTTTGTCATAATCTTTAACAAAGTGTGCGAGTAAATAAAGCGAGAGACGTATCTTAGCATATTACTAAGCCATAGACTAATCCGTTCAGTAAATAAGTTACAATATTCGATAATATTATAATTTGTAATTGCATCAAATCTTTGCATACCGTTCCCAGGTACATCAAATTTGTTATTAATTGCATTATAAATGTGCGAATTCTAGTATTGCCCACATTGCCTGGAGGGGTGGGCAATACTAAAATATAGCTTTGTAATAGGCGGTTAGCACGGTCTCACTATAAACTCATAATGTTCTCAAAGCATTTTGGGGTTAAGCAAGTTGGTCTTGATTACTTTGTATTACATACTAAGGTGATAATCGCTTAAGCATTAAAGTTAATATGCTGCAGGGTATGGAGATGTATGGTCGTTAGTAGGACTGTGGTGGCTGTGAACAAGGTCATGGTTTTGATTCGGTAGTGCTATAGGTTAAATCTGTGAGGTAGACATTTCTCAACCAAAGGACTCACGAACAGATTTCCTCCCGCTATCGTGCGGTTGCAAGCCCATAACCTTCGTAAAATACAAATATTTAGGTAAAAAATTAAACCACATTTCACGACGCGGTTTACGCCCGCGGTGCGCTTGTTTGTGGCATAGTGAAAATCGCGTTGTGAGTCTATAGCGTTATAGAGATTTGTCGCGGAGAATCTAACTGGTTACCGAGGCTTCGGCTCGACATGCAGGAGAAGGAATGGGTTTTTTTTTAGTCAGTAAGAGTCTGACACTAAGGCAGTCATTCAATAATTTACCCCCCTTAAAAAAAAGCGTTATAGAGATTTGTAAATGATAGAGCTCTAACTTTTGAATTTTACGAAATGCCGCTGATCTTCGCTAGAAGATTAGGCTACTAAATAATGATTTGCAAGAGAATTATTTACTTTGACCAATTGGCTGGATATAGAGCAATAATGATTTCTGTAGATCATAATCATGAATAATTCATTTAATGATGAAGATGATGATAAATTATGGCATAAAATTTTATTAGGAAACAATTTAAACTTATTGGTGAAATCCTAAATCAATCAAGTTTTATTAATTTGGTTGGGTAATTATGAAATATTTATTGCAGGATCAGATGTTTTCGCAGCGCAACGTGTCGAATTGAAACACGTACTAATGGTATCTGTCACCAGCCACTATAGAAGGAAGTGTTTCACTAAATAGCCTACTGACTACTGTAAATCAGCCTGCATACATTTTTAATTCTAACTTTATTTTACGCCTCGTTTGTCTACGGAGAACTAGGGACTAATAATCTTCAGATGTTGGTTATTTACTGTTTACAGATTACAAAGCTTAAGATTTTTAGTGTAGAAATCGAATCAAAAATCATATATTGTTATAGTTTATTTTACAAAAATAATATTTTGCAATTTGGAATACGATGGAAGATTTATAGAGTATTTTGGTATATAGTATCAAAATCGTAGATTTTACCTATTCCTATTCCACAAAAGTTAGAAAATGTAAAGTATCTCCTCAGACTAGTAACGATAAGTAGTAATGGTACATGCACCTTCCATAATAATAACAGAATACTGCCCAACTTAACAGTAAAACGTATACTCATTGCACCGAAGCCGGTCTAATAAAATCGATTACTATCAAATTATTGGCTTGATGCAATCATATTCCATATCTGCATCAATCCGAATCGAGATTCCGTAGGATTTGAAATTTCTTACGCCCAACATACCGTCTACGGTCATTCACGATTGAAGCTGTAATATGCTTCGTGACAGATCGGTCTTTGATCGTTATTTCAAATTACCAGTAAGTGATACATTGTATAATGTAGCTTGAGGTAATCATTACTGGATATTACCTATGTCAATTTTTATAAAAAAAACTGTATTTCTCGCGAAATTGTCTCATTAGTCAATTGAACTTCATTGTTCCATAAAGTTGTATCATAAATGTGTACTCTCAGTGTTTTCTCCCTTGAGGCTTTAACATATGTAATGTTTAACTATGTGTCAACAATACTGATAACTTAAGTCTTAATTGCTTTTGTAAAAATTGTTAAAATAATCATAAAAGAAAAAACAAACCAATCTCTAACAATAGTAAGACACGGGCACGACGTCCGTCCGTCTGAACGAATGCAGATGACCAATAAAACAATAGAGAATTATTATCAATTGCTGTTTGTCTGTGAATGAGTGTTAACTGGAGAAAATTGGTTGTTATTCAATTGTGGGTCATTGAGATTGCACGTTGTTTGATAGAATGACATGTGAATGAGTGGAGCTGATGATTGTGCCACGTGAATTCATCTTTAATTTTAACTGTATTGCATTTTGTTTATCTGGGCTTCTTTTCCTTTTAGATTTGCTATACCTACCTATAATATTAAACTAATACAATTCATATCTTGATCAAACCATACTATGTTCATTTTGTCCATCTTTGGACTCATCGATATAATCTACAGGTATTCAAAATGTAAACAATTTATTATTCTAGTTATTACCTTTGGCAAAGCCAAAGGGGCGTTAAGATAACGCCGTGCATACACAGGCTGGACAAGAATGTGCAGTAAATTACTTGATAGTGTGAATCAGGTTTTAAAGCCAAGAGGAGCAACATAATATGTACATAGATGTAACGCATTTGGAAGAGCTCGCTGACCTGCATTGTTGAATATTAAACACTAGAAGCCTTTTTGGGTAAATAGATTCTATTCTAGATAGTTGTCATAGTTTACCTATTAGCTAATTTGTAGAGCTGCATTGTGGAACGAGGGAAAATATTTTAACGTAATTTGAGATAAAACTGAACCATAAAAACTGTGATCTCAATCAGTCTTTCGAACGTGGACAAACCCTCCTATCGGAAGAACGCTGGTTGGAAAGGAAAGGACTGGCATGAGCCATTAATGTTGAACCCGTAAGAGCTCAGTAAGATTTTCTAGTCACCACATATCCGTGAAATTACTCGTATCATATCCAATTATGTTTTGCACATACTATCTTCTAATTCACTCAAGAAATAATTTAGTTCCCACAGAGAGGGTTATAAATAATACAATTTATTAAATAGATAGTGCAGTTTCGTTTAACCAGCCAGATTGGTAGCAAGATAAGTTTTGTAACCCAATAAATGGTTTTTGATTCTATGAACGTTTACGTGTTTTAGCCGAATAACTGTAATTTGCAATTTAATAATTTTCTTTATGAGATTAGTTTTTAGATAATAGCCATTAATACTTCAGTAATAAGGTTTTTATTAACTATAATGTAGTTCGATTAAGTTAGTTGTTTCTTAATTCAGTTGCAATTAGGTATTTCGGCTTTCCTACATAATTATTTCAACAGCTCTTGAGAAAAAGATCAATAGGCAAAACGTTGAGAGGGAGCTTGTTACAACTCGGCCAGCTGTTTGTCGAACGTCTTTGGATTTATAATTTTTTTAGGGCTAAAACCGGTGCATTCAAAGGACAACTGCCTTAGGTTCCGTAAACGAAATAAACCGAAGAAGACCTTTTTTATGACGGAAGTAAACCCTCAAAAGGCGCCTTGCCTTTTGGGGGGAAACTCACGTAGCCACTGTGCAAAACCAAAGAAGACTTAATGTTAAAAGTTAATATGATTTTATACACATTATGTATACTTATAGCAATTAACAAAAAAATTACTAATCAATTTAAAATTTGATTTAATAGTTTTTTTTAAATTCGCATATAAGTTCTAATCCTAAGGTAAACACACAGTCTTATAATAGCTTGTAATATCGCTGCACCTTAATTGATGCTGATGTATTCAGCGCTCGATGTCACCTTAGATTTATCTCAGGTGATACTATCATCGTTTTAGATTTAGCGCACAAAGATATATTGGTTTACTCGTTTGCACTTTACAATTTTGCAACAGGTTATTAAAAACCAATAAATTCATTACTAATACTGCTTTATTCAGTACTAACTTTTGCCCCCGGCTTGGCACGCGTCAAATTTAGAG
This sequence comes from Spodoptera picta, assembly GCA_038387885.1. Classification (NCBI taxonomy): domain Eukaryota; kingdom Metazoa; phylum Arthropoda; class Insecta; order Lepidoptera; family Noctuidae; genus Spodoptera; species Spodoptera picta. The sequence goes on from JAZHFQ010000248.1 coordinate 603,241, forward strand.
TAAAACCAAACCTTTTGAATAGTTTTCTTTCTAGTAAAAATTAGAACTAGGTAACAGATATCCGTTAGACAGTTGAATAAAATTCAACTTTTGACTTACATATTGTACAAGAAAGAAAAGAAAAAGTACGTATGACAAGTTCCCCATACCATATAGGAATAATGTTTCCAACTTACTGATAATAACTAACTACGTAATGTAAAACAAACATGAATTATGTAACACGGAAGTCTCACGACTGCGAGTTAATAAAAAGATTAGAGACTCTCGTAGGGAGTGAGATACCGAGTAAATGTTTTTACTCGGTATTGTCACCCCTAAAGCAGCATCCTAACCAAACGCGTGTAACGAAACCATATCGCGATTCAGCCGAACTACAGTATTGTACAATGCCATCTATCGAACACGTTGATAACTGATACTACTTGTGGACCACCGACAAGAGGCTCTTGAAATATTTTTTTTTACGAACCAAAATAATAAATAAAATCAGTAACTACGTACATAAGCAGTGCGATGGTGTATTACGATATAAATTCGTATGGTGTGTAACTATATTAGTAATAATATTCCTTTCAAGACGTGGTAAAAATTTAAAAGTTGATAGTTTAATGCCTAATAATGGTTTATGTGTTATTATGCAAAAGATGTAACTGATATCAGTTTCCATCTACTAAAAGTCAAATTAGGTCCGATATATTCTTACGTTGTTTGACACGAACTAGACTCCAACAAAATGTTATTAAAACTAGTAGAATGCATTTGCGTCAGCTTGGAGTTGACATACTCATTCAAAAGTTTCATTGGCAGTGACATGGGCAATGGATCGCTCGATTCCCTACAATATGGTTGAGTTGGGCGGTTCTGGTGTACGTGTTATGTACGTAAACGGGCGCTGTCAACTGGGACTGGTCAGCTCCAGACTGTATTAAATTTGTTGTCCTTTTCTTTTTCTTTCTTTGTTCTCACATAGGTAATTGAACCAATGAAACATTATAACCAAGAATATCTTATTGCGAAACTGATTGAAAAAGACTAACCTATAGAGTTTCTTGCTCGTTCTTATAACCATAGGCTAAAAAACGTTTTATTTTTTTAGCCTATGGTCAGAGCAAATGCTAGTATGTCTAGTTGTCAAATAGATCAACATTATTTTAGAGGTATATTAACATTTAGTTTTTTCAAATGGCAGTGACATTGAGTGGATAATAAGGCAATTTATTTTAAAATTGCGTCATCAAGTAATTTCAATCTTTAAAAGGTATAATGTTATGTCAGATCATAACTTGTGATTACATGCATTGTCGTTTGACAAGTATGATTATTCAGCCATAGCTGGCAAATAGTTCTTGGAATACAATCCGAGGTAATTTTTTATTCAAGACCAAATGCAGGACACTTCTAACTGGGTTCTGGAAGTAATTGGGAGAGGCTATCTTCGAATTACTTAGTTGTGGTCGTCTTGTGTCATATAATAATTTATGAAGTTAATTAAGTTAAGGATGAAAGATTTTGATTAGTAATATACCTAAATATGACATCTGTTCTTTTACTTTACTCATAAGTCCAATAGGCTTTAACAATAGTTTGAGGTTATAATTGTCCTGTTCTATATTCTCGTGTACATTAACAACTATTTAAGTATCATCATTAAAATAAGGGATGAGCTTTATTCTATTGTCATACTCGGAACATAATACAAACGATTTTGATTATCAAAATTAATATTATTCATAAAAAAATGTGTTATAATCAACAATATTCTCACGGAAATCTTGTAAACAAAATGAAGCAACGCGCAATTTGATGCCAAAATAAAATAAATATTTTGACATGAATGTTTTTTTATTAATTATTGTAATCTCCATTGTGATTAACCTAGATCGTTATCTGATTGAGAACTGATTAAAATTGAAATATCATCTGCTTTTATTGGTTGCTAAACGACTTTTACGATTTTTGCAATAGATCATCCATTAAATAATTTACTAGGTTTTTTAAGCAGTTTCAAAAGCGGCCCTGTGCTAAAGGCTAATTGGTATATAGGTAAAATTTAGATAAAATGGAACAATTTATTCGACGACATTAGTTATTTTTCTCTTCTTCTTTTTTATATTTAATTAGATAACTTTAAGTTGTATCTTACAACTTAAAGTTTATTATTTATATTTAAGTTAGTCATAGGTACCTATTATTATTATTTAGAGTTTTTATGTATACATTCTGATTATAACTAAGTTTCTTATTAGGTACTACAAAAAATGGAACTGTTTGCTCTTTCTATGGAATGGTTTAGGACATAGGTATAATAATATATCATTAATTAGCTTAGCATGTACTTCAACAAGGTGCCTGTCTCGTTGGTCGAGTGGTTACAAGTGTGACTGCCAGGCAAGGGGTCGATCGGTCTCGGGTTCGATTCCCGGATTAGGCAAAGTACTACTCAGTAGTAGCACGGAGTCTAAAATTGTCCCCGGTATATTGCAATACGCTCTCCCTTTATTACATGGGTCTCATAACATAAATAGTGAAAAGTGGGTGTTACATTGTAAGTGGCGTTTAGTGCCGTAATGTCACCTCTACCTAACCTCTTCGGGGATAAAAGGCGTGATGTTATGTGTTCAATAAGGTGTGTCTTACGATATAATTAAATACAAATAAACGTACATAAATTATTACATAATTGAATAACATAGGTTATAAGATAATCTACATACATCAAGATAAGACTGGAATATGTATAAAGGGCACTTGAAATTATTCACAAGTTAATTATAATTACTTGTAATTTCTGTGGTAATGTGTACGCATAAATTTGGTATAACATTACTATTAGTAATAAAGATTAGTGGAATCAGTGCAATGACTATTAATTTCAGTTCTAGAAAGTAGGTTCGAAACTTGTTTTCTAAATATCGACGTAAGTGATGTTTTATATTTGCTGACGTTCAAAAGTGCCTTCCTGGTCTAATTGAAATAAATGATTTTGACTTTGACTTTGATGTTGTGAATTAGTATAATTTGTTTACATTATTTATTATGTTATTTTTGTTACTTCTTGCGGGCAAAAATAAAATTGTTTGTCGTACACCCACCTTTAACAATTTTTCTCTGACTACCGTCTGACAGATCTGTCTTATAAGTAAGTAGAATTCTACGAACAAACATATAAGAAGTACATTAGATGCACCTATTATATTTTGCAGTAATCGGTAAACTCACTCACACGGCGACATAGAATGCTAGCACTGTATTACGCAATTTTTTGTGATACCGCGGTATCATTCCGGTCAAATCGAGCCATTGGTGCTGAAAAATGGTTCTTTCTCGTAAATGTAAACTGGAGTATATTTTAGCAGCTAAACTTTTGACTTAGTGCGCTGGCTAGCTATTCGGCTGTCGTGGAACGTGTAAGGGGTTTAATTCTCGCACGGAATATTTTTGTGTGACCCACAATTTGTTCTTTTGGGTCTGCGTGTCATACGTGAATGTGAAATTGTATGTTTGTAAACGAAACGATACAGGAGAAAAGCGTAATGTGGAGCAAATTTTTTTTTATTGAACATCGATATGTTGGTCATGTATGTTCACCAATTTTATAGCCCATATAAATCATGAGGCGACATAAACAGTTGAACACTGCTAATGGCTATACCGACGAAGGTTTTCTCAATTCCAAGGTAAGTGTGAAATCGCACTCATCAACATTTAACCTACTTTCAGTGCAAAACATTCTAATCGTGAATTTATTTGATAAAGTAGGTGTACTGTACGTTTATAAAATTTACATATTTCCCTTGATGTCTAGGTCTTCGTTAGTCTATCACAAATAAAGCTATCATTATCAACAGTCCACGATTGTGTTCATTCACTCATTCTGCTATACTACAGGCCTTCTCAACATAAAGAAAGGTGGCCATAATGTCCATCTCCACGTTTGGTTTGAGATTAAAAGATTTATGTTTTAACAAAATATAACTTTAATTAAAATGCCGCATTACTTATTATTCAGAATCTTAAGGAATTAGTTATATGTATATATCCTTTCAGACAGGTATATAGCGAAGACAGTTCTATCAAGTCCTGTAAGAGATAGACCTGATGCTTTAATGCTTTATCCTTTATGATTTAACTCGTCGAGTACCGGTTTTGTAGACACAAATATAGAACAATAGGTTGCGGTCACCGGTGACCGCTTGGTGTTTGACAGTTTAACTCATTTAAAAATGTATATCAAAATTTTATTTATTTTGACGGTGTTTTTGCTCCATCCATTCAGAAGACCATAAAATTAATAATAAATATATTTTTATTCAACTTCCTTCCTAAGCAGTGCCTCACTTTATCTATCTGCTATAATAAATCATAATTATCCTTGAGATAAAAGACGATTAATAAACAAATAAGTACTTATTTACAATTCATATCGTGTGCCCGTTCTTTCTATCCTATATTAAAATGTATTTACATACTTGTTCAAACAAATATGGTAGCCCAAGTGCATATTGTTAATTAGTCAGAATCTGCCACCTGACTTGGTGATTATTATCTTAAACGGTGTCTTAATAATACCCATTTGATGTAGTGTTTTACAAGTATGGTTATTGGTTATAATGGCTGTCTGTGTATGTATAGTTTATGCCTTATTCGTTGTGATGTCATGTTTGGTATTCTTATAGTTCTTTATTTTAAAATTAACGGTTGCCGAGCATAAGGTTGGAGTTTTGGTTAGGGGTAAAATAGTAAGGATTTTTTTCAGTGTAACTCTTGGTCGGAAAATGTGTCCAAATGGAAAAACGGTCAACAAATAAACAAACAATATATTTCATAACTTAGGAAAAATAATCATTATGCTACATTAGATCAAAAAATTGAATATAAAAAATTATCTCAAAATATAGTTATTTTCTTTCGTGACTGAAAATGATACAATGATTTTCATTGAAAACAATCAGCGCCATCTTACGTAAAAGCTATAAAATATTTTGCTTGTTGGGCCATAAGCAACCACTCTCTATACAATAAAAGTTCAATGCCACTTTGGTCGGTCGTTGAAGTCGTGCGCTCGCACACCTAAGCTCCATATAGCGTTGTATTAAAACAAGTTACAGCAAAGTCTACTAGATGGCGCTATACATGATTTTATTTTTAACAATATTTTATTTGAAATTCTTATGTACAAAGAGAGTAATCATCTTTGATATGTCTGTTACTGTGTTTATTTAACAGTTCATTTTAATATATTTATTGCCAACATTGTTAAGGTTATTGATCTATGTAATAGGGCAATTTGTAAAAAACGGTAAATCGTGCCTACATAACATAACATAACATAACATAACATAACATAACATAACATAACATAACATAACATAACATAACATAACATAACATAACATAACATAACATAACATAACATAACATAACATAACATCACGCCTTTTATCCCCGAAGGGGTAGGCAGAGGTGTACATTATGCCACTGTACAATGTAACACCCACTTTTCACTATCTATGTTATGAGTCCCATGTAATAGGGGGTGAGCCTATTGCCATATACCGGGCACAATTCCAGACTCTGTGCTACTACTGAGAATTTATAAAAACCCAGTAGTACTTTGCCCGACCCGGGAATTGAACCCGAGACCCATTGCCCGGCAGTCGCACTTGCGACCACTGTAATTGAATCACTCAATAAATAAAAAAGTTAAACATGCTGGAAGTCAACGAGGAACGTGCCCAGCGCCGCGTCAATACGTGACAATATTGTTATTCCTATAAAACTTTTTACAACAAAAATACAAATACAGTAAATGTCTTTGACTAGTTTTCACTCGTGGCTTTGTACACGTTCAGTTTTCTCTAATAAGTTCCAATCCTGTAACATTTTCGGAAAAATTAAGCAATATTTCTTTTTCTTGAAAAAAAAATTAGGAATTTTCAAATCGCTTCACTATCATGCATTTGAGCCTTTTTATTAGATGAAAATAATCACTGAAATACATATATCGCCTATGTACGCATACGCAGACAGTTTTTTTTTCAGATATGTTTTCAAAGGCATCTGTTCACCAACATTTGAATTAGTTTATAGTTTCAAAAAGTTCCTATGGTTTAGCTCATGAGTCAGCAACAGTTTTCCACCGTCATATCTTCAAACAAGGTTGCTGGTACTCAGAACTACTCACGCGTCACGCCCTACTTTCAGTTCCATAGTGTTAATAACACATAGTGCGTAATACTGGTCAAAACATGATTGCTATTTCAACGAGATACTTATTAGAATGGTTATTAGTGCCTTTTGGAATGATCTTGATCTTCATTTGAAGTAGAGTGGTCGTCTGGGTCATGTGAATATATTTATCAAGACTGACTTTTTGTGGATTACATGAAAAATTTAGTTAAGTCGGGTATGGAAAATCTAATTCAATTCGTTCGATTTCTTTAATTTTTTTTATTACATCGTTGTTAAAGGTTGTTAATATGACGAAAAATTTGTAATAAAAAAACAATTTATCTGCCTTGGATAAAGCTAGGAAAAAAAAATTAATCCGTAAGGGTTGTACCTTCCTTAATAAATAAGGCTTATATTTTCTTTCGATTAATATTGCAGCCATTGACAAATATAACTTGTGTGTCTTCAAGTCCTGAGTAAACAGGTTGCTCATTGACAGTGCTTCATCGTCGGCCATATCATCGCTTACCATTAGGCGAGATAGTAGCCAAAAGTCAAACTATCAAGTATAAAAAAGTCATTTGCTAATTAATATCAAATTCCTATTCTCCAATACTAACAAATGTCTAACGTTTCTTCTATCCCCATTAATGTTTCAATCGTCTCTTTTTGTGCCTTCCACCATATAATTATCAAATTACTATATTTCGATAAAAACCGACAAATTCATGTGAGCGTAACATACAATCAATTCGTATAAAATCATTGCCAATAACACAATAAAGGTGTACCTTAGTAAGAAATAGTCATGTAATACCTCACAATTGTGCGTTACCCGTCAGGTAGGCTACATATCAAGCTATGCAAAACCAATATAAATTGACCGTTGAATATAAGAAACGATCACACAAAGCGGGATCATGATAAATTGGTTATTATAACTTGAAGTGAAGCTGTGTAAGCAGTGCAATTCAATGGAATTTTGTCACTGCGTCACTTAAACATACCTTTACCTACGGCCATTACCCAATAGTATTAAATATCAATCATAGTATCTCCTTTATTGAACCACGATATCAATGAAGTACTTTTTTGCTACAATTCTGATGTAAATACACTAAAAGAGTTACCAATACATACATTTGGCCAACCTTTTTTTTTTTTTAAGGGGGGAAAATCATCGAATGACTGCTCCCGTCTGGGTGAGGCGGGAGGGAGTGTCAACTGACTAAAAACCACCCCGTTCCTTCTCCTGCATGTCGAGCCGGAGCCCCGGTTACCCGTTAGGTTCTCCGCGACCTTGGTGACCAAATACGTGTACCAATTACTTGGCCAATGTTCCTTGACCAACTCACGTACCAATGTAGTACATTTTTTCAGTGGAATCTTTATTTTGTAATCATTGTTGTGATTGGACTGTGCTTAATGAGATGTGTGGATCTGTTTTGTTCAATGCTGATCAACGCTATTGATTTTGGTTTACTACGAACTACGGGTTTTAGACCGATTTATCCAATGGCAAATAAATTTTAACTGAGGATTAACTTTGAATATTTGACAAATCTTCCATACCAAAAACTGTCAAATATTAATTTCATACTACAGTAATATGTTATCTAATGATTGAAAAAACAGTCCTGAGTCATTAATTTGACGTCACTTCTGAATTACCAGTGACTATGTGATGGCAATCCTGTTTGCTCTACCCGTCTCTTTGGGTTTGAGCAAATTAGTAGGTAGTAGTAGTGTACTGAAAACTAGGAACTATACTTGTTTTTTTACAGCTCTCAATCTATTACAGTCTAGGCATGTAAAATTCTCTATCATAAATATAGGAACTTGAATAACAATTCGTTACTTTAGTAATAGAGCAATTTTCAAAATTCCATTCCCTCCATACAAGGTAAAAAGCGCAAAACTATCCACCTCTAATCATAATTGAAGTACAATTCGAATAGTTTCGAATTCGATCATCATTCGATAACTCGAATCGATACAATGCGATTGCCGATTAATTTGATGCACCGATCGGTAATTATTAGAGGCATTGTACTTATCATCGGCTGTTCTAATGGAGGGTTTGGGTTCGAAATAGTGTGGTGCTGCAATCCTTGTTACCTTGTTCTGATTCCGCAACCGGAATATCAGCAATTTTTATCGAATTCTCGATTGCTAATCGAAGAAGCAACTAAGTGCTTGTTAATCTATTCTTTTTTCTAAATGGAGCTATTAGGTACAGTAAATTGAATCGGAACTTTATGTCAGGATTTTTTTATGTGTGAAATTTGAAGGATGTACATGAACAATGCTCAACATTGATTTTGTATAAAAAAAAAATATATTTTTGTACGTGTATAAAAATAATAGTTAATAATATTGTTCAATTAACACTTTGCAAAGAGGAGTTAATTTACTAAATTAAACTAACATAAAAATTAAACCTATTTACGCGGTTTTGTATATAGTAAGTATACATATAATATTCTATATTACATGGTAGATATTACCCCAGTTTCAGATAGGCATCGTTTAGCGTACACAATAATAGGCATTGTAGTGAAGTTTCAACACACCACTGACTCAGTTCTACAGAGATGTTTCGAACTAACTAAATCTAAGCTTACTTTAATTATAGAGCCTAAAATTACTAATAAATTGAAATTACAAGAGGCCATAAATATATTGGAATTACAGGTGTTCCGATAACCTGTAACCTTGCTTCATTTGAAATACTTTATATTATGAAATTAATATTATTTATTGTTTTTGTTACAGTGGAAAATTTGTACTAATAATTATATTATTGTGCACTTTCTTATAATTGTGACTGCGAATATTTTTTTTAATTCTATCCTTTCGCAAACACAACCAAGAGTTCACCAATATTTTAATTTACTAACATCCAACTAGAGTTTTGCAGTATTTGCTGCTGCAGTTGACTTTTAGGTTTACAGCGACTAGTCACTGACTTATGCCTTTGACCTTATACATGATGACTGTAGTAAATTTTATTTTCTGTAGCCCATATATGTAGTTCAGCATTAATTTTTTATGTATCCTGTGATACATTCTATTGTTTATACGCGACTGATAAAGGTCAAAAGTGTGGGAGAGCCATGTTTCGGCACGAAAATGCCTTCTCGACCGGAGTGATACCACAGCCACATTGAAAACAGACGTGAAACAACGTTTTCGTTGTGTTTCGTCATGTGAGTGAGGTTACCGGAGGATCAAATTACCCCCCCCCCACCAGGGGGTGGTTCGTTTGGGGAGGGCCCCAAACGAACCAAGCCCTGAACCCCCAACAATCCTAAAATACCAAATCCCCAAAAGGTAGGTAACGTACTTGCAACGCCTCGGGTGTTCAGGGTTTCCATGAGTGACGCCGATTGCCATCAGGTGATCCGTGTGCTTCTGTACCGACTTATCCCATAAAAAAGGAGCCGAAAAGTCTCGGGGTGATTAGGGGAGGCTCGTGTTTAACAGTGGACGTTTTGGATCTGATATGATAATGATACGTAACTTGAAATGATTCCTTGTCATGGTCAATATTTCATATTCAACAAAAACGCAATTAGTGGGAATCCAACCCATGTGGAACTTTAAGTCTCATAATATCTTCAAGCAAAGTCAATATTATTTAATGTCACAGTTACTTTAGATTCAATATATACGTCTACATTTTGTGATCCCATATATCTTATACCTACTAGTCACAAAACCTTAAATTATCACAATTAAATAGATTATGACGTCTTATCCGTATTTTTGTAGCCTACATGACATTTAGAACTCGGAAATGACTAATAGCTACAGGATGTTACTGACTGCCACTTATTGATTTAGACATCCTTTTAAAATAATTAATTATCATACATACCAAACTCTTTATTGTATCGAACTGTCAATAATTCGAGGCGTGTAGTGGCAACCGAGTATAATTTATTTAAGTCGAAATCTGATTTTTAACCTTAAAAATCATTAATCATCAGATGACATGAGTTGTTGTAGAAGGACTGACAGATCTTAGGGATTTGTACGGGATAAGCCGGTAAACGAGCAGGCGGGTCACCTGATGGTAAGGAATCGGCGTCGCTTATGGGCACCCGGAACACCAGAGACATTCAGGGATTGGGGAGATTGGGGAAGAGCGGGGAGGGGTAGTTGGGCCTTCGATAACTTCACTCACACGACGAAACACTACGCAAGCGTTGTTTCACGTCGGTTTACTATGAAGCCGTGGTATCACTTTGGTCGAACCGGCCCATTCGTGCCGAAGCATGGCTCTCCCACACTTAAATAATTATGTTATGAATATGGATCACGTCAATGAAAACCAAACATTGTTGACATGCAGCATACACTTTTGTAGTTAATAGTTATAACCTCATTGAATATTAAAACAAAACAATAGTATCTCGATACAATGTGCGTACGCAACTCAGCTTAATAATTATTTACTGCAATAAATAGCGCACCAAATAAACTATGTATGTAGATCAATTGGCTTGATAGTCGAAGCACGTAACAATGTAGGTAATATTGTGAGCGACGCTTGCGGCTTCGGGATTTCGAAAAATATGTATTACTAGTAATAAGGTGATGATGTATGCTTGACTTTAGTACTTTGTTACATAGAAGTTAGTCCAAATTTTCTGGTGGATACTGTTTTTGTCCACCTAGCAGAATAATAAAAAAAATATAGGACTCATTTGATTTTGTTATCGGGAGCAAAACGTTGACGTCGATTAATGTGTCGGAAAATAAAATTTCAAGATTTTCTTTTTAAACTATCTGAAAAGTTTGAAAATTCGTGTATGCAATTCTGTCCCACTAGTTACATCCTTCGTTCAGTTACAGTGATTCATAAACTTTAATTTGCACAATGCTTATTCTGATTTTTTCTCACGGCCTTGAAACTGTAACCGATACAGCAACAAAGGTCAAAACTGCAATGTTTTTATTTTTCGTGTCATTCAGATTTCAATTATTGCTTTTGGATTAGTATTAAGCGCATTAGTATAAAGCGTATTATTACTATTATAGATACAAACTAATAAAATATGTTATAATACATACATACAATGCCATGAATCGCAAAATGTGGTCATCCTCAATTTCAACACATTGATCTAAATGCTTATGACTAAAATTAATTATATAATAGAGGTAGTCCCAATTACAAAAATCTGGTTAAACACATAAAATTTTATTGAACTAATTTCTATGATTGATAGCTATCGTAAAACTGATTACATTTTGATATAGTTAACACCTTCTTAAGGGTATAATTTTTGTTGTTTTCTTTTACTTTCTTTTTATTTAATAGTTTAGTTGTAGTTAATTTTAAGTTGTAAATATTTATGTAGTTATATAAATTATGATTGTTGTAAATAAAAAAAACTGTATCTTACAAGAAACATTTCAGAAATACATATAAATAAAAAAAGAAAGTCCTCCTACTTTAAATTTATATTGCATTCATATATAAAATATTACGAATAGAGTCTTTCTGCGTATCAGCAATACTTGTTTTAATAAGTAAAACGTTTATAAATTTTTCATTAATTAATGTAAAATGGCGATTGAATAACTGAAACAACCATCACAATATCCAATCCCTCTCAATATTCATTTTTTACATAAACATTAAACCAATCTTCCAGTCTACACACATCGGTCTTAAAGACCTATACCACGGCGCTATACCAAACGTACGCATAGATGGTGCAATAGAAGTGCTTGTTATAAATACAGTGGGCCTACCAAGACCTGCACCAGTGTCAGTTCAGCTCCTGTCGGCTGTGTCGAAGAGGACGAAAGTGACCTTTAAAAACTGTGAAAATGCGTGCCTTCCAAGTAAGTGCGGCGAATTTGTGCGTATTATTTAAATGTAGGGTTAAAAAGAGATAATATGCATAGAGTGTTCAAATTAGCTCGATATTATTAAAATGTTAAATTTCTAATGTTAGCTATAAATTTAATTGAAATAATTAAATGTAGAAGTTATAAGAAAACGTCATTCAATTTTGCGAGTTTATAAAAATGTATTAACATGACTATGGCTTCCATACATTGATTTGATTGACCATTACTTAAGATGATGTAAAATCAGTATTTTTAAGTAGAGTTAAAATCAAAGCATATATTTTTATTACACCATAATATGGTGCTTTTGAACCGTCAACAAATACAAAGTAAATAAAAGTCCGTCAGTGAAGGTAGGTGCTCGGTGCTCTAGAATCACATCAACATTAAACTTAACGTAGTTAATATGAAACAAGATTTCTACGGTTGTTTCAATATCCTATAGAGCTTTTTATTTAATAAGTAACTACATTTAGTTACTTGTAATATTAAAACCGATAAAAATATCAATTCAAAACTCATAACAATATTTTGAGCCCACAATCTAATCTCGATTCACAGAATCCTAAACAAAAATACTTTAATTGATAATAGGTACAATATTATAGTTTTGCTTTAGGCCCTATTCATTTTCCTCATTAAAATTTATAGTAATTGGACTATAGCATTTTTTGAAAAATATATAATATAATTCTTAGTATAAGTATCCATAATGTGTACTAACTAGTTAAAAACATATATACGGCCGAATTGAGAACTTTCTTTTTTTTTGAAGTCGGTTAAACAAAGTAACAAAAATCATGTTGATCAGATTTATCGACACAGTCCCGTTTTGAATGATATCAAAATTAATTTTAATAATAACAATCAGAAACGTCACAAAATATTATACATAACATAACATCACGCCTTTTATCTCCAAAGGGGTAGGCAGAGGTGCACATTATGCCAATGCAACACCTACTTTTCACTATTTATGTTATGAGTCCCATGTAATAGGGGGTGAGCCTATTGCCATATACTGGGCATAATTCTTGACTCTGTGCTACCAACCCAGTAATACTTTGCCCGACCCGGGTGTTACATGACGTATGTTTAGTCTGTATTAACAATTGCCCAGCAGTCGTACTTGCAACCACTCGGCCAACGAGACAGTATAAAAATTTATAAATAAAATTAATCTGTCTTAAAATTATAGCCTATGCAGCATGTATATTTTGTATTCCAATAGAATAGCTCTACGATATTCCTTGACACAATAAGTTCACCATAAAACCACGACGCAATAGACATTTTCAAATAGCTAACAAACGTTTATATGACTTACCTCTATATGACAAACGATTATATAACCACAAAAAGCGCGTATTCATTACCGTTACGCTACATTTAACAACTGTTCGTACTGAATAAACGTAACGTAGTAAAGTTATGGGAAATATTGATATAACAACATGACAAACACGTAATCAGTTATGTAGAAGAAAATTTATTTTTCATTGTTTTCATTGTACGTAATGGATTGTACTCTACTCGAGTGTAAAAACGTATACATACTTTTTTGTGCATGCATACATTCGTAGATAATTATCTTTTATTGTTCTTCAATTCTACAATTGTCATTTTCAAATGCATAGATTTACTACATTACGTTTGATAAATGTAAACACTATAATGTTTAGTTTGTTTAAACAGAAAAAGCTGTTCGCCAAAGATAAATTGAAGTTAAAATAAATACTTATTTGACAGTAAAAAAATAAATAAAACGAAAAAAAATCCTAATTGAAAACATAACTTGTCACCATTTTGGGAAGAAGTAATCGCTACAAAGGGCACTAATAAAATAATATTATTGAAAAAACTCAGCAATTCTTGAAAGCACTTGAAAAACAAACATACGTGTGGTCTATTATGCTGATAATTATAATCTATTCCTACACCAAGGGTTGATGTCGATACGGAGCCGCGGAGGACTTAACGGGTTGCCGGGGCTCTGGCTCGTAGGGCAGGGGTAGGAACGGGGTGGTTCTTAGATAGTAAGAGTCTGACACTCCCTTCCGCCTCACCCAGACGGGAGAAGTCATTCGATGATTTTCCCCCCTTAAAAAAGAAAAAATAATCAAGACACTTCTTGTTTCATTCTTCGAAATCGGAACAAGATTTATGAAAACTCTGGTACTTCTTATTAGATCAAAGCTTCCTGCGTTTGTTTTTTGTTTTCCTATTGTTGTAATGTCTTCATAATATACCCACGATCGCAAATTAAACTTAAACCATTAATATCGGACCCCGCAATACACAGCCAGTTCAAGTAATGAGAGTTCAGTTAATATTGACTTACGACTTTAATGTTGTTTGGTTGTAAACTATTATCTTACTGTATCTATAAGCATTGTTATCACATGTGATGAATGAAAATAATCAAATATGAACTGTATAACACTGACCTTAAATGTCACTGTCATGATTGGTGCGAATTTTCTTGATTGTAATTCTATTGTTATTTGGAGCGAATTCTATTGTTTTTGTCTTTTTGTCCTTGAACATGGTTTTGGTATTTCTTTTTATATTACGTTATGTTATATCAGAATTATCTTAAATAATAATCAATGTAGCATTTCCTGCCACCGTTCAATTTCCTTTTTCATTCATAAAACCGTATTAATGAATCATTAAGGTCATCATTTTAACCTACAAATTTTAAACGTTTATTTATTTATACTTTACTAGTAGATATAAAGACTATGAGTTACAAGTAAAGATAATAATAATACATACCCTGCTTTTCCATGTTCGTCTTTCTAGGAAAAAGTCAAATACTCGTGGCATAACTAAGAATTTTACCGTAATCGATAACGCTATACCTACATTTTGATAGTAGCATTATTATTATTCCATAAAAAATACCTCATCCTTGAAGTTAATTCAAGTATATAATATAATATAACTCTCGTTTCTAACATTTATCTAAAAAATTGCAAATCCTTCTAGGTCGTGCAGACATTATGGCATGTAGCTCCAGAATATCGATTTATTGACAACACAAAAAATAATTTTGTATAAAGTTCGAAATAATTGTGCAGTCAACATTTCCGAAACTATTAATTCATACAGATGCAAGGCTTTAGTAAAAAAAATTTTGTTTTAATTTCCAGGTTGTTATATTTGTGGCCGTTTGTGCTGCTGCTAATGCTGGCTACATTGGTGCCGCGTATGGGGGTGGTTTGTCAGGCTATGGAGGTAGCCATGGAGGCTACAGCGGCTACTATCCTGTCCAAGCAGACTATGGACATGGACATAGCCAGGATTATTATGTAAGTAGTTCACATCATTTTTTATGGGATAAGCCGGTCAACGAGGGGGCGAATCACCTGATGGTAAGCATTCGGCGTCGCCCATAGACACCCGGAACACCATAAGTGTTACAAGTGCATTACCGGCCTTTTAGGGATTACGAAATTTAGGATTGTTCGAGATTCAGGGATTAAGGAAATTGGGGAGGGGAGGGAGGCCTTCCAATAACCATTGAACCACCAACCATACGACTAAACACAACGCAAGCGTTGTTTCATGCCAATTTTCTGTGAGGCCGTGGTCAAGCCAGCCCATTCGATCCGACACTTAAATCAACATTATAAGTAATTAAGATAAAAGGTTATCATCATCACTTGGAAGGAGTCCACTTTTTGGTCGACAGTCTGGAAAGTGAGTTTGGCAAAAATCCATAACTACATTGCGAAGTATTTCATACATTTTTTATCAATAGATTTTCAAGTTAACTTAACAACGATAAAAAAACACAATAGAGCAACCGATTCCTAAAAAAAAATAGACAATCATTTTCAAGCATTCAGTACCATTCAATCCTTTTTCTTATTTACTTAAACGCTCTGATAAATGTTTTGATAAAATCACAATGATCATAAATCAGGACATCAAAAGCACTCTAGTCGTTTATAAATACAAACGAGTATCACCTTTACTGAGGACTCCATAGGGTTCAAAGTTCCATACATAGTTACCATAGTACAAATCGTCACGCTTATGATGTTTACTCACCATGACGTTCCATACTTGAAAGTTTGCGTCACACTTGTCATTTGTATTGTGAAGTTTGAGGAAATTCGGATATGAGTTGCCTCATTACACTGCTTGATACCGGAAAGTAAAAATTTGTCATTACGAAATGATAAGCGACTATTTCTTAAATCAGTTTAATTGGTTATTTTGAAGTACTTTTAAAAGTACTTTTGATTTCAAGTATATATATAGTAGAAATATGGTTTTCTATACATTATATTATTTTCAACAATAATGAATTGTTTATACTTAATATCATTTCATTTAGTTAATACAATTGAAAGAATAAATAATTCAAGCACACAAAACATTATTTCAAAATTATGCGCGCGTTGATGTCTTTTGCTCTACGGAAATCCAATGAAGTAAACAACATTAATGCAGCTGTTTGGTTGAATGTTTATTCTGATTTACTTTATGATGGTGTATTATTATGTTGTACCACAATTTTTAAATGTTTTCTCATAATATTTAGAATAGATGTGTTTAAAAATTATAGGTACCATTAGTAAAAAACACTTTCAATAATTTTTTTAATAATTTTTCAGTCATACCCAAAATACTCCTTCGACTATGCAGTAGCAGACCCTCACACCGGAGATCATAAGACGCAGTGGGAGAGCCGAGATGGTGATGTTGTCAAGGGTAAGGCATTATTTATTAATACAGTGCTTTTCTAAACTTCATATATATTTTGGAATGCAATGGATTATCATTTTCATTCTGAGTACTGAATAAAATAATCAAAAATATTTCTGTCGAGTGCTATCTATCGTACTGATTGAGTAATAAACAATTTCAGGTGCTTACTCCCTTGCCGAACCAGATGGCACCACTCGCATCGTTGAATACACAGCTGACAAAATTCACGGTTTCAATGCCGTCGTCAAACGCATTGGTCATGCGCACCACCCGCAACACTACAACGCTCACAGCTCAGGTGGCTACTACTCTCACTACTAGATGGCGCTGTTACAACTTTTCACATGTTTCCAACGACGCCCGATAGATGACATTGCTTTAGGCAAAATCAATAACCTGAATAATTCTTAAACCAGTGTCAGACTGTGATATTAACTTCGATGTATTATTTATAATGTTAAACGTACGTATCGAAACATAATATAATTATCAAAAGGTAATTATTACTGTATTAGCTCGTAAGGTTTGTAAAGTAACGATGAATTGTTAATTGTTTTGATACAGCGGGATGAAAAATAAAGAAAAATACTTACTAGACACGTGTTTCATTTTTTACCCATTCATAAATGAAAGTGATGAATTAAGCCGCTTTTCCTACTGAAATTCATCATCGTTACAGGAGTAGTCGAAGCATGAAACATTGTTGAGCGGTCATTAATAAATATTACAAGGACGTTCACACGTAAACGTCATTTGTGATTGTAAAATTATTCAATCCTTTAATATCAATTTGTTTTAACTTGAACAATTAAACACAACGACATAACGTCCTAACCAGCATTATTTTTCAAAAATACAAGTGTAATTTGATAATACTAATTGAGTAATAGAATTTCTTGATTTATAGCCGGCACTGCATTATTTGAATTGTGGTAGCAAGTTTGACTATAGAGAATTAGGTTTAATTCCAGAGTAATAAAATTTTTGTTCTGTTGGATTCTGAAGATTCACAAGACTTCTCTGTATTATTTATAAGTGGTGCTTATCACAACGAAAACGTACCATAGTAGACTTATTCCAACAACATGCAACTATATTATCTGCTTCTATAATTATACTTGCAAAAATTATTGAAATAAATTGTGTAATTTAGGTAAGCATTAATACTTTGTGTATCAATTACTTTTAATGTTTAGTGTGAAGGTAGGTTTACTTATTGACGAATGACGCGAGTGTGTCGTTACATTGCTGTTACGCTTCAACAGACAGAATACCTCATATCAGGATATTAGTTTAATACTACTTTAAAGAATCGACTGTTGTCACTAACACCAATAAATTACTTTCTTTTGACCATTGTTTTGACTACAATGATAGATGTATGCGATTACCGATTTATTCTTACTTTTACACAAAGCCGTTTTTTGCTTAAGAATGCTAATAATCTTATTCTAGCATCGCTTGTTTCTTTGTTGAGCTATCGGAACTGTTTATCTTTTCAGTCATTCCGGGTGTGTAGCGGAAAATTCATGAAGAAAGATTGTATCTTTATGTTCCTCATTTTTGTGCCTATAGTCCTACACTAGATGACTTTGTAATATTTGTAGTGATTGAGATAATATGTAATTGCTGATGATAATGAAACAATCTATTGTCCCCCAATCAGAGTATTTTCGAACATTTGAAATTAAAAACGGAAACATGTGAATAGCAAGACTTTCTTTTTAATGGTCAAATAAAATTTAATTACTAGAATAATAGCACATTGTCGTGTATTTGCAACAATGTAAAAGTTCCTTATTACCTCTACAGTTAGATATTGAGTGCATTTCCCATTTTTAAAAGCAGTTTATAAATTTACTTCGTTGTTAAACTTAGGAGAAACACCTGGTACGGGTCACTATTATTACTTTAATAAAACAAATCTATAGGCTGCTTTATAGGCTTATTGTTAAAAGGCATGATTATAAAATGTAACTGCTTCGATAGTCGAATGGAACTGGAACACTTAGAAAAGTGTGGCTGTCTTGGAAATAAAATAACAAAGAATTCAATTTAATGTACATCTCAGCTTAGTGACGAAAGTGATCTGAAGATTAAAAAGTGTGACAACAAGTTTACAACAATTGTTATAATAGGAGAAAAACCTAGCGTAGGACAACGTAGAATTATGACATGGAACAGTTCTTAAATAATATAAAAAGTTTATGATTACAAAAGGCTCGGGGGCAAAAAAGTCAACAATAAACTTATGCAGAACTCACTTTCAATGACTAACATTGTGTCAAGGTCTTCAATACAATTCAAACTGGCTCCGAATATCGTAATATTGTCAGATAATAATTACAATTGCAAATTACGACATTTACTATAGTGCGTTATGAGTTAACAGTAACTGCAATGACTTTCATGCGATCATAACTGAAAGCGTTCACTTTCATTGATTTGCATGCTGGTATGAAATTTTATTTTAATTAATTACATATTGATAGTTATACGTAGAGACCTTTCTTTTAAATTGTTAATCAAATGAAGGAGATATGTATAAAAGGAAAAGATAATCATATCATTTACTATATATTATGGAAATAATTTCTTTTTATTTAATCTCCTGTGTTACGTGTTATGGTAGTGTTGTACCTTTACCCTTTACCTGTAGTACCTTTGACTATTACTATCACCTAAATTCCTCTTATTGTCTCTTGTTCCTTTTAATATTTACTGAACTAAAAATGTTTAATGTATTTAATTAATTTGTTACAGATTGTTTCATAAGATCTTTACGACTTAAACTTTTTCAAGCATGAAAGTGGTAATTCGTCGTTAACTTCAAAAGATACATTTTATTGCTTGTCTCTTCAAAGCGTAAGGTACAATTATCTGATAGTTGCCGGTAACTGATCTACAATTATATGTATCACATCCTAGTCCAGTAATTGTCATGTGTATATGTGTGGATGTGTGTAACACACGTTCGCTTGGGGGTGTTCCTGTGTGCGTTTATAAATAGGTAAGTGGTGGTCGTCGCGACTCGTCTCTATCTGGCTTCAACCTTGAAATGGACAAGTTTATAGTTGTTTATTAATTTTTTTTCTATGGTTTTTGTTTTGTTAATATCGTGACGTGTATATGGTGGGATACAGTAATCATGGATAAAGCGCTAGTGATATTGGTATGTAAATTTAATTAATTTTATTTTAATTTCAGTAAATTATATTTACAATAACAATAAATTTAATTTACATTACATATTGATAAATTACTAAAGTATGATTTATTGTTTTGTTATATTAGAGGTAATTAGTGAAATTGTAGTGATATTCTGCTTAAGTTATAAACAAAATATTTTCTATTCATTTTAGATCCTCTTGGCAAATTTGTTAGCAACCAATTGTCAAGAAGGGGATTATGTGGAAGACACAATAGCGCAGATGACTGAAAAAGTGAGTAGAATAAATCGATTTCATTTTCAGTTACTATGGTCATTACTTTCTTATTCATTGGTGTAGGTTAATAGCAGTAGTAGCAATTTCGTGAAAAATAGATACTAAGAAGGCTATTTTCCTTTTAATTTTCGTATTCAAGCCACTCACACAACTATAGGTAACTACTGGATATCAAAATTAATAACTTGACCTCTTAGGCACATAATGTTACGCAATGAGTTCATTCATAATATAGAAATATGAACTCGTAATATAAAAATTAACTATAGAGGTAGATAATCTTTCAAGTTCGTTTCAGTTCTTGTAGTCCTTTTATTGGTTGGTGTATTGTGTTTTATTACTATCTTGGATATAGTATATTTACATTTACACAAGAGTTATTTTTGTGTTTTACATATCTAAATACATTTTTTTTGTTACAAAAACATAAATGTGTTATTTAACATGCACTTTCTTAAACATGCTTGAAACATTATAAAATACAGTATACATATTTATTAGAAAATTTATTTCACAAGTTACCAGTAGTAGCCTTTGCTTCAAAATTTTTATGCCGAAAATGTTATTCATCGAGCCATTGTTTTTAACATAACATAACATCACGCCTTTTATCCCCAAAGGTGTAGGCAAAAGGTGTACATTACGGCACTTAATGCCACTACAATGTAACATCCACTTTTCACTATTTATGTTATGAGTCTAACAACCTGTAATATGACAAGGGTACGGACACAAGTCCGTGGAGAAAGACAATTTATTATTATTTAAAAAACAATACAATGGCAATTGGCTCACCCCTATTACATAGGACTCATAGGCTCACCCCCTATTACATAATAGGGGGTGAGTTATAGTTCATAGTTCATATTTGTATATAGATTAGTTTATATTACTTCTCATATCAAAATCCAAAAGAGTATTCGTTTTGTTTAGTTATAAAAAACTTATGGCAAATATAGCTTGTAAGGAAAAAAAATTACTAAAAATACATACATAATTTTACTGACATACATACAAATACATAAAATAATAGGAAGATACATAAAATGTTACGAATCAAGCAGGAACTAGAACTTTCTAGTACTTAATGAACGAACAATAAATACAATTTCTAATATTCAGTACTTTGTATGACATAAAGAGCCATTAAAACTAAAACAACAATAAACCGTTAATAACACGATTGAAAAAAAAAAGTTCGTTCGATCATAAAACACGATAGCTCATGCGTTTCACTATAATACTACAGCGACCGTCGCATGCGCACGTCAATTTAAATACGCAAGTAGGCGTCGAAATTATAATTATACATATAATTACTTAAATTAATATCTGCATGACTTTCTTTGTTTATTAATTCGATATTAATGCGCATTTTAAGTAGATCATTGTTTTTGCAATAACATAGATTTTTAGTGTGGTATGCACGTGCTATGTTTTTTTTCGGTTTGTTATATTTTGAGTTCACTTTTTAAACCTAAATAGAAGTAGAAACAATATTTGAAACGTTAAAAGGTAAAGGTTTCAAAGAATAGTCTACTTTTACTGAACTCAAAATCAAAAGATCGAGTAACTTAACTATTTTATATTTTTATTGATTATTCTAGTGCCCGGTGTGTAACAATACCATGTTACTGTAACACCCGATACTACGGCAAATTCTCTTAATTTACGATACAGTATGAGATTTACAAATACCACCTTTTAATGGCAGTTATCGCTTTATTTCAAACTTTTATTACCGTTCATGTGGTACATCTTAGGTTTATCTTTAGGTGCGGTATCTTACATGTACTTCGTAACGTTTGCTTACCCCGTATGATAATAATATGTTTGACATTATGTGAAAATATAACCATTCAAATAATATTATTTTATCATCAATCAGATACCAGATACCATAATATTATTAGATTCATGTCTTATAGTTATGTCGGAAAAATGCGAATGTATTGATAATTTTAATCATAATATTCTAACTGGTGTTATACTTTCCACTATGACTAATTATACAACTGCATACTTGAGTATTTTATCACAAATCTTTTCAAAATGTTTTTTTTTTTTCATAAACATCTCACTATCATTTTTATTCAGTTTTATCCTAAGCACTATACCAATGACCTTTTTTTTTAAACTGTCCATAACATCATCAACACTTTCTATCTCATGTTTTTGTTACCTACAATAAAGATATCAATCAGTTATTACATTTTACATCTGATTATAATTAATTCATCTGCTCTCCATTCTCTTCCTATTACAACAAGGATTATTGCAATTACGTAAGAAATAAACGAGTTATATAATGGAGTATAATCAATCATAAATTAATGAATTATTCATGTAAATGTAGGATTATAACTTTCTAAACGAATTGTACTAAGTACAAAAAGTTAAGTACGTAATTATCATTAGAATTAAAAAGATTAAGATGACAAGTTTAATGTATGTAATTTGACCACACGGTTAGTGCGGTGGCTGGGCAACCGGCTGCCGCGCAACATGTCGCGGGTTCGATTCCCGCATTGAGCAACTCTTTGTGATGTTCCGGAACATATATGTGTCATGGGTGTCATGTGAAATTGTATGTTTGTAAACACATCCACGGCACCATACGGAATTCGAGTATGGAGTAACGTTTAAAAAAATACAATATGGCGCGGTGGTGGGGCAATTGGATGCCGTGCAATGGGTCGCGGGTTCGATTCCCGTACGGAACAACTCTTTGTGTGATCTACAGTTAGTTGTTCCGGGTCTGGGTGTCATGTGTATGTGAACTTGTATGTTTGTAAACGCATCCACGATACAGGAGAAAAACTTTAGGTTTGATTCGCGTCGATTAAAGAAAAATTAAGTCTATATAAGTTTTCAGACATGTTCCTAACTACTTCCGGAAACAAATACTATAAACATGCCCATTATGTTATCAAAGGATACTATATGATGATTAAAAATTTATCTTGTAAACGTGCTTTTATTAATTTGTGTAAAAAGTACATTAATTGGTAAAATCACGAGAATAAAAGAACGCACTAATTAAGACAAAGCGTATCCACATTGCTTCATTACTGTTTCACTTTTAACTCGTCGAGTACCGGTTTTGTAGACACAATTATAGAACAATAGGTTGCGGTCACCGGTGACCGCTTGGTGTTTGACAGTTTAAAGTAATTAATTGACATTTATTTATTGACCAATAAACATTGTAACCTGACATTTTTAATTAATAAACCAGATAGGTATTAATCGTCTAATCACTTCTGAATTCTAGGGTAAATTATTAATTTCAATTCATAACATCTTAATTGTCTCTAATTTTTACTGTCAGGGTATTAAGATTCCATTAGATTTAGGACATATGTACCATTCATTCCGACATGGCCTTCCACTATCACTACCACCTGCGGTAATTGGACTTGAATCAATGAAATTCTAGTTCTAGATCTTTGCAGGCTATTTTTTGCACTGGTTATAGGTAGGTTGCGCTTATCAGTGACGAGGCTTGCAACATGTCAATACACACAAATACTCGCACTATTGAAAGTGGTCGCTGAATGTCGAAACGAATGCGGCCACCGGTTGTCTGGTTCACCCACTTTTCTCAAAGCAACGCGACTAGTACAACTGTTACACTGCTCTACTTGGTCACTTTTAATAATAATTATTTTTCTTTTTACATATTACGCAAATCATAATTGCAGGCGCAAGGTACACGCTTGCCAATTAATAAGTTGGCATTGGATTTTTTACTCAGTAAAAGTTTCATCACTTTCGATATTTTTTATTGTAATTATGCGCCGCAAATCGTTCATTAACAATGTTATCGATTACCGTTTCCATGTGCGAAAAAATAAGCAACAATGTGTAATTTTATACGTTAAATTAAAATGACAATCAATATTGTTCAAATTCATGAGATACAATCAAGTAGAGTGTGAATTATGTATAATACGTAAATACATCCACACTTCACAACTCACTAAAAAAGTGAATCTGGTTGAGCGAATCGAAGCGGAAACGAACGAAAGTGAACGATCCGTCATTGACATTGAGTAACGGCACGTGATGCGCACGCGCACCTGTCTGGCTCATCTTGAACTTGACAAGAAGATGGCCGTCAACATTTATGCCGCCAATGTTTATAAACAACGATAAACTTTTGTATGGATATCGAGCTTATATAATTAGATGTTTTTAAATATTAATGGTAGATTTAAAAGATGGATTTAGGTTAATTACAGACGTATGTCGATTGATTTTATACCTACGGAAGTCGAATTTTAACAAAAGTTTGGAGGTTACATCAATGACGTTAATAATTCTGAAAATGTTTATTAAATCAATACATCCACTAAATACTTACGTACCTAAGTATGTAGTATGGATAACTATTTTACAAAGTATTTTGTTCAGACTCATTCAGAACAATGTAACCTCAATGTTGGGCAACGTCTAGTCGTGATCGAGAATGATAAATGCCGCACACGTTACGCCTAATGGTTTGACAGACAGCCAGACATTAATACACTCACTTTACCTGATTGTAATTACCTGCATACCTATGTTATGGAAACGATTAAATCCCTCATTAGTTATTCAGAATATTAAACTAAAATGGCTGAACATGCAATTAATTGTCATAATGAGTAAAATACCGAATTATTACACGCAAGCTATCGCCTCACACATTCTCAGTTTTTTTTTCTGTATAGAGACATCACAACGTAATTACAGTGGAAGGAAAAAATGTCGTTGAATTAATGAGTGAATGCTTTGTTTTTTATTGACAGGGAAAATCAACCTACTCGTTCAGCTATGGCGTCACTGACGGCAAAACTGGAGATGTTAAACAAGTATGGGAGTCACGAGATGGTGACACTGTTCAAGGTATAATGCATTTTTAAAAGTAATATAAAGTCTCTATTACTTGTGCTAATCTAACTCACCAGTGTTTCAATGTAATAGATTCTAAAGATGTAACCATTTGAAGTTATTACATTTTTCGATATAATTATCTGTATAACGAATTTTGTCGTGATTTTACTAATATTACCAAAAACAAGTCTTAACCCGTTGATATCCATCCCCTAAATTTGGTCATACAAAAGTATTCTCTAAACATTAGAAATAAGGTCTATAATGTAATGTAATATTAGTGGAAAGCGGTCACCGGTGACCGCTTGGGATTTATGGGTTAAAGAATTACAATAAATCACGAACCATGGTTATAAGCTAATAATATTTATATCGATACGTTGCTTTATATGTCTGCTCTCTATTTTACAGGTCACTACAGTGTACTAGAACCAGACGGATCTACACGCTCTGTACAATATTCAGCTGGACCAAACACAGGATTTCAAGCCGTTATTAATAGAGAAAATCAAAGACTTGGCGATGCAGACATAGGACGTAGTATACTAGAAGAAAAAGCAATGAGAGATTATGAAAAGTATTATGATTTCTCAGAAGACCCAGATGAGGACTACTACGATAGAAGACCAGCAAAGAAACCATACGAAACAAACCGAAAAGAATATCCTAACAGAAAAAGAACAAAATACCCATCGTATTCAGATCATCCTCTAGACTCTGAACCTAGTGAATTTGCACACAGCATTGCTATCAAACATCCACGCGATGAATTCTCAGAATTTGAACCACAAAGTCACGTTGGGTTTAATTTTGACCCGAATTGCAAAACAAAAACTAAAAAAGAAAACTACTTCAACAGAGACAATTTGTATTCAAACAATGTCGATCTAGAGTTGAATAAGAAATATCCTCAATTTCCCCCAGATTCGTTTAGAGACTCGTACGACAAATACGCCGAACCAAGTATCGACTTTGATAGATACGTAACAAAGCATTACGGTAACGGTAACTTTAAGGGGCATAAATACGACGACTATCCCGTCAAACCATCTGCTTCAGTGAAATACACTTTTCCAGTGATACCTGATTTGCCTGCTCCTGAAAAGTATTACCCAGATGATATACCTCCCAGACCTAAGAAGAAGAGACCCCACAAACCAAGAGAGCCAGAACACCGCTTCCCAAGCGATGACTTAAATGATTACATTCTAGTTCCTAAGAAGAAACTAAAGAATACCACGCCTCATACCGATCCCTACGATTTTAGAACACTCGATGATGATTATGAACGTCCGCAGTTTTCGAGTAACTTCGATGACACGTCACAGGATGACAGGTATCCAGGTTTCACACGAGGAACTGGGCAGAAGGAGGTTGTTCGAAAGATTGTTAAGAAAAAGAAACCTGTCATAAACTTGTTAGATATGTTTGATATTTAAGTTATTTGTTAAATACAAATTAGATTATTTATGTATACTGTGTAACTATATGGCCAAAGCCGGATAGGTTGTAATTAGAATTTTCGAATAAGAAACGTTGAGACAGACTGAAGAGAATTAACCAAATTAAAATAAAATATTGTTAAGTGTTTTTTCTTTATAAGTCGTTAAAAGACTTAATTTGAACCAAAGTTCTTCAAACTAATTGACTGTGACGCTTTTGTAAATTAAAATGCATTTTAATTACAAACGAATCTTTTATTTTCAACCTAGTCTTATTTTTATTGCCAGTTTTTAAACTTATTTAGAAAAGAAGAAAATGATGTGGCATATGAATAACATGTGTCAAATATTGCACAGGTAATATAATACAAGAAATACAAGAAATTAAAAATTACACAAAATAAGATTCAGAAATCGAAATGTTAAAACATGCATTACGCATGCCGTGTGCATTGCGCAAAACGGTCTCACAAAGGTAGTGAAAGTCCAAAGCCTCGGAAACTGGAGCGAGTGGGAGTGCTGGTGTTATATTACCTCACAAGGACGTGCACATGTATTTTTATATCTGGCAATGCAAAAATATTCCTATACCCAGAATAACTAATTGGGTCACTTTGTTACGAACCAAAACCAGATGGCCGTGGCTTTTGTCTCGCCGCCGATGATGTACTTTCATTTTTTCGGGTGCTTTTTGTGTAATTGCATTAATTTTATTTACATCGTAGTTGTTTGTGCCCAAATTAGTGTAGTTCCATGAAATAATTATTCTGTAGATTTATTTAGATCTGTCGATATTACTCACCGAAATAAATTGGTTATATTATGTAATTTATATTTTTTTGCATATTATTTTGCACAGCCTATAAAATTGAAAACAAAAACACATGGGACTCGTTACTGAATAAAGGAAAAGTCGGGGCGAACTAAGCCCCCCCTTGCCTCACTCGCACCTGAACCGATACAAGTCAGAATACGAGCCAACCCACTTTAGACTATTGTTTTGATTATTATAAGTATTTAAATATTGAGACTATCTCAGGTGGTAAACTAGTATTACTTTTTAGTTTACTCCACAGAACATCGTAACAAACTAAATCAAATGCCCTTAACAAATCCAGAAAACAGGAAAAAATAGGTGTCTTCCTGTCTGTGTAGTATTGAACAGTTTACTCGAGGCACAAGATAGGTCTCAGTTGATAGTCCAGGCCTTATTGCCGAATTGGGCGTCATGCAGCTGTAGGTGTTTTGCTAATTGTTTATCAAACAGACTGTCCAACGCTTTAGCCATGACAGTCGCCAAAGAAATGGGTCTATAATTGGAAATGTCTGAGGCAGCCCCCGTTTTATTCTTTACAATAGGTACTATCATTGTATACATAAGATCACCTGGTAAGTAGCCGTGTCGAATACACAAGTAAAAAAAAGCAAGTACACGTGGCAGGTGTACCCCCGCATACTCTAGGTGTTATGTTATGCGTCCCATGTAATAGGGGGTGAGCCAGACTCCGTGCTACTACTGAGAATTTTTTAAAAACCCAGTACTGCTTTGCCCGACCCGGGAGGCGAACCCGAAACCCCTTGTCCGGCAATCTGACTTGCGACCACACGGCCAACGAGGCAGTTATTTTTCTCTTAATATATTATTATTATTTTGACTGACGCTATAAGTAAATTATTATATACAGATCTCTATCTCCAATCGTAAATTTTGCACACACATGCATCACGGTCACGTCTAACAGGATACTAAAGTGAACTCTAGTTAAAAATAGCTGCAAGTATTTATTGTGAGAAATGATTTAACCTTTATGTAAATACAAAAATTATAAATGCAAATCGATGCATTTTAAATGGGTAAATGAACCTCTAATCATGCAAATTAGCGATTTCGTCCGCACGAAGTTTTAATTTGGCTTGTTGTTGCAATACCATTTATTCTTCAGACATAAATGGATAAAAAATATTCTCTTTCCCTGGGAAAACCATTTTTAAGTGATCAATTAAATCATTTATTTTATAGTATTTGTCAACTATAAAATTGGTTCAGTCCCTAAAAAGTAATACGAGACCAAGGTGCTCCGAATATGATCAAAGTGTGACATTAATGTCCCACGATTTATGCGTACTGTTATGTTTTATTATATTTAGTTGCACATGCCGTTCACTAGTGGCGGCCATGACACCGTCGGTATTGTCGCAATGCGCCTGCGCCGAGCCACGCGCCGCGAGTGCCACGCGCACGCGCAACTTATGTTCCTAATCAGGGACCAGAGAAAGGTTTCCGCTATTTAATTATAATGTCAATTATGATCATGATAACTAAAAAGAACGAGATATCGGTGACATATTATATTTAAACGTGAACGTAAAGTGGTTGTAAAGTAATGAAGTTAATTTGCTGACCAGTACCTACCTGCATTGTAATTAATCAAACTTACTGTTACAGCTCACATGACAATATTATTTTCGCATTAAACACCTACCGATATTTATGAAGCTTTTTTTTATGGAATAGGAGACAAACGACCACACGGATCACCTGATGGTAAGCAATCAGCGCCACCCATGGACACTCGCGACACCAGAGGAGTCACAGGTGCATTGCCGGCCTTTGAGTAATTGAAGCAATTTTGTTGAGTTTTAAATAGTCTAGTATATTTGTTTCAGTTGAGTTCAGCTGTTTAATTACCATTTTTATTCTACAATTGCCAAAACGAAATAAACATTTCTGGCAGGTAGCAACACACTAAGTATACAATAACCAGATATAAAATAAGAATAAATTCGATAAGAAAATTGTGAAAGTAAAGATAAAACCTCAGTGTCTTTTATGTAATATTACATTCAATGGAATGCACCTTCGAATGCGAACTCGATCGATATCATTTTTATTAATTGTTGCCAAGTTTGCAAGTATTTTGCACTACTTTTAAATGATTATCATATTACAAAATAAATATTCAAAATCACAGTTATCACAGTTATCACACAATATTCAAAGATCACAGTTATTTACTCACAACATAGTTAAACTTTAAAATAAAATATAGTACCCCTATAATTGTGTCTCTCTGCATCACCCTAAGGTTGACAGTTGGGGTGCGGTGCCAGAAGACCTCCCCGTGGTGCACCCTGGGTGCGGGCGACAGTCTCCCTAGCGGGGGTGATAGGGTTGGAGTGACTGTCGCCCGCAGCAGACTTCTGGACTGGGCGGGCGAACCCGACAGGGTTCTGGAGGCGGCGGGCTGTGTGCTCATGGCCCGTGCTTCCGTGGGGCGTTTCTCCGCCTGTCTCTCTGAACATAGCAGAGAGCGTGGCGGAGAGGCAAGGGCGGTGCTCGCTGTGCACTCACCCTGTTGTTGGGAAACAAATGAACACTTACCCAGGTACAGGGGGCACTGCCTGGGTGGACCGAATATTTCCCCCATACTCGTGGGATTCAAATGGAGAATATTAAAACAAAACCAAAACAAACCACATTGAAGAAGGAGATTGCGGGTGAGCTCGGCTCGCCTGCAGTAGCGGGTGAAGGGAGCCCTAGTGGCTCCGGGACTCGTGGTGAGGCGCTGGACTCGTCTAGCAGGCCCCACACACGGGAGTCTAGTCGGAGGGGGTCGGACTCTGAGTCCGACACATCGCTGGCGGAGCGATTGAGCGTGAGCTCGAAGAGCTCACGCCGTCGCGTGACGGGGACGTGTAAGCGTCCCAGACTGGAGGAGGACGTTCCGTCCCCGTCCACTGGCGCGCAGGAGGCGCCTCCCCTAAGATCCCCACGGCGGCGCGGGGTAGAGGTGGCAAGGGCAGCGGTCGCCGGAAACCGGCACCAGCTGCCTGCGCGGAGTCAGCCGAGCAGCTGGCTGCGGAGGGCAGGGCTCTTTCGAGCGCTGCCCGCTCAGAGTCCTCCGCGGCGGAAATGTCCGGCGTCGACATGTCGGAGGGCGAACGCTGTTCCGGGACCGAGGGCGATCCCGGGGGCTTCCTCCAAGTTGTCATGGAGGAGCTCCGCAGGCTGGCTGTGACCAAAAACCAGCCTGCCAGGACCGCCCTCCTCAAAACAGCAGAGGCCACCATTATGAAGGTGGCCTTGCAACGGTATGGTGTGCCCACCGCTGAGGGAGTGCACCAGGAGCTGGTGGAGATGCGGCGGGAGATGGCGCGCTTGGCGGCCTCCAATGCGGCTCTGGAGGCCGAGCTGCGGACGGCCAGGGCTAAGCTCGCCGCCGCTCGTGAGAATCGCCCCCAGCCCTCAGCGGATGCCGACGTAGTCGGACTACTGCGAGCGGAGATGGCCGCTTTCCAGCGTCGTTTTGACGTGCTGGAGGGCAGGCTCTTGCGTCCCCCGCTCGCAGCGAGCCAGGTCGCCCCCGCGGTTCCGCGGTCGTATGCGGCCGCTGCGGCCAAGCCTTCGACCTCAGGTCAGGCTAGCCGCAGCTCCCAACCGCCGGCAAAGGTGCGAACAGCTGCCCCGGCGAGGACGTTGGCGCCCCCGCCGGCGCGGACGCCGGCTGCGCCGCCGGCGCCTGCGCCTGCGCCCGCTGGGCGCAAAAAGAGGAGGGGCACTCCGGCCCGGCAGGCTGGGGTTGCGGCGGCGGCGGCGGAACCCGCCCCGCAAGCAGAGGACGGCGGCGGGTGGCAAATCGCCGGCGAGGCGAGGAGAGTCGCCAAGGAGGGCCGGAAGCGCCGAAAAAAGGCGCAGCGGCAACGACGGCAGCAGCAGCGCAGGGAGAAACGCGCTGCTGCCTTGCTCCTCGCCCCTAAGACCGCGGCTGTAGTAATTACACTGCAGCCCGAGGCGGTCAACAGGGGCGTTACATATGGCGACGTCCTCGCCAAATTAAAGGGGGCGGTGACTCCTGCGGAGTTCGGGGCCCCGGACGGGTTCGCGGTCAAGGTGACCGCTACCGGTGCCCGTCTTCTCGAGGTCCCCGGCGCGACCAGCGGCCCATCGGCTGACGCCCTGGCTGAAAGGCTTAGGGCGTGCCTCGGTGTGGACGAGGCCCGCGTGTCCAGGCCCACCAAATGCCTGGATGTCAGGATTCTGGGCCTGGACGACTCCGTCACGGAGAGTGAAGTGGTGGCCGCTGTGGCCAGGACGGGAGGGTGCCCTGCTGACCAGGTCAAGGCGGGCACCATCCGTCCGGACAACTCGGGGCTGCGCACGGTAGTGGTGAGCTGCCCCGTCACAGCGGCCAAGAAGCTGAAGGAGGGCAAAAGGCTCTTGGTGGGATGGGTCTCGGCGCAGGTCAAGCTGCTCGAGACCCGGCCTTTGAGGTGCTATCGCTGCCACGTGGGCGAACACGTGAGCGTTAAATGCACCTCGGAGGTGGACCGCAGCGACTGTTGCTTCCGCTGCGGTCGGCCCGGTCACAAAGCTGGCTCATGTACCGCCCCGCTGCACTGCAATGCATGTGCGGCGGCTGGCAAGCCGGCCAATCACCGGGTCGGGAGTAAGGGCTGCTCCCCTCCTGCCAAAGCCAAGGTCAAAAGTAGGCCCTCCGCCGCCCCCGTCGTTTCCGCCGCCGCCGCCACTGCCGCCGCAGTCGCCGCTGCCGCCACTGAGGAGGTCGGGATGGACTGCCAATAATGGCCCCATTCCGCCTCCTCCAGGCGAACATCAACCACTGCGCCGCTGCTCAGGATCTCTTGCTCCAGAGCATGGCGCAGTGGTTGATCAATGTCGCCGTGGTCTCCGAGCCGTACTTCGTCCCGCCCAGGGATCACTGGGTGACGGACCTGGACGGCTCGGTGACCATCATATCGTCGGCCGCCGCCGGTACCCCGACTCTTGAGGCTGCTCAAAGAGGTCGGGGTTGTGTCGCAGCACGGTTCGGAGAGCTCGCTGTGGTGGGCGTGTACTTCTCTCCGAACCGAACTCTCGCCGAGTTCCACAACTCCTTGATGGAGTTGGTCACCGTCGTCGTCGGGTTCCGTTCCCTCCCCGTGCTCGTCCTCGGGGACTTCAATGCCAAGAACTTGGCTTGGGGTTCCCGGTTCACCGACGTCCGGGGTAGGATGGTGGAAGACTGGGCCCTTGAGACAGGCCTAGTCGTCCTGAACCGGGGTTCTGTCCCCACGTGCGTGCGGATGCAGGGCGAGTCGGTGGTGGACATTTCGTTCGCCAGCCCTGCTCTGTCACCGCGTATCGTTGACTGGCGTGTCATGGAGGAGGTGGAGACGTACTCCGACCACCGGTATATCCGGTTCAACGTCTCCGCCGAGTCCGCAGACCCGCCGGTCAGACAGGCCCCATGTGGTCCGCGTTGGGCGCTGAAACAGCTGGACCGGGAGCTGCTCCTGGAAGCCGCCATCGTGCAGGCCTGGGTGATACCACCGGTCAGGCCTGCCGACATCGACGATGAGGCTAAGTGGCTCCAGGACGCCATGTCCAGGATTTGTGACGTGGCGATGCCCCGGATCCGATCGAGGCAACAGAAGCGCCAGGTGTACTGGTGGTCGCAAGAGCTGGCGGCTCTGCGTAAGGCGTGCACTACTGCGCGACGCCAGTACACTAGGCACCGCAGGCGCCGTATCCGTCCTCCTAATGCGGAGGCGAGAGAGGCGGAGTTATACGAGGGATACAGGGCGGCGAAGGCCCTCCTCAAGGCGGAGATATTGCGGGCCAAGGAGGAGGCCCGCCGAGAGATGCTGGGGACTCTGGACAGAGATCCGTGGGGACGCCCGTACCGGATGGTACGAGACAAGCTCCGCGCTTGGGCTCCCCCGCTCACCCAGAGTCTCCGGCAAGAAGTCTTGGAGGAGGTGATTGGCACCCTGTTCCCTCGACTGTGGAGGGGGTTCACCCCTCCGTATATGACTCCGCCCCCTGCGGTGCCCGACGCGGGCTACAGCGACGACGACGACGACATCGTCCCAGAGGTGACCGAGGCAGAATTGAGAGCGGCGGTGCGCCGGATGGGCGCCAAGAACACCGCCCCAGGACCCGACGGCCTGCATGGCAAGGCATGGGTCCTGGCCTCAGAGGCTCTCGGGCCTCGATTGATTGGTCTCTACAGCGCATGTCTGGAGAGAGGCCAGTTCCCGCTTCTCTGGAAAGCGGGAAAACTGGTCCTCGTGCGGAAGACGGGGCGCCCTGCGGACTCTCCGTCCGCGTACCGGCCCATAGTGTTGCTCGACGAGGTGGGGAAAGTCTTCGAAAGAATCATTTCGAACCGCCTCGTCGCGCACCTGACGGACATTGGGCCGGACTTGTCGGACGGCCAGTTCGGCTTCCGCAGAGGGCGCTCCACGGTGGACGCCATCATGCGCGTTAGAGACCTCACGACGGGGACTGCAGTGTCCAGGAGTAAGGTCGTAGTGGCGGTGTCTCTGGACATCGCCAACGCCTTCAACTCCCTGCCCTGGAGCTGCATCTTGGAGGCACTCCGATATCATCGGGTGCCTACCTACCTCCGTCGTGTAATCGAGGCTTACCTGACGGACAGGTCCGTCAGCTACCCCGGTCACCGGGGCGAGTGGAACCGGCGAGAGATGTCACGCGGTGTTCCACAGGGTTCGGTTCTGGGGCCGCTCCTGTGGAACATCGGCTATGACTGGGTGCTGCGCACCGACCTCCCGAACGGCGTTAGCACAATATGCTACGCCGACGATACGCTGGTGCTAGCGCACGGGAGGTCACACCAGGCGGCGGCCGACTTAATGGCGACAGCGGTTGCGACAGTCGTTGAGAGAATCCGGCAGTTGGGACTCGAGGTGGCGCTCCACAAGTCCGAGGCCATGTGTTTTCATGGCCGCGGGAACGCGCCACCTCCGGGTGGGTCCCAAATAACGGCGGGAGGAGTTACCATCGGCGTCGAGACGACGATGAAGTACCTAGGACTCGTCCTCGACAGTCGGTGGAACTTCATAGAACACTTCCGACGTTTGGCTCCAAAGTTGGAGAGGACGGGGGCTGCGTTTAAACGCATCCTCCCCAACCTCGGGGGCCAAACGCCTCCTGCCGGAGGTTATACGCCGGGATCGTGCGGTCCATGGCCCTCTACGGCGCCCCTGTTTGGGCGCCAAACCTGTTGCGGCGTCCCGCTCGGACGCTGCTCATGGCACAGAGGGTCATGGCGATCCGAATGATCCGCGGATACCGCACGATCTCTGGGGAGTCGGCGAACCTCCTTGCCGGATTACCGCCGTGGGATCTGGAGGCGAAGGTGCTCGCGCGCGTGTACGGCATGCGCGCGGAGGCACGTCGCCGGGGCGAAACCCCGCTGCCGCGCCAAATAGGTGCGTGGCGGGATGAGCTCCGGCGCGATCTCATGGCGGAATGGCAGCAACGACTGTCGCAACCGAGGGCTGGGCTCGCTGCCATCGCAGCGGTAAGTCCCCTCTTTGAGGAGTGGCTTGAGAGACGCTACGGCGTCCTCACCTACCGCCTGACGCAGGTCCTCACCGGACATGGAAGTTTCGGGAGGTACCTGTGTCTGATGGGGCGGGAGGAAACGCCCGGGTGTCATCACTGCGAGGACCGCCCTGAGGACACGGTGGAACACACGGTGGGAGAATGCCCTTCGTGGGCTGGGCACCGCCGTGTCCTCAGGGAAGTGATCGGCGATGGCGACCTCTCGCGTCCGGGCCTAGTGCAGGCCATGATGCGGAGCGAGGGGGACTGGGATGCCGTCTCCTCCTTTTGCGAAGCAGTGATGCTAGCTAAGGAGGAGGCGGGACGCGTGAGGCAGCGAAGCGCTGCCTCCTCGCAACCCAGCCATCGCGAAGGACACACCGGGCGTCGGGGATCGCGAGACGATCTCCGGCCACCGTAAGCGCGGGCCTGCGGACGGCGAGCATGGGTGGCTCCCCGTCCGACCAGAAACAGACCCGAGCGTACGGCGCGTCGCGTTCCGCGCGCGCCTCAAAGAGCCATCAGACCACCACAGATGGGGCCCAATACGGCCGATGCCGATTCGGAGTCGCGGAGAACCTAACGGGTAACCGGGGCTCCGGCTCGACGTGCAGGAGAAGGAACGGGGTGGTTTTTAGTCAGTAAGAGTCTGACACTCCCTCCCGCCTCACCCAGGCGGGAGAAGTCATTCGATGATTTTCCCCCCTTAAAAAAAAAAAAAAAAAAAAAGGTTGACAGTTAGGGAATGCCACCAGGCATTAAGTCCACCATTGTATATTATACAAGATTGTATATTATATAATTTATTGTAGTATTTATGCAGTAGGTATAAGTATTTGTTTAGTAGTATGTATTATATGGTATGTATATGTCTATACTGATTTATAAAATATTGTATTAATATATTTATTCTATAGGTTATTTATGTGTGTAGTATACATATTACATAACTTTTTTTTATTTTTTCAATTGTGTTCTGGCTTCGCATCAACCACTTCATTTCTCTGCACTTCCCTATTGTTGACTGTAAGAGAATGCCTTAAGGCATTAACTCCGCCATTCACTGATGTATTTTGTGAAGAAGAAATAAATAAATAAATAAGATGTGTTAATAAAAAATATATTCGGGTCCGGAAAACATTACACTACCTATATACATACGTACCTCTATATAGTTGAACATTGTAGGTACCTTACATTTAGTACGAGTTAGAATTTGTGTCGCTGCGTATATCGATCTGTAGGTATTTTAATCATTCTTAAGATATGTGATGATCAATTTTTATTGCAAAAATTAATTGCATATTTTTGCTGCATTTAATATCAGAACTAATAATTATGTTCTCAGAAAATATATTAAACTCATTTTCTAAAAATCTGCACAATTCAAAATTATGGTCAGTACCAGATATTTGAAGACTAATAAACCATTAAAGCCTAATTATAATCCTATTAAATCTGAACAGTAGACCAAATATTGAAAATAATTACATATTTGCTCTACTTCATAAATTGATTGTACAATGTAAGAAAAATGGTTACGGAAGCTAAGTACTATGTATGTACTAAATACTAAGTTTTCTATGTAACTAATAATATGCGGCTAAGTAATGTCGATCTCCAGTTAGGTGTTGGTTTTCATATAAGGCTAATAAAAACTTAAGACACATTCTTCACTGAGCAACAATATTAGGAGAGAAGTTTTCTCGACATTACTATCCAATTTTTTGTAAAAAAATGACTTGCATTGTCAAACAATTATGGATTTTGAAAACTTAACATTAAATCGAAATCATTTGATTTTATGTTATTAAGATGCTGAACTACCTGGGAGGCTGATGAAATATGTAGAAACACCCAAAAAATGTAGCTTAAAAATGTAGTGTGAATAATTTTGCATAGTTCTTAAATAACAAGATGGTACATGTTTTTGAATCGATCCTTAAACCTTTTCAAAAAACTCCAAAAAACTCCAACAATATGAGAAGTGATTGTAAATTCTTGTGTTACCACCAATATCCTGTTCCTCGGAAACCTATAGATCACATGTGTTGTGTGCTGAATACATAAACGATTTCCATTTAACAGCAATAACACAATTTCTGAAGGAATGTGGACACTAATTGCAATACACGATCTAGACCACGGCGTGTAACTTGAAATGTTATCACAAAATCATTTACTTTATCTCTATAGCGTCTGATATTACCATCAAATAGTTTGTTTATCTCTTGCTCCTTCTAATATTACCATCTAATTATTTTCTTTGTCTCTTCAAAACATAGTATTCGTCATCAGTATAATCGTATAAATAGTATAATATTGTCTGCGGAAATTATTTATTTAGTAAGCAATTAGTCAATTGCTAATGACTTTTTTCGTACGACTGAGTATAGACTAGATCCGCAGATTTATTGTAGTTATAAAATTATCAGGTTTCATCTTTTTTTTATAACTGTACCTATGATGTTAAAATCTAAGCCTAACTGGGAATAAGCTCATCGATATTTTAATGAACATAAAACTGATAACGAATAGAGGTTGCACCTCAATGCACCTCCGTCTATCCGTCCGGGACTTGATAAAATCTATGTGTCAAAATTCATAAGTTTAGACGTATTAATTTGTATTAGATAGATATATTTATAGCATTCATACACTATTTTTATTATCCTTTAACAATAATTATGAGTTGTAAAACATTAAATGCCACATTCACTCAGCAGTCTCCACTAACCTGTAATTACAACATCGTAAATAAGACACTGTAATAGAGTAATAATGTAAAAATGTGATACAAAAACTTATCTTTTTTACATTTTAAACAGCGAGATGGTGTAATTAAGCATTGAAGTACGGTAAGGATTTAT
The DNA here is from genome assembly GCA_038387885.1 of Spodoptera picta. Classification (NCBI taxonomy): domain Eukaryota; kingdom Metazoa; phylum Arthropoda; class Insecta; order Lepidoptera; family Noctuidae; genus Spodoptera; species Spodoptera picta. The sequence continues at coordinate 640,991 of JAZHFQ010000248.1, forward strand.
GTGGTCCTCTTCTGCTAGTAGTCGTAGTGGCAAAATTTACTGAGAAGGGAATTCTGGACACGAAACATGCCCTTAGAACTGCGGTCAGTCAACACGTGGCGCCAAGCAGCATCCTTCAAACTTTTGATAACCTAACTCTTATCAACAAATCACTTGCTAAGGTTGAAAAACATTATAACAAAACTATTCTTTAAAATGCCTTTTCAAAGGGAAACAATAGTATAGGAATAGAATTTTACTGTTTCTATAATTAAGAAGACATCCAACTGTAAGAGGGGAAGAGGTTACTACCAAAATAAAAAAAGATACTTGTCTTGAAATGTTATAGTAAATCAAAAGAATCACGTAGTGATGGTAGCTCGAACCTTATTCTCGCACGCAATAATGTAAGTAGTTGACACTTAAAAGTGGGCACTTAGATAGATTATACCGTTCAATCACAACGTGTGGCGCAGAGATTTGCATATACTTTTAGTAGTAACACTTCCTCTTTCGTCACATATTCAAGTTGATTTGCATGATTATAGGCATTTTAGTAAATATACTTTATTTTTTAATAAATACTGGATGATTTGATTGCCTAGATTTAATAATTACAGAAAAACTAAATGTTCGTAAGTACTTTTTAGAGGAGTCAAGTTACTCTGGTATATGCAACTGCTAAAAATTGAACTTTCAAATGATTTTGATTTTTATATCATTTATGTTAAAATACCTTTTGAGTGGCAGGGTAAAACCTTTAAAAGGCACCAAAGCATGATTAGAATTACTTAAGCTTGTTGTCAGTTCCGCTAATCACTGACAGTTCTATCCGCTGTCGCAAGTTGTGATCTTGTTCCTGAGGTAATTTGATAAATCGACCAAATTAAGATCATGTCACAGATTAAACGACCGACGAGTTTAGAATGTAAGTACTAGCCAGGTCAGTACATTAATACAGGAAATAGTATAAAGTTAGTCTTGCATTAAAATCATCACCTTCCTAAAGATTCTGAAAGATAAAATATGAATGAAATATTGGCAGTGTAATTAGAATGTAAATGTATACTAACGAACGATTGATTAATTAATTACTCAGAATATGCAGTATAATACGAAGTGGTTTAGCAAATCGGGGTCCTGTATCAAATATCAATACAATAAAAGTAGTTAGAAATTCCATTTTCGAAGGAATGAGGTACAGGGGCCTCAGTACGAGTTTATTTTACGTTTAAATTATTCGAAACGAGTACGCATTTGGCTCTCTGATTGGTTGGTTTATTGGCGCCGGCCAATCAGAAGGCCGAACGCGTACTTTTTACGATTACTTTAAACGTAAAACAAACTCGTACTAAGGCCTCAGAGTTTTCGCGCTAATACTGATAGGCTACTCAATTTTAGCTTGTATCATCATGTCATCTCTGTCATTTACCAAAGAATTTTTGGTGACAGACTAAAGGACGCCGACTTAAAATGCACTCAGCCTTTCAGTATTCAGGCGTTAGTCCCATAAAAAATAGCTACTTCATAATTTGACATAATGAATGACGTAACGTCTGCGTAGCCAGTCAAGTAAAAGCTACACAGGAGGTCACAATCTTGGGTCCAATTTCTGGATCAGTAGAAAATTGTAGATAGTAACCAAAAGCTATAATGTACACAAGTATTTTGTATTATACTCATAACATAACTAGTAAAAAAGAGGATTTTTTAAATATCTTTTTAATTAAATTTATTTAGAGGTATTTTACAACTGAGTGGCCTTAAATCTAAGGGCGAGAGACGCTCATTAAACAATTTCTATTATATTATAATATGTAGATAGGTACAAGGTAAATTACAATGTTCACCTCTGCCTTTAATGATTGTTGTACTAAAACGTCAATTTATTTCCTTAAACTACTATCGTTCGTCGGATGCAGAACTCTAAAACGATATCTTCCGCGGCTTTAATGATTTATTGATACTAAAGTTTTTACCTCAGAATTGTAAAATATTACGCCACCCACGTGTTTTATTTCCGCAGAGCAATCGGGAAAATGCGAATTTGATTAATGGTAGGAATTTACGCTTTTAAAAATATTTTTTAATATAGTAGGTATTATTTATGAATAACATAATTGTAAGGGATAAGATATCGCTCAAATTGCATGAGAAAAGAATGGTTCTTCTTGTTCAGGAAGACTAATATTTTATTTATTGAAAACGAAATTATCAGTCACAAGACGATTTATTTAGATAGTCTATAAAATAAACCATTAGAAATATGGGTAGGCTACTATAACATAATAACGAACTTAAATTCAAACCTACTATAACATAATAACCAACTTAAATCCAAAGCGACACGTAATAACCAACTTAATTTTTGTGATACCCACATTGGTGAATAATTTATTTAGTATGTCTCACGAAAGTTACAATATAGGTTATTTTTGTTATATTTTTGGTGATACCCACATTGTTAACTAATTATATATTTTAGTAGAAGAATTTCAATGTACCGCCGGCATGCTCAAACTCTGTAGGTATTTAATTTTAAGTTATCATGTTGTCTCATATCTTAAGTGAATTGTATTCTTTTTATGAAAACTAAAATTCTTAAATCAGAAATCAGAACATATTGGATTATTTGATGTCTGTTTAATATTAAATTTTGATTTGGTAATGAAACCACGTTTATTACAGAGTCAATTTGCTGATAAGTTGACATATTGTGTTACGAAATCTATAACGAGATTGACACGCGCGAATTATAATGTTGCATTATTATATTATTATTCCATTTTAGATTATAAATTAGATATTAAACTGTCAAACACCAAGCGGTCACTGGTGACCGCAACACAACTATTGTTCTATAATTGTGTCTATAATGACGGTACTCGACGAGTTAATTGCAACTTGCACCTAATGAGCGCGTTCTATACCCAAAGTAAATATATCAATTGTCCCGACTAACTTTGCTTCCCACTATCATATTATGGAATAATAGTTATCATAGGGAAGATGCGACAAGACAGTGGTCTATACGGAACACCAAACATGGCTTCTTCATAAAAATGCAACAATTGTAAAAAGAGAAGAGAATAAACAGAGTGATTCAAATAAGAATGAGTGACATAAGAGAAATTTTCTAATTTCATACATAATATAACATCATGCCTTTCATCAAAGGGGTAGGCAGGGGTACCCATTGCGACAATTAATTCCACGGTACAATGTAACGCTCACTTTCATTATTTATGTTATGAGTCTCATGTAATAGAGGGTAATCATATTGCCATATAACGGACACAATTCCAGACTTCGTGCTACTACTGAGATTTTTTTAACAACCCAGTAATAGTTTGTCCGACCTGGGAATCGAACCCGAGACCCCTTGCTTTTGCACTCTCACTCTCAATTGGATTACTCGGCCAAAGACGCAGTCCTTCGTACTTTCATACAAGAATAGTAAAAACAGCATTTTGTGAAATTTCCAAGCACAAGCACAGTTAAAACAATGTTTTATTTCTGATTATAGATTCACGATGGTGGTACTTAATTAAAATGTATTATGCATATGTGTTAAGGACATTCATCGAGGTCTTTATGTACTCCCATGTTGTTTCTGATGGTGTTATTCTAATGTGTTTTTAAAGGACACATTTCCGGTTGCGACACACTGATTTGAATTTCTTTAAAGGTTTGAATACTAATAAATACATAACAAGAGTCAGACATTTAAGATCTTTTTAATTAAGAATATATACAATACATAGACCAATGTATTTGAGGGAAATTACAAATGCTTTCCCCTGGATCGTTGTCATTCTTAGATTTCAAACGATGATGAGATAAATGTAAAGTAGATTTTTTATGGGATAAGCCGGTAAACGAGCAACCGGATCACCTGATGGTAAACAATTGGCATCTTCCGTGGACACCTGGAACATCAGAGGTCTAAAAAGTGCGCCACCGGCCTTTTCAGATAGAGAGAGAGAGATTCAGGGATTGGGGAAGAGGGAGTTGGGTAATTAGGTCTCCGGTAACGTCATTCACACGACGAAATTCAACGCAAGCGTTGTTTCAAGTCGGTCTTCGGCGTATCACTCTGGTCAAGCCGGCCCATTCGTACCGTGTCATGGCTCTCTCACACTTAAATAAGTAGTTTAAGTCGATTAATATTCATTACTGTTTTATCATACAATTTTAAATTATTGTCACTAGTCGTGTTTATTTTTATAAATCCAAAAGAATCTACATAAAAGCAATAATTGACAAACGAAATGAATTTCAATACCCAAATAAATTCAGCTTCATACATTTCGTACATTTCTTATCATTAAGTATCTACCCAAGACGCTATTTCGTCAGCATATTATATTTCGTCAAAAGCATGCTATTGATTTATGTTACAAGAATATTTTGCGTGTAACCCAATATCACGTTCTTGTACTCTCATTGGAATCTTGTTACATACGACGTGGGTGCACAGGACCTATATTTGATGAATGGCTTGCACAATTTACCATCATGTCAGTGGATGTGGATTAAATTACTTAATGATAAAGCCATTGTGGTGAAGTTATTTGGAATAAGCTATTGGTAGATGATTGGATTTTCATATTGTGAATAAGTTAAATCAATGGAGATTATGATGAACCGTTACCTAGAGGAGACTTGATGACGATCAATAAGTCAATAATATTTTATGAATGCGTTGAGGGTTTGACAGTCTTTAATACCAATTGTTGAATCGAATTAAGTGTCATTGGTCATTGTGCAATCTACCTACCAAAACGACGCTTACATTTTCGGACATATAGGTACAATTGATCAATCAAAAAAGTGCTAAATAGAACAAGGCAATCTTAAGAAACATTTATAATCTACTTTGAAATTGATCAATGTTAATTGATGACACTCAATGTAGATCAATTGCAAAATTTAAGGCGAATACATCAATTACAAGGTTATTAAGAAAATTAATGTAATACCCACACCATAACTCTGAGCGTACCTCGTTTATTACTTGATGGCTGCTACCATATTTTACATTTGTATGTGAGGCAAATTACCCAATCATTGAGATATATCACTTACATATGTGTAGGTATAATTGCTGCATAGCTTTGGTACTAAAAATGGATTAGTAAACTTATGACGTCACTGAATATACGTAGTAATTCTGTAATTTAGCTTCTTAATTAACTAAAAATTACGGATTCCTAATGTAAATATACTGAGAAAAGCTCAACGAGTTTCGAGTCACCGAGGTACCTATACTTACGTGAGTACCTACACTATCATTTTTAGTCAATTCAATATATATCACGATAGTTTTTACAAAAACAACATATCTTCTATCTTCTGCTTGCCATGCACTATAGGTATGAGGATGTCATATCATTTGCAACCTACATTAGATCCAAAAATCACTACTCACGTGAATATACTCACGTGAGTAACCCGCGATTTTCCTGGATCCATTCAATTTAATGCACAGTGCTCAGTACCGAGAGGAATAATTAGACAAATAATTGAAGACAGGGGTGTAGGTACTATGTCATTCGTACATCTTTGTGAAAAATGCGAAAAACAACCATATCTATCGTATGAGACAAATTGTCCTATCACAGTAAATTATTCAGCAATGTCTTCAGAATATAAACAGCTACAGAGCACGTAAGTATGTAAATTAATGAAATGCAAGATTTATTATTATTAAAAGTGAATAAGACACCTTTTTAATTTATTAGCGTCGTTTTTAAAGCAATATTAAAGATTTATACTATGGAAATTATTTTACCCTTGTCGTCACTAGTAGTAAGTTATTTTTTTATTGTAAGGAAGTAATATGTTGTCGAATTCCATGCTGGCTTAATTTAGGAAATCATTTGTAATTCTAGCTAAGAAAGTTTACTTAGAATAAGGTTAAAGAAATAATGGACACTGAAAAGAAAACGAAAGCTGATTGATGTGTCATAGAACTGGGATGGAATTAAATAAAAATCATAAGTTAATGCACTAATTCGGGAAAATAATATTAATAATATTTATTTATCATTTTACAATTTCTCTGTAAAACATACATACATTTTAATAATAGGGTATTTTACTGTATTCGTGAAAAAATCTAAAACTATATTATTGAAATAGCTTAGGCAAAAGGCAATCGGTAAGTGTAGTTTTAGTTCATAAAATAACAAAAGGAATTTTTAAATTCAATTCAAACTTTTCAGGTTTTTTTATCTGTTCTATATTACCACGAAATAGCAGCCATCTTGTTATTACGTCATTCGCCTATGTAAACAAAAGTGACAGCTTGACTTGTGTTTTCTTGCATGAAATCTGGAGGGTACGCAATCAGGTTTCAATCGAATCCTTTTTACTGAACCCATTAATTTATACTTCAGGTAATTTTCCATGTCGTGTTCCAACTGAAATATAAGTCGTAAGTGAACTATTAGCATAAGTTTTATTTTTATAACCTCTAAAATATGATCTTTACACCACAATAAATTCATTGCAATGGAAGTTATTGCAAATGAAAGATACTTTAGATGAATAATGTATATAGATACTTACATCAAAGTTATCTTCACAATAGTATATACGGGATTTATTGTGTAATTGACTGAGATCTCTTCCGGCAACTTCGAACCAAGTTTTTCTCATATTTATGTCGTTTGGCACTTCGATCCACAATTTGTTCGGTGTTTTAACACTAATATTCCTGCATTCCGGAACACCACACCAACGATAAATCGAATAATAGCTCATATTTGAGAGAAAAAACAATTTAACGAAGAATAACAACAAAGCTCAATGTTTACATAGCAAACTGAGATCACGACCATAGAGAAAATATGGCGGCCTTTACTTTCGTCAAAGCGTGGGAAATTTGAAAATGTAAATTTTAAATGCATTTTTAGGGTAGTTAGCGATTGAATAAAAATTTTGTATTTTTTTAGTACCTACTTCACTAACACCATTTTTTTTTTTTTTTTTTTAAGGGGGGAAAATCATCGAATGACTGCCCCCGCCTGGGTGAGGCGGGAGGGAGTGTCAGACTCTTACTGACTAAAAACCACCCCGTTCCTTCTCCTGCACGTCGAGCCGGAGCCCCGGTTACCCGTTAGGTTCTCCGCGACTCCGAATCGGCATCGGCCGTATTGGGCCCCATCTGTGGTGGTCTGATGGCTCTTTGAGGCGCGCGCGGAACGCGACGCGCCGTACGCTCGGGTCTGTTTCTGGTCGGACGGGGAGCCACCCATACTCGCCGTCCGCAGGCCCGCGCTTACGGTGGCCGGAGATCGTCTCGCGATCCCCGACGCCCGGTGTGTCCTTCGCGATGGCTGGGTTGCGAGGAGGTAGCGCTTCGCTGCCTCACGCGTCCCGCCTCCTCCTTAGCTAGCATGACTGCTTCGCAAAAGGAGGAGACGGCATCCCAGTCCCCCTCGCTCCGCATCATGGCCTGCACTAGGCCCGGACGCGAGAGGTCGCCATCGCCGATCACTTCCCTGAGGACACGGCGGTGCTCAGCCCACGAAGGGCATTCTCCCACCGTGTGTTCCACCGTGTCCTCAGGGCGGTCCTCGCAGTGATGACACCCGGGCGTTTCCTCCCGCCCCATCAGACACAGGTACCTCCCGAAACTTCCATGTCCGGTGAGGACCTGCGTCAGGCGGTAGGTGAGGACGCCGTAGCGTCTCTCAAGCCACTCCTCAAAGAGGGGACTTACCGCTGCGATGGCAGCGAGCCCATCACTAACACCATAGAATCAATTTGAGATACTTTTTAAAAATGAGTAAAATACCCTATTACCAAAAGATCAGTAAAGGAATCCTTAAAAATGGGTTTTCTAAATTAGTTTTAATTAAAATGCAGAAATAATTATAAAGGTAAGAAGAACAAAAAGTGCCAATAGAAGACACAGGTACCTATATTATTTGGCGATTCATTAATTCTTGAACATATAAGAAAGAACATCTTTTCTGTTTAAATACATATCTATAAGTCAACGCCATCTAGCTAGATCAATGAGAATGAAAACTAGAGTGGCCTTGTTAGTTCGCAACTGTTGAGCCGTTAGCAACAGTCCTTCGTTTATAGGCATTATTTTTATTTATTTTCTATGAATACTCATTGTTTTTGACACATATCATGGCTGATGTCGAATATTGAGCTTTAATTTTTTATGGCATAGGAGGCAAACGAGCATACGGTGATCCGTATACTATCAGATGATCCTGATGGTAACGTTTCATAAGATTGACTGAAAACAACATACCTACAACTGGTTTATTTTACCTGTTGACCTACCATCTTATCTTAATGCCACACAGTTTCCCTCATACCACACACTTACTGTCGAAACGCAATCTTATCCTCATCAAGAGGTTGATATCTTACTTCCAAGTATGCAAAATAATTTCACAAGTCTAAATCTTCATCACGTATGCAAATAAGGTAAAAACTCGTTTAAATTGCAACATCGCATGTAAACTGGTGCATGTGGTATCAACTGAGCTTGGGTAGAGTTGCCCAATCAGGCTTGAGATAACCGCGAGGTCAATGATCTCGGATAGATGAGTCACTGCTACTTGACATCCGAGACTATGCGGTAGACGCTCACACCTTGATTTAGAGTGTGGTTTTACTATGAATGTTATTTGTATTGAATGGAAATAACTTAGTACTAAAATGATCGGGTCTGGGTGTCATGTATATGTGAACTTGTATGTTTGTAAACGCACCCACAACACAGGAGAAAACCTAGTGTGGAGCAATCTTAAAAAAAAACTGAGATCTTAGATGTTAGAAATACTAATTTAAGCGTCATTCAATATCTCGTCCGTTTCATATATTTAGGAACCAAGAAATTAATTACACAAATGTATAAATTTTATCAATTTGCCGTAAGTTATTCGCATTATTTTAAATCAAAAATTGTATTGTAAAGTTATCTGATTTTGGCTAAACGTATCGCAATGAAACCACACCTTAACAACTGCAGTGTGGTTTGCTAGTAGATCTAATTTTAATTCAGTGCTAACGAGTTTGAAAGCTATTTTAGACTATGCTAATACAAATGCCTTTGTACTGATTCATTCATATTATATTTAGCCTAATTCAATAGGATAGCCCTCATTTGGGTAGTATGCTTATACCACTCACAATTTTGCAGAGTGATCTTTAAATTCATACTTTTTGTTTTCAGGCTTCAATAGATTGTTCATCATTTCACGCTTTGGACAGCCATTTGTTAAAAAAATTGAATCACTGAAGATACTCATCATCATCATTAACAACCGACGAAGACGTCCACTGCTGGACAAAGGCCTCCCCATTAGGAGGAAGGGGGGGGGGGTACCATAATCCCCACGCTTGACAGGCGGCTTGGGGCTCGCAGTTAGGTTACCAATGTATTTATGGAATGCTACAGCCCATTCTTCGGTGTCTGGTCGCTATTTTAGGACGTACCTAAAGGATGAAGTTACTATTAAACATATTCTTAATGCTAAAGTAACATGTAAGTAAATACCTTTTAGCGACGATAAGTATAAAAAAATATTTGTAAGTTCCTCCGATACACCTGATACTTGTTCGCATAACCAAACAAAACGTATAAAGTACCCCCATAACAAGACGAGCGGGGGCGTCTAGAATGCTTTTATGTCAAGCGCACACGCATTGTCACTATTATATATCTTACAATGTATCAAGGCTTTTAAGTTGTCTTACATGTAACGTGCATGCCGTATGCGCTCTTTATGGAAAAGTCTCGTACTTGCGTCGTTTAGAGATAGCAGTACAATGGGATTGGCGCAGGCGCCGATAATCTATGTGACTTTACGGATATATTATTATGTCGTTCATTAGGTCAATACCTAGTCAGTTGCGTGACCTCAGGTTCAGACCTTCTACTAGACCAATATTATATATTGATCAGTTAAGTACAAAACGTCAAAAGTCTCCGGCCTAGAATTGTTCAACATTGCACTAAGTCGATAAATTTATATTTTGATAACAATCCTCACCAAATTTGGCTCAATTCTTGCGAAACAATTCATGACTAACACAGGCCAATCAAAACTGTCAATCAGGGCGATTTTCACATGGCTATATTTATGGCCACAATAGGTTCTTGCATCTACCTCTATTATGGCGTAGCAGTATTAGGTATTGCCCTATGAAACCCAATTGTGGCACAAGTTTTTTATTCGATACGAATTCGTTGTGATATCAAAGATAACGTGTAACATGTTAGAGGTATTAATATTTATTGGCTTCTAGTTTTTTGTATTAATGTCTTAGATTGTGTTTCTGAGTTGGTTTACAAAGTATTGTACCGAAGAATTAAATTTTTATTTTTGCTAGATGAAGGCGTTCCATTTATTTTTGTGCATTTTATATAAAAAACCCGATGAGCAAACTCATTAAATAAAAGGTTTGGTTATGCTATGTTAGAGATAGTGTGTTTTGGACTGGACTTTTGTTAAGACTAAGTGATTAGCTGTCTGTATGAATTCTGATTTGGCATCATTTAGCTCCACTTTATTTTAATCTAGTAATTAGTTTATCAAGCTCTTGGAAGTTGCAATAAAGCTACTGTTCATCCATCAACACGATTACACCAACAAGTTTATTTATTATTTATTACATAATTGCTCTATGGTAAGGGTATAAAAAAACTACAGAAATTATGATGTATTAAAGAATAGTTAGGTTCCTACCTACAAAAGACAATAATTCAATAAGGTCCGTAGCGTGTTTCAGGTTAATTTATTTTGCACAGAATGTACAACGCAGGTATGGCGAACTATAAATGTATTTATTTACTATTCTGATACCAATTCTTAGCGTGGACGGCTTTTGAACTGTGGAGGTTAGAATGGTATGGATACGACGTTTTATTACGGTGGTGTTTTATTTAGATGTGTTTCTAGATATTGGGTTTAACAAAGTGTAGTATAAACTCGATAAAAGTAGTACGCATAGACAATCGTTGAGTTATGTGTGTACTGACTTGTGTTGACTCTTCATAGGGGTTTGTGGCTATGTCATATTCTTATCAATCTCCAACCTCTCTTTGGTACATTGCTATTGAGTATAAGTAACAGAAATTCGTATTTCTTTTAAAATATTGACCTCTAGGTTGTAATTCTTTCTTAAAATCGTACTATTTTTAAGGGGATCCTTAAAAAGAAATTACGATGGAACGTTTTAATATTAGATCGGCAATTGAGAGTGATTCTACAGACTTAGCTCTTAATCAAAAACAAAAAAAATCATATCCAGTATATTCCAGCGATCTAGTTTGCGGCAGCGCCCACCGACACACATGTGTAGCTACATACAGTTTCCTACGACACGCCCGAGTAGGACCCTAGCCTGTATCTATAGGACATACAGCCTCTATATAAACGCCCGGTATCTTAGAATTCGGCACACAACAAGCCCTAGTGCTTACAGTAACGAACCATTTGAACTTAGACAAATCTTATATAATGTTCGCTAAGGTAAAGTGATTTAAGTTCATGAGTGCTTGGTGATAAGTTTTCATTTTATGGTGGTTTTGTGCTATGGTGGTATTTAGTTCTGAAGTTAATATTACATTTTGGTACTTTTATTGTAACTAAAAAAAGCAGTGAAATTAGCATTTTTTTGTAAAAAAATATTTTTTACTTTACTGTAGAACTTAGGAAATTTTCATAGTTACCAAAAGAAAACAAATATCCATTTTGCAATTATTTCTTTATTAAAGTCTTGTACCTATCTCTATGAATTCCTATCTTTGTGAGTGTAATTAGAGGTAAAATAAAATAGCTAAAGAAAGACTCAGTTCGTTCCTTTCTTATATTTTATTTAGGTATACTAATTAACAATGCATAAAAATAACAAAACGATAATTTCTGAAAAATTTCAAAATACAACGAACCCTTTTATCGCAGGTGTTGTTCGCATGCGCGCTAGTAGGCGTCGCGCGCGCAGGTTTGATCGCTGGGGGTCATGGCGCATTGTCGTCACAGAGCATCGTGCTGGGCGCCCCTGCCCTTGCGCATGGCTACGGAGGTTACGCTGCCGCACCCGCTATTGCGGCACCTGCATTAGGATATGGATTAGGTATAGTATAGAAAGTTAACTTATTACCTTGCAAATGGAGTTTTATAACTTAACAATAAGTTAATCTTCATTGTTTTATACCTTTTTCTTGATGAATAAAGGTAGAGGAGCACAGTTGTACATATTAAATGTGTAATCAATTATTTACCAGCTATGCGAATCAAATATTTGTTGCCATACACTTAAAAGTCAATATTACACTGCATAGTCATGTATCTGAGAAATGCGAAAATCAAAATCCAGGAATCATCAATTCAGTTAGTTATCTTACTTTCCTAATGTTTGCTGACTACCCTATGAAAATTCGAAATTACGTGATGAATAAAAAGGTAATAGAATTACTATGATAGATTTACTGACATCAGGTCGCTTCCAGGTCACGGAGCCGTGGTTGCACATGCGCCGGTTTACAGGGCACCATATGCGCACGCCGCTGCCCCTGTTGAAGTTTATGTAAGTTACATTTAATGGAAATGTTGTACAATAGAGGTAATGAAGAAGAAGAAAGAATCCAAATATTCGTAACAGTGTGATGAATACGTATCCCTTAAAAATTCCAGGCCCACCCCCGCTACCAATTCAATTACGGTGTCACTGATGGTCACACCGGCGATCAGAAGAGCCAATGGGAAGCCCGTGACGGGGACGTCGTGAAGGGCCAGTACTCTCTTGTTGAACCTGACGGCACCGTGCGCACTGTCAACTACTCTGCTGATGACCACAATGGGTAAGCCAAAAAATTTACTAACATAACGTCACGCATTTTTGTAACAACCACTGTTCGCCTGTTTTAAGTCCCCATGTTTTTATAATAATAATTGTAAGACATACTAAATTAACTAAAAATCACGGGTTACTCACGTGAATATACTGAGAAAAGCTCTACTAGTAAAATAAATCTAAAAGCTATACTAGTAGCCTGCGCTAATCTAAAAGCTTTACTAGTACTGTGTAGTGTGTAGGCTGCGCGACATGGCCACGACCGAGCACGCTACTTGTGAGCAAGAGCCCTTTTGTGGCTAAAAACCAGTAGAGCTTTTCTCAGTATATTCACTTGAGTAACCCGCGATTCTTATTTGATATTAGTCCCCATATCTAAACATTCATGTCAATTTTAACTCGTCGAGTACCGTCATTATAGACACAATTATAGAACAATAGGTTGCGGTCACCGGTGACCGCTTGGTGTTTGACAGTTTAAATCCTCCTCCACCATAGATAGAACATGCTCTTGTGATAGCTACTAATATTTGCATGGTTAAATCCGTTCCTTTGAAGTGTTCCTGGCGTATTATTATTGTAATGATTTGCAATAAAAATAATGTTTATGATTTCAGATTCAACGCTGTAGTCAGCAGGCACGGCCACGCTGCGCACCCCGCTGCCCACGCAGTGGTCGCTGCCCCAGCCCTTGGCCATGGCCACCTTCTCCACGGCTAAACTCCAACGACCCTTTAGCCTAGACCAACACCGACGACACCTATTTATTTCTACTTAGCTTAAGCATGGACGGAATGCGACAACGAAGAGCATTGTATAATGAACGATTACAGACTAGTGTGCTTACTCCCTAACCGTTTCACAATCTGCACAGGGACTTAGGCCCAAATTAGCATAGAATTTTACATTTTCATTCATCTATTTTACAAAGCATTAGAACCTTTTGTATTATATTTTCTTGTAGTGTGTAAGTTTTCGTGTTTTTTTTATTATTATTTTATTTTTCAAACTTCGTCCATTTTGTGAAACGTTAGACGATTGCTTGCGGGGTGCTGTGCAGAAACTCTGGTTTTTGTGACTGATAATAATGTAAATTAAATATAATATTTGTCATATACTTCTGCCTTGTTATTTTATGAAAGGGCCCTTGGTACTTTTGGCACTTGAAAACAATTGATACCTACCCATTAGTCTAAATTTTAGACAAAAGACAGTCTTATATTTTGGTAATTTTGTTAATATCGAAAGTTCCTTAAGTACTTACATTTCTTGTGAATTTCGTTCGACTTCTCATTAACTTCATTTCGTTTAATAAAGTTCAATGGTTACAGAACAAGTGATAAAAACGGAACCAGTTTTCAGTGAACACGTAACAATCAACCGATTCAAAGAAAAGATTTTACGCACTTGTTTTTGAGTATAAAAAGGCTCTTGGGTTCTCCAATTATATCATTTAATTTTTAAGTGTATCACAACATATACGCACAATATGTTCTCTAAAGTAAGTACCTTTTTGAATTTACAAAATATTTGTACGAATAGTGAAAAAAAAGATCTTTCATGTAATATTACTCAATTCACATTTTTAACCATGAAATTCAAAGCGTCTCTAAAAAATTCGTAGCAATGTTAATTAAAAAACTTATAGCAAATACTATTTTTCTATTTCAGATCGTCTTCGTCATCGCCGTCGCAGCGGTATGTGCCCAGGACCATCACCAGCATGGTCATGAACAGGGCCACGCCTACTCCTCCCAGTCCATCATCCGCCACGACATCTCCCACGGACACGAAGATTCTCATGGACACCAAGAAATAAACCAGGGTTACCATGGCGATTCTCATGGATACCAGGAAATTAGCCAGGGCTACCACGGTGCTTCCCAAGGACATCATGAAATAAGCCAAGGCTACCATGGTGGGGAACATATTGTGCACCAGCAGCCCATCCATTACGTCCCCATCGCCGTGCACCACCAGGCTCCCATTGCTGTCCATCATGAGGCTCCCGTGGCTGTCCACCATGCTGCTCCCATCGCTGTCCACCACGAAGCTCCTATCGCTGTACACCATGAAGCTCCCGCTGTACACCACGTGGAGTCTGCTCATCACGAGAAGGAACACCACCATGGTGAACACCACGTTGACTACTACGTAAGTTTAGTTTTCAGACATTTTGATGTCAAATAATGTTGTCTTACCTTAGCTTGTCAACTAAAACTCTGAGAATCGTTTTTATTCAATCAGTATTTGGATTAAGGTTATTACAGTTGATTATGATGATTACGTTTCATCAAACGTTAAATTGCAATATAACCAGTAATATTATCTATTCATTGGTGTAAAAAAATGTTCAGTATTATGACTCAACAATTTAATCTCAACTCCACAGTGAACAAATTGACCAAAGAGAAATAATGACGAGTAGAAATTGTTATTAGACTGCATAATATAATTAATATAGTTGAAATAATCTACTTCCAGGCTCACCCCAAATACGAATATGAGTACAAAATCGAGGACCCCCACACCGGTGATAACAAGTACCAGCACGAGTCTCGTGACGGTGAGAACGTGAAGGGCGTGTACAGCCTGCACGACTCCGACGGATCCATCCGTACCGTTGAGTACTCCGCTGACAAGCACAACGGGTACGAAAAATATTTTTATTCGCTAATCTACGCTTTAAAAGCAATTCATTCATAGAATTAGTTACATAATCCATAAATACATGAAAGCACTTTTGATTCTTTTGAACATCTATACCTCTTATATCTACCTAATGAATTTGCTACTAATTATGCTGAACTGACTGGTAGAACTCAAGCCTTCATGTTCAGCTTATAATTGACAACGAAGGATTAGATGTCGATTATATACTGCCTTAACAGAATTTGGCCACCTCATAACTATTTAAATATCATTCATGTTATCTGTGTTCTCGATTATTGAATCAGTTATTTAATATTATGCCATTATTGTAAAACTTTCTTTTCATTCCAGTTTCAACGCGGTTGTGAAGACTGAAACCAAGCACGGTCATGAACACCAGTACCATCACTAAGAGAACAACCTCACCAGTACCTGATAATATGTTATCTTCTTTATATTGTTTCTAACTGTTAAAATATATTATCTAGTCTAGTGGATCTAAATATTGACCGTCTTTTATTACTCTTAAAATCTGCTAATAATTATGTAGCTATAAATAAAACTGAACCTACTAGTACAAAAAAAATTGTCACTCGAATAATCATAACTTGAATACCAAACCTTAACAGATTAGAAGTTACAGTGGACTAGGTTATACATAAAAGAATATTTCAAAACTAAATGATAGTATCCTGATATGTAATTGGTTACCAAAAGGAAATTAAACCAATGTAGGTAGGTATATGTCCGCCTTCCTTTCACACGATCGTAAACAAACATAATTATGTGAGTACAATTATATAATATCATTTAACTTTAATAATTGATATTAATAATATAGAGTGGTCGTGATCGCCAACTAGGTCGTCGGTGCCAAGAATAATTAATCTCAATTCGTTATCACCGAATGTACATATCTACTTATTTCGATGTATATATTCTATATAAAATAGTTGTCTCTATTTTTACTACTTGTACTCCATATAATTTTATTTAAAAACTATATACAGTTACATTTTTAAATACCACGTATAAATAAAAATACACTATTTTCTACTGGCATCGTTGGTCGAGTGGTCGCAAGTGCAACTCCCGGGCAAGGGGTCTCGGATTCGATTCCCAGGTCCAGCAAATTATTACTGGATTTTTTAAAATTTCGTATCAGTAGTATCACGGAGTCTGGTATTGTGCCCGGTATATATATATTTTTTTAACATTGCCCCAAACTAGGATTGACTCCTGTGTCGTAGGTGCGTTTACAAATATACCTATAAGTTCACATACCTACACATGACACCCAGACCCGGAATAACAATCTGTGGATCAAGAAGAGTTGTTCCTTGCGGGATCGAACCCGCGACACGTTGATAATATGCACCTCTGCCAACCCCTTCGGGAATAAAAGGCGTGATGTTATGTTATGTTATGTTGGCAAACTAAACAAGTAAGGCGAAAGTATCGTATAACAGAAAAAGTTAGACACATACTATAAAACTAACGTAGTTTGTAGCGCGTGTTCCGCCTAATAATTAGATGACCTACCTCAAGAAAAAGTTTGGTCCGAAAGGTTCCACGGCAGACTACGTGACACTTCCTATCACGGCGCTATCACTTCGTGTGCACTAATCGTGTGTATCTTTATACAGACAAATAGTTTGTTCTGAATACTTTTTCAATTTTCGTAAATTAAATAATAGAAAACATTGTGTTGTTCAATAGGCTGAGTTAATAGATAGTTGTAACATATTCAGAATTGATAAAAATATGAAAGTAACTTGGCTGAAATATATTAAGATTTGAGAAACGTTGATTGACTTTTAAACTGCTATGAAACATAGATTAATCACTATTTGCAGATCAGCTAGCCAGTGATAGGTATTGTGCCATACATTTTAACCTAACATTTTCAATTAGCTAAGTTTTGTGCGTGGCCTAAACTGTATTATATTAATGAACCCCTTTTTCGATTTACAAACATTAAATTACTGATTTTATTTAAGTTACGTGATATTTTAATGACAACATTATTGAAAAATCAGCAATCATTACATAATACTGTATTGCTCTGGTATATAATAATAATGCACAAATAATAACGCACTTGATTCAATTTCATTGACGCAATTTCTTGTGATTGAATTGAAATAAAATATAAGTAATGCAATAGAGAAATAATGCGTACATCACCTTTTTGTTGAAAATGTTCTAACATAGAAACAAATAAACTCTTAAACAACAATAACACAATAAGTATTTAAGCAATATTAAAAAAAAAATTGAACTGAATTTCCGACATACGATTACATTATGGCAGTTTTCACACCTATTTCATAATTCGAACATAGATTGGAAAGAGAAATAAAGAGTTAGTATGAGTATTTTCATCCCGATAAAAATCAAACAGGAGATATACTTCAAAATATTAAATAAGCTTTATTATGTATAGAATAATAATAATAATAATATAAGTAGGCAAGTACACATCTAGTAACAATAAAGACTAAAAAACAGCAGAACAAGTGATCAGTCTTGTCTTAGTTCTGATGATGGCTTTCAATCTGGACCTGGTGACCAGGGGCGGAGTGCTTCACGATAGCGTTGAATCTGTAATAGGAAAAGGAGTAGGTTTTAATACAATAGTCCTCTATAGTGAAGGAGACGACTTTCTTTTTAATAATGAAGATGATGTAAATAAGTGCAGGTCGAAAAGATGTAAGTTTACGTTAAATGATGTTCATTTTTAGTACTTGATGTAGTTAAGTAATTAATTGTCTGGTCCTTAAATTCAAACTTATCGCAAAAGTTAATTATTAGCATATTCACAAAAAACTACTTAGATTATTAAAGCTTTTGATGCTCTCTGTAAGTAATTATTTTTAGTTTTCTTTTATATTTTCTTTATTCAGTTGTGTAGTTTTAAATGTTAATATTATGCTATCAATAATTATGTGAATCAAATATAAAAAAATAAATAACAGAATTACTGGATTAAGAAATAGCTAGCTTTGTCATGTCAGAATCAATTAAAAATTACCGTTTTTTCTGCGGAAGTGAAATGGTATTGTCTTTCCTTACTGAATTTCCTTTTTTCTTACATAACAACAATGATGCCTCTAAAATTCCATTAACACGTAATAACACGGCCTCAGGTGATGATACGAAGTAGAAAGCTAAACAATACGAAGGCAGTGCGTGACTCGGCGCATAAAGTAGTCAAAAATGAACTACGTCTAGACTCGAGATCGTTCTAACTAGATATCTATTACAAGTTATTGGTTTTGAATTGAACAGTGTTAAACCTTTCAAAGTTGTACTATCTTATTTAGAAGGAAATCCATGAAAGTGCATTGTTAGACTTGCAATCGTTTCACCAAGTTCCCATATTTTTATTCGTTATGAAATTAATTTTGAAATTAGGAAGTAGTGATTGATCCTTTGGCAAACTAAGGGCCTTATTGTGTATGGTGACGGGTGTAGTAAGATAATTAAGAAACTTTTAAGCTTACCCAGTGTGTTTGTCAGAGCTGTACTCAACAGTTCTGATGGATCCATCAGCTTCCTGAAGACTGTACACTCCCTTCACAACATCACCATCACGGAATTCATGCTGGAATTTGTTGTCTCCGGTGTGAGGGTCCTCTACTTTGTACTCATACTGGTATTTAGGGTACGCCTAGAATGATAAGAAGTTATCTGTATTAAACAGGTCCATTTAAATGCGTCTACTCAACTACCGTGGTCTAAACGGTGTAATTTGTGTTTGGAATAAATGAATGGAAAGTCACCATAAAATTTTGAATCGGAAATGAGCGTTTTATATTCAATAATGTTGTGTACTTACATAATAGTCGATGGGCTCGTCGTGGAAATCGTGAGCGTGAGCATCGTGATGGACAGGTACTGCGTGATGGACGGGTACTTCATGGTGAACGGGAGCTGAATGATGAACGGGGGCAACATGATGTACTGGAGCAGCGTGGTGCACTGCAGAAACGTGGTGCACTGGAGCAGCGTGGTGCACTGAAGCAGCGTGGTGCACTGGGGCAGGGTGATGCACAGCAGTGTGGAGTTGACCGCCATGGTGGAAGTTCAAACTGTCGTGAGCATTAGCTCCTTGGTAATAGCTCAAACCTTCATGACCGTGAGCGTAATGTTCTTGAGCCTTTACGGGAACTTCATGGTGCTCTTGAGTGGGACCAAACTGAACGGACTGATAATGTTGAGCTGGAGTCTCGTCGCGTACAGGAGATTCTTGACGCACTTGTTCCTCTTCCTGCACATATTGGTATACGGGAGCTACATGGTCATTGTGGGACTCTTGGGACTCTCCTTGACTGGCAAGACGGATAATGCTCTGAGAAGAATAGGCGTGTCCTCCTTGTCCGTGGGATTCAGGAGCAGCAGCAGCATACTGAACCTCTTGGGAACCTTCTTCCTCTTGAACCTTTATGGGAGCATGTTCATAATATTGCCTGTAACTCTTAGGAGGTCCATGATGATTCCGTAGCGAGTATCCATGTTCCTCACACAAAACCGCAGCAACAAAGGTAAGCACTATCACCTAAAACAATAAAAACCGTTAATTTGTATTTCTAAAACAAATAAGTATTGTATTGTGTACTCCTATTATTATGATATCACACACTCACTTTAGCAAACATTTTGTTCTTTCTCCTAAGACTTCCGTGGTGGAACTGATGAATTAACATAGTCATTAGCTCAATATATACCGGAGACGTTACGAGAGAGTATTGAATCAATTTGCTGCCGCTCGGGGCGTCATGTTTGTAACCCACGGCGCGCGCACAGATCTATGACGTAATTTACGTAACCAATGTGAAGGTTGTCAATCCACCGAATTAGATCACTTTACTATTGTCTTCTGACTATTGTTTTATTAATCACTTCATACCATAGCTATTAAAACAGGCAGTATAATATGATCTAGGTTTTAAAGATAATTTTCATTAAGTAGGTATACTCTAATTTTCTGAGAGAAATCTCTTTTGTATTAGTATTCTAGAATAGTATCTTGGTTTCTTTGCATAATTGACTATCAACATACTTCTTGAAATTCGATTAAAAGTACGATTTCCGATTTCACTGTTAAAATTATGGCCTAAAGTAGTTAATATAAACCTAATCACGATTGTAGCTACGTATGGCTTTGGTTAAATTAACTTCATTAACGTCCATTATTTTAAAAGAAACCCAGAAACAAGTATTTTTCAGCTGCATTTATAAAATTAACTTATTTAATATCATCAATTTAATGATTAAGTACAACCTGTTTTGTACAATCTGGGCGATTAAAATAAATATTCAATTACACGTATGGCCATGAAATTGAACTTGCAGCTTATTCATTTATCACATGTGTGTGAAAAAAGTGATCTAACAAACTTGTTTCACGTGTATTATTGTTTTAATTTTATGAAACACTGTCATGGCATACCTATCTAATGTTTGATGTTATCCTTTGCATAGAATATGATTTAAGTTAAAAAAAATATAAAAAATAATATATATTGGATAATTACAGATTTGAATTATATTGTTTACGGGTACTTGGTTCAGAAAACAGTAAAAAATAATTAATATCATTTGGTTTAATTAATACCTTTCTTTGAGTTAAGTGAGTAATAATTTGAGTAAAGTGTAAATCGAGTTTTACATATTAATAATACGTACATATTAGGGAATAATTACTCAAAAATAAAATGATATGTGTTTATTATAATTTAAAAGTAGTTTCCTTAACGCTTGCCGAACGAGTGTATAGAGGTAGAAAAGTCAATATTTGATTAACGATTGACACTGATGTTCAACAAAATTAAATAAAAAATTAAGCCCTTACATTTATTTTCCTATTCTTTGATTCAATTACCATTTGTCTGGGGAGGCTGATCTAAGCAAATATGACAATTACAACGAATTGATACACAGATAAAAATGTTAGTGTAAACTAGATCAGACCGGTCATGCCCTAGAAACCATTCGCAAACTAAACGTTTTGGTATCCGGTTAGATGTAGGTACCTAGGCAAACTTACAGTTATCTAAGTCCAATGGCTATATAGAAAAAAACCTTTCATTTCGAACCATATAGAGACAGAGGCAACTTTGGATCTTGGCTCTATGCTTGGCTGAATTGTATTTGTATCACAATGGCATATATGGAATTCCACCCGGTGTACGCTACATGGGACTTACAGAATAATGAATATAATAATGTGTTTGTTCATTGGTGTTATCTACTTACTCCTTCTCTTCCTGGAATAATAGTATCATTAATTACAGGTGCCTGATGATTACATTAGTGTCGTGTTAGTTCGGAGATAAAGACACCACCTTCCCATACATGAAAGTGCGGGTTCGAAATCTACCAACGGCAAGTACCAATATGGCTTTTTCCAAGTTATATGTACTTTATAAGATTATTTACACACCACGTTGAAGGAAAACAGCTTTAGAAAACTTGGCATATAATTTATTTTTTTTGTTTTTTCACAGTATTATGTCCTACGGCATTTTGTTCTGCGGATGTAGAATCGATTTTTATTTTGCAAAAGCGAGCTACTTATAGTCGAGCAATTTATTACTTACCCCGTCGCGAATCTCTGAGAGAACTATTTGAAACGATAAATATCCTCACAGTGCCTCTCAATTCATATACGAAAATATTATGTACGTAAAAATATTACAATTAGGTATTTTTAAAAAAATTGAGTTCGTGATAATTTTAATATCTACAAGAGATAAAAATAAGTTGGCTATACCGCAATACCGACTGGCCATAGTGCAGAAACCCTTATGGCATTTGAGTCAATTGTTTTTTTTTCTTTGCCGTGTTTCATAACCAGTCAACGGTATTAAATAACGTACTTAGGTTTCTCTATCGAAATACGTCTTAATTATTGTAAAATGAACAGTGTATATTTTTATTTAAAACGATAACATGTACCAACGACTACCCTCTATTCGTGAGACTCTTTACCAAACCAGTTAGTCACCAAGTCACAGCACCAACACTGAAAGAGAATAACTAAAATTTTCAATTAAGTAAATAAGATTTCAATACCGGAGAATTCGAATCAATCGTAACAAATAGGCTGGCACGGTGACCAGTCAATCATGTTTGAATAACTGTTTTTATAATAACAGCTCTATAGCTTTTTATATCGAGCTCGTCCCTCATGACAATGGAAAGTGACCTCAACGGTGTCATTGCCATACTTTTTTCTTAGTAAAATCAGGTGAACTAACCACTTACGCATAGAAGTCTTCATTGTGTAACCATGAACCACATTTAAGTACCTCTATTTCGCAATGTCCGTCATGCGGTTCGTTGATTTCTTTTTATTCTAATGTTTTAATTATTACTATTACATACAGGGTAATTAATACTAGTTTTATTGCACTACTGAAGACTTGATCAGGTTACGCACATGTTGAGAAATGAGTTTGTAGATGAGAGGCCATTCATTCATAATAATATCTCGAGAAATACCAGAACGATAGCTCGATAGAATACTTTTTAGGGATTTAATCTAGTCATAAAATATATAATCATTAAGGATGGTCACAACTTCAAAAGTCTCAAAGGGATATTGCTACCTACATCTTGTGATTTACAATGTCTAAATAACTAACATCTATTTAGGTACATACAATTCAAACTGACGAAATAGTAAATAAAGGAATAAAAAACATAGTATTAAAAGTTACTAACAAAATATTTTAGGTAAGTACATAAGTACAGTATTCGATTTAAAGTTTCTAATCAATATGACATCGACATTCATTGTAGGTACTTCGGTATTTACCTCTAATACCTTCCTTATTGCTTAGTTTACATGCTTTCGTATGTGGATATATGTAACAAGCGATGCGGCTAACTTTCCATGATGTAGTTAATACGGATTTCTTCTACTTATCGAAAATCTATGTCACTGATGCATACAGATGTTTACCTATTTCTAGCTTTTATGATGTCGTTACTTAATCATGCCATGTGTTGAGATGGAAATAAAAAACAATTCGTTATAGGAAACTTTAAATATTTATTTTTAACAAACTTATATGGCTTAATGATTAAATATTAGAGGTATTATTTAAAATCGGTGACTAATTAATGATGATAGTGGTGATCGTGTTTGAAGTGGCCTTTGTGTAGAACTTCAGCGTTGAATCTAAAAAAGAAAATTATATAGGTGTTAAAATAGACCGTTCGATCTATCATTGATATGACAAAAAAATTGATGTAAAAAAACGTTGCCCCCCATTAGGTATTTTTCCTGTGTCGTGGGTGCGTTTACAAACAAAAAATTCACATACACATGACACCTGAAAATCTGGAACAACGATCTGTAGATCACATTAAGCATTGTTCCGTGCAGGAATCAAACCCGATACACGTTGCACGGCAACCGGTTGGTTGCCCAGTCATCGTGCTAACTACATGGTTTTTTTCTTTTTATCAGGAAAGTAATGGTTATCAAGTGGCTTTGAAAACTATAAGTAGTCATAATCCTTAATTTAAACTGTCAAATACCAAGCGGTCACCGGTGACCGCAACCTATTGTTCTATAATTGTGTCTGCAAAACCGGTACTCGACGAGTTAAATAATGTTAACTACACACCTAATTGACGGAAGTAAAATTACGTTGTACGAAACTTACCCAGTCTTCTTGTCAGAAGTATACTTGACAGTTCTGATGGAGCCATCAGCTTCATGCAGACTGTACTCGCCCTTCACAACGTCACCATCACGGTACTCATGTTGGTACTTCTTGTCACCGGTGTGAGGGTCTTCCACTTTGTACTCATACTCGTATTTGGGATGAGCCTGGAATTATACATCAGCATATATGTTTGTAAATATATGTGTACATCCTGTCATTTTCTTTAGTAGTTAAATTTATGTTGAAACAGAGCGAAAATTAGGATGTAACAGATCTATAAGTCTAGATACAGAGGAATCCGATATTCGACGTGCAATTTGTGTCACTAGTTTATTGTAAATTTTAATAAGCCTTAGATCTTAACTAATAACAGAAATAAAACTTGTAAATAAGTGTGGAAGAGCCATGCTTCGACACGAATGGGCCGGCTCGACCGGAGTGATAACACGGCCCCACAGAAAACAGACGTGAAACAACGCTTACGTTGTGTTTCGTCGTGTGAGTGAGGTTACCGAAGGCCCAATTACCTGCTTCCCCAATCTCCTCAAAACCCTAATCCCCACAATCCTCAAATTCCTAATTCTCAAAAGGCCGATAACGCACTTGACGCCTTTGGTGTTTCAGGTGTCCATGGGCGACGCCAATTGCTTACCATCAGGTGATCCTTCAGGCCGTTTACCGGCTTATCCCATAAAAAAAAATAGTTGCAACTCACATAGTAATCAACGTGGTAGTTGTGATGATCGTGGTGGGATTCTTTGTGATGTGCTACCTTTTGCTGTGTTTCTTTCTTATGAGAAACTTCAACAATAGGAGCCTGTTGGACTACATGATGTACAGGAACAATGGGAACGTAGTGGACTGGAGCTTCAACGGCAATGACCTCATGAACTGGAGCAGGTTCTTTGGCAGGGACGAAGTAATGCTTAGGAGCTTGTTGCTGGATCTGTCCTTGAGCTTGCACATGTCCATGGTATTGAGGAACAGCATGAACTGCTTGAACTACATGGGCTTGTACTGGAGCCTTATATTCAGTATGATGTTCTACTTTCTTTGGTGTTTCATGCTTGATGACTGTTTTTAAGGAGATGGAGTGATGGTGGTGGTCTTGGCAGTATCCTGCTGCCAGCAGAATCATTGCTGCGATTATCTGAAATAAAATGAAATAATGGCTAATGTTACTTTTAAAATAAAATTTATTATAATATAAATTAGTCCAGTGTAAAATCAGCTTTGCTATGAATGAATTCAGAAATTCAATTACCGTTATTTTCGTCAACAGATAAAACTAAAGGCGCTTCGCCACATTAGTATTTAGACTAGGAAGTAGTCTAGACGTGAATGAGTTCTAGATTTTCCTACTGTTTAATATTCCCATTAGAGTTATTTATTGCGGTTTCATGATTCTGATGTTTGGATACTAAGTTTTTTTGACTGGAAAATATGCTATAGAAATGTTTTTACTACGGTCACGAATCCTTTAAGCTTTCTTATCATATTAAAAATTATCAAAACTATAACTTAGTAATAAGTATTGATGTAGGTATAAGTTAGTTATAATAAGTTGATAAAGCCTACATGCAACAATGTATTCGAGGATAAGTTATAAAAATACCTTAGCGAACATCTTGCTGCTGGTCCTTCAAAAGCTGGTACAAGTATGATGCTGGACCCAAAAAACACTTTTGGTTTTATACTCAAAAATAATCAGAAAACCGGTTTCAGCGAAATAAAGGTACGCACTGAAAATCTGGTTCACACACGAGTAATCTGAGTTCGTGAATCTTTACGCAAGCGTTCATTTCTTCAGCACTTAAAGTACCCAATCTGTCATCGAAAGTAAATATGAAAGTAATCATGATAAATGTAACCTTCATTACAGTAACAGTCTGAACCTTAATTTTATTATCTTAATATTTTAAGAGCATTTTGTAATTCCAACAGAGTAATATCACATACCATAACATCACGCCTTTTATCCCCGAAGGGGTAGGCAGAGGTGCATAATATTATGGCACTTAATGCCACTGTACAATGTAACACCCACTTTTCAGTATTTATGTTATGAGTCCCATGTAATAGGGGGTGAGCCTATTGCAGTAATATCGTATGACGAATTATTATTTAAGAAAGTAACTAGTTAGGTACATATAAGGCAAGTTATGATGCACAGTAAAATCTTACGCATTATAAAAATTGTACCTACCTAGTACGACTGTGGAAGTCATATGAAGTTACTGAAAAAATCCAAAGCCCGCAAGAATTCGCGTCATACTGGGAATCAAACCCGAAAACCCTTGGACAGCAGTCGCACTTTCAACCACTTGACGAATGAGTAAGTCAAATATGTATATAACATTAAATTAGTCAAATCAGTTATTAATTGGTTCATTGAATTATTTGAAATGTAATAAAAAGCTATTGTTAATGCTTACAAATGAATGAATAGAAGTGACATTGAAAATCTAATACTTGACAAAGCTTATATAATAAGTTATTTAACAAGAAACGTAATTGTATCTGTCAATGCACAAGTAAACGGGAATTAGGATTTGGGATAAATAATAATTTATTAATATCAATATTTATAGACAGCCTGGTAGTTTCTCAACCCTTCAGCCACTCAAATTTCTGTTGTTTGTTATTGTTTTCCTCCATTGTTATATCTAGGTTGGGAATTGTCCGCGTGCCATTTTTAGCCGACAAGTGGCATAGTCTTCCATAGCTCCCAATTTACCAGTCCACAGCAACCCATCCATAGCCCTAGTTTTTTTGGCATTATCTACAATTATTATTTATTTTATTAATTTATCAAATCACATAGATAAGTATGTTATAATTAAAGCCCCACAAAACCATTGCAATGGTTTGATTGTACGGTCGAATCACTAGGCATACCAATTAAATGTACTTATAAGTATTATATAGGCGTTGAAACTTATATATGTAGAATGTAAGACATTTCTAGGTAATAGGAATTTAATTTACGTTTAAACTTTTTTGAATATGTATCACTGCCTTTGTCTGCCGGTAGACTATTAAATAGATATGGTATTCTCTTTTTTAGTGTTCTATTACCAATATAGTTATAAACTAACCGGGGACTGTCCTTGGGTGCAGTGAATGAAAAAAAAAATATTTTCATACATGTTTTTCTTATAACTATTAAATTAGAAAGTTCGACAATAATTTCTTATGTCTTCAATCAACTGAAACCATACTCAATACGAAAAAGTGTACCAACATACTTATATTATGAATACATAAGTTTAATAGAGCTTAAAATAAAACCTTAACTATACAAAATAACATTTATTCTCGCACGTGTTATGAAAGCTGTACTTATCCACGCACGCGTTGCGTTCACGTACAAAATGACGCCGTTTGCAGCAACATTGGACTTCATTAATACTCTATCAGTTTTTTCATTAACCAAACTACTGCAACTGATTATCACTTAGGCCACTTTTTGTTCAATTATTATTTGTGTCAATATACAGAGCATCTTGCGCAATTCACTTATAACAAACTGTGCAATGTCACACTGCAAGGTGTACGTAGTCATACCGAACAAACGCTTTTACGAAATTCATTGCAAACGCATACTTACTGAAGTTCGTGAATAATTTACTGCTTGTCCATAACTTAGAGAGAAATCTATATCACCTTGACTACCTTTGTTATTGATATAAAAGACGTTGAATTTGCTCATTATGTATCAGTCAACTATTGATTTTCCTATCATTAGCACAACAGCTAATAGAATCTATTTACCCAAAATGTTCTCCAAGGTAAAAAATTTAGTTATTTCAACCCTTAGTGTTCATTATGTGAAGTGCCTTGTGTTTGTGTGGAACTGTTCAGTGATTCGTTTTGTCTAGTACCATTGACCAACGACTACTTATTATTTGTTGGGCTCCTAAAACATTAGCAGTGAATTCATAAAACTTTGATTTTGACTAAATTATAACAAACCATTGAGTAGAATAATTTAACTATCAGAATAATTATGTTAGAAACCTTCCACCAGAAAGAGGAATTTCAATATATTTCCTTTTTTAATCCATAGTGGTCCTAAAACTTATATAATCTAGCATTACATCCATTATACTCTTTTTTAATGGGACAAGCCCGCCACAACCACCCATAACCGCTGCAATTCCTGTAAGGCAGGATCTACAGTAGATATAACCATAAAACCAACGAAACATTGCGGTCCCAGGGACAGGACAAACGTCTTGGTTCCCGCAACAAAATAAATCAGAAGATAATATAAGAGAAGAAACAAAAATAATACCGTTTATTGCTGTTTTCTTTCAGGTCCTGTGTCTCGTAGCTATCGTAGCTTCCTTGGAAGCGGTGTACGGCCATGGTCATGGTTTTTCCTCCCAGTACATCCACCGTCACGATGGTCCTGCAGAAGTTGTCCATGTTCAAGGCCACGATGGCGGTCATGGTCATGGTCATGGTCATGGACACGACGGTGGTCATGGACACGTTGACTACTATGTAAGTTAAACCTAGATCTAGATTTAGTCTTTGTTGTTAAGTAATCAGCATTTCTAGTGAACCTTGTAGTACCTTACAATTAGGGAATACTAATTGATACGAAAATGTGGTGCAGCTATTTGAAAATTGGTACAACTTCTTTCCTTTCAATAAAATAATCTGTCTAATATTTCAGGCGTACCCCAAATACGAGTTCGGATACAAGGTAGAGGACCCTCATACCGGAGACATCAAGTCCCAGCACGAGCACCGCGACGGTGACGTCGTCAAGGGTTACTACGCTCTGCACCAGCCTGATGGCTCTGTCAGACACGTTGAATACCACGGTGACAAGCACTCTGGGTAAGAAAAAGTTTTATCTATACGTAGTAGTATACTAGTATATAGTAGTAGTTTAAAAACGTCAGACCCTTCTTTTGCCACATTTATGTCTATAAACAACTATTGATTCTTCAGACTACTTCAACTTAACAAAACTAACTTCACGTATCGTTAATCACTATAGCAACAATATATACTGTTTAGTCTGATGGTAAACGGTCGTCCTTACCTTAACATCAAAAGCATCCTGAATTGCCGATCATTTAGGAATTTTAATAATTATACAATTTCTAATTTCATTTTCCTTCTTCCCCCAGTTTCCACGCTGATGTGAAGCACAGCACCCACCACATCGTGCCCCACCACCACGCCCACTACTGATTTGAGCCTCAACTGTGATATATTACTACCTTTACTTTTCTCATACCAAACTGTGATATAATGTTTAATTGTTGCTGAGTTTATATTTTTTATATTACACGTTTCAATTCTTTAAATATGTCAATTTTATTTACCTAAAACGCCTTTACAAAGAGTATTTTAGACAAAGTACAAGTTATTTCCCAAACTTGAATTAAATGAAAACAAAAATATATCGATAAAAATATTAACACATAAAATATAATTTCACTATCATTTTTGTAAATACCTCTATATTTGTGTTTGGACACTCAATTCCTTATATTATAAAATAGATACAAAATAATGTTTGTTAAACAACACTTGTCAAAAGACCACATCAAAATCGGTTCAGTCAATCATGGGATAATCGCAAAAAAACACACTTACGTACACACATATGAGTAACAATCTAATTGATTAACTATTCAGTTTTAATTATTAAACTATCTACCGCAAAAAATAAACCCAGTTTCAATTTATTTGATAACTAAAATCTATTAACTGTTATATCATTAGCTGGTTTTATGCATTGTGTGGGTCACGGATTCCGTATTAATTGAACCATAATTTCAACAGTCAGTTAAATAGCACCAAGGTTTCTTGAAAAGGGTTTAATCGTTTTAATAATTAGCTCTTAAGGAGGCTTATTTTTAGGGAAATAATATGCAGAAAAGGTTCAATGTCCAATGTAACACTATAATTAGTCATTTACTGGTTGGTAGGTATATGTTTTCCGATCCAGTAAGCACAGATCTTAAACTTTTAAAAGGCGAACGAAATACCGAAACTTTGATTTAAGCCAAAAGAAACAAAAACTTATGTTTACATTGTAAGTGGTCATTGTTTTTGTGGATAATATATTTATTATCTGAAAAGGACTCGGGGGGGACACAACTCCCTAGCCCTTTTCATCATCGTACCTTAAGACACACGGCGAAGCGTCACCGATTCATGGTTAATGGAACTCACGCGCACGAAGCGCTTTGCATCAGGTTTCCTTGTGCTTACTTCTAAGAAGTGGAATTCTTTGCCATAGTCTGTATTTCCTGAATAGGTTGCTTATGAGTCGACGTGCCCCATCGTTGGCCACATCATCGCTTACAACTAGGTGAGATAGTGTTCAAACGTCAGTCCCATCTAATATAAAAAAAATCCATCTAATTATTTATAATATATTCATTTGGATACTCGTGGCATTATTGTACTTGCTGAGATAATATAAGTAAAAATAATACTCACAGTAGCTACTCCTCTTGGGGAAGGGTTTGAGCTAATGTACAGCAAGTTTGAATTTGTAATGGCGACTGACAGCAAAGCGGTCATAAAGTATTTAGTTTTTAAATGATTTTATTTAGCTTGACCCGATTGTTAGTTTGTTAGTAAGTTTGTTTGTGTGGGTCACGTTAAGTAATCAAAATTTAACGCCCTTTCTGATTTTTGATCAACACTCTTAATATTGATGACTATATATTAATTTAAAATATTATAACATTACGCCTTCTAACCTCGAAGGGGTAGGCAGAGGAACAAATTACGGCACCTAATGCTACCGTACAATATAACACCCATTTTCACTATTTACGTTATGAGCTTATTGCCATATACCGGGCACAATTCTAAATTCCGTGATACTACTAAGATTTTTTTTAAAACCCAGTAGTACTTTGGAATCGAACCCGCCCTTGCCAGACTTGCGACCATTTGGCCAACGAGGCAGTATATTATTATAATCCTTTATTGTCCATAACTACCTTTATTAGATATCAATCGAAACGACTTGATTGGTAGAACAGAGCTCATTAAAATCGTTTAACATATAACTTATTTTTACACATTACTTAGCTTACTTAATCTGGCCTTTGTGTATATGAGTCAACTTCCCAAAGTCTAAATCTAATGCAATGAGAAAGACGTCTTGAAATTATAAGTATCCGTACTTTGACTTTGTAGCACCCAGCATTAAATTAATAGAGTCACACAGCTCTAGTAGTAGCAGGCTCTAGTGACGTTTTTTGCGATATAAATAAAATAACTCTAATAACTGTAATTAAAAATGTGCATGCTTTATAAAACACTAGCAGCCCGTCCCGGCTTCGCACGGGGTAGACAATTATTTATTTTTGGAAATTTGGATTGCTGTAGTGACACAACTACAATAGTTGGACATGTGCTACCGCAGAGTTTTTTGCAGACATTATGATGATCTTCAATATTGTTGTACATTATTTTGTTCTATCGCTAATAGTTTCGGCAGCGCATCTGACGAAAGACATTTTAAGATCATTTTTCTACACCTTCGGTTATATTGTTCAAATTTTACCAAGGATCCCTAATTTTTTCAATATGAAATGTAGCCTATGTGTAATTGGAAGAATGTAGCATTCTATTGGTGAAAGAATTTTTTAAATCGGCCCAGTACTTTTTGAGCTTATTGATTACAAACATGCTAACATACAAAAATAGGCACAAATTGTTCCTCTTTATAATATTAGTATAGAAGTATAGATAACCAAACAAGGAAACAAGGAAAAATGTAAGTGAGCGGTTAACTGTGTATGAGAGTAAAGTCTTTGCAGCTTTTCAAAATAGACTTGGAGAGGACAAAAAATTGATTTAATTACGTACCAGTGCATTTTCGTGCATAAACCACTTTCTTTAAGTACCCATTTATTACATTTCGATAACTAATTAAAATAAAAATCATTTTACGTTCTCGCTCAAGGTCTACACATTTTACCAAAAAGCCATAATATTCTACAAACTGGTTCCGCCAGTACCTTTAAACATGTAAAATTGTTCATATAAAAAGAAAAATTATGCACTAAGAATTTATCAGTCACAGTTTGTACTTCGAAAGTAAACATACAAACCATCAAAATGTACAAGGTATTGTTTTAATCAAAAAGTAAATTAATGTAAATTAAAGTTAATTGACTTCATTTTCTTAATTCTAATACAAAAAAAAATTGACCAATTATTGTTTGTTGTAATGTATTATCGAAATGTGTATTTTTAAATGTTACAGATCTTCCTCATCGCCGCTGTACTTGCGATGGTCGCCGCGCGGCCACAAGACGGTCATGGTCACGACCAACACCACGGTCACGGCCACGCCATCTCCTCGCAGAGCATCGTACTGCACCACTCTCAAGAGATCAAGCACCCCGTACACCACGAAGAGCACCATGAAGAACAGTACCACCATGAGGGCCACCACCAGGAAGAACAACAACAAGACAAACACCATCACGAGGAACAAAATCACGACGAACACCATTATGATGGACATCATCATGAACAGTACCACCATGACGACCACCGCGACGACCACCACTACGAGCAGTACCACTATGATGATCATCACCACGAACAGTCCCACCACGAAGAACAACATCACGGAGAGCACCATCACGAGGAACACCATGGTCACGCCTCCTCCTCACAGAGCATCAAGCAGTACCACGGAAAGGCCACTGAGAAACACGTCGAGTACTATGTAGGGATATTTTACTGAAGTCATTAAAAATCTAATCTATTGTTGTCTAAATGAAATCTGTAACGATATTCTTGATTTGTTATAGGCTCATCCCAAATATGAGTTCGCGTACAAGGTCGTGGACCCTCACACCGGTGACAAGAAGTCCCAGCATGAGGCTCGTGATGGTGATGTAGTGAAGGGCGTGTACAGTCTGCATCAGCCTGATGGCTCTGTCAGGATCGTGAAGTACCACTCTGACAAGAAGGCTGGGTAAATATCAAAGTCCTAAAAAGTAATTTAATATCCTGTTTGATTTTCATATAATTATTGTATTCATTTCTTTACAGATTCAATGCCAACGTGCATTACGAAGGTCACGCCATTCATGTCGTTCCTGAACACCACCACCATCATTGATCCTGTAATTACCCAACTGTTTAAAATATTGTTATCTAGTGAACAAGACATGTGTTGATTTGTAAATAATTTATTCATTTAAAATTACAATAATACCTTATACGAACTATTTTTCATTTTTATTTTCCTTCCCTGGATGCACTATGGAAGTGTATTAGAGGACAATCCCAAATTGAAGCAGGACTATTACGCAACGAGTTAGAAAATGAAATATGGTTATGGGTGTGGATGGCTATGGACTAATAGACATGGTAACCATGGAGATACCATGGCCACTATCCCTAATCAATAAATACATATGTACTTGTTGGAGCGACTTGTGTCATCTATGTAGAGGTATATATAAAACAAAGACGAATTTGTTACTACACTTATAAGTCGAGATCGGCTAGACCAATTTTCATGGTTTTTATCCCCGTCCTGAATAGCATAATATTTAAAAATAATGAAAGCTCGACGAAATTTTAATTATAAAAGATGAATAATTTTCCCTTAATGTTACTTTGTTTCGTATCACTATCAAATATTTGTTAATTCGTACCTGTCAAACTTTGTTGTCTATCCTGTCAAATACTTTATGTAATGTGTTTTTTGTTTTTTTCTTCTTTGGCAACCGAGTAGTAATAGTTGTCATGCGTTCAGAAGTTCAGTTCGATAACGTAAAAGTCTGTGCATGTATTTTTTATTACAAAGGTTAAAAAGTGCACTACCTAGTAGACTAGTAGTAGTCTATGATCTAAACTATTGTCTATGTCTAGAAAGTACAGGTACTCTTTAAATTTGTTTGCAAAGAGTAAATTTGTTTGTTTTGAAAGGCGAGAAAGTTCTTATTCCAAGGATTCCGATGATCCCAACGGATATGCCTCATCAATTTAAACGAATTCAATTCCCGATTCATCTTGCCTTCGCCATGACGATTAACATATTACAGGGCCAATCATTGATTATTTGTAGCCTACATTAAGAAAATGCATGTTTTTCTCATGGTCAATTGTACGTGCCATGTTCACGTGTCGGTAAACCATCCGCTTGGGTCGTGCGGTCCATGGCCCTCTACGGCGCCCCTGTTTGGGCGCCGAACATGCTGCGGCGTCCCGCTCGGACGCTGCTCATGTCACAGAGGGTCATGGCGATCCGTATGATCCGCGGATACCGCACGATCTCTGGGGAGTCGGCGAACCTCCTTGCCGGATTACCGCCGTGGGATCTGGAGGCGAAGGTGCTCGCGCGCGTGTACAGCATGCGCGCGGAGGCACGTCGCCGGGGCGAAACCCCGCTGCCGCGCCAGATAGGTGCGTGGCGGGATGAGCTCCGGCGCGATCTCATGGCGGAATGGCAGCAGCGACTGTCGCAACCGAGGGCTGGGCTCGCTGCCATCGCAGCGGTAAGTCCCCTCTTTGAGGAGTGGCTTGAGAGACGCTACGGCGTCCTCACCTACCGCCTGACGCAGGTCCTCACCGGACATGGAAGTTTCGGGAGGTACCTGTGTCTGATGGGGCGGGAGGAAACGTCCGGGTGTCATCACTGCGAGGACCGCCCTGAGGACACGGTGGAACACACTGTCGCGGAATGCCCTGCGTGGGCTGAGCACCGCCGTGTCCTCAGGGAAGTGATCGGCGATGGCGACCTCTCGCGTCCGGGCCTAGTGCAGGCCATGATGCGGAGCGAGGGGGACTGGGAAGCCGTCTCCTCCTTTTGCGAAGCAGTCATGCTAGCTAAGGAGGAGGCGGGACGCGTGAGGCAGCGAAGCGCTGCCTCCTCGCAACCCAGCCATCACGAAGGGCACACCGGGCGTCGGGGATCGCGGGACGATCTCCGGCCACCGTAAGCGCGGGCCTGCGGACGGCGAGCATGGGTGGCTCCCCGTCCGACCAGAAACAGACCCGAGCGTACGGCGCGTCGCGTTCCGCGCGCGCCTCAAAGAGCCATCAGACCACCACAGATGGGGCCCAATACGGCCGATGCCGATTCGGAGTCGCGGAGAACCTAACGGGTAACCGGGGCTCCGGCTCGACGTGCAGGAGAAGGAACGGGGTGGTTTTTAGTCAGTAAGAGTCTGACACTCCCTCCCGCCTCACCCAGGCGCGAGCAGTCATTCGATGATTTTCCCCCCTTAAAAAAAAAAAAAACCATCCGCTTTATTTATACTTGCGCCTGACAAAAAACAAAGAATGTTGTCTACCACAAGGTCTTTGAATGAATAGAGTTAATCCGGGTGCATCACATGCTACACTTATTTACATTAAATGAATAAAAAAACATCTGACACTTGTTTAAAGTACTTAATTTTTATTTGTATTCTCTTTCTGTGTGTATTGTTCATAGTAATAAAATACTTTTATATAGAGGTTAATATCTATCAAAGGCTAAATTAGTTCAGCTAAAAGGTAACACGACATTTTAACTGTTAGGCGGAACGAAGTTCGCCGGATCAGCTAGTTATTAATATTGTTTCATTGTGGATTTTAAAACAATACAGTTTACTAACAATGATGGAGCTGAAAAATAGTTAAGGGAATCCCTCAAGGATTTACAATAAATCTGATGATGTAGACCTGTTCATGTGCCTATCTATCAACATTTAATATTTATTCATGTATAATCTATTGATGTACATTAGCTATCTCCTTTAATAGGTATAATTTGTTATTGTAACCTATTAAGGTTTTAAAGAATAAGCATAAAGGTCTTGTAGTAAGTATTTCGAAACTATCATTAGAAAAAATATTTTAAATAATAATTTATAACAAATAAAATTAAATGCAAATAATCTTCTATAGTTTTATGGAATTTTGAACACGTTTCACAAATAGATTAGGGAAGCATGATTTAATATACAATAATCACCACTTCTCTCTCGTGGTATTATCCCGACTAAAGGATTATGTTAATTTTAGTATGTTTCAAGGTGTAATATTTATTTTCTTCTTGTTTTTTCAATTTTTGTACATTCATGTAAATTTTAACGTTATATTCGATTGAAATACAGCACAGATTCCATTGCAACTTAAAGGTGCTCGCTTACTGGAAGGATTCACGTGTAATGTAACATCATAGATTCAACTTTGAGCATTACATTACAATAATACCTCTCTGACTAACGACCATTTGCGTGTAATGTAACAACGAGCATTTTCGTGTAATGTAACATATTGATTCGACTTTGAGCATTTCATAGGAAGATGTCAGACGAAGCGGGCGGGCTGGGGGAAGTGGAGCGAATTGATGTTACAAGTTGTATCAAGATATTACACATTGTATGCATTGTAATGCTCGGTTCTCCTCCTTCACTGATGTAATGCTCAGATCTGTAACGTTACGTTACACGCGAATGCTCCCGGTGAGGGAGCACCTTTATGAAAAGCAACACAGACCAAACGGCAGCTATTATTGCTAAACCTAAAGTGTGACTTCCAATCAAAACCCTCCGTATGAAGAGGAGACTCATAATCCAGCAGTAGACTGTGACGGAATAATGATTTATAACTCTATCATTATTGAGAATTAATTGACATTTTGTTTTACTTGGAGTTATTTCATGTATTATTTATGTATCGTCAAAGCCAATAAACCATAGAAGCGCCTGAAAAATTACTTATGTACTTACTTTCTGTTTTGTGTGAAATTGACAAATAAATAAGTGGTAGATACAAAGGTGTTATTAAATTACTGTTCCAGTACAGAAACTGCATTCAATTTTCCAGGGTCTATTATTTTACACTATTTTATACTAAATTTAACAATTGTGATTGAAATTGATGTCTTTTTTTGATAAGCGAACTTTTTTTTTTGTTGTAATATCTTCTTTTATAATGCATGTCGTGGCAGCCTTTAATTAAGGCTACACTATAGAGGGTTAAAATATTATGTTAAAAACCTATCATGTATTTTGGTGTATGCTTTGTTGGTTGTCCTTAAATAAATAAATAAATAAATTAATTAATTAATTTTATAGGGTAGTTGCCTAAATTTTATTTTTATTGTCCGTTATGTTTAACGTTAATGAGTATGTTTAACGTATGTTTAGACACGTATTTTTTCTTTTCTCACAAAATTAAATAATTTTGACGATATTTTAATCTGAAATATCGTGTGACGTCACTATGCGCTACATTTTGTAACGCATAGACCCTGGTGATCCCGGTTAGAACCCTGGTTAGTTACAAGAGCCCAACCAAACTATTAGAGATTGACATGTATTGCCTTTTCAAAAAAAAGATTCAACTTGGTGGGCCGCTTCATTTGCTGTTAAAAATCGAAGGTCTGGAGAATTTGATGAAGAACCATCAGCAACCCTTAGCTGTATTATAGATATGGTAGTGCCGCATTTTACTATTGGTACATAAAAATCGACTGTTATTGCAAAAAATCGGCGTAGTGGGAAATGTCTTCAAATTTAATCTAACCTTTAGCGCCATTGCTGGGCGATTGCCTCCCTTTTTGCTTTTAAGCATATTAATATAGGTAATTAAAGAAAAACTTTGAATAAGATTAGTGTGACTTTTATACATACACCACAAGATTACAAGAAGAAATAGTCAACCAAAAATGTGTCATATAAGAAAATCAAAATCAATATTATAGTTAATGTTGTGTGACTTGGCCGTTGTAGTATACACAAGAGTGCAAAACCAGGTGCAAGACACCATGGCACCAATTTGTCGCCAGACCCGCTATTTATTCAATCAACTTTTTCCTAGTGGCAGTTTCCCATCTTCAATGGATAGCAGTTCAACGGCCAAGTAACACAAAATGAACTATAATAATAAAGAAATCGCGGTAAGGAACCTTAGACTTGGCAAAACAATGTCTAGATTTTAATACTTTTTAGAGATAAACAAGCTACTCGAGATTTTGTTATAGAATTTTTTGTTGAATAATATAATTGTTATGTTAAAATAAAATACAAGATACAATTTTTAGGTAAGTTAACTATAGACTTCATTTTCAAAATTTTGTAATAAATATATTCTACTCACCACTTTTGAATACACGTTTATTTTAGGTAACGTACATTCTCTTTTAAGGTCAACCCATTTTACCAAAAAAATACATTATTATATAGCAAACTGGTTCATCCAGTCCCTTTAACATGTTCCATTGCTCATATAAAAAGAAAAAATATGCACTGAGAAATTATCAGTTACAGCTTAGTACTTCGAAAGTAAACATACAAACCTGCAAAATGTACAAGGTACGGTTTTCAATAGAAAAAAATAAATCTTTCAATTTATTCGAAAGTTTATACCGATATCAGACTGAATATACATACCTCTATAAAACCATATAGAATAATGAGAAACAAAAGAGACAATTAAAAAAATATTGATTGAAATGTTCACTGTATATTTTTGTAGATCTTCCTCATCGCCGCTGTAGTTGCGATGGCAGCCGCGCGGCCACAAGACGGTCATGGTCACGACCAACACCACGGTCACGGCCACGCCATCTCCTCGCAGAGCATCGTACTGCACCACTCTCAAGAGATCAAGCACCCCGTACACCACGAAGAGCACCATGAAGAACAGTACCACCATGAGGGTCACCACCAGGAAGAAGAACAAGATAACCACCACCGCGAGGAACAAAATCATGATGAACAAAATTATGATGGACATCATCATGAACAGTACCACCACGACGACCACCACTACGAGCAGTACTACCATGATGACCACCACCACGAACAGTCCCACCACGAACAGTCCCACCACGAGGAACAACATCACGGAGAGCAATATCATGAGGAACATCACGGTCACGCCTCCTCCTCTCAGAACATCAAGCAGTACCACGGAAAGGCCACTGAGAAACACGTTGAGTACTACGTAAGGATATTTTATTGAAGTCATTATAATTCTAACTACTGTTGTCTAAATGAAATCTGCAATCACATTCATAATTTGTTATAGGCTCATCCCAAATACGAGTTCGCGTACAAGGTCGTAGACCCTCACACCGGTGACAAGAAGTCCCAGCATGAGGCTCGTGATGGTGATGTAGTGAAGGGGGTGTACAGTCTGCATCAGCCTGATGGCTCTGTCAGGATCGTGAAGTACCACTCTGACAAGAAGGCTGGGTAAATATCAAAAGCCCATAAAAGTAATGTATCATCCTTTTGATTGTCATATACCTAATTATTGTTTTCCATTTCCTTACAGATTCAATGCCAACGTGCATTACGAAGGTCACGCCATTCATGTCGTTCCTGAGCACCACCACCATCATTGATCCTGTACAATCTGAGACGTTAAGTTGTTGATACTTATAACCCAACTGGTTTGTAGATTGTTATGTAGTGAACAAGACATGTGTTGATTTGTAAATAATTTATTCATTTAAAAATTACAATACTACCATATTACATAAATACTATTTATTATTTTATCTTCCCTTCTTGTATGAACTATGGAAGTGTACCTAAGAACAATCCCAAATCGATGCAGGACTATTATGCAATCTATATCTATACTAATATTATAAAGAGGAAAGATTTGTACCTATTTTTGTATGTTTGTATGTTTGTAATGAATAGGCTCAAAAAGTACTGGGCCGATTTAAAAAAATCTTTCATCAATAGTAAATATAAATACATTCTTCCAATTTGACATAGGCTACATTTAATTTTGAAAAAAAATTAGGGATCCTTGGTAAAATTTGAATAATGTAACCGAAGGTGTAGAAAAATGAATAATTAAAATGTCTTTCGTCGAATGCGCTGCCGAAACTAATAGCGATAGAACAACAATATTGAAGAACATCATAATGTCTACAAAAAACTCCGCGGTAGCATAATGTCCAACTATTGTAGTTTTGTCACTACAACAATCCAAATTTCCAAA
Source organism: Spodoptera picta (assembly GCA_038387885.1). Lineage (NCBI taxonomy): Eukaryota > Metazoa > Arthropoda > Insecta > Lepidoptera > Noctuidae > Spodoptera > Spodoptera picta. The sequence continues at coordinate 681,109 of JAZHFQ010000248.1, forward strand.
AATAAATAATTGTCTACCCCGTGCGAAGCCGAGACGGGCTGCTAGTAAGGTATAAAATGATATGGCTATGGACTATAGAGGTAGATATGAGACCTATAGAAATATTATGGCCCTTGCCTGAATGTGATCAATATTAATACATATTGCTAGGAGGAAAAAGCTTTACTTAGAGAGGAGTGGAAGGAGGGTAGGGAGGCCTTTGCCCTGGAGTGGGACGATCATGGCTGAAAATAAATAAATAATTGCTAGGAGCGACTAGAGTGATTTACAATTGCTTCACGAAGTATTTTAAAACATTACAATTTAATAAATGTCTGGAATAAATTTGATGATCGAGCCAGAAATCAATCGAGGGAACAATCAAAGATTTATTGAAATGAATATTTGGGTTTGAATAATTTGTATTGATAACATTTAGTAAAGTAATTTTGAGATGGAGAGTGATTTTAAGGAAAATTCTCAAGGGTTCGCTTGATTTTGTATTGATGAGAATTTCAGTCGTAATGAATTATGATTGTCATTAGGAATCTGATGATGAAAAGATACGATAGCTATAGGAGAACTTTACACGGCACACAGTAGCCACTTCGTGTTTATATTATCGGTATAGGTAATTTAGTGTAGTGAACAGCTTAATGTTGGTAATAAGTTTAAAGGAATATTTAAAAGTAGATCTTTTATCACTGACTTCTATCTTTTATCTGATCTTTTATCTTAATCAATGGAGTGCATAATATACGAAAGTTCACGATGGCCGTCGTTAAAATTATTCACCGTGCAGTGTGGGTACCGATCGACCGATCAAAATTTCGGCCGGTTTATTTGCGATGCGCTTTTGGGAATTAGTTTAAAAATAACGACTATGACATATCGATGGGTCTCCAAATAGAAATCTCCTATGTGCAGTTCATCAGAAACAGTTACCGCCCGGAGATTATGGCAAGTTCCTAGAGTGTGTACCACGATCACATGAGCATTAGACCTATAAAGGTGGTGCCTGCTCTACTTTCACGTGGTGTGACATTTTTTTTCCCAAAATACTCATAAAATATGCTTTGCGGTGCTCTGGCGCCAAAACTAATTGTATTTCAAAAAAACTGTCAAGACATAAATTGTAGAAAGTTTCATTTTGTAGTTAACGGTTTTGTCGTAAAATACACAAGAAAAGAGGCATTCTAAAAAATCTATTTTTGCCCGAGCGGCACATGTATGTACAAAGATGTAAAATGGAAATCGAAAAAAGCACATCAAAATCAACAAAATTGCCGATTTTCAAAACTCCCGGAAAAATATCCAGCTAGAATTACCTAATTACTGAACTATTATAATAGTATTAGTATTAAAAGTTGATATGGAATTGCAGTTTTAGCTGCAATGCCTCGGTAGCCGAATAGTCGTAAAACCGTAATTGTAAAACCTTTGAATATTAAACTGTCAAACACCGAGCGGTCACCGGTGACCGCAAAGTATTGTTCTATAATTGTGTCTATTGACGGTACTCGACGAGTTAAATTTACCTTTGTTATTTGACTGATTGTAATTTAAAATTAAAGATAGGTATAATTCTTAGGTATGTCGGAGATTTTGTTGTTCCAATTATGCAAGGAATCATGTTCTACTCACCCTTTTTTATATTCACGTTTATTTTCGATAATGAAGTAATAATACATTCTCTCTCAAGGTCAACACATTTTACCAAAAAATGACATTATTATATAGCAAACTGGTTCAGCCAGTCCCTTTAACATGTTCCATTGCTCATATAAAAAGAAAAAATATGCACTGAGAAATTATCAGTTACAGCTAGTACTTCGAAAGTAAACATACAAACCTGCAAAATGTACAAGGTACGGTTTTTAATAGAAAAAAATAAATCTTTCAATTTATTCGAAAGTTTATACCGATATCAGACTGAATATACATATAAAACCATATAGAATAATGAGAAACAAAAGAGACAATTAAAAAAATATTGATTGAAATGTTCACTGTATATTTTTGTAGATCTTCCTCATCGCCGCTGTAGTTGCGATGGCAGCCGCGCGGCCACAAGACGGTCATGGTCACGACCAACACAACGGTCACGGCCACGCCATCTCCTCGCAGAGCATCGTACTGCACCACTCTTAAGAGATCAAGCACCCCGTACACCACGAGGAACACCATGAAGAACAATACCAACATGAGGGCCACCACCAAGAAGAACAACAACAGGATAACCACCACCACGAGGAACAAAATCATGACGAATACGATTATGATGGACATCATCATGAGCAGTACCACCACGACGACCACCACTACGAGCAGTACCACCATGATAATCGTCATCACGAACAGTCCCACCAAGCGGAACAACATCGTGAAGAACAACATCACGGAGAGCACCATCACGAGGAACACCATGGACACGCCTCCTCCTCACAGAGCATCAAGCAGTACCATGGAAAGGCCACTGAGAAACACGTCGAGTACTATGTAGGAATATTTTACTGAAGTCATAAAAATTCTAATCTATTATTGTCTAACTGAAATCTGTTACGACATTCTTAATTTGTTATAGGCTCATCCCAAATACGAGTTCGCATACAAGGTCGTGGACCCTCACACCGGTGACAAGAAGTCCCAGCATGAGGCTCGCGATGGTGATGTAGTGAAGGGCGTGTACAGTCTGCATCAGCCTGATGGCTCTGTCAGAATCGTAAAGTACCACTCTGACAAGAAGGCTGGGTAAATATCAAAGGTTCTAAAAAGTAATTTAACATCGTTTTTAATTTTCAATTTATTATTATTTCCATTTCCTTACAGATTCAATGCCAACGTGCATTACGAAGGTCACGCCATTCATGTCGTTCCTGAGCACCACCACCACCACTGATCCCATAAATCTGAGAAAACCGTTATATTGTTATTTTAATACTTATTTCAAGATTGTTATTTATTGGACAAAACATTGTGTTCATATTGTAAATAATTTATTTAAATACAATATAGTAATTTCTACATTAGTTATTTTACCTCTATTTTTAACCATATTACGTTCTGACTTTACTACTAGATTTAGGCATAATTGTACTATGAAGGTTTTTTTAAAATTCGACAATAGACCTAAGAACAGTCCCTAGACTTACCAAATCTCAGTTGAAAATTACATTTTTCATTGAAGAACTATTTTTTGTGGAATTTATATCGAACGCTCGAATAAATCTTGAACTTTTTGCTGAAATAATTGAGATTTAGGTAACTTCGTTCCTCCATATTTCTGATAATGTAATGTAAAATATTGGATACGGTAATATCTATCAGGCATAACATTTTTTGTTAAAACTAGATTTTTAATTAGGACTCCGGTAACCTCACTCACATGACGAATCACAACGCAAGCGTTGTTTCACGTCGGTTTTTTATGAGGCCGTGGTCAAAGTCAAGGTCGAAATCATTTATTTCAACTAGATCAGAAAGGCGCTATTGAACGCCAAAAAAAATTAAAAGTGAAGCTATTTGCTAATTCTAAGGTCTAGATTCCTATGGAGAAGAACGAGCAAGAAACTCCATAGGTTACTCTTTTTCAATCAGGTTCACAATACAATTCTCTAGTTACATACCTCTAGTTTTGCTGTTTGGATTGTGCGAGAACAATATAACACTAAAATCTAGTCAATGTGATAGAAAAAGAAAATAATAACCTTAAGGAAAATAAATAATACAGTCTGCAGCTGACCAGTCCCAGTTGACGGCGCCCGTTCACGAACATGACACATACACCAGCACCGCCCAACTCAATCATATTGTAGGGAATCGAGCGATCCACTGCACGCGCCACCGCGAACGACAAAAGTAAGTTAGGTGTAATCGTATTTATTGTTATTATTATTTTAAAAGTTAAACAACTTATTCAACAATCTTAAAGTATAAGGTAAATAGCAAACACACAGTAAACAGTCGCAGCCTTCAGGAATGTATGGATTACAACTGTCATATATTTATCATGTTAGTTCTGAATCTGCAAATAAAATAAAATTGTAATTAGACCAGATGTTTCGTATTTTTTATGATCATACGAATTAATAAATTCAGTACCAATCTAGGAAAGATTTGGAATATACAACCGCTCTTCCTATCAGTATAGTATTCTGTGATCTTGACAGAATCATCAGGATGATCCAGACTGTAAACGCCCTTTGCAACGACCCTAGGCTCTTGATGGGATTTCTTTTCAACGATGTAAGGGTCTCCTAACTCATAGTCAGACTCGGGTTGTATCTGCAATTGAACAAATGGATATTGAGTATTTTTTGTACCGTACCTATTTATATTTTTTCAATTACAATTTTTTGTTTTTTTTTTTTGAACACTATCTACGAATGAAAATGTTTCATATTTAAAAATTACGTGTACGTAAAACTATGTGTGGATTGTGGATTCAAATTTCACGCATATTAAATCGTAGGCAAATAGATTTACAAGTAAAACAATCCAAATTAAAGGTTATAAAGAAATGAACTTAACTATTATTATTGTAGTTCTAGTGGGTATATGAGTATCTTGTTCAAGAGAAGTGGAATGATCCTGTGACAGAATTTACAATAGTTAGGTTTCTATTTAGAGATAAAATGTATATATTCAATTGAATTGTAACATACATAGTTCTCGTTGTGTTTCCCGGGTTCTTTTTCGTTGGGCCGCTTGATACTCTCTGATGATGAGTTTGGATTGAGGAGTTCTTCAAAATGTTGCATATGAGGTCCAGGATAGTGGTGTTCACCGTGAAAAAAGTCTTTTCGGTGGTTATCCCCGTGGCTTTCGAGGTGTGCACTGTTGAGATTGACGTCGTGACTTCGGTGCAGTAAAATTTTTTGTGGTAAGAAAATGTGACCATGGTTGCGTTTTTGCTGATGACCGTGTTGAGGTCGTGCAGCGACCGTCACTACTACAGCAACGAGAAAAAGGATCTGTTGGATAGAAAAATTAATTCTTAAATTTTCAATAATTTACACTGACCTTCAGTAACTTTTTTAGTTACCTTGTTGAAACAAGGTGAAATATAACTACTTAAAACTAAAACTCAAAACCAATATCTACCATCAATAGAAATAATCGTCTTGACCATGGAAATAAACTCAATAGTATTATATTCAATAGTATTATTTATTCTATATTTTATAAATAAAAAATCTTATATTTTGTAAATTCAGAAGAAACTGTCATTATTAATTTGTCAATCACGTCACCAAAGTGATACCAGACGAAAAAGTAGCAAGTTCTTATCAGATCAGTGTCCAAGGAGAATCAATCAAACATCTAATACAACATTATAATATCTAAATTCCTAGATTTAATCTAAACTTGATTATTTAAATTAAACCAATAAAATAACATATTAAGTAAACAACGGTTTATTACGTTTTAAGAAATTTTATTTTAATTACTTATTTACATTACAACAACATTTTTGAGGCTCAAGAATCAACAATCTTATAATTAAAGTTTTAACAGGAAGGGTTCAGTAGAAATATAGTATTCAAAATATAATCAGTGGTGATGATGATGTTCAGGAACGATGTGTACGGCGTGACCTTCGTACTTCACGTTGGCGTTGAATCTGTTGACACACAATAAAAATGCATTAGAACTTATGGTCTACATTTTGTTCATATTTTGTTACTAAAATTTATGTGAGAATACTCACCCAGTCTTTTTGTCAGCATGGTACTCCACAATCCTGACAGAACCATCAGGCTGATGCAGACTGTACACGCCCTTCACGACGTGACCATCACGAGACTCGTGCTGGGACTTCTTGTCACCGGTGTGAGGGTCCACAACCTTGTACGCGAACTCATATTTGGGATGAGACTGCAAAATAATATTGTGTTAGATATTATCAGTCCCGTTTAGAAGTACTAAAAGCTTAGATTGAATTGATGTATTATCTTACATAGTACTCGACGTGTTTCTCGGTAGCTTTTCCGTGGTACTGTTTGATGCTCTGTGAAGAGGAGGCGTGTTGGTGGTGTTCGTAGTGACCGTCCTGTGGACGCGCCGCGACTACTGCTACCACTGCAGCTGCTAGGATGATCTATGGAAATATATAAAGGATATTTATTTCTAACCGACCTTAAACTGTCAAACATCAAGCGGTTACCGGTGACCGCAACCTATTGTTCTATAATTGTGTCTATAACGACGGTACTCGACGAGTTAAAAATAGGTTTTTAGTTTGACCTGTATGTATGCGCGATTATCTCGCGATGCCTGAACTGAGTTTGATAGTTTTCAGAATAATATTTATTAGAATTAGGAGAAGGTTTTAGTTACCGATTTCTAATAAGAGGGGGTTGAAGTCGGTTTTCTAAAACGTAGTTTATAAAAGAATAATTGTCTCTACTCTAATTGAAAAACCTGAATGAATGGATTTCAGTACCTTGTACATATTGAAAGTTTGTATTATTTACTGTTGAAGCTCTGAACAGTGACTGATAATCTTGGAGAACATATTTTCACTTTTTATAAGATCTAAAGGGACAGTGAGACAACTTACACAATACGTTAATGCACAATGATCTTGTTTCATGATCAAGTTTTTGGTTAATAAAAGTAACCTTGACTAAAGTTTTATTACATACGCGAATTAAGTCGTAACTTTAGCTTAAAGTTATGTTTCATTCATAAAAAAACTGGTTTTGCATTTTTAGTGGTTTTGCACCTTTGGCTTCTATAAAAACGAAATATTCAAGTTGAAAAGACATCAGTCTCTCATTGGTAGTAAAAGTATAATTACCATAACTCCTCAAAATGTATAAGGTAAATAAATAATACTTTGAGTAATTAAACATTATTTTCTCAAAATAAAATTCAAACTAAGTTATTTCCGAATACCATCTGATTCATCATCTTCTAAGACTTTTTAAAATAATTTACAGATATTCCTTTTCGCTGCTGTGGTCGCAACAGTCGCTGCGCGACCTCAACAAGGTCACAACCAACATCATGGTCACGGTCACGCCGTCTCCTCACAGAGCATCGTACTGCACCACACTCACGAGACTAAACACCCTGTACAACACGAGGAACATCATGAAGAGCACCACGAGGAACAAGGCAAAAAACACGAACAGAACCACCATGATGAACACCATTATGAGCAGTACTACCATGATGACCACCACCACGAGCAGTACCATCATGATGACAACCACCACGAGGAACAATATCATGGAGAAAACCATCACGAGGAACACCACGGCCACGCCTCCTCGTCACAGAGCATCAAGCAACACCACGGACATGGCACCGAGAAGCACGTCGTCTACTATGTAAGATAAAAGTTTATTTCATTGTCTAGTTTTCCATTGACACAAATTGTATCCTACAGTATTCTATAACAATTTGTTTCGTTTCACAGTCTCACCCTAAATATGAATTCGCCTACAAAGTGGAGGACCCTCACACCGGTGACAAGAAGTCTCAACACGAAGCTCGTGATGGAGATGTCGTGAAGGGCGTGTACAGTCTGCACGAGCCCGACGGTACTGTCAGAATCGTGGAGTACCACGCTGACAAGAAGACTGGGTGAGTTTGTAAATTGAACTAAATTGAATTATTCTTTTAATATTTATAAGAAAAATTTTAACTTAATGTCATTATTAACAGATTCAACGCTAACGTGAAGTTCGTGGGTCATGCCAAGCACATCATTCCTGAACACCACCACCACCACTGATTCTGATCTCAATTATTAGATGACCTCATTGTTGAACCCTACTTCTAAGTCATTATTTGTTGTTGTAAGACGTTTGTTATAAATGGAACAATTAAAATATTTATAATCCCACTGAATTTCTTGTTTTTGTATTACACCTGTTACGGAATCCGTTTTTGCATTGTAATTTTTATAACCCCAACGCAAAAACAGATGTTTGGTGACTCTGTGGCATTCTTTAACCTAAATGAATAAACCAAATCTGATATTGTTTATCTTTTATAACGATGATTTAACTTGAGGATGGTCTTAGCTTTGATAACAGTTGAGCTCCTTTTAAAGATCATCAGTGTTTATCTAGTTGATAACGTTCTGACATTTTATATTTATTACTCATGACAAACACATGGTAACTCTCGATTACATTACTGCAAAGTGATTAATCATCTGTATAATCATCGCTGACTGCCAGTTTGAACAACCTATGTATATTTAGATTTACTTACTAGATGTAAATAGGATTTTGATATGTCTGACACATTTTAATATGGAACTTACTTTTCAACGTGTTGATGATTTCCAGGTACACGATTTCTACTTCTGACTGACGTATGAACATATCTAAAGGGGCGTCTAAACGGGCAATATTTTACGACAATTTGTGGCTGCAATACTGTGGCCGGCAACATTGCTAGCAATACCAGCCAACATTATGCAATATTTAAAGGATGGCCCGGCATTGTAACCACATATTTTTGGTATATCAAAATGTTTTATGTGTCGCCGGCGTGTGGCCGTAATCGAAAATACTGCAATATATCTGGGCCATCTATATTGCTGTTCTGTTTTACTGTATATGCGCGTCCCTTTCTTGCTTCGATGTGAAGTAATTATAATAAAGTAATTATAGTAATTATAATAAACGGACACTCTGAAAAGGTACATCAAACTCTTGAAAGAATCTCCAGTCGCTAAATACCGTAGAGTTATTGCTAATCTTGTAGTCACAGGTATTATTATATTCCTCATGTTTGTATCTTGCCTTTGTATGTTTGGTCCAATTCTGTTCACAAGAAATTCGAAGTCGCTCTTAGACATTTTTGTAAAATTTTTAAATAAGTATTTATCCACCATTAATTCCATGTCTACGGAATCCAAAGTGTCACGCCTACATAGGTAGGGTCGAATCCACATTCGTGTCCTTTTTCTTCGTTTTTTTTGCCAAAACAATGTAAGCGGCTGCGATGAGCGTCATTTCGTAGGCCATTGTTGCTGGATTGTGTGGCTCATTAAAGGGTTCTGAATCAAAGGCCATACCTACCATTGCAGACATATTGCAACATGTTGATTGTATTTGATTGTTCAGCCATAAAATGCGAACTAAAATGTTTTTTGATGGCTGGCCCTGGCTGGGCAATGTTTGCCAATAATTGCAGCTACAAATTGTCGTAAAACATATCCTGTTTAGACGCCCCTATACTAAAAACTGTCAACTGTCAATTTTATTCTACAGTTTTAAGCATTAACTGATGATTGAAAAATCAGCCCTTATAGGCCTAACTATCTGCCTCTGACAGTTCATGTCTGTGCTTATTATAAAGGGTTCATAGCAATAGAACACTGGACACTCAATTTATTTTACACAGTAATACAATATCTACGTCGAGGGTTCCTTGTATTAGATAACTTTATCTGGAATGAATATAAATATCTTTGCAAGAAAAAACTTGTTTGTATTCTTTACGCTATTGATGAACAAGTTATTATTCTTCTCCTTTCTTATAATTGACAACAATAATTATAGAGACTCATTTGAAAAAATATGTGGTAACATTCTGGTTCAAAAGCAGCAAGTTAGGTAATTATTAACATCTCATCAGTTGCATTATTTGAAAAAAAAACTTCTTTAAAAAAAAAACGTTGCTCCACATTCGGATTTACTCCTGTGTCGTGGTTGCGTTTAAAAACATATAAGTTCACATACACAATGACACCCAGACCCGAAACAACAATTTGTGTATCACACAAAGTGTGATTCCGTGCGGGAATCGAACCCGCGACACGTTGCACGGCAGCCGGTTGCCCAGCCACCGCACCAACCGTGCAGTCGAACTATATCGAATAGCTGGACGATACGTATAGTTTTCCAATATTATTGAATGTATAGACAGAATACTGTGGAACATAATACTGTTGCATGCAAATATGCATAAAAGTGACAATATATACGAAATAAAAAAAAAATATTTTTTAATTCAAAATGTCAGTAGGTCATGCTACTGCACATATTTTCACCATGCCATTAAAATATAAAAAAAATTAAACGTAAATAATCACATAGATATTTCGCCAAACTTTCAGAGGTCAGATTGCATTTACAGAATGTTTCTTAAAGTGATAAACGTTCTTTCTACATTGACTGAGGTGACCAGACAGAATTTGAACGTTGGTGCTATGTTATTAATTTCGACTTTGAGAACATTGCAACCGACCTGAAACTAGTTATTTGTTTCATTCTAACATCTCATGCCATCTCACTAAGTTGAAAACTTAAAATATATCTTAGCGACGGTCGACATCAACTTACTCGTACGATAATCTCATCCAATTATTTGTCTTGATTCTAAACTATATTCATTCGTTAAAGAGTCATCATACTCATCATAATATGACTGCTCACAAATTAAATGCAGTTCTCGTGTCCCAAATCCAGGTATTAAAATATTGAAGTTTACAATTAATCATACTATTTTTTCAATAACCATATATATTGCGGCCCAAACGAAACGGAGCACGAGTTCAAACGGGGTGATTTTCCCACCCCGTCTCGTCTAGAGTGAAAGTTATTTGACAATTTCCCATCCTTCCGAATATAGTATTATCGAGTTTTTATTGTTAAAAGTTCTCATTAAAAACTATATTCTGCTTGGAGTACGGCAATAGATTCGCCTTCTATTATATGGGACACATATCGTGACCAGTAGATATTGGGGATTTACATTTAATATGTCATGTGTGTGTCTACCCCTTCACACGAATATATGTCAGTTCACTACGAATTATTTATAGATTTCTTCGCTTTTGGTTCATATAAACCAGTTTCAGATATTACATCGATTTAAAGCAGTTATTTAACCAAGTGAATGTTCACCGAAGAAAGTAAAGAGTCAATTAATTCAGATTTACCACTTTACTCAAGGTCAGTATTAATAATTCCACTTTTAGTTGAACTGGTCAAATATGTGTAGTTACTACGTATTACAAGTTTATGTCTCTTTTAAGATATGTATAAAAAGGGATAATATTTCCAAAGACGCTATCAGTCAACTGTTAACACTCAAAGAGTAAAGTTATTAAATATTTAAAATGAACAAGGTATTAAATAAAGTAATAATAATTAAGATATTAAATTAATTAAAAATAACGATTTACTCACGTAAACAACCGAGAAAAGCTCTACTAGTTTCAATTCATAACATCACGCCTTTTATCACCGAAGGGGTGGGTAGAGATGCACATTACAGTACTTGATGCCACTGTGCAATGTCACACCCACTTTTCACTATGAGTCCCATGTAATAGGAGGTGAGCCTATTGCCGTATACCGGGCACATTTCCAGACTCCGTGTTACTACTGACGACGACTCATGACAAAAAAATTTTTTTACTTGAAACTGGACTGAGTAAACCGTTATTTTCAATTAATTTAGTACACATATCTCACTACAGTTGTTATTGCAATATACCTCTAAATTATGATATTGAAAATCAATATCTAAACAAAGAAATTTTAATTTTGTATTTAACTCGTCGAGTACCGGTTTGGTAGACACAATTATAGAGGTAGAACAATAGGTTGCGGTCACCGGTGACCGCTTGGTGTTTGACAGTTTAATGTTTATTTCTTGTTCTTAGGTTCTTTTACTCGCCGCTGTGGTCGCGACGGTCGTTGCCCGGCCGCAACAGGGTCACGACCAACACCACGGTCACGGTCATGCTATCTCCTCACAGAGTATCGTACTGCACCACACCCACGAGACCAAACACCCTGTACACCACGAGGAGCATCATGAAGAGCACCACGAGGATCAAGGCAAGAAACACGAACAGAACCACCATGACGAACACCATTATGAGCAGTACTACCATGATGACCACCACCACGAGCAGTACCACCATGATGACCACCACCACGAGGAACAACATCATGGAGAACACCATCACGAGGAACACCACGGCCACGCCTCCTCGTCACAGAGCATCAAGCAACACCACGGACATGGCACCGAGAAGCACGTCGTCTACTATGTATGACCTATTTATTATAACAACATCCGATATACTATATACTTGCAACCGACTAAAACTAATTGTCACCACATATTATTCCAGTCCCACCCTAAGTACGAGTTTGCGTATAAAGTGGAGGACCCTCACACCGGTGATAAGAAATCCCAACACGAGTCTCGTGATGGTGACATCGTGAAGGGCGTGTACAGTCTGCACGAGCCCGACGGTACCGTCAGGATCGTGGAGTACCACGCTGACAAAAAGACTGGGTAAAAGCTTTCACCTACATCTTTATTCTTTTTATAATTATGGAGAACTTACAGCTTATAAAAATGGATAAAATAACAATAGGCGTAGGTAACAATGAGCCAAATGCAAGTTTAAGATTTTGAATAAATTAATTAATATGGTGTGAGTACTATATAGAAGATTAAAAATACATATATTCTGCATAAATTAAAGTGAAATATTAAAACATAGACCTTGCAGACAATATGATTATAAATAAATCAAGAGAAACAAAAAAAAACTAAATATTGCTGCTTAAAAAATTGATATTTAAGCACCTCTTTGCCGAGTTCACACTAATTGTATACGGAACGAGGTCATATTCCTTACAAATATTGTTGAAGTGTCTGCTTGCACGCACAATGTAACTGTTCTGCCTGTAGTTAGATGAGGAACAGGATATATATAAATGTGGATTAAATCTAAATATTTTATTAGGTACATTAAATTTGATTTTTGATTATAGTTCTGGACCATATACATTGCCGTTAAGGCATTGGCTGCCAATAAAAAACTATTGAAGGCAAATCCTCCGCTAATGTCGGTCACCGGTGACTGCCATGGCGTTTAACGTGTTAAGAACCTTCAACAAGAAAAACATCTGCAATCTTAAACTACCTATTTGTTATTAATTTGGGGAAACCGTATTGCGAATAATATTTTTTTTTTACAGATTCAATGCCAACGTGAAATTCGAGGGACACGCCAAGCACATTGTTCCTGAACACCATCAACACCACCACCACTGATTACGCTGATCTATTTTGTTGACAAAAGTTATTTAATTTGTTATCGTAATTGTTGACCGTTATACTATGTAGTATTGTAAATATTAAATCAGTCATAATCAAAATGACATTATTTTCTTAACAAACCCTTTGTTGGTATAAAACAAAACTTCCGCATGAAAATCAAAGTGTGACTTTAATATTAATCTATTCGTTATACTATGACTATATAGGTAGTGTAAAGCCAAAGCTGAAATTATTATTAGTTCAGTAGCAGCTTAACAAAAGTGATAACTATATTATACTAGCGAATCCCGTGAACTTTGTTTAGCCTTGGAAAATTGGAAAATCTTCATCATTTTTTTTTGAGAATCTTCTCCTATAAACTAAACTCAATTGGTTCAACTGTTCTCAAGATTTTAAAGAAAGCCACTATAATTTTATAAACGTCTGGAGATGATCTGATAGTGGAACCGAGAGACAGTCGAGGGCACTCCTGAAGAATTTACACCTGTGACCCCGTGTTTGTGCTTGAATTATTTGTATTGATGAGAACATAACACTAAGATGGAGTGTAATTGTCATTAGAGGACTGATGATGAATCAGTTTGATAGTAAGGGACCTCCTCAACGGTTAACAGCTACGTCGTATTTTGGTTTGAGTAATTTATATTGATGATAACTCTATACCTAGCTAGGGTATGTTTGTCGTTAAGGGTCTGTTGATGAAGTAGTATGATACTTAAGGGAGCTCCTCAATGGTGGTTAAAAAAATTGTATTGATGAAAATTTTGCACCCATGTGGGTTGTGTTGTAATATAGTATAATATCTTAGTACTAAACGAAATAGTACAAAATAATAATAAGAAACTGCGTTTAAAAATATCGACTTCAAATACTAAAAACTCACGAAATTTATAAACTAAAAAGCAACAAATAACTATTTATTTATCATTTCATGTACACTATGCAGCAGGCAATATTATAGAGGACAACACATTGAAAACACGAAGTACATAGGTTCTACATATCCCATAAGGGATTTCTACCTGCGGACCTGTTACAGGAAAACGAATATAAACATAACACACAGTGTAAAGATTACATGCAATGAACAACAAAAGAAAAATACCGGAACGGAAACTTAAAACTAAAAACCGAAATATAGTAAAACTAGCGGACCCAACAGACATTGTTGATGAAATATGAAGCATGGACGCATAGATATCATTTATCTATTGTCTTGTCTGTGAATGTCAAATTGTCTATAGCTGTTCTTCTTTTTAAATTATCTGTGGTCTGGTAATATACGCTTCGTCATTGTTAAATTACGCTCCGTCTTTTATTTAATGTTTCTATTAGAGTAGTTTAATAAATCACCCATCTTACAAGTTTTCATCAGTTGTCCTGCATATCTACTTGAATGTATAAACAAAAATTCATTCAAATTAGTTCAGCTGTTTAGGATAAATAACCTAAACATCAACTGCAGCGCCAACTGATTTAGCTAATTTTGGTCTTAATAGGTTCATGGAAGTCTAGGGAAGGTTCAAAAGGTGAGTAAAAACTTTTAGGCGGTACGAAGTTTGCCGGGTCAGGTAGTCCACAATAAAATTGTAAACAGCTTAATAATGTTAGGTATCTATTAAGGTTTTAATGAATAATTTTGTGTAAAACTTGTGGCACCGACTTCTCATATCTAAGTATTGTAACTTTATACGACAAAATAATAAAAATACGTGTCTAATATTTTTTCATTATCTAACTGACGGACTAATAAGATTTTTAATTTTCATTTCCTGGCAGCTACAATTAATTACTGCACATCTATTTAGAAATTTAAACAAACTAAATTTCTCCAAAAATGACCTACTGCATACCAAAAGATGAACAGCAAAACAAAAATACTGATTTGCACACTAATTGTTCAATATTAGGTTAGGTTTGTTTTTTTTTGTTTCACTCGAAGAATTATTAGATTTACTTTTACTTAAAAAATAGTGTACATACAACACAGTTAAGCTTTAAAAATCTAACAGTATAGTATATACATTGGTTTATTTGATGAGCAAATTTAGTGTTCAATTCAGTAATTTTGGTGGTAATTTCGAATATTTTGATTGAACAAATTTACAGTTAAAGTATTAAATACCACCATATTATAAGTATGATTTATAAATCTCACTTACAAAACAACTATATAAAAATAGGCCGCAATACAATACCTCTAGAATGTAGAGAAATTATGGGTAAATTTCTCTATTTCATTATTTTCACATTCTCAATTTTTTATCATACTTGTAATTCAATTCAACTACACGTAGAGAAGCTGATAAAGTTACCTTTTATAAGTATTATATTAAAATAAACATATTATTACTGAGAGAAAATATTTAATTGTTACATTCAATTTTACAACAAATTCTTGCGAAAACAAAATAAATAATGACTTAGACATAAGGTTCAACAATGAGGTCATTTAACAATTAACATCAGAATCAGTGGTGGTGGTGGTGTTCAGGAACGATGTGCTTGGCGTGACCCACGAACTTCACGTTGGCATTGAATCTGTTGATATGAAATGAATAATTAGAAAATTCAATCGGAAACTATATTATATCTTTTGTGACTGTACGTGATGTACTACTCACCCAGTCTTCTTGTCAGAGTGGTACTCCACGATTCTGACAGTACCGTCGGGCTCGTGCAGACTGTACACGCCCTTCACGACATCTCCATCACGAGCTTCGTGTTGAGACTTCTTGTCACCGGTGTGAGGGTCCTCCACTTTGTAGGCGAATTCATATTTAGGGTGAGACTGTAACACGAAACAAATTGTTATAGAATACTGTAGGATACACTTTGTGTCAATGCAAGACTAGACAATGAAATAAACTTTTGTCTTACATAGTAGACAACGTGCTTCTCGGTGCCATGTCCGTGGTGCTGCTTTATGCTCTGTGAGGAGGAAGCGTGACCGTGATGTTCCTCGTGATGGTGTTCTCCATGATGTTGTTCCTCGTGGTGGTGGTCATCATGGTGGTACTGCTCGTGGTGGTGGTCATCATGGTAGTACTGCTCATAGTGGTGTTCATCATGGTGGTTCTGTTCGTGTTTCTTGCCTTGTTCCTCGTGGTGTTCCTCATGGTGCTCCTCGTGGTGTACAGGATGTTTGGTCTCGTGAGTGTGGTGCAGTACGATGCTCTGTGAGGAGATAGCGTGACCGTGACCATGATGCTGGCCATGTCCTTGTTGCGGCCGCGCAGCAACCGTCGCGACCACAGCGGCGAGTAGAAGAACCTAAAAACCAAGAAATTATTATTGAATTCGAAATTACATTTTATCTTTTTTATGATAAGAATATCACAATAATTATTAAATTTAATACCTTGTACATTTTAATTCTTTATTTTCTTTACCGTTTGAGTGTAAGTAAGTGACTGATAGTCTCTTGAGAAATGTTATCCCTTTTTATACATAATATCTTTAAAACACAGACCACTACGAGTATGTACACGTGTATGTATGACCAGTTTAAGTAAGAGTAAAATTAATACTGACCTTGAGTAAAGTGGTAAATCTGAGTTAATTGACTCTTTACTTTCATTGTGAAGGGCATTGACATTTATTTAGTTGAATAACTGCTTTAATTAAAGCGATGTAATATCAAAAACTAGTTTATGTGAACCAAAATCGAAACCTTCTACACATAATAATATTGAAATATGTAATTATGTGATACATGAGTCACATAACTGTCACTGTCAAAGACCAAGCGGTCACCGGTGACCGCAACCTATTGTTCTATAATTGTGTCTACAAAACCGGTACTCGACGAGTTAAAGAACTAAGAAGGTATGGTTACATCTATTGCACTTTTTACCACGAGTAATATTAAGCTACATACAGTGGCTTAACTACAGAGTGGCAAGTCAGCAAAATGCCACGGGCCCACCTGGAAGGAACGGTGCCGTTCAGAGGTTGTCGTCAGACGTGACTACGTGTACTGCATACGTTTTTATACACAATTATAATAATTTTTTTACCATATAAGACAATAAAATAATGGTTTTAATGCACGTTTGTTATTTCGAAATTTTTATGAATGAAGGTACATGTTCTGGTCGTAAAGAAAGGAGTTGATTAACTGGATACTGTATCAAGGGCAGATAAAGTATCCAAAATGAGGCCTATACTGTAAACTGGTTGAATTTTTTTTTATTATTACGAAAATTTGTCCCACAAACCCTTTATTAAAGTGTATAAAAACCAAATTATACTTTGATAAATTATCACTTACTATTTGGTGCTCCAAGAATTAACAATACAAATCATCAACATGTTCAAGGTATCTACCAATACAGAAATATTTATATTAATTTCAGGACAACTTTTGAGTAGAGAGTAGATAACGGGAAAGTGTATCACAATCGAATGATTTACATTTGTATAAATAGAACTGTTTGACAAGGTGTAGGATTTAGTAGTCTCAAGACTAAAAATACAATTAACAAATTGTAAGAAGACTTAATAATATCCTATTACCTTTTATACAGATCATCCTAGCAGCTGCTGTGGTAGCGGTAGCCGCGGCGCGTCCTCAGGACGGTCACGATGAGCACCACCACCATGCCTCCTCCTCACAGAGCATCAAGCAGTACCACGGGAAAGCTACCGAGAAACACGTCGAATACTACGTAAGATAATGGATCAATTCAATCTAAATTTTTAGTACTTCTAAATAGGTTTGATTTTATTTAACACAATGTTATATTTCAGTCTCATCCCAAATATGAGTTTGCGTACAAAGTAGAGGACCCTCACACTGGTGACAAGAAGTCCCAGCATGAGTCTCGTGATGGTTACGTCGTGAAGGGCGTGTACAGTCTGCATCAGCCTGATGGATCTGTCAGAATTGTAGAATACCACGCTGACAAGAAGACCGGGTGAGTATTCTTACACAATCCTTCATATCTTTGAGAATAAAATATGACGTAATGTAAGGATCATAGTTCTAATGCATTTTTATTGTGTGTCAACAGATTCAACGCTAATGTGAAGTATGAAGGTCACGCCGTACACATTGTTCCTGAATATCATCATCACCACTAATTCCTTAATACTTCTTAATGACTGTTAAATAGTTACCTCTAAAATTGTTGATTGTTTTGCCTGTAAATATATCTTATTTTAACATTTATTTCTTTTTATCATTATAAAATCCTACCTTTTATAACAAAAATATACTTTTAACTTGACTGTCCAAATATTTAGTATATTCGATTAAATACCTCGACTAATTCCTCAACAGAAGAATAGACGTGTTCCTATTACAATCTTAACATTGAAGCCTTTTAAGGCTGCGATGACGTCGCGGGAAAAATGAAGACAAAGACTTATTGCACCGACCCTAAGCAAGCAGAAGTAGAAACAAGGACTGTTAAATATTGAAAATATTTTTCGAAATATCATCTTTTAATGAATTCTATATCAAAATAATTAACACTCTAATTTATTATTGTAAGTATTTTACTTCACTGAATCACATGTGCTTGTAAAACTAAAACACATATTTTAATGACGCTTGACGCCCTTGCGACAGCGTGTCTAATAAAAAAAACGGTTTATGAACAATCAAACAACAAATCTAGACTTACTTTCGCAGACGTATTGGTTTACTTTTACGAAAGCATTACAAATAGTTTTTACGTTTCGTGCATAAATACACCAATACCAAGCTAATATTAATTGAATAATTGCTATATTTACACATATCCTATTGATATAAAAGCTGTTGTTTAGAAAAAGTAGCGATCAGTTTATTTTTGCGTTCAGTTTAAACAACAGTAGAAATGGTGCTAAAGGTAATTAAATTAAGGAACGTTTTTAGATTAATGCGGGAACAGTGAATGTTTAAAAAGTGCAGTGTCTATTATTTATAAATATTATTGTGACGTTTTGTAACGTGTTAAATATTATAATTTTCTTATACTTCAAAGGTTTTGTGCCTCTTGATATTTAAATATGAAACTTAAAGTGATAAATGTACCTGTTTATACGCCGTCAGTTGTATGTATCTTTGAAATAATAGGAGAATGAAGCCCTTAATGAAAGAGCCTTATAATTTAGTCTTAGTAATTGTGTAAGATGTATATAAAATCTGTTACCAATTAGTTTCAATAGTCTATATATATATAGACTATTGAAACTAATTATATATACTAATTATATATATATATATATATATATATATAAATAAATCCCGTTTTCCCTTGGTCACGGCATCACGAGTGAATGGCTAGACCAATTTCACTAATTCTTTTATTTTTGTATTTGTTATTATCAGGAGAAGATTCTTAAGACAGAAAAAATCCTGAATTTCCTACGGGAACGGGAGAAAACGGGATTGCGCGTACGAAGTTGCGGGCAGAAGCTAGTAGATAATAAAGTTCAAAATAGAAATAGAATAGATACCATCTTTAGGAACTTGTTCAGGCCTGGATGTGTTTTATCATATCTCCACAAAGTACAGCAAACAAACTATAA
The DNA here is from genome assembly GCA_038387885.1 of Spodoptera picta. Lineage (NCBI taxonomy): Eukaryota > Metazoa > Arthropoda > Insecta > Lepidoptera > Noctuidae > Spodoptera > Spodoptera picta. The sequence continues at coordinate 700,663 of JAZHFQ010000248.1, forward strand.
TGTTACAAAAATTACAGGTGGTATGTGCCCTAAGCGTTTTGGCACTGGTCACCGAAGCCGTGACAGTGCACAAGAAACACAAACATGCGTTCTCATCGCAGCACTTCCTCCGACATGATGGCCATGCACAGAAAGTGTACATCATTGAACATCACAAGCCAAGCAAGCATGACCCTCATAAGAAGGAAGAACATAAGCTTAAGCATGTGGACTACTATGTGAGTATTATCAGACTTTGGTAGATTCAAAACGAAAATATTTTTTATTTGGGCTTACACTGAATGATGACCCTTTTAGCATAGGCATGTTGTCAGCGTCTCTCTTCTAATTCTTTTGGTTTCATTTTTCAACTCAATGTTTTTATTACTTCCACGGTCGATACTTTATTGTCTTTTTTATATTTTATTTATGCTGTATCGTGCCTGGTGCTGAATAATTGTTGTTACTTTTTTTCTTTCTTTATTTGAAACGAAAAAACATAAATCGTAAACTCCATAATATTGTTTTGTAAAATATGATAGCTTATTTATTTCATAATTTTAACCAAAATGTATATCTTAGTACAGATGTTGTTTTTTTTTTCTTTTTCCATACTTGTGTTTTATACAACAGATTTTTTGCTGTATCTAATTGAAAAAGTAATTTCAATTTATCAGAAAATAATGAAATGTATTTTTGCTTCCAGACTCATCCTAAATACAAGTATGGGTACAAAGTGGAGGACCACCACACTGGTGACAAGAAATCCCAACATGAACATCGTGATGGAGACTCCGTGAAAGGATACTATGAGTTGCATGAACCTGGTGGTACAGTCAGAAGAGTTGAGTACCACGCTGATAAGCATAGTGGGTGAGTTGACTTAAAAATGTTATTCTAAAACATTTATATATAAGACTTTTGTTGATAAGCGCTTTGGAAGTCAGCCACACTTCTTGTACGACTTCAAAGATATTTGGTTAGACCAGTAACCCAAAATTATAAAATCCTGGAAAATAATAATAAAGTTTATTTACTCAGATAACTGAGATCCATCGAAATAATAGTAAAGAAAGAACACATGTCATGTATAACTATACTTAGATACAATTGTAGGGAACAGAGAGTAAAGTTCCCTAAGATCGGAAAAGGAGGATCCTCCGACCAGGCGAGGTGATCGTTGGGCTTTCTGCCCAACAGTTGCTCGTTGGGATTTTTCTATCCGTGTTAAATCGAATGTAAACTTCGCATGTGCGATGTAGGATTTTATGACGTCATCCGTTGACTTGTGACATGTGTCGCCACACAATATTAATATGCAATAGTAAACAGGGACTTAGTCCGCTGCACTAATTTACGCATCAATGGACAATCATGTCTCTCGACTAAAGCAGTCAGGATACTGTGACGACTTCCACGCAGGCGACTGATGAGCGATCCAGTCTTTTTGCGCCATAAAGCAGCGAATCCATCAGTGTGAGCATCAGCAAACATTGCTGACACACTACAGAAACGTGGAAGCCGCAACAGTGCCCTGAACGCGTCATTATACTGGATGCGCAGAGCATTGTACGCTCTCTGGGTGTAGTTAACCTACAGACTTCCCGTGTACAGTGAGGTGCAATACGCCTTGAACAATGTTATTTTAACTGCGTCTGTACAACAAGAGAATCTGCGTGCCAACATATTCGCCCGAACCGACAATGCTCTGCGTTCCCTCTCCATATCAACATCACCTTTTAAATCATCGGTAACCCAATGCCCAAGATATTTGAATTGAGTTACTTTATTTAAGCAGACACCATCCAAAACAATCAGTTGAATAGGCGGATTCTTGTGATCCGATTTGAAAACCATGTAGACAGTCTTTTTCACATTATAAGAAAGTCCATGTGAGGCCACAAAAGACTCACAAACTGCGAGTAACTTTCGGAGAACCCCAATCGACGGAGCCAGCAGCACCATGTCGTCTGCATAGCTGAAGTTGTTACAGCAGACACCATCAACATAACAGCCGACATACATGCCGCTGAGCTTCTCAACCAGAGCATTTACGTACAGGTTGAAGAGCAAGGGTGAACTCAAACCCCCCTGCCTCACCCCAAACTCCAACCCCCTCGCATCCGAAAGTTCATCCGCCCACTTCACATTATTTTTCTGATTGAGATACCAATACCTCAGAAGCGACGCTAACTCTGGCGGCACCCCAGTCCCTGCCAGTTTCTGCCACAGAACATCATAGGAAACTAAATCGAAGGCTTTACTAAGGTCTAGAAAACAGGCATATATAAAATACTCACAAATAATTATTACACAATTTATTACCATTAAAATTAAAACTGCTGACTGCCTCGTTGGCCGAGTCGCAAGTGCGACTACCGGGCAAGGGTTCTCGGGTTCGATTCCCGAGTCGGGCAAAGTATTACTGGGTTTATTTAAATTCTCAGTAGTAGCACGGAGTCTGGAAATGTGCCCGGTATATGGCAATAGGCTCACCCCCTATTACATGGGACTCAAAACAACTAGTGAAAAGTGGGTGTTACATTGTACTGTGGTAGAATGTGCACCTCTGCCTACCCCTTCGGGGATAAAAGGCGTGATGTTATGTATGTATGGATGTAAAATTAAAACCACCAGGATGGTACTCGTAATAAGTGGTATTTAAGTGTATATTTTAATCGATTGTTTTTTTTTCAGATTCCACGCAACAGTAAAACACAAAACACATCACATAGTCCCGAAGAAACATCATCATCATCATCACAAAAAAATGTAAATAACTTTGTATCAGAATGATAATTGCGCTGTGATAATATTAATTTAGTGATAAGTTTATAGTAAGCCTGATTTATATTTTTGTACTGAATAAAATAATGAGGTTAAAGAAAATACCTATTTTTTTTTATTTTAAACCAACGCAAATGACAATTCTGTGATATTTAAATTAATTTTCCATTCAACAATTCTCTGTACAAAGTACCTCTATACTATAGGTACTATTTGTAATTTTTAAAATGTTTTCTTAAATATTTTCTTGCAATGTCTCTTTTGCACCTTACCATTTCACGCAATGAGCTTCCCCATTTTTAATTGCCACATTTACAGAGAATTTAATAGAAACAATTTCATTATTATATTACTGACTTATCTATTTATTTTTCACCAATGATAATAATATTACAATACAATACATAAAATAATAAGTTAAAATACAAAACAACAACGATAACAGTATTCAATAACAACGATTGGGTTTGCTCAGTTAGTGATGGGAGTAGTGTTCAGGAACGATATGCTTGGCGTGACCAATGAACTTCACGTTAGCGTTGAATCTGCAAAAGATTTATGGTATTTAGTGGCTGCCCTAATCCACTAATCCTAATTAGTGCTGAATTCTCTCTGGTTTCGGAAACGAAGTAAGTTATTATCAGAAATCAAAGAATATTGTAAACTAAATACTAATTTAAATCCAATTTCGTACGATACCGGTGTTTCAAAATAAATAAACAAATGCAAAAAATAATTGTTCTGAATATTCCTTAATTTTTTTAGCTTTACCACTGTTTTGTGTATCTGTGGTATATTCTTTGGTCATAGTTTAGTCTATGGGAAGAGATTATGATCTATATGCGCAGCGAAAAAAAAAACAGAAGACGTAATAAACGAGTGTATCGATATCTTTCTCTCTTTTTACTTATATTCCGTTTGCATAGAACATACTTAACATACTGAAAAGAAAATTTCATCTAAGTTGCCATGGAAATTTTACAATAAGTACAAACTTATTTACTCACCCAGTCTTTTTGTCAGCATGGTACTCAACCACTCTGATGGTTCCATCGTGCTCATGCAGACTGTACACACCCTTCACGACATCACCATCACGAGACTCGTGCTGGGACTTGTGGTCACCGGTGTGAGGGTCCTTAACTTCATACGCGAACTCGTATTTGGGATGAGACTGTAAAACATAATATACTATGTAGACATCATCATCATCATCATAATCATCATCAATGATGATCTGATTATTCATAACATAACATCACGCCTTTTATCCCCGAAGGGGTAGGCAGAGGTGCACACAGAAGTAACACCCACTTCACTACTTCACTATTTATGTCCCATGTCATGAGCCTATTGCCATATACCGGGCACATTTCCAGACTCCGTGCTACCACTGATAATTTTTTAAAAACCCAGTAATACTTTGCCCGACCCTGGAATCGAACCCGAGACCCCTTGCCCGGCAGTCGCACTTGCGACCACTCGGCCAACGAGGCAGTCTGATTATTCATTGAATTCTAAAGTGTAAAAATATGAAAAAAATAGAATAAAATACTAATAACAATAATAATTTAATAGGTAATACGAACTTCGTCCTACCATCTCACATGAAACAAAACTTACATAGTACTCGACGTGTTTCTCAGTAGCCTTCCCGTGGTACTGCTTGATGCTCTGTGAGGAGGAGGCGTGGTGGTGGTGTTCGTGGTGACCGTCCTGTGGACGCGCCGCGACTGCTGCTACCACTACAGCTGCTATAAGGATCTGATGAAAACAATATTCTAGTATTAGGTACATGTTAGAATTGACACATTATTTAAATAAGTATGTTCAATAAGAGAATTGGTTGATATATTAATGCCTTTATTAGACTATTATATATAAAATTAAATTAAACAAGCCATTTTAATAGTCAAAATTAATAAAGTTAATAAATTATTTTTTGATTTCAGAATTCGATTACTTTTTGTACCTTAGCGAACATTTTGATGTTTCAATTATTTTTTATTTGCTTGCTAGGCTGGTATCTGACTGATAATTTTCATAAGAAATCACCGAATTTATATAGTCCTAAAAAGCAAGTTTGAGATAAAGTAATAAACTGAATTGTATATTTTTCATTATGGAGCCAGTTTATCACCAAACTTGTTGTATTTGCAATAAGTACTCCGGTTAAAGCCGCGATGACCTCGAGCAGTATGTGACACGTGCCTTTTGTTGCAAGTGTAAGTAAAATATACAACTTTTATTTTATTTATATAATAAAATAGAATAATGATAAATATACTAAATAATAAATCTTCAGCATATTTATTATATAATAATATTATAATACGTACTTAATACGACGCTCTGAAAATGGTTCCAATGATGGTGGAGTTAGGTTAGTCATATTATTTTTTTTTAATAACACTCGTAATTAGAAAACGGTCAAATTAGGAGATACTAGAAATAAAATCACTTTACAGAAATGTCAAATTTACAGAAAATGAAACTATAACTATGCATCATCCTGGATGTATATAATTATATAGAAAATAAGTAACAATGTACTAAAAGGGATTTTTATATATATGTTTTTTTTTTGCTTACATCATTTATACTTTTTTAATTTGTTACTTAACATTGTTGTATTAAATCTAGCGACATATAAAGAAAGTAACTTTTTGAATTGTAACAGTTTTGTCAAGGTTTTCGAGATTTTAAATCTCTTCATCAGTTAAAATGGAATAAAACCTGCTTTGTTTAATTATTTATCAACAACGCAGCGAATTTCGTACTTTATATAAAATGCCGAATTAATTTTCAGAATTTATCAGTTATCGATTCGCTTTCCAAGCAAAACAACATCAAAAAATCACAATGTTCACCAAAGTAAATATTAGATACCTATAAATTCTTATAATTCCAACTTTCATTACAAATCAATTAATTTTTTTTAATCTTAAAAAATAGAAAAAATATCTATTTTTTCTATTTTTATATGAATGTCTTATTACTTTATTAGGTTCTCCTCATTGCTGTCGCAGTGGCTGCTGTAGCTGCTCAAGACCACCACCACGAGCACCACCACCACGCCTCTTCCTCACAGAGTATCAAGCAGTACCATGGAAAAGCTACTGAAAAACACGTCGAGTACTATGTATGTATTCAAAGCAATATCGATAGTCATTTTAGAATTACTAATAGCATACCTCATACCTTACTGACTTACTTGTTTTATTCCAGTCTCATCCCAAATATGAGTTCGCGTACAAAGTGGAGGACCCTCACACCGGTGACAAGAAGTCCCAACATGAGTCCCGTGATGGTGACGTTGTGAAGGGCGTGTACAGTCTACATGAGCCCGACGGTACTGTCAGGATTGTCGAGTACCACGCCGACAAGAAGACTGGGTTAGTAATAAAACATTTTGCTTTTTCAGAAGATATTGACTACTGCTGAAAACAAGTGCAATATTAATTTTCATTTTCTTACAGATTCAACGCTAACGTCAAGCGAGAGGGTCATGCCAAACACATTGTTCCCGAACACCACCACCACCACTGAAACTAGACGAGAGATCTCATTGTTATTTAATGTAATCCGATTGTTATAAAGCTGTTAATATAACTTAATTAATAAATAGAAATTTGTAAGATACCTATTTGATTTATTTTGTCTAGACCTCCATGTATGAAAGTACATAATTACATCGAAAGAATGATAAGTATAGGAATTCAGTTAATTTTTAAATAGAAGTGTTTATCACTTTAGCAGAAGGCCTATTTTACAATGTCTGGATAGTCATTATGAACCAATGATTTTGTTTGAAATAAGAATGCAATTTCTATGAACTGTCTGTCTTATAAGTTTATCGTATACTTACGTGGGGTTGTGAAACAGGCGCATCTAGTGTGGAGTCATCAGTTAAAGAAAAGGGGAAATCGCTTGACATTCAACTGATTCAACATGGAAACACAGTCGTTATTTTTCTCTTGGCCGACCTCTAAACTATTAGTCCTTTCGTTTTTAATTTATAAATATGAATGAAATAAAAATTATGTTTCTTATGATTACTAATGAAAAGAAATGTTATTGTTTTCTTAATATTTTTAATTTAATTTATTTGAACTGAAAATTTAAATAAAATTATTTTAATAATAATTTTTGTTTTTGTTTATGGAATAAGCCGGTACACGACCAGACAGATCACCTGATGGCAAGCAATCGGCGTCGCCCATGGACCGGAGCTGTAACACCGGCGGTGTTACAAGTGCGTTACTGGACATTTTCGGGATTAGGAATTTGAGGATTGTCTAAAATTTAGTGAATCGATCATTGATCCGTTTATTTAACCTTTTGAATGACACGGTTAACTATAGACGACAAATAAAATATGACGTGATCCGTCATAGTTGGCCGCAGTCAACAAGAAAACATTGTCTGCACTTTAAAAGAGGTACGTACATTTTGTGTGTGTGAAACAATAAATGACAATTAAGTCAATTTTATGATTTAATTAAAATGGTATAATAATGGTATATAGTAAATAAATGTAAATAAAATTACATAGGTACTGCCGATAAGTGCAACCAAAATAACATATCCTGCCTCCAATATGCCCCATCGGTAGATAAGCAAAAAAACCGTATAAACTAAGTACAGTGATCATGAACTTTTCCTTGTGTCAATTAATTGATATGTGTTAGTAGCGAGTCCTGCAATAGCCTTTACACATCTAGGAATGACCGCAAATACCTTTAGGAAAACAAGGATTACTATCCAAGTAACACATGGTTTAGTTTAATTTAGATTTAAAATCTTATTATAGAAAAGATAAATAAATAGATTCACTCCACTATTTCATAGGACTCGTACAGATGAAATCTCAGGGCTGTCATGATTGAATTGATAATACTCTTTCTTATGAAGTAAGTGCTTACAAATTCTTAATTGGATATAAAAAAAACTTGTTCCACTTTGGGATTTTCTACTATGTCGTGGGTGCGTCTATAAACATATAAGTTCACATGCACAACACACCTATACCCGAAACTACGATTTGTGGATCACACAAAGTGTTCCTCCGTGTGGGAATCGAACCCGCTACATGTTACGCGGCAGCCGGTTACCCAGCCATCGTGCTAAACGTGCAGTAAAATTTTGGTATAACAGTAAATATACATAAATTTTAAGACTAAAATGTATGATTTAAATGTGTGCACTAGAAAAAAACCGCCATTAAAGTGGCCATCGTGTGAGTGAGGTAACGCACTTGTAACGCCTCTGGTGTTCCAGGTGTCAATGGGCGACGCCGACTGCTTACCATCAGGTGATCCGTTCGCTCGTTTACCGGCTTATGCCATAAAAAAATATAATAAAAATAAGAAAATACATAAACAAGTATTATATCATTAAATATTTTTATTAGTTAAAACGAGTAGGTATATCACAAAGTAACAAAGCTAACAATTACAACATTATTATAAACAGATAGTTTGGTATTTTTAGACTCATTGGTGGTGGTGGTGGTGTTCAGGAACAATGTGTTTGGCGTGACCCTCACGCTTGACGTTGGCGTTGAATCTGTGGATGTAGAAATGATAAATATAATTTTTATATAAAGTTATTGCAGAAGTTAAAGTATTAGAAATAACAATGAAATGTTTACTCACCCAGTCTTCTTGTCAGCGTGGTACTCCACGATCCTGACAGTACCGTCGGGCTCGTGCAGACTGTACACGCCCTTCACGACATCACCGTCGCGCGCCTCGTGCTGGTACTTCTTGTCACCGGTGTGAGGGTCCTCCACTTTGTAAGCGAACTCGTACTTAGGATGGGACTGGAACACAAGAAGACGTCATGGTCAGTAATGTTCGCCATAGGTTATTCAAATCTATGGCATTATTACTTATAGAAACATACGTAATATTCGACGTGTTTCTCAGTGGCCTTCCCATGGTACTGCTTGATGCTCTGTGAGGAGGAGGCGTGGTGGTGGTGTTCGTGGTGACCATCTTGTGCAGCTACAGCTGCCACCGCGACGGCAAATAGAAGTACCTAGTCGAATAATACAATGTATTAAATACATTAATGATATACTTTTTATTTTATTGTAATTATGACGATTAATATTTAATCGACTTTTTACCTTAGTGAGCATTTTGTTTATTTTTTGATACGTTATTAAGTTCTGAGGATCGAAGGCAACTGATAAACTTACAAATCAGAATCAATATTTTATATTCGACAAAATATCAGGTTTTAAGTGACAAAGTACAATATTTCAGGTTTAATAATAAACAGCTGATTGCATAAACAGTACTCACTCATTACACTCAGACTGTGTAACCTTGAACTCATGAAACAAAAGTACATTTCACTACCCAGCCTAATTACCACATCACATAACATCACGCCTTTTATCCCCGAAGGGGTAGGCAGATTCAAATTCAAATTCAAATTCAAATTCATTTATTCATTGTAGATCACAGGTAGATACATAATACAGTTGTTATCATAATTTGGTTGAGCTCAGCTGTGTCCTGCCCATAGGGCGTACAATAGTTGAGTACAATATTAATGTTAAATAAGTCAATTATATAATAAAACAAGAAATTATTAGATAAATTACATATGTCATGTCGATAAATGCTTATGTCAAATATTTATTACGATTTATTTAGTAAAATAAGTACAATAGGTAATACTGAACACGTCATGATTTTGGTATAGAATATTGTAGCAGGGATTTGTCATTTAGGTAATCATTTATAGTATAATAACATTTATTCACCAATATGTCATGTAATTTCTTTTTAAATATGGTTGTTTCTTTGATCTGTCTTATATCTCCCGGAATATTATTAAATATCTTCGATACTATACAGAATATGCTCTCGTGCATTAGATGTGTTCTGCTTGGAACTATGTGTAATTTATTTTCGTGTCTTACGCGCTCACGGAACGTAAATAGATTGGGATTGTTTTTAACAAATAACGCGACCTCAAGTATGTACAGACTTGGCAAAGTGAGGATGTTATGTTTTTTAAAATATGGGATACACGACTCAGTTCCTTGTAATTTGAAAATAGCCCTTAAACATCGTTTCTGCGCTACAAATGCCCTAACTTTGTCAGTACTGTTGCCCCAGAATATTAAGCCATATCTTAGGGTTGTTCCAACATAACCATGATACGCTGTCTTAAGGGTAGTTTGATTCGCAACTTTTCTGAGTCTACTAAGGGCATATGAGAATTGGTTCAGCCTTTTACAAACATGGTCAATGTGTAGTTTCCAGTTAATTTTATTGTCTATATTTAAGCCCAGGAATTTTGTAACTTCAGTTTCATCTATTTTCCTATGTTGGTATTGTACAGTCAAATGATCAATGCTTTGTTTGCGTATTCTAAAATTCATTATTTTAGTTTTGTCGACATTCATTGATAAGTGATTTGTGTTAAGCCACTGTACAACTGTGTGTCGCAGAGGCGAACATAAAGGCACTTAATGCCACTGTAGAATGTAACGTTTCACTATTTACATAATAATATATGTTATGAGTCCTATGTAATAGGGGGTGATCCTATTACATACATAGCATATATATACCGAGCACAATTCGGGACTTCGTGCTACTACTGAGATTTTTTTTAAAACCCAGTAATATTTTGCCCAACCTGAATCGAATCTGAAACCCCATGCCCGGCAGTCATACTTACGAGCACTCGGCCAACCAAGCAGTGCTAGCTAATTTAAATTACCAGTTTAAAAAAAAATTGAGACCAAGAAATATAGAGAAGTTCCAAAGGAGATTGACCAAAAGCAGTCTAGCAAAGTTTCAAGTTGAAAAATCAAAATAATATAGAAATAATTTTCTTATTTTTTACAACCTTTTCACTTCAGGAATTGTATTTTCGTATCCGGAATTATGATGATAAGATTATCTAATAGTAACATAAAAATTGCTATGGAATTTCCGTTTCAAGGACATTGACGTTCCGTGCTAACTTACGAATAAAACTTCGTGTTTACGAATCACATAAGTAGAACCTTTCGGCAAAATCATCACAAGAAATATATCAACTTCAATAAATAGCTAAATAATTTGTAATATCAATACATTTTACAAAGTATTTATTTAGTATTTTGTAGTATTGTTACAATTATAATTATTTTTGTGTTCCGTCTCACGCAGAAGCAACTGTCATGCATGACATGTGACAGACAGAGCGGCGGCATTTGGATGCGACGGGTAGGGATGTCGTATTCATGTTTTAAAAATATACCAATATCGATATTTAAAAAAAAAACTTCGGTATGATTTCAAAGAAAATATTAGCTCTCTAAGGGTTAAAACTGAAACGTAGGCATCCAAGCTAAATTGGCCCGCGTGGGCAGTTTTATAGCACTTTCATATACATATATGAATATGTTCCCGCTTATCGCGTTGCTAGTAGTAGGTACAATTGTACTGTTTGTTTGAATTGTTTGTCGTCCTGGAAAAATTATTTGGCCTACAAATGAATTATAGTTAAATATATACAAATCATGTCATGTCAGGCCTGTATTGTTTCAATGTACCTCTAATAAAAGACCTGTGCGGTTAAGTATATCTTATCTAAACTTAACCCGAATTTGGTGATGTGAATTAAAATGCGATACGACATACGATGAAAAGTACGATACGTACCTACCTATCGGTGTAGGTATATCGTATGGTGGTGTACCAAAACAAAACGGTTTATCACATAGCGTTGTATCGATACGCGTCGCGTGCGATACATATCGCCCATCTCTAGGCTAGCGGCAGACATCAGTCACTCACTGTTTGTGTTTTTTGAGATTGATAACAGTCACTGCGCTAGTATACACACATTTAAAGAACAATAGGTTACGGTCACCGGTGACCCCACGGTGTTTGACAGTTTAAACATAATTTTAGGTTATTTTCGTTTTTGTCTAATTACTTAAAAACGCGGATATTTATGGGAAAATTAACGCTTTTATTCGATAATATAATAAGCACGGTCTATAATAAATAAAGATTTATTGTGCAACAACGTAAGACGAAATTCCATAGTTACGTGAACATTCTCCTTTAAATATAAAGTATCAGTTCATCACTGTTTCTATAGAACTTTATAATCAAATAGATGACGTAGCTAATTAATATAGTAAGCCCCTGATATACCATAAATAGTTCAACATGTATCGAGTAATACCACAGAAGTTCTTCCTTCATTAACAGCTTGTGAGAGTTCACTTCCAGGCTTACTTTTCACTTAAGCATGTTCGAATAATAGAATACATTCATAACCAGACCTAAAAACACAATACAGTTTAACAGTAATAAAATTGTACCTAATTGAAACAGGTTTTCAAAACTTGATCTTATTAAAAATTAACCAATTGCTGAACTTTATACACTATAAACTTGATTTTGGGCTTCGAGTATAGAGGTATAAAACTCTCAATTAACTTTTGAAAATATCAGTCATCACTCAACGGTGGGATTAAGAGCTTCAAAATGGTTGCAAAGGTATTTCTAACATTAGGTATAGATGTGCACTACCCCAAAATGTACTGATGGCACTTGATAAAATTACTTTCATTGTAGTAATAATTAGTATAAAATGAATTATTATGTTTTCGGCTTACTCAGGTAGTAATTTGACGAGGAACTCGACTAGTTTCAAGCCATGCTAGAGGCTCATATTCATGAGCAGCCGCGACGCGGCGGCTGTCGCGCTGCTGCCGCTGCTAATTAATATTATTGTTATGCCAACCACGTGTTCACTACTTAGTATTTGTCTTCTTTGTGTGAGAAGTGTCCTAACCACAGAAGTGGTCCTAACAGTAGTATAAACTGATATACCTCTTTATTTATTAGCTGGTATTACTACCATTATAAATTATATTCTAAAACACAAATATATCATAAACAGGTCATCCTTGTCATCGCCGTCGTCGTCGCCACCATTGCTGCACAAGACCACCACCACGAGCGCCACCACCACGCCTCCTCCTCACAGAGCATCAAGCAGCATCACGGAAAAGCTACTGAAAAGCATGTCGAGTACTATGTAAGTCGTTTTATATCGCTTCTAAGATGTAATATTTGTGAAATTTCAAAAGTAGAGTACGAATCTAGTTGATATTAAACTATTTTTAATTTGCAGTCTCATCCTAAATACGAGTTTGCGTATGAAGTTAAAGACCCTCACACCGGTGACAAGAAGTACCAGCACGAGGCGCGCGACGGTGACGTCGTGAAGGGCGTGTACAGTCTGCACGAGCCCGACGGTACTGTCAGGATCGTGGAGTACCACGCTGACAAGAAGACTGGGTGAGTATAAAAAACTAACTTCTGTTACCAATAAAAGTAAAGGATGTCTATTATTTGCTAACTCTTTATTTCTGTATTTAACAGATTCAACGCCAATGTCAAGCATGAGGGTCACGCCAAACACATTGTTCCCGAACACCACCACCACCACTGAATTTAGTACAATAATAATTGTTATTTAATTTGTCTAAATGCTACCGATGTTGTTATATAGTTGTTAATATTAAGAAATATAATTGTACAAATTAATGATTTATTGTTTTCACTTCAACATATCACGGCTTTTATCCCCGAAGAGGTAGGCAGTGGTGCACATTACGGCACTTAATGCCACTGTATAATGGAACGTGTATGAGTAAAACATCATGTATGTTAGGAAAAACCTACAGTTATTTGGTAAATTGTCTGACAGACACCACTATCAAACTAGACATGGGAATAGATTAAGTCAGCCAATTTCGAGATTAGAAGTAAATCGTTCATGGGATTCTGTGTTAAATGTTATAATAAGATACCAGGCGATGTACAACAACTAAATGAATCCAAATTTAAATTATGTATAAAGAAAACTTTATGTAGACAAGCATATTACAAACTTAATGAATATATAGAGGATAAAAATGCTTGGATGCAGGCTAGTCCGGCTCCACAGGATAACTAAAAACACTGTTGTTTTAATGAAATCGTAAATAATACAGCTATATTGCTAAATTGTATATTTTTTTAAATTATATAACCAATGTAAATGTGAGAGCCCTGTAATTAACTTAATATTAAATTAGATTAATAGAAGTCATTTGTGTCAGCTTGGAGTTGTCATGCTCACTCAAAGGTCTCATTGGCGGTGGCGCGTGCAGTGGATCGATTCCCTACAATATGGTTGAGTTGGGCGGTGCTGGTGTACGTGTCATGTTCGTGAACGGGCGCCGTCAACTGGGACTGGTCAGCTCCAGACTGTATTATTGTTCTTAAGGTTATTTTCTTTCTTGATCACTTTGACTGGATTTTGGTGTTACATTGTTCTCGCACAATCCAAACAGCAAAACTTAACTAGTAAATTGTATTGTGAACCTGATTGAAAAAGAGTAACCTCTGGAGTTTCTTGCTCGTTCTTCTCCATAGGAATCTACACCTTGGATTGAGCAAATAGCTTCACTTTTAATATTAATTTTATTTTGACGTTCAAAAGTGCCATTCTGGCCTAATTGAAATAAATGATTTTGACTTTGACTTTGACTTTGAGTCCCATGTAATAGAGGGTAAGCCTATTGCCATATACCGGGCACAATTTCAGACTCCGTGCTACCACAACCACAGATTTTTTTTAAAACCCAGTACTTCTTTGCCTGACCCAGGATTCGAACCCGAGACCCCTTGCTTGGCAGTAGCACTTGCGATCACTCGGCCAACGAGGCAGTGATTGTTTTCACTTCTTCATACATATAAGACAATGTCACAAGTCAATGACACAAATCTGGCATCATAAGTTAAGTGACGAGTCGGGACATTGAAATAGATAATATTGACTTTGGTCCATATATACTAATATTATAAAGAGAAAAGATTTGTACCCATTTTTGTATGTTTGTATGTTTGTAATGAATAGGCTCAAAAAGTACTGAGCCGATTTAAAAAAATATTTCACCAATAGAATGCTACATTCTTCCAATTTGACATAGGCTACATTTCATTTTGAAAAAAATTAGGGTTCCTTGATAAAATTTGAACAATGTAACCGAAGGTGTAGAAAAATGAGTCTTAAAATGTCTTTCGTCGAATGCGCTGCCGAAACTATTAGCGATAGAACAAAATAATGTACAAAAATATTGAAGAACATCATAATGTCTGCAAAAACCTCCGCGGTAGCATTTGTCCAACTATTGTAGTTATGTCACTACAACAATCCAAATTTCCAAAAATAAATAATTGTCTACCCCGTGCGAAGCCGCGACGGGCTGCTAGTAATTAATAATATTGTAAATTTTCATCGGATATTAAAAATACAGAGATAGGACCTAAGATTCAATACTATAAAAATCTTATGGCCTTTGTGTGGGTTTACATACTAATTTTTGTAGCACTGTCTATAAGATAAGGGGTGAAACGTGGTTATCACTTTTATCATGTCCGCCTTTGCCTTCATTAATTCTAGACACTACCATTAAAACGTTTATTTTTAACACTTGTTCATTTTAATCCTATTAATAGTCTCATTTTTATCAGGTCATTTGCAGCTATCAGTCCTTGCAAGATTGTTTTTTTAATGATTAAACCTTCTTCTTATTAATATTAAAAATGTTGCAGTTCGTGAGTTTTTGTGTTTGTGCGTATATTTGTTTCGCAATAACGTCGAAGTTGAAAGGATCAAGTCGGTGGCCAAATGTCGAACCTATGAAGTATAAAAAAATTGAAACTAGAACAAGGATAGATTATAGTCTGGAATAGGCTGATTTTTATCCCATGCAGCGGTAAGTCCCCTCTTTGAGGAGTGGCTCGCTACGGCGTCCTCACCTACCGCCTGACGCAGGTCCTCACCGGACATGGAAGATTCGGGAGGTACCTGTGTCTGATGGGGTAGGAGGAAACGCCCGGGTGTCATCACTGCGAGGACCGCCCTGAGGACACGGTGGAACACAAAGTGGGAAAATGCCCTACGTGGGCTGAGCACCGCCGTGCCCTCAGGGAAGTGAGTCGGCGATGGCGACCTCTCGCGTCCGGGCCTAGTGCAGGCTATGATGAGGAGCGAGGGGGCTGGGATGCCGTTGTAGGGAGAGTATAGTTCCCTAAGATCGGAAAAGGAGGATCCTCCGACCAGGCGAGGTGATCGTGCCTGGCGGGCTTTCTGCCCAACAGTTACTCGTTGGGATTTTATATCCGTGTTAAATCGAATATAAACTTCGCATGTGCGATGTAGGATTTTATGACGTCATCCGTTGACTTGTGACATGTGTCGCCACACATTTTCCTCCTTTTGCGAAGCAGTCATGCTAGCTAAGGAGGAGGTGGGATGCGTGAGGCAGCGAAGCGCTGCCTCCTTGCACCCCAGCCATCGCGAAGGACACACCGGGCGTCGGGGATCGCGAGACGATCTCCGGCCACCGTAAGCGCGGGCCTGCGGACGGCGAGCATGGATGGCTCCCCATCCGACCAGAAACAGACCCGAGCGTACGGCGCGTCGCGTTCCGCGCGTAAAAAGTACTTAATTTAAAATAACACTCAGTTAAATACTTTAGATTTGAAACACATATTTTTAGTTTGGGTTTCTACTTATTTTATATCAGTCAAATTATTATTAACTAGCAACAGCTAGTTACCTAGCTACCCACGACTTCGTCCGCGTAAAAATAACTTCTGGTAGATATTGGGTTTTTGAGTAAGTCTTTGCCAAGATATATTCTACGGTTGTACGGCTGTAACAAATGTCATCAGAATTGATCCAGTACTTAGGTTATATTTACTGCGTAATAAATTTATTTACGTGGTTTCAGTGATAAAAAGTATTCTATTTTTGCAAATCAATGTTGTACCGAATTTCAATCAAATAGATATGAGGAGTGTTTTTGGTAGCTTTCCACACATCGGTTAACATTACCTAAAGAAAACCGGCAGCCTTTCATAGTAAATTTAGCCTTGACGTATTAATTTTTTTTATATATGATACGCGGACGAAGTCGCGGGCACAGCTAGAGAAAGTCATAAAGAGAAACATATAAAGTACGTACGTGTATTTTGTATATAGTAAAATAAGAAAATACGTAAACAAGTAGGTATTATATCATTAAATAGTTTTATTAGTTAAAACGAGTATATCACAAAGTAACAAAGATAACAATTAAAACATAGTTATTGACAGCTAGAGTTTGGTATTTTTAGAATCAGTGCTGGTGGTAGTGGTGTTCGGGAACAATGTGTTTGGCGTGACCCTCACGATTGACGTTGGCGTTGAAGCTGTGGATGTAAAAATGATAAATTAAGTTATGTATTTAAGTTATTGCGACTTTTAGGAATATCAATGAAAATGTTCACTCACCCAGTCTTCTTGTCAGCGTGGTACTCTACGATCCTGACAGTACCGTCGGGCTCGTGCAGACTGTACACGCCCTTCACGACATCACCGTCGCGCGCCTCGTGCTGGTACTTCTTGTCACCGGTGTGAGGATCCTCTACTTTGTACGCAAACTCGTACTTAGGGTGGGACTGGAACACAAGAAGACGTCATAGTCAGTAATGTTCGCCATTGGTTATTCAAATCTATGGCTTTATTACTTATAGAAACATACGTAATATTCGACGTGTTTCTCTGTGGCCTTCCCGTGGTACTGCTTGATACTCTGTAAGGAGGAGGCGTGGTGGTGGTGTTCGTGGTGACCGTCTTGTGCAGCTACAGCTGCCACCGCGACGGCAAATAAAAGTACCTAGTCGAATAACACAATGTATTTAATACATTAATGATATACTTTTTATTTATGACGATTAGATTATTATTTAATCGATGTTTACCTTAGTGAGCATTTTGTTTATTTTTTGATACGTTATTAAGTCCGGATCGAAGGCAACTGATAAACTTACAAAACAGAATCAGTATTTTATATTCGACAAAATATCAGGTTTTAAGTGACAGAGCACAATATTTCAGGTTTAATAATAATCAGCTGATTGCATAAACAATACTCACTCATTACACTCAGACTGTGTAACCTTGACCTCATGAAACAAAAGTACATTTCACTACCCAGCCTAATTACCACATCACATAACATCACGCCTTTTATCCTCGAAGGGGTAGGCAGAGGCGAACATTAAGGCACTGTAGAATATAACATTTCACTATTTACATAATAATATATGTTATGAATCTCATGTAATAGGGGGTGAGCCTATTATCCGATATATAAGCATCGACTACACGGTTGGTGCGGTGGTTGGGCAACCGGCTGCCGTGCAATGTGTCGCGGGTTCGATTCCCGCACGGAACAACGCTTTGTGCGATCCACAAATTGTTGTTTCGGGTCTGGGTGTCATGTGTATGTGAACTTGTATGTTTGTAAACACACCCACGACACAGGAGATAATCCTAGTGTGGGGCAAGGTTTTCTAAAAAAAATAAAAAAAATATATGGAACATATTATAAATACCGAGCACAATTCTAGACTTCGTGCTACTACTGAGATTTTTTTAAAAACCCAGTAACACTTTGCCCAACCTGAATCGGACCTGAAACCCCATGCCCGGCAGTCACACTTACAAGCACTCGGCCAACCAAGCAGTGCTACCTAATTACTAGTTTAAAAAAAATTGAGACCAAGAAATATAAAGTTCCAAATTAAATATAAAGTACCTATCAGTTCAGCACTGTTTCTACAGCAATCAAATGGATGATATAGCTAGTTAATATAGTAAGCCCCCGATATACCACATATAGTTCAACCTGTATCGAGTAATACCAATGCAATTATACCTAGAGGACATATAATAATCAGTCCAGCATTATTTCTGTAAAATTTTACATTAGATGGTAATAGATATACGTATATTAATAGTTCAACACGTATCTAGTAATACCGAAGAAGTCCTTTCATCATTAACAGCTTGTGACAGTTCACTTCCAGGCTTACTTTTCACTTAGGCATGTTCGAATAACAGAATACATTCATAACCAGACCTCAAAACATTTAAACAATGATAAAATTGTACCTAATTGAAACAGAATTTCAAAACTTGATCTCATTAAAAATTAACCAATTGCTGAACTTTATTACTAAAAACTTGATTTTGGCTTTCGAGTATATAAAACTCTAAATTAACTTTTGAAAATATCAGTCATCACTCAACTGTGGGATTAAGAGCTTCAAAATGGTTGCAAAGGTATTTCTAACATAGATTTGCACTACCCCAAAATATACTGATGGCACTGGATAACATTACTTTCATTATAGTAATAATTAATAATTATTGTTATGCCAACCACGTGTTCACTGCTTATTATTTACCTTCTTTGTGTGACGAGTGTCCTTATAGTAGTATAAGTCAAAGTCAAAGCATTTATTTCAATTAAACCATAGTTTGGTACTTTTGAAACGTCAACAAATACAAAATAAATAATAGTCTGTAAGTCAGTCCGTCAGTGAAGCTAGGTGAAGCTAGGTGCTCATTCCAAAACGTAGATTCGAATGAAGAAGAACGAGCAAGAAACTCCATTCGTTACTCTTTTTAAAAAAAGTATGTTCTACAATGTCTCTGATACATATTTCAATACTGTACGCATATGTAAGAACAATGCAAAGACACGCTTGACGCATTATACTAATAACTTACTAAAATTAAAAAAAAAATAAAAATCTTATATGGTGCTCACACATGCATACTGACAATCCATAGAAATAGTGCTTCTAGAGGTATACAAGAAAAAGGAAACTCTTTGATTCAATAAAGAAAGAAATGCTCGATGCCATAAGGAAACTAGATAAGCTGCTAAGCTAATAAATAAAGAGGTATATCTCTTTATTTATTAGCTGGTATTACTACCATTTCATATTGTATTCTAAAACACAAGTATATCATCATAAACAGGTCATCCTTGTCATCGCTGTTGTCGTAGCCACCATTGCTGCGCAAGACCACCACCACGAGCACCACCACCACGCGTCCTCCTCACAGAGCATCAAGCAGCACCACGGAAAAGCTACTGAAAAGCACGTCGAGTACTATGTAAGTTATTTCATATTGCTTCTATGATCAGTATATTTGTAAAACTTTAAAAGTAGAATACGAATCTAGTTAATATTAAACTATTTTTAATTTGCAGTCACATCCTAAATACGAGTTTGCGTATGAAGTTAAAGACCCTCACACCGGTGACAAGAAGTACCAGCACGAGGCGCGCGACGGTAACGTCGTGAAGGGCGTGTACAGTCTGCACGAGCCCGACGGTACTGTCAGGATCGTGGAGTACCACGCTGACAAGAAGACTGGGTGAGTATAAAAAACTTACTTCTGTTACCAATAAAAGTAAAGGATGTTTATTATTTGCTAACTCTTCATTTCTGTATTTAACAGATTCAACGCCAACGTCAAGCGTGAGGGTCACGCCAAACACATTGTTCCCGAACACCACCACCACCACTGAATTTAGTACAATAATAATTGTTATTTAATTTGTCTAAATGCTACCGATGTTGTTAAATAGTTGTAAATATTAAGAAATATAATTGTATAAATCAATTATTTATTGTTTTCACTTCTACCAAACATAACATAACATCACGCCTTTTATCCCCGAAGAGGTAGGCAGTGGTGCACATTACGGCACTTAATGCCACTGTATAATGGAACGTGTATGAGTCCCATGTAACAGGGGGTGAGCCTATTGCCATATACCGGACACAATTTCAGACTCCGTGCTACCACAACCACAGATTTTTTTTAAAACCCAGTACTTCTTTGCCTGACCCAGGATTCGAACCCGAGACCCCTTGCTTGGCAGTCGCACTTGCGACCACTCGGCCAACGAGGCAGTGATTGTTTTCACTTCTACATATAAGTACATGAAAATCCTTTTCCGATAATGAAATTAAATTATAATAACTGATTTACAATGACACAAATCCGGCTTCATAAGTTAAATGACGAGTTGGGAAATTGAAATGGAATGTGGTCCTTAATAAATAATATTGTAAAATTTTCTCTCATTGGACCTTAACAATATAGAGATAGGGGCTAGGATTCATTACTATAAAAACTTATGACCTTTGTCTGGGTTTATATACTAATTTTGTAGCACTGTCTATAAGATAAGGGGTGAAACGTGGTTATCACTTTTACCATGTCCGCCTTTGGCTTCATTACTTCTAGACACTACCATTAAAACGTTTATTTTTAACACTTGTTCATTTTAATCCTATTAATAGTATCATTTTTATCAGGTCATTTGCAGCTACCAGTCCTTGCAAGATTGTTTTTTTTAATTATTAAACCTTCTTCTTATTAATATTAAAAATGTTGCAGTTCGTGAGTTTTTGTGTTTGTGCGTATATTTGTTTCGCAATAACGTCGAAGTTGAAAGGATCGAGTCGGTGGCCAAATGTCGAACCTATGAAGTATAAAAAAAATTGAAACTAGAACAAGGATAGATTATAGTCTGGAATAGGCTGATTTTTATCCCATGCAGCTGTAAGTCCCCTCTTTGAGGAGTGGCTCGCTACGGCGCGTCCTCACCTACCGCCTGACGCAGGTCCTCACCGGACATGGAAGTTTCGGGAGGTACCTGTGTCTGATGGGGTAGGAGGAAACGCCCGGGTGTCATCACTTTGAGGACCGCCCTGAGGACACGGTGGAGCACAAAGTGGGAAAATGCCCTACGTGGGCTGAGCACCGCCGTGCCCTCAGGGAAGTGAGTCGGCGATGGCGACCTCTCGCGCCCGGGCCTAGTGCACGCTATGATGAGGAGCGAGGGGGACTGGGATGCCGTTTCCGCCTTTTGCGAAGCAGTCATGCTAGCTAAGGAGGAGGAGGGATGCGTGAGGCAGCAAAGCGCTGCGCCTCCTTGCACTCCAGCCATCGCGAAGGACACACCGGGCGTCGGGGATCGCGAGACGATCTCCGGCCACCGTAAGCGCGGGCCTGCGGACGGCGAGCATGGATGGCTCCCCGTCCGACCAGAAACAGACCCGAGCGTACGGCGCGTCGCGTTCCGCGCGTAAAAAGTATTTAATTTAAAATAACACTCAGTTAAATATTTTAGATTTGAAACACATATTTTTAGTTTGGGATTCTACTTATTTTATATCAGTCTAATTATTATTAACTAGCAACAGCTAGTTACCTAGCTACCCACGACTTCGTCCGCGTTTTGGTATTGGGTTTTTGAGTAAGTCTTTGCCAAGATATATTCTACGGTTGTACGGCTGTAACAAATGTCATCAGAATTGATTCAGTACTTACGTTATATTTACTGCATAATAAATGTATTTACGTGGTTTCAGTGACAAAAATTATTATATTTTTGCAAATCAATGTTGCACCGAATTTCACACATCGGTTAATATGACCTAAAGAAAACCGGCAACCTTTCATAGTAAATTTAGCCTTGACGTATTATTTTTTATATATACGATACGATACGCGGACGAAGTCGCGAGCACAGCTAGAGAAAGTCATAAAGAGAAACATATAAAGTACGTACGTGTATTTTGTATATAGTAAAATAAGAAAATACGTAAACAAGTAGGTATTATATCATTAAATAGTTTTATTACTTAAAACGAGTATATCACAAAGTAACAAAGATAACAATTAAAACGTTGACAGCTAGAGTTTGTTATTTTTAGAATCAGTGCTGGTGGTAGTGGTGTTCGGGAACAATGTGTTTGGCGTGACCCTCACGCTTGACGTTAGCGTTGAAGCTGTGGATGTAGAAATGATATATTAAGTTTTGTATTTAAGTTATTGCGACTTTTAGGAATATCAATGAAAATGTTCACTCACCCAGTCTTCTTGTCAGCGTGGTACTCTACGATCCTGACAGTACCGTCGGGCTCGTGCAGACTGTACACGCCCTTCACGACATCACCGTCGCGCGCCTCGTGCTGGTACTTCTTGTCACCGGTGTGAGGGTCTTCTACTTTGTACGCGAACTCGTACTTAGGGTGGGACTGGAACACAAGAAGACGTCATAGTCAGTAATATTCGCCATTGGTTATTCTCCTACCTTGTACGCAACTTTGTACGCAAACTCGTACTTAGGGTGGGACTGGAACACAAGAAGACGTCATAGTCAGTAATGTTCGCCATTGGTTATTCAAATCTATGGCATTATTACTTATAGAAACATACGTAATATTCGACGTGTTTCTCTGTGGCCTTCCCGTGGTACTGCTTGATACTCTGTGAGGAGGAGGCGTGGTGGTGGTGTTCGTGGTGACCGTCTTGTGCAGCTACAGCTGCCACCGCGACGGCAAATAAAAGTACCTAGTCGAATAATACAATGTTAATGATATACTTTTTATTTATGACGATTAGATTATTATTTAATCGATGTTTACCTTAGTGAGCATTTTGTTTATTTTTTGATACGTTATTAAGTCCGGATCGAAGGCAACTGATAAACTTACAAAACAGAATCAGTGTTTTATATTCGACAAAATATCAGTTTTAAGTGACAGAGCACAATATTTCAGGTTTAATAATAATCAGCTGATTGCATAAACAATACTCACTCATTACACTCAGACTGTGTAACCTTGAACTCATGAAACAAAAGTACATTTCACTACCCAGCCTAATTACCACATCACATAACATCACGCCTTTTATCCTCGAAGGGGTAGGCAGAGGCGAACAGTAAGGCACTTAAGCCACTGTAGAATATAACGTTTCACTATTTACATAATAATATATGTTATGAATCTCATATAATAGGGGGTGAGCCTATTATCCGATATATAAGCATCGACTGCACGGTTGGTGCGGTGGCTGGGCAACCGGCTGCCGTGCAACGTGTCGCGGGTTCGATTCCCGCACGGAACAACACTTTGTGCGATCCACAAATTGTTGTTTCGGGTCTGGGTGTCATGTGTATGTGAACTTGTATGTTTGTAAACGCACCCACGACACAGGAGATAATCCTAGTGTGGGGCAAGGTTTTTTAAAAAAAATAAAAAAAATATATGGAACATATTATAAATACCGAGCACAATTCTAGACTTCGTGCTACTACTGAGATTTTTTTAAAAACCCAGTAACACTTTGCCCAACCTGAATCGGACCTGAAACCCCATGCCCGGCAGTCACACTTACAAGCACTCGGCCAACCAAGCAGTGCTACCTAATTACTAGTTTAAAAAAAATTGAGACCAAGAAATATAAAGTTCCAAATTAAATATAAAGTACCTATCAGTTCAGCACTGTTTCTACAGCAATCAAATGGATGATATAGCTAGTTAATATAGTAAGCCCCCGATATACCACATATAGTTCAACCTGTATCGAGTAATACCAATGCAATTATACCTAGAGGACATATAATAATCAGTCCAGCATTATTTCTGTAAAATTTTACATTAGATGGTAATAGATATACGTATATTAATAGTTCAACACTTATCTAGTAATACCGAAGAAGTCCTTTCATCATTAAAAGCTTGTGACAGTTCACTTCCAGGCTTACTTTTCACTTAGGCATGTTCGAATAACAGAATACATTCATAACCAGACCTCAAAACATTTAAACAATGATAAAATTGTACCTAATTGAAACAGAATTTCAAAACTTGATCTCATTAAAAATTAACCAATTGCTGAACTTTATTACTTAAAACTTGATTTTGGCTTTCGAGTATATAAAACTCTAAATTAACTTTTGAAAATATCAGTCATCACTCAACTGTGGGATTAAGAGCTTCAAAATGGTTGCAAAGGTATTTCTAACATTATAGATTTGCACTACCCCAAAATATACTGATGGCACTGGATAACATTACTTTCATTATAGTAATAATTAATAATTATTGTTATGCCAACCACGTGTTCACTGCTTATTATTTACCTTCTTTGTGTGACGAGTGTCCTTACAGTAGTATAAGTCAAAGTCAAAGCATTTATTTCAATTAAACCATAGTTTGGTACTTTTGAAACGTCAACAAATACAAAATAAATAATAGTCTGTCAGTCAGTCCGTCAGTGAAGCTAGGTGAAGCTAGGTGCTCATTCCAAAACGTAGATTCGAATGAAGAAGAATGAGCAAGAAACTCCATTCGTTACTCTTTTTAAAAAAAGTATGTTCTACAATGTCTCTGATACATATTTCAATACTGTACGCATATTTAAGAACAATGCAAAGACACGCTTGACGCATTATACTAATAACTTACTAAAATTTAAAAAAAATAAAAATCTTAAGTCTAATGGTGCTCACACATGCATACTGACAATCCATAGAAATAGTGCTTCTAGAGGTATACAAGAAAAAGGAAACTCTTTGATTCAATAAAGAAAGAAATGCTCGATGCCATAAGAAAACTAGATAAGCTGATATACCTCTTTATTTATTAGCTGGTATTACTACCATTTCACATTATATTCTTAAACACAAGTATATCATCATAAACAGGTCATCCTTGTCATCGCTGTTGTCGTAGCCACCATTGCTGCACAAGACCACCACCACGAGCGCCACCACCACGCCTCCTCCTCACAGAGCATCAAGCAGCATCACGGAAAAGCTACTGAAAAGCACGTCGAGTACTATGTAAGTTATTTCATATTGCTTCTATGATCAGTATATTTGTAAAACTTTAAAAGTAGAATACGAATCTAGTTGATATTAAACTATTTTTAATTTGTAGTCACATCCTAAATACGAGTTTGCGTATGAAGTTAAAGACCCTCACACCGGTGACAAGAAGTACCAGCACGAGGCGCGCGACGGTGACGTCGTGAAGGGCGTGTACAGTCTGCACGAGCCCGACGGTACTGTCAGGATCGTGGAGTACCACGCTGACAAGAAGACTGGGTGAGTATAAAAAACTTACTTCTGTTACCAATAAAAGTAAAGGATGTTTATTATTTGCTAACTCTTCATTTCTGTATTTAACAGATTCAACGCCAACGTCAAGCGTGAGGGTCACGCCAAACACATTGTTCCCGAACACCACCACCACCACTGAATTTAGTACAATAATAATTGTTATTTAATTTGTCTAAATGCTACCGATGTTGTTAAATAGTTGTAAATATTAAGAAATATAATTGTATAAATCAATTATTTATTGTTTTCACTTCTACCAAACATAACATAACATCACGCCTTTTATCCCCGAAGAGGTAGGCAGTGGTGCACATTACGGCACTTAATGCCACTGTATAATGGAACGTGTATGAGTCCCATGTAACAGGGGGTGAGCCTATTGCCATATACCGGACACAATTTCAGACTCCGTGCTACCACAACCACAGATTTTTTTAAAACCCAGTACTTCTTTGCCTGACCCAGGATTCGAACCCGAGACCCCTTGCTTGGCAGTCGCACTTGCGACCACTCGGCCAACGAGGCAGTGATTGTTTTCACTTCTACATATAAGTACATGAAAATCCTTTTCCGATAATGAAATTAAATTATAATAACTGATTTACAATGACACAAATCCGGCTTCATAAGTTAAATGACGAGTTGGGAAATTGAAATGGAATGTGGTCCTTAATAAATAATATTGTAAAATTTTCTCTCATTGGACCTTAACAATATAGAGATAGGGGCTAGGATTCATTACTATAAAAACTTATGACCTTTGTCTGGGTTTATATACTAATTTTGTAGCACTGTCTATAAGATAAGGGGTGAAACGTGGTTATCACTTTTACCATGTCCGCCTTTGGCTTCATTACTTCTAGACACTACCATTAAAACGTTTATTTTTAACACTTGTTCATTTTAATCCTATTAATAGTATCATTTTTATCAGGTCATTTGCAGCTACCAGTCCTTGCAAGATTGTTTTTTTTAATTATTAAACCTTCTTCTTATTAATATTAAAAATGTTGCAGTTCGTGAGTTTTTGTGTTTGTGCGTATATTTGTTTCGCAATAACGTCGAAGTTGAAAGGATCGAGTCGGTGGCCAAATGTCGAACCTATGAAGTATAAAAAAAATTGAAACTAGAACAAGGATAGATTATAGTCTGGAATAGGCTGATTTTTATCCCATGCAGCTGTAAGTCCCCTCTTTGAGGAGTGGCTCGCTACGGCGCGTCCTCACCTACCGCCTGACGCAGGTCCTCACCGGACATGGAAGTTTCGGGAGGTACCTGTGTCTGATGGGGTAGGAGGAAACGCCCGGGTGTCATCACTTTGAGGACCGCCCTGAGGACACGGTGGAACACAAAGTGGGAAAATGCCCTACGTGGGCTGAGCACCGCCGTGCCCTCAGGGAAGTGAGTCGGCGATGGCGACCTCTCGCGCCCGGGCCTAGTGCACGCTATGATGAGGAGCGAGGGGGACTGGGATGCCGTTTCCGCCTTTTGCGAAGCAGTCATGCTAGCTAAGGAGGAGGAGGGATGCGTGAGGCAGCAAAGCGCTGCGCCTCCTTGCACTCCAGCCATCGCGAAGGACACACCGGGCGTCGGGGATCGCGAGACGATCTCCGGCCACCGTAAGCGCGGGCCTGCGGACGGCGAGCATGGATGGCTCCCCGTCCGACCAGAAACAGACCCGAGCGTACGGCGCGTCGCGTTCCGCGCGTAAAAAGTATTTAATTTAAAATAACACTCAGTTAAATATTTTAGATTTGAAACACATATTTTTAGTTTGGGATTCTACTTATTTTATATCAGTCAAATTATTATTAACTAGCAACAGCTAGTTACCTAGCTTACGACTTCGTTCGCGTTTTGGTATTGGGTTTTTGAGTAAGTCTTTGCCAAGATATATTCTACGGTTGTACGGCTGTAACAAATGTCATCAGAATTGATTCAGTACTTACGTTATATTTACTGCATAATAAATGTATTTACGTGGTTTCAGTGACAAAAATTATTATATTTTTGCAAATCAATGTTGCACCGAATTTCACACATCGGTTAATATGACCTAAAGAAAACCGGCAACCTTTCATAGTAAATTTAGCCTTGACGTATTATTTTTTATATATACGATACGATACGCGGACGAAGTCGCGGGCACAGCTAGAGAAAGTCATAAAGAGAAACATATAAAGTACGTACGTGTATTTTGTATATAGTAAAATAAGAAAATACGTAAACAAGTAGGTATTATATCATTAAATAGTTTTATTACTTAAAACGAGTATATCACAAAGTAACAAAGATAACAATTAAAACGTTGACAGCTAGAGTTTGTTATTTTTAGAATCAGTGCTGGTGGTAGTGGTGTTCGGGAACAATGTGTTTGGCGTGACCCTCACGCTTGACGTTAGCGTTGAAGCTGTGGATGTAGAAATGATATATTAAGTTTTGTATTTAAGTTATTGCGACTTTTAGGAATATCAATGAAAATGTTCACTCACCCAGTCTTCTTGTCAGCGTGGTACTCCACGATCCTGACAGTACCGTCGGGCTCGTGCAGACTGTACACGCCCTTCACGACATCACCGTCGCGCGCCTCGTGCTGGTACTTCTTGTCACCGGTGTGAGGGTCTTCTACTTTGTACGCGAACTCGTACTTAGGGTGGGACTGGAACACAAGAAGACGTCATAGTCAGTAATATTCGCCATTAGTTATTCTCCTACCTTGTACGCAACTTTGTACGCAAACTCGTACTTAGGGTGGGACTGGAACACAAGAAGACGTCATAGTCAGTAATGTTCGCCATTGATTATTCAAATCTATGGCATTATTACTTATAGAAACATACGTAATATTCGATGTGTTTCTCTGTGGCCTTCCCGTGGTACTGCTTGATACTCTGTGAGGAGGAGGCGTGGTGGTGGTGTTCGTGGTGACCGTCTTGTGCAGCTACAGCTGCCACCGCGACGGCAAATAAAAGTACCTAGTCGAATAATACAATGTTAATGATATACTTTTTATTTATGACGATTAGATTATTATTTAATCGATGTTTACCTTAGTGAGCATTTTGTTTATTTTTTGATACGTTATTAAGTCCGGATCGAAGGCAACTGATAAACTTACAAAACAGAATCAGTGTTTTATATTCGACAAAATATCAGTTTTAAGTGACAGAGCACAATATTTCAAGTTTAATAATAATCAGCTGATTGCATAAACAATACTCACTCATTACACTCAGACTGTGTAACCTTGAACTCATGAAACAAAAGTACATTTCACTACCCAGCCTAATTACCACATCACATAACATCACGCCTTTTATCCTCGAAGGGGTAGGCAGAGGCGAACAGTAAGGCACTTAAGCCACTGTAGAATATAACGTTTCACTATTTACATAATAATATATGTTATGAATCTCATATAATAGGGGGTGAGCCTATTATCCGATATATAAGCATCGACTGCACGGTTGGTGCGGTGGCTGGGCAACCGGCTGCCGTGCAACGTGTCGCGGGTTCGATTCCCGCACGGAACAACACTTTGTGCGATCCACAAATTGTTGTTTCGGGTCTGGGTGTCATGTGTATGTGAACTTGTATGTTTGTAAACGCACCCACGACACAGGAGATAATCCTAGTGTGGGGCAAGGTTTTTTAAAAAAAATAAAAAAAATATATGGAACATATTATAAATACCGAGCACAATTCTAGACTTCGTGCTACTACTGAGATTTTTTTAAAAACCCAGTAACACTTTGCCCAACCTGAATCGGACCTGAAACCCCATGCCCGGCAGTCACACTTACAAGCACTCGGCCAACCAAGCAGTGCTACCTAATTACTAGTTTAAAAAAAATTGAGACCAAGAAATATAAAGTTCCAAATTAAATATAAAGTACCTATCAGTTCAGCACTGTTTCTACAGCAATCAAATGGATGATATAGCTAGTTAATATAGTAAGCCCCCGATATCCCACATATAGTTCAACCTGTATCGAGTAATACCAATGCAATTATACCTAGAGGACATATAATAATCAGTCCAGCAAGATTTCTGTAAAATTTTACATTAGATGGTAATAGATATAATATAATAATAATAATAATAATAATATAGCCTTTTATTCAGATCTTTAACTTACAACTTACATTAAATTACATTTATTCAAGCAACTTAAAGTTAAAATTAGAATTAGAATTAACCTATAATTTGTTGTTTGGTGATCTTTTGCAGATCTGTTTGCCAATCGGCAAAGGCCTCCTCCAACCTTTTCCACTCTGTCCTTACTTGAGCTACTCTGTTCCACGTCACCCCTGCCACCTCTTTGATGTCATCGTCCCATCGTTTCTGCGGTCTCCCTCTCTTCCTTTTTCCTTCCCTTGGGTGCCACACTGTTACTTTCTTACACCATTTATCATGACCTCTTATCATGTGGCCTGCCCATCTCCATTTCAGTCGTTTGATTTTTAGTGTAACATCTGTGGTTTTAGTTTTATTTCTAATGATATTATTTCTCACTCTGTCTGACCTCTTGATACTCAGCATACTCCTCTCCATAGCGTGTTGGCAGGTTGTAAGTTGGCTTGTCAATTGTTGGGTCATAGTCCATGATTGGCAGCCATACATAAGAACAGGTAGTATACAAGAATTGAATAGTTCCCTTTTGGTGTTGATATGAAGTGTTTTGTCTTTCATAACTTCCTTTAAGCTCCAGTATCTTCTCCATCCATTTGAAATTCTTCTTTTTACTTCCGCGCGCATCGGTTCCTTTTGTGTTATGACCTGTCCAAGATAGATGTATTCATCAGAGTAGTTAATTTCTAAGTTTTCCAACGTTACTGGGGTTTTCTTTCCATTTGTCATCAGTCCGTTTTTTCTGGGTTGAGTTTTAGTCCTACCTTTTCGCTTTCGAGCGCAAGCTCTACTATCATTCTATTAATTTCTTCAGGTGTTCTGGCAAATAGGACTATGTCATCAGCGAACCTCAGATGTGTTAACAATGTACCGTTAATATTAATCCCAAAATTTTCCCAACTGAGTCGCCTGAAAACTGATTCAAGTACAGCCGAGAATAATTTAGGTGATAGAGGGTCTCCCTGTCTGACACCTTTCCCTATTTTAAATGAGCGGCCTTTCTTCTCTAACTGGATTTTAGCTGTGCTGTGGCTGTATACGTTCCTTATAAGACGAATGTATTTATGTTCGACCCCTTGCTCCTTCAAAGCTTCCCAAATATTTTCATGTATCAAAGAATCGAAGGCCTTACTGTAGTCTATGAAAGCGATATAGTATGTCAGCTGGTATTCGCTGTACTTCTCCAGGATTTGTCGGACTACATGAATGTGATCAATTACGGAGTAGTCCTTTCGAAATCCAGCCTATTCAATAGGTTGGTGATCATCCAGTGTACCTTCGATTCGTTTCAAAATTATTTTTGCGAAAATTTTGTATACATTAGACATAAGACTGATAGGGCGATAATTTCCAATTTCATGTTTGTCTCCTTTCTTATACAGCAATATAATATTCGATTCTGTCCATTGCTGAGGGATTATTTCAGTAATTAAAATATTGTTAAAGATATCCGTGAGCGCAGGTGTTAAAACATGTTTCCCTTGTTTTAAGATGTCGTTACTAATGCCATCCGGACCTGGTGTCTTGTCAACCTTTTGCGTATCGATAGCGTTCTCTACTTCAGTTTTCAGAATGCTCGGAACGATTGAGGGTTCTAAGAAGTCAATTTCCTTTCCTGGTGTTTTAGCATCGTATAATTCCTCATAATAGGATGTTGCTACTGTCAGTATATCAGTTCGGCGATGTTTCCAGTTTCCGCTGTCATTTTTCATTTTAACTATCCAATTCGTTGTGTTCTTTATTTCTTTATATGCTTTCTTTACACCACCCGTTTTTATTATATATCTTTCAATTATTTCCATTCTGTTTTGTTTTCTATCTTTTCTTATGCTATCTTTAATTTCTTTATTTATCTTTGTTAGCTTTTGTCTTCTGCCTTGAGTACCTTTAGCGCTGATTAAGTGGTTCCTCTTCTCCAGCAGTTCTGTGGAGTTCTTTGAAAGCCAGTTTTTGTGTTCAATTTTGGTATTTGCCGCAAGTTTTGTTTCATTTTGTATGGTATTTTCTATCCAGTTGTATTTTCCTTGTGTCTCAAATGTTTTTGTATTAGGTATATAGTCTGAGAATTTGTTTTTTAGTGCATTGGTTACTTGTTCCAACTTATGGTTCCCTAGCTTGGTGGTTCTTATGTCTTGTCTTGGTCTCGCTATTTTTGGTTGAGTTGTTACCAGTTCTGTTCTAATTAGTTTATGATTAGTGTTAAAGTTCAATTTGTTTACTACTGTGAAATTGGTAAAATAGTTATTTTTGTTTGTCATAATGAAATCAATTTGATTTTTCGTTTTGCCATCCGGCGATATCCAAGTCCACAAGTTTTTGTTCTTTTTCCTGTATATTGTATTTAAAATAGTTAGATTATTTCTTAGTGCAAAGTTTATGATATGTTCCCCATTCCTGCTTCTGGTTCTGTTACTGTATGTGTATGATCCTAGTATCTTTGTTTCTTCTGGACGCCTTTCTCCGATTTGGCCATTATAGTCTCCCATTACTATAAGATTTTTCTGGCAATACTTTTGGATCGCAGTATTTAGGCTAAGGTAAAATGTGTTCAGTGTTTCCAGGTTTGATTGTTCAGTAGGCGAATAAATTTGTACAATAGACCAAGGATCTTTATATCCCGGCAATTTTAAATTTAGTATTGCAATACGTTCTGAGATGCCAATAAATTCTAACACATAATTCGCTATGTTTCTTTTTACAATAAATCCGACTCCATAAAGGCCTGGGGTTTCGCCTATGTGGTAAAATACATAATCTGTATGCGATATGATGTTCTCTCCCGTTCTTCTAACCTCACTGAGGCCAATAATATCCCATTTAATGTGTTTTAATGCATAAATAAGTTCTTCAAGATTTTCTTCATTTTTGAGGGTAAGTGCGTTGAGGGCTGCGATGTAAATTTTGTCTTGTTGTTGGTATCGATTTCTGTTGCTACTGTTATCACTAATTGTTGGAGGGTTTTGGTCTTTTTCCCCACGAGGACCAGTCGGCTTGGGGGAGTTTGGTGTTTCCTTTTTTCGTTATTATCACTTTTTTCGGTTGGGTTCGGTTTCCATTTGCCGATGGTTAGTTGCTATTGTTCATTAGCAGTAGGCATGTTAGGGATAGAGTTTGATCTGGCTCGAATCATATCAAAAGCATTTAACCTATTTGTTTTGATTGAAGCTACAGCTTGTTGTTTTTTAGCCTGGCTATTGTAAGAAGAAGAAGGTGAGGCAGATGGTTCTCTTTTCCTTTTTTCTTGGCTATCCTTGTCCTTTTTAACTATGAGTCTGTCGTATTTAAGGTATGCGATGTTGCCTTTTTTCCTTTCTTCAACTAGTTCAGCCTGCAGCATTTTCCTCTTTTCTAAAACTTCTTTGGAATAATCTTCACTAATATTGATTTTCCTCAGGTGCTTTTTGTTTTTAATTATATCTGATTTTTTCCAGCTACATACAAATGAGCATAGTACCGGCCTCGGCTTGTTGCTTTCTTTGTTATTGGTTCCCAAGCGGTAAACTTTATTGATTTCATAGTCTTCGACAATAATGTTCATATCGTCTTTGAAAACTTTCCTAAGTTCTTGACGTAGTTCAGAGGTTGACGCTTCTTTTTCTTCAAGGTCATATATTATAATGTTGTTATTCTTCTCCCCTCTCTTAAGAAACTCTATTTCTTTCCCTAATTTCTCTACTTTAAATTTCAAGTTTTTATTTTCTTCCACTAAAGGAATTAACTTTTCTTCTATTTTACCCATAATACTGTTTGTGATCGAATCCTTAAGTTCAGCAGATTGGTTTTGCATTTCGATTTTCATTTTGTCAAATAATAATTGGAATTGGCCTTCCATATTGCTGCTGTCAGTTGTTGCGTGTGTTGGAACGTATTAATTTTTTCCTCTGTGGCAGCACTGACGCTAATATGTCAAGCGTGAGTGTCATATACGTCAACTTGACTAACGTAGTGTCAGTAGATACGTATGGTATGTTAACTAACCTCAAATCAACGTTGATATTTGGTTTCTAATTTAACCGTGGTCTTCTACAATCACACAAATCCGGTTATCAATAAACACTTTTTGAAGGTTTTGCTAACGTTTTGTGACTATGTTGCACTACAAATCTTACTGTGAGTATATTTAAAACTTGATTTCTTTTAGAGCTACTGCGATGATGTTGACAGTTCGGAAACCGGAACCGGAAAACGTATATTAACTCGTCGAGTACCGGTTTTGCAGACACAATTATAGAATAATTAGTTCAACACTTATCTAGTAATACCGAAGAAGTCCTTTCATCATTAACAGCTTGTGACAGTTCACTTCCAGGCTTACTTTTCACTTAGGCATGTTCGAATAACAGAATACATTCATAACCAGACCTCAAAACATTTAAACAATGATAAAATTGTACCTAATTGAAACAGAATTTCAAAACTTGATCTCATTAAAAATTAACCAATTGCTGAACTTTATTACTTAAAACTTGATTTTGGCTTTCGAGTATATAAAACTCTAAATTAACTTTTGAAAATATCAGTCATCACTCAACTGTGGGATTAAGAGCTTCAAAATGGTTGCAAAGGTATTTCTAACATTATAGATTTGCACTACCCCAAAATATACTGATGGCACTGGATAACATTACTTTCATTATAGTAATAATTAATAATTATTGTTATGCCAACCACGTGTTCACTGCTTATTATTTACCTTCTTTGTGTGACGAGTGTCCTTACAGTAGTATAAGTCAAAGTCAAAGCATTTATTTCAATTAAACCATAGTTTGGTACTTTTGAAACGTCAACAAATACAAAATAAATAATAGTCTGTCAGTCAGTCCGTCAGTGAAGCTAGGTGAAGCTAGGTGCTCATTCCAAAACGTAGATTCGAATGAAGAAGAATGAGCAAGAAACTCCATTCGTTACTCTTTTTAAAAAAAGTATGTTCTACAATGTCTCTGATACATATTTCAATACTGTACGCATATGTAAGAACAATGCAAAGACACGCTTGACGCATTATACTAATAACTTACTAAAATTTAAAAAAAATAAAAATCTTAAGTCTAATGGTGCTCACACATGCATACTGACAATCCATAGAAATAGTGCTTCTAGAGGTATACAAGAAAAAGGAAACTCTTTGATTCAATAAAGAAAGAAATGCTCGATGCCATAAGAAAACTAGATAAGCTGATATACCTCTTTATTTATTAGCTGGTATTACTACCATTTCACATTATATTCTTAAACACAAGTATATCATCATAAACAGGTCATCCTTGTCATCGCTGTTGTCGTAGCCACCATTGCTGCACAAGACCACCACCACGAGCGCCACCACCACGCCTCCTCCTCACAGAGCATCAAGCAGCATCACGGAAAAGCTACTGAAAAGCACGTCGAGTACTATGTAAGTTATTTCATATTGCTTCTATGATCAGTATATTTGTAAAACTTTAAAAGTAGAATACGAATCTAGTTGATATTAAACTATTTTTAATTTGTAGTCACATCCTAAATACGAGTTTGCGTATGAAGTTAAAGACCCTCACACCGGTGACAAGAAGTACCAGCACGAGGCGCGCGACGGTGACGTCGTGAAGGGCGTGTACAGTCTGCACGAGCCCGACGGTACTGTCAGGATCGTGGAGTACCACGCTGACAAGAAGACTGGGTGAGTATAAAAAACTTACTTCTGTTACCAATAAAAGTAAAGGATGTTTATTATTTGCTAACTCTTCATTTCTGTATTTAACAGATTCAACGCCAACGTCAAGCGTGAGGGTCACGCCAAACACATTGTTCCCGAACACCACCACCACCACTGAATTTAGTACAATAATAATTGTTATTTAATTTGTCTAAATGCTACCGATGTTGTTATATAGTTGTTAATATTAAGAAATATAATTGTACAAATTAATTATTTATTGTTTTCACTTCAACATATCACGGCTTTTATCCCCGAAGAGGTAGGCAGTGGTGCACATTACGGCACTTAATGCCACTATATAATGGAACGTGTATGAGTCCCATGTAATAGGGGGTAAGCCTATTGCCATATACCGGGCACAATTTCAGACTCCGTGCTACCACAACCACAGATTTTTTTTAAAACCCAGTTGTACTTCTTTGCCTGACCCAGGATTCGAACCCGGGACCCCTTGCTTGGCAGTCGCACTTGCGATCACTCGGCCAACGAGGCAGTGATTGTTTTCACTTCTACATACATATAAGTAGGTACATGAAAGTCCTTTTCCGATAATAAAATTAAATTATTATAACTGATTTTCAATGACACAAATCTGGCATCATAAGTTAAGTGACGAGTCGGGAAATTAAAATAGGTAGATAATATTGAAATTGTTCCATCTATACTAATATTATAAAGAGGAAAGATTTGTACCTATTTTTGTATGTTTGTAAAATCTTAAAATATGTAGCAGCCCGTCCCGGCTTCGCACGGGGTAGACAATTATTTATTTTTGGAAATTTCGATTGTTGTAGTGACATAACTACAATTGTTGGACATATGATACCGCGGAGTTTTTTGTAGACATTATGATGTTCTTCAATATTGTTGTACATTATTTTGTTCTATCGCTAATAGTTTCGGTAGCGCATTCGACGAAAGACATTTTAAGACTCATTTTTCTACACCTTCGGTTACATTGTTCAAATTTTACCAAGGATTCCTAATTTTTTTGAAAATGAAATGTAACCTATGTCAAATTGATAGAATGTAGCATTCTATTGGTGAAAGATTTTTTTAAATCGGCCCAGTACTTTTTGAGCCTATTCTTTACAAACATACAAAAATAGGTACAAATCTTTCCTCTTTATAGAGGTAATATTAGTATAGAAGTATAGATTAATCATTCTTCTTACTAATATTAAAAGTGAATGTTTGTCAGTTTTTGTGTTTGTGCGTATATTTGTTCCGCAATAACGTCGAAACGGCTGATAGGATCGAGTCGGTAGTCAAAAGTCGACCTATCAAGTATAAAAAAAATTGAAATTAGAAAGAGGATAGATTATAGTAGAATAGGCTGATTTTTATACCAAGGGAACGCGGGCGAAATATTTTTGAAAATTATGTTACATTTTGTATCGTATCGTCAGCTAAGTTATCTACTGGGGAGTAAAAAGTATTTAAGTACACATATTTTTAGTTTTGCGATTCGTTTTGCTTTCGATATGTGGATGCTTGTAGCTATAGTTATGCATATTTGTTTGATACTAACTTTTATTTGTCATATAATTATAAAATGTTTTTGCCAAGAACTGGATCTGTCAATAGGAATGGAATGGTTAACATATTTAAAAACATTCGGTTAATGTTTGATGAGATTGGTGGCAATGGTGACTTTCATTTGTCTTTTCAAGATCATGGTGAGGTTTCCCCCATTTCTCCCTCAAACACAAAAGATACAGCCCAGTTATTTCTATGATCAATATTGTAATATTTTGCACCAAAACATTGCTGGTTTGGTAAATAAAGCTAATGTCTTAACTGTTAGTTTGGAGGACATACATACATACATAACTTCACGCCTGTCTCCCATGGGGGTAGGCAGAGACTAAGGAACGCCAATTACTACGATTCTTACATACCTCTTTCGCTTCATTAACAGTCATCAATCTTTTCATGCATGCTCGTCGGTTAAGGGTACTTTTAATTTGGCCCTTCTTTAATATATCGCCAATCTGGTCACTATATGTCCGTCTAGGGCGCCCTCTACCGACGGCCCCATTCATATCCGCTCTGTATACTTCTTTCGTTACTCTACTTTCATCCATCCTTTCTACATGCCCAAACCAGCGTAACATTCCCTTTTCAATCCTTGTCACTACATCATCTTTCAATCCACACCTTTCTCTAATAACACTATTTTTCACTCGATCACTCAATTTTAGTCCACACTCAATTTTAGTTTGGAGGAATTGTCTGAAAGTAATGTAAACGTAGATGTTATATGCATTACGGAACATTTCATTATGGAAGGGTGTCAACATCAATTGTACATACCAAATTACAGCCTAGCTGCCTATTTTTGTAGGGTAGGGAAAAAAAGGGGAGGGACATGCATTCTTGTGAAAAATGGTACGGAATATAGGGAAATACTTAAAGTTACTAAATTTTCTTCATCGGGTATATTTGAATGTTGTGCGATTGAGCTGACTCATCTTAAGATAAGTCGTTTGTATCTACAGAGTACCAAATATAAATAACCTCAATTACTGTTTTGATAGATTAGAATTACTTTTGCAGAATATATCAAGCACGCGATATAACAATATTGTTCTGGCTGGGGATTTTAACATAGACGTGCTTAAATGTAATGGCCCCTCAAATGCTTTCGAATATCTTTTAATGAGCTATAACTTAAAATTAGCATTAAAGAAACCAACCCGCATGGCCAGTAGGACATGTATAGATAATTTTGCTTATACCTCTAGTTTCAAAAAAGTGTGTAAAACTGACATAATAGAACTAGCACTATCCGACTATACGGCACAGCTTCTTCACTGTCCAGTTCAATCAAAATTTCGTATAAATTATTGGTATACGGCAAAAAGAGATTATAGTACCGAAAATATATTGAAGTTTAAAAATCACATTAAAAGTCTATCCTTTGCTGAAATGTATGTATCGAACCAAATCAACCCTATAATAAATTTCTCGATTTATTTAAATTAATATATGACTTGTGTTTTCCAATGAAATTGATTAAGGTAGACATCTTAAAGAGACCTAAATGGTTATCGAAGGGAATCAAATTAGGTAGTAAAAAGAAAAGAAATCTTTTGTGGAAATACCGATTGAACCCAAACAAAATTAATAAAAATAACTTCACAACCTACTCTCGCTTGCATAAAAGAATTATACTTCTAACACAAAAGGCGCAAAATAATCATAAGATTAATGTATCTAAAAATAAGTCTAAAACTATGTGGCAAATTATCAATCGTGCTAAATATAACCTACCTAAATCTAATATTACTAAAATAATACACAATGAAAGCATTATTTCAAAACCTAAAGACATTGCTGAAGCTTTCAATAATTATTTAATCGACAAAGTACAAGGGAAACTCAATGTGACTGGTATACCGAAATACAACAAAATTGAAACCAATCATAAAACAATGTTTATGGGCTCCTTGTATACCGCTAAACATAGAAAAAATCATAATTTCATTACACATACAAATAGTGTAGGATATGACGGTATTGCCACAAAAATAATAAAACAAGTGTCAAAGGAAATAAGTGGCCATTTAAGTTACATAATTAACCTAACTATTGACGCAGGCATATACCCCGATGCATTAAAAAAATCTATAGTCAAGCCACTTTTTAAAAAAGAGAACAGGGAACGGATAGAAAACTACCGACCAATATCATTAATTCCGGTGTTTTCTAAAGTCTTTGAAAAGTATATTTATAGGGAACTATATAAATTCATAGATAAACATGATGTCTTGTGTTAGGAACAGAAAGGATTTCGTGTAAATAGGACAATTAACATGGCGGTATATGATTTTGTACATAATATAATTAAAAATATTGATCAACGTAACCCTGTATGTGGTGTATTTTGTGACATAACCCAGGCATTTGATTATGTTCACTACCCTACTCTTTTAAAAAAGCTCGAAGCCTACGGGATTAGAGGCAATGTCCTTAGTCTATTAAGTTCATACCTACAAAATAATAGAAAACAAATAACTCAAATCAATAAGATTAACATAGAAACTAAGCATGATGAGATATATCGGTCTTCAGAGCGTAAAGTATTATTTGGGGTACCACAGGGTAGCGTACTAGGCCCTTTAATGTTCATTTTATATATAAATGATCTACCAAAATCTATTGACCAACCAATAACACTCTTTGCAGATGATAGTACGATTACAATTCCTTGTAAAAATATAGTTACGTACGAGAGAGATATTAACAACAGTTTAAAACAAACAGTAGACTGGCTAGATGCAAATAATTTGAAGATAAATTTAAATAAGACGAAATTTATCCAATTTAGACAACAGACTGCTAGTATAAATTTGAAAGTACATAACAACAATAATACTATAGAAGAAGTTGAAAGTACAAAGTTTTTAGGTTTGCAAATAGATCAACAGTTGAATTGGAAATTACAAGTGGATAGTTTATGTAAGAGAATAAGTAAGTCTGCATATGCATTACATAGATTATCAACTATAGTCAACAGAAATGCACTTCTTACTGCCTACTATGGAACTGTAGAATCACATTTGAGGTATGGGATTATATTTTGGGGAAACTCTACTGAAAGAGAAACCACTTTCAAAGCACAAAAAAGTGCTTACGAGCGATGTTTAAGCTAAAATCTACAGATAGTTGTGAACCATACTTTAAAAATTACAAAACGTTGACGTTGCCTAGTTTGTATATCCTGGAAGTAGCTGTGTTCGTGAAGACAAACCCTAGTCGTTTTACTCGCATGGCCGATGTATTTCCCCGCAACAGACGCGATAATATGTAAAGAGCCAGCTAAGACAGCACTTATGCGCAAGAGTGTCTACTGCATGGCTTCAGTTATTTATAATAGGATACCTAAGGGTTGGAAGGAGCTTCCGCTACATTTATTTAAAAAAAGATTCCGAAGTTTTTTAGTGGATAAGCATATTATAGTTTGCCTGAGTACCTGAATGAGAAGGATTTTTTTTTGTAAGTGCTTGAATTGAAAACTGTGTTCCTAATTTATGGTCTTTTTTTTTTGTTTATGTTTTTTCTTTTTATTGGGTTGTTTGTCTTCAATTGTAACATGCAATGCATTTTACTATGTATATCATTTGCATGCTTAGATGGTAAAATATGGCTGAACCTGTATTTTTATGTCACCTGTAATTGTTACCCATATTTGCAAAATAAAAGTATCTTTATCTTTATCGTCTTATTTTATATCAGTCAAATTATTATTAACTAGCAACAGCTTGTTACCTAGCTACCCACGACTTCGTCCGCGTAAAAATAAGTTCTGATAGAAATTGGGTTTTTGAGTAAGTCTTTGCCAAGATATATTCTATGGTTGGACGGCTGTAACAAATGTTATCAGAAACGATTCAGTACTCAGGTTATATTTATTGCGTAATTAATTTATTTTCATGGTTGCAAAAAATAAACAATCTCATTGACAGGTTTTACTTGTACAGTACTCCTAAAGTTTCAGTGTAAAAACTATTCTATGTTTGCAAATAAATGTTGCACCGAATTTCAATCAAATAGATATAAGGAGTGTTTTTGGTAGTTTTTCACACATCGGGTTTACAGAAATCTGGCAAACTTTCATAGTAAAATTGGCCTTGACCGACTAAAATTAATTTTTGATATATGATACGCGGGCGAAGTCGCGGGCACAGTGTAACTCATAAAGAGACACATATAAAGTACGTACGTGTATTACATATATAATAAAAATAAGAAAATACATAAACAAGTATTATATCATTAAATATTTTTATTTATCACAACGAGTATATCACAAAGTAACAAAGATAACAATTAAAACATAGTTATTGACAGAAAGAGTTTGGTTTTTAGAATCAGTGCTGGTGGTGGTGTTCGGGAACAATGTGTTTGGCGTGACCCTCACGCTTGACGTTGGCGTTGAAACTGTGAATAAAGAAAAGATTAATTAAGTTTTATATTAAAGTTATTGCCGAGTTTTAGAAATAACAATGAAAATGTTTACTCACCCAGTCTTCTTGTCAGCATGGTACTCCACGATCCTGACAGTACCGTCGGGCTCGTGCAGACTGTACACGCCCTTCACGACATCTCCATCACGAGACTCATGTTGGGATTTCTTGTCACCGGTGTGAGGGTCTTCTACTTTGTACGCGAACTCGTACTTAGGGTGGGACTGGAACACAAGAAGACGTCATAGTCAGTAATGTTCGCCATTGGTTATTCAAATCTATGGCATTGTTAAGTACTTATAGAAACATACGTAATATTCGACGTGTTTCTCAGTAGCTTTTCCGTGGTACTGCTTGATGCTCTGTGAGGAGGAGGCGTGGTGGTGGTATTCGTGGTGACCGTCCTGTGCAGCTACAGCTGCCACCGCAACCGCAATTAGAAGTACCTAGGTAGTCGAATAACATAATAATTGTATTGTAAAATAGTTTAACAAGGTAGGTACAATAATTTAACGAAGAAATTAAAGAAGAACTGAATAAAAAAATAAAAACAATGTATTTAATACATTAATGATATAATTTTTATTACTTTTGATTTTCTTGTATTTATGACGATTATTATTTAATCGAATTTTTACCTTAGTGAGCATTTTGTTTGTTTTTTGATACGTTATTAAGTTCTAAGTATCGAAGGTAACTGATAAACTTACAAAACAGAATCAGTGTTTTATATTCGACAAAATATCAGGTTTTAAGTGACAAAGTACAATATTTCAGGTTTAATAATAATCAGCTGATTGCATAAACAGTACTCACTCATTACACTCAGACTGTGTAATCTTGAACTCATGAGACAAAAGTACATTTCACTACCCAGCCTAATTACCACATCACATAACATCACGCCTTTTATCCTCGAAGGGGTAGGCAGAGGCGAACATTAAGGCACTTAATGCCACTGTATAATGCAACGTTTCACTATTTACATTTATATGTTATGAGTCCCATATAATAGGGGGTGAGTCTATTACCATAATTATACCGAGCACAATTCTAGACTCCGTGCTACTACTGACAATTTTTTAGAAACTCAGTAATACTTTGCCCGACCCGGGAATCGAAGCTGAAACCCCA
The DNA here is from genome assembly GCA_038387885.1 of Spodoptera picta. Taxonomy (NCBI): domain Eukaryota; kingdom Metazoa; phylum Arthropoda; class Insecta; order Lepidoptera; family Noctuidae; genus Spodoptera; species Spodoptera picta. The sequence goes on from JAZHFQ010000248.1 coordinate 743,220, forward strand.
TGCCCGGCAGTTACAGTGACTACAGTTAGTACCGGCAGTTACAGTGGCAGTTACAGTCACTCGGCCAACGAGGCAGTGTTATCTAATTACCAGTATAAAAAAATAGTCCAAGAAATATAGAAGTTCCAAGTTTTTAGCTTGAATTTGTAGTGCAAAATTACCTAGAGGAGATATAATTATCAGCTCAGCACTATTTCCGTAGAATTTTACAATAGATGATAAATAGTTTAACATGTATCCCCTGTATGTGGTGTATTTTGTGACATAACCCAGGCATTTGATTATGTTCACTACCCTACTCTTTTAAAAAAGCTCGAAGCCTACGGGATTAGAGGCAATGTCCTTAGTCTATTAAGTTCATACCTACAAAATAATAGAAAACAAATAACTCAAATCAATAAGATTAACATAGAAACTAAGCATGATGAGATATATCGGTCTTCAGAGCGTAAAGTATTATTTGGGGTACCACAGGGTAGCGTACTAGGCCCTTTAATGTTCATTTTCTATATAAATGATCTACCAAAATCTATTGACCAACCAATAACACTCTTTGCAGATGATAGTACGATTACAATTCCTTGTAAAAATATAGTTACGTACGAGAGAGATATTAACAACAGTTTAAAACAAACAGTAGACTGGCTAGATGCAAATAATTTGAAGATAAATTTAAATAAGACGAAATTTATCCAATTTAGACAACAGACTGCTAGTATAAATTTGAAAGTACATAACAACAATAATACTATAGAAGAAGTTGAAAGTACAAAGTTTTTAGGTTTGCAAATAGATCAACAGTTGAATTGGAAATTACAAGTGGATAGTTTATGTAAGAGAATAAGTAAGTCTGCATATGCATTACATAGATTATCAACTATAGTCAACAGAAATGCACTTCTTACTGCCTACTATGGAACTGTAGAATCACATTTGAGGTATGGGATTATATTTTGGGGAAACTCTACTGAAAGAGAAACCACTTTCAAAGCACAAAAAAGTGCTTACGAGCGATGTTTAAGCTAAAATCTACAGATAGTTGTGAACCATACTTTAAAAATTACAAAACGTTGACGTTGCCTAGTTTGTATATCCTGGAAGTAGCTGTGTTCGTGAAGACAAACCCTAGTCGTTTTACTCGCATGGCCGATGTATTTCCCCGCAACAGACGCGATAATATGTAAAGAGCCAGCTAAGACAGCACTTATGCGCAAGAGTGTCTACTGCATGGCTTCAGTTATTTATAATAGGATACCTAAGGGTTGGAAGGAGCTTCCGCTACATTTATTTAAAAAAAGATTCCGAAGTTTTTTAGTGGATAAGCATATTATAGTTTGCCTGAGTACCTGAATGAGAAGGATTTTTTTTTGTAAGTGCTTGAATTGAAAACTGTGTTCCTAATTTATGGTCTTTTTTTTTTGTTTATGTTTTTTCTTTTTATTGGGTTGTTTGTCTTCAATTGTAACATGCAATGCATTTTACTATGTATATCATTTGCATGCTTAGATGGTAAAATATGGCTGAACCTGTATTTTTATGTCACCTGTAATTGTTACCCATATTTGCAAAATAAAAGTATCTTTATCTTTATCGTCTTATTTTATATCAGTCAAATTATTATTAACTAGCAACAGCTTGTTACCTAGCTACCCACGACTTCGTCCGCGTAAAAATAAGTTCTGATAGAAATTGGGTTTTTGAGTAAGTCTTTGCCAAGATATATTCTATGGTTGGACGGCTGTAACAAATGTTATCAGAAACGATTCAGTACTCAGGTTATATTTATTGCGTAATTAATTTATTTTCATGGTTGCAAAAAATAAACAATCTCATTGACAGGTTTTACTTGTACAGTACTCCTAAAGTTTCAGTGTAAAAACTATTCTATGTTTGCAAATAAATGTTGCACCGAATTTCAATCAAATAGATATAAGGAGTGTTTTTGGTAGTTTTTCACACATCGGGTTTACAGAAATCTGGCAAACTTTCATAGTAAAATTGGCCTTGACCGACTAAAATTAATTTTTGATATATGATACGCGGGCGAAGTCGCGGGCACAGTGTAACTCATAAAGAGACACATATAAAGTACGTACGTGTATTACATATATAATAAAAATAAGAAAATACATAAACAAGTATTATATCATTAAATATTTTTATTTATCACAACGAGTATATCACAAAGTAACAAAGATAACAATTAAAACATAGTTATTGACAGAAAGAGTTTGGTTTTTAGAATCAGTGCTGGTGGTGGTGTTCGGGAACAATGTGTTTGGCGTGACCCTCACGCTTGACGTTGGCGTTGAAACTGTGAATAAAGAAAAGATTAATTAAGTTTTATATTAAAGTTATTGCCGAGTTTTAGAAATAACAATGAAAATGTTTACTCACCCAGTCTTCTTGTCAGCATGGTACTCCACGATCCTGACAGTACCGTCGGGCTCGTGCAGACTGTACACGCCCTTCACGACATCTCCATCACGAGACTCATGTTGGGATTTCTTGTCACCGGTGTGAGGGTCTTCTACTTTGTACGCGAACTCGTACTTAGGGTGGGACTGGAACACAAGAAGACGTCATAGTCAGTAATGTTCGCCATTGGTTATTCAAATCTATGGCATTGTTAAGTACTTATAGAAACATACGTAATATTCGACGTGTTTCTCAGTAGCTTTTCCGTGGTACTGCTTGATGCTCTGTGAGGAGGAGGCGTGGTGGTGGTATTCGTGGTGACCGTCCTGTGCAGCTACAGCTGCCACCGCAACCGCAATTAGAAGTACCTAGGTAGTCGAATAACATAATAATTGTATTGTAAAATAGTTTAACAAGGTAGGTACAATAATTTAACGAAGAAATTAAAGAAGAACTGAATAAAAAAATAAAAACAATGTATTTAATACATTAATGATATAATTTTTATTACTTTTGATTTTCTTGTATTTATGACGATTATTATTTAATCGAATTTTTACCTTAGTGAGCATTTTGTTTGTTTTTTGATACGTTATTAAGTTCTAAGTATCGAAGGTAACTGATAAACTTACAAAACAGAATCAGTGTTTTATATTCGACAAAATATCAGGTTTTAAGTGACAAAGTACAATATTTCAGGTTTAATAATAATCAGCTGATTGCATAAACAGTACTCACTCATTACACTCAGACTGTGTAATCTTGAACTCATGAGACAAAAGTACATTTCACTACCCAGCCTAATTACCACATCACATAACATCACGCCTTTTATCCTCGAAGGGGTAGGCAGAGGCGAACATTAAGGCACTTAATGCCACTGTATAATGCAACGTTTCACTATTTACATTTATATGTTATGAGTCCCATATAATAGGGGGTGAGTCTATTACCATAATTATACCGAGCACAATTCTAGACTCCGTGCTACTACTGACAATTTTTTAGAAACTCAGTAATACTTTGCCCGACCCGGGAATCGAAGCTGAAACCCCATGCCCGGCAGTTACAGTGACTACAGTTAGTACCGGCAGTTACAGTGGCAGTTACAGTCACTCGGCCAACGAGGCAGTGTTATCTAATTACCAGTATAAAAAAATAGTCCAAGAAATATAGAAGTTCCAAGTTTTTAGCTTGAATTTGTAGTGCAAAATTACCTAGAGGAGATATAATTATCAGCTCAGCACTATTTCCGTAGAATTTTACAATAGATGATAAATAGTTTAACATGTATCCCCTGTATGTGGTGTATTTTGTGACATAACCCAGGCATTTGATTATGTTCACTACCCTACTCTTTTAAAAAAGCTCGAAGCCTACGGGATTAGAGGCAATGTCCTTAGTCTATTAAGTTCATACCTACAAAATAATAGAAAACAAATAACTCAAATCAATAAGATTAACATAGAAACTAAGCATGATGAGATATATCGGTCTTCAGAGCGTAAAGTATTATTTGGGGTACCACAGGGTAGCGTACTAGGCCCTTTAATGTTCATTTTCTATATAAATGATCTACCAAAATCTATTGACCAACCAATAACACTCTTTGCAGATGATAGTACGATTACAATTCCTTGTAAAAATATAGTTACGTACGAGAGAGATATTAACAACAGTTTAAAACAAACAGTAGACTGGCTAGATGCAAATAATTTGAAGATAAATTTAAATAAGACGAAATTTATCCAATTTAGACAACAGACTGCTAGTATAAATTTGAAAGTACATAACAACAATAATACTATAGAAGAAGTTGAAAGTACAAAGTTTTTAGGTTTGCAAATAGATCAACAGTTGAATTGGAAATTACAAGTGGATAGTTTATGTAAGAGAATAAGTAAGTCTGCATATGCATTACATAGATTATCAACTATAGTCAACAGAAATGCACTTCTTACTGCCTACTATGGAACTGTAGAATCACATTTGAGGTATGGGATTATATTTTGGGGAAACTCTACTGAAAGAGAAACCACTTTCAAAGCACAAAAAAGTGCTTACGAGCGATGTTTAAGCTAAAATCTACAGATAGTTGTGAACCATACTTTAAAAATTACAAAACGTTGACGTTGCCTAGTTTGTATATCCTGGAAGTAGCTGTGTTCGTGAAGACAAACCCTAGTCGTTTTACTCGCATGGCCGATGTATTTCCCCGCAACAGACGCGATAATATGTAAAGAGCCAGCTAAGACAGCACTTATGCGCAAGAGTGTCTACTGCATGGCTTCAGTTATTTATAATAGGATACCTAAGGGTTGGAAGGAGCTTCCGCTACATTTATTTAAAAAAAGATTCCGAAGTTTTTTAGTGGATAAGCATATTATAGTTTGCCTGAGTACCTGAATGAGAAGGATTTTTTTTTGTAAGTGCTTGAATTGAAAACTGTGTTCCTAATTTATGGTCTTTTTTTTTTGTTTATGTTTTTTCTTTTTATTGGGTTGTTTGTCTTCAATTGTAACATGCAATGCATTTTACTATGTATATCATTTGCATGCTTAGATGGTAAAATATGGCTGAACCTGTATTTTTATGTCACCTGTAATTGTTACCCATATTTGCAAAATAAAAGTATCTTTATCTTTATCGTCTTATTTTATATCAGTCAAATTATTATTAACTAGCAACAGCTTGTTACCTAGCTACCCACGACTTCGTCCGCGTAAAAATAAGTTCTGATAGAAATTGGGTTTTTGAGTAAGTCTTTGCCAAGATATATTCTATGGTTGGACGGCTGTAACAAATGTTATCAGAAACGATTCAGTACTCAGGTTATATTTATTGCGTAATTAATTTATTTTCATGGTTGCAAAAAATAAACAATCTCATTGACAGGTTTTACTTGTACAGTACTCCTAAAGTTTCAGTGTAAAAACTATTCTATGTTTGCAAATAAATGTTGCACCGAATTTCAATCAAATAGATATAAGGAGTGTTTTTGGTAGTTTTTCACACATCGGGTTTACAGAAATCTGGCAAACTTTCATAGTAAAATTGGCCTTGACCGACTAAAATTAATTTTTGATATATGATACGCGGGCGAAGTCGCGGGCACAGTGTAACTCATAAAGAGACACATATAAAGTACGTACGTGTATTACATATATAATAAAAATAAGAAAATACATAAACAAGTATTATATCATTAAATATTTTTATTTATCACAACGAGTATATCACAAAGTAACAAAGATAACAATTAAAACATAGTTATTGACAGAAAGAGTTTGGTTTTTAGAATCAGTGCTGGTGGTGGTGTTCGGGAACAATGTGTTTGGCGTGACCCTCACGCTTGACGTTGGCGTTGAAACTGTGAATAAAGAAAAGATTAATTAAGTTTTATATTAAAGTTATTGCCGAGTTTTAGAAATAACAATGAAAATGTTTACTCACCCAGTCTTCTTGTCAGCATGGTACTCCACGATCCTGACAGTACCGTCGGGCTCGTGCAGACTGTACACGCCCTTCACGACATCTCCATCACGAGACTCATGTTGGGATTTCTTGTCACCGGTGTGAGGGTCTTCTACTTTGTACGCGAACTCGTACTTAGGGTGGGACTGGAACACAAGAAGACGTCATAGTCAGTAATGTTCGCCATTGGTTATTCAAATCTATGGCATTGTTAAGTACTTATAGAAACATACGTAATATTCGACGTGTTTCTCAGTAGCTTTTCCGTGGTACTGCTTGATGCTCTGTGAGGAGGAGGCGTGGTGGTGGTATTCGTGGTGACCGTCCTGTGCAGCTACAGCTGCCACCGCAACCGCAATTAGAAGTACCTAGGTAGTCGAATAACATAATAATTGTATTGTAAAATAGTTTAACAAGGTAGGTACAATAATTTAACGAAGAAATTAAAGAAGAACTGAATAAAAAAATAAAAACAATGTATTTAATACATTAATGATATAATTTTTATTACTTTTGATTTTCTTGTATTTATGACGATTATTATTTAATCGAATTTTTACCTTAGTGAGCATTTTGTTTGTTTTTTGATACGTTATTAAGTTCTAAGTATCGAAGGTAACTGATAAACTTACAAAACAGAATCAGTGTTTTATATTCGACAAAATATCAGGTTTTAAGTGACAAAGTACAATATTTCAGGTTTAATAATAATCAGCTGATTGCATAAACAGTACTCACTCATTACACTCAGACTGTGTAATCTTGAACTCATGAGACAAAAGTACATTTCACTACCCAGCCTAATTACCACATCACATAACATCACGCCTTTTATCCTCGAAGGGGTAGGCAGAGGCGAACATTAAGGCACTTAATGCCACTGTATAATGCAACGTTTCACTATTTACATTTATATGTTATGAGTCCCATATAATAGGGGGTGAGTCTATTACCATAATTATACCGAGCACAATTCTAGACTCCGTGCTACTACTGACAATTTTTTAGAAACTCAGTAATACTTTGCCCGACCCGGGAATCGAAGCTGAAACCCCATGCCCGGCAGTTACAGTGACTACAGTTAGTACCGGCAGTTACAGTGGCAGTTACAGTCACTCGGCCAACGAGGCAGTGTTATCTAATTACCAGTATAAAAAAATAGTCCAAGAAATATAGAAGTTCCAAGTTTTTAGCTTGAATTTGTAGTGCAAAATTACCTAGAGGAGATATAATTATCAGCTCAGCACTATTTCCGTAGAATTTTACAATAGATGATAAATAGTTTAACATGTATCGAGTAATGCCGAAGAAGTCCTTCCATCAATAACAGCTTGTGACAGTTAACTTCCAGACCACGAACCTTCTCTATATAAGAAGAAGAAGTCGTTAGGCATGTACGAATAACAGAATACATCCAAAACCAGACCTCAAACTACAATACATTTCAACAATAATAAAATTGTACCCAATTAATACAGGTTCTCAAAACGTGCTCTTATAAGAAAATTAAACCATTGCTGAACTTAATCACTCAAAACTTGATTTTGGCTTTCGAGTATATAAAACTCTGAATTAACTTTTGAAAATATCAGTCATCAGTCAACTGTGGGATTAAGAGCTTCAAAATGGTTGCAAAGGTATTTCTAACATTATAGATTTGCACTACCCCAAAATATACTGATAGCACTTGATAACATTAATAGGTTCAGAAACGAATACTTTCGATGATATATTGATTTGAAATGTCGCGTGACGTCACTTTTATATACATTTTATACGTAGAAATGACGTTTTAGGCCCCACTCCTAAACTTTGATTCGTTTCATCTAAGTATTGTTTTATTATACGACAAAATAAAGAAATACGTGTCGAATATTTTTTTATTACCTAACTTACGGACTAATTAGATTTTTTATTTTTATACCCTGTCATCATTCCAATTATAGTAATAGTGCTTAAAAAATATTACTGTTATGTCAACCACGTGTTCGCTGCTTATTATTTGTCTTCTTTGTGTAACAAGTTTCCTAACAGTAGTGTGCGTTGATATTCTTTATTTATTAGCTGGTATTATTACCATTTTAAATTATACTCTAAAATACAAATATATCATCATAAACAGGTCATCCTTGTCATCGCCGTCGTCGTGGCCACCATTGCTGCGCAAGACCACCACCACGAACACCACCACCACGCCTCCTCCTCACAGAGCATCAAGCAGCACCACGGAAAAGCTACTGAAAAGCACGTCGAGTACTATGTAAGTTGTTTCATATTGCTTCTAAGATTAGTAATATTTGTAAAACTTCAAAAGTAGAATACGAATCTAGTTGATATTAAACTATTTTTAATTTGTAGTCACATCCTAAATACGAGTTTGCGTATGAAGTTAAAGACCCTCACACCGGTGACAAGAAATACCAGCACGAGGCGCGCGACGGTGACGTCGTGAAGGGCGTGTACAGTCTGCACGAACCCGATGGTACTGTCAGGATCGTGGAGTACCATGCTGACAAGAAGACTGGGTGAGTATAAAAAACTAACTTCTGTTACTAATGAAAGTAAAATATGTCTATTATTTGCTAACGCTTTATTTCTGTATTTAACAGATTCAACGCCAACGTCAAGCGTGAGGGTCACGCCAAACACATTGTTCCTGAACACCACCACCACCAGTGAATGTAGTACAATTAATTGTTATTTAATTTGTCTAAATGCTACCGATGTTGTTAAATAGTTGTAAATTTTAAGAATTATAATTGTATAAATCAAATATTTATTGTTTTCACTTCTACATAACACAACATTACGCCTTTTCTCCCCAAAGGGGTAGGCAGAGGTGCAACACTTTACCCGATCCGGGAATCGAACCCGAAACCCCTTGCTTGGCAGTCGCACTTGCGATCACTCGGCCAACGAGGCAGTCTTATTTAATATCAGTGTATTTAAAGTTGTGATTTATATTATACTCAAATTAATTTAATACATTGTCTATCATGAGTAAGTAAGCACACATGAACATTATTATATTCGGGAATTGTTAAGTGTAGGCAACTCTATATTTTTTAAATGGGGCAAGCCCGCCAGAACCTCCCAAAACCGCTGCAACTCCTGTAAGCCATATATTATAGTAGATACAAACATGAAAACACCGGAACACTGAAGTCCAGCGCGACCCAGGGACATGAGTAAACTGTCTTGGTTCCCGCATCGAATTGAATCAGAAGATATTGGAAGAGGAGAAAAAAAAAACGATATTTTCCACTTCCCTCGGTGAATTACTGCAGAAGACAGAATGTAATTCATTCTGTCTCCTGCAGTAGACGTAAGTTTTTGTGCCTTCAGCCTAAAGGCACAAAAAAGAGACCGTACAACTGGGTGAAGCCCAGTCGCCAAGCACCACGGAAATTTGACTAAGAACTAAGTGGGTCCTATGTGTGAGCTGTTATACTTGCTTCCAATAATAGGAATGGCAAAAGCGCCTAAACGCACGGAAATTTGTTCTAGATTCTACAAGGTCCGCATAATAAGTTAAAATTATTTAACATAGTGTAACGGTCATATTGCCAGAGATCACATTCCCAGAGTATGTGAAGGGCGAACTGCTCGTATTGCAACTCCACTGTCGAACATTGGCACTATGGTGAATCAATAAGTTGAAATGAGAATAATTTACTTTTAAAGTTGCCTTGGCCAGCAAGAAATTGGGCAACATGGTGATCTACCTCTAACCATGTCCTCTCCAGCCGCTCATGGGAAGAACTGACATAGGTGGTGGCTCTTAATAGAAGATTCCCATCTACACTGCCATTTAGTTAATGGCTTAAACAATCTAGCAATTTTATTTCTATCACGTTGTGCTAGAAAGCTTGCTGACACATTAGGTCTCGCATTGTAGTACATAGCAGCACGTCGCTGCTAACTGCCTCAGTGCTAACCGTCCTATAAGCCATACATAGGAAAATCAAGGCCAGACGCTGGCTTTTTAGAAGTTTTCGCCGTACTGCGCCTACTGTGGTCCTATCAGCCCAGACAGGTGCTCCGTAACACACGCATCCCAGGTAGGTTGCTCCGTATATAATCCTGAGCGTAAGAAAAATGAGACCCCAGGTGGCTTTTGAAATTCGCGTCAGCGCATAGAAGTTATTTTTGGCTTTCTCACTAATAGCCTTAATATGCTCAATGAAAGAGAAGTTTTTTCCAAAACTAAACCGAGATAGCAAACAGACTTTCGTTTTACGGAAACGTTGTTAAATTTAATAGACGGCCACGACTTTAGATTTCCTTTAAGCAATAGCTGGTAAGTTTTTTGGGGTGCAAAAGTCAAGCGATTTCGTTCGCCCCATCGCGAGATCCTACTGAGAGAGTCTTCGGCTAAATTCTCCAGTCCGACGCGGGTATTTGACTGTACTAGCAAAAGGCCATCATCCGTATATCCAGTCAAAGTAGAGCCATAAGGAAGGGGAATCTCGAGCAAATCATCAAACCCTAAATTCCATAAATACGGGCCAACAACCGAGCCGTGAGGACATCCCATCCCAACTCACTTCGACCGAGAACAATGACCACGCTTCAGTTTAATGGAACCGTGAAAGAAATACGTGTATATTAATTTATATATGTTACTACAACAGCCACGACCTTTCAGTTTTAAGAGTAACATTGGTCACCATACATTATGAAAGGCACCGGAAATGTCCAGAAAAAAGAGAGGAGAGGCAGCTCTTATGTTAAAACCTCCTTTGTAGCGCGATAAGAAAAATGGTGGTTACGTAATGAATTCGCGTTCGCGCTAATATTCATCAATGGAAACATCCAGCCCTAATCTGTTACATTAAGGGTTTTTTTGTATTTACAAATTATAACCATTGCCGATTGAACTAATATAAAAACAGTAGGTATAGTTAAACATGGTCAGATCATATTGTTATTACGTACACAATTAAATTGAATCGATTTAAAAAGTTTCAAATATCGTAAAATCCGTGCGTCACTGCAGGGGTGCCAACTGAAAATCAGTGTTGGGTACTTACTGTGCCCAGCTTAGACTGAGTTGGCGAGCCCTTTCGTCGTGGACATGCTGCCACCCTGTTTCTTTTATTTTGTTTTTTTTTATAATGTTTTTTTTGCCTTCGTTGTTGTTTTTTTTTGTTATTTTAAGTTTTTTATTTTTGTTTTCTATTTATTTTTGTGTTTTAATGTTTATGTTGTATGTTAATTTTCGGTGGTCCATGTATATGTCCATGGCGAATAAATTATTTTTCTTTCTTTCTTTCTAAAACTTAAAAATAATAATTATAGACACTACAGTGTCTATTGTGAGATTTTTACCCATTTCTTAACGTTAAAGTTAACTACAGGATGTTTAATGTGCATGGGACCATGCATAATGGAAAAACTCACAGTAGGAAATCGATGTATCATGACCGTAGACAAGCAATTCCTATTCCTTGGAAAATTTGCATTGAAACGTTAGTCGAAATAGAAGGAATTAACACCGTTATTGATAGCCATACATTGGCTTTTCTATTTACTCATTCGATTAGCCATTTAGTAACTAAATAAATATAATATGATAAAATCCAAATAAAAAGTTGTTGTTTTCTTACTGAATTTTAATTAATTATAACAAAATAAGTATCACAATTTAACATTAATAACAATAAAGTCAAGTTTACAAATAAGGGTTTGGGTTTCAAGATTCAGTGGTGGTGGTGGTGTTCAGGAACAATGTGTTTGGCGTGACCCTCACGCTTCACGTTGGCGTTGAATCTGTTAATACGGAATAGATGATCAGAAAGTGATGTTGCATGATATTACAATTAATTTTCTAAACACATTCACGTGCTATTATATACATATGTAGATATAGATATTGATATAGATGAATGGCAGATGAGGCTTGCCATTATTATATTATGTATGTCATGAATTTACATTAAAAAAATCAAAATACTATGTAATTGGTAATAATAATACTCACCCAGTCTTCTTGTCGGCGTGGTACTCCACGATCCTGACAGTACCGTCGGGCTCATGCAGACTGTACACGCCCTTCACGACGTCACCGTCGCGCGCTTCGTGCTGGTACTTCTTGTCACCGGTGTGAGGGTCCTCCACTTTGTACGCGAACTCATATTTAGGGTGGGACTGTAACATAAAACACATTGTTATAGAATACTGCAGGACATACTTTGTGTAAATGGAAGGTTAGACAATGATTTAGTGTTTTATCTTACACAGTAGATGACCTGAAATGTGTTAAGCTACATTTTGTCAATTTAATTGTTAACGCGATAGATTTTTGGAATCTTACATAGTATTCGACGTGTTTCTCAGTTGCTTTTCCGTGGTACTGCTTAATGCTCTGTGAGGAAGAGGCGTGGTAGTGGTGCTCGTGGTGGTGACCGTCTTGGGCAGCTACTGCTACCACTGCGACGGCAATGATAAGGACCTATTCAAAAATAAGAGACTTAATTACATCAAACTAATATGATTATCAAGTGAGATAACCATATTAATTTTTTTTCCCCTGGTATTATTGCAATTTGTCATTCCAGATATTCATCAATTGTTAGATATTTAGGTTACGTCTTGCATTTTAATTTTTTATTGAAATATTTATAATATAAGTATATCGTACCTTTGTGAACATTTTGTTAGTATTTCTGATACGTTGATATGTTTCGAAAACTGAATGATAACTCAACAAATCGGAGTCAGTTTTTTATATTCAACAACATATCCAGTTTTGAGCTGTACATAAAGCAAATAATGAAGTATTTCAACAATTACAGGTCTGTTTTAAACTCTCAACAGTTGTGTAAAAGTAATTTAAGCAAAATTGAGAGTGGCCTTGAAGTCCTGTTACTGAAATGAAGTATCTATACCTATATTTTGACACCATTATTTTAGGTCTAATCAATAATATCAGCGAAAGTCTATTACGAGTAATTACATCCCTTGAAACATTTTTCCACTAAATTGACCGGCAGATATATACATATGTGGTATAATAATCACTATAGACATTGATACTGGCTTAGGGGAAATGTCTTATAGTACTCGTCCAAATTTCTTTGTTGTTAATTTTAAAGTAAGCTACTGTTACCTACAGTACTGGTATAAGATAACAAAAGACTTTGTACGTAGCCTAAACAGGTTTTAAAAATCCTGCTTTTAATAAAACGTGTAGGTATGCATTTCAGAACTTTATTAAGTACTTCAAACCTGATTTTTCGTATTGGTATATAAAACTTCGGAATATTTTTGGAAAATATCAGTTATCGCTCAACTGCGAAAGTAAAATAAAGCAAAATCATAATGTTCACTAAGGTATTTAATTTAAAATAAAACTACATTCATGATTATTTTACTAGGGTACTGTGGCGTCACATGACACGCCACATGTCAATAGTAGAGAGTCTGGTATTTGCCAGCCTTTAGTTAAAGACAAATATATTTTAATTTACAATCAATGTATACATCTATATGACGAAGTAATAAATTGAAGTGCGAGTAACCTTTTTTACCCAGGGTATTGTCCACAAGACCCTGAATTTAATAGTCGCGAATTTTTAACATTTCTTTTTTCAAATCCAAATACAGATCATCCTCGTTGCCATCGTCGTAGCTGTTGCTGCACAGGAGCATCATGAGCACCACCACCACGCTTCCTCCTCACAGAACATTAAGCAGTACCACGGGAAAGCTACAGAGAAACACGTCGAGTACTATGTATGTATCACCTAACAGCAATAATAATGGATTTTTACGATACATATTAATAGCATACGTTATTGATTGACTTGTTGTATTGCAGTCCCACCCTAAGTACGACTTCGCGTACAAAGTGGAGGATCCTCACACCGGTGACAAGAAGTACCAGCACGAGGCGCGCGACGGTGACGTCGTGAAGGGCGTGTACAGTCTGCACGAGCCCGACGGTACTGTCAGGATCGTGGAGTACCACGCTGACAAGAAGACTGGGTGAGTAGAAGTTTCTTTAGAAATCCTAGAACTTTAATCAACGTACATTACTTATCTATATAGTAACTAATTTATCATTCCTGCATCCACAGATTCAACGCTAACGTCAAGCGTGAGGGTCATGCCAAACACATTGTTCCTGAACACCACCACTGATTCCAAATGTTATTTTACCGTTATCATCATGCACCTAATTGTAATTTTACTATTAAACTGTCAAACACCAAGCGGTCACCGGTGACCGCAACCTATTGTTCTATAATTGTGTCTACAAAACCGGTACTCGACGAGTTAATATGCTCAAATTGTTATTTTTGTTGTAAATAGGTATGGTTTTGTAAATAAAGATTATTAGTAACAAAATATTTTGTACGATCTTTCCATTGCTTATTGCACACTTTATCGAAAGCTCATAATATCAAATTAATTATGGAAGAAGTGAACTATGGAGAGAATAGCCTCTGGCTACGTTTGGAGGATCTCTGAAAGATCCAATCCGTAACTAGGTGATCCGACAATCAATTAAAGATATCAACGTAGCCAAAACGGTTAGCAGGCTGAAATGGTAGTGGACCGGTCGCGTTTGTCGACAAATCGATGACCGTTGAGGTAGCCGTGTTCTAGAGTGGAGACCGTGTCAGGGAAAACGTAATGTAATGTTTCAGCTAGTTTTTTTATGGTTTAAGCCGGTAAACGAGCAGACGTATCACCTGATGGTAAGCAATTGGCGTTGCCCATGGATAACTGGAACGTCAGAGGCGTTGCAAGTGCGTTACTGGCCTTTTGGGATTAGGAATTTGAGGATTGTTAGGGATTCAGGAACTGGAAAAGGGGGGGGGGGATTTGGCGTCCGGTAACCCGTGGTATCACTCCGGTCGAGCCGGCCCGTTCGTCCCGAAACATGGCACTCCCACACTTACGATAGTAAGGGATAGGAATGACGATATCCAAAGATCAAGCTCAGTGGTGTGTCAATAGAGAGGCTTATGTCCAGCAGTCGATGAAAACAGGCTATTGATGCTGATGATGAATAAAAGCCAGTGGTCTTTCTCTCACAACAAAAGTTGCCTTAACACAGGTGAATGTTGTAAAATTGGTGGCTCTTGGTGGCTTCAAATTATGTCATTGTAGTTTAGACTTAAGTTGCACCTGAGATCTGAAAACTTGCAATTTTAGATATTTCGACAACTTAGATATATTAATAAAACAACTACTTGTACGTAGTCTATATCTTCTATGTTCGATGAAGGTCGCAGGAATGAGCCTTTTGGAGTAGCCAGGGCATCCGAGATTCGGCAGTCATCCACATCTCTTATCTAATTAAACCAGTATTAATACTAACGCAGTGGTATGCGTGTGAGCACAGATAAACAAAACAAAACCGAAGCTAAACGAATCTTTGAATATGACGTACGTTTAATTGCACACGCAAATTAACTTTATGAAATCGCAATAAAAGTGTTGTAAACTACAATAACTGCCGAGTGTAGTGAAAGAAAACTATAGATAATTTCCTAATCATTTCTTTAGTTTTTACTATAAAAGCACTGATTGTTCTAGACATTAGTATCAGTTTGCTAATAAACTTAGCTTGACATACAAGTATATTCAAAAATGTTTTTAAAGGTATTTTTCTTTTTTTTTCTGCGTCCATATAAAAAAAAAACATATTTTCCGATGTTTTACTCATTCAATTTTTCTTTCATTACAGGCTTTGTGTGTATTAGCAGTATATGCTGTAGTAGCAGCATTCGCTCATGAAGCCCATTCATCCCAATTTCTTCATAAACATGATCATCATCATCAGAAAGTGGAATTTAAAGACAAACATGGGCATCATCACTACGACTACTACGTGAGTTTCAATTGTTTTATTTCTAATGTCTGAATCTGGAATTGTATGAAAAATTATAAAAAAATTATCACTCAATGATACCACGAAGTATAATAGTAAAGGCAATTGCCTGTTGCACTGATAACTAAACTAATATTTTAGTTTAGTGCTCCTATTAGAATCATCGATGTCTGTCCCTTTAATGAAACTAATCGATACTTAAATTAGCTTCTCAAAGAACCATTGTTCTTTTAACCAAACGAGACGTCATACATCCGTTTTTCTTTTACAGACACATCCTAAATACGAATTCGGGTACAAAGTAAAGGACCCGCATACCCACGACCACAAGTCCCAGCACGAGCATCGTCACCACGACAGTGTAAAGGGACACTACTCCCTGAAGGAACCTGACCACCATCACGAGAGAGAAGTCCACTACCATGCTGACAAACATTCCGGGTATGTATCTTTGTAATTATTATTAGCTCTATTCCAATTAAGTTAGGTTTGAATTGCATCGCAAACTTGTAAATGTGCAATTTTTTAAAATTCACACGGTGTAGTATAACCCTTTTCTGTAACACATGGGAGTTATCATTGTGTCAAAGCTAATCGTAAATGATAAACCTACATTCCAAATATAGAATTTTGCGACCATCCATACGTTTTGACTTAAGTCTGAATGTCATGAAAATTACTGACTTGTTCGTTTAACGATCCCTAAACCATCAATTAGAGGTAAATTGTCACAACTAATTTAACTGTACTTTTTATCTTAGATCATTAAATACTTTTAATGAATTCTTATCTATATTTCCATATTGTTTTCTCTCCTCCACAGTTTCCATGCGGATGTGAAGCACAGCATTCACCACATCGTTCCTCATCATCATCACTAAACAATAACTATTATTGATTACTTTTGTTCAATGTTTTGTTGATTTGTTTTATGTGACTTTTTTGTAAATAAAGATTCTTAAAAAAAACTCATAGTGTTATCTCTTGCATGTTCAATTTGATAAGTAGATTACCTATCCACAGATCTAGAATTTAGCCAGGCATAATTTTGTTGATTATTAGATCAAATTAACCAAAAATTACACGACATAACCGTGACCGCGCACGCTGCTCATGAAGAAGAGTCCCTCTGTGACTCGAAACTAGTTGAGCTTTTCTCAGTATATTTAAGTGAGTAACAGTAATTTTTAGTTAATTCAGTATATATCACGATAATTATTATAAAATGATTAATCACATTATTAGAAATCAAGTGCCTAAACAAATCCAATTTGGTAGAAACGACCACAATTAAATACAGGACATTTAATTTAACGCATCACTTAACTCGTAAGAGCATAACGTAACTTGCTTAAAATTCAGTTCGCAAACAGTACCTAATTGGTTAATAATATAGACTACCTCATACCTACATGGTACACTGCAACGCCGTATCATAACGTGCATCTTTTGCGACATTATTATCGAATTATGCATATCGAATCTAGCGCAATCGTTTTAATGCCGAAGAATTTTAAGTGAAATCGCCACCTTGGTACTTTTATATTTTAGTATAAAAGCCAAGTTGTTTTTGTAACATGTATCAGTTTACTCAAACACCCTTTGTCTTACGTACAGGCAAACACATCGCTTTAATAAACAATGTTGTTCAAGGTACATTCTATATTTTCTAGTAACTTTATATGTTTCTAATTTATATTTGCTACTAAAATAAAATAATATTTAATCCAAATATAATAATATTTTTTATTATTTTTCTACTTTTCAGGTACTACTTCTGGCTGTAGTGTGTGTGTTAGCTGTGACAGCTGAGCATGGATATTCATCACAACATGTCCACAAACACGATGGACATCACGAGACCGTAGAAGTCAAAGGCGAACATGGACATCATCACTTCGACTATTATGTTAGTTATAACTTCATTATCTATCTATTCATGAAAGTAGACTTATCTTTAAAATATTCTAATTATGGAATATACAATAGATATAGACATCTGTAAACTCACTACGTCCTTTGTTTCTGTTTGTTTTCCTAGACTCATCCTAAGTATGAGTTCGAGTACGAGGTGAAGGATGGTCACACCGGAGACCATAAGGAGCAACATGAGCACCGCGACGGTGACGTCGTCAAGGGTCACTACTCCCTGCATGAGCCTGATGGTTCCATCAGACACGTGCACTACCACTCCGACAAGCATTCCGGGTAAATATTCTTCTGCTCTTTGCTTTTATTGATATTGCACCTGATTAGTGACTACTCTCTCTAGTCGTTCTCTAGGAATCTCAAAGGAATCTCAATACCATTTATAAATAGAAAAGACTTAACAATAATTAATAGAACTTACAACACAACTGTAGAGAGTACCTACAGATATTGATACTCATTTGACGAACTGTTATTTATTAATGTGTTTTTTTATATAAGAACTTCTTTCTGTTTTCAGTTTCCACGCCGATGTGAAACACAGCACCCACCATATCGTGCCCAAACATCATGATCATCATTATTGATTCATATTTCGTTACCAAATAAAAATGTTATTTCATTTACTATGTTATGTATACTACACATTTGTTATTTTGTATTACTTTAAAAATAAAATCTTCACGTTTATTTAATAATTTTTGCGCACGTTTTTTTATAATTATCATCTCTACGATACTACCAGAAAATGCTGAATAATTCAACATTTTTATCGTAGGGTAACCTATATAGGTACAAGACATCATATTTCAAAGTCCTCTAAGTTATTTCTAAAGTTGTAAGTAAACACATCATCTATCATGGCAATTATGTACGTTAATATATCTGTGGTACATACAATTACATCAAATAACCGGATTGCAGAAAAATAACTCTAATTCTTAAAAACTTCAAATTGCTTGGTTTTATTACCAATTATCTCCTGCTACGGTTTCACTATTTGTTCTAATACTCAGTATGGTAGCGTGATAATTCGATCATAATTTACTTTGTTATCTTTTACTTAATCAAAGGTAATGAATGTACTTTGAAACAAAACACACATACTCATTTTCAGAATTACGCTTAACTCAAAAAAAATATATAAATTTTTATAACATTCGTGTGAGTTTTATTTAATTTGTTAAAACGTAATTAACTAGGTTTGTTTTTTTAAGGGGGGAAAATCAGCGAATGACTGCCGCCTGGGTGAGGCGGTAGGGAGTGTCAGACTCTTACTGACTAAAAACCACCCCGTTCCTTCTCCTGCACGTCGAGCCGGAGCCCCAGTTACCCGTTCAGTTCTCATTAACTAGGTTTTAGGTTTTGCTTTTTCCTAGAATTACTTGTCACACTAAAGAATTTCAGGAAAAACTTGCCAGCAGTAATCCATATAGGTACTTAAGTAATATTTGTATTTTTTTTACTTAATTCGTCGTCTCGTATTACGTTATACAGCAAATAATTATTTACATACAAAACATCGCGCCTACCGTGGGCAGAGGTGCACATTACGGCGCTTAATGTCACTGTACAGTATAACACTTACTTTTCACTATTTATGTTAGAGTCCACATAGGTTTTCACAAATGTTTTGTCAATATGTGCTTTTTTAACTGATGTGCGTTAAATAAACAAATTTTTTTTTTCTTTCAAAGCCAAAAGACAAAGTCTAAATCATTTATTTCAATTAGACCAGAAAGGTACTTTTGAACGGCAACAAAAAAAAATAAAGTGAAGCTATTTGTTCATTCCAATGTGTAGATTCCTATGGAGAAGAACGAGCAAGAAACTCCAACGGTTACTCTTTTTGAATCAGGTTCACAATACAATTCTCTAGTTACATAGTTTTGCTGTTTGGATTGTGCGAGAACAATGTAACACTAAAATCCAGTGAAAGTGATCGAAAAAGAAAATAACCATTTTTTTTAAGGAGGGAAAATCATCGAATGACTGCTCCCGCCTGGGTGAGGCGGAAGGGAGTGTCAGACTCTTACTGACTAAAAACCACCCCGTTCCTTCTCCTGCACGTAAGAAAATAACCATAAGGACAATAAATCAAAGAATATTAGTTTCATTTACAATGAAGTTAAAGTACTTTTTTGCATAAATATGATTTGAGTCACTTATATACGATGTTTGCTTACAGGCACTGGCCTGTATCCTACACCCATATTATAATGAAAAAAATAAAAATATTATGCAAGTAAAAAACCTATTTTGTATCAGGAAAATAATTATTATTATGCTAATTTTATTCTCTATAATAATTCCAATGATGCCTGAATAGATAAAAAATACCTTATCAAATATTTGACGCAAGTTGCTTTAGTGATTATTTTACAGATAGTCGTCACAGTCATTGGAGCTAGACAAGAATCACGACCCACATGTGAAGTAACTCTCGTAAGATCTAATTTCCTAAACTCACTGACCAGTGGACCATGCTTCTTTGATGCATCATCTATAGGTCTTTTCTACATATGACGAGACCATAATTTCCTTGCTTGCCAGCTTGATCGTAGATGTAGATGTAGTCTCACGGTTTATATTTATCAGAAAACGCGCCTACCGGGCTCTATAAAATTTTTATTTCTGGGACGATACAATTTTAATTTTTTTAAACAAATATTGCCCTACTCTGCTATACAAGTTCACATACAGATGACACCCAGACCCAGAACAACAATCTGTGGAGCATACAAAGAGGTATTTCGTGCGGGAATCGAACCCGCGCCATGTTGCGCGGTAGCCAGTTACCCAGTACTGTATGGGAAAATACTCATTATCTCTCCTCTAGAGACAAGTAGGTGATACAAATTACGGTACTATTACATAACATAACATCACACCTTTTATACCCGTAGGGGTAGGTACAGGTCCCATGTAATAGGGGGTGAGCTAATTGCCATATACCGGGCACATTTTCAGACTCCGTTCTACGACTTAAATTGTTTTTAAAACCCAGTAAATAAAACCCGAGACCTCTGGCACTAGCGATCACTCGGCAAACGAGGCAGTCAGTTACAAATATTACGTACATACAGTAAAATTGCAGTAAGTATCTAACGACTCGTTATAAATTACATTTATGACCGAAGAAGCAATAAAATGTGTAAGGTATAGGAATATCGTGTAAAGGAGCCATTAACACTACTGCGTTTATATCGAAGCGTGCTTCTGACACGAAAACTATGTTTCTAATTTGCTAGTCTACAATACAACCTTAAGTCCAAATAAAAAAATATAGTAAACAAATTGAGCCCAGCACTACATAGTATAAAACATAGTCGCTATCCGCCGTCTGTCTGTCCCTATGTATGCTTAGATCTTTAAAACTACGCAATGTATATTGATGCGGCTTTTTAAATAGATAGAGTGATTCTTAAGGAAGGTTTTTATACATGCATATTGCACCCTTGCGAAGCCGTGGCGGGTCGCTAGTATTAGATCAAAAGAGACATTTCTCATTTGGGGTTATAATCTGGCTCAGAAAATCAAACGAAGATATTGCTGACCATCACTTAAATCGGTATTTATAATGCTTTTTCAATTTAAAATTCATCTTCTAATTTTGTTAAGATATGTGTAAATGTTTTGTACGGATTGAAAAAAAAATATTCATAATGACCTACAAGTCCTTCGAGGATTACCTACACGTAGTATGTATTGCTCTTTTTCTATAAAAAAGCAATAGTTTCAGGCGATTTGTGTCAACTAGTATAATTTACAATTAGTTTCGTTCACAAAAATAAAGCAAACAATTTAATTGTCTACTTTATTTTCACACTGTTACATTAAAATTATGAAATGTCGCCAGATAACAAAGTGTAACGTAAACAGTCGGGTAAAAATACAATAAGTTTTAGTATAATTACCTCCTTAATTACCTTTGCCTCTCTCTCATAACATTGTTATGCATTTCCGTTGTCACTTAAGCAATTAGTGTAGGCGTGTAAAGCTCCAAATTTACGAAACAATCCAAATTATTATATCGTTAATAATTTTTAGTGTCGGCCATTCAAAGTGAAATCAATGTTGCCTTGGTTGTTATGTTTTTTATATAAAAGCAACGTGTTTTTTCCAGTGTGTATCAGTTCATTAGTGGATCTAGTACGAATAGTACAGCTTCATCAACTAGTACCCAATCCTTGAATTAAAAACAAACTGAAAATGTACTTCAAGGTAAGGTATCGTTTGGAATATCGGTCCCAAAAACATAGATTTAAAAAAAATTAGACTTATTGTAGATATCATTATCATCTTCATTCTATTGCTAATTTTAACTATGATAAGTTTTATTATAGGAGTCGTGTTCCTTATTTCACCAGGTCCTATGCATCGTTGCTGTCGTCGCAGTGGCCGTATCAGCGGAATATGGTCACTCCTCCCAGCACATCCATAGGCATGATGGACATCACCAGGTTGTGGAATTCAAGGATAAACACGGACATCACCATGTCGACTACTACGTTAGTAATACATTATTATATTTACAATAGTCAAGTTGGAGTTGAGAGATCAATCCATTGATTTTAAAATTCGCTAAAGACCTAATTTGTTTTGGAGTGTTAATTGGAAACGTTAGAAAAAAAGCAAAATAAGTATTAATATATTTGATAACATATTTTACGTCTCTGCTAGTGATCTAGCAATAATTTGCAAAAATGTACTTAAATGTTTTCATCGTATTTATATATCTTTATTGGTTTATTTAAGAAAATAGTAAAAAAAGTTATCAAGTTTAACCTTATGGATTTGAAAACTATTATACCTAATAATCGTGAAAGAAAACAGGAAATAATATTTCTAAATCCTTTCCAGGCTCATCCCAAATACGAATTCGCCTACAAGGTGGACGACAAACACACCGGTGACCACAAGGAACAACACGAGCACCGCGACGGACACGACACCAAGAGCGACTACAAAGTCCACGTAGAACACATTGTGCCCCATCACCATCATCATCATGAGCACCATTAATCGATTTATGAACTGCCAAGATTATACTCGTAATACTCAAATTGTTGTTGATTTGTGCGTAGGATGTTTTATAATGGATTTTTACTAATAAATGTTTTGATATAAATCTCGGTACTTTTTTTTTATTTTCCAAAGAGCCCATCTCTGTCTTTTAAATGTAACATTTACTTTCAATACTTATGTTATTCTCTCATATGACATATAGATGTGAGTAGATTAGTCTGCTGGATATAATTCCAAATATCCTTGTACTACATTTCTAAGATTTGAAATACCCATAAATTTTCCCACCTCAAACTGCTTAAGGTAATCAGACGGTTCACTCGAATAAATATTCACCCCTGTGAATGTTTTCTATGTTATTTCTATGTTTAGACGATTTTAGTGGAGTGACAAAAGAATAGACGTACATTCGTTGTTTTTTCAAATATACCATCGAGTGATGTCGTGTGTCTCTGAATCAGTTAAATATGTGATAATCAAATCCGAGTGAACGTTCACTCTGTGCAGACAGTTCATTTTTTGTTCATTGGAGTAGGAGTGAATGATGCCGAATGCCAAAATCCAACATCATTAGATCTATTTACTGATGAATCGATGATGCACTCTTATTGTTTCATTCTCATATTCAGACGTATCATTTTGAGTGAAAGATGCCTAATGAAAGAACCATCTGATATCAACTTTACTTAGCAGACGCGATTGCCAATGTGAAACGAGGCTTTTATCATATAAATAAACAAATTATACATAAATATTGTCGGGTAAACAAAGAGAGATACATAATTCTGACATAATTACATTCAGCTTATTTTTTTTTTTATTCGCGTCGATCTTTAGCTGACTGCACGGTTAGTGCGGTGGCTGGGCAACCGGCTGCAGTGCAACGTGTAGCAGGTTCGATTCTCGCACGGAACAACACTTTGTGTGATTCACAAATTGTTGTTTCGTGTCTGGGTTTCATTGTGTATGTGAATTTGTATGTTTGTAAACGCACCCACGACACAGGAAAAAAAATCCTAATGTGGGTTAAGGTTTTTTTCAGAAAAAAAAGAAAAAAGAGAATCGAAACATATTATTTTTATTCTTTAAGACTAAACTTATTTTTAATCTGTACCAATATTACAGGTTTTATTGAGTTTTGAATAGGTGAGAATGAAATAATTAAAGAAATCGTAACATAATAAATGTCAAAGGGTGTATATTCTATATTCCTTCACGTCAAAACGATTAAAGAGATTGGAATGAAATTTATAACAGAGCTAGATTATGGTCTAGCGTAACACATAGGCTAAGTACTGTTTTATTTTTTTCGCAGGCGAAACCGTTGACAGGAGTTACTACTAAATAAATTATTATGTTGAAACTAGTCCACTTCCTCGTCAAATAGTTACGTGAATAGGTAAGCCGAAAAACTAATAATTAATTGATTGTTTTATGTGATATGCTGGTAAACGAGCAGACGGATCACCTGAGATTAAGCAATCAGCGCCGCCTATGGACCCCTGAAACACCAGAGGCGTTACAAGTACGTTACGGGCCTTTTGGGAATTGGAAATTTGATGATTGTGGTTGTTTCGGGGATTGGAGAGTCTGGGGAGGGGCGTGATTGGGCCTCCCTCCGGTAACCTTAGTCACACGACAAAACACAACGCAAGCGTTGTTTCACGTTGGTTTTCTGTGAGGTTGTTGTTTCACTCCGGTCAAGCCAGCCCATTCGTGCCGAAGCATGGCTCTCCCACACTTCATAATAATTGGAAAATGTAAAAAAATAAAAAAGTACTCCACTTTAGGACGTGAAAAGGGTAGAAAGTACTGATATTACGTATTAATGGTATAGGTATGTAATTCTCTGTTAATTTTAAATTAATCGAATTATCATGTTTTCACATAATCATCGATGCAATATTTGTATGCATAAGCTGCGCGCATGCGTGTAAATGTATTTTTACGAAATATTTAAAAATAAGTTTGCGCATTCAAACATTGCATTACTACCGTGATCTAAAATAAGAATATCGCAATAAAATAATGACTTTTGTTTTCAATATAAAAGTTGAGGTTTTGAAAATTTTCATCAGTACACTACCGCGTTCAGTGAAAACAAGACAATAGTACTAGAATCTAAAATGATTTTTAAGGTAATTTCTAAATTGTTTCAATTGAAGTGAAAAGTTCTGAGTGATTGTGTTTTGTATATTTGAACAACTTAGGTTCAGTAGTTACAAGTGTGATTATTAAGTGTGGGATCTTCTCAATTTTTTTCCATTTATTAATTCCATTATTATTTATTATTTTACTAAATTACATCGACGTATATATAACACAACAACCTACGAAATTAAATTTCACCAACGTACCCTTAGGTCTACGTTGATTTGTCGAAAACATTTTCTACTACAATTCCATTTATTACGAAGTTTAGTGATGTACTGTTTGACGTTTAAATTTTCGAAACCCTACTCTAATTACACAATCCGAGGGAATGAAAATTTGAGTTTGGCAGATTATTTCGAACGCGACGTTTAATATCATGTCGACGAAACCAAAATAGTTGTCATTTAATTTTCGTTTTAGTTAATTCCCATATTATTCCTGAATCGCCTATGTTCCAGGTATGCTTCCTAGCTGTGCTGGTAGTGGCCGTATCAGCTCATGATGGTCACTCCTCGATTCACATCTTAAGACATGACGGTCATCACACGCCTGTGGTTATAAAAGACAAGCATGGGCATCATCACGTTGACTACTACGTAAGTAACTGCAAACCTTTAAGAACATTTTTACACGAAATCAGTGTCAATGTTATTACTATAGTCAGCAATTTTTAATTGAGCTACAATTATTGTTAAATATTCAAGTTATTAACACCAGAAAATGTTACAGTGATAATACGGCTTTTGTATATTGCCAAAACATTTATTTCAGAACTGCCTCGTTGGCCGAGTGGTCGCAAGTGCGACTGCCGGGCAAGGGGTCTCGGGTTCGATTACCGGGTCGGGCAAAGTATTACTGGGTTTTTAAAAAATTCTCAGTAGTAGCACGGAGTCTGGAAATGTACCCGGTATATGGCAATAGGCTCACCCCCTATTATATGGGACTCGTAACATTAATAGTGAAAAGTGGGTGTTACATTGTACAGTGGCATTAAGTGCCGTAATGTGCACCTCTGCCTACCCCTTCGGGGATAAAAAGGCGTGATGTTATGTTATGTTATTTATTTCAGGATCGAGCTCATCGATTAAAATGCAGGAATGTTTTCACAAGCCATACATTTCCAGAGAAATTAAACTAAACTTATCTGCCTTTTATTCTTCCAGACACCTCCCAAGTACAAGTTCGGTTATGATGTGAAGAGCCATCACACTGGTGATCATAAGAAACACCACGAGCACCGCCATGGTGATCAAGTCAAAGGAGAATATGCCTTGCACGAACCTGATGGTGGTGCCAGGCATGTCCACTATCATGCTGACAAGCATTCTGGGTAGGATGAGAACTTTTTCGCGCTAACAGCTAATAAAAATGGTCATTATTATGATATATGACCATTGATTGCACGATTGGCGCGGTGACTGGGCAGCCGGCTGCCGCGCAATGTGTAGTGGGTTCGATTCCCGCACCTAGTTGTGCAACTATTTGTGTGATGCACAAATTGTTGTTTCAGGTCTGGATGTCATGTGTATGTGATATTATATGTTTTTAAACGCACCCACATGACACATGAGAAAATCCTAGGGTGACGTTACCACGTTAAAAAATAAAAAATATTATAAGTATAATACACACCATGGATAACTTTATCCATGTGTTTGTACTTGTACTACACACGTATTGTGTAAGTTAGTGAATTTTTTTTATAATATACTTTTTTAGTTGCTATCACTTATGGTACGTACGTAAACTAATTGCCAATAACCTAAACCTTATTGTGCCTATATTTAGATTCATTATGTCTTATTAAATTATCTTGCCAAAAATATTTTGTATTCACACAACAATTACAGTGTTGCAACTTCCCAAAAGAACCCTAGGTAGTTCAACAAAAGTCTATAAAAACATGGACATAGTCCACAATTTACGTAACTAGTTAATTAATAGTTCTAGTATTAATAGTTTGACCTGTTATGTCGCCAGGCTAAAATCTTACACGACTATAGCATAATTATAATAAATGTTTTCATTTTATTATTAAAATTGTTTTATTTTTATTTTTGTTTTGTTTTTTCAGTTTCCACGCAGACGTGAAGCACAGTATCCACCATATAGTGCCGAAGAAGCATCATCATTAAATCAGATTTCTATTATCTATAAAATTAAATTACATTGTTGTTTTGTAATTAATATTTCTTAATTGTTTGGTTTTAATAAAGATTTTTTTTAATATAATTATTTTATTACATTTCTTTCTAATTCTCAGTAGTAGCACGGAGTCTGGAAATGTACTCGGTATATGGCAATAGGCTCACCCCCTATTACATGGGACTCATAACATAAATAGTGAAAAGTGGGTGTCACTGTTGTGTGCACCTCTGCCAACCCCTTCGGGGATAAGGATAAGGCATGATGTTATGTTATGTATTACATTTCTGAAATTATGCAATAACGACTATGGCATAGCTACCTACCTAACCGATTAGGTAGGACGTTAAAATACGTCTATAACATAGGTATATTACATACTTTTAAGTAGCAATGGACTAGAATATAATTAATTATTATGACTTCGGCTTACTGACGTAACTGTTTAATGAGAAACCCAACTAGTTTAAAACATAATCATTATTTTAGTATGTCTCACGAAGGTTAAAATATAAATTACACTAGAATATTCCAAATATGGTTTGGTTTAAAAGAACATAATCATCACCTTCTAACTCCGAAGGGGTAAGCAAATGTCCACGTATACAATGTAACACCCACTTTTCTCGATTTATGATAATATGAATCCCATGTACCTAATAAGGAAGAACCTATATTACCAAACATCACGCAAAATCCAGGAAAGCAAAACGAGGCAGTTTATCAATTGGCTATAATATATATAATATTCTTAAATAATGAATAATTATATTATAGTCATTTAAATATTAAGTATGTCACTTGGAACATACAAGTATAACATGTTCATTTTACAATTGCAAAATTTTCATACAGTCCTTTTGAGTCGATTAATATAAAAAGAAATAATTTGCCCTCAAAATGTATCAGTTGCCTTTCATTACTTCAAGAAAACCAACAAAAGCCAAAATCATGTACACTAAGGTAAATTGAACAATATTTTATTATTGAAACAAAGTGCTAATACTTATTATAAATAATAATGTGATTGCGTCGTTTAACAAGCGAATACTATATGTTTAGGGATATTAACTACTGAATAAATTAGTTATTCCAATTCAGGGATTAAGTAAATTAATCTTCATAGTACTTACCTACTTAAGTACTTATTCACCTTATACAACAACAACAATAGCCTATAAAAGCCCACTGCTGAGCAAAGCCTCTTCTCACACGGAAAAGGTTTGAGAATTAATCACCACGCTTGCTCAATGCGGGTTGGCGATTACAAACTTATAATGAAATTAAAAGCCCAGGTTTCCTCACGATGTTTTCCTTCACCGTTTATCACTTATTCACCTTAGACTTCACAAAATTTTATAAGCTCTCCAACAGCGCAATACTTCAATCTACACACTAACGAGTGTTTATATGCCTTTCTTCTTCACCTGAAATTCGTTCAAAGAGTTCAAAAACCGACTGACTTCTTTTTTAGATCTTCTTACTTGCCGCTGTGGTTGCGGTAGTTTTTGGAGAACCCCAAGGAGGACATGGACATGAACACCACCACGCTTCTTCCTCACAGAGCATCAAACAGTACCACGGGAAAGCTACCGAGAAGCACGTCGAGTACTATGTAAGATTAAAATATTTTAATTCTGTTACCATTCCTATTATTATCTTATAGCTAAATGCATGCTAACGTTTATTCCAGTCTCACCCTAAGTACGAGTTCGCGTACAAAGTGGAGGACCCTCACACCGGTGACAAGAAATCCCAACATGAGTCTCGTGATGGTGACGTTGTGAAGGGCGTGTACAGTCTGCACGAGCCCGACGGTACGGTCAGGATCGTGGAGTACCACGCTGACAAGAAAACTGGGTAAGTTATAAAATCTTTTAAACATTTTGATGAACTTCTCATGTTGTTGTAGTCTATTTTATATTAATAATGTATATTGGTTTCAGATTCAACGCTAACGTCAAAAGAGAAGGTCACGCTAAACACATTGTTCCTGAACACCACCATCATCATTGATCTGATACTTCATATAATGTTAATTACCATTCTAACTTAAGATTGTTGAATATTTATAAATATTTTAAATAAAATAATCGTGTTTTAATATAAAAAAGTCACTTCATTTAAATACCTCAATGTGTAATGGCACGTGAAATATAATTATTCCCAGTAACGTGCTTAATGAGCAATATTGCTTTGGCTATATCAAAATTCAATATGGGACCCATAATGTATCGAATAAAATACTATCACCAATCTCTAGTAATCCAAATCGAAACTATTATTTAAAACAGAAATTCGTCTTAAGAATATTTGCTTGAAAAATAAGCATACCGAAAATAATGGTATGTAAGATCAATGAACCTGACTTTGTGGACATCTAACTGCATACTTGCGCTATGCGGACTTTTCTATCTAAAATTTTAATAAATCATGGTATTTACAAAATATTATACTAAATACCCTACTGATATAGGAAAATTTTTGTTTATCAGTATTAAACACATAACGCACTGGTGAAAAATAGGTGTTATATTGATTGAACCGAATTGTAATGAACATTTATGTCTGCATGAATCGTAGGTGATCCTTTGGTTATATTTTCTAATCTTTAGTTCCTGGTTATATTTTCTTCGTGTGTGTTCCTGAGTTCTTAGTTATATTCCTCGTGTATCCTGGTTATTTATTATTATACTTCTAGCGGACTACTCTCTTGTAAATTATCTGGTACGGATTTATATCCAGCAGTATCGTCCTTCAATGGCTGATCTGACGATGATAACGATAGCCCGTTGGAGACATGAGAACGGTTGCAGCTCACTCTTTATTACGCCGACGCAGACCAAAAAATCCACATACCATAGGCGATTCTAATACGATGCACCAAACGCATATTGCGCCTGGTAAAATGTCTACATTTAGTAAGAATTTAATAAAATAATCATCATGTTGATGACATTTTTATTTGTAATCTCTTAACCGACAAGTCGATTCTACTATGATCAATTGTCATCAGGGTATTAGAGAATGAATTTTGTATATACCTCCACATGCCCATATTTTTATTGCGTTAGGTTCATAGGCATATTTTAGAAACGAAATTGTTACAAATACAGTAGTTGCGTACAAAATTGTCGTAAATAATTTTAATAGCCATCAATCAATTAAGGTGAAATCTACATAGCACCTTGATTGCTTTTGTTTTCAATATAAAAGTCAAGTACTTTAGTCGATATGTATCAGTTTACTGCTGACAAAAGTACAACTAATACACTACAAAATGTACTCTCAGGTAACATGATATTAATATTTATTATTCTGCTTTAAATTGTTAGTATGTTAACAAACTCTGAAATTAGTAACCAATTGTTCGGTACCTGTATGATACTTTTCTATTAGAATTACCTATTTATCATTCTTAACACGTTAAACGCCATGGGGATCACCGGTGACCGGCGTTAGCGGAGGATTTACCTTCAACTATTTTCTATTGGCAGTCAAAGTCTTAAGTTACAATTTAGGAAACTGCCGATATTTTTTGTCCTACATCCTTCTTCGATCCACTTTATCAACATCTTCTCTTTTGTTTACAGGTATTGTGCGTACTAGCAATCATAGCGATGGCGTCAGCTCATCATGCTTACTCATCACAACACCTGCACAAGCATGATGGTCACCACCATCTGGTGCATATACACGACCACCATGGACATCACCACCACGTTGACTACTATGTAATTACAAACTTTTTATTACTTTCGTATCAATATTTATGTTGCTGTTATTAATCAATGATGTATAACAATATTGAGCAACCGTTTGTAAGGTAACCATGATCCAGTCCAGTTCATTGATTTAGATTATAGAGTATTGCTGACAAAATATATATCTTCAACTAATGATTTCAAAAACCTATACTGTAAGGAGAGGCCTATGTCCAGTTGCGTGTGGAACCGTACTGATAATGATGAACAAATATTTATAATAATTATTACATTTCCAGACGCATCCAAAATATGAGTACAAATACCAGGTGAAGGACGGTCACACCGGTGATCATAAGGAACATCATGAGCACCGCGACGGTGACGTCGTCAAAGGACACTACTCCTTCAAACAGCCCGATGGAAAATTCAGACATGTCCACTATGTAGCTGATAAAAAGACTGGGTAAGTGTGTGTTGATGTACTACTATCAAATCAATTTTATTATCGAAGCCAGTCACATATTGGCGTGCTACTACAATGCCCGGAGTAAAGTTTGAGCCGCGATCGTTTTTAAATTTCTCAAAGTTATTTAAATAGTATTTGTACCTGTTATTTGCCAATGGATTCGTCTTTTCATTCAAGTTATCATGGGATACTATATTCCGAGACGCCAGTAACATTGTGTTTTTATGTAACCCCAGGTTCCACGCAGACGTGAAACACAGCACCCACCACCATCACCATCACCATTGATTTAAATAATATATTAATTGTTTTATTTTTATTACGTTTTTGTTTTGTGTTGAATAAATAAACAGTTTCTTAAACGACTACTTAAATTATGATTACGTCCCTCAATTGCAACCTATCTTTTCTTATAGAAATATCTTTCATAAACTAATTTTTAAGTCGAAGGAATCAGGAGCAGGAAAAATACAATATTAACTTTATTTATGTTATAGTGCCGCAGACAAATAATTAATAAGACCACAATAAATTAACAATAATAAACTATATTTTATTATAATTTAATATTGTTAAAACGTCGTAAAAGTTAAAGACTACTTATACAATAGTAAGCTTAGCATACAAATATAGATATTACTAATTAAATTTAATTAACACGATTTTTGGCAAGAATCAAAAAAATTATAGTATCAGCAACCGCTTGATATGCGTTCAAAACAAAGAAAACACTTCCTTCTTGAAAGTACGTCACTACATCAGTCAAAACAACTTGTAACAATGCTTGCAAACTCGTAATACATACCAAAATGAATGATATAATACATGTTTTAATATATCAATGATATTTCTATTAGCCTCGTTGCCTCGTTGGCCGAGTGGTCGCAAGTGCGACTGCCGGGCAAGGGGTCTCGGGTTCGATTCCCGGGTCGGGCAAAGTATTACTGGGTTTTTAAAACATTCTCAGTAGTAGCACGGAGTCTGGAAATGTGCCCGGTATATGGCAATAGGCTCACCCCCTATTACATGGGACTCGTAACATAAATAGTGAAAAGTGGGTGTTACATTGTACAGTGGCATTAAGTGCCGTAATGTGCACCTCTGCCTACCCCTTCGGGGATAAAAAGGCGTGATGTTATGTCATGTCATGTTATGTCATTTCTATTAGCATTGCCTGTATAGCTCTTATGTATTACAATTAATATAACTCTAAAAAAGAATGTCAGGTTTACTAACAAAACTAACAATTTTACCCACACGTAAGACTGATAGTATTCAGTATAAAATTCTATTTTCATAAGAATTGGATACAATGATCCAACAGGTATTGCACAAATCCAAATTACAAGAGATTGTTTAATAAAGTTCCATTCTAGAACAAACACTGACACTACTTTGTTGTACATTTTTCTAGCGTAGACAAACATCCAACACACGAGGACGGTGTCGGTATACTGGTAACCCGCGAATATGATACCACTGGTATTCAGTGATGGATAGAAATTCACTAAAAGATACTCAAATAACGTGTTCGATAATCTTGCTATCGTCAATTGTCTTCTGATCGTGTTTTCTTATATCCGGCCTTTTAACATACAGTACAAATTGTAACACCACACATAATGCTGATATCACAAGTCCAATAATCCAAAAACACGTCACTTCCACAGGATTTTGTATGCCTGTTATGGGTTTAGCTGTAACATTTATTACGTCCATAATTTAAGTACTCTCGTACCAGTAGTCGACTTAATACTGCGTATTTTGATGTTGTTTTCCTTCTAGCTCAAGGAATTATTACTTTTTTCCTAAATATAAATTAACACAATTGTGAATTTCCGATTTTAACTAAGTAGGCCGTCATACCTAGCTATAAAATAGGTATGTAGTTATATAAATATGTGTATTTATAGCAAGCCATATTATCACACATTTTCAATACACAGTTTTGAGTAACTAACTTATATGTAATATACATTTCTATGACGTCACTAAATTATATTCATGAAATATATTTGGGTCTAAATAACGTGTTCCATTGATTGAACGCCCGAGTTCGTGGAAAAAATTGAACACACGAAAACTTCAACCAGCAACTTCAACAAAATTACCCGCGCTTTTAGAAATCGCCTATAATTTTACAATCATGCATACAATATTGCTCTTCTTATCAGTAGCTATTGAGTTCTTTGATATGATTATGTAGCAAATTAAATTAGGTGAGTAGATAAGTACCAACTTCGAAGTTACAAATGTTGTAATGGGAAAAAGGTACCAAAATATGATCAGCTATGTGTAGCAGTGGATTAAACAGTTTTTGTTGTTTAGGAATCATTATATTTTTTTCTACGTTATTTTGCGTTAACATGACAACTGTAAATAAATAGAAATAAGAAATTCAATCCAATAAAATATTAAGTACCCAAGTACCTATTTGACTCATTTAATGAGCCACTGTCGTTATGGTCGAGTTTATATTGATTAACTATATTTATTTTATGAATCAATATTTATTCACGTAAAGGCTCAGACTCAAATTCACCCAAAGTAAAAGCTGTGTTGAATGTATGAAAACATATACAACTTGACTTTGACTTCGTATTTGAGAAAAAATAATGTGAACAGTCTTTGCAAAAATTGGAATATTTTATTTTTGTTTTTAGTCATGGTTGTCCCCACTGCTAAAAATCCTCCTCCTCCCTACACTACTTCCACATTATTGAAGTGAAATGGTAATAAAACTGTCCTTACTTAAACCTTTCCAATGTCCTAATTCTTGAGCAATTTTTAAGCTAAAGTGATAGTTTTTTGCATCATAAGTTTTTAAGTAAACGTAAACTCGTTTTTCACAATTACCAAACTTGTCAACAGTATAATTTAATACATTAATACAGAATCAGTTGAGATATAAAAACGCAGTTCATTCTGATCCAAATTATCAGTCGCCCTTCAGAACTTATTCAGTAAACAACAGTTATATTTTAAATATCGAAAATATTTACCAAAGTAAGTAATGTGTTTTTTCGTCTAGTTGCCTGTGATAAAATTAATTTATAGCAGGATCGTTTTCACTTTTATTATTTACCAATGTACTATCTAGAAAATAAGATATTTACGTATGATTGTCACATTGACTATTGCGTAAATACTGGGTTGCCAAATGCTACTACCGCTAAGCAATTTTTTTTTTGTTTTCATTAAACATTAGATATGCCTGGTAGCCGCTGTCATCTTCGTGATTGGCGCTGAAGCACAAGAACACCATCATGAGCACCACCACCACGCCTCCTCCTCACAGAGCATCAAGCAGCACCACGGGAAAGCCACTGAGAAACACGTTGAATACTATGTAAGATTAGAGCATTTTCAAGCCGTTACTATTTCTAATATTATTTAATACGAAACCACAAAGTTATGGCCTTCAATCTGTGTTGCAGTCTCACCCTAAATACGAGTTCGCGTACAAAGTGGAGGACCCTCACACCGGTGACAAGAAGTCCCAACACGAGTCTCGTGATGGAGACGTCGTGAAGGGCGTGTACAGTCTGCACGAGCCCGACGGTACCGTCAGGATTGTGGAGTACCACGCTGACAAGAAGACTGGGTAAGTAAATTATTCATAGCTTTTGCATGTCATACCAAACGTGTCATTAACGTTAACTATCTTATCTTTTGCAGATTCAACGCCAACGTGAAACATGAGGGCCACGCCAAGCACATCGTTCCTGAACACCACCATCACCACTGATTCTGTGATATTAAATGTACGCTTGTTATATTTTGAGTCGTTGACTATTGTTTAAAGTTAATAAGTACCTAGATTAAATTAAATGAAATTAAAATTCTATATTGTTTTTAATTAAACAAGGTCCTAAATATAACAGTGAAATTAAATAATATGAGAGTATTTCTGCTATTTTTTTTACACTAAGTTTCGTGAACCATGCTGATTTTTTTGAAATTAACTAAAAATTACTAGGCTGCACAACATGGCCGCGACCGCGCACACTGCTCAGTGCTTATGAGGAAGAGTCCCTCTGTGACTTGTAACTAGAAGAGCTTTTATCAGTATATTTATGTGAGTGTATGTAATAAATTTTATATCCTATAATAGGGCTGACGTGTAAGACTAAAAAGACCAACTTATTTAAAAACGATTGAAGAAATCGTAATTTTAATATATCCTCAAGCGGTCACCGGTGAACCCTCTCCACTAACTACATTATAGACCTTATTTCCAATGTTTAGAGACTACTTTTGTATGAACAAATTTAGGGGATGATTTTCAACGGGTTAATGTAATATTTCTGCTCATTGTTATAATTTCCATCAATAACAGTAGAGGTAGAGTCATTGACTTGGGCCGTCAGGTGTTAAAAAGGAGTTAGCTATACATAAGTTCTAGATAATACTGCAATATCAGATCAAGGTCAATGAGAGGTAATATAGTTGAAGTCATAAAATAAAATCCATCAAAATATATCTCTTGAAAAAAACAAATGACGAATATGTCATCATTCTAAGTCAGTTTTATTTGTTAAGTTTAAGGTTATTGGCATATACCAGAATGTTGAGTTGTAATGTTAAATGAACCCTTTTATTATCTTTGCAATTAAAGCGTTTATGAAATATGTAATAGATAACATGCAACACCTAGTAACAATGTGGCCGTTGTAATGATAGGTGAAATTAATTCTACCTTGACAGCGTTATTTTAAGTCATATAAAAGACGTGGGCCTTAGACATTATGCATCAGTTCACTCTTGTACTTTGTATTCTAAACTACAATAACCAGAACAACATGTTTTTCAAGGTATGTGTAAAGATAAATAAAATAATAGCGCTACGCAAAAAAAAAGTATTAATAATGTGAATTCTTAATTCTTCTTTTAGGTACTTTGCCTGCTTTCTGTAGCCGTGGCAGTAGTCTCCGCCCACGGACACTCGTCCCAGTTTGTCCACAAATACGACGGACACCACGAACCCGTACACCATGGACATGGTCACCATGACTACTACGTAAGTGACAACAGATACAATTTTAATAAATCTTGTATCATTTTGTGCCAATATTGTCTCTAACACCTTTTTCATTGACAGACACATCCTAAATTCGAGTTCGGCTACAAAGTGGACGATGACCACACGGGCGACCACAAGTCGCAGCACGAGCACCGCGACGGTGACGTTGTCAAGGGCCACTACTCGCTGCACGAGCCTGACGGCTCCGTCAGGGACGTGCACTACCACGGCGACCACCACAGCGGGTGAGAAGACACTCTTATAATTTTACTTTATCTATTCTGTTTTATATAGTTAAAAAATACTTACAATATTTCGTCTTTCTCCTCAGCTTCCACGCCGATGTGAAACACAGCACTCATCACATCGTGCCTCATCATCATC
Organism: Spodoptera picta; assembly: GCA_038387885.1. Taxonomy (NCBI): domain Eukaryota; kingdom Metazoa; phylum Arthropoda; class Insecta; order Lepidoptera; family Noctuidae; genus Spodoptera; species Spodoptera picta. The sequence goes on from JAZHFQ010000248.1 coordinate 779,792, forward strand.
ATTACTAAAATATAGACCCAATTATTTACTAAAAACTGACTGAATTGACCTTGTTGTTTAATATTCATGTAATCTTATGAAAATAAATGTAAATGATTTTTATACAAATGAGCCCTTCGTATACTTTCTTCTTGTACTTATACATATCCATTAGCAGAAACCCACTTCTTTACTTCGACAGATTGGCGAAAAATACAGGACAAACTTACAGTAATCTTTACATAATTGTACTTTTGTGATTTAATCGCAATAATACAAATAAGCTTGTAGACATTAGAAATAACCTAATGTATTACTGTAGGAGAAATAATTGACAAGCTTAAAATGTCGTATCAAGTTTTCAGTGCTCCAATTACATCTTTTTTTAAACTTGATTTGAATCGGCTTGAAGTTTCCACTTAAGTCTTTATCAAAATTAACACATTAAAGCTATGCATCGGTGACCAATATTAGCGAAGGATTGGCATTCAACCACCCTTCAACAGTTTTCTATTGGCAGTTAAAACCTTAAGTAAATTCAATCACCAGTATGAAAGCGTAAAAAAAAGTTTTATCACATTATAACTTTATTTTCAGGTTGGCAGAAACTTGTAGATTAGGTTTTTGACCACCAGAGCGTAAACACATCGCCGGCCCTCCCACGCCAAGCCACAATTTCAGCCCAAATACCTACAAAAAAATAGGAATTCCAACATCTTTTCTATAACCATTAATCATTGCTTTCGACCCTTATTTTTTAAATCAATTATCTCTCAAAACATCATTATTATATTATAACTTTCGTGAGACATACTCAATAACTTATTATGTTTTCAGCTTACTCACATAACTTTTTAACGAGGAACTCGACTAGGTGGTGTCTGTCGCGCCGTTGACCTGTCGCGCGACAATTATCGCATCGCGGGTCGCGAAATGATGCTCATGTGTATGAGCCTCTAGCATGGCTTGAAACTAGTCGAGTTCCTCATTAAACAGTTACGTAAGTGAGCCGAAAACATAATGATTACTATTTTTTTATCTATTGACCCTGCATCGAATTATACTATTATTAAACAGCCGTTGCAAAGTTTTAAACAATGCAAAACTAGACTTTAGAAATACAAATGAATAAATGAAACAATAAAAAGATGCATATACAATTGACAACTGCCTCGCATGCGACTAGGGATGGGAATAGCGGCATATAATAAATAATAATCAGAAGTCGGAGTAGGTAGATTGATTTAAGGTTGATGGCGTCAAACGTAGAGGATAATATGTATGCCTCCAAAATACCGTAAGTTCATACCGATATTTGTTACGGAATTTTGAAATGAGCACGAATTAGTGTTTAAGTTGAAACACGTATTAACAATATCAATCTACGCTGCAGAGTTACCTAATAGTCAAAGAAATGAGTATTACATTTTATACAAAAATACACTGGAATAGTCATACCATATTTTGTACTGTACTGTTGATATGGATATCAATTATTATTCAGATACGAAAAGTTGTCATTTAAAAAATAATTTTCGAAGTAATAGTAAGCTACTTTGAATTAAAAATAACATAAAATTTAAATACATGTTACCTTACTTGCCAATCACTAGCTATCGTGTATTGATGTCCTTAGCCTGCGGAAGAACACTTTTTTGCAGATTTCGACTTGCAAATTTTAATGACTGTTTTTCTAGTGAAATGAAAATAATTAATTTATCTTTGTGCCATTTTAGAATATTTCATTAATGTTGTTTTGTTTTAAACAATAGAAAAAAAAAACACAGAAACAGACTGCCTCGATGGCGCAACGAACTCGCAAGTGCGACTACCGGGCAAGGAGTCTCGGGCTCGAATCCCGGAGCGGGCAAAATATTTTATTAGGGTTTTTAAAAAAAAATCTCAGTGGTAGTACGGAGTCTGGAAATGTGCCTGGTAATAGTGAAAAGAGGGTGTTACTTCTATGTGCACCTCTGCCTACCCTTTCGGGGATAAAAGGAGTGATGTTATGTATGTATGTAAACACAGAAAATTTTATTGAATATATTTATTTTTTACAATAATATATATTTATATCTATTGTGTCTCAGATGAACAAGTTTATATTATAGTTTCATTTTTTTTTAATAGAGGTACATAATACATAAAAATTTTCTCCTTCATCATTGATGCGTTTACAAAAAATAAACAATATCATACAACGACCCGAAACAACTGCAGTTTGTGGATCACATGAATAGATTACTCCCTGTTGAAATCGAACCTATCGTTGCACCGGAGCCTGAGCCATTATATATAATAAAATATAATATTTTATTGTATTATGGTTAAAATGTAAGTGAACTAAAATATATATTTTAAATCTTTGTTTTATAAGATGGCCTTAACTAAGAAAAAAACAATTGACTCAAATAAACTACAAAAATACCATATACGTAAAAAAGGTTTACGAAATATTGTGACTGTCAAAGCGTTACCCATTAACAATAACAATCGATATAATAATTTTAGAGAAATCAATACCACCTTGACGATGTAATTTTAAGTCATATAAAAGACGTAAGGTTTGCAAAATATGTATCAGTTCACACCTAGACTTAGGAACCAGCAACTATCAGCCAAAATGTTCTTCAAGGTAAGATCAACGAAAAAAATGAGATTTAAAGATGCACACTAGTCGAAAAGTTAGACGTCTTAACTTTCTATGCATTAACGATTTTCATAGTTTTCGAAAATCAGTAACAAGATTCAATAATTTCAATAATATGAACGTGTTTTCTTTAGGTACTTTGCGTGCTATCTGTAGCCATCGCGGTGGTCTCTGCTCACGGACACTCGTCCCAGTTTGTCCACAAATACGACGGACACCACGAGCCCGTACACCATGGACATGGTCACCATGACTACTACGTAAGCTATTATTAGTGTGTTAATAAATATTGTACTAGTTTTCAAGATGTTTAACACTATTTAAATTGGTTGGGTAGACACATCCTAAGTTCGAGTTTGGCTACAAAGTGGACGATGACCACACGGGCGACCACAAGTCGCAACACGAGCACCGCGACGGTGACGTCGTCAAGGGCCACTACTCGCTGCACGGGCCTGATGGCTCCGTCAGGGACGTGCACTACCACGGCGACCACCATAGCGGGTGAGACGACATTTTTGACATGTGTAGGATACACATGTCAAAAATTTTCTTTGAAATTATGATCCAAATCCAAACCTAATCATTTTTTCTTTCTTCCCAGCTTCCACGCGGACGTAAAGCACAGCACTCACCACATCGTGCCTCATCATCATCATTACTAAAGCAGCTGTTTACTGAGCTGTTGAAGGACTAAATTATTTTTGTACTTTTGTTTGTTTTATTGTAACTATGAATGCCATCAAATAAGAAATAAAAAAATATTAACTATATTTTTGGTATTTGAAATCAATTAACCAAGCATCTTTTACCCAAGATAAAGTAGGAATTAAGAACATCTTACAATACGTCTTATAATTACTTATACCGAACTATTTTAAGTCACAGATTAATGTTTTACGTTTTTTAATTGGTAATGTTTTACGAGTCACTACAGATTTTTTTAAAGATATGTCATTAATACAAAGTTTAAGTTAGCCAATAAACACCATACATAGAAAGCATGATGAAAACAGACGTAGAAAGCATGATTCCCGACTGAGTTCACAATGAGAAGAAACTTTTAAAGTTTTGTTCATACTTTTGAGATTTTATACAACTTATAGCGGTATGCTTATGTAACTGGGTATAATAATTCAAAATGAAGATGAAATAAATGATTTAAAAAAAATATTCAGAACACATAAAAGCCAATCATAACGTTCTTATTATTTCAACGACGGCATGGCTATCGCTCAGACCATACCATAACATAGGGCTTATTGTTTCTAAGACAATAGAATTGGCAATAATTTGCTATAATTTTGAAAATATTTCTATTATTAATTTCAATCAAGTTTACTGGTGTAAATTATAAAATTCAGAACAAATATCTGCCAAGTCTTTTTGATTATTTATCAGATAATTCGTCAGTAAACTATAAAATTTGTAAAATCCCTTTATTAACAAAATAAAAGTATTACATAATCAAATAAACATAATGATAAACTTACTTCCACATTTTTGGAGAAAGGCTACCGATTAACACAAAAGTAACCAAGGCCAATGTCTTATCAAAGTAAATCAAGTTATATATATTTCAAAAATAAGTTAAGTACTGTAAAACTTGTAATTTGCTTGTCATATAAAAGGACATACGTTTGTTACTACAATTATCAGTTACCAATTAGTTCTTGTAGTAGCAACAGTCACAGTAATAACAAAACATAAAAAAATGCTGGCAAAGGTACATACAAACATTCATGAAATAATTGTAAAATAGAAAATGTATATTACTTCGTAGAAAATCTGTATTATAATTATGATAAGTCATCATTTAAAACGTTGATATTATTTTCTACAGGCTGTTCTAGTCATCACGCTCTTCGCTGTAGCGATTGCACGGCCTCAAGGTCACGACCAACACCACGGTCACAGTCACGCTATTTCCTCACAAAGCGTCGTACTGCACCACACTCACGAGACCAAACACCCTGTACACCACGAGGAACATCATGAAGAGCACCATAAGGAACAAGGCAAGAAACACGAACAGAAACACCATGATGAACATCACCATAAGAAACATCATCATGAGGAACACCATGGTCACGCTTCTTCCTCACAGAGCATCAAACAACATCATGGAAAAGCTACTGAAAAACACGTCGAATACTATGTAAGAAAATAACTTTTCAAGTTTTACTTATTTTCGAATAATAACATTATGATAAAAATACCTACCCTAATTTATTCTTGTATATTCCAGTCCCACCCTAAGTACGAGTTTGCGTACAAGGTGGAGGATCCTCACACCGGTGACAAAAAGTCCCAACATGAATCTCGTGATGGAGATGTCGTGAAGGGCATGTACAGTCTGCACGAGCCTGACGGTACTGTCAGGATTGTGGAGTACCACGCTGACAAGAAGACTGGGTGAGTGCTTAATTTGGATTCCTTTATTTATAAACATCGTATCATTCAACTGCATATAATTATGTAATTTCAACATTGACTATTTTCCTTTTTACAGTTTCAACGCCAACGTCAAGCGTGAGGGTCACGCCAAACACATTGTTCCCAAGCACCATCACCACCATTGATTAAAAAAAGTATTTTGTAAATAAGATCCTGTTAAAACTTTAAATAATATTGTGTCGTTATGAGTCGTTAATAAATAGTAATTCGAATTATGGTGTATTATTATGTTTATTTGTAAAAGGTATTGTACATAGTATCAAATCAAGAATACCATAATATTCTACGTGCTATATAAAAGTGTCGTACCTACTGTATTACGACAATTTTATTGTGTGCGTACTGTAGTACGACATATGTATATAAAGTGTCGTACTGTAGTACGACAATTTTTATTGTATAAAACATGGTAGATAAGGTATGTCGTGGTGGCCCGGAGTTTTAAGACGCCCGTTTCTCATTTATGAGGGTGCGGGTTCCAAACCAACCAACGTCAAGTACCAATGTGACCTTTTCCAAGATAAATGTACTTTCTAAGATTATCTAGACACCACTGACAAACCGTGAAACCTGGTCATATATTGGGAAGACGACAGGGTATGAAAATTAAAAATCGAATTAGTCCGTAAGTTGGGTAATTAAAAATTATTAGACAGGTATTTTTTTATTTCGTCGTATAATAAAACAATACTTAGATAAAACGAATCAAAGTTTTGGAGTGGGGGCTAAAACGTCATTCCTACGTATAAAATGTACATAAAAGTGACGTCACACGACTTTTTAAATCAATATATCGTCGAAAGTATTCGTTACTGTAAGAAAATAAAAAATACGTGTGTAATAATTTAAAACAATCTACCAGACGGACATAAAAATAAAAATTAGTCGTCTACCCTATTTCTAATAATATTTTGTAATCGCCAACCCGCATTGAGCAAGCGAGGTGATCCATGCTCAAACCTTCTCCGTATGAGAAGAGTCTTTGATCAGCACTGGGCATTTATAGGCTGTTGATAATAATGATAATGACTACAGGTAAATAATCCAAACTCTTAGAGTTACAGTTCAAAGGGGCCTGTCTTAACTTTTGTAATATTTCAATATATCTGTCATAAAACAGGACAAGACAGGATCTCTAGATAACTTGTCTGATATTATGACAAAGGACGATGAAGAAACACTATTTGATACCACAATGTTAAGTATACCCGATAGTCTAGACAATCAAAATAACAATGACAACTTAAGCGAATTAAAAGAACAAATAAAATTACTAAACATGCAACTAATGAGTGCTCATCAGGAAATAGAGAACTTGAATAATGAGAATTTCCGATTGAAATCTGATCTTCAAAAGTCGATAAAGACTGTCGAAATTTGCAAAAAGATCTGTTTAACGCCCGATAGATCACCATCATCAGCTCTTAAAAAGAACCCAATGCATCAAAACTTGTTAAGTCCGATCATTCTAAATAATGAGCGCAATATTAAAGATACTCCTCAGAGGAAAACTATAGTGCTTGATAAGGAAACGCAAACAGTAAATTTGACAGTGGATCAATTGACACAAACTGAACAAAATTTGACAACTACTCCACGAGAGGCTAATACCACCTGCGACAAAACATCGGACATTATGTATGTACCAAGACATAAAAACAGACTATCTATAATAAGCAGCAACTGCACAAGGGGAATGCTACCTCTAATTGAAAAAACATTTTCCAAATACTTTAATTACTGTCATCATTTGTTGCCAGAAGTTACGACATCAGATTTTCTCAACAGTCTTGAGTTTAAATTAAAAGATTTTACGATAAACGACTACTGCCTGTTATTCATCGGAGAAGGTGATCTGATTAATGGGGATTATTTGAAAATACTCGACAACTTTAAAAACTCAATGAAAAAAATCAACAATACAAACCTCATCATTTGCGCCCCAACCTATAAAACGGGTGCTCTTATCCACAATTATAAAGTGGAGTTATTCAATAGTCTACTTTGGTTGGACATAAGAAATAACCAATACGCATATTTTTTCGACACCAATCGCACCCTATCTCTTGAAATGTTTTTGAGTACAGGGAAACTGAACAAGTATGGATGGCAGAATATTTTTGAACAAATCATGGCCAACATATTGGTAGACTACAAACTATTCTGCAATCAAGATTTGGCAAATAACAGGATAGGCCATCTACCATTATCGGACTACGTGCCGGAAAACAAATCAACAGTAACACATAACCAGTTATTTCTTCTATAACCACATGAACATTATGCACCAAAACATCGCGGGACTTCTTAATAAAATTGATATGTTGACGTTACACATCCAAGAGCTGCACGTGATGTCGAAATTGGATGTGGGTGTACTGTGTATCACTGAACATTTCGTGACCTCAGGACAGGAATCACTAATTAAAGTACCAAATTATAAGCTTGCATCATGTTACTCACGCAATAAAAAACGTGGAGGAGCATGCATCCTTATTAAAAACATTCATGAATATAAAGAACTACCTAACGCATCTATTATGGGAGTATTTGAATGCTGCGCAATAGAATTAAAACAACAGGGTTTAATAGTAGCTTGTATTTATAGACCACCGAATATGTCCTGTATTAATACATTTTTAAATCATCTAGACATTTTATTAAAGACATTGCTTACAAAGGTGAATAGAAAAATAGTATTATGTGGCGATTTTAATATAAACACCCTCAACAAAAACAGGATTACATTAAACTTTGAAAATTTACTGTTGAATTATAATCTAAAGCTAGTGCTCAATCAGCCAACTAGACCAAAAAGTGGCACTTGTATAGATAATTTTGCCCATAATGCTAAACAAAATTGCACTAGCGAAGTGGTCGACTTTGGCTTATCAGACCATACCGCGCAAATTTTAAAAATACCGGTAAATAAAACGTGTGTAATAAATACCTGGCGAATCCAAAAGCGTAACATATCGAAAGAAAATTTAAATTTATTTAGAAATCATGTACAATGTCTGTGTTTTTCAGAAGTGTTTAATTCAGATAATCCTGACGAGGCATATAATGAATTTATTGATATTTTTAGCTTATTGTATGATTTGTGTTTCCCAATTATGCTAATAAACATAAGTACTACAAAAACAAATTAAATGGCTATCACGCGGCATTAGACTCTGTAGCAGAAATAAACGTAAGATGTTATTAAAATATAGAAAGACACCTACAAGTGAGGAAAAAAATAAACTACAAACCTATTCCCGTAAACTCAAAAAGATTATAAAACTGACCCAAAAAGCCCAAAACAATTACTTAATAAACAGCTCAAACAACAAATCAAAAGCATCATGGCAAATAATAAATAATCATAACAATTTGGCGAAGGATCCAATTTTGCAAATTAAAGATGGAAACCAAATAATAAAAGACACAGGGCAGATCGCTGTACTGCAATACTGATAGCTGTACTGCAATTCAGACTGTCCAAGGTGCAGAAATCCTTTATGGGGTTAGGTATTAAATGCTATAATAAAATACCAAATAGCATACTAGATCTAAATGAAAGTAAATTTAAAACATATATTAAGCGCGAATTATGTAAACAAGCGTACTACAGGGTGATTGATTATCTTGAGGATAGGAATGCTTGGCAGCGTGTTGGTTCGGCTCCACTGGACAATACTCAAATGTAGTCAGTACCTAGTTCAGATTACGATAATAGGTAATTTAACACTTTGATTCCGATGAAGGCAATCTATTTTTCTTGTGGCATCGAGCATTTCTTTCTTTATTTAAACAAGAGTATATTTTTTATTTTTTTCTTGTATAGAAGCACTATTTTATATGAATTGTCAGTATACATATGTGAGGACCATGTCAGACTTAAGATATTTGTTTTCTCTTGGTTTTGTTTTTTTTTATATTTTAGTATGTTCTGTTATTTGTATGTTGCGTCAGGTATGTCTTTACATTATTCTCACATGTGTGTACAATATTGGAATATGTATCAGAGCAATGTAAAACAGACTTTTTTTAAAAGAGTAACGAATGGAGTTTCTTGCTCGTTCTTCTCCACTCGAATCGACATTTTGGAACGAGCGCCTAGCTTCACTGACGGACAGACTGACAGACTATTATATATCTCATATTTGTTGACGTTTCAAAAGTACCAAATTATGGTTTAATTGAAATAAATGCTTTTGAGTTTGAGTTTGAATCGCTGAATCGTTTAATAACTTTTTTATAGATCAAATACATGCTATACCCGGAAGTTGTACAGGAAATTTGAATACGATAAATACAACGCAAAAATCACTATTTATGCAGCCGGTGGTCCCACAAGATATCGTACGCGTGATAAAAAATTTAAAAACCAAAAAAGTTGTGGAAGCGATGGAATTTCAACTGTTGTGGTGAAATATGTGGCAGATCATATAGCTAAACCATTAAGCCATATAATAAATGTTTGTATAAGTTCAGGCGTATTCCCTGAGAAATTGAAGACAGTGATAATAAAACCAATACATAAAAAGAATGACAAAGAAGATATGACAAATTACAGACCTGTAGCGCTAATTTCAGTATACTCTTAGATTTTCGAAAAAATTTTGTATGAGTCGATATACTCTTTCATCAATAAAAATGACATTTTATGTGAGGAACAAAAGGGTTTCCGTAAAAATAAAAATATCAATATGGCTATATTTGATCTCTTAAAAATAATCATGAATAATATGGATAAAAGAAATCCAATATGTGCAATATACACAGATATGACAAAGGCTTTCGATTATGTAAAACATGACATTCTCCTTAAAAAACTTAACGACTATGGCATAAGAGGAAATGTTTTAAATTTAATCAAGTCATACCTCACGGGAAGAAAACAATACACAGAAATCTCGAAAATTTGTACAAAAACTAAGCTTGAACGGAAATATCTATCCAGTTGTAGAGTTGCTAAATTCGGAGTTCCACAGGGCAGTGTTCTTGGTCCGCTGCTATTTCTGCTATACATTAACGACCTGCCCCTTCAAATTTGTCAACCAATGACACTATTCGCTGACGATAGCACTGCTATAGTAGAATGTTCTGGTGATAAAGATTACAAAAATAAAATTAACAACACACTAGAAACCATAATAGAATGGCTCAATATGAACAATTTAGTCATAAATTTACAAAAAACCAAAGTCATGCATTTCTACCAAAGAGTACAACCAGGAAGTATAATTACTGAATACAAAAGTCAAAAAGTCGACACAACATCAGTGACCAAATTCTTAGGAGTGCATATCGACAACCAATTGACTTGGAAATATCATGCTGAAAATGTGTGCCAAAGACTTAGTAAATCCTCATATGTACTTTATAGCCTCTCAAATAAAGTTAATATAGATACATTAGTGATAGCCTACCATGGATTAGTTGCTTCTTTCTTGAGATACGGTGTCATATTCTGGGGTAATTGCAGCGATAAAGAAAGAATATTTCGAGCCCAAAAACTATGCCTCCGATCAATGACAGGTCTTACACAAACTGGAAGTTGTCAACCTTTGTTTCAATCCTTGAAAATTTTGACACTACCTTGTCTGTACATATTAGAAGTGGCTCTATTCGTGAAATTAAACAGATGCTTATTCACTTCAATGGCTGACACGAGACAACGTACAATACCAATAAGGACCCAGTATAGAAGCCAATTATGTACAGGTGGTCACAAAACAGCCTTGCTGAAAAATAGCATCTTTCACATGGGACCGCTGGTATATAACAAACTTCCGGAAAACTTAAAAGATATACCTCTAAATAAATTTAAAAACCAATTAACATCATTGCTACTGACTAAGTGTTACTACACAATCAAAGAGTTTATAAACGACAGAACGCTATAGGAAAAATGTACGTTTTAATAATAATAAGTAGCAAAACTTTGGGGAAGCACTGTAATATGACTTGCTCAGATTGAAACTCTTATGTGTTGATTGCGTTAGTGACCTTTATGGCATTACACTGACTTCAATTAAGATACTTCGTTAGTTTGATATCTGCAATCGTCGACATAACTTAATTTATTGTTAATTGTAACATTTGACATTTCTTGACATAAACTTTGTAACATTATATTTTAGACTAAGTACCCACGTTGACATTGCATCATATTTTATTATTTCTTTTTGTATGGCTTATATTTGATCGTAGCATTTTAGCATTATTATTTTTTTTTACAATTATTCTAAAATTTTGACTGTATACCTAGTTGTCTATTTGACAACATTCAAATCGCATTATAATTTAATTTGCATGCCGAAAGGTAAAATGTACTGGGTCAATTAACTTTATTCCAACTTATATGTATACCTACATTATTAGCAAATAAATGATTTCTTTCTTTCTTTCTTCTTCAAAAACAATCTTGTCGAGAATAAACCTAATGTAGACATTGTATTAAAAGCTGTGTTTTGAAAAACTATGATTGTAACTTGCTCATTAATCGTATTTATTTTATCATGTTAAAAAATTAATCAGAATTTAAAATATGTAATTTACACGATATCGTGTTAAACTGAACCTATTCGTTGAAAATCTCGAAATCCTTATACTTCCTAGTGTAATAATTTTAACGATAATTTAGATTAATGCACCGCTATAGCTTACAAGGCCTGCATCTGAGTTATAAATAACATAACATAGCATCACGTCTTTTATAGGCAGAGGTAGGCAGAAGTGCACATTTCGCCACGTTCACAGGACAATGTAACACCCACTTGTCACTATTTATGTTATGAGTCCCATGTAATAGGGGGTGAGCCTATTGACGTAAACCGGGCACAATTCGAAACTCCGTACTACTACTGAGAATGTTTTAAAATCCCAGTAATACTTTGCCCGACCCGGGAATCAAACCCGAGACCCCTTGCCCGGCAGTCGCACTCGCGGTCACTCTGCCAACGAGGCATCTAAGTCACTAATAGATTCTAATAGTTACTAATAGATTAGAATAAAAGTTACTAATAGATTCATTCAAAAAAATTTATTAATTCATTTAAAGACAACCCTTTTAAAGCTATTCGTTACAATTTACGATAAAATATAATATTGTTATATCATGCGAAATGCAACTTAACGCATAAGCCATACCATAATCAAAATTTTATGACTTTTACGAAACGTATAGTTGTCATAAAGCATGTATGATCTATGAATTATTTAATTGAGAGAAATCAATACTAACCTCGAATCATAATAATTTCAATCTTGTATAAAAGACTTGAGAATTAGAAGCAATGTATCAGTACTGATTTGAACTTCATTTCAAAGCAGTAACAAAAATCCATTCATAATCAGCAACATGTTCTTAAAGGTAGTTTGTGTGCTATCTGTAGCTGTCGCGGTAGTGTCCGCCCACGGACACTCGTCCCAGTTCGTCCACAAATACGACGGACACCATGAGACTGTATATCATGGACATGGTCATCATGACTACTACGTAAGTGATAGTAATGTCAACTTTAATAGCCATTGTCATCGTAATAGTTTCCAATTTGTCTAACACTTGTTTTCGTAAACAGACTCACCCTAAGTTCGAGTTCGGCTACAAAGTAGACGACGACCACACGGGCGACCACAAGTCGCAGCACGAGCACCGCGACGGTGACGTCGTCAAGGGCCACTACTCGCTGCACGAGCCTGACGGCTCCGTTAGGGATGTGCACTACCACGGCGATCATCACAGCGGGTGAGAAAATACTCTTATCTCCTGGACTCTTTTTGAATCTCATATTTATTATTTAATTATATCAAAATTAACTGTATCTGTCTTTGCAGCTTCCACGCAGACGTGAAACACAGCACTCACCACATCGTGCCTCATCATCATCATTACTAACTGGAAATTTGGCCGGTCGTCTGAAAATACTGAAGATTTTAATGTAAATAATAATTAAATATCAATTTAGTGTAATCTAAACAATTAGAAATAAAAACATTTCTAAATAGAAATCCATTTATATATTATTACTATGAACTAAAACGGACCTCAAAACGCCTGAGAAGTTTAAACAAATACATATAATATCCCTATAATTATTGACTACTTGCTAGCTTACTTGGCTTTGCTGTAGTAAATAATAGTCCGTCTTCCGAGTAGATGAAGCTAAGCTAGATTAATTGAGTACACGAAGTGCAAAGAGGTGACAAACAAACCCATTTTGCATGTTTAATTTTAATTACAATCATATTTTGACCTCGATATCTACTGGTAAAGAAATCAAAACCATTGACCGATATCAATCCTGCACGGTGGCTGGGCTGCCGCGGATTCAATTCCCGCACAGAACAACTCTTTGTGCGATCCACAGATTGTTGTTCCGGGTCTGGGTGGCATGAGTATGTGAACTTGTATGTTTGTAAACGCATTCACGACACAGGAGAAAATCCTACGTTTTTGTAAAAATAAAGTCCAAAACCTTTAAATTAAGGTCGATTATTATCTAATAAATTTTAACTTCATCTAAGTTAGCGAAATTCGTCTTTACTCTGCCTGTAACAGATTACCTATAACAAATACTACTTTCAATAAGAAAAGATTCAATAAGTTTGTGAATAGTTTTACTTTAAATACTTTTAAAAGATTAGTCAAGGTCAATGATTTTACAACAATATTCAATAAAATATACACACTCTACTTTTGACCTCTATATAATAAGTATATATGTTATGGGCTTGTTTTTCTAGGGCCGCAATTTAGCTATCATATATGATATAAGCTATAGTATAAATAGAAATATTATGAAGATAAGCAGATATAATTAGGTACCGTATGCCCATAACTTCCAAGAGATTGCTCATTCCTTCTTAATACGGGTAATTATGCTCTTCTGCTTCCCTATAAATAGCCAAGTCATTATTTACGTAAAAGTGTTTAAATTTCATTAAAATTTTGAGAAAGGTATGATACCTGACAAGGTTGTTCAAGGTTCCGAAAAATATGAAGTTAAATCACATTAAGTGATTTTACTGGTTAAGTAAGTAAAGCGATAAGATTAAATTACTTCACTTGTTTTAAATAACTTGCATTTCTTTCTGTATATAAAAGAACATACTTGGGAAGGCCTGTATCAGTTACCTGTGTACGTTGGAAAGGACTATAGTAAATATTTTCATCATGTTTACTAAGGTAGGATAGGAATGAAAGCCATGCAAAATTTAATTAAAAATAAAATGTGTATACTAATACTAATAATATAACATTTATATAACCATTTACATAATTATATAAAGTAATAAAAATGAATTATTACGTTTTTCGACTTACTCACGTAATTTAATTTTATATGTCTCACGAAAGTTATTACGACTAATAAAAATATTATATGCAGGCATTTCTAGTCACCGTCCTCTTTGCGGCGATCAGCGCGCGACCTCAAGAAGGTCACGACCAACACCACGGTCACGGTCACGGTCACGCCATCTCCTCACAGAGCATCGTACTGCACCACACTCACGAGACCAAACACCCTGTACACCACGAGGAACATCACAAAGAAAACCACAAAAAGCAGACTCATCATGGTCACCACCAGGAAAAACACCATCATGAAGAGCACCACAGCCACGCCTCCTCCTCACAGAGCATCAAGCAGCATCATAAGAAAGCTACTGAAAAACACGTCGAATACTATGTAAGAAGAGACCTTGTACAGTTTCACCTGCTTTTCAATTATTAAATAAAAAGTCAAGACGCTTAATGTTATCCTGTATTTCAGTCCCACCCTAAGTACGAGTTCGCGTACAAAGTGGAGGACCCTCACACCGGTGACAAGAAATCCCAACATGAGTCTCGTGATGGTGACGTCGTGAAGGGCGTGTACAGTCTACATGAGCCCGACGGTACTGTCAGGATCGTGGAGTACCACGCTGACAAGAAGACTGGGTGAGTATTATTGCACTCTTAATACCTAATGGCACTTTTAGGTTGATATTAGCAAGTTAATGTATGTCGTTAATTTTCAGATTCAACGCCAAAGTGAAACACGAGGGTCACGCCAAACACATCATCCCTGAACACCACCACCACCACTGATTCTGTGATAATTATTATTTATTAAAGACTTGTTATAATCTTGTTTGTTAGATTTAACATTGGTTAAAATAGAAGTTACGACTGTGTTACATTACGTTAATAAATTACTATCAATTATTATTTACCGTTTTATTTTTTAGCTTTCATGCTATGCGCATACATTTTAATGCGGGGAAGAATCTAATACACGAACATAAATCAAGGAGAGAGAAAATAAATCAACATATCAGTACAGACTGTAATGTCATCCAAAACCTTTTATTTAGTCCTCATCTTCATTACAACCAAAATATTATTACATTATATTTACCTCTACATATATTTACTACCATTAAACTAACATTTAGTAGGGCAATGAAGGCAAATTCAAATGAATGAGTTAACATCATGCAACTAAAAACTAAGTTATGCCTATAATAGCATTTACGAAACTATTGTCAGTTCATTACACCCATGTCGTATGCGACATAATTAAGAGAAATCAATACTACCTTGGCTGCGTTATTCTAAGTCATATAAAAGACGTGAGCATTAGAAGTTATGGTATCAGTTCACATTTGGACTTGGTGATAAAACATTAACAAAACTACAAAATGTTCTTCAAGGTATTTGAAATAATCCGTCTATCTTAGTGTTCAGGATTTAATCATATCTGATTTTAAAAATAATCGCATTTATTTTCAGGTACTTTGTCTACTATCTGTAGCCGTCGCGGTAGTATCCGCCCATGGACATTCTTCTCAGTTCGTCCACAAATACGATGGACACCACGAACCTGTACACCATGGACATGGTCATCATGACTACTACGTAAGTTATAATATTTGTAGATAAAAGTAAAACCTTAAATTGTCAATTCGTTCTTAACGCTCTTTACTAATGTTTTGCTTGACAGACTCATCCTAAGTTTGAGTTCGGCTATAAAGTGGACGACGACCACACGGGCGACCACAAGTCGCAACACGAGCACCGTGACGGTGACGTCGTCAAGGGCCACTACTCGCTGCACGAGCCTGACGGCTCCATCAGGGACGTGCACTACCACGGCGACCACCACAGCGGGTGAGGAAACACATTTATCATTTTCAATTTCACATACTTTAATTGATGTTGAAAAAAAATGTGTCATTCTATTAGTAGGTACTTCAGATGGATAATTCAAGACTTTTAAATCTCTATCTTAATTTTTTAATCTCTCTTTTCAGATTCCACGCGGATGTGAAGCACAGCACTCACCATATTGTACCTCATCATCACCATCATTACTAAACGCATCAATAGTATTAATTTAGAGAACTGACTCAGTGACAACCATGTTGTATTTTAATTGTTTTACTATTCATTAATAATAAAGTAAATGAGAAAAATTTTTCGTTATTTCTGTTTTATAAAAACCCGGTCTTAACCGTAATTATTACCGAAGTTTTGTTCACCTATCCAAAATACCATAACCCGTTCATGCAAACTTACAATGCAGGTATGAAAATAGTTTTCACCCTCGCTAAATTTATTTCTATTTCCATTTCAGAGTAGGTACATTATACATTCGTATGATGCTGGTGAAATAGAGAAAATATGTATTATGAATTATACGATATTGATTCGTTATTATCAACAAAACTACCTACCTACAATTTCTACTTTCTTAAAATACCTATTTAGGGAAAGGTATTTCATTAACAACATACTATTAAAGGTAGCCTGGGAGCCCTTTTCGTTAACCCTTCGTTCATATTAAGTATGAGACATCAAAATTTTAACATTATTGAAAAATTATACATATTATGATTCAGATATGAAACATACAATGTTACCTTTTTATGTCCTCTGAAATATGGAAATGTCAACTAAACGATAATTTGTCACTGTTTTTCCTTATTTCAACTAAATATTTCAGAAACAGGATACTTTAATATGACGTGTTCATAGTGAAACAAATTAAACCAATTTTTGATACTTTTGAAACGGCAATAAATACCTTTTAAAAAATAATAGTCTGTAAATCTGTGAAGCTAAGTGCTCGTTCCAAAAAGTTGATTCGAGTGCAGAAGAACGAGAAAGAAACTCCATTCGTTACTCTTTTAAAAAATAGTATGTTTAGAATATCTCTGACACACATTGATGTAATAAAGTTATAATTACGATTTTTTTTAAATCAGACACAAGCCTGCTATGAAAGACAATATTTACTATCGAAATATTTTGGAAGGTGTATGTATTGCTAGACTAGAGGTACATACAAAATATACTTAAATAAATACTTTTTAGCCATTGTCGTAGGATAAAAAAATATCGCCTCGATCTACTGGTTGTATGATTTTATTTCTAGTGCCAGAGTTTGTTCTTTCATTCTGATCCTGTGATATATTTGCTTATAACACAATTTACTTTTAACTTGTTTAAGTCATAAGCTCTTTATGGATAAATAAATAAATTAATAAATTAGTGTATTTTTGATATAATTATTAACACCCAAAGGAAATACACAGTATGTCTACTACAGCATACCTTTTAGTCCCTGAAGAGGAATACAAAACACAAATTCCAACTTTTTAATATTGCTATATGATTTTCCCACTAACCGCAAACAACCAATAAATAATTATTGCTCAAAACCGAGATAAACCATTTCATTACCTATGTAAACCTAAAATATTGAACCTAAAAAGTTGCAATTTTGAAGAAACGTATATTTTACCAAACATTCTCATATAACTTCTTAAATAAAACATGTACAATACAGACGGCTGGTTTCGTTCATTACTTACATAATTAGGTACTTATGTGGCAATTCTAATAGACTTATGATTTTATGTTATTTCCAGATATACCTCTATATTGGTCGTTGCTTGAAAGGCCAAACCTATGAGGCACCGTAAGACATCACGATGTCCGCATATCCGTCATTAGGAAATGTCGCCATTGCAATGACAATAAGCTTGTGGTAAAACCTGCCAGATACATTCACGTCGTCTAGTCGAACGATCTTCCTTTTCGGGAAATCTTCCTTTTTTAAAGAACTTTTTTCCTTTTTGAAAGAATTAATGAGAAAGTTGGAAGATCCCGGTCACTTTTGTTTTTTTTTTGTAGCCATAGCTGTAACATGGTACAGCTTTAATTTTCGTTTTACTTTTGCGAGTCAATTAAAATAAAACTAGGTGACTAATGTAACTAATTTTGTATTTAAGATTTACATACACATCAAAATGAAATTAAAATTCAGAGTATAAGGCGTACCTTATAGGTACTTTTAACAAAAATTGTATAGAGTGTAATATTTGGGTGCTTCTTAGTAAAACAATAAAATGTTGATAAAAACATCTACAGGATATGAGGAGTGTTAAGGGGTCTGAAGGCAGATGATCCCTTCTGTCAACCATTTCAATTTGGCACACGATACACCAAACACCCTGTATATTACCATCACCCGAATCGTATAAACATCGCGTCAACTGAGGTTGAAGTGGCATAAATCATTAGATGAGATTTGTCGAAGACTTTACTGACAAAGACTGCCTCGTTGGCCGACTGGTCGCAAGTGTGACAGCCGGGCAAGGGGTCTCGAGTTCAATTCCCGGGTCGGGCAAAGTATTACTGGGTTTTTTAAAAATCTCAGTAGTAGCACGGAGTCTGGAAATGTGTCCGGTATATGGCAATAGCCTCACCCCCTATTACATGGGACTCAACATAAATAGTGAAAAGTGGTTGTTACTTCTGTGTGCACCTCTGCCTACCCCTTCGGGGATAAAAGGCGCGATGTTATATATGTATTTTCACTGACAAAAGCATCTCTTACCCTTTAGCTGCCACTTTTCACAACCGCATTTAACGAAAAACAAAAGCAATAAATGACCTAACATCGTGCAACTAAAATGTAAATTATGTCTTTAATAGCATTTACGAAACAATTGTTCAGTTCATTACACCCATGTCGTATGCGACATAATTGAGAGAAATCAATAACTACCTTGGCTGCGTTATTCATATAAAAGACGTGAGCATTAGAAGTTACGGTATCAGTTCACATCTGTACTTGGTGACAAAACCTTAACAAAACTACAAAATGTTCTTCAAGGTATTTGGAATAATCCTTCTTTCTTAGTGTTCTGGATTTAATAATTTCTGATTCTAAAAATAATTACATTTGTTTTCAGGTAATTTGTCTGCTATCTGTAGCCGTCGCGGTAGTGTCCGCCCATGGACATTCTTCTCAGTTCGTCCACAAATACGACGGGCACCATGAACCCGTACACCATGGACATGGTCACCATGATTACTATGTAAGTACCTAATAATATTTGTAGATAAAAGTACATATCTTTAAATTGTCGTTTCGTTCTCATTGTCTTTTATTCTTGTTTTGCTTGACAGACCCATCCTAAGTTCGAGTTCGGCTACAACGTAGATGATGAGCACACGGGCGACCACAAGTCGCAGCACGAGCACCGCGACGGTGACGTCGTCAAGGGCCACTACTCGCTGCACGAGCCTGACGGCTCCGTCAGGGACGTGCACTACCACGGCGACCACCACAGCGGGTGAGGAGACACTCTTGTCTTTTTACGACTTATATGGTTTATTTGAAACTAGTCATTTAATATTTATTATTAATATATCTCTCCTCAGATTCCATGCTGACGTGAAGCACAGCATTCATCACATCGTTCCTCATCACCATCATTACTAATACAAGAACTGAATCTGTTACTACAAAATAAAACTGTACAAATTTATTTACTTAGTCTTCCTAATGTTGAACTTAATAAAATGATAAAAAATTGTATTTCTCTTATGTTTATTTCTTACACGCTACAATTTATAAACATCCTAAGCGGTGTAAAGGCAGGCTTTAGCTACATAATGTAACTCATCAAATAAGTGTTCCACACTATTACAACATCTTCAACGTTTCCAAAAACTTTTGTCCTTGTTGTGTAGAAGTTGAAGGATATCTGGTCGGAATTACATGATAAAGGTACAGATGATACAGAAAATTGTAACTTAAAATTATCTTTGACAACAATTAATTAAAACAAAGACTACAAATTTATACGAAAATTGACTCGTCTTCTTCTTCGTGGCATTAGACTTCTGTTTTGTAATTCTTATTTTTCTACATAGCGTAAGGGATTATGAAGATCAACTTAAGAACTAAAATAAATATTTATTTATAAATAAAACCAAGCTGAAATTTCTCTCAGATTGATCGGTCAGAAACTTTCGTCATTCGATACTGGCCAGTAACAATTACATAGCAACAATAAGTAAGGTATTGTAACATGTAACTGCTTTCTTAAAGTATTCGGGGAAAGGCATTTCATAAATGTAATATTTCTGAAGGTTGCAATGAATATAGAAGTGTCAACCGAACGAGTTATGTACAAGTTAAGCTTGTTTCAACTAAATATTCCCGAAAGGAAACAACTTTAATACTTTTGTATAAAAGGACATACTAATGATTATTAAACTGTCAAACACCAAGCGGTCACCGGTGACCGCAACCTATTGTTCTATAATTGTGTCTACAAAACCGGTACTCGACGAGTTAAATCAGTTACTAGTGTACTGTGAAACAAAATTTATTCTCACAATGTTTTCAAAGGTATAAATAGAAAAAATATTCATAGAAAATAAACAAGTTTTGTGAAAATATGTTAAAATGAAGTGTCATAAGAGTGCGCTATGTTATTTTCTAATAAGTGATTTCATACAGGTTGTTCTAATCGCCACCGTGCTTGTAGCGATCACCGCGCAGCCTCAAAAAGGTCACGAGCACTACCACGGCCATGCCTCCTCCTCACAAAGCATCAAGCAGCACCACGGGAAAGCAACTGACAAACACGTCGAGTACTATGTAAGATTAGAAACATCTAACACGTCGTCTAATATAATTTGATGAGAAAAGTGGCCTCACAAATAATTGTCCATTCCAGTCTCACCCTAAGTACGAGTTCGCGTACAAAGTTGAGGACCCTCACACCGGTGACAAGAAATACCAGCACGAGTCTCGTGATGGTGACGTCGTGAAGGGCGTGTACAGTCTGCACGAGCCCGACGGTACTGTCAGGATTGTGGAGTACCACGCTGACAAGAAGA
This sequence comes from Spodoptera picta, assembly GCA_038387885.1. NCBI lineage: Eukaryota > Metazoa > Arthropoda > Insecta > Lepidoptera > Noctuidae > Spodoptera > Spodoptera picta. Next base: position 801,058 of record JAZHFQ010000248.1, read on the forward strand.
CTGGGTAAGTGGTAGTAGTAATGTCCCCATTTACCACATTCTGCTACTTGATGAAAGTATCTACTTAATCCTAATATTTTTTTTTATTTACAGATTTAACGCTAACGTGAAGCGTGAGGGTCACGCCAAACATATAGTTCCTGAATACCACCACTGATTCTGTGATATTTTTAATTATTAAAAGATATATTTAAGTAATATGCTGTTTGTTATATCTACTAAATAAATATAAGTTCCAATATGAATTCCTTTATTTTTATTCCATATGACTCATGGAATGTGTAAATAACAAAATCAATCTAAATGTTTCCACAACCATTTTTCCTCCTAAATTATAAACATGCATAAGATTTACCTTCTATTATATATATAGACCTTTATATACTCCTAACTGTCCACATAATTATATACACAGGTATAACCCAAAAAACAACTGTATAGTAATTTAAATTCATAATTTCTAAAACTAGACACTCATTTCATAATTATGATCTCGTCATTAAGAGAAATCGACATGTCTAATGAGCCCAAACTCGATATGCTTACTAACGTGTACCCCAGATTCCAACACCACGCCGTTTATCCTCAGAGGCATAGGCAGAGGTCCACATGAGGGCACTGAAATGCCACTGTATAATGTAACACCCACTTTTCACTATTTATATATTATCAGTCCCATATAATAGGGGGTAAACTTATTGCCATATACCAGGCACAATTCCAGACTCCGTGCTACTACTGAGATTTTTTTAAATACCCAGTAATAATTTGCCCGACCCGGGAATTGAACCCCAGACCCCTTGTCCGGCAGTCACACTTGCGAATATTCGGCCAACGAGGCAGTATTTGTATGTTACATTTTTGAATTACGAATAAAGTTTGATTTATATATTAGCTTTTGCCAGCGGCTTCGCCCGCGTCCACAGGGGTAAAAAGTAACTTAAGTTAAGTAAGTTACTCCAGACCATAGCTATAGCCGTTTTGATGTGAAACACAAACTCCCATATTTTCACGTTTATGAGCATAAACATATAGACAGATAGACAAAAATTTTATTGATTGCATTTTTGGCATCAGTATCGATCCCTAATCACCCACTGATAATATTTTTTGATATATATTTCATGTACAGAATTAACTTCTCTACAGTTTTATTATAACTATGTATCGCGGAGAATCTAACGGATTACCGGGGCTCCGGCTCGATGTGCAGGAGAAGGAACGGGGTGGTTTTTAGTCAATAAGAGTCTGACACTCCCTCCTGCATCACCCAGGTGGGAGCAGTCATTCGATGACAATTTTCTTGTAAGGGGGGATCCCTTACAAAAAAATTAACTATGTATAGATATGGATTTACATTTTTCACCATTCAGACTCTTTTCACGGGTATTGTAAGAATCAACTATGGGAATACTTACTTTACATCATTTACACAGGCCCAGCTAAGTTCTCTTATAAATCTTTTGAAGTGTGATCACCAACTCGCTTACCATATGTGGAGAATATTGCCCTCTTTTGTAGATACTGTCGAGAAGTTGCAACCTTTACCATCTTCTCATCATGTAAGCACACAAAATGACGATTTATTAGATAAAAATACTGGAACAGCTTGATATAACCGACAGAAACATAATAATTGCAACTGAAAAAGTATCATCATCATCATCATCAACAGCCTATAAATGCCCACTGCTGAGCAAAGCCTCTTCTCACACGGAGAAGGTTAGAGCGTTAATCACCACGCTTGCTCAATGCGGGTTGGCGATTTCAAACTTATAATTAGAAATTATAAGTCCAGGTTTCCTCACGATGTTTTTCCTTCACAGTTTGTCAGTGGTGTCTAAATAATCTTAGAAAGTACATATAACTCGGAAAAAGTCACATTGGTACTTGCCGTTGGTAGGTTTCGAACCCGCACCCTCATGCATGAGAAGCGAGCGTCTTAAACCTCCAGGCCACCACGACACTGACGAAAAAGTATACATAGTTCTAAACATTTTAGTTATCATGTATACCTATGAATTGTTGAAATAAAGTCCATACGGCTGTCTCGTCCATGCAATTCGGTACGGTACATATAATTTTCAATAAGTTCACTCATAATATGCTTGTCCTTGGTCGAACTATGTTCTGTGGTCGAATATAATAGAAATACATAACTTATTTGCTAAATGCAAACCCATGTCTTGTCAATTCAGGAAACAAGAGGCAAGTAATTTTTAGAAATACATCGATTACCTCTATACTAATGAACAATGTCCTTCACAATTATTATTATAGAGGTAATAAGTAATTTTGATACTAGAGCCCGTAGCAACAAATGATCTAACATCACGCAACAAAGAAGTAAATTATGTCTTTAATAGCATTTACGAAACAATTGTTCAGTTCATTACACCCATGTCGTATGCGACATAATTGAGAGAAATCAATACTACCTTGGCTGCGTTATTCTAAGTCATATAAAAGACGTGAGCAATAGAAGTTATGGTATCAGTTGACTCTTGAACTGGGTGACAAAGCGTAAACAAAACTTCAACATGTTCTTCAAGGTATATCACACAATCTTCCGTATTTCTAGAAATCTAAATAATGCTTTTGATTATACTTTTTAAACTTGTATAATGCAAAGCTTGCGTACAACTTGATCAAGGTAAGCCCAATAGAAGTTGCACGAACATCAGGGATTTCATAAAATCATTTATGTTTCCAGGTACTCTGCGTTCTATCTGTCGCCATCGCAGCGGTCTCCGCTCACGGGCACTCGTCCCAGTTTGTCCACAAATACGACGGACACCACGAGCCCGTACACTATGGACATGGTCACCATGACTACTACGTAAGTGACAAGTTATTAAACTTGTGATATTGTCATTGTAATATTTTTCAATTTCTCTAAGACATGTTTTTGTAAACAGACTCACCCTAAGTTCGAGTTCGGCTACAAAGTGGACGACGACCACACAGGCGATCACAAGTCGCAGCACGAGCATCGCGACGGTGACGTCGTCAAGGGCCACTACTCGCTGCACGAGCCTGACGGCTCCGTCAGGGACGTGCACTACCACGGCGACCATCACAGCGGGTGAAGAGACGTTTTTATATTGAAGAATTTTTACAACACAACGTCACGCCTTTTATCCCTGAAGGGGTAGGCAGAGGTGCAAAATACGGAAGTTATGGGCACTGTACAATGTAACACCCACTTTTCACTATTCATGTTATGAATCCCATGTAATAGGCGGTGAGCCTCGGCCAACGAGGCAGTCATTCAATTATTTCAAGTTAATAATTTTTATTTTAAAAGGTAACCCAAAATTTACGATTTTTCTTTCTTCCCAGCTTCCACGCGGACGTGAAGCACAGCACTCACCACATCGTACCTCACCATCATCATTACTAAATTCCAAAGAACTGAAGCTGCTACAAAATTTTATATTTACTTGTTTTTCTAACGCCAAAATAAAAAAAACATTAAAATCCGTTTATTCCTCTTCTTTATTTATTTTATTTCACACTATCAATAAAATTATGGTTCAGAGTATTCACTTAACAATGGCATAAGATCTTGTATATGCCATCAAATATAGCTAATTATCGTCTTAAATTATTCCAAAAACATTTCTTGTTAACAAGATAACTAGAAATGTATACCTGATCTGTATACTGAGAGTAATAGATTATTCGTAAGAACATGCAATCTTCCTTGCCTTTCTGTTATTATCTCAACTAATATAGATTCACGTATTCCCATCTCCTTAAATTGAATAGGCAATATTTATTTGTAAGAACTTAACGAAATAATTATGTGTAATCAACACCTATCACAAAAATCTCTAAGGTTGATCAGTCAGAAACTTATGCTCTACAACAATTTGTACGTAGATAATATTGGTCAGCAACAAATACATATAGCAACAATAAGTAAAGTAAGTTAACATATAACTGCTTTCTTAAAATATTTGGGAAAGGCATTTCATTATTGTCACATTTGTGAAGGTCGCAATAAATATACTTAGAACTGTCAACAGAACGAGTTACGGAACAAGTTAAACTTGTTTTAAATAAATATTCCCGAAATTGGACACTTTAGTACATGTGTTCATGCTTTTTGTATAAAAAGACATAATTGAAGTTTCTGAAATCAGTCACAAGTGTACTGTGAAAGGGAATATTCATATGATAAAGACAATGTTTTTAAAGGTATCATTTTATAAAAATTATCTGTAATATAATCTGTAATATATCTTTGCATAAAAATATTTTGTGTGAAGTGTCATACAAGTGGATTACATTATTTTCTAATTAGTGACTTTACGCAGGTTGTTTTATTCGCCACCGCGCTTGTTGCGGTCACCGCGCGGCCACAAGAAGGTCACGACCACCACCATGGTAACAGCCACGCTGTGTCGTCACAGAACGTAGTGCTGCATCACTCTCACAAACACGAACCTGTATATCACGAGGAACACCACAAGAAAGCCCAAGAGGAGCATCATAAGAAACACGAGGACTACCACCATGAGAAACACCATGGCCACGCCTCCTCCTCACAGAGCATCAAGCAACACCACGGAAAAGCAACTGAAAAACATGTCGAATACTATGTAAGAAGAGCAAACCTTCTTTCAAGGTTTTTAATCTACAAACAGCCGATATGGCTTTAATCAGATAAGATGTCGTGCTATTGAGACTTTGGAGAGTTGCACATCCTATGGCATGCCAACTCCACTTATTTTTTCCCCTCTTAATGGATTTATATAGACGCTAGTTGCTTTATTTTCAGTCGAGATAAGCAGTTGTCTGAGTTTATGAGCTGTGAAGCCAGATGGTTAATGTGTCGCCCAGGGCAACCTTTCGATTATCACAGAAAAAGGCATGTTGCTAATGTAATTTGGTGTATTCCAGTCTCACCCTAAGTACGAGTTCGCGTACAAAGTGGAGGATCCTCACACTGGTGACAAGAAATCCCAACATGAGTCCCGTGATGGTGACGTCGTGAAGGGCGTGTACAGTTTGCACGAGCCCGACGGTACTGTCAGGATTGTGGAGTACCACGCTGACAAGAAGACTGGGTAAGTAAATATTTATGGTAGTCCGTAATATGTAATATCATATTTTAATTAATTAAAAATTCGTTATGATTCCTTTTTCATCCACAGATTCAACGCCAACGTGAAGCACGAGGGTCACGCTAAACACATTGTTCCCGAACACCACCACCACCACTGATTCTGTGATATCGTTTATTAAGACTTGTTAAAGTTGTTATCTGTTACATTTGTTAAATACATTATTAATTTCGCATATTGTTTTGTTTATTTTTTCTTAACCTTTTTTTTGAGAGACAAACAATTTATTATTATAACGCAAATAAAAAATATCTTTATCTTTATTAAGTTAAACTGATGTCACAAGATATTCTAATTAATAATTAAGTAAAGAACTTAGGTCACATGGAGTTGGAGAATAAACAGTTTCGTTGGGTTTTTTTTTTAAAAAAAACGTTACCCCACCCTTGGCATTTCTCCTGTGTCGTGGGTGCATTTATAAACATACAAGTTCACATACACATACACCCAGACCCGGAAGAACAAGTTACTTGCTCTACATTTAATGTTATTTGTCATCTTAACGTCAACTTCCATACTATAAGCAATAGTGTAAGATATTTTCCATTATATTAATAATATTACCTACCAAAAGTAAAAAAACTAGATAAAAAGCATGTTTTAAACAACTTGTATTAAAGAAAGAAAGAAAGACTTTATTTCACACGCAAAAAAAAACAACTGACACGTACAGATTTTACACATAAGTTTATATACATTTACTAATGTCCCAAGTCTGCGGTGAAATGGGACCAGTTCAGAATGTGCAAGACAGGGCCTTGCGCTGGTATTCTACTGGCCCCTTAAGTGACTCGCGGACGAACAAGTCACCAATCAGACAACGATAAACATAAAACAATTTTCCCCAAAAAACACAAAATAAAATGCACAAAACAAATATATAAAACAAAAAAGCAAATTTAAAAAACGTGTAGTTAAATGCAACCTACCAATATCCAAAAAAAAAACTTAAAATAATAAAATAAAAAACAAAGTGAATTAGAGCATCCTACTGCCCCCGCCACCCCAGCGAACGCATAGTCATGCCATGGGATGGCGATAGCAAGCAGGCAAAACTGCGACACTACGCCATACGCCGGCGACCACTGAACGCATGTGAATGTAACCAATTGTGTTGTGATGTGATGTCATGTGACAGGCACCAGCACAGCTGCGGCGCTCAGTCGAGATGGAACCAGTGACATTGAAGTCGACACATTTCCCAGCCAAACAGTTATATTAATGATATGTTGACAATCGCCATTCCTATCTTTCTCTGTGCGTCATCAAATATCGACGTACGTGTGTTCTAAAAGTACCGATGGCGTTGAGAGACCTGACAGGTGGAGGCAGGTTATTCCAAACTTTCGATGTGGCATATCGGAAGCTACCCCGAAAGCCTGATGTTCTATACTTCGGTATGGACAGTGGGCGGGTGCACTGCCTAAGTTTACAATCTCTTCCACTTGACACCCAGTTAAGCCTGTCATACAAGTACAAAGGTTCCCTCCGCTTCACGACTCCGAACATAAGACATGCCAGATGTAATTTCCGTCTTGACTTCATTTTTAAAATAAAATGCTGGTTTAGATACGGAGTGACATGACTTCTCCTCGGAATCGTAAAGCAAAAGCGAGCACAGGCGTTTTGGACCCTTTGAATGAGCCTCTCCGTACGTGACAGTAGACGAGGGCCATAAACGGTATCGGCATAATTCAACTTTGATAAAACTAAGGATTCTACAAGTTGTATCCGCAGTTCCTCAGAAAAATACGGTCGTATCTTGTATAGAATAGACAAGCGGTAAAAACAGTTACGGACCGATTCAGCAATGTGTTTTTCCATATATATATAGAGGTATAAATCCATATATATAATCCCAGGTTTCGCGCCCCTTCAACCCTCTCAATCGACTCCCCCATTAATTTTATATTTAAGTTAAGACAAAGAACTCAGGCTGACCCTGCTACCAAACAACATATATTTGGTTTTTGCAGGGTTTAATACCAGCGAGTTCTCTTCTGACCATTTCATAATTCTATTAAGGTCTTGATTTAACTCGTCGAGTACCGGTTTTGTAGACACAATTATAGAACAATAGGTTGCGGTCACCGGTGACCGCTTGGTGTTTGACAGTTTAAGCTGTTAATTGCGGTGTGATATTCGTTCGTCCGAAAAGAGACATATAATTACACATCGTCTGCATAAATGTGATATCCACTATTCTTTAGGCATTTAGTTAAATCCGCACAGTATAATGTAAACAATACGGGCCCCAAAATGGATCCCTGGGGCACACCCCTTCTCACCGAGGCAAGATCAGATGAGAGAGTATTTCCGCCATTCGACTGCAAAACTACACGCTGCCGCCGGTCATTCAGATAGCTATGGAACCACAAGACGGTTTTATGGTCGAATCCATAGTATGTCAACTTAGACTGCAATAGGGGGACACTGATACAGTCAAACGCACGGGAGAAGTCCAATAGCACGAGCACTGTGCACATACACTGGTCTTGAGCAAACAAAATACTGTCCGTTACGTCAAGCAAGGCGGTAGCAGTACTACGCTGCTTCCTGAAGCCAGACTGCAGAGCAGGGAGTATACCGTTCCTCTCAAGGAAATCCGTCATTTGATCACAGGCCACTCTCTCCATAACCTTTGACAGACACGGAAGAATGCTGATAGGTCGCAGATCCTTTAGAACGGTTGGGTTAGGTAACTTAGGTAGCGGTCTAACAGTTGTTATCTTCCATATATTAGGAAATGTTGAGGCCTGAATGGATGTGTTTACAATATCAGTAAGATTATTTAATATGTGAGGTAAAGTCAAATTAAGCATGTTTAAATTTATGTTGTCACTGCCTTCCGCATTGGATTTTAAACTAAGAACTATCTTAGAAATAACCTCCCGTCCCACCGGCAACAATGAAAAAACAGCGTCGCCATACCTATGAAATTCGTAGAATGTCAAGGTTGAAATATCACTTCTTGGGTTACCAGGTACATCGAGAAAGTGGCAGTTAATTTTGTGAGGGTCATAAAAATAAAATGGTAAGTCTTGTGGTTGTTTGCGTGGTAGAAGTGAAGCCTTAATATTTTTCCACAGAGCTTTAGAGTTATGTTTTTAACTGTTAATATTATATATATTTGAAATAGGCGGCCTTTTCGTAGTATAAGGAGGTTGTTACAAGGAACTTTAATTGTTTATTTTTTACACTCCAACCTCGTTTTCAGATAGTTAGCTAACGCTTGGTCCCGCAAACGCATCATGAGTTTTATATTTTTATTTTTAAGGGTAAAAAACGGTTTTTCTCGATTTCCGGCAAAACTAAAAATCCTATCGAAAAAAGTCAAATGGAAAAGTTGTAGAAAAAGATCTAAAAGTTTTGTGTTTTCACTTTTTCACATAACCTCAAAATTTATGTGAAAAATTCAAAAAACCAAGTTTTTGGTTTTTTATTTTTATTTTTTACAAAAAAATTTTTTTTGTAACGAAATTTTGTGAAATTTTTTTTTATGTTCCAAATACGCTGTAATTTATTCGATTAAAAATATTTATTTTTTTCACCTTATTTTGAATTAATATCGAAAAAACACCCTAATTTTCAATCGAAAATTCACCCGTCAAAATATCAGATTTTTTCAAAAAGTTGGTATGGTTTCTGTTCGTTGAAATCTCTACTTTCCGATGGTGAAAAAAAAATATATATGTTACTATGGTAAATCTTCTCAGAAAACGCAAAAATTAAAAAAAACTTGAATTCGATTTTGAATGATATTTTGCCACGTCAATAATTGTCATTATCAAAACAAAGCCTTGATGAATAATTGTCAACATCAAAACAAGAATTTCATTTCACTTCAAACTTGTTCGACTCATCTAGCAATGCGCTTTGCAAAATATTATTGCTATTTTAGTGTTCCTAACAACTGAACGAGGTTTCAAGTTACATAAAAACAAAAGCCAGAAATGACCTAACATCATGCAATTAAAATGAAAATTATGTCTTTCAAAGCATTTATTACGAAACAAATTGTCATTTTCATTATATTCGTGTCTATACGACATAATTCAGAGAAATCAATAGATACTATACTGCTGCATACTTCCTAAGTCATATAAAAGACGTCAGCATTAGAAGTTGTTAACATCAAGGTGTTAACAATACTTCAACATGTTCTTCAAGGTATCAAAACCAGTTATTAAGATTTTAGTTAAAACGTCATATATTTCACATAACCTTTGTTTTTAGGTTCTTTGCGTGCTATCTATAGCTGTCGCGGTGGTCTCCGCTCATGGCACATCATCACAATATGTCCACAAACATGATGGCCACCATGAACCTGTATCCCATGGACATTATCACTATGATTACTACGTAAGTGACAACGGAAACTATTATCATACCGATTAACTCTACCCAAATTAGACACAGAAATCGTGACTAGTTTTTTTTTTATGGAGTAAGCCGGTAAACCGGTCAACGAGCAGACGAATCACCTGACAGTAAGCAATCGGCGTCACCCATGGACACCCGGAGCACCAAAAACGTTACAAGTTTATTACCGGACTTTTGGGGTCTAGGAATTTGAGAATTGTTGGGGAGTGGAGATTAGGGAGATTGGGGCGGGGAGGCTAATTAGTTAAGGAGAAATAAGGGAAGTAAGCAGCAGTATCCTCCTAACAATCGTGACCCGAATGCATTACCTAAGCTGCCTGGCAAACGCAAGGATTATGGCAAGTTCCTTTTGTTCAGAAAAAACTCTCACGACTGATTTTGATGATAATGGAAGGTATACAATATCTCTGTGTTTGACGACAGACTCACCCTAAGTTCGAGTTTAAGTACAAGGTGGACGACGACCACACGGGCGACCACAAGTCGCAGCACGAGCACCGCGACGGTGACGTCGTCAAGGGCCACTACTCGCTGCACGAGCCTGACGGCTCCGTCAGGGACGTGCACTACCACGGCGACCACCACAGCGGGTAGGTTGTATTCTCTCGCAAACAATTAAAATACTGCCTCGTTGGCCGAGTGGTCGCGAGTGCGACTGCCGGGCAAGGGGTCTCGGGTTCGATTCTTGGGTCGGGCAAAGTATTACTGGGTTTTTAAAAAATTCTCAGTAGTAGCACGGAGTCTGGAAATGTGCCCGGTATATGGCAATAGGCTCACCCCCTATTACATGGGACTCATATCATAAATAGTGAAAAGTGGGTGTTACTTCTGTGTGCACCTCTGCCTACCCCTTCGGGGATTAAAGGCGTGATGTTATGTTATGTTTTTCAATAAAAATATGCTCTATTTTATTTTTATGGATTTATAATATGTACATATATGTATTTATTGCGCTCCCCAGCTTCCACGCGGATGTGAAACACAGCACTCACCACATCGAGCCTCATCACCATCACTAAGACGTCTGTTACGAAATAAATGGTTTTTCTTTCTTTCTTTTCTTACGTTTTAATGATTATTGTAATAATACAAGCATAACTATTACAAGTGATTTTCCTTAAAATCCTATTTTATTAATTGACGCATAAACTTTATTGATGGTATACCCACATATTACTCATACTACCTCTACAATATTATAATAATAATACTATAATAAATAAAATACAGGATATAACATATCCTTACACGTACAAGTGTTAGTAATGCCCTTAGTATTATCATTACATACCAGAGTTAGCAGAGCAGGCTTAATAGTGTTAAGAAAAAGAAATTAATGTTTTATTTGACAGATAAATGCGAGCACAAATAAAAATTAATACATAAAAGTTAAAAATCAAGCATAAAATTCATTACATATCTTGAGTAAAATATTTTTCAATGTCACACTGGCTTTTAATTTTTTATGATCCATGAACCTGTAAGGCATGCCGTGAATTTTTCATTCACAAAAGAAACTTGTGTCTGAAAGGGTCGTGACAGGCGTATTTTTGCATAGTTAAGATTTTAATCGCTATTAATAAATACACAATTAAACTTACACATTATAATAAAATGAAACAAGAAATCTTTATTTTTAATACAATTTAGATTTATTAATTAACGTCATAGTTAAATAAATTACAAACGTAACGACATCACAAATCAACAACTTTCATAGTTTACATAGTTATCACAACATAGCAACAAGATAAATATAAACAACATCAAGACAGTCACATTAATTAAAAGTTAATTCAATGATGATGGTTATTAGGAACAACGTGCTTGGCGTGGCCCTCGTGTTTCACGTTGGCGTGGAATCTGCAAAATTATGCAAATTAAAAACATTCAATATACTTGATACAAAGAAACAGTACTAGCATTTTTTGATACCGTCGAGAGTTATTGGTACATTAAAAAATATTTTTCTTGTAACTAGTAACTTCTATTGATTTGTAAATGAATGGCAGTTTGGGCAAATAAAGTCATGAATTTACATTAAAGGTTTAAAAATACTTTGTAGTTGGTAATAATAATACTCACCCAGTCTTCTTGTCAGCGTGGTACTCCACGATCCTGACAGTACCGTCGGGCTCGTGCAGGCTGTACACACCCTTCACGACGTCACCGTCGCGCGCCTCGTGCTGGTACTTCTTGTCACCGGTGTGAGGGTCCTCCACTTTGTACGCGAACTCGTACTTAGGGTGGGACTGTAATATACAAGGATAAATTAATGGAGGTTTTTTTTTATTATAATGTTATCATTGAATGGAAGGCAAAACTGAATAATCTCTTACATAGTATTCTACGTGTTTTTCAGTAGCTTTTCCATGGTACTGTTTGATGTTCTGCGAGGATGAGGCGTGACCGTGGTGTTCCTCAAGATGATGCTCCTCATTTTTCTTATTGTGTTTTTCCTCTTTCTTCTCGTGGTGCGAAGACTCGTGCTTTCCCTCATGAGATTTATGAAGTACGATACTTTGTGATGAAATGGCGTGACCATGTTTGTGACCTTCTTGTGGTCTTGCACTGACGACAGCCAGGGCAACAGCTAAACAGATAACCTGAAGATAACCAGAAATTCGTCATTATTATTTAGAAATCAATCACTACTCACGAATTGCCAGTAGCTTAGTAGATTGGGGTGCTGTGATATGGCGGACCCGAAGATGAAATTCACACGTTTCAAGTAATATTTCGGCCAGCACAGATACTTCACAAATAGAAACTCTGTGTTTACTCTCGAAAAAACCTTAGCTTTACTCTCAAAATTATTTTATTAAAAAATAATGACAATTAAAGTACCTTAAAAATCATTTTAATAAATTAAAGTAGCTGTTTACTTAATGAAATTATATCAAGGAGTGTTTAATTCAGAACTGGTTGTACCTTATATATGAAGGAACGTGGTACATTTTTCGCAAGGTTTTGAACTTGATTCCACGAAAATACATCCACATGCCATACCTGCATAACCCATACAACTTACATGTAAAATTTTATAAATTTTGGTGAAAGCCCATTCACGTGTGATTTAAATTAACCATGAGAATAATTACCTGTAATCAAACCTGTACTTAACTTTTGAACAGTTAGGTTAGGTTTTGTCTTTAAAAGTATCTGCAGAAGTAGAATTTATTTTAATTTTAGTTGTTTATAATTGTCATTTAAAGTATTTCAATACCGCCTTTAAATTAATACATTTCAGATCTATGTCACAGGTTTGATATAAATATATTCAATACTATATTATATACAATAATTCAATAAACTGCCTCATTGGCCAAGTGGTCGCAAGTGCGACTGCCGGGCGAGGGGTCTTGGGTTCGATTCCCGGGTCGGGCAAATTAATACTGGGTTTTTAAAAAAAATCTCAGTAGTAGTACGGAGTCTGGAATTGTGCCCGGTATATGGCAATAGGCTCACCCCCTATAACATGGGACTCATAACATAAATAGTGAAAAGTGGGTGTTACATTGTACAGTGGCATAATGTGCACCTCTGCCTACCTCTTCGAGGATAAAAGGCGTGATGTTATGTTATGTTATACAATAATTCAATACAATAAATACTAAATGTTTAAGGATGATGCGTATAACCTAATACAATTATTCCAGACAGCAATCAAACCCATAGATTGAATGAATTTAAGTGATACTGCAATAGAGAAACAATAATAACCAGGTCAAAAAGCATTTTGAATTTCTGTCTGTTATTTTCATTAGTAATTGAATTCATAATCATTTTCTAGTCAATTATTCTTAATACATGGCACTAAAAAGTTCATTAATATTCATAGCCGTGACTCAAAGCGCCTGACGTAAATTAAATAATCGCGCTGACATTGTACACACTGGCCGAAAATCACAAACCGGTTGCTTACGCGGTCAACCACGGCCCAACGTAATTTATTGAATAACACTGTCTGACGACCCACGTGACATGCAAGTCTTGGATTTCCAAAAATATCTCCAAGACGAAAGTCACTGCCCTTCATAAGCCTAAATGACATATTCCGGAGCAAAAGTAGTGAAAACCGGATTCGCAAAGCCTTTGAAGCGATCTGGTTACACATTAAACAGTATAAAATGAACAATCAATTTTACTTCAGCATCAGTCAATCACAGGACTTCAGAGATAATTGAAACTAATAACTCAAAAATGTTTATAAAGGTAAGATTTATGAAGTGACAAAATATTAATAATATCGAATCAAGTCGCTGCGTTTGAAAACTATAACAATTATTTTCTTTTATTCACAGATTATTGCTCTCATCGCCTTCCTAGGCGCATGCCAAGCCGCAGAACACGCTTACTCATCACAAAGCATCGTCCTCCACCATGATGATCACCATGACAATCACTATGATGATCACCACGACTACTACCACCATGGGCATGATGAACATCATGGACTAGGTCATTACCATGACAATGATGACCACAAAGAACATCACGGACACGAGTTGCAGCACGCACATGAGATTCATCATGAACATGAAGTGCACCACGGCCACCATGAGCACAAAGTAGAACACAAAGTTGAGCACAAAGCGGAGCCTAAGAAAAAGCAGAAAGTGGAACTCAAAAAAGAACAGAAAGTCGAGCACAAAGTCGACCCAAAGAAAGACCACAAAGTTGAGCATTCGGTAGAACATAAAGTGGAACACGTAGTGGAACATAATATTGAACACAAAGTCGAACCCAAAAAGGAACACAAAGTTGAGTCCAAGAAAGAACAGAAACCTGAACCCAAGAAGGAACAGAAGGTCGAGTCCAAAAAGGTGGAACATAAACCAGCTAGAATTATCCCAGTGATTGAGAAACATGTGGAAGCCCACGTCGAAATAGTCCCTGTCGCAGCTGCCTCAAAAATTATTCCCGTAGCGCACTATGTTCAGAGTGCCCATAAGCAAGAATCTCATGAGGAACACAAGCACGCTATCTCTTCGCAACACATTTCCCGTCACGACGTTCCCGCTCATCCCCCCAAGGACTTTGACGACCAATCTGTATGTAAAAATTGTTTATAAAATGCATAACAGTAATTTGAATTAATTATTAATTAATGACATTGTGTATTTTTACAGGGTCCTGCTAAGTACGAGTTCCAATACCAGGTAAAAGACCCTCATACCGGTGACCACAAGTACCAGCACGAGCACCGTGACGGACACAAAGTGAAGGGAGTGTACAGCTTGCACGAAGCTGATGGCTCCATCCGTACTGTGGAATATGCGGCTGATAAGGACGCTGGGTAAGTCAACAAAGTCAGTCAGTCTTTTATATCACACTAGAAATTGTGAGTAAGTCAACTGACCCGTTGTTCATTAAATTTATGAAGTAGAAAAGTTAATACAACCAATAATATATTAATTTTTGATAAGGTACATAATTTCTTTTTTCATTACCAACAGATTCTCCGCCGCTGTCAAGCAAACAACGAAGCACATTGAACACGAACACCATCATTAATTTTCTTTAGAAAATGTTACTTCCATTCCTGTTTCTCATTTTGTTAATGATTCGTTGTAAACCTACTCATAATAATTTAAAGAAATAAATATTTATTCTCAATCATATTTAATGTTTTTTAATTTACATAGGACAAAGTGCCTACTACAATTTTCCCAACATAAAATCTTATTATACAACTTTTAGTGCAAAGTTGTAGAAGTTGCTCTTAATTTCTAATTAAATTACGAAAAATAAAAATTTGTACATCTGCAAGATAAATATTGGTATCGCGTCATCTGACCAACATAGGTAGAATTAAGCATGTAGAAGGAACTGATAATACAAAGCTAAAAAAGTTAATAGGTCTGCTAGCCCAAAGACTGTGTTCTAAATTTTCCTTTCATGATGTATGTACTATAAAATTATCACATAGAATATTAAATTATCTGTTTGAGTTAATGAACGGGAAAAAAGTATATTTGCATCAACAAGAAATAATTTATTGTAGAAATAATTTAACATTGGCATATTTACAAGCAAATCAATAGATTCATATAAATCACAATACATTAAATTAATAAAATTTTATTCTACGGAGGGATAGTGCACGAAATATTTATAAATATTATAATTTTGTATTCATTTATACAAGCCATAATAGAGGTACACACTAATGACAATGAAAATACAATCAAAATCCAAATTGCAAAATACAATCAAAATAAGATTATCTTCAATTGTTTCAATTAGTCATACACGTTGAACGTTGAGCTTTAAACTTTTAGAACAGCTTTGGCCTGTTGACCTTGTCACACCCAATGTTCTACTGGTATATAAGCGGCTCTTAACTCATACAGTGCATCAGTTGTGTACACCTCACATATCAATATGTTCTCCAAAGTAAGTGTTCAACTTGAATATCTCAAGAAAAGTGCAAACCATTTTCCTGGAACCATTACTGTGTTAGAAGTGAAGTGACTCATATTACTGTTTTTGTGCACAGATCGTTGCCCTGAGCGCAGTGTTGGCGGTGTCTGCAGCTGGTCTGCTGCCCGCGGCACACTACTCCCCAGCTGGAGCCGTCTCCTCCCAGAGCATCGTACGCCACGATGAGGCTCACCCCGCCGCCCATGTAGCTCACGTTGCTGCGCCAGTCCACTACGCCGCCGCCCCCGTCCACTACGCCGCAGCTCCCGTCCACTACGCTGCTCCCGTCACCAAAGTGATCGCCCCCGCCCAGAAGGTCCTCGTCTCCGCCCACGCTGAAGAATACGTAAGTCGAATGTTTGGTTGTTACAGAGTACAGATTCATTTTGCTTGATTGATCACAGTTTAATTGATGGCGTGTTTGCTCCAGGCTCACCCCAAATACGACTTCTCTTACTCCGTGGCTGACGGACACACCGGCGACAACAAGTCCCAGCAGGAGTCCCGCGACGGTGACGCTGTTCACGGCGAGTACTCACTGGTGGAGGCTGATGGCTCCGTGCGCCGCGTGCAGTACACCGCCGACGACCACAACGGTTTCAACGCGGTGGTCTCCAACTCCGCGCCCGCTCACCATGTGGCCGCCCCAGTCGCGCACGCCGTGCACGCCGCCCCCGTCCTCCTCGCTCACCATCACTAAGTTTATCTCTAGTTTTAGTGTTACGATGACCGAGAGTTCCTTTTGAACGTGTGTTGTAAATAGTGTATAATATTTATTTAAAATATAAGACATGCAACTTTATTTCATGATTTTCAATTCACTAATCGTACCTTTATTAACATACAATAGTACAAGTTCTAACGAGCGCCTTGATTATTTTCTTTAGCACTGATACACCAACCATCTTTATCTTCATTTAGTTAGAAAGTAGTGAATTTTATTAATACTAGTGTGACGCAGATTAATTTAGTTTATCTTATATAATTATAAGTAAGTACAAAAATTATATAAATACCAAATATTACAAAAATGCCTGTCTGGAAAAAGCTTAATTATGTTATAGTATATCAGCCTTTCGCAAGCCCCTTTTTGTACCTCCCAATTTATGTCCCTCTCTCTTGCTCTCTCTCTCTCTCGTTCTCTCTATCGCTTTTGGTTGTCATAAGTCATGTCATATTTAGGCCGAATACTCGTTTTTGACATTGTTTTTATCAGGGATTACAAAAATAACAAATTTTCATCCCTTCTCATCACATTCCGAAATGAAGTAACCACCGCTACTTCATAATTGTTTATACCATACCATTACTATTTTAACTATAATGTGTAATAATGACCCCCAATCGATATCAATTTCAACAGATGTGGGTATCAACGCAGGAAATATTATGATGTATAATTTGGTAGACTACACGGTCGCTGGACGTATTGCAAGGTATGCCTTGCAGTTTTAATTTTGAACTTGTGCGATCAATAATTCGGGTTATGTTGTGAAGTGTGTTTTTTTTAAGGGGGAAAAATCATCGAATCACTGCTCCCGCCTGGGTGAGGCGGGAGGTAGTGTCAGACTCTTACTACTAAAAACCACCCCGTTCCTTCTCCTGTACGTCGAGTCGAAGCCACGTTAACCCGTTAGGTTCTCCGCGACATGTTGTGATGTGTCGGAGAAAATCGTAGTGACGCAAAGTTTCTTAAAAGAGATAAGTTCAGATCCATCACTATTGTTATCAGATATCCTTACCTACATCCCAATGGGTACATACAGACAATGGGACGCTAAATGACATAATTCTGATAAACGTTATTTGTTATACATACATACATATATGTATAAATATAGGTTGATCGATGTATTCGCATGAACTCGATTTGAGTGTCGATTTTCATTAAATATATTATTAAACTTGACGTTTTATTAATTGTGGGCACTCTGGTACATGTCTCATCCGCAAGCCGTTGCTCGATACAATTATTGTAGTATTTTTCATTTTCATCCTCATTTATATGTGTATTTCCTCTATTGTAGTAGGCGGGTGTCCATGGGTGGCGCTGACCTTTGACAATCAGATAATGATTGAGATATATACTCGTTTGCTCTTTACCTAATTAAAGATATGGAAGTCAACTTTTTATATGTAAAAATGTATGTTTTTTAAATTAAATGAATTGAAATATAAGAATTGATATTGTAAACATAAATACATCCAATAACTCGTCTCAAGTCATAACTGGTTAGAAATCAGAATGCACCTAAACTGTCAAACACCGAGCGGTCACCGGTGACCGCAACCTATTGTTCTATAATTGTGTCTATAATGACGGTGCTTGACGAGTTAAATAATCATTTATTAATGTTTATAACATAACATCGAGCCTTTTTATCTCCGAATGAGAAGGCAGAGGTGCACATTACGGAACTTAATGCCACTGTACAATGTAACACCCACTTTTCACTATTTATGTTATGAGTCCTGTCATGTGTTATAGGGGGTTAGTCTATCAAATATGCATCATGTAGAATCAGATAAGCTAAGGTATATTTCAAAACAAAAGTATGATTTTCTAAAACACGCTTGTTTTATTTAATATAAATTATAAATTAATTAACACTATTTACAAAAAGACACTCTCAGCTCAATCGCTCAGGTTTCCTTTTGCAAGGACTAGAGAGACATATTTAGTGATGGTGAGCAAGGAGGACGGGGGCGGCGTGTACGGCGTGCGCGACTGGGGCGGCCACATGGTGAGCGGGCGCGGAGTTGGAGACCACCGCGTTGAAACCGTTGTGGTCGTCAGCGGTGTACTGCACGCGGCGCACGGAGCCATCAGCCTCCACCAGTGAGTACTCGCCGTGAACAGCGTCACCGTCGCGGGACTCCTGCTGGGACTTGTTGTCGCCGGTGTGTCCGTCAGCCACGGAGTAAGAGAAGTCGTATTTGGGGTGAGCCTGGAGCAAACACGCCATCAATTAAGCTGTGATCAATCAAACAAAATGAATCTGTACTCTGTAACAACTAAACATTCGACTTACGGATTCTTCGGCGTGGGCGGAAACGAGGACTTTCTGGGCGGGGGCGATGACTTTAGCGACGGGAGCAGCATAGTGGACGGGAGCAGCGGCGTAGTGGACGGGAGCGGCGGCGTAGTTGACGGGGGCAGCGGCATAGTGGACTGGGGCGGCAGCCACCAATTTAGCATGAGGTTGTTCGTGGTGAAGGATGCTCTGAGAAGAGACAGACGCGGCGGAAGAGTAGTGAGAGGGTGCGGCATAAGCCACGGGGGCACCAACGTGAGCAACGTGAGCTACAGGAGAGGCTAGATGTGCCACATGGGCGACGGGGTGAGCTTCATCGTGGCGCACGATGCTCTGGGAGGAGACGGCATCAGCTGAAGAGTAGTGCGCCGCGGGCAGCAGGCCTGCTGCAGACACCGCCAACACTGCACTCAGAGCAACGATCTACAACACACAATATTATTATTTACACACCATAAACTTCAAAAAATACTGAAAAATATTTAATGAAAAATATTTTTTCACTTAATGAAAACACTTAATGAAAAATATTTTTTCAACTCACTTTAGAGAACATGTTGTTATGATTATCTCAGACACAACTGATGCAAACGATGTGTTAAGATCGACTTATATATATGTTGTGCTCAATATTTTGGGAGTGACAAGGTCGACGGGTCACGGTGTGACTTCATAGATCATTTGGAAGCTTTCGTGGTGGCTATAAAAACTTGTTAGGTATAAATATAAAACATTAATTTTATCGTAGGAAATAATTTAGTAATTCGTTGCATAATTTCTTTTAGACTAGTTGTTGTAGTGATCTATTATGACAGGTATTGCTGGTTCACATTACGACATTAAGGCTTGAATAAAATTAGCAAATACGTATTAAATCATATCTACGTGTTTGGTGTTCGCTCGGTAGTGTAACTTCTAAGCCTAAATATCTCTTATATCACTTCTGTTTACATTTTGAAGTTACTTCTAAGTTGTTAATAGCCTGTCAACCAAAACAACCAAAATAATATGAAAACTAGGGAGACCTACCTATAAGTACCCTAATCGTATATCATGACGTAGAGTAATACAAAAAAATTGCTGATACACACATACAATAAAACTAACTAGCCTTAAATATTTACGTCTCTCTACTATGCTGTTATTGCCACGGAGAACTTAACGGGTTGCCGGGGCTTCGGCTCGAAGGGCAGGAGTTGGAACGGGGTGGTTTTTAGTAGTAAGAGTCTGACACTCCCTCCCGCTTCACGCAAGCGGGAGCAGTCATTCGATGATTTTGCCCACCTAAAAAAAACTATGCTGTTATTATAATACTATAAATTATAAACAGATCAATCGCCGTGACCTTAAGATGCGGTCTTCGAACTTATTATGTCGGAAGATGATTCACTCATTCACAAGTTTGCGGTTTTATATTTTGAAGATGGCATCGTAATATTGCGACACGCTGTCTGCTAGTCACGTTGTTGTTATTATTATAAGTGGTTTATGAGATCGATGAACTTGTAAAATGATATCAATAAGACTTTATAAAGTTATTAATATTTTTATTTACTTCTTTGTTTAAATTTTAATAACCATTCAAATCTATATTTATACTATCTATATGTATACTAATATTATAAAGAGGAAAGATTTGTACCTATTTTTGTATGTTTGTAATGAATAGGTTCAAAAAGTACTGGGCCGATTTAAAAAATTCTTTCACCAATAGAATGCTACATTCTTCCAATTTGACATAGGCTACATTTCATTTTGAAAAATTTAGGGATCCATTGTAAAATTTGAACAATGTAACCGAAGGTGTAGAAAATGAGTCTTAAAATGTTTTTCGTCGAATGCGCTGCCGAAACTATTAGCGATGGAACAAAATAATATACAACAATATTGAATAACATTATAATGTCTACAAAAAACTCCGCGGTAGCATATCTCCAACTATTGTATTTATGTCCACTACAACAATCCAAATTTCCAAAAATAAATAATTGTCTACTCCGTGCCAAGGCGGGACAGGCTGCTAGTCTATTATACCTCTATAATCTATCTTTAAAAATTTATTATTTTAAGACATTTGATGTCTCAATCATATTGTAATAATTTCAGTACTTTTGGACCTTTCACAAACAAACCTGTTACATCTGTTATACTGAATCAGTTAATCTCACTTCATTGAACTTGTCGGAATTGGAAGTGGGTCTCCGTATATGTATGGCGATATCCGTAGTTAAGTTAGAGTTAAGCTTAATCTAATGAAATTAAAGTAAAAATTTCAGTTACAATTTCTGTTACAAAAAGATTTAAAGAAGGGTGATCGTCTATTAACCTAACGAAACAGAGAGCAGTTGTTACTAGAATCCGTAACATAAAACCATCATCAAAACCTAAACATTAATCACAAAAAAATAACAATAATATGTAGAAAGGTCGATTTGATTTACTAGGTTAACCGATTAAAGTGCATTTTTGCCGTTTCAATTTCACTACATAGTAAAATTTTATTCATTTAATTTATGAAACATATTATTCTGGTAAATAACCCCTGTCTTAGTAAAGTATTTTTTTGGAAAAGACCGAAACAAATAGAACCAGTTCAATTATTTTTCCTTGAAAAATAATAATATTATTGCTTTGTTATCATAATTACATTTAATTTTACTATACTGCCTCGTTTGTCGAGTGGTCGCAAGTGCGACTACCGATCAAGAGGTCTCGTGTTCGATTCCGGGTCGGGCAAAGTAATTCTCAGTATTGGCACGTAGTCTGGAATGGGGATGATGACAGGGTATGAAAATTAAAAATATAATTAGTCCGTAACTTAGGTAATAAAAAATATTAGACACGTATTTTTTTATTTTGTTGTATAATAAAACAATACTTAGATAAAACGAATCAAAGTTTAGGAGTGGGGGCTAAAACGTCATTTCTTAGTATAAAATGTACTGAGAAGTGACGTCACGCGACATTTCAAATCAATATATCTTCGAAACTATTCGTTTCCGTAAGAAAATAAAAAATACTTGTCTAATGTTTTTAAATAATCTACCAGACGGACATTAAAATAAAAATTAGTCGTCTACCCCATTGTGCCCGGTTTATGGCTCACCCCCTGTTACATGGGACTCATATCATAAATAGTGAAAAATGGGTGTTACATTGTACAGTGGCATAATGTGCACCTCTGCCTACCCCTTCGGAATAAAAGGCGTGATGTTATGTTTATATTATATTCAGTGTGTTCCTGTAAGTAAAGCAAACAGAACAGGCGCGTAGAGAAAGTCATTTCGAAACGTGTTTTAATTTTATTGTTCTTGTCTTTTCTTGTCTTCTTTGTTCTTGTCTTTAACTTTCATAAATACAAAACGTGTGGTTGAAAAATACTTTTTCTGCAGATTTATATATTCAAATGATGTATCAGACAAATTTTCTAGTAAGTATCTCATTACTTTGAGCAGGATAAAGGTAATCTTATTGAAATGTGGCAACCCCGTGCTTTCCACGTCGTAGTACCCATTTAGGTTCGGGCCTGCGGACGGCGAGCATGGGTGGCTCCCCGTCCGACCAGAAACAGACCCGAGCGTACGGCGCGTCGCGTTCCGCGCGCGCCTCAAAGAGCCATCAGACCACCACAGATGGGGCCCAATAGGGTCGATGCCGATTCGGAGTCGCGGAGAACCTAACGGGTAACCGGAGCTCCGGCTCGACGAGCAGGAGAAGGAACGGGGTGGTTTTTAGTCAGTAAGAGTCTGATACTCCCTCTCGCCTCACCTAGGCGGGAGCAGTCATTCGATGATTTTCCCCCCTTAAAAAAAAAACCCCATTTATGTTAGTTTTTGTAAGTACTTCAGTTATAAAATGGATTAAAAAATTACAACACATCATTCAAAAGCTGATTATCAATTCTTTACTAGACTAGAAACACCAAAAAAAAGAAAGAAGTATTTTTAACAATTTGCTGGTTTTATTTTCTTATTAAATAATATAAATAATTCTACATCATCGTTTCATTAAGACTAGATGTACACTTAGTGGTGGTGAGCGAGGAGGACGGGGGCGGCGTGCACGGCGTGCGCGACTGGGGCGGCCACATGGTGAGCGGGCGCGGAGTTGGAGACCACCGCGTTGAAACCGTTGTGGTCGTCGGCGGTGTACTGCACGCGGCGCACGGAGCCATCAGCCTCCACCAGTGAGTACTCGCCGTGAACAGCGTCACCGTCGCGAGACTCCTGCTGGGACTTGTTGTCGCCGGTGTGTCCGTCAGCCACGGAGTAAGAGAAGTCGTATTTGGGGTGAGCCTGGAGCAAACACGCCATCATTTAAACTGTGATCGATCAAGCAAAATGAATCTGTACTCTATAACAATCAAACATTCGACTTACGTATTCTTCAGCGTGGGCGGAGACAAGAACCTTCTGGGCTGGGGCGATCACTTTGGCGATGGGAGCAGCATAGTGAACGGGAGCGGCGGCGTAGTGGACGGGAGCGGCGGCGTAGTGAACTGGGGCAGCAACGTGAGCTACATGGGCGGCGGGGTGAGCCTCATCGTGGCGTACGATGCTCTGGGAAGAGACGGCTCCAGCTGGGGAGTAGTGTGCCGCGGGCAGCAGACCAGCTGCAGACACCGCCAACACTGCGCTCAGGGCAACGATCTACGAAACAATACATTTTATTAGCACTTGAAATATAAGAACCCTTTTCCTACACTTAGATTATTATACTTTATAGTAACATAGAACTCACTTTGGAGAACATGTTGTAATGATTTTTTGATTCAACTGATACATTGCATACGATAGGATTGGTTTATATACCTAGCGTTTGCATTTTGGACGAAACAAGGTCGACGGGTCACGGAGCGGCTTCGGTGATTTTATTCAAATGATTTTATCTAACTTAATAACTGTACAATGGTTTGCCATACTGTTTATAATAGGACTCATCTAAACATTAAAATGAAGGAGATCTAAGATTATGACAAGAGTTGTATTGACCAGCTATGTCATAGAGTAAATAAAATTATTGTAACATAACATAGCATCACGCCTTTTATCCCCGAAGGGAGGAGGCAGAGGTGCACATTACGGCACATAAGCCACTGTACAATATAAGATTACCTTTTTAATATTTATGTTATGAGTCCCATGTAATAGGGGGATCCTATTTCCATATATCGGGCACAATTCCAAACTCCGTGCTACTACTGAGAATTTTTAAAAACCCCAGTAATACTTTGCCCGAGACGGGAATTGAACCCGAGACCCCTTGCAGGCCGGCAGTCGCACTTGCAACCACTCGGCCAACGAGGCATTAAACAACAGGCAACTACTATCTTGACATCGTTTAGTAAAACAAACTGTAATGTTAAACTCAGTATATTCATATAAAAATCAGAACATTAACATTTTTTGGTGAATATAGAGGTAATATGAATATGAATATAATAATATGTAACTATAACGAACATCATGAAAAAAAAATAAAGTATCGTGTTTTGTATACATCATTCGTGACTTTTATTTATACACGGTTTAATGTCATGGACCTCATCGTGACCTCAAGATGCGGTCTGCGAATCATTATTATGCAATGAAGATGATTCACTCATTCATTCACAAATTTATTTTAAGTAGATGTCTATAGATCTAGTTTTTTACTGACCTATCGTATGACGTGTGTTATGAATAAAATATTATAAATAACATACACGACATCACGCTTATTCTCCTAAGTTTCGTCTTGAAGTAGACACTAATTGAAAATTACTTTTAGTACGTTGTGAAATCCTGTATATTAGATGTGAACTAATTGTCATCCACTGTTATTAGTTTACAAATATTTCGAAAATACTGAAAACCCTATAATAATAGGCATAAAGAATAATTGAACTTAGAGCCTTGCTCGGTCTCAGACACTAGCTTGGTAATAGCAATAACGATCACATAGAATAAGAAAAGAAAGCGCATTGAAGAAAAAATCGCCATCAAAATGCAATAAAAGATAAGTATACTACTTACGTTATTTAACATTTAAAAATTGAAAGTAGTTTTCTTTTAGACTTCTAAATGGACGATTTGTCAGTAGTAAAAAATAAAAATAATGAAAGGTTTTTATGACCCACTTATAAAGTCAAGGCCGCCACATTATTGAGTACGCGTCACTGATTACGGTACTCATATTAAATTGTGATACAATGCATTTACTAAAATGGACTTTTATGGTCTAATGAGGAGAAAATAGCGGTTTCTGATTTTTTTTAGTATAAATTAAAATTTTCAGGTCGAAATTTAGCATTACCTGCCTGCCTAATATTGGAGGCTGTGTACTTTGACTGCATGGTTGGTGCGGTGGCTGAGCAACCGGCTGCCGTGCAACGTGTCGCGGGTTCGATTCCCGCACAGAACAACACTTTGTGTGATCCACAAATTGTTGGTTCGGGTCTGGGTATACGCACCCACGACAAAGGAGAAAACACTAATGTAGGACAACGTTTTTAAAAAAATATTTAGGCAGCGTAAAATAGGCATAAGGAAAAAAACATGGTTACAATTTTGTCGTGGCAATATTATACAATCATTTATAAGAAATTAATATCCCGATTAAAAATTAATTTGTAAATTGGATTACCAAGTTTTTATTAAGAAACAAAATATCGAGAAAAAATTTAATATTATCACGACAACTGTGATAATGGCGGAACAAAAAATAACACGTGGTAATAATGTATAGTCAATTGTTATTGTTTAATATAACTCTATATTACTAAGAATTAAATACGGACCCAATATTTATAAAATCGCTGTGCGCTTATTACTTACTTCACCAGTTTTTACCTCGAGGTTTCGACCCACGCCGTAGCCATGTCAACAACTTATCTTCTAATATTATGGTAACGTATACGATCATATAGATAAGTTAATTTGTTTTCGAAACAATTGAATATATGTTACTTAGTTTCAAATAATTGTATGATAATATTTGTTACTAGTTTTTAGACGCGGCTTTGCCCACGTATTCCTGTTTTATCCCATAACCATTATCACCTAAGCCCATACCCTGCCTGTATACCAAATTTCATCAAAATCCGTTCAGAAGTTTCAGCATGATTGACAGATACACATCTAAACATCCAACCAAAATAACTTTTACAATTATAATATTAGTGTAATATCAACGGGAGAGAAAAATCAGCCAGTACAATATTGTTAAAAGTACTTATGTTAAGATCCATTCAAGTTTATTAGTACTTATGTTAAGATCTATTCAGATTTAACTATTTGATATCAAGAAGATATCAAAGTACTAAAACAAACAATACTCATTTAATAAATTTATTGCAGTTCGTTCAATAGGTTACGAATATTTCAAAACAATAATAAATCTGTATCAAAAGCAATGTAATGCAATTGTACTGCGAGAGAAGTGACGTGAGCACATTTTTCGACTGTAAAACAATGCTATCATACAATTTTAAACTTATACACATTAATGATAAGATCGTCATTAAGATAATATAGTAAACTAGATTTTTAACCGCAGAGCTATCAGACCATTGTACTAGGCTACTGCCCGACCCAGAGCTGCGGACCACTTAAAGGGTTGCTGGTACTTCGGCTCGAAGCAGAAGTGGGAATGGGGTGGTTTTCACATATTAAACTGTCAAACACCAAGCCACCGGTGACCGCAACCTATTGTTCTATAACTGTGTCTATAATGACGGTACTCGACGAGTTAAGAGTCTGACACTTTCTCGCCTCACCCAAAGTGAGAGAAGTCATTTTTAAAACGATTTTATTTACATTTCTTGTACTATATACACAATGGCGTATATTAGCTTAATGCCTAGTAGCATTCTCTAACAGTCAACCCTATGGTGACGCAGAAAAACACAATATTAGGTGTAAAAGTTTAATATTGCTGCGAGTTCTTTAAAATAAATTAATATGTAAATATTTATTATTTAATACGAAGAAATATTTCAATGTATATGTAATGAATGAACAGTAGACAAATAAAATGTGCCTACATAGAGAGAAAGTTTGTCTATAATGAAAATCAATGATGGCGCCACAGGTCGTAGTACCAACCAAATAAAATCAAAAAAATAACCTAGAGACATAAATATGATATGTAGTAAATTCCTTTTAAAACCTAAAATCGTTTTGTTTTTTAGGATTTTCACTTCTGGCAGATAAAGTGTAAACAGTAATGCGATTCCTACCCGTCATAGCCACTGCTCGAGCGAAAACATAATTTTAATTTGATAAAATTTGCCCAGCTTCTTGTTCTACTGAAAATCACTTTATGCTCGAAATACAATCAGTCGAGTTCTACTCCGAATTGTTCTTTAGCATGTTTAATAAACCTCTTCTAAGTTTTGTCCACTTAAATTCCAATCTAGTTAGTACCTTTTTTAATAAAAAATATTTCTTAAAGTAGGTAAACTCAATCACAATTGATGACATTCAATGTACTGAATCATCATTGAGCGTTGCCATAGTTTTAAGGTTCCTCAAACATTCGTCGTCATTCTTAAATTGACAAACTATACCTAGATATATGTATGCAAATATTCATTGTATATACAAATGTAGTACGTATATACAAAAATATATACATAATTATACGCATAGACATACAAAAATACGTACATGAACTAAGAGTGTGTTGAGTCTGCTGACCACATCTGTAGATATTCACGAAACCTAAATTTTAAGGACATTCGACTGGTCACCGTCCGATTTTAATCCATCATTGCAAATAACTAATAACTGTTTAAGTTTAGTAATAATATTTTTTATTTATTCCCTTACTCAGGGGAATATCTACTAGATAAAAGTACTTAATTCAAACCATCATTCTACCGTGCATACATCCAATATGTGATGTTAATGTTATGAAGAAAATTCATATGTCAGTAAAGAAGTGCGGTGACAAATGTACACGTGTTAGAAATGTCTTGTAAGAAATAAATCAATATTTTGATTCATAGGATATTGTTGTATATTGTGTAAAAAAGTTACGTAAAACTGTTAGTATATATTTTCCATTTTTCATCACATGGATGATTATGTTTTTGTATTATTAACTACAACAGACTGCCATTTACAGATTCCTGGACCGAAATAGTTGAAGGGTGACGTAACATCTATCCCTTTGAGTTGCCGCATACAATGGGTGGAAATGTAATCATAGTTCAAGCATTGATATCATTGGATGTGAATGAAAACAACGATCTAAACATAGACAATCGAGTCTATCAGCGGATCTTCGCTCACACCACTCGTGCATCGAATGGTGACAATACGTTTACTCTCGTGAAAACTAGTGAACAGTGAAAAGTGATAGAAACTAAAATAAATACTAAATAAAAATTACCTCCTACATACAGACATCTATTTATGTGATCAAAGTGTTATTTTCATTATTCCAGTGACGTTTATAGAAGAAAAACTGTTCTCGGCAAGATCACTTTATTTCACACAATGTATTTCAATGTAAGTTTACTTTTTATAATCCACATCTCTAAAATTCAGGCTATTCAGTTTCAGTTTCTTAATCCTATTATCATTTTCAGGTTATAATTTTAACGTTTTTAGCAATATCTGTGGTAAATAGCCATAGTAACATACTACCAATGCTCGACGATCAGGACTCAGTTCTGAGATTTAATAGACATGATTTGCCGAGCTTTACGTATGAAGACAGTTATCAAATTAGCACACCATCACCAATTGCCCCAAATATTTATAACAACATACAGTACGCACCACTCACCGACCAAAAGAACCAGAGAAATAAAAACTCTGCTGACGAATATACTAAGATCACTCCAAGCCTTGGTGGAGCCTCAACATCGAAGGGACCTTTGCATCATTCGAAAGAGAGTTCTATTTCAAGTGTGCCAAAATCCCATTTGGAACCTAGAGTTCCTAGTCAACTGAATGCCGATGCAATGAAATGCTACAGTCCAGGACAAACTGTTGAAGTTCTAACAGTCAGTCGAAGCCCAGGTCACAATGCCATCTATAGAAGTTTTTCAGAACCGGTTGCGAGAGACAATAAACCTTTTAAGGTAACTATTTCTTTTCATTCTTACATTAATACCATAATTGAAGCTCGCTTCAAACCGACCCTTCTAGAAGTTACTGGAGCAAGCCTATGTTCGTCAATGGATATCTTTTTGCCGATATTATGTAGATGGTGAATCATACGCATACAGCGCTTTGAACTCACAGAAAAGATTTCTCAATTTCTCAATAGATGCAGTATCGTTATAATTATAGATTAGATTACTCAGAAATGTGCACCTCTGCCTACCCCTTCGGGGATAAAAAGGCGTGATGTTATGTTATGTTATTACTCAGAAAATGTCTAGGCCAAATGGAAAGTAAATCAACCATTACAGAATCCCCTATTTATGTATTCAACCGAATGTAATAACTACAGATATTGTTTCGATGTGGGTGATAATTAATGACCCTTAAAAAATAAGTCGCCTCATGATTTCTCGGGATACTCAGTTATGAGAAATCATATAACTTCTTAACGCAATACTGAGTACAAACTTAAATTCCTTGTCGTAAACTTTAACACAGTCACACAAATTATTTTATAACAGTTTGACTGAATCTGGACGAGTCCTAATGCTTTGAGTAACCATCAAGGAATAGTAGCAGCTCACTCTTAATTTTACCAAGCATAGTGCCATAATTATAACCAACTCCAAATTTAGAAGAAAGCCTTTTGTTCACCAATGTACGTTTTTACACTAATGATAATTTTCACAGCAATAAAAATCGTACTTTTCAGTTGAACAATTTTGTAAGGCCATTCGGCATATACCACGAAGTAGAACAAGAACAAGTACCAGTGTTGACAACCACTTTACCAACATTTGAACTGCCTTCCGAGTCTGTGGCTAGACCCTTCAGTTTGAACTCTATAAGCAACCCAAATTATGGTCTAAATCCCAATAAGTAAGTAATTTCTTAATACAGTGTTTGTCCATATACAAACATTTACGTTTTGTAGCTTTAAGCTTTATGAACTAAAAACCTACTAATATCGTTGCATTTTTTACCAATTAGTTACTATGTTTATTTAATTAAAACTGTATAGTATGTATATTATGATTACGATTTATGTATAGGTATTATTATGATTTATTAGATATTGAATTAGAAGTCAGGGTACAATGTATTGTTATTGTAATAAAAAAATTGTGTAAGAGAAAATCTATTAACCATGCGACAAAATCATGTAAAATTAAAGATATAATAAAAAAGCCTAGCACATAAAAATGCGATATTATATTTCATAGCATTCTTCTTGTCTTATTATATAGGAATTCAGTTTGCAATTTTTTCCTCGTCTTTGCAGTTTGATTTCTCATTACTTTCCTTTATGTAAATTTCTAAGTAATTCAATTCTATTTACATAGATCATATTGTTTTTCCTTTCAGTATGGAAGTGGGGCCTGGAATTGATAAGAAAAAACGTCAATACTCACCGTACGCTAAGCTCCATAGGTTGCACCTGAACATTGCGAGAGTATACAGTCCAGTGCAGGCGGCACCGCCAAAGGCATCACCATTCACCGACACTTACTCCTTGAACTACCAAAGGTTACCAGTTAATCCCAAAGGTTATGTGCCACCCGCCTACCAAGGCTTATCAAAAAAACCAAGATACGTATACCCAGATCAGGAAAAACTAAAAGGTTACCGTTTCCGCTTGCCATAAATACACAAAGTAATATAGATCTTAAATTGTAAATAGATTATTAGATAAATTTTATTTTTACGATAGTCGGTACTTCTAACAATGTGCCATCCGAGGTAATCACACAAGCACTATGGGATCATTCGACTCTACATACTTACTATGCAAAATGTTTACAGATTAATCAATGATCTGGTCAGTGAATCTGACCTAAAACTAAAAAAAAATCTAAAATACGAGTATGTTACAGAAAGTACTTGAACTACTTATCTAACTATCTAGGACTTTTTTTAAGGGGGGAATATCATCGAATGACTGCTCCCGCCTGGGTGAGGCGGGAGGGAGTGTCAGACTCTTACTGACTAAAAACCACCCCGTTCCTTCTCCTGCACGTCGAGTCGGAGCCCCGGTTACCCGTTAGGTTCTCCGCGACAACTATCTATGACTGCAATCATATTCTCATTGTTGGCTTAATTCTTTGAAGTTGTTTGTAAAAATGTAATTCTATAGAAAAGCATATGGGTAAAGACACAACTACATAATTTTAGTTTTGAACAATTGGGATGATGGCAGGGTATGAAAATTAAAAATCTAATTAGTCCATAAGTTAGGTAATAAAAAATATTAGACACGTATTTTTTTTATTTTGTCGTATAATAAAACAATACTTAGATAAAAGGAATCAAAGTTTAGGAGTGGGGGCTAAAACGTCATATATCTACATATAAAATGTACATAGAAGTGACGTCACGCGACATTTCAAATCAATATATCGTCGAAAGTATTCGTTTCTATAAGAAAATAAAAAATATGTGTCTAATGATTTAAAATAATCTATCAGACGGACATTAAAATAAAAATTAGGCATCTAGCCTATTCTGACGATGACGACACTAGATGTCAAATAATTCACGAAGATTTAAAATTGAATCGTTGACACTATTTGATTGTAGTGTTAAATTCTTTTGTTTGCGATAAACAAACAAATATTCATTTATCAACATCTGTCTTCTAGAATAAGAATAGTTTCCAAAACAAGATCATAGTTCCCTAAGCTTATTTTATTTTTTATAGGCGCCAATTTTTGAATGTAATGTTTGGTTTGTTCTAAAGTTGAATATACAGCGATATATTAATATTGAATTTGTTTTTAAACGTAGTATAAACAACAAGGAACAAAGATGAAATTCCTATTTAAGCTCTTCAAAATATGACAATTTTGTCCTATAAAAATATTTCATTTCCATTTTGCCATAATGTGACATAATAATACTATAGACAGCACATTTGTTCTGTTAGGTTGTTATAAGAACACTTTTAGTAGTTATTAAGGTTTAATCGAGCCGTATTTGTAATCTATATCCCTTTCTGTTTAGTTTAATAGACAATAGGAACATCGTAACAAATATGAAAACATGATAGAGAACAATGCTGAACAAGACACTAAACAACAGTGCCCTACTAATGAGACAATAGAAAATCAACAAAAATATCTCGCACTGATAAACAAAATAATAATATTTCACTCGTGCACTTGACACAAATGAAAATATGAAACGATTTATAAGATAAAAGTAAACTCATTTTCTTCTAACGTAAATTACACATTTATACCTAAGTATAACAATTACTCGAAATTGTACAATGTAATCATTAAATGAATTATTTCGCGGCTTATTATCGAAACTATTTATAAAATTAAGTACGGTATTGCTATACTAAGAAAATTATTTTTTCTATAATTGTTGAATAAATTCGAATAATCCGTCCTTTTTGTTTTATTTCGTATATGCCTGATCTGATAATATTTTAGAAATATTGTCTCTGAAACTGGAGGTTTTTTACATAATACAATCGCATTACTTATGCGTAGATGTAAAATGAATGGTTATTGAATGAAAGTAATCAGGTGAATGTATTATATCAACGTTGTCTAAACACACAAGAGCAAGGTCATTTAATCGGTCGCGTTCGGTGCTAAAGTACATCCAGTAAGTATAAAACTAAACAACAATTGGTCCTAGGCAGTCACCGATTGAACACTGTAGAAAAATCAACATGTTCTCCAAAGTAAGTATTATTTTCAATTAGGATCAATCAAAATAAACGAGTTATTAAATACATTATGGTGTTTTGTATTGGATCCTATGGTACATATGAATAAAACAAAAATAATTTTAGATCGTAGCTCTTTGCGGATTTATGGCGGTGTGCCAGGCTGGTCTCCTGCCCGCCCCCGTGCAGTACTCTTCTGCTGCCGCTGTCTCCTCCCAGAACATCGTGCGTCATGACCAACCTGCCAAGCATGTAGCCGTTGCTGCCCCAGCTGTGGCTTACCACGCCGCCCCTGCCGTCGCCTACCACGCTGCCCCTGCTGTGGCCTACCACGCCGCTCCCGCCCCTGTTGCCTACCACGCCGCTCCTGTCGTAGCCCACGCTGAAGAGTTCGACGTAAGTGTTCATTGTGTCAACATTACAGTATGTTAATGATAGTTTTTACTACTTGCAATCACTAATATTATAACTTTATGTCACAGGCTCACCCCAAATACGAGTACAACTACTCCGTAGCTGACAGCCACACCGGTGATAACAAGTCCCAGCAGGAGTCCCGCGACGGTGATGTCGTGAAGGGCTCGTACTCCTTCCACGAAGCCGACGGCTCCGTCAGGACCGTGGAGTACTCCGCCAACGACCACAGCGGCTTCAACGCCGTGGTGCACAACTCCGCGCCCACTGCCGCTCCCGTGCACGTCAAGACCGCTCCCGTCTATGTTGCGCCTGCTCACTATATCCACCATTAAAACATCGCAATACTTCTATCTACTGAATCATGTTGATTGTTAATTATATTTATTGCAATATATGAATGAGATCGTAACATAATAATCTTTATATTTTTTCCTAATATATCCTAATGCAATTTAACATTATCCTCACAATGATAGTCATAAAAAGAGCTTTCTACCGACATACATCTGGTTGTTATTGGTCTGTAGACACATTTCCTATACATGTCTGCCCGTCATCTTTTTTCGGTGACTATTTCAACCCAACATCATATGACTCACCATCCTATAATCTGATTAAAATTTGTTCAAAAAAACAACGTTTTCATACTTAGAACGTGGATTGAATATAAAGTAATCATGGTTTCTTACAGATTTTTATAGTTTAATTTATTTTTCTTTTATTAGTATACAAGGGTTTTTTTTTATGGCCGGTAAACGAGCAGACGGATCACCTGATGGTAAGCAATCGGCGTCGCCCACGGACACCTAGAACACCAGAGGCGTTACAAGTGCGTCACCGGCTTTTTGGGGATTAGGAGTTTGAGGTTCGTTGGGGATTCAGGGATTGGGGAGATTGAGGAAGGGGAAGGTAATTGGGCCTCCGGTAACCTCACTCACACGACGAAACACAACGCAAGCGTTGTTTCACGTCGGTTTTCTGTGATGCCGTGGTATCACTCCGGTCGAGCCGGCCCACTCGTGCCGAAGCATGGCTCTCCCACACTTTAAATGGTGACTTGTAACTCGACGTATTCCTCTCGGGAAGTGATAATACAACTAATTTCATACAAAATTAGCCCTTAGGTCCTTGGTCCGAAATGACTAGTTTCTGAGATATTCATTTTCGGTTTTGGTGAAAAATACCCGATCGAACCCCAACAACATCAATAAATAAAAACTACTAGTTTGATTTAAGTGATTTTAGTTTTAATTTGTTGTCAATACATCAATAAACATTTATTAAAACTGGCAAAAATATCATTCGTTTTAAAATAGCAATAGTATCAAATTTTGTTTTGAGTCACTGATTTGGTCTATAGAAAACTGCATTTACCTACCTTAA
The DNA here is from genome assembly GCA_038387885.1 of Spodoptera picta. Taxonomy (NCBI): domain Eukaryota; kingdom Metazoa; phylum Arthropoda; class Insecta; order Lepidoptera; family Noctuidae; genus Spodoptera; species Spodoptera picta. Next base: position 835,610 of record JAZHFQ010000248.1, read on the forward strand.
AAAGTTCCTTGGTTTATTAGCTACCCAAAAACGTTAAAATATTTATAAAATTCTCAAAAATGAATTAATAAATTGATGATAAGTTAAGTGTAAAGGAAAAAGGGGAATTTCAAAAAAAACATTATTTACAAAATTTGGAACAAAGTGACCTTCCCTATGATGAATACATACCTGCACACGATTCCTTATCTCTTTAATCACAGATATAATTTAGTCGCTTTAATTACTTTTTCGTGAAGTAATTCCGTCTATCGAAATGATAGACGGAATTAGTGTTGCATAAACAAAGGACTGCATGTGCTCCGCTTACGTAAAAATCAACCTGCTTTTGGTCTAAACACGGTGCCCGCCATGGAATTGGACCCCCTGCTATTAGAAGCGAGGTATTCAGTCATTGCTGCACGGTAATTCGATAGTACGCTGGCCAACCATCATGTTAAAATATCATTTGTCTCCTTATTTCTAAATGCACATTTTCAACCAAATTTTGCAACTAATGATGTTTTTGAAATTGCTCGTTTTTTTTACAATCTACTTATCATCAAGTTATTAATTTATTTTTGAGACTTTTATAAATAAATAATGTAATGTTATAATTTTTCTAATACTTTTTAAGCTTAGTGTAATATCATTTTTTTTTAATTAATCCAGTTTTCTATTGACCAAATTAGTGAGTGAAAACAAAATTTGATACTAATTTACTTGCTATTTCAAAACAAATAATATTTTTGAAAGTATTTGTGTTAATGTTTATTGAGTCAATAGACAATAAATGAAAACTAAAATCACTTAAATTAAACTAGTAATTTTTTATTTATTGATGTTTTGTAGTTAGATCGGGACTTTTAACCAAAACTGAAAATGTTGAATATCTCAGAAACTAGCCACTTTCGGAACTGAGACCTCAGGGTTAATTTTGTAGGAAATTAGTTGTATTATCACCTCCTGAGAGAAATACGTCGAGTTTCAAGTCACCCTGTATATATGAGTTGTAATGTTATATTGAGTTTATTATTATTAGGCCTCAAAATTTCAACCTGACATAGATAAAATGACATATGACTTGAGAAATTTATCGCAATAGGCGATGTGCCCTAAGTGAACGGATTGATTAGTGTACCATATAACCTGTGGCAAGGTCGCGTGTAGCCTGTTTGACAACTTCCACTACTTACACTAGAATTTGGTAATACGCAATGTTGTCTATTATAAATAGCTAAACTTAGATATTTGGATTATCATTTCACGTTTAGATCACAAAAGAAACAACATGTTCTCCAAAGTAAGTTTAAAACTAAAATTCACGTGTGAAATATGACAGTTACTCTACTCAATAGTGATTCAGTGTTTATAACAAAATTATTTTCTTTTAGGTGGTTGCTCTGTGCGCTTTCGTGGCTGCGGCCCAGGCTGGTCTCCTGGCTGCGCCTGCTCACTACTCTCCTGCTGAAGCAGTTTCTTCCCAGAGCATCGTCCGTCATGACCAGGCCCACGCTGCTCCCGTGGCTAAGCTCGCATTCGCTGCTCCCGTAGCCAAGCTCGCCGTCGCCGCTCCTGTAGCTTACCACGCCGCTCCCGCTGTGGCCTACCACGCCGCTCCTGCTCACTATTCCTCTGCTGCCGCTGTCTCCTCCCAGAACATCGTGCGTCACGACCAGTCTGTCCAACACGCTGCTCCTGCTCACGTTGCCTACCATGCAGCCCCTGCCGCGGTCGCCTACCACGCTGCCCCAGCCCCCGTCGCCTACCACGCTGCCCCAGCCCCCGTTGCCTACCACGCTGCACCAGTTGCCAAACTTGTCGCTCAACAAGAAGAGGTCGCCTACCCCAAGTATGAGTACACATACTCGGTTGCTGATGGCCACACTGGTGACAACAAATCCCAGCAAGAGTCTCGTGATGGTGATGTTGTGAAGGGCTCTTACTCTTTCCACGAAGCCGACGGCTCCATAAGAACTGTAGAGTACACCGCCGATGACCACAACGGTTTCAACGCTGTTGTGCACAACTCTGCGCCCACTGCCGCGCCAGTCCACATCAAAGCTGCGCCCGTGCTTGTAAAGGCTGCCCCTGCCCTCAAGTACTACCACCACTAATGTACCAAAAACTTATGCTTAAGTAATATTGTAAATTGTTATTATTTTTGTACGTAATACAAAACCAGTACGATTCTAAATTAGATTTGCATTTTCAATTACCAATCTTTCGTATTACCCATTTCCTTTTTTCAAATTTCAAATAATGAAAAGGAAATCATGCACCTTAAACTGTCAAATACCAAGCGGTCACCGGTGACCGCAACCTATTGTTCTATAATTGTGTCTACAAAACCGGTACTCGACGAGTTAATAAATATCTTGAGTATTACACATTATTATTGTATTGATAAAAAGTAGATTTGATAAAAAGTAATAAATATACTTTATAAACCATTGGTCTTAAACCTCTAACAATATAGTACTGAATGATTATTGCGAAAGTATTTCAAAAGATTAGTAAAGTTGGAGCGAGTTTTAAGAGTCGTAATAATATGTGTTGATTTGTACCAAAACAAGTTTGTTGCGTTATCTGATAACGACGACTAACGAAAACATCTGATGCTGTTAGTTCATAGACGAACGTACCTAACATACTTGATGTGATAAATAAGATGGTGAGTTGTACTAATGAGATTAAAGGCTATATTTGATGTTCAAGTAATAATAGACCAAATATACTAAAATACTTAGAAAAGTGATATAGAGCTACGTAAGTGTCAAGTAGTGCCTATAGTAGATTTCATAGTCATGAATTTATTTATTTTTAAAGTAAAAAGGCACCTTGTGTACTGAGTGGAAATTTTACGATTTATCTAAATGTCACCCATAACCTAAAGGGCTACCAGAATCTTGGAGGATAAAAACGTTGCAGCTGATCACATAACAGTTCCATAACACGAAAAATATTTTAATTAGCAGTTAATCTGTAGTAGAAGTGGTCTAACCAAAAACATCGAAAGTATGTGATCTCCAGAAGAATCAGAAATAAGGCAAAGTATTTCTATATATAACTCAATTAGTTTTCACACGTTCTGTTATTTGCTACAAGACCGAAGTCACAAACTCACAATTGAACCTATGTGCCCGACACAAGGTCTGATCACAAATCTAAGCTCTGATATATAGACTTGAATATTGAGCACGTGCAGCACAACGCTTACTAGATAACAGGTTCAGGTTTAATTGTTTCAAAATTTGTTTAATTCCATCAAAGGTCTTGACTCCATGTACTGAAAGTACTACTGTATTTTTGTAATACTGTAAACAGTATTAATAAGTTAGTAGGTATCCTATCCAATGTCCCACTCAAGCATTCCAAAAACGTTTCTTTCGATGTTTTGCAAGATAAGGCCGATTTTAGAGCCGATTATTCCAATGCCAGATAAATTTTAACTGCAGAATAACTTTGAATATTTGACAATTGGGTACATTCCGGAATAAGACTAAATTATTTCGACTGCTCAATACAATAAAATAATAAAAAATAATCACACTTTCATTAATTTGATGTTTGACTAACTTAATTTAAGAATCTTTCCAGCATTTTTTTAAGAAATAAGTGTGCTGTTTAACACAATAAAACGTGACGTCATAATACACGATATCGTAGAGAATTCATGGAAAACTGTCGTTTTTGACAGTTCGAAAAAAGTATTCAATTTGAGTAGTTGGTAAGTACCCAATTTTTCCAAACTAAAAACTGTCAATTATGTGAATTTTGTTCTACAGTTAAGAATCAACTATTGGTTGAAAAATCGGCCCTTAGTCAGTTTGGTCTAGTAGAATTATGTTTGACACAAAAGTAACCAAAGGGTCAGTAGGTACATAAACTCATCTTGAAAATATGTAAACGTAGGTGCACAAATGAAGTTTCTTGATCGTTTTTCTTCGCTGATAGACTTTATATGGTGACGTTTCAAAAATACCTGTTTATGGTTTATTTGAAATATTTTTTTTTATTATTTTTACTTTGCTAGTTACATAACTAGCAACCACCAGGTAACGTTACCTGTTTTACTTAGTGGCTGACAATACCACAATAAATGACATGACATAATACCGCGCCGTTACAGAATTTTGAAGTTTTTCTAATTTCTGTGGCTCTCTCACTACAGTGGCTGAACTTTTTTTCGTACCGCATCAGCTCTTAAAGTAGCCTCCAAGATCCGGGACATATACCAAATAATATGACGCTAAATACAGATAAATATTAATAGTTGTGCATGTTTGAAAAACTTTAGAGCTTTTGAAAGCCTTTTAGTGAATGGGGGTCAAAAAACTAAGAGACCAAAAGCGAGGTTGCAAAAATCTAGTTCAACAAGCTTTGCAGCCTACACTTTCCTAATTGTCAACCAGTATAAAAACTAATAGCGATAAAACAAAGATATCATTAAACATTTGATCACTGAACTAGAACTATCAAAATGTTTACCAAAGTAAGTCCATAAATAAAAATTATATTAAGGTTCAATAATGACATTAAAAATATTTTTATACCTCAACAAAGTACTTTCATTAAATATTAAACATGAATCTTTCAGATTGTAGCTCTTTGCGGATTGGTAGCGGTGTGCCAGGGTGGTCTCCTGCCCGCCCCCGTGCACTACTCTTCTGCTGCCGCTGTCTCCTCCGAGAACATCGTGCGTCACGACCAGCCTGCCCAGCACGTCGCCTACCACGCTGCTCCCGCCGTCGCCTACCACGCCGCCGCTCCTGCTGTCGCCTACCATGCCGCTCCTATTGTGGCTCATGCTGATGAATTCGATGTATGTAACAGTACAATGCACTTACAGTTAATTTGTTTCTAGAATCAGACAATAATTTTAGCTCGTCTTTGTGACAGGCTCACCCCAAATACGAGTACAACTACTCCGTAGCTGACAGCCACACCGGTGACAACAAGTCCCAGCAGGAGTCTCGCGACGGTGATGTCGTGAAGGGCTCGTACTCCTTCCACGAAGCCGACGGCTCCGTCAGGACTGTGGAGTACTCCGCCGACGACCACAGCGGCTTCAACGCCGTGGTGCACAACTCCGCGCCCACTGCCGCTCCCGTGCACGTTAAAGCCGCTCCCGTCTACGTCGCACCCGCTCACTACATACATCACTAAACCAAAAAATATTTTAATAATATTTATAAATAAAATTATTTCACAAGAATTTTTATTTTCATTTACCTATACATTTCTATAGTTCAGAGTGTGTAAATAAACATTGTTTTGACAAAAAAGGAAATTGAATGGACACGATTCATGACCTACGCTTGGGCTCAAAAGAATCGATACCGCGGTCGCAAAGAAAACTTGTGACAAACCATGCCTTGTATTTCGACATTTGTACTTGACGCCATTTTATTACTGTCTTACTACTAAGAATTTTTGCAAAACGGAAATCCCGATCAGATTTTTACTTACTAGGAAACCGTACCTAAGACACCTCTAGCAGTCGTAATTATTGTTTTAAAGATTGCAATAAATAAGCAAGATTTATTCTTTTCTAATAAGAGAGAAAGAAAAACATTTTATTTGGCTGGTGCCAAACTAAAACTTTGGTACCACCACGGACCAAAATATTACCCGAAGAAAAAGTAGTAAGATCAACAATAACGTACCTAAAGAGAAACGCAAAAATATAAAAAACACAACAAAAACTGTATACTGTAAGAACACTAGGTATGTTTCCAAGTATTGTAGGTGAGGATTGCGGGTATTAAAAAACCTAGCTAGCTGGACTACCCACGGATCTGAATCCAAGTGGTCAGTAGTTTCTCTCAGATTCTCTGGAGGAAGGAAAAACGTTTGGTAATTAGGTATGTTTATTTTTATTTTATCAAGTCTGTATTGTATGCCTGAATAACCAGGTTGTCAAATACACTTTCGAACCGTTAGGGACTGAAGGCGAAACCTTTAGGCCGTAGGATCAAATGTATGTATTGTATCTAAAAAGGATGGTTGGTACTTTTTTAAGGGAGTAAAATCATCCAATGATTTCTCCCGCCTTGGGTTAGGCGACAGGGAGTGTCAGACTCTTACTGACTAAAAACCACCCCATGGCTACTCCTGCTCTTTGAGCTGGAGCACCGGGAACCCGTTAGGCCTTACGCGATTCCGTATCTACTTGGGGTGGCCAAAACGCTTGTTTCTCACAACCACCATATCATCCCCAAGACGTCCATTACCTTAGATCTATCCCATTAAACGTGCTATGAATATTTTCGGTTAGACCTACCTCATGCTTGCAACTAAAAAGTTTTAAAACTAAAAAGTTAAGGGTAAAAAATGGTTTATCTTGATTTCCGGCAAAACTACAAGTCCTATGGAAAAAAGTTAAATGGCAAAGTTGTAAAAAGATCTACAACTTTTGTATTTGCAGATTTTTCACATAACCTCAAAATTTTGGTGAAAAATTCAAAAAACCAAGTTTTTGGTTTTTTTTTTATATCTTTTTCAAATAAATTTTATTTTCTACGAAATTTGGTGAAAACTTACCTTATTATGTCCCAAATACACTGTAATTTATTTGATAACAAATATTTATTTTTTCGCTTCATTTTAATTTAATATCAAAAAAACACCCTAATTTTCAATCGAAAATTCTGACGTCAAAATATCAGCTTTTTTCAAAAAGTTTGGCGGGTTTTTGTTCGTTGAAATATCTGCTTTCTGATGGTGTAAAGAAAAATATACATTACTATAGGAAATATTCTTAGAAAATGCAAAAATATGAAAAAAACTCAAATTCGAAAATTTGTTTTTAATCATCATATACAATTTTGAGGTATTTATTAAAATTTACATTTTAATTACTCAAAAAACGTAAAATGTAATGTTTTATTAATAAACGAAAAAAATACAAATTAAAATATCCTTCTATAATTAACAAACAAATAAGTTAAAAAGTTAATATTTAATAAGACATCTACAATATTTTTAAAAAGTTGTAGAACCTTCTTTAAATAATATTTGTAGTTGCCTATTTATTGCTGTTTTAAGGTAATTTATATACCTGAGTGACATTCTAATTAGTTAAAATTATTATTAATTATTTGGAATTCTAATTAGTTACTCATTCGTTTTTGTCTCTTTGGAGGAATTTCTTCATCGTCAGATTCATACATACCTGCTATTTCGTAGCAGCTGTAAAGTATACTTAAAAATGATATTGGAAGTGTGTAACGCGCACGGCGAGCCGAACGTAGCCGAGCTCGGGTAACCGGGGCTCCGGCTCGACGTGCAGGAGAAGGAACGGGGTGGTTTTTAGTCAGTAAGAGTCTGACACTCCCTCCCGCCTCACCCAGGCGGGGGCAGTCATTCGATGATTTTCCCCCCTTAAAAAAAAAAATAAAAAAAAAGACTTCGCTCGCGTTTGCGCACTCGTCGCATCTCCGCACGACCAACGTGCGAAACTTCTAGAAAAAAGTCAAGTCAACACGCATGTGCGAGACGCACGTGACCCGGGACGTTCAAACAAGCGAGAGGCGGCCGTCACACAGCTCTGCATAGTTTTTTTCAATTTGTTTCCCTTAATCCCAGTTGGAAAATATTTTACGAAAAAGTTTAAAAAGTAAGTTAAAAAGTTTACACTTGTAATCACAAGTGTAAACTTTTTACTGATTTGTTTTGTTTATATTTTCTGTTTGACACAGTTTGATGGTTAGATAATTTGGAAAAATCCGTACACATATTTTTTGAATGGTAGAAGTAAAGATATTTTAGAAAATGTGACAATGTATATATGTTATTGCTCGCATGATAAAACTTTGAAGGCATTATGAATTTGAATTTGTCTTTTCAGATTACCAGTATGGAAGAATCTGTTTGTATAATCTGCAATAAATCAGACGACAAACAAGTGTATGAAATAAAAAAAACAACTTTGAATCGTTTAGTGGCGTCTAGCAAGAAGAGAATCGACAATAAATACAAAAAATTTGAAACTTTAACATCAGCTCTTATTCATCGAACTTGTCAAAGTCATTACAAGGATGAGACTGCAATAGCTGCATTCTGTAGCTCAAGACGTAAGAAATCACAGGAAGGAAAACAAATAAATAAGTACGCTCTTATATTTAATTTTCAATCTCGAGTCATTACAAGGATGAGACTGCAATAGCTGCATTCTGTAGCTCAAGACGTAAGAAATCACAGGAAGGAAAACAAATAAATAAGTATGCTCTTATATTTAATTTTCAATCTCATTGCTTTCTCTGCGGTGGGTTTTATATATAGCATGTGAAAACACTAAGAGTTTTATTAATTATCTTATTAATTATATCGTTGACAACGAAACATAATGTCAATTTTCTGTCAATGAAATAAAAGAGGGATTTTCAGGAGATCTCCCAGATTACACAACTATTAAAAATAAATTGAAAGAGCATTTTCAGAACGATATCGATTGTCATTTAATTAAAAGAGACATGATAATTTTGTACAAAAATAGTACCGCAAGTAAGAAACTCTGTAAAGACTGGTATGAAAAAAGATTAAAAAGGAAAGAAGACGAACGAAGTAGAATTGTTCAAATGGCTGCTGAAATTGTTTTAGAAGATATACGTACAACGTATATATATAACAACATTGTTACAGAGCATATTATCAGCTTCAAACTTGGTTGGGTAACGAATTGACAGCAACAGATTGGGGATGGAAGCAACATCAGCATGGCATTATGCCCAAATTTACAGAAAAGGATTTAATTCCGGAAGTATTGCTCAAAACTATTTCCTGCAGCTGTGAAACTGGATGCAACAGTTTAAAATGTGGCTGCCGAAAACATGGTTTAAAATGCACAAATTTATGCACTAATTGTCATGGTTCTGAAAATTGCTCCAATATGGAAGAAAAAATCTACGAGGAAGTAAATGAATCACATGAAATTATGGATGAAGAACCAATGCAGACTGGAAATAACATTGAAGACGAAGATGATGGTCTTGAAGATTTCGACGATCAACTAGAGTTGGAAAGATTTGTCGAATCTGACGATGAAGAAATGCCTCCAAAGAGACAAAAACGAATGAGTAACTAATTAGAATTCCAAATAATTAATAATAATTTTAACTAACTAGAATGTCACTCAGGTATATAAATTACCTTAAAACAGCAATAAATAGGCAACTACAAATATTATTTAAAGAAGGTTCTACAACTTTTTAAAAATATTGTAGATGTCTTATTAAATATTAACTTTATTAACTTATTTGTTTGTTAATTATAGAAGGATATTTTAATTTGTATTTTTTTCGTTTATTAATAAAACATTATATTTTACGTTTTTTGAGTAATTAAAATGTAAATTTTAATAAATACCTCAAAATTGTATATGATGATTAAAAACAAATTTTCGAATTTGAGGTTTTTTCATATGTTTGCAATTTCTAAGAATATTTCCTATAGTAATAATGTATATTTTTCTTTACACCATCAGAAAGTAGATATTTCAACGAACAAAAACCCGCCAAACTTTTTAAAAAAAAGCTGATATTTTGACGTCAGAATTTTCGATTGAAAATTAGGGTGTTTTTTTGATATTAAATTAAAATGAAGCGAAAAAATAAATATTTGTTATCAAATAAATTACAGTGTATTTGGGACATAATAAGGTAAGTTTTCACCAAATTTCGTAGAAAATAAAATTTATTTGAAAAAGATATAAATAAAAAACCAAAAACTTGGTTTTTTGAATTTTTCACCAAAATTTTGAGGTTATGTGAAAAATCTGCAAATACAAAAGCTGTAGATCTTTTTATTGCCTACAACTTTGCCATTTAACTTTTTTCCATAGGACTTGTAGTTTTGCCGGAAATCAAGATAAACCATTTTTTACCCTTAAACCCAACCCCCCCCCCCTCCCACTTCCCGAACTCGGATCGACCGTAATTTATTTTTCCTTTCATTTTGATCATATTCCCCTCCTTTTCTAATGGGTTTCATCCTACTGTAATTTTTTTTGGTTTCAAAAATTATCTACTCTGGTAGACCAGAGTAGATAATTTGTGCATTTAAATCTTGTGTATATAGATATACACAAGATTTAAATGCACAAATCTAAAATTAAAAAACTTTATACAGTAAGACTTTTTTCCTCAATGTGAGTGTCTCTGATATCGTTTCAATTATGCAAGTTCTATAATTTCAATACACAGCCATACCTACACTTTCCTTTATTTTGTGTTACTTTCCTTATTAATAATCCCCTTGATATTACATTGAAGATAGTTGTGTGAACAATGCGATTAAGTAAACAAATATTTATAAGAATTTAACTGTAATAGATTACCAATTAGTGAATGGTCGAAGTTGCGAAATTGTGCGACCTAGTAAGGTCACCATAAGCTCGTTCTACAACTCGTATTACATGAACTTGCACTAGTGCGGACTACTATATAAACTAGATATCTTAGTTGAAACATATCACTCATTGTTTGATCACAAGTGAAACAATATGTTCTCCAAAGTAAGTCAAACTATGAATTGCCACTAATGCGAATACGATTAAAAAAATGTTGGTGATACGAAGAACTACAGCTTAAAACATTAATAAAACAAAATTATTTCCAGATCGTAGCTCTTTGCGGATTGGTGGCGGTGTGCCAGGCTGGTCTCCTGCCCGCCCCCGTGCACTACTCTGCTGCCGCTGTCTCCTCCCAGAACATCGTGCGTCACGACCAGTCTGCCCAACACGTCGCCTACCACGCTGCTCCCGCCGTCGCCTACCACGCCGCTCCCGCTGCCGTCGCCTACCACGCCGCTCCCGCACACTACTCTTCAGCTGCTGCCGTGTCTTCCCAAAACATCGTGCGTCATGACCAGCCTGCCAAGCATGTAGCCGTTGCTGCCCCAGCTGTGGCCTACCACGCCGCCCCTGCCGTCGCCTACCACGCTGCCCCCGCTGTGGCCTACCACGCCGCTCCCGCCCCCGTTGCCTACCACGCCGCTCCCGTCGTCGCCCACGCAGAAGAGTTCGACGTAAGTGTTCATTGTTGTGTCAACATTACAATATGGTATTTAATAAATATTACGACTGTAAGACACTAATTATACCTCTAACTCTTTTCTGACACAGGCTCACCCCAAATACGAGTACAACTACTCCGTAGCTGACAGCCACACCGGTGACAACAAGTCCCAGCAGGAGTCTCGCGACGGTGATGTCGTGAAGGGCTCGTACTCCTTCCACGAAGCTGACGGCTCCGTCAGGACCGTGGAGTACTCCGCCGACGACCACAGCGGCTTCAACGCCGTGGTGCACAACTCCGCGCCTACTGCCGCTCCCGTGCACGTCAAGGCGGCTCCCGTCTACGTGGCACCCGCTCACTACATCCACCATTAAGCGAAACAATAACCATAATTATTTATTGATAGAATAAATTAAGTGTGATAAAATGAAACTTTTTATTTTATTCTACAAACAAAAACGTTGAAGTGTATTCCAAAGATGAAAAAACATATGTACATACATACATAAAATCACGCCTTTTATCCCCGAAAGGGTAGGTAGAGGTGCACATTCTACCATAGTACAATGTAACACCCACTTTTCACTAGTTGTTATGAGTCCCATGTAATAGGGGGTGCCTATTGCCATATACAGGGCACATTTCCAGACTCCGTGCTACTACTGAGAATTTTAAAAAACCCAGTAATACTTTGCCCGACCCGGGAATCAAACCCGAGACCCCTTGCCCGGCAGTCGCACTTGCGAATACTCGGCCAACGAGGCAGTACGAAAAAACATATGTAAACTAAAAATTATCTTATTGGTATAACTCTATTCACATTCATGCATATTAACATTTTGTTACAAAGCGTTTATTGTTGTCGTTTTCATAACTGTTTACCGTTATAACTTTTAAGTTACGAAGTATACGTATACACGTACATCGTACACGAAAGAATGCCCTTTTGTAAATAAAAGACAAACAAAGAAGAGAATTAAACATAAGAAATACAATACCAGTTTTAACCGACTTAAACAACTTTATTTCTTATCATAATGGAAGCACACGTAACATTTTACTTAGTAGGTATATACATAGATACTTCGATTTTAAAATGTTTATTGGAAATTTAAAGGTATATTCGATTTGTCTTTAATGTTTTCTTTTTGATAAATTATATCTAAACAAAAAGAAAGATATTGTTTTTTGTTAGTAATAATATTTATCGACTTACGCACATGAGACACCGACAATATAACTTTCTTGGCACTATTTGCATCGCATGTGACACGTACCGAGGGAAACCTCTTGGAGAATCACATATAAGGTATACTGTGATAATGTACAATGAGTTCTTATGCGCTTTCGAAGTTTGTTTTTTACAATGGTTCACCGGTTATTTTTTTCACAAACAGTTTATTTCTTTGTAAAACTAAAGCATTGCCAATTCAGTGTCGTTTTATTTGGGACGAAAACTATATAGATTTTACAATGTAGATGTGATATTACCTACATATGAAGTCCTACCACTATGAAAAGAGGTATTGGTGATTTGTTGTATACTGATAGACATGTAAGAACTTTCTTTAAAGAATAAGGTCATCTTGTTTAGTTCTTTTCGAATTATTTGTTATTTTAGCTATAGAGGTAACAAAATATTTGTTGACCAACGTAATTCATATAAACTTTTAGAGAAAAAACTTAAACCCCAGAAATATATATATAAATAATTGGAAAAAAAAACGCAGAGTTGAAGCGCATCGTAGCGAAATTTTTCGCTAGTTATATTTTATTTTTTAATCTCTTTATTTTAGGAGGTTTTTGTCCATATGGATACGTCAACCCCATCGTACCTTATCTAATTAAATGAAAGGGAATCATTAACAAGGTATGAGATAAATAAAAGAAATGCTATGTCACTCTCACCAATTCACACAATCCCTTTGCGATCTTCGTTTTAGGATTTGCTAAAATGTCTTGAACTAGCCCAATATCTAATTTATTCAACTCATATTTTCTGATTAATGATTCCCTTTCATTATTGTTCCTGGCACATTCCATTAGCAAATGTTGTATGTCCTCTACTTTGTTGCATAATTCGCAATTAGGTGATGCAACCTTCCCCATAAGAAAAGCAAACTTCACCGATGGATAGTGCCCAGAACGCAGCCTTAATGCTAACTTAACATAATTTCGACCCAAACCTGCATCCTCAAACCAAGGCACCCGGGGAAGCTCATTCTGAATGGTCTTGTACCAAATTCCTTTTACATTTGATTTTTCATTAAAATAGTTCAACCATTTGTCATAACAAGACTGCTGGAATTTGGAACAATATTCCCAATAATCCGGAGTACACGGCGTTTCATTTTCCATCTCAATAGCAAGTTTTGACAAGTGGTCAGCCTCTTCGTTCCCTCGTAAGCCTATATGTGCTAGTTATATGCTACGAGTTTTGCATTTAACCAGTGTTCAAACCGATAGTAAATACTAACTCTATATTCCATGGTACTCCCTTGAATTTTAAAATCAATATTCACAAGATTTATTTTCGATATTCTTAAGGATTTTTTTTTCAATGGGGAAAATCATTGAATGTCTTCTCCCGCCCGGATGAGGCGAGGGAGTGTCAAACTCTTATTGACTAAAAGCCACCCCGTTCCATCTTCTGCACTCCGAGCAGGAGCCCCGGTAACCCGTTAAGCTCTCCGCGGCTCCGTATCGGCATCAGCCCTATTGGGCCCCATCCGTGGTGGTTTGATCGCTCTTTGAGGCGTGCGCTGAACGCGACGCGCCGTACGCTCGGGTATGGTTCTGGTCGGGCGGCGTGCCACCCATGCTCGCCGTACGCTCGGGTATGGTTCTGGTCGGGCGGCGTGCCACCCATGCTCGCCGTCCGCAGGCGCTTACGGTGGCCGGAACCCGCGATCCCCGACGCCCGGAGTGTCCTTCACGATGGCTGGGTTGCGAGGAGGCAGCGCTTCTCTGCCTCACGCGTCCCGCCTTCTTCTTAGCTAGCATAACTGCTTCGCAAAGCGGGCAAAGGAGGAGACGGCATCCCAGTCCCCCTCGTTCCGCATCATGACCTGCACTAGGCCCAGACGCGAGAGGTCGCCATCGCCGATCACTTCCCTGAGGGCACGGCGGTGCTCAGCCCACGCAGGGCATTCTCCAACTGTGTGTTCCACCGTGTCCTCGCGGCGGTCCTCGCGGTGATGACACCCGGGCGTTTCCTCCCGCCCTATCAGACACAGCTACCTCCCGAAGCTCCCATCTCCGGTGAGGACCTGGGTTAGGCGGTAGGTGAGGACGCCGTAGCGTCTCTCAAGCTACTCCTCAAAGAACTTACCGCTGCAATGGCAACGAGCCCAATATTCATAAGGATAGGAAAGGATTAACCCACTAAAGGAAACCGCCCCTTGGCCTTTACGACCCCTTGTTAGACTTAGCAATCAAAAAATATCACATAGAGTCACAGAGTTATACGTAAAGTAACACAGTATTTCTTCAAGACTGCCTCGTTGGCCGAGTAGTCGCAAGTGCGACTGCCGGGCAAGGGGTCTCGGGTTCGATTCCCGGGTCGGGCAAAGTATTACTGGGTTTTTTAAAATTCTCAGTAGTAGCACGGAGTCTAGAAATGTGCCCGGTATATGGCAATAGGCTCACCCCCTATTACATGGGACTCATAACAACTAGTGAAAAGTGGGTGTTACATTGTACTGTGGTAGAATGTGCACCTCTGCCTACCCCTTCGGGGATAAAAGGCGTGATGTTATGTTATGTATTTCTTCAAAATTAGATAAGTTTCCTCATTTTTTTTTATGTTTACTGTATAAGCCGGTAAACGACCACACGGATCACCTAATCGGCGTCGCCCATGGACACCTGGAGCACCAGAGACATTGCAAGGGCGTTACGGGACTTTTGGGATTAGGAATTTGAGGATTGTTGGGGATTCAGGGATTGAAGAAGGAGGGAGGGGCGTAATTAGGCTTTCGGTAACCTCACTCACACGACGAAACACAATGCAAGCGTTGTTCCACGTCGGTTTTCTGTGAGGGCGTGGCATCACTCCGGTTGAGCCGGCCCATGCGTGCCGTAGCATGGCTCTTCCACACTCATTGCCCATCCGTGATATTGCAGTAAAAAGTAACAGCTTGCTGTAACACGTATGTCATTCTTCTTGGCCCTGTGTAAAAAGTTTTATATATTTTTTATTAAATGAAATGTATGTAACGTCTTCTCTAAAACCTTCCTGTAACGTTTTTAATTTATTCATGAAATTCACAAAGCCCTATAACTTTACCATAAAAATACACCTAAATAGAATAATAAACTATATGAAATGAAATATATGTAAGTATTAAAGTGATAAGTGGTAATAATTTCTACCAATAATAGACTGCCAATTAGTGAATGGTCCAAGTCGCGAAATTGTGCGACCTAGTAAGGTTACCATAAGCTCGTTCTACAACTCGTATTACATGAACTTGCACTAGTGCGGACTACTATATAAACTAGATATCTTAGTTGAAACATATCACTCATTGTTTGATCACAAGTGAAACAATATGTTCTCCAAAGTAAGTCAAACTGTATGAATTGCCACTAATTTGAATACGATTTATAAAAAACGTTAGTGATACGAAGAACTACAGCTTAAAACATTAATAAAACAAAATTATTTCCAGATCGTAGCTCTTTGCGGATTGGTGGCGGTGTGCCAGGCTGGTCTCCTGCCCGCCCCCGTGCACTACTCCTCTGCTGCCGCTGTCTCCTCCCAGAACATCGTGCGTCACGACCAGTCTGCCCAACACGTCGCCTACCACGCTGCTCCCGCCGTCGCCTACCACGCCGCTCCCGCTGCCGTCGCCTACCACGCCGCTCCCGCTCACTACTCTTCAGCTGCTGCCGTGTCTTCCCAAAACATCGTGCGTCATGACCAGCCTGCCAAGCATGTAGCCGTTGCTGCCCCAGCTGTGGCCTACCACGCCGCCCCTGCCGTCGCCTACCACGCTGCCCCCGCTGTGGCCTACCACGCCGCTCCCGCCCCCGTTGCCTACCACGCCGCTCCCATCGTCGCCCACGCTGAAGAGTTCGACGTAAGTGTTCATTGTTGTGTCAACATTAAAATATAGTATTTAATAGATAGATATTACGACTATGAGACACTAATTATAACTGTTTTCTGACGCAGGCTCACCCCAAGTATGAGTACAACTACTCCGTAGCTGACAGCCACACAGGTGACAACAAGTCCCAGCAGGAGTCTCGCGACGGTGATGTCGTGAAGGGCTCGTACTCCTTCCACGAAGCTGACGGCTCCGTCAGGACCGTGGAGTACTCCGCCGACGACCACAGCGGCTTCAACGCCGTGGTGCACAACTCCGCGCCCACTGCCGCTCCCGTGCACGTCAAGGCCGCTCCCGTCTACGTGGCACCCGCTCACTACATCCACCATTAAGCGAAACAAAATCCATAATTATTTATTGATGTAATAAATTAAGTGTGATAAAATAATTTTTTTTATTTTATTCTACAAACAAAAACGTTGAAGTGTTTTCAAAAGATCAAAAAACATATGTAAACTAAAAATTATCTTATTGGTATAACTCTATTCACATTCATGCATATTAACATTTTGTTACAAAGCGTTTATTGTTGTCGTTTTCATAACTTTTCCTTGACAGAGGCGTATACGAAGAATGCTGTTTTGTACCTATATAAAAGACTAGCGGCCCGTCCCGGCTTCGCACGGGGAGACTTAAGATTCTTTACATAGTTTTACGTTTTATTTATATTTATTCTCAGTTTATTATTTTTGAAATAGTAGGTAAGTACTTACCTAATAGGTATCTTTTGGATGAATTAATAGTCTTAAGGTAACCGATTGAACAATTCAAAAGTTATCTAGAGCAAACTTTTATAAGGATTGAACCATTCATTAAAACGATTGATAAGGGTAAACTGTAAAAGGTAGACATATGCTCTCGCGGACTTTTTTAAAAATAATGTTAAGATGAACAATTCATCTATAGAGCATTTTTGTATAACTTTAACTATATGCTCAGCACACGCCACGTAAGGCCTCAGAAACGATACTTTTCCCCGTTTTTAAAACATTTTTGGTTACTGCTCCACAACTATAGGACCTAGCGTGATATTATATAGCCTATGTTACTTCTGAATAATGCAACTTTCTAATGGTGAAAAAATTATTGCAATCGGTCCAGTAGTTTTTGAGTTTATTCATTACAAACATACAAAACTACAAAAATACAAATCTTTCCTCTTTATAATATTAGTATACCTCTAGACAAACAAAGAAGAAAATAAAACGTAAGAAATACAATACCAGTTTAAACCGACTTAAACAACTTTATTTCTTAACATATGGAAGTACACGTAAAATTTTACTTAGTAGGTAAATAGATAGTTTGATTTTAATATGTTTATTGGAAATTTAATTTTTATTTATTTAAAATTCTTCTTCACAAAATACATCAGTGAATGGCGGACTTAATGCCTTAAGGCATTCTCTTACAGTCAACCATAGGGAAGTGCAGAGAAATGAAGTGGTTGATGCGAAGCCAGAACACAATTGAAAAATAAAAAAAAAGTTATGTAATATGTATACTACACACATAAATAACCTATAGAATAAATATATTAATACAATATTTTATAAATCAGTATAGACATATACATACCATATAATACATACTACTAAACAAATACTTATACCTACTGCATAAATACTACAGAAATTTAAAGATATATTCGATTTGTTTTTAATGTTATTTCGATAAATTAAAAACAAAAAATAAAGATGTTGTTTTTGTTAGTAAAAATATTTATTTATTTATCATTTCATGTACCTACACCACACAGACAATATTACAAAGGACAACACATGAGGTACATAGGTACTGCATATCCCTTAAGGGATACCCTAGCATACGGCGCGTCGCGTTCCGCGCGCGCCTCAAAGAGCCATCAGACCACCACAGATGGGGCCCAATACGGCCGATGCCGATTCGGAGTCGCGGAGAACCTAACGGGTAACCGGGGCTCTGACTCGACGTGCAGGAGAAGGAACGGGGTGGTTTTTAGTCAGTAAGAGTCTGACACTCCCTCCCGCCTCACCCAGGCGGGAGCAGTCATTTGATGATTTTCCCCCCTTAAAAAAAAATCCTTTAAGGGATTTCTTCCCGCAGACCTGCGACATAAGACACAGTATATTATTCGATTTACGCAAATAAGTAACTAAATATAACTTTGTTGGCACTATTAGCATCACATGTGGCACGTACCGAGGGAAACATCTTGGAGAATCACATATAAGGCATACTGTTTCGATAATGTACAATGAGTTTTTATGTGCTTTCGAAGTTTGGTTTTTACAATGGTTCACCAGTTATTTTTTATCACAAACCGTTTATTTCTTTGTAAAATCGTTGCATTGCCAAGACAGTGTCATTTAATTCGGGACGAAAACAAGAGAGGTATAGATTTCACAATGTAGATGTGATTTTACATATGAAAAAGTCCTACCAATAAGAGAAGAGGTATTGGTGATTTGTTGTATACTGATAGACATGTACTTTTTTGAAGAATAAGGTCATCTTGTTGATTTCTACGCAAATTATTTGTTATTTTTGCTGTAACAAAATATTTGTTGATCAGAGTGATTTATACAAACCTTTAGAGAAAAATCTTGAACCCCAAAAATAGGTACTGAAAATGAGAAATAAATAACCTAAGAAATATTTTTGAGAGAGGTAAATAATAAAATTTACATTGCGCGTTACTTAATTCTACTCAGAGAATAAAGCCCATTGCAAACCAAGAGCTAAGCTAAGATAGTTTAGCTTAGGTCGCATAACGGATGCAGTTTTCAGTACTTGTAGCATAGTTTTTTGGTCTGCACATAAGTAAGGCTAAGGCCCACCGTCGATGTTGCGTTATTCGACAAATTCATGCATTCATCAAATGACACTAATGATGTCGGTATTTAATTAATCAGATGTTGATTCATAATTTCTTAGGATCTATACTAATACACTTTTCTTATGCAGTTACTTCACGAACATGGGGTTTGGGGTTTATTTATACGCGCGCAGAGTTGAAGCGCATCAAAGACAAATTTTTCGCTAGTTATATGCTACTAGTTTTGTATTTCATCAGCGTGCAAACTAATAGTAAATACTAACTCTATAATGCACGATACTTCCATGGCTTTTAAAATCGATGTTCATAAGGATAGGAAAGAATTATCACTCATAACACGCTAAAAGAACCCGCCTCTTGGCCTTTACGACACCTTGTTGAACTTAGCAATCAAAAAACACCACGTAAAGTCACAGAGTTATACGTAAAGCAACACAGTATTTCTTCAAAATTACCTAATTTTAATGAAACTTACCTAAGTTTCCTTATTTTTTTTTATGTTTACTGTATTTATCCGGTAAACGACCACACGGATCACCTAATCGGCGTCGCCCATGGACACCTGGAGCACCAGAGATATTGCAAGTGCGTTACCGGACTTTTGGGATTAGGAATTTGAGGATTGTTGGGGATTCAGGGATTGAAGAAGGAGGGAGGGGCGTAATTAGGCTTTCGGTAACCTCACTCACACGACGAAACACGATGCAAGCGTTGTTCCACGTCGGTTTTCTGTGAGGGCGTGGCATCACTCCGGTTGAGCCGGCCCATGCGTGCCGTAGCATGGCTCTTCCACACTCATTGCCCATCCGTGATATTGCAGTAAAAAGTAACAGCTTGCTGTAACACGTATGTCATTCTTCTTGGCCCTGTGTAAAAAGTTTTATATATTTTTTATTAAATGAAATGTATGTAACGTCTTCTCTAAAACCTTCCTGTAACGTTTTTACTTTATTTATGAAATTCATAAAGCGCTATAACTTTACCGTAAAAATATACCTAAATAGAATAATGAACTATATGAAATGAAATATAATTATGTAAGTATTAAAGTGATAAGTGGCAATAATTTCTACCAATAATAGACTGCCAATTAGTGAATGGTCCAAGTCGCGAAATTGTGCGACCTAGTAAGGTCACCATAAGCTCGTTCTACAACTCGTATTACATTAACTTGCACTAGTGCGGACTACTATATAAACTAGATATCTTAGTTGAAACATATCACTCATTGTTTGATCACAAGTGAAACAATATGTTCTCCAAAGTAAGTCAAACTATGTATGAATTGCCACTAATTTGAATACGATTAATAAAAAACGTTAGTGATACGAAGAACTACAGCTTAAAACATTTAACTCGTCGAGTACCGGTTTTGTAGACACAATTATAGAACAATAGGTTGCGGTCACCGGTGACCGCTTGGTGTTTGACAGTTTAATAAAACAAAATTATTTCCAGATCGTAACTCTTTGCGGATTGGTGGCGGTGTGCCAAGCTGGTCTCCTGCCCGCCCCCGTGCACTACTCTTCTGCTGCCGCTGTCTCCTCCCAGAATATCGTGCGTCACGACCAGTCTGCCCAGCACGTCGCCTACCACGCTGCTCCCGCCGTCGCCTACCACGCCGCCCCCGCTGCCGTCGCCTACCACGCCGCTCCCGCTCACTACTCTTCAGCTGCTGCCGTGTCTTCCCAAAACATCGTGCGTCATGAACAGCCTGCCAAGCATGTAGCCGTTGCTGCCCCAGCTGTGGCCTACCACGCCGCCCCTGCCGTCGCCTACCACGCTGCCCCCGCTGTGGCCTACCACGCCGCTCCCGCCCCCGTTGCCTACCACGCCGCTCCTGTCGTAGCCCACGCTGAAGAATTCGACGTAAGTGTTCATTGTTGTGTTAACATTAAAATATGGTATTTAATATATATTACGACTATGAGACACTAATTATAACTGTTTTCTGACACAGGCTCACCCCAAGTATGAGTACAACTACTCCGTAGCTGACAGCCACACCGGTGACAACAAGTCCCAGCAGGAGTCTCGCGACGGTGATGTCGTGAAAGGCTCGTACTCCTTCCACGAAGCCGACGGCTCCGTCAGGACTGTGGAGTACTCCGCCGACGACCACAGCGGCTTCAACGCCGTGGTGCACAACTCCGCGCCTACTGCCGCTCCCGTGCACGTTAAGGCCGCTCCCGTCTACGTGGAACCCGCTCACTACATCCACCACTAAACTATGCATTATGAAAAATGAAAACAAATATGAATAATTTATTTATTAATAGCAATATATGAATTAATCAACATACATAATGGTTTCTTTTCTGTTTCTGTTAAAAAATAGAATATAAGTGTTACAATACAAGTTGTCATTTTTTTAACAATTTTTTTACCATCATGATTGGCAGAACGTGGAACTTGTTACCATAAAAGTTTGAAAGTCAGATATCGAATTCATCTATTCGATTATCATTGATTCAAGAGGGAGGCTCGTAGAAGGATACAGCTTGGGTGGGCGGCATATAGGAACCTCAATAGGGTTTTGTCTTCAACTCTATCGCAAAGCCAGAAGACAAAAGTCTTCAACGAGTGCGTCCTACCAGTAATAACATACCGAGCCGAGACGTGGACACTAGCAGTGCGACTGGTCTACCAATTTAAGTTGGCGCAGCGAGTTATGGACCTAAGTTCGGAGTCTCTCTGAAGGATAGGATCCGTAACGAGGTGATCCGACAGAGAACCGATGTAGCCCAAAGGATTAGCAAGCTGAAAGAACAAATCACGACACTATAGTACACACTACAGTGTATGTAAATGTGTTGACTAAATATGTATTTAGTTATACGACTAATACCTAGAAACTGAAATTAAAATACTTGTAACACCAAAGTATGCCTATATATATCTTGAAAAATATTAGTGTTTAGTCAACAAAAGAATCTAATCTTACGCAGATAAAAGATATTGTAAGTAAATTCTGTATTTTTGGATGAAAGACCATTTTCAAGATCTTGTTGAAAGGTTGGTTACTGTTTCTGTAGTGGCATAATTTTCATTGCATATTAAATTCTTGTAGTGACATTATGTATATTAAAATGCAGTACATAGTATACACTTTTTACAATTATGTTTTGGTAATGATATTAGATCATAGTTGCTACATGAACACAATAAATGAAGAAATAAATATCCCACCAAAAACATTCTGAAAAAACTAGCCAAGCCTCGATGGAGCTGCTAGTTTATCTCTAAAAAGTAATGAAATATAACAAAGTCGTACCAAGTTTAAGGTTCCTTATTCCGATTTCGTTATGATTATAGTTAATGTTTTATGACTTTGCTGTTGAAGGGTACACAAGGGTACAAAACCAGGTGCTCCATGACACCATTGCACCAATCTGTTGCCAGAACCGCTACCCATTGACGATGAAAAATTACAACTTGGAAAACATGGTGTTACCCTTCAACGGCTGCCGGATTACCGCCGTGGGATCTGGAGGCGAAGGTGCTCGCGCGCGTGTACGGCATGCGCGCGGAGGCACGCCGCCGGGGCGAAACCCCGCTGCCGCGCCAAATAGGTGCGTGGCGGGATGAGCTCCGGCGCGATCTCATGGCGGAATGGCAGCAACGACTGTCGCAACCGAGGGCTGGGCTCGCTGCCATCGCAGCGGTAAGTCCCCTCTTTGAGGAGTGGCTTGAGAGACGCTACGGCGTCCTCACCTACCGCCTGACGCAGGTCCTCACCGGACATGGAAGTTTCGGGAGGTACCTGTGTCTGATGGGGCGGGAGGAAACGCCCGGGTGTCATCACTGCGAGGACCGCCCTGAGGACACGGTGGAACACACGGTGGGAGAATGCCCTTCGTGGGCTGAGCACCGCCGTGTCCTCAGGGAAGTGATCGGCGATGGCGACCTCTCGCGTCCGGGCCTAGTGCAGGCCATGATGCGGAGCGAGGGGGACTGGGATGCCGTCTCCTCCTTTTGCGAAGCAGTGATGCTAGCTAAGGAGGAGGCGGGACGCGTGAGGCAGCGAAGCGCTGCCTCCTCGCAACCCAGCCATCGCGAAGGACACACCGGGCGTCGGGGATCGCGAGACGATCTCCGGCCACCGTAAGCGCGGGCCTGCGGACGGCGAGCATGGGTGGCTCCCCGTCCGACCAGAAACAGACCCGAGCGTACGGCGCGTCGCGTTCCGCGCGCGCCTCAAAGAGCCATCAGACCACCACAGATGGGGCCCAATACGGCCGATGCCGATTCGGAGTCGCGGAGAACCTAACGGGTAACCGGGGCTCCGGCTCGACGTGCAGGAGAAGGAACGGGGTGGTTTTTAGTCAGTAAGAGTCTGACACTCCCTCCCGCCTCACCCAGGCGGGAGAAGTCATTCGATGATTTTCCCCCCTTAAAAAAAAAAAAAAAAAAAAAAAAACCCTTCAACGGCCAAGTCAGGCTTGGCGGGAGCACTGCCGTGCCTCCAGGTTTACGTATCGTCATATTTTTTACTAAAGAATTGTAAATTGAATAAAATAGTTAGAACAAATCACAACTTCACGGTTGGTTGGTTGGTTGGGCTACTGGCCGCCGCGGGACGTGTCGCGGGTTCGATTCCTGCACGGAATAATTCTTTGTGAGATCCACAGATTGTTATTCATGGTCTGTGTGTCATGTGTATGTGAACTTGTAGGTATGTTTGTAAACGCACCCACGACACACAGGAGAAAATCCTAGTGTTTTAAAACTCAACTTATTTTTCTTATTTCTACTTCCGTAAAAATATTACGACGACCAGTAATTGCCTTATATCTACACTAGCTACTTACGCGCTGTTCCGCCCGCTCTGATTGGCTCCAAATGATCATAGCATGATGTTTTATAACCTATAGCCTTTCTCGATAAATGCAAATATATCCAACAAAAAATAATTATTAAAATCAGACTAGTAGTTCCGGCGACTAACGCGTTCAAACAAACAAACTGTTCAGCTTTATATAATACTAACTGTTGCCCGCGACTTCTTCCCCGTAGAATATGATTCCTGTTTTATCCCATGCTAGTATTTAATCGGGATGAAAAGCATCCAATGATCTAAGTTAGCCCATACTAATTTCATCAAATTTTGTTCAGTAATTTCAGCGTGATTGACGGACAAACATAGATAAGATAACACAGTTACCTACCTATAATATTAGCATGAAATATATTTGCAAAATATTTTTAGGTTATAACATTCGTACAATATACTAAATTAAATAAATTACGGTTTACCTACCTGCGTAAACCATTTGCACGAATCTCTACTAGTTTCAAGTGACATCGGCGCTATTCTTCACTCAGCATAAATAAAGAGCCACATTAATTTACTATCCAAAATTATTGAACAAATTACCGACAATCCCAGAACTACACGTGAAATTTATTTCGTTTTCGACCTGCGCTATAACCACTTGACATAGGAAGTACTTTCGATTTATAACTAAAGTAAAAACAGAAAAATTAAAGTTAACACATTTTTCTAACAAAAAATCCTTAACAAATTAAAGCAAATACGAAAAAAGGTACAACCAGTTTATAATTTCAGGATAAAGTTTGTTTTCACGACGAACTTTAAACTTGGTTCATGGAAATTTTAAATTTCGAAGTAAATTCTCTATTTAATATTCAGGCTCTTCAATAACAGAAAAGATTTTTCCCAAAAACGTAATTCAGATGGGCTAGCAACAGAGTGAGTGAAGGGCGTTATTCGAATAACTATGTCACCAGGTATAAGGTTACTTAAAGCCAGTTCTACCACTTCTTACACGTGCGTTTAGGTCACTCACAGATAAAACTTAGGTATATAAACTAATCAGACAGTGCTCAACACATCATTCAGTCATTGATCTCATTACTGAAATAATCTAATCAACATATTCAGCAAAGTAAGATTGTAATTTGTGATAAATTCATATATTAAATAAGTTTTATTTGGAGTAATTCAAAGTAAACCACACTCATTCATTACAGGTGGTAGCTCTGTGCTGTTTAGTGGCGGTGTGCCAGGCTGGTCTCCTGCCCGCCCCGGTGCATTACTCCTCTGCTGCCGCTGTCTCTTCTCAGAACATCGTACGTCACGACCAATCTGCCCAACACGTCGCCGTCGCGACTCCAATTGCTTACCACGCCGCTCCTGCTGCCGTCGCCTACCATACTGCTCCTTCTCAGTACTCTTCAGCTGCTGCCGTATCTTCTCAAAATATTGTGCGTCATGACCAGCCAGCTCAACGTGTAGCCGTCGCTGCCCCAGCTGTGGCCTACCACGCTGCCCCTGCCGTCGCATACCACGCCGCCCCCGCTGTGGCCTACCACGCAGCTCCCGTCGTAGCTCAGGCTGAAGAGTTCGACGTAGGTGTTCTTCGTAATAAATGGAAATAGTTTTAAATTTTTACATTGCTGTATTATACATTTAATTTGTCTATTTTTATGACAGGCTCACCCCAAATACGAATACAACTACTCCGTAGCTGACAGCCACAGCGGTGACAACAAGTCCCAGCAGGAGTCCCGCGACGGTGATGTCGTGAAGGGCTCGTACTCCTTCCACGAAGCCGACGGCTCCGTCAGGACTGTGGAGTACTCTGCCGATGACCACAGCGGCTTCAACGCCGTGGTGCACAACTCCGCGCCCACTGCCGCTCCCGTGCACGTTGCTCCATCTCACTACATCCACCACTAAATTACCATCACTAGTCATATTCTGCGATCACCAAAACCATGTTGATTATTTATTGCAATATACGAATAAGTTCGACTGAAAACAATTTTTAATTTCTATCTCGTTTCTAACTTCCATTTTATACTTGTAATATGTTAGTTCTTATTAAAACAACTGCTTATGTTATTGCTCTGTAAAAAGACAAATTTATTCTATTTAAAACATTATACAAACTAAGTATGTAGTTACCTTTCTATAAACACAATTTATTTCAACATAAAAATCACTGTTATTAAGTAAATTGTAACCTGTAACCTTTTTTCTCTATAGAAACTACTTTAAAAGCTATTGCTTCATTTCACTTTATTTTCTTATTATTTTAACAATAATTAGTAAAACATGTTCATCATGTTCACCATGTTCATCGTCCACAGATAGCGTATGAATTCAATGCGCGGGAAATTCGCATGGGAAATTTAAATAAAGAACAGAGGGCTTCATTTACATACTTGAAATTTTTGACAGTTGTAGAGGGCGACTTCTTATTATAGCATGAAACAGATTATACCCTATTTGTGTCCAAAAAACGGACAGACAGAAATAGACCGTTAATAAAATATTTAAATATTACTGTTAATTTTAAAATGATTTACGTGGTGACTTACGAACAGAAAAAATAAAATTGTGATCTGAGGCCTTAGTACGAGTTTGATTTACGTTTAAAGTATTCGTAACGAGACCTCGTTCGGCGCTCTAATTGGTTGGTTTATTGGAATAAGCCGGTAAACGAGCAGACGGATCACCTGATGGTAAGCAATCGGCGTCGCCCATGGACACCTGGAATACCAGAGGCGTTACAAGTACGTTACCGGCCTTTTAGAATTAGGAATTTGAGGATTGTTGGGGATTCAGGGATTGGGGAAAGGGGGGAGGGGGGTAATTGGGCCTCCGGTAACCTCACTCACACGACGAAACACAACATTGTTTCACGTCGGTCTTTTCTGAGGCCGTGGCATCACTCAGGTCGAGCCGGCCCATACATGCCGAAGCTTGGCTCTCCCACACTTAAACCATTTATCATTTCAAACCATTCAACTGATGTGTGTCCTTAAATGTCTATTCCTTATTCTTGTATTTATCATAGATCATATGGAAACAATGAAGCAAAATAGCAAAATAAAAAATATCATCTTTTGAAATAACTATCGTGACACATACTAAATTAACTAAAAATCGCGCTACAGATTTAAAAATACTGAGAAACGCTCTACTAGTTTAATAATATTATCAATATTTAATTATATTATTGTTATCGATGAGACACTTTTTTTTAATTTTAGTTTAGTTAGATATTCAACAAAAACAGCTTCGCTGTGACATGTAAATTTTACTCTTTTCCCATTATTATAATGATGTGATAATGTACTGATATTGTACCTTTCCATAATCACCTTTAAGCGAGGTAGATTGTACAAAACTGTCACAATTTTTGTCACTGTTTTTGTCTTAATATTTACTTTAAAGTCAAAGTCAAAGCATTTATTTCAATTAAACCATAATTTGGTACTTTTGGAGCGTCAACAAATCAGTCCGTCAGTGAAGGTAGGTTAACTTTCATTTCTTTTTTTATTGAAACAAAGAGTTTCCTTTTTCTTGTATAGAAGCACTATTTCTATGGATTGTCAGTATGCATATGTGAGCACCATGTTAGACTTAAGATTATTTTATTTTTTTTATTTTAGTAAGTTATTAGTATAATGCGTCAAGCGTTTCTTTGCATTGTTCTTACATTTGCGTACAGTATTGAAATATGTATCAGAGACATTGTAGAACATACTTTTTTAAAAGAGTAACGAATGGAGTTTCTTGCTCGTTCTTCTCCATTCGAATCTACGTTTTGGAATGAGCACCTAGCTTCACCTAGCTTCACTGACGGACTGACTGACAGACTATTATTTATTTTGTATTTGTTGACGTTTCAAAAGTACCAAACTATGGTTTAATTGAAATAAATGCTTTGACTTTGACTTTGACTTTGAACTATTTTCCTTAACCTTTTTTCTTTAACAATATATTAAATTGTTCTTGTTCCTTATATAAAAAATACCCACGAATGAGGACACAAATAATTATTTATGAATTCTTTGATCCAAAAAAAAAGACACTTTAGGGAACAGAGATTACAGGGATGTGATCGGCGTCGACGACCTCTCGCGCCCGCCTCTCGTTCAGGCCATGGTGTGGAGCGAGGGAAACTGGGATGCCGTCTCTTCCTTCTGCGAAGCAATCATGCTAGCCAAAGACGAGGCGAGGCGTGTGAGGGAACAAACCTCCTCACGCCCCAACCGTCGCAGGAGACACTCCGGGCGTCGGAGTTTGTGACGTCATCTATGTAGCTGAGTCGTCATAACGCGTCGCCACGATAGTAAATAGGATTTTTAATGAGATAATTATATTAAACAATAATTGTACTATTTAGGTATTGTAAAACAATTGTAAAACAATACCTAAATAGTACTATCTACTATCAAGGCCTTTCAGACTTAGCTTTGCGTATTCATTGAAATGTTTTGTTGGATTTAGGTAATGTTTACATAACATAAAACACAATATTTCAGTCGAACTTATTCGTATATTGCAATAAATAATCAACATTGTTTTGGTGATCGCAGAATATGACTAGTGATGGTAATTTAGTGGTGGATGTAGTGAGCGGGAGCAACGTGCACGGGAGCGGCAGTGGGCGCGGAGTTGTGCACCACGGCGTTGAAGCCGCTGTGGTCGTCGGCGGAGTACTCCACAGTCCTGACGGAGCCATCGGCTTCGTGAAAGGAGTACGAACCCTTCACGACATCACCATCGCGGGACTCCTGCTGGGACTTGTTGTCACCGGTGTGGCTGTCAGCTACGGAGTAGTTGTACTCGTATTTGGGGTGAGCCTGTGATAGAAAATAGACATATTAAATGTGTCTCATTATTATAATCTCTGATTATTGTTGTCATGAACACTTACGTCGAACTCTTCAGCGTGGGCTACAACGGGAGCGGCGTGGTAGGCAACTGGAGCAGGAGCAGCGTGGTAGGCAACAGCGGGGGCGGCGTGGTAGGCGACGGCAGGGGCTGCGTGGTAGGCAACAGCGGGGGCGGCGTGGTAGGCGACGGCAGGGGCTGCGTGGTAGGCCAAAGCTGGGGCAGCGACGGCTACGCGTTGAGCTGGCTGGTCATGACGTACAATGTTTTGGGAAGATACGGCAGCAGTTGAAGAGTAGTGAGCAGGGGCAGCATGGTAGGCGACGGCGGCGGGGGCTGCGTGGTAAGCAACTGGGGCTGCAACAGCGACGTGTTGGGCAGACTGATCGTGACGCACGATGTTCTGGGACGAGACAGCGGCAGCAGAAGAATAATGCACAGGGGCGGGCAATAGACCAGCCTGGCAAACTGCGACTAAACCGCACAGAGCTACTACCTGTTGATATTAAAAAAAAACTTAATTATTAGCTCAGGACTCCAAATAACTCATATAATTTTATACACTGTTTTACTTTCCTTAGCGAACATTTTAATTAAATTGATTGTCTCACTTGTGTGATCAAACAATGAATGATAGAGTTCCAATGTTAGATCTAGATTATATATACAAGTCACCAGTGTTCACGCACATGTATGGGTTGCAGAACAGGCTTGCAGCGACCTTACGTCGGCGCGTTTGGATCAAATAGTTACGCGACGCGTAACATTCACTGAACCGTTTCATAATGAATCCTTTGAAGGCAAGTTTAATGCGACCTAAAGTTTAACTAGTTTTATGAAATAGCCAAAATTAAAACTTATGAAAATATTTTCAATTTACTTAAAGCGATAGTGTTCAAATTAAAGACAAAAATATTGACGTTGTCGTACGTAATATACAACACACCGGTTGTTCGCAAAACTTTCAGTTCGTCTTGTTTAAGCCAGTTTATTTCTTACAACCCTCTTTTTTTGATTCTACTAAGAGTTTAAAGTGTAGGTAATGTCATTAATAAAACGAAAATTGAGAATACATTTTTCTCACGTCGCCCATATTCTGAACTCGAATAAATAAGTTTAAATGAGTCCTAAAGTTATAATGATTATTGAACTGACTGACACACACCATAGGCATATATCCTTAGATAAGAAGATACTAGAAAAATGTTTCAATAATTATAAATTACTAGCTGTCCCGGCAAACTTCGTACCGCCTAAGAATGTTTTCTTACCTTTTAACCTTCCCTGGATTTCCACGAGCATTTCAAGACAAAAACAAAATTAATCAAATCAGCTCAGCCGTTGTCGAGTTTTAGCAAAACTAACGAACGGAAATTCCTTTTTATTTATATAAATATATATCTTATTATGAAAAGTTATTCTTAGAAATATTATTTTTACATTCGCTAGTCCTAAAAATAAAAGATTATTTTTTGTCGTCTCGTACCTACATTTTTTTTATACGTATAGCTTCAATTAGATAAAGATACCAAAGACTCTATTGAAAGTTACTTATGTATTAACTAATAGTATTCAAATTTTGATCTGATTATAATAAATATAATTAGCATACTATTCAATTTAGTGACGCGACAGTAACGTTTTAGTGAATGGATTGATTCTCCAAGCACAAGATACAAAGCAAGGTCGCAGTGAACTTGTCTGACTACTTCCACTACTTACTACAATCAGCTGTTCATGCTTGCACTTATCAGTATAAAAAGTAGACCTGTGACATGACATACATCATTCAACTGTTCTACATCAGTGAATAAACCAAAATGTTCTCTAAAGTAAGTATAACTCATTGCACTTGAAATCGCAATAAATCAAAATTATTTAATTTTATAGATCGTTACTAACCTATACTTATAAATTGTTTCAGGTAGTAGCTCTGTGCGCTTTCGTGGCTGTGGCCCAGGCTGGTCTCCTGGCCGCTCCCGTGCACTACTCCTCTGCTGCGGCTGTCTCTTCCCAGAGCATCGTGCGTCATGACCAGGCTCCCG
Source organism: Spodoptera picta (assembly GCA_038387885.1). NCBI lineage: Eukaryota > Metazoa > Arthropoda > Insecta > Lepidoptera > Noctuidae > Spodoptera > Spodoptera picta. Next base: position 866,236 of record JAZHFQ010000248.1, read on the forward strand.
TCGCTAAGCTCGCCGTCGCCGCTCCCGTGGCCAAACTCGCCGTCGCTGCTCCCGTAGCCTACCACGCCGCCCCCGCCGTGGCCTACCACGCTGCTCCTGCTGCCGTCACCTACCACGCTGCCCCTGCTCCCGTCGCCTACCACGCCGCCCCCGCCGCTGTCGCCTACCACGCTGCCCCTGCTGCCGTGGCATACCACGCTGCTCCCGTTGCCAAGGTTATCGCCCAACCTGAGGAGGTAGCCTACCCCAAATACGAGTACAACTACTCTGTTGCTGACGGTCACTCCGGCGACAACAAGTCCCAGCAGGAGTCCCGCGACGGTGATATCGTAAAGGGCTCTTACTCCTTCCACGAAGCCGATGGTTCCATCAGGACTGTGGAATACACCGCTGACGACCACAACGGTTTCAACGCAGTGGTACACAACACCGCACCTACGGCCGCCCCCGTAGTTGTCAAGGCTGTTGCTCCCGCCCACTACTACCACCACTAAGACCAAAATCTTAACAACTAAGCAATGTTGACCAAAATGAATGTTGAATAATTTATTTATGAAATATACGAATAAGTTCGATAATAATGTTGATTTCTTATTACGGTACAGATTGAAATTAACTATCTATGCATATGATAAAATTTTACAGTTTAACACTATATTTCATCAACAGTTTTTTTTTTAATTTTCTAAAATAATAGTATTCTACCTCTATTCATAGCAACTAGCAAACACAATATCGCTACGCGCTTCTGAACAATAGCTTCCTTGGATCTATTGAATTGTTCTGATGCGGTGAGATAGTAATATCGGCGAAATCCTCTCTCTTTTGTGAAATTTTCGTTGTTAGAGTGGAATAAAATATAATGGAACACTACTATAAAATTAAGGAAATCATTTTATATGGCAATAAAGTTAATTAATGTAATGATCAAGGTTTGTTCGAGGGCTAAGTTATTATCAAGGCCATTTGGTACACATGTCTTAAATATTTTGATTTGACCCGTATTGCTACTGAGAATAAGGTCAACCACAACCCGTTTTGTCCAATCTTATGGGTCATGGGCCAACTTTAAGTGCAAAGAGATAAGAATCTGTTAAGGCCATATATCGCATGTATCGCAATGTATTTGCCCTCTGGCTAATTTAAACCTGGTCGAGGTACTACGCAATAATATCGCGCTATGTTGTATACCTGTTATATAGCTAACTAGCTAGTTATAAGGATTAATCAATAATAAATTAGAGGTTTCAGTGGCTGAAAAATATTTACATGTTTAAAAAGTAACGATTCCTTTACTTGATTTGTAGTTATCTTCCCAATGCTTTCTTTATTGAAAAACATGGTTTTTATTTAAATTACAAAGTTAATTTATATTGTACTCTAATAACCCAACTCTCCTCCATTCGACACGCCAAGAAATATGTACTCAAAGCCTCCTTTGATCGCTCGGATAGTGATGATACGATAACAGCTTTCAAGTTCCGGGCTAGGCTAACGTTGATACGCCGGAACAATAATTGAGAATTAAAGGGAACGTACAAGATTTATTTTTATTAGATTTCAGAATGAAATTTAGAGATAGGATGTTGCTAGTTTAGTGGTTCAGATAAATTAAAGAATTCGTTTTGATGACAGTTTGAGCTGATCCTCTATATTCTTACGTATTAAAACCAAACAATAGTATGTCAATAATACAATTTTAACGAAATTTATGTAATAAGTATTGGAATAGTATAAAATGCTTTATATTTCTCTTTCTAATCAACAGTCGACTATTACATTCTGTTGGCGACAGTTCAAATTAAGTGCTTCAATATGTTTGTAAAGGTAACATTTTATTTCTATTATATTACAATTATTTTAATTGGTCCTTTATTCTATAATTACTATATGAATATTACTAAAGTCGTTATTAAATTCATCTTTTTGCTATTTCTGCACTTTGAAACCCCAGTCAAACAGTTCATATTTTTATTTCGGCTTAAGAAACGTTCAGTGCATAAAAGTTGTGATTGTGACTAAAAATATTATCGTCTGGTCTCCTATTAGTAAACACTGGGAAAGTTGTAAACTGTTGCACTCATTGCAATACAATTACAAAAGGGGGATATTTTTCCTATTCCTAAACATTATATCTAAGAAGTGTTAATTGTTTCTCTATATTCACGTTAATGTTCATTTATTCCAGATAATAATACCCATTTGCATCATAGGCATCAGCCAAGCAGTATTGATTGATCAAACAATGCAGAAAAACGAACAGGATAAAGAAAACCCTCATAGGTGGCAAATGGTAAAAACGTACCATCCGCCGAAGTCAACCTACATGTACAGATACGAGCCTTTCGTAAGTATAAAACCTCAAGGACTAAATAATACGAAATGTATATTATGAACAGAGAAAGGGAGTAACATTCTCATATTACTACTCTAGTATCTACTCATTAGAATTTGTAATTACCTAACTAATACTGTTCTCGAGTTACCTAACAAGGAATGTCACATTGACACCGAAATGTGGGTGAAATAATTCATGCATAATTTATCTACATGCTAATTATGGCTTTATGCTGAACTCAAAACTTAATATTCTGAGACGGATGTTTCATTATGACGTTATAATGTAGTTGTTATGTTCAAGTTGTACAAGTTCGACCACTAGGTAAAAGGTATAAGCACGAGAACTTAAATAATGGCTAGTTTATCAGGCTTATAATATCGCTCCTCCCGTACATATAGCTGCGGATAAGTAGGTGAACAGTAAGAATGCCAATTTTTAGGCTTCTAGCAATTAACAATAACAAATACGATAATTAAAAAAATATTTTCAGGCGTACCCCAAATATGAGTTCGAGTATTCAGTATCAGATAAAAAGACTGGAGACCACAAACACCATCATGAGACACGTGACGGCGACCGAGTTCGTGGGGAGTACAGCCTCGTGGAGTCAGACGGCTCACTCCGGAAGGTGCAGTACCACGCTGATGATCACAATGGGTAATTAAAAATATTATTACAAGTTCACCCTGACCCTGGATTGACCGTGAATTTAATTCAAATCACGACTTTATTTGCATCTTGCATCAAAATTTCACGTTTTGCATATTCATTCGTTCTACTTTATCTATTTTAGACTTGCTATTAATTGTCATGACTGTTAAACTTAAAACTAAGATTATATGCATAATTTCATAATTGGAAAAAACATACAGTTAAGAAATTGTATTATGAATTAAGTGTCTGTAATAAACTGTTTATGTTGGGTTTTTTATCCAAGGGTAATAAAAGCTTGAATTAGGTTATTAGAATTTAAAAAATATCAAATTGCCTCGACTACTATATCATTGCCTTAATTTTATTGTACCCAATATTTTTCAAATATTACAGGTTCAATGCAGTAGTTAGCAAGACTGTAAACAATCATGGAGATCATGCCGTTTCCGTCACGGACCACACCAGATTCTTTTACCCAGTCGGTCACGGTATCAAGATCAATCACTATTTCCCCGGCAAGAATTACCAATACCAACATATGGAACTTAAGGAGAATAACAATGAAAAAAAACCTGTTCATGAAGAGAGAGAACCCGAAGTTGTTAAGAACGAGGAGCCAACCAAAATGGTACTAATTAACTCCGCAGATAACGTGATGCTAGTAGAAGAACCAGTTCAAGAAACAACTCCTTTACCAAAGGCGGAAGTAGTCGACATTGTCCAAGTTGTCCCAGCCATGGTGTCCGTCGTAGCTCCTAATCCCGAAAACGACAAAGACACTAACGAAATCTCAACAGCAACTGACGTTGAAAAGATCGAAGAACCTTCAAAAGAGCCTTCATCCCCAGTAGAAGATCAAACACCAAGGGAAGATCAACCCTTAGATTCTGAAGTAGCATCATCTTTTTACCACTCAAGAATATACTATGTTGGTTTTTAATTAGGTTCAAATTAACTTGTTGATTAGTATCATAAGCAAATAAGTCATAAATTAGCTCGTTTTTGTTATTAATTTTCTTTGTTAATGTCGTCCATGATGTATGTGTTAATAAATTAATATTTTACCATATTTTCCTAACTTACTTTATTTTGACGACACCAGCTCCACCTTTACTTTCGATGAACTTTTTGCTATATCGACATGTGCAACGATTACAACATGTGACAAGAGATGGCAGCACTGTTTCCACTGCAATTTCGTCTGTTGTTCATAGAGGGCGCCACATACTTTAATTTCTTTCCTGATATGTGTTTATCTCCCAAACAGAGATGAATACATTCTTAGTTGAACGTTGGATATATTGATATTGATTTTATAAATTGTATTGGTCCTTTGTCACATCAAACACGTTATTGCAATAATTTTATAAGTTTTGTCGCATGGTATGCAAGCGCTGCTGTTTTTTCGTCACATAATTACTCACATGCGAAAGCCGGCAATGTGAAGCTATAAATTAAAATTACGAAACAAAAATCTCTTGGACAGCTGTTGAATCTTGAAAAAACGGGACAAGTTGAGAATGAAGAGATGCATCATTTATCTTGACAAATGAATGTGAACAGTGTATTCTGCCTCCATGAGACCTTAAAACGAATTCACTTTTAATTCGAAGTCCCAGATTTGAGTTTATGCAAGACGTTGCACAGACTACTTACGCATGATTCTGACAATGTTATAATGACTATTTCACAAAAGTAATTATTATTTACGTTTCAAACACTGACATAATTTTGTTGTATTTGTTTTATAATAAAGATATTAGTGACTGCCTCGTTGAACATGGCAACAATCGTTATTTGTAATCGAGAATGTTGCAGTCCTAGGTTCAACGACAGATACCTAGTGGTAGACCAATTACAATGATAATATTGAGATTCCTTTTTTGAAAACTTTCAATGACAATTTATACACACATATTCATACAGATCACACACATACATATTACACATGTAGGCTATGAGTAGCCTACATTACATTATTCTATACATTTCTCAAATTCATACTTTTTACTATTAGTTAGCTCACCTCTTTTCTTTAGTATTTTCTTCTTTTAATAGAATCTGTCAATTTCTTTTGTTTACTAATGTTATATTTTTTCCATGGTAAAAATGTCTTCACTTTATATTATATTTTATTAAAACAGTTTATTTTACACTTTAAATATTATTTACTTTCCGCCGCATTGGTGGACCCTATAGTGCTAACTCCCTAAAGTGGTGACCCCGAGAACAACACGTAAACTATGGCTGAAGACAAAACGGCGTGCCACGCCGCGGCCAGCAGTATGACTACGGAAAGTTTCCGTGTCGGAGTTCGAATTCCACCATTCTACCCTGAAAAACCAGAGTTATGGTTCAACCAAATGGAGGCGCAGTTTATGTTGGCTATCTACTATTTATTTAGAGAATATATATTTTACTTGTAAAAATAATTTATAAGTACCTGAGTACACCAAGAACAACCTCCACTTTCATTGAATAGTGCTCCATTCACCCAAAGGTTGCCTGGTAGAGATCGCTATTAGTGATAAGGCCGCCTTTGTACCCTACTATTTTTTATTATAACGTTAATGTATATTCCATTTATTTAAGGTGTACAATAAAGGTTATTATTATTATTATTTTTTGTTTCTTTATCTTAGCTCGGCTACAAGGCCGGGTTTGAGGGTTAGTACGGGCCGAAGCCAAGTGCTGACCCACTTAGTTGTCTCAACTTTGGGTGTGGGTGTACGAAACATCTGTGTCGTTCAGAAACTTTCTAACTATATGGCACGTATTTAAAATAGCAGCTTTTTGTAGACTTTGGTATGTGTAAGGCGGGAGATCTAGAGATTTTATTGAATTATGGAGTTGTTTTGGGATCACACCTGTTGTTGAAAGTACTATGGGAATGATAGTGACACTATTGAGTCGCCACATTCTGGCTATTTCAATTTTGAGGTCCATATACTTAGAAAGTTTTTCGGCTATTGTATTTTGTAGGTTGTGGGTGTTTGGTATAGCTATGTCTATGATTTGTGCAGTTTTGTTAGTTTTGTCAATTAGGGTAATGTCTGGTCTATTGTAATGAGTGGTTTTGTCGGTGAGGATGGCTCGATCAAAGTATAATTTATGGGATGAGTTTTCAAGAACAGTCTCCGGTTGATATTTATAGTATGGTACAGGCGGGGTAGAAATTAGATTATATTTTATAGCCATTTTTTGGTGGATGATATTTGCTATTTGTTCATGCCTGTGCTTATAATCGGTTTGTAATAGGGATTTGCAAGCGCCTGTAATATGCTGGATAGTTTCCGATGCACTATTACATCGCCTGCAGATATCAGTTGTTAATGGGAGATGCATGATGTGCTTCTGGTAATTGCGTGTCTCTATTACCTGGTCCTGAATCGCGATCATGAACCCTTCAGTCTCGGAAAACAATTCACCACGCCTTAACCATTCGTTCGATGCAACTTTATCGACGTTAGGTTGGCTAAGGTCGTGGTAGTGTCTCCCATGTAATGACTTCTGGGCCCATTCAGAGATTTTAGTTTGTCGGTCAGTCAGTTTTTCGTTGTTCTGTGTTGTTTGATCAGCCATATTTAAGGGTGTTAGTTTTTTATCACATTGAACTATTGCATTATGTAAAGTGGAGATAGAGCTTTTATTGGAAAAGTAGGATCTTAAAAAAGTATTAATCTGTTTATTATGCAAGTTGGTAATATCTATAAAGTCTCTTCCGCCATCACTTCTTGGCAGAGTGAGTCTTTGTAGGCATGATCGCGGGTGATGTCTCCTGTGTTTTGTAAGTGTGGTATTGATACTGCGCTGTAGATTTTGGAGCCCGGTTTTGGACCAATTTATAATGCCAAAGGAATACGTAAGGATCGGTATAGCATATGTGTTTATGGCTTTAATTGTGTTTTGGGAGTTTAGCTGAGTGTTGCATATTACTTTTAATCTATGTTTGAACTGCTTGGTTAGTTGGGCTTTAAAGGTAATTTGTGTGTGTAGGATTTGTTTCGCTTGTATGTAACCTAAATATTTTCACCTGACTGTAGTTGATATGAATGAGTGTAAGTTTTTCCTGATTTGACTGAGTTAATCTTGCATTTATCTATTCCAAAATCCATTGCAATGTCATTTGAAAATATTTTTGTGGTGTCTGCTAGTCGATGTAGATCTTCCGGGGTAGACGCATATAGTTTTATGTCATCCATATAAAGTAAATGATTTATTTTACAATTTTCGTGGTCAGTCTGTATAGTCGTGGTAGTCCCCGTTTCCCTATATTTAAGTTGAAAACCGGGTTCCAAGGAATTCAATATATTTGAAAGTGGGTTTAAAGCTAGACAGAACCATAAAGGACTAAGTGAGTCTCCTTGGAAGATACCTCGCTGAATCTTTATGAGTTCTGTGTGTACTGTTCCTATTGGTGTATTCAAGTGAAGTCGGGTTTGCCATGTCTTAATTATATTTTCCAAAAAGTGTGTGATGTGTGGGTGTATTTTATAAATGTTTAAAATGTGAAGCAGCCATGAGTGAGGGACAGAGTCGTATGCTTTTTTACAGCCGAATCGTTGCACATCTTTGAGAATAACCGAATCTTATTATTATTATTATGTTGACGAACATAAAAACCGACGAAATGAAATTTTTCTACGTCACGGGCAATCTGGACTCCCAGTACGCGTACGAAGTCGAGGATATCATCGCCTATCCTCCTACTACAGGGAAGTATGATAAACTTAAGTCTGAACTCATTAAAAGGCTTTCGGCTTCGCGTGAGAAGAGGGTTAAACAGCTACTCATGCACGAAGAGCTGGGGGATCGCAAGCCCTCTCAGTTTTACCGCCATCTCCTGAATCTGGCAGGCCCAGGTGTTCCAGAGGAGTTTCTGCGGACTATCTGGACGAGTCGGCTGCCCAGCAGCACGCAAGCTATTGTAGCCGCTTCACAATCCAAAAAATGTGCCTGGTCGAGTTAGCTGAATTGGCGGACGCAGTTCACGACGTCGTCGGCGTCCAGATTGCTTCAACGGCAGCAGTCACCGCAACGTTGAGCACCTCAGGTGGTAATATGAACATGGAGATTGCTGCGCTGACCAAGCAGATGGAAAAGTTGGCGAATACAGTAGAAAGATTGTCTCGGTCAAGAGGTAGATCCCGTAGTCGCACTTCTCACCGGTCCAGATCAAAACGACTACAAGGCGGAAAACTCCAGGGGCCGTCGATAATGGCGACTGACGATTGCCCTTTGTTCGCTTCTGGTCGCCTGTTCGTTACTGACCGATCTTCGAAGACGCAGTTCCTGGTCGACACAGGGAGCGACCTCTGCGTGTTCCCACGGTCAGCTCTTCGCGATTGTCGCGCTTCTACGGACTATAATTTGTGTGCAGCTAATGGTTCTAACATTAAAACATATGGTTGTATTAATTTAGCATTAGATTTAGGTTTACGCAGAATTTTTCAATGGCGTTTCATCGTAGCCGATGTAACAAAACCTATCATTGGTGTAGATTTTTTGAATTTTTATAACCTCATTGTAGATTGCCGTAACAAACGTCTGGTAGATAACACTACTTCTTTATCTTCCGTAGCTATAGTAGCTAAATGTAGCAACATAGCGTCTATCAAGGTTTTAACCGGGGAGTCTCGATATCATAAAATTTTTCAAGAATTTCCCGAGATTACCCGGCCAATCGGCATTCACCGTCATATCAAGCACCAAACTATCCATTACATTCGCACAACTCCAGGCCCTCCAGTATCATGCACCCCGCGTAGACTAGCGCCAGACAAATTAAAAATAGCAAAACAGGAGTTCGAGGCAATGCTTGCCAACGGCACAGCTAGGCCATCGAAAAGTCCCTGGGCATCACCTCTCCACCTAGCTCCGAAGAAAGATAACGGCTGGCGTCCTTGCGGTGATTACCGCATGCTTAACGCACGCACTGTTCCTGACAGGTACCCAATCAAACACATTCACGACTTTGCCCACAATCTAATTGGTTGCAAAGTTTTCAGCACCTTACATTTATTGAAGGCATACAATCAGGTTCCTGTCCACGAGGACGATATTCCAAAGACTGCAATCACAACACCATTTGGTTTGTATGAGTTTCCTTTTATGACCTTTGGACTTCGGAATGCGGGCCAAACCTTTCAGAGGTTTATGGATGAAATCACTAGGAGCCTCGATTTCACCTTCTGTTATCATAACATAACATAACATCACGCCTTTTATCCCCGAAGGGGTAGGCAGAGGTGCACACAGAAGTAACACCCACTTTTCACTATTTATGTTATGAGTCCTATGTAATAGGGGGTGAGCCTATTGCCATATACCGGGCACATTTCCAGACTCCGTGCTACTACTGAGGATTTTTTAAAAAACCCAGTAATACTATGCCCGAGCCGGGAATCGAACCCACGATTCGAATCGTGGTTTCGAATTCGAATCGAAAATTCGAAAAAAACACGAATCGAAACCACTGCCTCGTTGGCCGAGTGGTCGCAAGTGCGACTGCCGGGCAAGGGGTCTTGGGTTCTTCTGTTATCTTGATGACATTTTAGTGTTTTCAAAAGATGAACAAACTCATGAAGAACATCTCCGTCATATTTTCACCAAGCTGAGAGACTACGGCATGTCGGTGAACACGGGGAAATGCGTTCTCGGTATGCCAGAGGTAACTTTTTTAGGTTACTCCATATCGGAGAAAGGTACAAAGCCGTTGCACTCAAAAGTGCAGGCCATTACGGACTTTCCAGTGCCGAAAACTGTACGTCAACTCAAAGCATTCTTAGGCATGCTCAACTTTTATAGGAGATTCCTTCCCCGAGCTGCAGAAATTCAAGCCCCGTTGCATGCTTTGTTGACAGGCTCAGTTAAAGGATCCCAGCCAGTTAATTTAACTGGAGATGCCTTATCAGCCTTTAATGCATGTAAAGACAGTCAAACCAATGCTGCTCTATTGGCACATCCCGACTGTTCCGCTCAACTTGCCTTGGTGACAGATGCCTCCAATAAGGCAATCGGTGCAGTCCTTCAACAACATAAATATGGTGCTTGGCAACCTTTATCCTTCTTTTCAAGGAAACTTAGCCCTTCACAGGCAAAATACTCGGCTTATGATCGTGAGCTACTCGCCATATATGAAGGGATAAAATATTTTAGGCATATGCTTGAGGCCCGACACTTTATCATCTATACTGACCATAAGCCGATCAGTTTTGCATTCCATGAGAGGAAAAAAAATTGTTCGCCAAGGCAGTATAGATCTCGATTTTATTTCTCAGTTCACTACCGATATCCGCCACATATCAGGCAAGGATAATATAGTGGCAGATACCTTGTCACGGATCGAAGAACTAGGAGTTCCAGTCAGCCTCGAGACTTTAGCCAAAGGTTAACCTTCCGACCTTGAACTTCAACATTTACTGGACAATGGTTCATCACTTCGTTTAGAGAAGTTGAATCTTCCTGGAAGCCGTATACCTCTGTATTGCGACGTCAGTACACCGACTTCCAGGCCTTTTGTCCCGAAATTCTATCGCAAACAAGTATTTGAAAGTTTGCATTCTTTAAGCCACCCTGGTCCTAATGCTTCTGCTAAACTTGTAGCAGAGCGGTTTGTCTGGCCAGGGATACGTAAAAACTGCAGGAATGGGCATAGGCTTGCTTAGCTTGCCAAAAAGCTAAGGTTAACCGCTATGTCTCTTCACCTCTAGGTACGTTTACTCTTCCTCGTACCCGCTTCAAACAGATCCATATTGATCTGATTGGACCGCTGCCAGTTTCACAAGGCTATCGGTATTGCCTGACAGCAGTGGATCGATTTACTCGATGGCCGGAAGCAGTACCGATAGAAAACATAACTGCGGAAACCGTAGCCAAGGCACTAGTATCGACGTGGATTGCTCGATTCGGATGTCCTACGGATATTACAACTGATCGTGGTCGTCAATTCGAGTCTGCTTTATTCGAATGTTTATCGAAAATAGCCGGTTTCCAGCACAAATGGACTACTGCATATCATCCTGCTTGCAATGGGATAGTAGAACGTTTCCACCGTCAACTAAAGGCCGCAATAATATGTCACGGTAACGACAGATGGACAGAGTCATTGCCCTGCCTACGAACTGCCTTTAACTCGTCGAGTACCGGTTTTGTAGACACAATTATAGAACAATAGGTTGCGGTCACCGGTGACCGCTTGGTGTTTGACAGTTTAAGGACGATCTCCAAAGTTCATCTGCTGAACTTGTTTATGGAGAACCCTTAAGATTGCCTGGGGAGTTTTTTGACAAACCTTCCTCAGTGGATACTTCCGATATGTCGGAATTTTCTGCTCGCTTAAGGAATATCACTGAGAATTTAAGGCCTATACCAGCTTCACGACATTCCAGGCATAAAGTGTTCGTATTCAAAGAACTTGCGACCACTGATCACGTCTTCCTTCGTGAAGACGCATTACGTGGTTCGCTACAGCCGGCATACTCAGGGCCATACAAAGTTTTAGCCCGGGATAATAAAACCTTTAGGATTTTTCAGAAGGGCAGAGAGGTGACGGTCTCCATAGACCGACTGAAACCAGCCTTTATTCTATCCGATCAACCAAATTCCCTTCCAGAAACCCAGAAGGAATACACCACTCGTTCTGGGCGGCGAGTAAGATTTTTATCGCCCTCGACGGTCTCTGGGGGGGGGTGATGTAGGCTACTCACCTACATTTCATTATTCTATACCTTCCTCAAATTCATACTTTTTACTATTAGTTAGCTCACCTCTTTTCTTTAGTATTTTCTTCTTTTAATAGAATCTGTCAATTTCTTTTGTTTACTAATGTCATATTTTTTCCATGGTAAAAATATCTTCACTTTATATTATATTTTATTAAAACAGTTTATTTTACACTTTAAATATTATTTACTTTCCGCCGCATTGGTGGACCCTATAGTGCTAACTCCCTAAACACATTTATATTGAAGCATTATATTTTTTGTGCTGTTTTTTAGGGAGCCTGGGTTTCACGACACAGGGAATCCTTTTTTTTTTAAGTGGGGAAAATCATCGAGTGACTGCTCTCGCCTGGGTGAGTCGGGAGGGAGTGTCAGACTCTTACTGACTAAAAACCACCCCGTTCCTTCTCCTGCACGTCGAGCCGGAGCCCCGGTTCACAGGGAATCCTAGAGCGAGGTCCAGGACACAACAAAATTTTAATATTTACAGAAATAAAATTTTGTCTTATTCTTGTTCTTACAATAATATGGATTCTAGAAAAGTGTTTCATCAGTCGTAGCGGATTTTGCCTTCTTTGGAATAACACACACACACAGATTTTATTCCATTTATATTTATTGTAAGATTCTGATCTTGTAGTTATGTTCGATAGACTATAGAATCATTTGTGATTGTTAACAATCCATAAATTACACGTACTATTGACCCGTTATCACTAACCATGGCCCTCACATTTGTAGGTACTTTGGCTACCCACGAGTTCAAAGACAAGAATACACTTTAGTTGTGTATATTACGAAGTGTATTGTTTTTACTCAATGACAAATCAATTAATGAATACGAATAATGTTGTAATGTTCTCATTAATAAATATGCAATGAAAAGTTACTTTATATAAATAACTAGATTATATGTTTTATCTAATTAAAGTTATAACAAAGATGCTTTCCTGGCTACTTTCTCTCGTTTGTCTATTTTTTTTTATTTGGTAGTTTTAGGCAAACAACGTCTTGAATTATTATTTTTTGAAATTCTCGCTAAACAAATGGAGAATAGAATTCAGATTTGTTTGGCATTTTAAAGGTATTCCTAAGACTAATCCTAAATCTTCCCTTCCCAAGAATTTTAAAATGCTGTTATTGTCAATGAAAATTTCCTTTAACCAATGACAAAATCAGTAAATGTCATCAAATACATTAGCAAACTTTCGGTCAACGCAATTTAATATAAGAGCAGTTGATCCATACAACTGCAACTACGAACTCCTTATTGTATATTTATCACATAATCACTAACAAAAACTGCCGAACAGATTTTAATGAAATTTGGCATACCGATAGACCATGACCCACTTTAAGACATAGGATACTGATTTTCAACTACCAGTGGCGTGAAGGAAGTGATAAGGAAAGTTAGTTATTAATAATTATTATTTTTATAATAGTGCAATTATTCAATTTAAACGTCATTTTTTATTTATATGCGTTTAAGTATAATTTTAGTAACATATCTATTTTTCGATAGTAATCCCAATTGACTACGGAAGTTGCGTAAAAGAGAGAATAAAAACTCTTCAAAAATTGCTTTATTTCAAGTCGATATTTCATTTTTTGTATTTAGCTTAGCGTGTATCAAATTTTCAGTGTATTGCAGTTGCTCTGTTAGAGGACCATGACTGCTTATCTTGCACTATCTAGAGGTAGTGACGTCCTAATTCATTCATTAATGCCTCCAACTAGAGTTGTATCACACTTCCGACTGAAGAAAACTAGAAATACCTTTAAAACCTTTATCTTTGCATATTTTGCATCATGGAAAATAAACATACTTTATTGGGCATATACGTACTCATACGAAAGTAATCAAACCAATGAATATCAATTAACACAGCAATAAATACAAATTATATCGTTGTCTGTATCTCGTTGAACTGGATTACCAACGTACCACTAATTACGATTACGAACGTACATTCCTTAACACTCTCCGACTTTAAATACCAATAGTCTATTAAGGAAATTGTTAAGTACCGCACACAACTAACTAGTTAGTTGCTGACAAAACTGTACCTAAACATTATTCATTGCAAAGTCAGGAAGTCAGGTAGCAACTGGATCAGATCAAATTATTCCCAATTTTCATACGCCCTCGAAGATTATGTAAGAGCTATATAAGTTAGCGGCCGTAAAATATTTGTATAACTAGCTTTATCTTGGAATTATTAGTATAAAGTGGAGCAAGAACGACAGCACTTTCGCTGTTGGAGCCTTCGTTGATAAATGTTGGCAGTTATTTACAGAACAACGCTATTGGTGCTCACTGAACCCTTGATAGAATTGCTACTTCCTTATTAACAATCTCTGTTATGTAGAAGCCGCTTTGAGTGTAGGAATGAATGTATGAATCTAGGTACACACGGCTACACATCGAGCTTTACATAACCAGTATAAACTGAACGTTAAATGTGCGGAAAGATGATGCGACGCGACACCAGGATAAACTGGTTTTGTATAGATTGATGTGTGGCCGTGTGTACCTAGGTATTGGTTGTAGGTATTAACATAACACACCATAACGTCAAAATGTTTTAATCCATACTATTTTATAACCTCCACTTTTCACCATTGGTGTTACAAATACCATGCTATAGGGCGTTATTGCCGGAAAATTTACGAAAAACCGAAAAAATATAACAACACTTTACCCGTGCCAGGAATTGCAGCTAAAACATTTATGTTTCTCTACAGCTTCTCATTAATTTTTCCATGAATGTACCCGAAAGTATCGTAAACGCTTATCAAGGTTCTACACATTTGAAAGAGCAGCACTTTCCAGTATACCTAAAATGCGATCTCCGACCTGAACCCCTGTGCCTGTGCCTATGTATATAAATGCTATGATAATCCCTTTTAGGTACAGCAGGGCCCATAGTCCAGCGATGGATTATTACAGGTTGTTAATGATGACATGTAGATGGTACTGACCTTACCTATGAAATCAAAATTAGCTGACACATTAAACGCCGTGGGGGTCACCGGTGACCGACGTTAGCGGACAATTTGCCTTCAACAGTTTTCTATCGGCAGTCAAAACTCGAAAAGCAGATAGTCCTAGTCCTTTCCACCTTCGTACCCACAAGACAAACGGTGAAGCGTCACCGATTCATGATAGATGTTCCACCAACCTTATGCATACGGCTAAGGAGTGGAAATCTTTGCCAGAGTCTGTGTTTCTTGAACCTGGGTGTTTTTAGGGCCCGAGTGACCAAGGTTGCTAATGGGCAGACGTGCTCCATCGTAGGCCGCATCATCGCTTACCACCAGGCGAGATAATGGTCAAACGTCGACACATCGATATACCAGTACGGGGAAAATCGCTATGCAACCTTTTACAGTTGACAGATGTACCAACGTCGATTAGCAGACAAATGATATAATCAGATATAACTAAAAGAGATATTTCTCTCTGCGATGGAAAATATCATTCTTCAAACTTATGTAATTGAGCTAAAACAATAGGATAGATGTAATCACGAACAAAATCGAAGATTTTCCAACATCTTGTAAGTAACTTCCGATTTAGACATACCATCAATAGATGTTGCATGAGCAAGCGTGGGACAATACAATTTTAATCACCTTTACAGTATGACATACATACAAATTATGCAATTTTATAACTCAAGGAAAAAGTGGTACTTGTAATGATTTTTCAACTGATCACTTAATTTATGAAAGAAAAAATAGATGTGTGTTAATACAAACAAGACGAATATGAGGCAAATGTAAAAAACCACATGTCTAAACAATTTTTCATGTCCACAGATAAACAACGCATTTTCTAAATTAAACCCGAATACAATGTACGTTTTTAAATAGTCACAAATAATTATGACAATAATACGTATAATCCAGAATAACCCTTGTACATGGATGAGTCAACCACATTTTGTAGTGTTTGGTCGTTCTTACGTAGTTCTTGTACTGTACTACACGGATGAACTATGCATTTATCTAAAACGAAACCTGAATACAACCATCAGGCCTAAACAATCACAAAAAATTATAACAATATGGGCCTCTCACTTATCGTCCATTTTCTCTACATACTGTAGCGATATCGAGAGTTGCGACACTCGATAAAGCGAGCAGATTGGCAATGCGGTAATTACTGTGATCCGATCGAATATCGTCGGGAATAGACCCCCTCCACAACCACCGCTTATGTTTTGTTTGTTATATAAAAAGAGTGCACTATCATACCGATACCAGTCAAGACATTTGAGTCTAAAGCAAAATGTTCTCCAAAGTAAGCTTTATTTCATATACCTCTACAGCCTAAGTAGGCCTTACATAACATTTAGGACAATTTCGCTCGACGTAATTTATGATTACATTGTCCAATTGCCCGTTTTGAGCTTAGTCGTACTTCGAAAGCTGTGTGAGCGTAAAATGATCTAAATATTTCAAAACTGCATTTTAAAAAAGGACCCTTTAGATATTTTCCTAATTAGCTAAGATTTAGGGGTAAAGAACTTAAACAATAAAATCTGATTGTTTCCCTCAGGTAGTGCTCGCTTGTGCCTTGGTAGCGGTGTGCCAGGCTGGTTACATCCACCATGCGCCAGCTGTTTCTTCACAAAGCATCGTCCGCCACGACCAGACCGTGCACCATGAGGCTCCAGTACATTACTCTGCTCCCGTAGTCCACGCTGCACCCATCGCTCACGCTGCTCCCATCATCCACGCTGCTCCCGTCGTCCACGCAGCTCCCGCTATCCACGGCGTCCACGCCGCTCCTTCCCACGAAGACCACTACGTCGATGAATACGTAAGACCATATTTATAAACTTGATATTCAAATTAATCTTAAGTTCCCTTTCAATTGACCTATGAGAAATTTCTATTGAGTCGCAACTTTGAAATTGATTGATTACTTAGGTTTTTTATCGGTGGTCGACTTAATCGCTTTATTATTAATACATTTTGCAGGCTCATCCCAAATACGGCTACTCCTACTCTGTCGAGGACCCTCACACCGGTGACCACAAGTCCCAGCACGAGACTCGTGATGGTGATGTAGTTAAAGGAGAATACTCTCTGCTGCAACCTGATGGTTCTTTCCGCAAGGTCACCTACACCGCTGACCACCACAATGGGTAAGTAAACCAATGTTATAAAATATAATATACTGACAATGATGAAGTTCTAGGTTTTCTTAACACCAACACAATCAATGTCAAGATAACTATTAAACGTCATTGTATGGAACTATTAAAATCATTGTATTCTTTGTGTTACAGATTTAACGCCATCGTCCACAACACAGCGCCCGTCATCCACCACCATTAGAAGAATATTTGCCCAATCTGTGATATTAGTGTTAATGTTTTCTTGTAGTCGAGTGTGTAGCCTTCCATCTGTTCTCATTAATGATATTTAGTAATACACTACAGTGCAATAGAACAGGGCCAGCGACAACAAGTAGGAAAAATGTGTTTCAACAAACATGAATGAAGACTGAATTGATTTGTATCACATCACGACTATGGAACATTGAAACATGATTGCTTGTAAATAGTTGTCGTTGATACTGAATTAACAAGACTGTAGTCCTAATTGAGTGTAATGTATCAAACATATTTCCTGTAAATAAAAATGCATGTAGAGTTGAATCTGTCTCATGAATGATCTTCGTAGGTGTATGTTATCTGCATGTATATCGTTTTTCTATCTGGTGTGGGCAATACATTGTATATAGCTTAGCTTTGTCCAATAAAGATGATGATAATGTAAATGGTTTCAAACTTATTTGTGCATACATATTTCCTACTAATTTGTTAATGAAATTACCTTAAGGTTATCAAATGTGAAAACATGTGTGATAAACAGCGAAGAAAACTAGGGGTTCTTCCAACACGCAGATTCAGACACTTGAACTATGATTCGTTAATTCAGTCTCTGTAACATAGTAACGTAATAAATGAAAATATATGAGAATGAATTCATGATTATAAAGTATCCAAAGAAAAAGAAATCAATACAAATAAAACGTATTAATCGTGTGATTCGATTATCAATCAATATTTATTACACGTGTATGCGCAAGAGTCATCTGAAGAAAACTTGTTGCTTCATTACCGATCGTAAGTAACGAGCAAGCGACATGCCATTTTTTGTTCAATATTGTAACCTTTAATGGCGCTCAGACGCTCTTACTACAGCAAATTTGCAGCTTTAAATAATAACAATAAAAGTATATTACTTAACAATGCAATTTTTCAACTACCATTTTGCAGTATGCTTAGATTATATCCCAATTTTAGTAAGTCAAACAAGAAGACAGGAATAAATCGGCCTGAATCAGTTTCTAATTGGTTTATTTTTAGACAAGACTCGAAACACATACAATAATATGGTATCATATAGTTCAAGAAAATTCTACCAATTTGAGCCATGTTGTAAGGCCTCGTGATGTCTTGGGGCTCGTACACAAAACTGCGATGCGACGTCGCACCGCATAAATATGCGAACTCCCCTACGCATCGCAAAAGCTTGCGAATTGATTTGCATCGCGCATCAAAATCTTATCATCCCAAAATCTTCTTTGTTTCTTTTTCCTGTATCTCATAAGCGATAACAGAAGTGCGTACTTTTACGACCCATGTCACGACCTAGTTGTTAATTTAAAATATGTTTAGTACGGTTGACGGTCGTCGCAGGAATGGTCACCCTGGGAGACGCCTTGCCGCACTAAATCACATCGCAGTAACTCGTTTCGATTTTCTGCATTGCAAATATGCATCGCATCGCATCGCAGTTTTGTGTACGACCCCTCTTTCCGAAAGATAGGTAAGTGCTCCCGCCTGGGTGAAGCGGGAGGGAGGGATAGGTGGTGATCCAGTGATGTATGAAATAGAAAAGGCTGATATTATGTTTATTTTGAAAATCTGTCGCATGCATAAACTCTAATATGTTGTGTGTGTACTTGTCCTGTAAGTAGCACAACTTTCTTAACAATAATCATTATTTGTTTCTTACAAATAAGAATAATGCACGATCAGAATTTCATTGCAATTTATTATTATTATTGGAAATAATATCTGCGTGTAATGAACGTTCATCAGCTTGATCGATGATTATAAATGTTCACGATTACGGGATACTGCTCAATCTTTCGTGAAAATAACAAGTTGTCTCAATTTAAGAGAAACCGAGGTTGCAACTGAGATTGAAGACTCATCCTCTTTTAAGATAAAGTTGTATAAAGTTAATAATAAGTCTTCCAGTATTATTTTTGTACATAACACAGGCGCTATTACATGTGAAAATAGGTTAACAAAAATATGAATACAATTTAAGTAATTATAAAAACAGGTCACAGATAGTAAATCTTAATTATCATAAGTACCGATTGGAATAGATAAATTAAAGCAACCAGTACCTATTAATTTGACATTTAACATCCAGTTTATCTTAGAGGAGCCACTCGATATCTTCGACGACTTAAGAAATAAAATTAAAAAAAATTAAGCAGTGAACCATTCATTGCAAAAAGTATACTTCGAAAGTACATACGAATTCGTAGTCTATAATCAAAACACCATGTCATGTAATTCTTGAAAAGATATTTCTCGTCGGGTGGTACATGCGATGCGAAAATTGCCCAAAAATTAACATCTTGTGTCTTATAGTATACGAAACTCAATGAATATTTTTTTTAAACTCAGAAATAAAATATACATCGAAAGTCCTTCTGATGGCAAGTTGTTTTACCGCGGGACAAAATATAAACTTCACGGTTCATCACTTCAGCCAAACATTACTAAGAAATAAATTAAACTATCTTAAAACATCTGGAATCATCAACACTATTTACCCCAACTTCCAACATGTGTATGACCGAATTATTCCACAAAATTTATCATCATGTGAAGAAGACCTAGGTCAACAAGTGACCTACAATTAGACGAACATTCATACTTACCGAAGATTCTTAAACCAAGAGCCGGTTTATCAAGTCACCTATAGTAAATTGTTAAATGACGATGATGAAAAGTCAATTCCAAAGGAAGTTATAGTTACGTACGTACGAAAGGAAGCTATTTTGATACTTATAAAATATTGTCGGATATCAAAATGATACATTGATCCTTTATAATTAATGTTATTAATCAATATTATAAAAGGAAATTGTTTGGGATGTCGGCATAAGTAAATGAATTAGGAATAATACCTGAGCTTTAATTGAGTTTGGTTTAATAATTGATTACGAAATTTTCATGTGGGTTATAACTGTGGTCATAAATGTTAAATGGGACCGATAGTCTAAATAAAAAAAAACATTGCACTAAAGACTTTCGAAACTACAGACACCGTATTATTTTGAATTTTACGATCTTTGCCACTGCTTATGAGAAACAGCAGACGCGGTGATAGTACCTACTTAAAAATAATCTTACACAGCCAGAAATACCTAAAGCAAATATTTTGTGTTTTACGTAAGTATTAGAAATAATAAATTAAGTAAACGTATATACTTATAAATAAGTAGATCGTGAAACATCTACAAATACATAAAATATTTTAAATGCAAAAACTCTTCTCAAGTTTCACAATAAAGTGCAATCTGAAATAACAATTAGAACAACGTAAACGATGATAGACGAAACAAAACGTTGCGATAGTGCATACATTGGACTGAACGTGTTAATTGCACTAACAAGTCCAGTGGAGCGTGAGAAGATATGAGATCTCATCCAAATTGCATATCAACATTACCATACAATGTCCGAGCCGAAATAAGGAGTGAAAGCAAATGTACTGGCGGAACTTAAGTCTGGCGACCCGCCGCGCAACCCAACGCAGGTAGCCGGTAAACCCTATATTACCTATTTAATATTCAAACATTTAGCAATTGAGATCACACAGATATCGACTGACTACATAACGACTTTGAATCCAGTATGTACCTTTATTGCGTACTGCAATGTGACAGAAATGCGACGAAGCGTAGGTGTTGCTCGTAATTCATATTTGCGTACAGTTTTAGACGCCAATTTATTGAAATTTAATGCTCTTTTCTTTGGAATCGAAGTCTACAGTTTTTGATGTAACAACGGCAACCACTTAAACCGATATCGGATTTATGTCCCTCCGTATAAGGTGAAATTTCGGAAAGTTCAATTCGAAATATCATCACTTATAATATTTTTTTAGATCACTACATATTTCTCCTGGAGAGAAACAATGAATAGAGATTAAAAGACTCCCACTTTTGTCAGTCGTGATAATTATTCTGTCCCGTTGGAATATAGAAACCTTTTCAAAAAGTAAATACAAATCACGTATTTTACTTTTTGCGTTTAATTTTTCAGATTTGTTATTGTTCAATAACTTTGCATTTATATTTTACGAACCTTATTTTAATATCGATTATTTAACGCTTCAGGTAAATAAATCAAACCAACAAGTTTGAATGTGAGTGCAAGCTACATTAAAGTCAAAAATTAATGATCATAACAAAACTTGACCTTCATTTAATTACTACATACTCGTACATACATTCATCAAAGTGTAAACCGCTGACATTTAAAACCTCTTCAAGTTTATTAAACCAACTAAGATGACACGTGTCACTTAGTTTATTTTCATTAACTAATAGGGTTGGGTTCAATATGGAGTTACAAAATCTTTATCGCAACATCCAAAATGTATCGCCATAATTGTCAGTGGATTATCGAGTGTCCCACGTTTTATTAACATCTTGATTGATGTGGGTTACGAAACGTACCCTTTCGTACTCATCACAGTACCATATTACATTCTTATTTTCGAAGATTTACCGGTTTTATATGTAAAATACAGTAATCGAAAAACGGAGAAATCAGGTTCAAATGTCATTTACTTTTAAGGTACAGTTTTAAAAAATTAATTCTTAATTAAATTGCCTTGATTTTACCTTGATTAAGTACTAAACTGAAGTTAACAGTGACATTGGAGATAATTTCAACGCATGTTCAATGCTCATACGCAAGTTGCGTGATACTTGTACACTTGGAACAGTTACTAACATTCCAAGACTAACAGTATTGATATGATCCGTCATGGTTCTTACTACAAGGTCATTACACTCATCATGTTTGATAAATCTCTATTATGTTCGCATAAATTACGTAGATTGTTCCAAGATTTCAGATTGGCATTAGAGATTCGAGCCTACCAAGACTAACATCAATCACGATGTAGGTCGCATCTGTATGCATTTTAGTATCAGTAGCGTGGGAAACTGACGAACGATATGTTTAACAATAATGATATTATAATATATACCTACTAAAGTAATAATGACACTCTAATATACTCGATACAATATTACTCGTATAAACAACTTAAAGTCTAGATATGTCTTAGAAAGGGACCCATACTTTTGACTCTGAAGCAGGAAGCGTAAATGAAATCTCCAGTTATAACCTACAAGTACAGAAATAAACTTCATTGGTAAAATGATCCTCAACGGTAAAGTATAAATTATAGTATTACACAACAGTCTCATCATCATTATAAAGGCTATCTCCGTAATATCGTTTCGGAGTCCTGACAGCTTAAAAATTTACACTCCAAAATAACAATCAGCGTGATATATGGTAGTAGTTTAAAGGTTTCGCGACGGAGTGCGTATGAGAAATGCAACGTGTGACCTTCACAGAAAGCCGCGAGAATCGCCGAGGAGTCACGATCGAGATGCGAATCGATCGGGGAAATATGCGGTGCGCTTGCGACGACTTGCTCCACCGGTCGTAACGCAGGGTGCACACCGAGAACTTTGTAAGATATAAGCTCGATTTTGTATTAAATCATGAAAACAGTATTTTCTCTATCTTTGTCGCACAGAATCGTAACCGTAATTATACAATTCCATTGCTTTTATTAGCAAAATTGTATCACAATTTTTAATGTTTTCGTGTTTTTATTTATGTTGGCTTGTTGTTGTTTACTTTTAATGTAGTCGTGTTAGCCCGGAGGTTTAAGACGCCCGCTTCTCATGCATGATGGTGCGGGTTCGAAACCGACCAACGGCAAGTATCAATGTGACTATTCCGAGTTATATGTATGTACTTTCTAAGATTATTCAGATACTACTGACCAACGGTGAAGGAAAACATCGTGAGGAAACCTGGGCTTATAATTTCGAATCATAAGTTTGAAATCGCCAACCCGCATTGAGCTAGCGTGGCGATTAATGTTCAAACCTTCTATATGTGAGAAGAGGCTTTGCTCAGCAGTGGGCATTTATAAGCTGTTGATGATGATTTAGGTTGGCGCTTACTACACAATGACCTTTTTTCAATCAATACCGTATAATAGGCAGAAAAGGAATTGAGACTCTTAGAATGGAATCTATGCATATTTTTACACTACATTCATAATATATTGAATATCGAAAATCCAATACTACATTTTTTATTTTTATTTTTTATTTTTATTTAAAAAGGATCTCCAACAGAGAATACACGTAACATGCACAGTGTTAATACAATAAACAGATACCTTGTGCTTCTCCAATTAAAGGAGATTACGACATGCAAACAAAATAAATCGTAATTTTGAATATAAAATGGAAAATTGTCAAATCAGGAAACAAAACAAACGATGCAAACAGAAAACAATGATAATAAAAAGACAATAAATTAGAGGTAAATTAAGACAATAAATTAACGTATAGGTACTTCAGCACCTATGTATCAGCGAGCAATGTTTGAAGCAGGGATTTGTATTTCCCCAGTTTATTGGAGAAAATATCAATTTCCGTGGAGTTACAAGCTACGGTGTTATACAGGTTGGACATCCTAACTAGTGGTGAATGTTTTTTCAAGTTTGTTCGGCATCTCGGCGGCTCAAGCAATGGGCGGGGGTGGCGAGGTACTCTGGAAGGCACATTGATAGAAATCTTATTTAGAAGATCTACATGGTGAACTTTGTTAAAAAAAAATTAAACAATGTAATAAATTAGGTAAAGTTTTTGTTCCCAGTATAATTAAAACCTTATATTGCATAAGAGTTTACTGGATCAGTCGGTGCAACCCAGAGCGCTACTTTCTTACCGGCTGATACTATTCGGACCCGTTTACACTGGTCACTGTAGTCCCTAGTACCTTTAGAATGGTTTATTAGCAAATAATCGCGATTAGACATTTGTTTACGGGGAATGCACAAATTGATTAACGGACGCTTGTTGTGAAGCTAGCCATTATATAAATACTATAAATCTCTACTTGATTAGGATTTAAATCAGAGTAACAAATGTAATGTAATAGTTGATTTAATAGGTCCTGGAAATATGATCAACATTCTATTAGATATAACTATGATTATCTTATTTGTATGTTTAAAACTCAGATGTACTCAGTTGTAATTTTAGAACAAATCTTATTACCAAAACAAACCCACATAATGTAGTTATCGGTCAAACGTAATGATCTTGAATTTAAGATACGCAAGTCATGCATATTGTGTTACAAATCAATACAACATTGATAAAAGTAATTCACTAACCGGTTTAGACATGCAATTCAAATGTTGTTCACATGTGAATAATTTCCAATACAAATATTTTTATTGGTATCTTTAGACACAACTGTAGTTTTTGGAAACGGCTCTTAAGATTACCCATACAGGGTATTGGGTTGGATAATATTTATGACTTCGAAATTGATATTAAAGCTATACAGGATATATATAGTGTATAGTAATTATGTATTCATAAATAGTAAAATAACTTCTTTTATTTCTCAGTTCATAAGGAAAAACAACCATTTAGTTTCTACACATACAACCATAAAATGTAGATATCTCTGTTAAGTTTAAGTACTTATCTCAAAGAGAAGTCAGCCAACGCACTTCTTATGTATGTACAACCAAGATTACAGTCTAGAAATTTCTTCAACCAAGCAAGTAAGCTTATGAAAACAGCTTTAACTTAACCTTGAACGAAAATGAAAAACGCAATGATGTAATTTAAGGTGTAAAGGTGATCGTGTGTGGCGGGCGGTGTCACGTATCGGGCCGGTTTCTCTATATCGGGTGACATGCTCCGTCGCTTCCTCCGTCGTATAAAAACTTCAACCCTGCCAGCATCCTTATCAATCGAGTACCACACTTCAGTACAACATCAACATGCTCTTCCAAGTGAGAAAGACGCTTTTAAAATAAATTGGGAAGATTTTTTTGGGTATCCTTTAATGAAATTATTGATTTCAGATCGTGGTGATTAGCGGTTTGCTGGCTTTATGCCAAGCCGGTTTGATTGAAGAAGGACATGGGCAGGCGGTCTCTAGTCAAAGTATAGTTCGCCATGATGAGCCTAGTCAACAACAGCATCAACAGCTTTATACTCCTGTTGTGGCGCAGCACTCTGCCCCAGTTCTGCGTCGTGCAGTTCCTGTGCTCGAGCATACAGCATACCTTCAACATGGCGCCCCGATTGTCCACGCTACTCCTTTAGTCCAACACGTGGCTCCTGCAGCTATTCATCACGCTCCCGTAGTGCAGCACATCTCGCCCGTCGCCATTGGTCACGGCGAACAAATCGAACATCATGTAAGTAATTTATTTGTCTATTACCTCTTAAATGTGCCCATTCGACACATGTAATAGAAACGTAACTGAAACCTTGATCAATGCACCAAGTTGCCTAAAAACATAAACCTACTATTCAGGTTTGCGAAGTACAGTAAAAGGATTTATAGTGAGGTTACAAAATAAATGAGTTCATGAGTGAAACAGTAGAGCCTACGCCAGACTGAATTTAATGGAACAATTTAGTGTTACCGCGTATTTTTCAATAGAATAATTCAGAAAGATCCAAGTAAAAGTGGACAGCGCCTATACATGAGTAATCTCGATCTTTGTGCATAGGTAATTAGATTTGTCTGATTTAATCACGAGCATCTAATACATTCTCAATTTTAACATATTACATTATCCATTCGGTAACTGAACAATTATCTGTATTCGTTTTATTTTAATGATATTCGGTCAGATGGGTACGTTTATTGTTAAGTAACAGACAGACATACCGACATATTATTTAACACAATTTATTTTCTTTAAATGGAATTCAATGTGTTAACGAGGCTCTTTATTGCATTTGCCCTTAAGAAGAGATTTTTAATTTATTTTTTGGCACAAAACCCTTGATGTTCATCGACTTATCGTCACTTTAATCAATACCAATTAAATCATTAATTTTATTTAAATGTTCAATAATGAACTTTTTAAAAAAAATCTTGTTTCACTTTTTAGTAATGAATGAATCCTTGCATTGCCTTATAAATATTTAAGAACCAAAATGTATATTTGAGAAATTGGATAATGCTAGAATGAGGAAATGTTGTGTGCAAGTTCTCTAGGTCAAAGTCAAAGAAATATCTCGAACACGTGGTCAAACAAAGTGAAGTGAAAGGTCCGATTACAATTAAATTTGTGATCAATTGATAGAAGTCAATTAAATATAGAGGTATATTGTGTAACCCCCTAGTTATTACAAGACTATAAAGTTTTGTAACTCGTACGGGGCAATCTATCAATCTATGATTGGTATTAACGTCTATTTATCAAAAACATCATTACATTTATGTTGATCAACATTTAAGTTTTCGTTCCCTGTTGTAGTTAAACAATTATATTGCGAATAAGAAGACTAATTTGTACCATTATTATTTGACACATGTCAATTAATCATTTTAAATAACTTTTATTGGTAGTTTCAGTTAAACTTTACTGATCAGTGATCATTCTCATTATGTTCTTAAAACTTATTCCTGTACTAATTTTATGTCAAAGTTTACATTACATGATACTATAACTTTCGTGAGACATACTAAATTAATTATTCCGTTTTCGGCTTACTCACGTATATGTTTGACGAGGAACTCGACTACTTTCCGCGACAAACGACGCGGAAGGCATGAATATGAGCCTCTAGCATGGTTTAAAACCAGTCGAGTTCCTCGTCAAATAGTTACTTGAGTAAGTTGAAAATATATTTTTTTTTTTATATTTTCAACTTACTCAAGTAACTATTGCTCATTTACGGTAAAAAAAATAGATCTTTTAATATATAAAAAATATATTATTAGATCAAAATACGATTCATCACGAAGGAAGCACATCATTCTACTGGATTATGTTATGATTTTTTAACTTGATGTTTATGTTTAAGGCTCCTGCTAAGTACGAATTTTCGTACTCTGTGGAGGATCCTCATACCGGTGACCACAAGTCCCAGCACGAGTCTCGTGATGGTGACGTAGTTAAGGGAGAATACTCCCTACTGCAGCCTGACGGTTCTATCCGTAAGGTCGAATATACTGCTGACGATCACAACGGGTAAGATATTAACTTGCTAATTATATGTCTATTTACAGTTTAGGCCATGAAATTGACCACATTGAAATTTGGTTTTATATGTTTATTGATTGCGTTATGAATAACATAATCAATATGCCATGAATTAAATCTGTTAGTAAAATTATGCGTACAAAAAGAGCTAAACACGCATGTGCTTTTTTCTGGTCAAGGTCCGTCGTCTTGGCATCTTTGAGTAGGTAAGCCTTTATCAAATTAAAATCGAAATGGGAGGCTATACAAGACGTATCAATAATTATTTTCATTACCTCTTTTATTTCCATTATGCAAAACTGACACTTAAGTTCGGTTCATAGCATTGACTTGAATAAAATAATTGCGTCGTACGGAAATAGTAACAAAGTTAGTAACACGCGCTTCAGTTCCATTCATATGATCTTGCTGATCATCTGTCTTCTTTCGTAACACATCGGCTCTGTTAAGGCCGATCCAACATATAAATTACTAATGAATCCGAGCTAGCGAGACTAATAGCGTTTACAAATGTAATCTATTATAGTTTTAATCTAAATCGAGTGTTGTTTCGGTCGATAACGTAGATAGTATCATTACTACGAACTCTGCAATGCTGCAATTGTGAAGAACACCTGTCTAGCCATAGCTTGTTATGTTAGTTGTATAACATCGCAATCAAACTGCATAACAATGTACCATCGTCATTAACTTAACAAGATGCAATTTACTCGTAAAATCAGTTTAGCACTAGGAGTGAAATGTATTGAATAATGCAAATTGGTTGTTAGGTTACGTGTGCATGAAATTGGTGTATGGTAATAACTTATTTATAAATTATAGGTTCAATGCTGTCGTGCACAACTCGGAACCATCTGTGCATGCAGCGCCACCCAGCCCCGCTCCAGTGGTTCACGCTGCTCCTGTGGTTCACACGGCACCTTTGGTTCACGCCGCCCCTGTAGTTCACGCAGCGCCTGTCGTTCACGCTGCCCCCGTGGTTCACGCGGCACCCCTCGTTCACGCCGCTCCTCTCGTTCATGCGGCCCCTGCTCACTACGTCACCGCCCAACACTAAACTACTTATAATTATTCGATTAATGTACTAATCTTTAATGTAAGCACTTAAGCAGTTTCTATGAATACATTGTTATTAATTTTATACTTATGTATTGTTGTATTATTTGATCTTTTATTTGGATTAACTTGTTATATAAAGTTTAGATTTTATATAACATTTGAAGAATGTTTATACAATATATAGAAACAATTTTGTGTATAAATTTTATGTATATTACACAAAATTGGTTTGGCTAATGGTTCATACCATTAGTGAGGTAAATATGAAATGCAATGAACCGAGTAAGGCTATATCCAATATATTCAGACTTTCGTGTTTGAATAAACTAACACTCACTTACAAAGTAATCCAATTAAGAAATTTATGAAGAGAAAAAATATCGATTTCACGCTTCAAGTAAATCTAGGAAATGGTACGAATATTAAGTTAGCAGAAAGTAAACATGTATGGTTAGATTTAGGTTGCGTCGGCGCCGGTACAAGTAGCGCTTTGAACAATTCATACGCATCCGATTTGTGGTGTTAAGTAACTGTAATTGGTTATTAGTCGCACTATTCAAGCTTATACTAAGACGTAATAGAGAAAATAATTTCATTAATTACCAAGAAAACGTGGAATAATGTTTGCATACACATAACATATAACATTAGGCGAAGAATAAACTGTAGTTAAGAAGGACAGAAAACTCTTGAACAGGATTATTTTTAAGTGGGTAGTAAGAGTCTAACACTCTCTCGCCTCCACCATGACGGGAGAAGTTATTGGATTATATTCCTCTCTCAAAAAAAAGAAAGAAAATTCTAGTCCATCGTGGGCAATTTGCGACATATTTGCTTTTATCTATGCTTTTTATATGGATCTGTAACTCTATGTTGTGCCTACTTGTTTCTTCAACAACCAGATTTTTCTTTTTATATTTGATGGGCCGATGTTTGTCCACTATCTCGTCTGGTGGTGAACGATAAATAAAAAATTAATAAATTCTATTACATCGCTATAAATAAAATACTATAAAAGTGACTTTTGTTTATGAATATAATTACTATATTAGGAGTGCATTACTTACATCATAACTTTATCAGATGACGGAAGTTTTACAAATACACGTAACTTGCCGTTTTCGAGAGATCTTGATGTTACAATCATGAAATGGAAAATGTAGTTCACGAATATGCAGCTAACAGTCACGGAATTATAAAAACCTACTTATTTTGATATACGAGTACACGACACATTACCGAAATGACATTTCCATATAAAGATTAACTTTATTTTAACAGACTAAACTATTATATAATTAAAAATATCATAGAACAAAGTACACAGAATGTGAAAAACCTAAATATAAGTGCCGTGTGTTTGGTAATGACTGAGTAGATAACTATTAATTTCGAAAAATGTCTCAAACATAGCAGATCAAGTAGCCAATATTTACAATTATTGACATATTCTTAAGTACCAAGAATAATATGCGTAATATAAATAATGTCTACGATTCTATTTAACAAAATAATAATCAACTTGTAAATTTTTAAAAGTAGTGTACCTACTATGCAACTACTACATTGTACATCTGCACACATTTTAAGACGAACCTCTATTTGTTTGAATCGTAAACAGTGGCTGCTGCAACAGATTTCTGTAATCGAGAGCAATCTGTATATGTATAATTCCAAAAATTACATAGTTTAAAGCCTCAGGTTGTACTGAGAAATCGGTTAATTACTTAATGTACGAAAACGTGACGAAAACTTATAATACATTGTTTTATAATCCCTAGCAAGGTCGAGTTGCAACCATTATGTCTTCTGGCTGCTCTCGCGCATAGCAACGCTCTACTTACTCCTCGTGATTACGGGTTAACGAGGTACCTTGGTGAGAAGAATGTACTGAGTGTCATTAATATATTTAAACGATTAAGTAACAGTGTGCTCGTCACTCAAATTGAGTTTTAAAATAATTAATTAGTCGTATGGCAATAGGCTCACCACCTATTACACGGGACTCGTAACATAAATAGTGAAAAGTGGGTGTTACATTGTACAGTGGCATTAAGTGCCGTAATGTGCACCTCTGCCTACCCCTTCGGGGATAAAAAGGCGTGATGTTATGTTATGTTATGTTATGTTAATTAGTCGTAAAATTCTAGCGCGCATTCTTAAAAAAGAAGTCATATTTCTTGTATTAAATCACTGGCATTCCAGTTTGGCGTGACGCGTAATAAAGTTGATAAGTCGTCAAGTATTTGTGTGTGCAATACACGAAAAGGCGTGCAAACTCGAGCCTAGATGCATAATTTGACAACGTCTTGTCAACACTAATCTTATGATTTGTTGAATTCTAATGCAGGACTAATACACGGAAATGGTCTTTGTGGGTGAATAAAGACCGGTATTTGAAATCCTTGCAACTGGTTTCTGCATGTATCGATAATAGATCTGATACCCATCCATCAAAGTTTGAAAGTATTTATTGTTGCATTTGTAACTAATACATATTAAAACAAGTTAAAGAGCAAAATAAGCATATTCTTGCCTAATCTCGGCCTCCAAATTTGTCAATTTGCTAATTGACTAGCTCAGATACATTTCTTCTAGATCATCTAGTCGTAAAGCTGTTATTTAGCCTTCATATACAGAGTTGATCAGTATAGTCTCCAGTTCGAAGAAAACATTTTACAATAAAATGTTTTATAAAATGTAATAGTCATACGGCAGATTAAATTTATTTTACAATTCTCATGTAAATTCCTTTTCAATTTGTATAATCCGCTTTCTAACTTCTTAAAAAATAATAAACAACTTCACAATAAGATGTATTTATTTACAACGTAATGTTCAAGAGATTTCATTTTTAAACAAAAAATGGAATTTGTATGCGAATATGTCTGCGAAGAATGAAACATGTTTGTTCTACGTAACGTTTGGCAGACATCTGTGATCACGTATTATCTCCAGCATCCCACAAGAGAAACCAAAGTTGAGAAACGTGATAGAATTCTAAAAGCACTCCATCTTAACTTTAGATATTAGGTCTTCAACAAAGCGACGATCGAACGATCTGGCAATTAGAGAGAGGGTTGTTAGAAGAAAAGATAAACCAAAAATTGTTCTAATTACAAAAGTTTCAATTGTCAAAACTATATTTATTTATCACCTTGAACCATAGAATGCTACGTAATTTTACGTAATTGCTATATCATTATCAAACTACCGTATTCTTGCGTAGAGCCGAGCCGCGTGCTGCGTCGCATCTCGCCGGTATACTAATATAAAAGTGGAAGGCTCCGAACCTCGGCATCAGTTGTGTGTGATCGTGCAGTCGGGCCAAACCTAATCCAAACGGAAAATGATCGCTAGAGTAAGTGCACCCTGTGGTTTACTCCTGTTTTGTGAAAGGATTTGCGACGTTGCTGCTAGTGAATTCGAGCCAACTACGTTTTTTTATTATCCTCTTCAAGAGTGCTTTTGTGACCCTCAAAAATCAACGCGACAGCATGAAATATTGTTTGAATCAGGTCAGAAAAGGATGTCAATCCAGACCTCAATACTTAAATGACTTATTTCGCCTATTGTAAAAAAATACTTCGCGTTTTTAGACTGTCCACTAAACACGAAAACCTAGCCTGGTTGGAAGATCCTCCTTTTCCGATCTTAGGAAACTTTACTCTCTACTTTACCGTTTAATATAATTCTTCCATATCTCTTTTTGGAAGATTTAATCCAACCCGCAAAAAACGCGTTAACACGCAATTGATTTGCGTCTATAAAACTTTCGCAAGTCCTTGTTGATCAAGCGTTCTAAAAAGTCTCCATCTCATCATATGAATCGGCTCGTTCAGTTTAAATATATATGACTCAATCTGTGAACATTACCAGTTATAATATAATATTCTATAGCCATTTTTAGCCAAACTTTATTCAAATTTTGCAACTTGCTTGCAATTTCAATTCGAAGTTACGAAATATTGCTATTTTGAATCAATGCATTATTAAACCAATCCATCGTTTCTAATCATTTTAGACTTTTGTGTAAGCAAGTATTAATTATGATTTTTAGTCGATATTAATATTGATTATTCTCACTAATTTATCTTTTGTGGTAGGCTGTTGTATAAAGGAATTAATCTGGAACAGATTCCTTCAATAAAATCAAACAGATTTACTATGCAACAAACCTAGATTTCCAAACTCCTTATCGAGTGAAAGGCTGTCACTGGTCTATAATCTAATTCTGTGACAGTTGATACAGTACCTTAATTGACCATCGCTGTGAGTAAAGGGGTACGATAGCAATTCTGAATATATTAATATTTATCATTCATATTGTGTGATCGTCTACGAGTTGTATCTATTGCTATAGTTTTAATGGGTTTTACAAGAACCAGCCAAAATCTGAGTTACATACTAGAAACTCTAAAATAACTCGCTAGTATTTCGATTGATTTCAGTTATGATGAATCTGTAACAAGGTATCTAATCATCCGAAATTTAAAATGCTAAGTAAAAAGTTCAATGCTCGCCTCTATACGAGTTTTTAGTCTTCAACATGCAAACTACGGCATATCACTCAATAACATTAACACCATCATCGTCTTCATCTCTAAAATAGTACGCCGCTCTACAGCTTGACTAAATATGTTATAAAAGTTATCTTATTGTATAATCTCTGTGTACAGGTAACAGTAATCCTTTGTGCGTTGGCGCTGGCCTCCGCGGGAATAGTCCAGCTTGGACACGGTTACGCCGGGGAAGCTTATGGACACGAAGCGGTTGCGTACGCGCCTGTCGCCCACTACGGAGGACACGAGGATACGCATGTAGACTACCATGTAAGTAAAACAGAGACATAACATAACATAACATCACGCCTTTTATCCCCGAAAGGGTAGACAGAGGTGCACATTCTGCACCCACTTTTCACTATTTATGTTACGAGTCCCATGTAATAGAGAGTGAGCCTATTGACATATACCGGGCTCAATCCCAGACTCCTTACAGTTTTTTAAAAACCCAGTAATACTTTGCCCGACCCGGGCATCGAACCCGAGACCCCTTGCCCGGCAGTCGAACTGGCGACCACTCGGCCAACGAGGCAGTCTCAGCAGTAAAAAAAGAACAGTAGAGAAAATAAATATCTGATTATTTTAGGAGACATTTCATACATAATCTCTACAAAATTCTCCTAAACTAGGTCAATCAACTACTTTAAAGCACGACGCACTTTTATGGCCTACATAAAATCAAAACGAGATCAGAAATAGAAATATATAAAGAGACTAACCTTCAGCTAATGAGCATTGTTTCCCGTTACTCGCATTAAGAGCATGTGCACACTGTAGGTAATAGTCGCGGACATTACGACACTGCACTCACTGTTGTACCAACTGGAACGTTCTCACACATCAACTATCAAATATATTAGTCAAGTACGCACAAATAAAAAAGAATACATCTTAAATATTTTGACACCAAAAATGACAGACCCTTCAGGCACTACTAATGAGCCTATTACGAACACAAGAGTTACCAGTACAATAGCCATATAAAGCTACCTAAGTGTAACATCATAAAAAGTTGGCGCAAAAACTTATCGTTTTCGTAACAAACCTGAAGTGTCGTCACGACATGTGAATTACATTCATGATCTCACTAATTTCTATTAATTATAACGGTTACGTTACCAGCAAACAAACTGTTGCTAATATCTCGTCTGTAAGTGGAGCAGCAAGAGCTGGTTTTGTTTCCCTAGGCCTGTGTTACCTATTTCGTTTCGTAATACAATAGTAACAAGCTAATTAATAGCTTGCATAAACGCGAGTGTTGAACGCCTGATCCAACACAATCGAAGCTGTTTCCTAGATACGATACCTATCAAAGAAACAGTAGTCCCATAGCGCCCAGGACCAATTACATCACCACAACAATTTTCTCATAAAACGGGATCAAGCAAATAAACATAAATAATTATTTCGTTTCCTCTAGAGTTCTATCGCAATCATGCAAATCAGTAGGTTTGATGTCTCGTAAACTGCATGCAAGTAACTTATGAAGCTTTTTGCGCTAGCAGCCCTCATTTATCTCACCGTCGTTGATGAAACTCTAAATTACTACTGATGCAATTTTATCGCCAACACAAAAAGTTTAAACAACAGTTTTATGACTCTTACAAGATTGACTCAATTACCCGTTATACAGAAACAATTAAAAAATTTACAACGACTGTCTTTTTTATTCGCAAATCGTAAACTTGTAGAATTAGTCGCTATGACGTCTAATCTGTACAAATTATTCTAAAAATCAAATTAACGATCATAACTCTCGAATATAAAGCTGCATATAATCCTCTGTCGATATTCTATAAGCTGTCATAAATCGACGCCGCGGGTAATGATTTGAAATAATTCGCATTACATAACGGTTTGCAAAGCCAAGTATATCCCGGTCGTGACTGGAGGAGCGATAACATAGCGGTTCCCAAGAGGTTGCAACATTCGCGCTTAAGGCCCGGGACGTAATGACTGCCATGATATCCAGGCCATTGGACTGTTGTTTGCATAAACTTGGTGGCTCGTGCTCTCACGCTCGTTTAATGGTAGATGTGGAATCATTGCCGACCGATGTCGACCCAAATGCAAAGTTGCGTAAAGCGCTTGACAGTACACACCATTGTAGTACGCGCAACAATAATGGGATCAAACTAGATCTCCTAGTCCACGCTAACGGGCCTCCGACGTAGATCAAAGATTTGCATGGAATTTTGGAAACGATTTATTACTCAACTTCATGTATAACAAAGCAGGTTTTCGCGGTGCAACGAAGCATTGCAAGTTGATTGAAATCTTCAACTGAATAAAAACTTACCAAAAACATGACGTTACGTATTCTTTATTATGCACTTTTAATCAGTATTCAACATATATTCTATTATGTTTACTTTTACTTAGAATATAAAATGTTATAGTTGGTCAGTAACGAACATTGAACCTAGTAAAATTTTTTTATATATAATATTTTTTTCTTCATAGACATGAAAATAGTGTAAAGGATTTTTTTGTATAAATTTTCATAATATACATATACAGATTATGCTAGATTCCCAAGAAATTCCTGATTGTTTACAAAGAACTTAAATATTTGTGCAGGTAAAATAACCCATTTTCTGTTTGTTTTTTCTAGGCCCACCCTAAATACGACTACTCTTACTCCGTATCCGACCCACACACTGGTGACCACAAGACCCAACACGAGGTCCGTGATGGTGATGTAGTGAAGGGAGAATACTCCCTGCTGCAACCCGACGGTTCCTTCAGGAAGGTCACCTACACCGCTGATGACCACAACGGGTAAGAAACTACTTGAATAAACTATCAAATATTTTACGCCTTGACTTCCTTCCACAAAAGGTTAGAGAGAAAAGAAATTCACCGATCTTTTGGTCATCGGGTGAATGAAGGCACCGACTTCTTCCAGTTATGTTTTGAATTCATGTAAAAGAAGCAAGCTCAGTGCTATTGCGTCTGAACATTGACAGACTTTCGAAGATACTAATAATTCCTGAACTGGGTACTCAACCCAA
Source organism: Spodoptera picta (assembly GCA_038387885.1). Classification (NCBI taxonomy): domain Eukaryota; kingdom Metazoa; phylum Arthropoda; class Insecta; order Lepidoptera; family Noctuidae; genus Spodoptera; species Spodoptera picta. The sequence continues at coordinate 901,994 of JAZHFQ010000248.1, forward strand.
GATTGACCACCATAACTAGACAGTTTAACCATTTATAAACAAATCACTGCAATTATGATTACGCTCTATGAACACTATTAAAAGTAAACGAATTCAATAAAAACATGAACATAAAGTGCTTACATCTGAACATTGGAATGCGAAACGTTTCACATTTCCTCGACTTGATTACGCTACTACAATGTTACCTGTGTATTGCAGTTTCAACGCGGTCGTCCACAACACTGCGCCTGCGCACCACGAGTACCACTAGTGCCGGCGCACACTGCCACTGTTTCTCATGTGATATTAAACACTTAATACTTAATGTAGATAGTCTTTAGTCGACACGACTCCTTATTTTATAAGACTGCGGCGAAAATTAAACTTTTAGAAAAAATCTATCCTTTTGTTTAATTTCTTGTTTGTGTTACCTTACTTCCTATGTTTCTACTACTACCATAAAACATCAAGTTCTATGTAAAAAGTTGAAGTGTGATAGTTTTTACTGATGACTCTATTACCTATCTCAATGTTTATTTAAATTATTTATTTATTTTTATTTATTTATTTACACTTCCTGCAATTGTATACAATGGCGGACTTAATGCCTAGTGGCATTCTCTAACAGTCAACCTTAGGGTGATGCAGAGAGACACAATAGTAGGTGTAAAAGTTTAATAATGTTGTGAGTTTTGAACATTATTTTTATGGTAGTATATATAATTATACATATCACACAATATTTACTAATTAAATATAATGAAGAAGTACTAAAATAATGTAATGCAAAACGAACAGTAAGGGATAGTATACAAAAAAGTATGGGACATGTAGAGGTATAACCTAAATATACGAAGGCAATATAATATATAAATATACATGATTATACACATATAAATACCTCTACATAGACACGTTCATGACCTAAGTGTGTGTTGAGTCTGCTAGCCTCTTCTGTAGATGCTCACGAACCCTAAATTTGAAGGACAGACGACTGGTCGCCGTCCTGATATCCGTTGGCAGCGCATTCCACAGCAAGATGGATTAAAATTATTACATAACATAACATCACGCCTTTTTATCCCCGAAGGGGTAGGCAGAGGTGCACATTACGGCACTTAATGCCACTGTACAATGTATTATGTATGATTAAAATTATTGTGATCCTTAAAATTAAAATGTTTCAAATATAAAATATTCAAAAGACAGATAATTCATTATTGAAATTATTTTATTCTTCCATGCTTTCTTTACTCATTATATCCTAATTATATTGAGTTTGACTTAATCTCAATTTAAATTGGGGTCAAAGGACATTGCTCGTTGTCCATACATAGTTTGCCTAAGAACCAACAGAGAGTTATATTTACTTTTTGATTTTAACATAACGTATATATTCGATTGAACCAAAATTAAATAACGGACACTTTTGAGAAATCTGAGATAATCAAAACACTCTCGGATTTTGAGGTTATGATAACATCAATAACTGCCTTCAATAGCCATGTTTACTACGCTAGTTCATTTATAATAAGTCAGGTCATTGTTCGATTTAGGTCCGTACCAGTAAAACTAAGCCAGAGGTTTATATTTCAAGAGTCACAGTCCTTTGTTCACCCCAAGTAGTTATATAAAATCAAAAAAGTAAGAAAATGCAAACGAATTCAGTACGCAAACGCAGATCGAGTACAGAATGCGCTGGCTATGGGTTGCGTATCATAACGGACTGTTTGTAACTAAAAATTATTATCTTATATCAAGTGTTGAAAAATACCGATCCTTGTTTGAGTCACACTCTCATTAAGAGTGCTGTTACAAAAACTTGTCTCTAGGTCATAACCTATAATGCCTTTGACTGTTAAAACCTCAAATAGAACCAACAAGTAATAGAACTATCACCGAGTATTGTTACGGAACCTGAGGACGGACGTGAATACTTTTTAAAATGCTCTCGAAATTAAAAAGTGTCCGTTCTATAGATATATTTGTAATGTATGTTATTAAAAATAAGAATTATGATAAATGTTTCATGCGTGTTTCATAGGCCATTTTTAACAAGCCTTTCTTTGTTTCAAAAAAAAAGTTGGCCCACACTAGAATTTTATCCTGTGCATGCGTTTATCATCATACAAGAACACATGCATAAGATCTCTGCTAAAAGTATTTTACGAGTATTGTTTTGAACGAAATACAGTTACAACTTTAAAGTCCATCGAAATACATCAAGGAAATTGTCACTATTATACATGAAATAAAAGTAATTTAAAAAATTGCAATACAGTTAATTAAAATTTCTTGTGGTTCTTTTATTGAAAACGTATGGATTTTTTTTTTTTTTTTTTTTTAAGGGGGGAAAATCATCGAATGACTTCTCCCGCCTGGGTGAGGCGGGAGGGAGTGTCAGACTCTTACTGACTAAAAACCACCCCGTTCCTTCTCCTGCACGTCGAGCCGGAGCCCCGGTTACCCGTTAGGTTCTCAGCGACTCCGAATCGGCATCGGCCGTATTGGGCCCCATCTGTGGTGGTCTGATGGCTCTTTGAGGCGCGCGCGGAACGCGACGCGCCGTACGCTCGGGTCTGTTTCTGGTCGGACGGGGAGCCACCCATGCTCGCCGTCCGCAGGCCCGCGCTTACGGTGGCCGGAGATCGTCTCGCGATCCCCGACGCCCGGTGTGTCCTTCGCGATGGCTGGGTTGCGAGGAGGCAGCGCTTCGCTGCCTCACGCGTCCCGCCTCCTCCTTAGCTAGCATCACTGCTTCGCAAAAGGAGGAGACGGCATCCCAGTCCCCCTCGCTCCGCATCATGGCCTGCACTAGGCCCGGACGCGAGAGGTCGCCATCGCCGATCACTTCCCTGAGGACACGGCGGTGCTCAGCCCACGAAGGGCATTCTCCCACCGTGTGTTCCACCGTGTCCTCAGGGCGGTCCTCGCAGTGATGACACCCGGGCGTTTCCTCCCGCCCCATCAGACACAGGTACCTCCCGAAACTTCCATGTCCGGTGAGGACCTGCGTCAGGCGGTAGGTGAGGACGCCGTAGCGTCTCTCAAGCCACTCCTCAAAGAGGGGACTTACCGCTGCGATGGCAGCGAGCCCAGCCCTCGGTTGCGACAGTCGTTGCTGCCATTCCGCCATGAGATCGCGCCGGAGCTCATCCCGCCACGCACCTATTTGGCGCGGCAGCGGGGTTTCGCCCCGGCGACGTGCCTCCGCGCGCATGCCGTACACGCGCGCGAGCACCTTCGCCTCCAGATCCCACGGCGGTAATCCGGCAAGGAGGTTCGCCGACTCCCCAGAGATCGTGCGGTATCCGCGGATCATTCGGATCGCCATGACCCTCTGTGCCATGAGCAGCGTCCGAGCGGGACGCCGCAACAGGTTTGGCGCCCAAACAGGGGCGCCGTAGAGGGCCATGGACCGCACGACCCCGGCGTATAACCTCCGGCAGGAGGCGTTTGGCCCCCGAGGTTGGGGAGGATGCGTTTAAACGCAGCCCCCGTCCTCTCCAACTTTGGGGCCAAACGTCGGAAGTGTTCTATGAAGTTCCACCGACTGTCGAGGACGAGTCCTAGGTACTTCATCGTCGTCTCGACGTCGATGGTAACTCCTCCCGCCGTTATTTGGGACCCACCCGGAGGTGGCGCGTTCCCGCGGCCATGAAAACACATGGCCTCGGACTTGTGGAGCGCCACCTCGAGTCCCAACTGCCGGATTCTCTCAACGACTGTCGCAACCGCTGTCGCCATTAAGTCGGCCGCCGCCTGGTGTGACCTCCCGTGCGCTAGCACCAGCGTATCGTCGGCGTAGCATATTGTGCTAACGCCGTTCGGGAGGTCGGTGCGCAGCACCCAGTCATAGCCGATGTTCCACAGGAGCGGCCCCAGAACCGAACCCTGTGGAACACCGCGTGACATCTCTCGCCGGTTCCACTCGCCCCGGTGACCGGGGTAGCTGACGGACCTGTCCGTCAGGTAAGCCTCGATTACACGACGGAGGTAGGTAGGCACCCGATGATATCGGAGTGCCTCCAAGATGCAGCTCCAGGGCAGGGAGTTGAAGGCGTTGGCGATGTCCAGAGACACCGCCACTACGACCTTACCCCTGGACACTGCAGTCCCCGTCGTGAGGTCTCTAACGCGCATGATGGCGTCCACCGTGGAGCGCCCTCTGCGGAAGCCGAACTGGCCGTCCGACAAGTCCGGCCCAATGTCCGTCAGGTGCGCGACGAGGCGGTTCGAAATGATTCTTTCGAAGACTTTCCCCACCTCGTCGAGCAACACTATGGGCCGGTACGCGGACGGAGAGTCCGCAGGGCGCCCCGTCTTCCGCACGAGGACCAGTTTTCCCGCTTTCCAGAGAAGCGGGAACTGGCCTCTCTCCAGACATGCGCTGTAGAGACCAATCAATCGAGGCCCGAGAGCCTCTGAGGCCAGGACCCATGCCTTGCCATGCAGGCCGTCGGGTCCTGGGGCGGTGTTCTTGGCGCCCATCCGGCGCACCGCCGCTCTCAATTCTGCCTCGGTCACCTCTGGGACGATGTCGTCGTCGTCGTCGCTGTAGCCCGCGTCGGGCACCGCAGGGGGCGGAGTCATATACGGAGGGGTGAACCCCCTCCACAGTCGAGGGAATAGGGTGCCAATCACCTCCTCCAAGACTTCTTGCCGGAGACTCTGGGTGAGTGGGGGAGCCCAAGCGCGGAGCTTGTCGCGTACCATCCGGTACGGGCGTCCCCACGGATCTCTGTCCAGAGTCCCCAGCATCTCTCGGCGGGCCTCCTCCTTGGCCCGCAATATCTCCACCTTGAGGAGGGCCTTGGCCGCCCTGTATCCCTCGTACAACTCCGCCTCTCTCGCCTCCGCATTAGGAGGACGGATGCGGCGCCTGCGGTGCCTAGTGTACTGGCGTCGCGCAGCAGTGCACGCCTTGCGTAGAGCTGCTAGCTCTTGCGACCACCAGTACACCTGGCGCTTTTGTTGCCTCGACCGGATCCGGGGCATCGCCACGTCACAGATCCTGGACATGGCGTCCTGGAGCCACTTGGCCTCATCGTCTATGTCGGCAGGCCTGACCGGTGGTATCACCCAGGCCTGCACGATGGCGGCTTCCAGGAGCAGCTCCCGGTCCAGCTGTTTCAGCGCCCAACGCGGGCCACATGGGGCCTGTCTGACCGGCGGGTCTGCGGACTCGGCGGAGACGTCGAACCGGATGTACCGGTGGTCGGAGTACGTCTCCACCTCCTCCATGACGCGCCAGTCAACAATACGCGGTGACAGAGCAGGGCTGGCGAACGAGATGTCCACCACCGACTCGCCCTGCATCCGCACGCACGTGGGGACAGAACCCCGGTTCAGGACGACTAGGCCCGTCTCAAGGGCCCACCATCCTACCCCGGACGTCGGTGAACCGGGAACCCCAAGCCAAGTTTTTGGCATTGAAGTCCCCGAGGACGAGCACGGGGAGGGAACGGAACCCGACGACGACGGTGACCAACTCCCTCAAGGAGTTGTGGAACTCGGCGAGAGTTCGGTTCGGAGAGAAGTACACGCCCACCACAGCGAGCTCTCCGAACCGTGCTGCGACACAACCCCGGCCTCTTTGAGCAGCCTCAAAAGTCGGGGTACCGGCGGCGGCCGACGAGATGATGGTCACCGAGCCGTCCAGGTCCGCCACCCAGTGATCCCTGGGCTGGACAAAATACGGCTCGGAGACCACGGCGACATTGATCGACCACTGCGCCATGCTCTGGAGCAGGAGATCCTGAGCAGCGGCGCAGTGGTTGATGTTCGCCTGGAGGAGGCGGAATGGAGCCACTATTGACAGTCCATTCCGACCTCCTCAGTGGCGGCAGCGGCGACTGCGGTGGCAGTGGCGGCGGCGGCGGCGGAAACGGCAGGGGCGGCGGAGGGCCTACCTTTGCCCTTTTTAGCAGGAGGGGAGCAGCCCTTGCTCCCGACCCGGTGATTGGCCGGCTTGCCAGCCGCCGCACATGCGTTGCAGTGCAGCGGGGCGTTGCACGAGCCGGCCTTGTGACCGGGCCGACCGCAGCGGAAGCAACAGTCGCTGCGGTCCACCTCCGAGGTGCATTTGACACTCACGTGCTCCCCCACGTGACAGCGGTAGCACCTCAGAGGCCGGGTCTCGAGCAGCTTGACCTGCGCCGAGACCCATCCCACCAAGAGCCTTTTGCCCTCCTTTAATGTTTTGGCCGCTGTGACGGGGCAGCTCACCACCACCGTGCGCAGCCCCGAGTTGTCCGGACGTATGGTGCCCACCCTGACCTGGTCAGCAGGGCACCCTCCCGTCCTGGCCACAGCGGCCACCACCTCCGTCTCCGTTACGGAGTCGTCCAGGCCCAAGATCCTGACATCCAGGCATTTGGTGGGCCTGGACACGCGGGCCTCGTCCGCACCGAGGCACGCCCTAAGCCTCTCGGCCAGGGCGTCGGCCGATGGGCCGCTGGTCGCGCCGGGGACCTCCAAAAGACGGGCTCCGGTAGCGGTCACCTTGACCGCGAACCCGTCTGGCGCCCCGAACTCCGCAGGAGATACCGCCCCCTTCAATTTGGCGAGGACGTCGCCGTAAGTGACGCCCCTATTGACCGCCTCGGGCTGCAGCGTAATCACTACAGCCGCGGTCTTAGGGGGCGAGGAGCAAGGCAGCAGCGCGTTTCTCCCTGCGCTGCTGCTGCCGTCGCTGCCGCTGCGCCTTCTTGCGGCGCTTCCGGCCCTCCCTGGCGACTCTCCTCGCCTCGCCGGCGATTTGCCACCCGCCGCCGTCCTCCGCTCGCGGGGCGGGTTCCACCACCGCTGCCGCAACTCCAGCCTGCCGGGCTGGAGCGCCTCTCCTCTCCTTGCGCCCTGCGGGCGCTGGCGCCGTCGGCGCAGCTGGGGTCTGCGTCGGCGGGGACGCAGAGGCCCTCGCTGGGGCAGCCGGTCGCGCCCTTGCCGGCGGTTGGGAGCTGCGGCTAGCCTGACTCGAGGTCGAAGGCTTGGCCGCAGCGGCCGCGTACGACCGCGGGACCGCGGGGGCGACCTGACTCGCCGCGAGTGGGGGGCGCAAGAGCCTGCCCTCCAGCACGTCGAAACGTCGCTGGAAGGCAGCCAACTCCGCCCGCAGCAGTCCGACTACGTCGGACTCCGCCGGGGGCTGGGGGCGACTGCCGCGAGCAGCGGCGAGCTCGGCCCTGGCCGTCCGCAGCTCGGCCTCCAGAGCCGCATTGGAGGCCGCCAAGCGCGCCAGCTCTCGCCGCATCTCGGCCAGCTCGGAGCGCACCTTTCCCGCAGTGGGCACCGCACACTGCTCCAAGGCCGCCTCCGTTATTGTGGCCGCCGCCGCCTTGAGGAGGCGGAACCTAACCGGCTGGGATTTCCCCATCGCCAGCTTGTAGAGCTCCGCCGTAATGGCCTGTTGGAGGCCCCCGGAGCAGCTCTCGCTCTCAGAGCCGCGCTCGCCCTCCGACATCTCCACGCCGGACATCTCGGCCGCAGAGGACTCCGAACGGGCAGCGCTCGAGAGAGCCCTGCCCTCCGCGGCCAGCCGCTCGGCTGACTCCGCGCAGGCAGCTGGTGCCGGTTTCCGGCGACCGCTGCCCTTGCCGCCCCTACCCCGCGCTGCCGTGGGGACCTTGGGGGGAGGCGCCTCCTGAGCGCCGGAGGACGGGGACAAACTGTCCTCCTCCAGCCTGGGGCGTTTGAACGTCCCCGTCGCGCGGCGGCGTGAGCCTTTCGAGCTCACGCTCAGCCGCTCCGCTAATGTCGCGTCGGACTCTGAGTCCGACCCCCTCCGACTAGACTCCCGTGTGTGGGGCCTGCTGGACGAGTCCAGCGCCCCACCACGAGTCCCGGAGCCACTTGGGCTCCCTTCTCCTGCTACTGCAGGCGAGCCAAGCTCACCCGCACTCTCCTCCTCCGGTTGTGTGGTTTTTATTTTTGTATTCAACTCCATAAAGTTCCCACGAGTATGGGGGAAATATTCGGTCCACCCAGGCAGTGCCCCCTGTACCTGGGTAAGTGAAAATTTGTTTCCCAACTAGAGGGTCCACTGGTCCCCTAGCTGGGGGTGCGCTCGCGACTGACACTACTCCTCAGCCATGCATACTCTCGCCGCGCACCAGAACTTAGTATTAGAGGAATGGACCTATGAAGCGAAAGTAAGATGCAATTTTGAGAAAATTTTTCCTTATAAAGGTATTTTCCTTGCAAAGGTTTTTTCTATGCCCAAAGCAAGATTTGTTTACATCCTGAAATAGAGGTAATTAACGCACTGATAAGATATAGCAAAATAATAATATAACATTTTATAACTTTTAATCTCTGGAAAGGTGTATTTTATTTTAAGTATTTTAAATATCAGGACCCGATTCGCTGCCGAGACCCACACGACAAATACGACTGACACGACAAACACGACAAATACGACAGATGCGATCGACACGATAGACACGACAAATGCGACAGATACGACCAATACGACCGACACGACAAATACGATAGATACGACAAAATAATGCGACCGACACGACAAACACGACCGACACAACAGACACGACAAATACGACAGATACGACAGATACGACAAATACGACCGACACGACAAATGCGACCGACACGACAAATACGACAGATACGACAAATGCGACCGACACGACAAATACGACAAATACGACCGACACGACAAATGCGACAGATACGACAGATACGACCGACACGACAAATACGACCGACACGACAAATGCGACAGATACGACAAATGCGACAGATACGACAGATGCGACCGACACGACAAATACGACAAATACGACCGACACGAAAAATACGACAGATACGACAAATGCGACCGACACGACAAATGCGACAGATACGACAAACACGAGAGATACGACAGATACGACCGACACGACAAATACGACAGATACGACCGATACGAACGACATGACATATACGACAAATACGACAAATACGACCGACACGACAAATACGACCGACACGACAAATGCGACAGATATGACAAATGCGACAGATTCGACAAATGCGACCGACACGACAAATACGACAGATACGACAAATGCGACCGACACGACAAATGCGACAGATACGACAAATACGACAAATGCTACAGATACGACAAACGCGACAGATACGACAGATACGACCGACATGACATATACGACATATACGACAAATACGACCGACATGACAAATACGACCGACACGACAAATGCGACAGATACGACAAATGCGACAGATTCGACAAATGCGACCGACACGACAAATACGACAGATACGACAAATGCGACCGACACGACAAATGCGACAGATACGACAAATGCTACAGATACGACAAACGCGACAGATACGACAGATACGACCGACATGACATATACGACAGATACGACAAATGCGACAGATACGACAAATGCGACAGATACGACAAATACAACAAATGCACGACAAATACGACCGACACGATAAATACGACAGATACGACCGACACGACAGATGCGACAGATACGACAAACACGACCGACACAACCGACACGACAAATGCGACAGATACGACAAACACGAGAGATACGACAGATACGACCGACACGACAAATTTGGCAGATACGACCGATACGAACGACATGACATATACGACAAATACGACAAATACGACCGACACGACAAATACGACCGACACGTTAAATGCGACAGGTACGACCGATTCGAACGACACGACATATACGACAAATACTACCGACACGACAAATGCGACCGACACGACAAATACGACAGATACGACAAATGCGACCGACACGACAAATACGACAAATACGACCGACACGACAAATGCGACAGATACGACAGATACGACCGACACGACAAATACGACAGATACGACCGATACGAACGACACGACATATACGACAAATACGACAAATACGACCGACACGACAAATGCGACCGACACGACAAATACGACAAATACGACCGACACGACAAATACGACCGACACGACAAATGCGACAGATACGACAAATGCGACAGATACGACAAATGCGACCGACACGACAAATACGACAAATTTAGACCGACACGAAAAATACGACAGATACGACCGACACGACAAATACGACAGATACGACCGATACGAACGACACGACATATACGACAAATACGACAAATACGACCGACACGACAAATGCGACCGACACGACAAATACGACAAATACGACCGACACGACAAATACGACCGACACGACAAATGCGACAGATACGACAAATGCGACAGATACGACAAATGCGACCGACACGACAAATACGACAAATTTAGACCGACACGAAAAATACGACAGATACGACAAATACGACCGACACGACAAATGCGACAGATACGACAAATGCGACAGATACGACAAATGCGACCGACACGACAAATGCGACAGATACGACAAACACGAGAGATACGACAGATACGACCGACACGACAAATACGACAGATATGACAAATACAACCGACACGACAAATGCGACCGACACGACAAATACGACAGATACGACAAATGCGACCGACACGACAAATACGACAAATACGACCAACACGACAAATACGACCGACACGACAAACGCGACCGACACGACAAACGCGACAGATACGACAGATACGAACGACACGACAAACGCGATAGATACGACAAATACGATCGACACGACAAATATGACTGACACGACCGTCACGACCGACACGACAGATACGATAGATACGACCAACACGTCAGATACGTCAGTTACGACAAATGCGACAGATACGACAAACACGACCGATACGATTGACACGACAGATACGACAGATACGACAAACACGACAGATACGACAAACACGACAGATGCGACCGACACGACAAACAACAAATACGACAGATACGACAGATGCGATCGACACGACCGACACGACAAACGCGACAGTTACGACAAACACGACCGACACGACCGACACGACAAATACGACAAATGCGACAGATACGACAAACACGACAGATACGACAAATACGACCTACACGACAAATACGACAGATATGACAAATGCGACCGACACGAAAAATACGACCGACACGACAGATACGAACGACACGACATATACGACAGATACGACAAATGCGACCGACACGACAAATACGACAGATGCGATCGACATCACCGACACGACAAATACGAACGACCGACACGACAAATACGACAAATGCAACCGACACGACAAATACGACTGACACGACCGCCACGACAAATACGACCGAACCAAATCGTTCGAAATATTAAAATCTTACTTAAGTATTTGACAGATCTGCGTCTATCTGTAAACGGAAAGGAATTGACGATGACGATGATGATGGTGTTGATGACAATGATTGCTCTTATAGTATTTAATATAATACATAATTAATGAATACAATTGTAGATAAAACTAGCGATGCTGATTCACATAATTCGATGCACATACCTCCTACACCGATTGACCAAATTTGACTGCACGGTTGGCACGGTGGCTGGGCAACCGGCTGCCACACAACGTGTAGCGAGTTCGATTCCCGCAGAACTATTTGTGTGATCCACACATTGTTGTTTCGGGTCTGGATGTCATGTGTATGTGATTTTGTATGTTTGTTTGTAAATCCGAGTGTGGGGCAAGGTTTTAAAAAAACACAGCTTGCTTCTCTTAGGATATTCTATGGCAAGGTTTGTAAGAAGTAAGAAGATAGACAATTACCTTTAGCACTGGAAAATACTAACCGGATGAAACAAGGGCGGGTTATTAAAGTATAATATACATAACATTACTTACTATTCTCAAGCGAAACTAGAGTAAAACCTTACTGAAATGGATCTCCTTTTTGCCCACTATTTAGGTATACCTAAGAGTTGTATTTCCGAAGAAGGTAAGTATTTTATACATTAAAACAGTGATAAGAAATGTAATTCTTGCGTTACTGAGAGCTATACGATCAACAAAAAATTACTTAAATACACTGAGAAAAGCTCTACTAGTTTCGAGTCACAGAGGGACTCTTCAGATGGAGCTACCTCTATAAGATTGTTTAAGAAAAACTATAAATTATGTATTTAAATTACTCTTGACTGTCTAAAATGTATAGGTAATGCTTATCTTTATTTTTATCACCTTTCCATAAAAAGAGGCTTGTGACAAAGCAAATCAAATGCAATCTAATTTAATGGTACTCTTTTTATATATTTATTTGATAGGCCGACGTTTGACCACATTTATTCATATTTCCCAACGCTGATTTTTATAAGGTTTAAGAAGATATACAGAGTTGTAGCACTTTTTTTTTTTTTGAGGGGGGATAATCATCCAATGACTTCTCCCGCCCAGGTGTCAGACTCTTACTGACTAAAAACCACCCCGTTCCTACTCCTGCACTTCAAGCCGGAGCCCCGGCAACCCGTTAAGTCTTCCGCGGCTCCGTATCGGCATCAGCCCTGTTAGGCCCCATCTGTGGTGGTCTGATAGCTCCTTGAGGCGCGCGCGGAACGCGACGCGCAGTACGCTCGGGCCTGGTTCTGGTCGGGCGACGAGTCACCCGTGCTCGCCGTCCGCAGGCCCGTGCTTACGGTGGCCGGAGATCGTCTCGCGATCCCCGACGCCCGGAGTGTCTCTCGCGACGGCCGGGTCGTGAGGAGGTTCGTTCCCTCACGCGCTCCGCCTCCTCCTTATCTAGCATGACTGCTTCGCAGAAGGAGGAGACGGCATCCCAGTGCCCCTCGCTCCGTACCATGGTCTGAACCAGAGCCGGACGCGAGAGGTCGCCGTCGCCGATCACATTCCTGAGGACACGGCGGTGCTCAGTCCACGCAGGACACACCGCCACCGTATGCTCCACCGTGTCCTCCGGGCGATCCTCGCAGTGATGACACCCGGGCGTTTCCTCCCGCCCAATCCGAAACAGGAACCTACCGAAACTTCCGTGTCCAGTAAGCACCTGCGTCAGGCGGTAGGTGAGGATGCCGTAGCGTCTCTCAAGCCACTCCTCAAAGAAGGGACTTACCGCTGCAATGACAGCGAGCCCAGCCTTCGGTTGCGACAGTCGTTGCTGCCATTCCGCCATGAGATCACGCCGGAGCTCATCCCGCCACGCAAAAATCTGGCGCGGCAGCGGAGATTCGCCCCAGCGACGTGCCTCCGCGCGCAAACAAAACACGCGCGCGAGCACCTTAGCCTCCAGATCCCACGGCGGTAATCCGGCAAGGAGGTTCGCCGCCTCCCCGGAGATCGTGCGATATCCGCGTATCAATCGGATCGCCATGACCCTCTGTGATGTGAGCAGCGCCCGAGCGGGCCGCCGCATCAGGTTCGGCGCCCACACAGGGGCGCCGTAGAGGGCCATGGACCGCACGACCCCGGCGTATAACCTCCGGCAGGAGGCGTTTGGCCCCCCGAGGTTGGGTAGGAGGCGCTTAAGCGACGCCCCCGTCCTTTCCAACTTAGGAGCCAAACGTCGGAAATGCTCCACGAAGTTCCACCGACTATCGAGGACGAGTCCTAGGTACTTCATGGTCGTCTCGACGCCGATGGTAACTCCTCCCGCCGTTAATTGAGAGTCACCCGGAGGTGGCGCGTTCCCGCGGCCATGAAAACACATGGCCTCGGACTTGTGGAGCGCCACCTCGAGTCCCAGTTGCCGGATTCTTTCAACGACTGTCGTTACCGCTCTCGCCGTTAAATTAGCCGCCGCCTGATGCGACCTCCCTTGAGCTACCACCAGTGTGTCGTCAGCGTAACAGACCACGCTGACGTTGTTTGGGAGGTCAGTAGAGTTGTAGCACTGGCCGTTCGATTGTTACTAGATACTTCAAGTTATGCGCGGCCGACATTGATGATTAACTGTTTTGAATATCGAACATCGAAAAAAAAAACAAAATAATCCTCAATTATTGTGTTTTTTTTTATTGTTTGTTTTTAATATAAATAATAAGCATCAATAATAACAACAATAATCTTATCATAGCTATACAAATTAGACACTTGTGATTGTTTATAAGCGAAAGTTTAAAGCGCCTGCGTAATATTAACGGCAATCGAGTAACTCTCAAAGATTTCTATTACATTTAGATCAGGCGACGCAATCGTCCTTACTATAATAGTGTTCTTTTATTTGTTTCACGTCGCAACGCAAGTATTTTGGATAATAATATTATAATTTTGCCCAGAGGAGGCATGACAATGATGTCGATAGTCTACTTTTCCTTATACCACGTATGCAAAGCTGAGGGCGGTGGGCAAAACATTAATGTGACTTTAGGTAAACAATACCCAACACTTTTACTTTATATTATAAAGTAACTTTAAACTATATAAAATTCTCAATTTTTTTTTTTAATATGGATTCCTTTCTCTTCAAAAATTATTTTAGCAAGTAGTCGTTACCTCGCGATAAACTTGCTTGCTTTTATTTGCTACTTTTATTTTAGGTACTACTGTATTTAGCACACTCTTTACATTCACTTTTCTAACTTATTTATATTTATTTAGAACATAGGACGAATTGATAAAAAATGTGTATAAATAATTTTCGTGTCGCCTCATATAAAATAATTACAGTTGATATAAAAATGTATGCCTATGCCTATGTATGTGTGCATGAAGTAATTACAATTACATTTTTATATTTGGGAAATAAATACAATCACAAAGAAGATAGTACATCTTACTAACACGACCCGTATATACATTTTGCATTACATCAAATGAATTTTCAAAGGCTTAGTCAATAAGACGTTCCAGGACCTTTATGAAAATTTGCAAGAAGCTAAAATTTTATATGAACTGTAAAAAACTTATTTTTAAAAGAATAATAAAAATAAACAGTGACACACCAAACTGGCCATGAACCAGTTATAGGGCAATATTATGAATTAGTAACAGTAGTTTTGTATTGATGAAAATCCAAAGGTTGTCTACTAGAACTAAGCGTGTCGCAAATAGTCAAGCATTTCCTATTCCGAATAATCCATCAGCTGGAAGCGACTTTGTGTTCACGGAATGAAGAAATAGCAAACAGTTCCCCGTAACATTGCGTAAGTTACGCACTGGCTGGACAGTAAGGAACAAAGACTATTGTCATGCCGGATTATAATGTTTTTGTACACCCACGTGTCCTGAATACTTGTGAAAAATTTCGGAGTCTGCGTAAAATCTTCATTAACATATTAATTGTTAAGTTCTATTCATCTAGTCTACGACATTGATGGTTTGTTTCGGTATTACCGAACTGAATATTTTGAGACAACAAAGAAACTCTTATAAACGGTGCAGCATTCTCAAAAATATCAGTTGTCTTCCATCGATCACCAGGAAAGATGATTGTCAAAGTAAGTAACGTTTCTTTGTTAGACTTTTTTTATAATTCACAAACGATACCATTTAAACTGACATATTTTAATTTCTATTTTCAGATGTTTTTGTTAGTGTTATTAAGTGTCAACCTTATATACGACGTCAATGGTGCCTCTTACTCTAACGTCTATGTACAAAGTGATTTAGTCCCGAGGGGATTTTACCAGTATGGTACGCCACATGCGTCATTAGCCGCTCCTAGACTATCTCAAATCAACACACTGCCATCTATACCTGGATATGTACCCTGTGGAACACCTTGTGTGTATCCAGGCCAAACAGTAGCTTCTGTAGCTTCAGTAAATCCCCAACCAAATATATTGACTTACAGTGCACCAGCACCGAGTATCCCAGTTGTTGTTTCACCAACAAAAGAGGTATGTATAAAGTAAAATAAATTGTGTTTGGTTATCATATTGAATACTTAAATATTTTTACATTTTTGTGTAGGAGGCCGCAGCTTATGAATATGGCTACGTCGTTTACGATGACAATACAGGAGACCATAAAGCGCAACGTGAATTAAGTGATGGCTCTGTAGTACGTGGAGAATATTCGTTCATTCAACCTGATGGGTATGTTCGTGAAGTACAGTACCAAGCTGATGACATTTCTGGGTAAATACCATTTTGATCAGTCGCATATAACTATCTAGTTGAAACCATGAATTTATTAAAGTTTTAATTGTATCTCACAGGTTTAATGCCGTAGTTAAAAACTTCTTGCCTGCTGTCGCTGATGTAAAAAACAAAGTTGAAAAAAAAGAAACTTCTCCACCTTGCCCTGAAATCAAACACGAATCATTAATAGAATCAAATGCACAGAAAGAACATGTTTATAAAACTCCTGAATCAGGTGAACATGACCATAGTAAATCCGAAGAGTCCGTTGAGAATGAACATTCAACAGAAGCAGCACATCACTTGCATCACATAAAGGAATCTAAGGAAGAGTCGGGAGAAAAATCCCAAGAACATGCGCATTTAAAACATGAACATATTCAACACCCAACTAAAGCTGCTTCCAAGGAAGATTCCAGTGATGAATCTGGTGACAAATCGAAAGAGGCTCTCACTGTAAAACCTAAGGAGTCCGAAGAAAAACATCATAAAGCACCCAAATCATCTGAAGAAGAATCAGGAGACGCATCTGAATCAAAAGAATCAAAAGAGGAATTAAAGGAAAAAGCAAAGAAACAACCCGTAAAAAAGGTAATTCACTCAGTGGATAAACACGTGAAAGAGTCCAATGAAGTATCCGCGGAGGTTTCCAAGGAAGAATCGCATGAAGGTCACAAACATAAAGAAGTTCATGATTTATCACATCCTGAACCATTAGCGTCGTATAGTGACATAATCCGTTGTATTGAATCAGTGATGAAGAGGAATAATGTAGTTCCAGGCGCCATGCATGATGGACATCCATCCCCACTAACTTATATAGTACTGAACAGACCTTGTTAGATCGTAGATAAAAATGTGCACTGTCTAGTCGATAATAATCGATTTGGTTATAATCTCATCTTTTTTATTAATTGTTATGAATCCGTTTATTATATATTTTAAATACAATTTGCAAGAAGTTAAAGCGTTGTATAATTTAGTAAATTATATGATTAGTTCATTCCTTAGTTATTTTACCCTATATTATACATATCAATCTAGAAAACGCTTCAGACAGAAATAATGAAATTCGAAAAATAAAGAAGTCATTCTTAAATAATTTTTCACCTGCGCTAGTCAATTCCTAAGTCAAACTAGGAGGCCACAGAGTCCATAATACTTTGCAGCTTTAGTACTGACAGTTGTCAGTTTTGTTTTTTAAGTAGTTACTTAAAAAACAAAATCAATATACATATTTAAAGAAAAATGAGCCTACTTACGATAAATCATGTCCTACAACAATTGTTACCAACACTACGTTGCACAAACGCCTAATGTGGTACTACATTTTATGCTGCATATCTAAACTTTTATCACATTTCCATAAAGGGAGACTTGTGACAGAGCAATTCGAATGCAATATAATTCAATGACAGTCATATTTCCTCACCCTTGTTAGTTAGTTAGTTGTCTAATTATTACGAGGTAGGACCAAGATTGATGATCAATTACAGCTGCAGGCACAAAATTTCATAATTCTGTGAATTATAAAGTTTGAGTCGTGTGTCGTTAAGGTGCTGTAACAGAAACACCTGCCCCTTGGTTTGACTTTGTGTCGAGGCAACAATTAATACATGAAATAGATATTAGATTCTTATCATTGCATGAATTTTCTAGTCTTACATAAATAGATCGATTTTTGTTTTTTTAGTAATACTGAATGTTCAATATTTTGGCAATCAATTCACATTTCGATTCCTTCGATAAACAATAGTCTAATATTAGTATGCATGACAATCAAAAGTGGGAATTAATTAAATGTACCTACTCAAAAAAGTGTATGCAAACACATTAAATTAAACAAGCATGATTATGTGCAAGCAATAGAAATTCAATAGTTACGGTACATTCATTGTAATATGTCTGTGAAGTGTATAATCATAGAGTAACTAAACACACAGGTAAATGTCCTATTAGCCAACAGATCGGTATCTTGTCGAACCTTTTAAGTCCACATTTAATATTGATCGATAATTATCATCCGATTGCTTTTGTTAGCAAATACTTATTATTAAATATATCCAGTAACCTTGTAATAGTTTGTAATGACAGTTCAAATTGACCACAAATCTTTTTTTAGAAATGTTCATAGTCTAATTATATTGCATTTGTACCTACCTAATCAATTATGACCATAATAGCCCAGTTTTATTCGCTGAAGCAGTTAGCAGTTACAATGTTGTTTTTTAGATTTGTGGTAAATTGTAAGTAATATGCGGAAAGTTTATTGCTTTTTAGGAGACACCATTGCTATCCCAAACATCCTCACAATTGACTCGACTGCACGGTTGGTGCGGTGGCTGGACAACCAGCTGTCGTGCAACGTGTCGCGGGTTCGATTCCCGCACGAAACAACACTTTGTGTGATCCACAAATTGTTGTTTCGGGTCTGGGTGTGTGAACATGTGTCATTGTGTATGTGAACTTGTATGTTTGTAAACGCACCCACGACACAGGAGAAAATCCTAGTGTGGGACAATGTTTTGAAAAAGAAAGAGAGTAAGAATTGAGACATTTTTAATTTTCATTCAGTATCACCAAGAACGTTGAAAAAAGGCTTAAGTCACTCTTCTATCTCTTCTTCTCATAATAATTTTATTTTCAGTAAACATGTAACTATAAAAATAAACCATACAATAGGTAGTACTTTACGAGGTACTGCAAACTGATCTCTTATTCGAACAAAACCTCGTACACAGTTACTGCACTCTCGATCACGATACAATGTCATTATATTTGACTTAATTCGAAATATTAATTATATCTAGAGTAAAATAGGTGAAATATTTTAACGAAAAACGTGCCTATAGTTGACCAAAGCTCACGATTAGTGGAATACATTTAATACACGAACGGCATTACAATGTTCCAATTCACGGAACTTTTAACGCCTTAAGCGTATGATGTCTATTACATTCCAAGATATCATAATAGTTTTGAGTATATAGTTACAATGAAATTGATTTAAATGGATTAGGTTCATTAAATAAACTAGAGATATATTAATAAACTTTATTGGCAGTAAGGTCGTAAAGTTATCTGCATCCAATTACTCTTAAATGTTAGATCACGGCTACAGGGATATCAAATAAGTACACTACACTCATTACTCTGTCATCTCTTGCCTCTGTATTAAAAACTAACATCTTCTTAATCGGTTTGATATTCGAAAAAAATTGAACTATTTTGATAACCGCGGATAACTTATGCTGGAAATTATTTAATTTCCATATTTATATCAATTTGATATATTTATATCATTGATTAAGTTACTTAGAATTTATTTGAAAGGTAAAACACACTTTGCCTAATTTGCTACTAAATTAACCGTCTGAACCGATGTTACATTATTATCTCATATGCCATACATATTCATACAAGATTACCATAATTAAATCACTACACTTGTTACAACGGACCGTTTACATAAACAAGTTAACTTTATCTGAAGCATAACTCGACTCACAATATCATTGTTATCTCAATCTTTATACCGATGTAAATAAAGCCTTTCTATTAAACCTGACCCACATTATAAAAAAATCGCGATAATCTTAATCGTGGGCCGTGATCACATGGCCAATCCATCAAATTACTTATGTCATAGTCATGAACGGCAGTTGAAACAATTTGGTCAATGAAAAGTTATGAAATTGGTTAAGGAATGCTATTGTTTAAGTTGCACGTTTTTTTCTTTGTACTGAGAGTATGTTTATATTGATACGTCTATTGTAATTTGTAATAGATATAGTACTAAGACTTTTCTTTCACGAGCACGATCTTTCAAACATCAATCTATGACTTGTCATCCGATCGTGAGTCTGATAGAAAGTTTTACATAGGGGGATTATATTCCAAAATTTTGTTATGGGCTAAGCCGGTAAACTAGAAGACGGACCACCTGATGGTAAGCAATCGGCGTCGCCCATGGACACCTGAAATACCGAGGCGTTACAAGTGCGTTACCGGCCTTTTGGGAACTGGAAATTTGAGAATTGTGTACAATTCGGGAATTGGGGAGACTGGGGAGGGGGATAATTGGGCCTCCGGTAACCTCACTCTCACGACGAAACATAAAGCAAGCGTTGTTTGTCGTCGGTTTTCTGTTAGGCCGTTGTTTCACTCCGGTCGAGCCGGCCCATTCGTACCGTAGCATCACTCTCCCACACTTGATAGCATTGATAGATTGGTGAAATCTTAGAAAACTCGGAAAATATCCTCATAGAAATCACCTCTAAAATATAATTGGTGATAAGCAAGAATATAAAGATTATACTGAGTAATGCACAGGACACCTCTTCCAGCTTCTTGAGAATTAACTTCTTATTATAGATTTGAAAAAAAAGCAATTTGACTATAGATATTTATTCTTAGCAGACTATTTATTATTTTTTTTATAGTAACTTTCAGATTGTATGCCCTTGATCGCTATAATAGTAAATATTATCCATTTACCTGTTGATTCAACTGGAACACAGAGATAAGCTGGTCAAACAAACCCCGAGTAGGAAATAATTAGCAAGATAAATCTAGACAGGCGTTTCCCCAACATAGGACGTAAATTAAATTAGAATAATTATACCATAGAAAAAATCTATTGCCTTAGGTACTCATTTTTGGAAATTCAAATTATTTTCTGCTATGCATAACAAATTAATAACACGAAACGCAATTTATAAGAGCTAGGTATCTGACATTTAAATTCATTAGTATGACGAACAGTTTTACCACTGCCATAGGTACTGCGATAATAAAAAGGACCCTTTAAATCAGACCTTATTTAATCAAATGCAAAAATCTTATCTCCTGTACAGTTTTATAAAAAACACTTTTTTAGTTTTCAAAAGAAAATAATTTAAACACGTTAATGTTATTGATTTCTAATACAACATGGTATGTGTAATATGCTTTAAAGGATACTATAAGTTTTTGCGAAATCAAATTAGGCATAATTTCCGCCTTTAGTACCTGTATAGTTTCGGTAGCTGATAATAATACTTACGCACGTAATCTCAATGAGATTTATTGCAAGTTGAGTGGTTTACTCTCTGGGCTAGAGGTATACACGGAATTTCCTGGTTTGAAGGCTGCGTTCTCGAACTCCGGTTTAGCGTTTAAAATTAGGTCGGGTAGAAATAGAACTAATGATTCGCTAATCATTACGACCACCTCAATCAGAATACGTAATTGTATTAGTAGATACTTACATAATCATAATCTTGAATTCCCCGACGGAATGATTTTTTTATCGCATAAGCCGGTAAACGAGCAGAAGGATTACCTGATGGTAAGCAATCAGCGTCGCTCATGGGTACCTGGAACGCCAGAGGCGTTACAAGTGCGTTGCAGGCCTTTTAGGGATTAGGAGTTTGAGGATTGTTGCGGATTCAGGGATTGGAGAGATTGGGGAAGGGGGTAACCGCACTCACATGACGAAACACAATACAAGCGCTGCTTCACGTCAATTTTCTGTGAGGCCATGGTATCAGTCAGGTCGAGCATCGTTCGTGTCGAAGCATGACCCTCCCACACTTATAACTATGATTGGGATATTTGGATTGAACTATGATTCATTTTTCCGAACAAAAACTAAAAAAAACAGTTATCAAGGACTAAAATCTTTTGCTCGACACTTGCACTTAAGACGAACATGATCAACAACACAGTTGCTATCATGATCACTGTCTCATTATACATTTCTATGTCACCTCACATTCACATACATAGAAACCAGTTCTAAACGCCCTCTAATCTATTAACATGTATGGCGGCTGTGACGTAAATAGCGTCACATACTCGTATGTTAATAGTCCGTGACGTCAGCTCCAGCCAGTTTTACAAGCTCGCTAAACCACCAGCTGACCGGGAAATGCTCACAAAGCTCTAGAACAATAAATTAATTACGACATACCTCGTTGTCTAGTTAATGTTATCCATTATTGGATTACGTTTTATGATCCATTTAGATTTTAGATAAAAAATAAGGTAATGGAAATTATTTATGTCGAGTGCCATTGTGTAATGAGGTAAAACTGATAAAGTCTTGGCACCCTCGAACAACACATAACATCACGTCTTTTATCCCCGAAGGGATAGGCAGAGGTACACATTGCGGCACTTAATGCCACTGTACAGTGTAACACCCACTTTTCACTATTTCTGTTATGAGTCCCATGTAATAGGGGGTGAGCCTATTGCCATATACCGGGCCCAATTCTAGACTCCATACCTACTACTATTGAGAATTTAAAAAAAACCCAGTAATTCTTTGCCCGACCCGGGAATCGATCCCAAGACCCCGGCCCGGCTTTCGCACTTGCGACCACTCGGTCAACAAGGCAGCAACTAGTAACAATCCCAAATAGTCCTTAAAATGAATTTTAGCTTAGATACAATTATAACATAAAATAAAATATATCTCTTGTAGTACCCATAAAGCAACAAGTCTACTGATTAAAAATATTTAAGAATTTCAATGAAAGTAAAATTGGGTACTTGCCACCTAGTCAAATTCAAAACTTTTATCGATCTTTCATAAACAACAGTTATCTAGTACTTTATACGCGATTATGTGACGTCACATTTTATACGCGATTATGTGACGTCACATTTTATACGCGATTATGTGACGTCACATTTTTAAGCGTCACACAGCACACTAATTTCTTAGAAATTTGCTAGAAAAATACTAAAATTAAGAATTGAAGTTTTAAGTTGGTCATAAAATCAATTAATAAAAGTTAGTGTGATTATTTTTTAATATTTAATTGTATTGAACAGTCGATACAATTCATTTTTGATTAAGGAAAGTACCCAATTAATAAAAAAGTCAACCTATTTTCTACTTTCAGGTTGATTAGCATTACCTAAGAGATATTTGTATAACCTATATTCAATCGCACAGCTGTATAAACCGCTTTCAAAATCTAGAAACATGACTACATGCCAAACTGGAATTGCAAAAAGCGATCTAGTTACGCATATTAATATAATTTATGTATTAGATATAACAAACAGATTACTAACTATTGTCGACAGACATACCATGTGTAATAATTATTACTAAATTGTAAAATAAATAACAGTAAACAAATGAAATGTGTTAATACACCAATACAAATATACTAAAACTACTTTTTACTGGTTCAATATATATATTTTCGAATGTCGTTTCACAGGCTTTTCTTAAAGAAAAACTCAATGTAAATATTACCCATATTTCATTCTGCGAATTTTAGCAACAAATTATCTCTGAATCCTGGTGATGTCAATAACTAAGACTTCTATGAATATTTCGATTCCGACACATTAAAGTCTACTAGATCGTTTATCCGGAATGCGAATCAGTAAATCACATCACAGTGGTCGATAATTCACGATTTAGATATTATAAATAGTTCACAACAACAATCCTTACAACATATTTAAGTATAATTAACAATAGACGCCTACGTGTTAATTGATGTAGATCCGGACAGATTTCAAAGCGTAGGTACAAATGTAAAGCAGGAACTGCGACCTTGGTGCATGTCAAAGTTACACAGTCAAGGTGCGCGCGCATTTCTCCGCCCCACCGCGCTCGCGCACGCGCCGGTCGCGTTCTATAAAACCATACTGCAGGACCATTGACATTAATCAACTTTTGATTCTTACAATCTAAACACCAAAAATGTTCAGCAAAGTGAGTTGTTATATTAAGTATTATTTTGAATACAAAAAGTTAAAATAAAAAGCTTTATTGAGTAGTTTCTACGAAGTCTTCTAGTGTAAATTCACAGATTTTCCAATAATATTGTTTTTGTAAGAATAATAACAGGTAATTTTCCTAAATCTTCAAAATTATTTTCAGATCGTAGCTTTCGGCGCCCTGTTGGCTGCTGCCAACGCTGGCCTTTTGGGACATGGCCACGCTGTGTCCTCTCAGAGCATTGTCCGTCACGACGAGGCTCATGTCGCCCCTCTGCACTACGCCGCTGCCCCCGTAGCACACTACGCCGCCCCCGTCGTAGCCCACTATGCCGCTGCCCCCGTAGCTCACTACGCTGCCCCCGTAGCTCACTACGAAGGCCACGACACTTACGTATGTCTTAAATCATCATAACTTAAAATATTTTTTCCGAAAATGTTGGTTTAAATTCAACATTAATAATTATTATTTTTTACCATAGGCTCACCCCAAATACGACTACGCTTACTCTGTGGCTGACCCCCACACCGGCGACCACAAGTCCCAGCACGAGAGCCGCGACGGTGACGCCGTGCACGGATACTACTCCCTGGTGCAGCCTGATGGCTCCGTGCGCAAGGTCGAGTACACTGCTGACGACCACCATGGGTAAGTTCTAAAGAAATTCGTAGACGTTTCCTACGATTATTTTTCTGTTATGATGCAAAATTAAAATGGTTCTTATTGTTTCAGTTTCAACGCTGTCGTACACAACTCTGCCCCCGCTGTACACCCCGCCCCCGCCCCCGCCCATGGCTACCATCATTACTGAACGTTCCTGAATGAGTGATTGTTATGAATGTTTGACCTACAACCTACCTATTTATATTTTTGTATGAAACTTGTGTGAAATGAGAATGATGATAAACTTTAAAAAATATCTATTTCTTTCATTTCGTCTTAAACAACCTGTATAAACTTTAGATATATAAAAAAGTTACTTGTATCTTTTTGTGTGACGGATACAACAGCTTATTATTTTTCAAAAATATGGTAATTTTCGCAAAAGCTTCTCCACGCTGAGAATAGCCTCAGCCAGTTCAAATACTGAAACTGAGAAAGTAAGAGATCTTCAACCCAAAGAATAGGAAGGATTTCCCACCCACATACATAACATAATATCACGCCTTTTGTCCCCGAAGGGGTAGGCAGGGGTGCACATTACGGCACTTAATGCCATTGTACTATTTTACTTTTACTATTGTACTATTTATGTTATCAGTCCCATGTAATAGGGGGTGAACCTATTGCTATATACCGGGCACAATTCCAGACTCCGTTCTACTATTGAGATATTTTAAAAACCCGAGTCGGGAATCGAATCCGAGACCCCTTGCCGGGCAGTCAGTGACCACTCAGATTTCAGTCGGATTCAGATTCAGTCAGATTTCCCACACACAGTAGTATCTTATTCCCTTCCTGATGTTTATTTAATTATTCGATAATTTAATGAACTTTAAATACGAAATAAGCTACTGAGGAAAAATACTTATTTATAGAGTTTATGATTGACTTACACTTACTTAGATACACTTTTTAGTTATCAACGTGAACTTTTTGAAACAAAATATCACATTTTTTATGGACTAAAACGGTAGGGTGAAGATTAACTTATATTAAATGTAATTCAGTGTAATGTTATTAATCGCACATATAAGGAAAGAACCTATTGTCATGCATCGGTCACCGTTCCAATCTCCGTACTACTAATGATAGCTTTTGACAGAAGAAAATACTCTTTGCTGGACTCGAGAATCTATTTCTTAACAACTTAGTCAATAGTTGTATTTGTGGATATTATAATAAAAATAACACTAAGAAAGTACCTTTACTGTACCTTTTCCTTACAATGCATACATACATAGCCTCTTACGACCCTCCTTCTTTTCTTAATTGATAAGAAATCATTCTGTATTCTGTTATTTAGATACTGATTTTTTAAATTGATCCAGCTAGTTTTAGAGTTTATTCATTGCAACCAAATGAAACATAAAACCTCATCATCAACAGTTCCTGAGAGGACACCTCTAGGCTATGGCTCTCCTCAATAGAAAACGGATTAGCCATAATCCTCTAAAGTTTATGCTCCCCAATAATAACAAAACAAGGCTATTATTATCCTGTTGCATATTTATAGCCTCCAATTACGTACCTAGATAAACTGTTAGCACAAAATAACTATACAACAAACTATAAAAAATAGCACCAAATTAATACGTTTCAATCTTTCACACAAATATTATAAATGTGAGTTTCTTTATTTGCATGTCTGTCCCTCAATCACGCTGAAACTACTGATTGTAATGAAATTTTGTATACAAGCAAGGTATGGGCTGATTTGGGTAATAGGTTATTTTTTATCCTTATTAAATGCTCCCTTGGGATAAAATAGGAATCATATTCTACGCGGACAAAGTCTCAGGCAACAGCTAGTACCAAATAATCAATTTAATAAAATCTTAAAACTTATTTATAAGTCACTTCTATTAATAGAATATAACAGTTACTGTGTTCATAATTGCTTTAATTTAGTTACTGTTTATAATATAATTCGGAACTATTTTTACAATTTAATTACGTTTGTACTATGAAGGTTATATTACTAACGGTTCAAATTTAAAGTAATTGTAGTGATTAATTCAGGGGTTTTTATAATAACTATCGTGAGACATACTAAATTAAAGTAGGCTGCGCGACACCGCCACAGCCGCGCACACACTTATGAGGAAGAACCACTCTGTGGCTCGAAACTAGTAGAGCTTCTTCCAGTATATTCACGTGAGTAACCCGCGATTTTAAGTTAATTCAGAGGTGTAACTAAATTCAAAGAATAAGAATTATTTATTTCAAATATGTTATTTTATTGCCCTTATGAAATAAAGATGCTAATAAAGGTCTAAAGTGCAGTCAGCTAATTATATTCTATGTTGTACATATATAACTATGTAGTATACCCATTATCTGGTAGTATAATTATTATACATCATTTAAAGAAACTGTTGTTTAGAAATAATTGAATTTAAACCTGGACCTCTTGGTAGTATGAACAAAAAAGATCCTAAAACTAATAAATTTAGGCTAAATTAAGCTTATAAAATATTCGCAGTAACCAAGGTTTCAATAGTTAATTAAAACCTGTATGATCACACAATATTCAATAACTTGACAATTATTTTAAGAATTTAACACAATTTTAATTTTCGTCATCATTATCATCATCAACAGTCTAAGTGCCCACTGCTGAGCAAAGCCCCTTCTCATACGGAGAAGGTTTAAGCATTAATCACCACGCTTGAATTTATAATCAAGTTTACTCACGATGTTTACATTCACCGTTTGTCAGTGATTTCTAGGTAATCTTAGTAGTTACATATAACTCGGAAAAAGTCATATTGGACACACACAAGAAACTAATAATGACTAAGCATTTCTAACCTCCCCAAACTAAAAAGTATATAGTATAAACCAAAAAACAAAGACACACACATAACATCACGCCTTTTATTCCCGAAGGGGTAGGCAGAGGTGTACATTATGCCACTGTACAATGTAACACCCACTTTTCACTATTTATGTTATGAGTCCCATGTAATAGGGGGTGAGCCTATTGCCATATACCATATGCCATATATATAAAAACAAAGACACTCCACGATATTTATTTGATATCACCAGAATTAATAGGTAGCTTGAGAATTAACTCTTACAATTAAGTCATCAAAATTTTACAGAACATATACCTAAAGCTTGTTAGTTAATTGGTTATAGTTTTGAGACATACACGTAATTAGTATTATTAATATCTATGCTATTAACATGTATTTTTTTTATTGATATTTGTGAATAAATCTACGAATAAACAAGGACAACTCATACACAACACCCCAGTTGCATGTAACAATTGAAACTGTAACCTACACATAGCAACACGTCACAGCAATACAGTCAAGGTGCGTGCGCATTTCTCCGCCCCACCTTCACAACGCATATTCAGTTCGCGTTCTATATAAAACCATATGCTAGATATATTGACATTATCAATCAACACTTGATACTAACAAACAATACAACAAAATGTTCAGCAAAGTACGTATAAACATTATAATTATTATTAAATAATTTATTCCTGAGACAAAAAACTATTGAAAGTATTTTTCCTTTCAGATCGTAACTTTGAGCGCGCTGTTGGCCGCTGCCAACGCTGGCTACTTGGGACATGGTCACGCTGTGTCCTCCCAAAGCATCATTCGTCACGATGAACCCATGCACTACGCTGCTCCCGTCGCCCACTACGCCGCTCCCGTCGCCCACTACGCCGCTCCCGTCGCTCACTACGCCGCCCCCATTGCTCATTACGCTGCCCCAGTCGCTCACTACGACGGCCACGATACTTACGTAAGTTTTCATCTAACTATTTATAAATATGTTTAAGATATTTATTTCAAACAATCAAAACTAAAACAAATCTCATAACTCTTTCAGGCTCACCCCAAATACGATTTCTCTTACTCCGTGGCTGACCCCCACACCGGTGACCACAAGTCTCAGCACGAGAGCCGCAACGGTGACGCCGTACACGGATACTACTCCCTCGCTCAACCTGATGGTTCCATCCGCAAGGTTGAGTACACCGCTGATGCCCACAATGGGTAAGTTGAATAAAAACACCTACATTAATGGAAAATTATTACGTCCTTTATAATTTCATAAATTAATTAAATATTTCTTTATTTCAGTTTCAACGCTGTGGTGCACAACTCCGCCCCCTCCGTACACCCCGCTCCCGTTTACGGACACGCTTACCATCATTACTAAATGAATATTATCCATAATTTATTTATTGTTTGTATATAATAAATGATATATAAAAAATACTGTTACATTTTCAGTTACTATTTTAAGTAACTTACTCACAATTTTGAACCCAATTATTAAGGAACAGAGAATTCTAAAATTAACTCTAAAGTTCTAAAGTTGACGTTCAAAAGTGCCTTTCTGGCCTAATTTAAATAAATTATTTTGACTTTGACTTAACTTAAAAATAAATCCGCTCCACAGATTCTTAGATTTAACACGTGGAATGTCGGAACTCAGAACTATGCAAGACACAATGTGTTTTCTATTGTGCGTCATATACAATCAAGAGGCTTAACAGCGAATAACAAAAAATCTACACGAAATTATCACCTGCTTAAATTATATTAGAAAATTATACCTTCTCATAATAATAATATTCCTCATAGCATGGAATTAACTTTGACATTTGACATTAAATTTAATTATCTCATCGTACAATTAAGACAAAATACAAGTTATCTCTTACTTAGTTTGTTTTCTGCTACTTGATACAAACAACTATTTAGGTTGTCGGTGAATGTGCCTACATATTATTAATTTGTGTCAGCATATCTCAAATTTCAATATTCAGCCGCTAAGATTAATTAAAATTTGTAACATTATGTTAGAATACCTTTTAATTTATCATGATTTTAGGTATATGGGTAGTTATGTTATGGACCCAGGACGCACTGATCTTGGTAAAACATTATTACTAGAAAAAGTAATTGGGTAAACCCTATACGAACACCAACAACTAGTTTAAAAACATTTACTGAGTAAAAGTTAACGGTAATAGGAAAATGGGAATGATACGACCAAAGTATTGACTAGATTTATTATAACAGCTTTAACCGAGAAAATTTTAAAAATTCAACAAGAATTTATGGTAGCAAATTTAGTCAAACAATATTTTTGGTCGTAAAAATACATTTCCCACCACAATTTTTTTTATCAGTACATAACAGCATATCTGTTATACGTGCAAAATAAAAAAATGTTTATTGTTAGTTTAACCTATAGTATAGGGCAAACATTAAAATACAAAAAAAATTAAGATTACTTTTTTAAAACCATGATAATGTATTTTTGATTTTTATTAACTTCTAATTATACACTGGAAAGTCATGTTACGCTTGTTTCTTAACAAAACGGCGTTATATCGAACTAATTAAAAATTAGCAATTATCGCTTACAGCAACTTCACAGTCGATATTAATCTATCCCAAGTCACGCTCTATTAAAAGTATGTACTATCGAACTAGATGTCGGCCCGCAGCGGAGAGCGAAACACTATCGCTTTAAGTAACGTATTTTTTTTTTTTTTTTTTTTTTAAGGGGGGAAAATCATCGAATGACATTAGAATATAGATTTAAACATAAAGTTACGCCCACTATTATCAGTGAATTATCTATACATATAATAAAATCGTAGAAAAGTCTAAACAGTACATTAAATATTTAAAAAAAAAATACTTGAAGCGTGATCTACAATCGATACCAAAGCCAAAAATATGGTATTTAGAATTTTTGTTTGTTTGTCTATATGTATGTCCAGGATGATCTCCAAAAGTACTGCATGGATTTACTTCAAATTTTGCATGAATATTACTAACAGGTCGGGTCAACATATAGGCTACATATTATCACGCTATCATCCATCTACGGGGGGGGGCTGTGAATCACAATTCCACGCGAACGAAGTCGATGGCAACAGTTAGTTCTACATATTAAAATAGCCATTAGGTATAATTTGCATTCCAACAGAAAAAATATTCCACTGTAATAGGAAAAAGCTTTACGAAAACAGCGTCATTTCTCACTAATTTGTTTTCGGCTAAAATAGTCTCTGTATTCTTATATTGTGAAAGAAAGACTAGAAACATAAGATTACACATTTGCGTTTATTATATTAGAATGGACGTTAGTCCAAAACGCAAATAAACGCAAACGCAAATACGCAAATGTATGTTAATACATCTATAATAGATCTAAAATGTTTAGTAGTACGTATATGCTAAATTTTGATATACTGGAAATTCTTCAAGACTTATTACATTTTGAAGACTTAATGACAAAATGAAAAGATTGGTTTTATGATGACGGTTTACACTGGTAGGGGAAGAAATATGCTAATTGTTCAAAACTAACCGAAATTCCTGTCGTGGACTTCTTCATATTACAGATGCATTTTACAATCCCTATCTAATTTAATTACTTTTTATAAATCTACAATATAGACAAATTATTAATGATACCTTTTTAATCACTTGATTGTAAATGTACCTCTACTATCAAAAAGTAAACTGACTCGTTGAATCAAATATTATTTTATCGACGTTTACGTAATAAAACTGCGACCTTGATACATATTAAAGCATTTAAACAATTCAAAGTCAAGAACGCGAACACATTTCTCCGCCCCACCAAGAGAGCGTAAGTTGCAATGCTATTAGCATATAAAACCACCATTCAACACGTCTATTAGCATCAATCAACACTTGACCGTTGAGAACTTTACAACAAACATGTTCAGCAAAGTAATTAGACATTTTACTTTTTAATATAAATAGAAACGTTTTTCTAATACGGGTAGAATAAAAATATGTTCATTGATAAAACTAATTTTATACCGTTATACTTTCAGATCGTAGCTTTGAGCGCGCTGTTGGCCGCTGCCAACGCTGGCCACTTGGGCCATGGCCACGCTGTGTCCTCCCAAAGCATTGTCCATCATGATGAACCCGCACACTACGCCGCTCCCGTGGCTCACTACGCCGCCCCCGTCGCCCACTACGCCGCTCCTGTAGCTCACTACGCCGCTCCCGTAGAACACTACGATGGTCATGACACATACGTAAGTAAACTGAATTCTCATTTTTATTAATTGTATACGAAAAATGTGAAATGGAATAATGCAATAAGCAAATTAATGTTGCAGGCTCACCCCAAATACGACTTCGAGTACTCCGTGGCTGACCCCCACACCGGTGACCACAAGGCCCAGCACGAGAGCCGCGACGGTGATGCCGTGCACGGATACTACACCCTCGTGCAGCCTGATGGTTCCGTGCGCAAGGTTGAATACACAGCTGATGACCACCATGGGTTAGTTATGTTGTCTATCAACGCAAAGAAAATGTAAATATCTAGATCTAGTCATAAGTGAGTATATTAATGACTATTTTATTTTTATTTCCAGTTTCAACGCTGTAGTCCACAACACCGCTCCCATCGTCCACGATCACGGACATGGACACGACTACCATCATTACTGAATGATCATCAATGACTGATTGTGTTATGCCTATTTATTATTTTGTACATAATGACTGTGATATGCGATTACTAAATACATTATTTTTCTGCTAAAATCATATTTTTTTATTTTACTATCCTTTTCATTTTTATAGATCAATTCATCACTTCATAAATATATTGTGGACTGTATTTTAATATACACATCAGTGCTGAAGCAATTAACTTGAAACAGTAAAACGAAACAACATTCTATGAAATGACGATTCTATTTTATTTCAACCATGATCGTCCCACTGCAGGGCAGAGGCCTCCCTACCCTCCTTCCACTCCTCTCTATGTAAAGCTTTTTGCGACGAATCCTTGTCACGATTCTAGAGGTATTAAAAATCGGTAAAATATAAAAGTACCTAATATAAATTAATTGATGCATTTTATATCAACAATTGATTATGTTGGTTTTCCTGTCATTTTTTATCTCCTCCTCTTTCTTTTGAAGAATCTGACCAATCGTAGGATTGATTGATACTACGATTTCCGTATCTCCTATGTTCCGTAAATGTAATAGTTTATTAACACAAATCACAACCAGAACCAAAGTAACAATATGTGGAGCATGCAATAAATTATCACGTACGGGAATCGAATCCGTGTCATATTTCTGACACTAAGTATTAATAGTCTGTGATTTTTTCATAGCATACCTAGTCATTATCAGCCTGTGCTACGTATAACTAAAAATAAAATGTGGTAATCGATACTGTTAGACCCTTGTAGAATGTGTCCTACACAAGAATACATCAGAATTAAAAAAAAATCACACTAATCTTCCAAATTCCAATACATACAAAAGCTTGAAACTTTATATTATCTGACGTCTAACACTCTACCAATACCTTTTTTTTTGATGACGGGAGAAACCTTCAAAAGGCGCCCAGCCTTTTTGGGGATAAAAGACTACGGAGTGTGGGATTTTTATCTCACTTAAACCACCCCGGTGGCCACCCTCAACACCCGAAAGGAGGCCTACTTACATAATAGTAAGACTACATAAATATTGATATCAAAACAGTTCCCATAAGACTTTATTACTAAGATAATTTAAAAAAAAATACCGTTCGAAACTTTTTACCAGTCCTAATATTTTTTATATTATTTATATTGGTATTTAGATTAATAGGTATGGCTTTAATATGCGATCTAAAAGAATGTACGCGTTATTTGCAATCGTAATTACTTCATTATTAAAACAACGTACCCACTAATTGGATTCGCATCGATGAAAAACGTTGCTTAAGAATTGACACTTACTACTATATCTTTTAATTAACCTAAATCTGTAAGGGGTTGATATACTTATCGTTATGAACAAATTCTAGAACGTAACTACAACAACAACATCAACAGCATATAAGTGGCCACTGCGGACCAAAGACCAAAAGCAAAGAGTGGGAGAACCATGCTTCGGCACGAATGGGCCGGCTCGACCGGAATGATACCACGACCTCACAGAAAACCGACGTGAACCAACGCTTGCATTGTGTTTCGTCGTGTGAGTGAGGTTATCGGAGGCCCAATTACCCTCCCCTTCCCCAATCTCCCCAATTCCTGAATCCCCAACGATCCTCAAGCTCCTAATCCCCAAAAGACCGGTAACGCACTTGTAACGCGTCTGGTGTTCCAGGTGTCCATGGGCGACGCCGATTGCTTACCATCAGGTGATCCGTCTGCTCGTTTACCGGTTTATGCCATAAAAAGGCCTCATCTCACATGGAGAAGGTTTGAGCATTATTCACACCGCTTGCTCAATGCAGTGTTGGCGATTACAATTAACTTATAATTAGAAATTATAAGCCGTTTTTCAGTGGTGTCTAAATAATCTTTAAAAGTACCTATAACTCAGAAAAAGTCACAGTGGCACTTGCCGTTGATGAGTTTCGAACCCGCACCCTCGTGCATGAGAAGCAGGCGTCTTAAACCCCCGGACAACCACGACACTAACTAGAATTCGTAAAAAATGTTGTTAGAATAGCACCATTCTTAATGCATTTTGGCAGAACGGTTTCAACAGAATTACATCAAACAGAAACTTTTTGAAGAAATGCAAAAAAGTAGACGTAACCCAAGATGGAGCTAAGATAAATTTTCAAATATAAAAGTACCTGAACACGACTACCTCACCGATTTAATAGTTATTAGTGTGAAAGAGGAACTTGAGATTCTAGTTCCAGTGAATGTAATCAAAGTTTCAATGAGTTGATAATGTATTTATAAAATAACCTGCAAAACTGTGGTGTTTGAGGATTTTTCCAATTACAATACAAGCCACTAAGAGTAATTTTTTATCACATACTATTTTTTTTTCATCTGTTGTAGCCTGCAAGACATGAGAGATTACTGTATGTATAAAGTTTGCACATTTAGTAGTAATTCGCAGCTTAATTTATACAATCATACTGTATAACGTTTTCATAGGTAGGTATTACTCATTTATAAAATTTGGACCTGGCACATGTAAAAAATAATATAATATGCACCATACTGCAAAAAAATATTAACGTTATATAAAATGTTGATATTGTAACTATGGCCTCGTTATGTGTCAAAGTATACACAGTCAAGTGAACACATTTCTCTGCCCCACCCAGTAGACGCAATAGGCTCTGCATTTCATATATAAAACCGAACCCCACTTACGTTAATATCAAATAACGTTTAACCGTTACAAATTCTACTAGTAAAATGTTCTGCAAAGTGAGTAGACATTAAAAGGGTTTTTGTTACGGAAAATTAAAATATTGATTCATTCTTGTTCGAATTTAAATCAAAGTTATTGGCTAATCGTTATGGATTTTACAGATCGTTGCTTTGAGCGCTCTGTTGGTCGCGGCCAGCGCTGGCTACCTGGGCCACGGGCATGCCGTGTCTTCCCAAAGTGTCATCCGTCACGATGAACCCCATCATTATGCTGCTCCTATAGAACATCACGCGCACTATGACAGCCATGACGTACATGTAAGAAACATAAATAATTAACGACTCATTAAAATTACAATACCACCCTGGTTTTTTGTATTCCGTGATACCAGCAATTATTTAACATTTTGGTTTTTAATATCAGGCTCACCCCAAATACGATTTCTCTTACTCCGTGGCTGACCCCCACACTGGCGACCACAAGTCTCAGCACGAGAGCCGCGACGGTGACGCCGTGCACGGATACTACACCCTCGTGCAGCCGGATGGTTCCGTGCGCAAGGTTGAGTACACCGCTGATGCCCACAATGGGTAAGTTGTCCATACCCATATACTATAGTAAAATTATTTGTTTAATAAATGTTCGTCTATTGAATAATTACTTTTTCCTATATTTTCAGTTTCAACGCTGTAGTCCACAACACCGCTCCCATCATCCACGACCACGGACATGGACACGACTACCATCATTACTGAATGATCATCAAAGACTGATTGTGTTATGCCTATTTATTATTTCAGTTTCGATGTGAAAATGAAATGAGAATGAATGGTTGAAGAAATATAGTTTTTACATAAAAATTTTGTCTTTTTGTTTCAAATAATTCTACATCAACTATAATTATATATATGTGTGTATATTATATTATTATATACCCGAGCCTTACCAATAACATGACTTTCATAAAAACGTTTCTTTTGGTGGATTTAAAAACAGAGTCATTTAAAAATCGAAATTTTTATCTTACTTCTAAGTTAACGACGAACTGAAAGTTTTAGGAATCAAAGTAAAAGCCCACAACACTGTTGAGAACAACTTTGAAATAAGGTTTTAGGTACTCATACAAACCAAATATGTAGTTCATATCATCATGAAAGAAGCTGTACTACAAATGTAGATATATGCCATGAAAATAAATGAAGTTATACACTAATTACCTTTGCGTGGTCAAAACTTTTGAACAGAATTATAACCCTCGCTTTCTTTGATTTTTACTACAAACATTTTCAAACCTAAAACATACATTTTACAAAAGACAAATATTATTGATTGCAAGTACAAAACTATAATCTATACAACAATAAAATATTGATATAAAAATCTATTCTGCATATGCCCTGCCCTTTTTTTGAGGGGGGAAAATCATCCAATGACTTCTCCCGCCTGGTTCAGGGCAAGAGAGAGTGTCTCTCGCGATGGCTGGGGCGTGAGGAGGTTCAAGTTCAAATTCAAATTCAAAGTCTTTATTGCTTCATGTGTGTGTACCAAGGTGTTATACATAATTTTTGGTTAAGCAGTACCAACATGACCCTGTAAGGACGTTGCAATTTATTTTAAACAATAAAAACACTATATTATTCAAAGATTGTACTTAACATATTATTAAAGTTTTTTAAGTTTTCCCACAATTGCTTCAATTGATTCTCGTTTATATTTTATACTAGCTGTGCCCGCGACTTCGTTCGCGTGGAATAGTGACTATGAGCAGCGTTTTTTTTTTAAATATATACTTTTTTTTTTTTAGATTTGGATCATAATAATCACAGTCATTTTGGGTAGCTAAAAAACCTACTTTACTGTAATGCTTCTCTATATACAATATTAGACGTATGGCCATCGGGGGTGAAAGCATACAGGCTGCTGGGATTGCTAACACGGGACAGAGCCACATACAACTGACCGTGCGAAAAACAGCTGTTACTTAGATCTACACCCACAACTTTTAGAGTCTGACCTTGAGCTTTATTAATTGTCATGGCGAAACATAGGCTCACTGGAAACTGAATTCGTTTAAAACTAAACGGAAAATTGTTTGGAATGAGAGGAATCCGAGGAATAAAAACCCTATCACCTTTTCCGCACCCTGTTAAATATATATATATATTTATATATATATTTATATATAATAGATATAGATAGATGTATGTATAAGCATAGAATAGTGTTCGACGTGATTCTTTAATTTGACATAACTTTTTTACCTCTATTTATGAACCGATTGACATGAAACAAACACTAAAGCATAACTGAAGCATACAGCAATATATTCGTGAAAACCGCATGCAACTCGAATCAGCCGTTTCTGAGATTAGCGTGAACAGACAAACAGACAAACGGACAAAAAAAAGTTTATTACATTTTTGGGTTCGACATCGACATAACAATAGCGCCTGCTATTTTTTTATTTTTATTTTCAATGTACAGACAGCACTTTTCTACAATTTTATTATATACTACAATTTTATATAGATAGATAGATAGATAGATAGAAGATATAGATGTATAGAATAGATGTATGTATAAGCACAGAATAGTGTTCGACGTGATTCTTTAATTTGACATAACTTTTTTATTTATGAACCGATTGACATGAAACAAACACTAAAGCATAACTGAAGCATACAGTAATATATTCGTGAAAACCGCATGCAACTCGGATCAGCCGTTTCTGAGATTATCGTGAACAGACAAACAGACAAAAAAAAGTTAGTTACATTTTTGGGTTCGACATCGACATAACAATAGCCCCTGCTATTTTTTTTATTTTTATTTTCAATGTACAGACAGCACTTTTCTACAATTTTATTATATGTATAGATAGATATAGATTATACATATCTACCAACTCCTTATTTGCACAATTTTATTTATTTATTATCATTACTATCATTTTCCTTTTTATAATTTTTTTTCGTTCGTTCGTTCCCTCACGCGCCCCGACTCCTCCTTAGCTAGCATAACTGCTTCGTAGAACGGGAAGACGGCATCCCAGTCCCCCTCGTTCCGTACCATGGTTTGAACCAGAGCCGGATGCGAGAGATCGCCGTCGCTGATCACAGCCCTGAGGACACGGCGGTGCTCAGCCCACACATGACACCGCCACCGTATGCTCCACCGTGTCCTCTGGGTGGTATGCCCTGCCCTAAACTGCCTCGTTGACCGAGTGGTCGTAAGTGCGACTGCCGGGCAAAGGGTTCCATTCCCGGGTCGGGCAAAGTATTACTGTTTTTTTTATTCTCAGTAGTAACACGGAGTCTTGAAATGTGCCCCGTATATGGCAATAGGGCCACCCCCTATTACATGGGACTCATAACATAAATAGTGAAAAAAACCGACTTCAAAAAACCACAAACAAAAAGTCAAAACTAAAAAGCAGAAAATAACTATTATTAGTAGAGGTACTGATAGGTTACCCTTATATATGTATATATATATACACTTTCAAACAAAACCAGAAATTTGGAAATCCGTTCACAAATGGCGGAGTAATCGGTGAACCAACAAAAAAAAAAAAAACGGAGTACTCCATTTTTTAAAGTCGGCATTAAGTAATGCCGTAATTGGCACCTCGGCCTACTCCTTGTTGACAAAAGGATTGATTAATATGTTACCTTTAAATTTACTGTAAATAGTGTTTGTTAATATCCAAATATTTACTTAGATGACATAATTTTTACAACTTAAACTATAAAACTTAAAAAGTAACTAATTAATTTTGAACTTTTTAGTAGTAATTTTCCTAATTTGATGATATGGTACTTGTTTCCTGTAACAATCACAACATCATTTGAAAAAAACGGTTCAAAAAACAAGAAAGTTCTTATCCCCAAAAGACCGGTAACACATTGTCACGCATCCGATGTTCCAAGAGCCCCATTGCAAATTAAAACTAGTAACGCTATTCTTAGTCATTTTACATTAGTAATTTCTTATTCTGAATTAATTTAATTTATCTCACAATAGTTATTGTACCAAGATGATAACAAAATCAGTTAGAGTTAAATCCTAGATTATACATTATACAGATCATTTTCGAAGATACAATCCTCTGGTGCATGCACATGTTGCAGCGCTAAATGATGTATATTTCTACCCTCCATTCAAAAACTTAAAGAACGATGATATATGATATTGATAACTGACAAATATTTATTTAATTTGTTATATATGAGTTGAAAAATAGGCACAAATTCTTTCTTGTAACCACGCGTTTATTGTATTTGTGACCTTGACGCTTGTCAAAGCATACAAAGTCAAGTGCACGTACATTTCTCCGCCCCACCCATTCAGCGTACAAACCTTTGTATTTCATATATAAAACCATACTACAATTAGATTGATATCAAACACAGTTTGACCGCTTACAATTATTCAACAAAATGTTCAGCAAAGTGAGTATTCAAAGATTTTTCAGTGTTATTAATTTTGTTATGAAGTGTAGATACAAAGTTACAATGAATTGTGTTTTTTTTTTCAGATCGTAGCTTTGAGCGCGCTGTTGGCCGCTGCCAACGCTGGCTACCTGGGTCATGGTCACGCTGTGTCCTCCCAAAGCATCATCCGTCATGATGAACCCCTGCACTACGCAGCTCCCGTAGCGCACTACGCTGCTCCCGTCGCCCACTACGCCGCCCCTGTGGCTCACTACGTCGCTCCCGTAGCTCACTATGCCGCCCCCGTAGCCCACTACGACGGCCATGACTCATACGTAAGTGATTTGATAATTTTTGGTGCTGAAAAATATCAGGTCTAGTCTACCTTTTCGGAAATTAATGGATTTTGCCACATACGTTTTGTAAGTATTGATAGTAATTATGTTTTCTTTTATGATACCAGGCTCACCCTAAATACGACTTCGCTTATTCCGTGGCTGACCCTCACACCGGTGACCACAAGTCTCAACACGAGAGCCGCGACGGTGACGCCGTGCACGGATACTACTCCCTGGCTCAACCTGACGGCTCCATCCGCAAGGTTGAATACACCGCTGATGCCCACAACGGGTAAGATGTCTATAACGTTTCATATTAATAAAAAAAATGACTTTATTGTTTACTTAAAAAAATAATTGTAATATTTTTCTATTTTCAGTTTCAACGCTGTGGTGCACAACTCCGCTCCCTCTGTACACCCCGCTCCTGTCCATGGACACGCTTACCATCATTACTAAGTCATCAACAATAATTAATAATTGATCTGTGCCTATTTATTATTATTATGTACAAACCAAGTTACAATGAATGAAATTAAAAGATAAACTGTGATAATCCACAAACACTTGTGTTGTTATTTCAAAGTAGCTAACCTATGGCCATAATTGGTAATTATTGTGTTATTTTCCTTACTCCTAAGTCACATTACCAGACCAGAATATAGAGATATGGTGAAGTTTTACTCTCAAAGATGTCTTTACTAGTATCTAATTAATCAGGACTTTACCAACAATTTATTTACTAAATAAATTATTATATTTTCGGCTTGCTCACGTTATAATTCGACGAGGAACTCGACTAGTTTCAAGCCATGCTAGAGGCTCATATTCATGAGCAGCATTTCGCGACACGCGACGCGACGACTGTCGCGCTGCTGTCGTCGCATTACTACGTGAATAATTCGAAAACATAATAATTTATTTAGTATGTCTCACGAAAGTTACAATACAAATTTATTTACTTGCTAAAATTTCATATTAAGTTGCTTCGTGGTTAGTGCAATGGCTAACCAACTAGACAACTGCTACACATCACGTCGTTGGTTCTATTTCGCCAATCAACACTTGTAGAGGCCCGGATTCAAAGCCTCGAACACAGGCGTAACGTTACAAGACATTCTGTTTTCTACCGCATGCATTTCGGTGAGTGTGTTGGGAAATTGTACAAATTGATTCCCCCTTTACATCATCGTACCATAAGACAATCGGCGAAGCGTCACCGATTCATGATAGATGTTCCCACACGCACGAAGCGCTTCACATCAAGCTTCCTTGTGCGTGCTGGTAAGAAGTCGGAGTCTGTGTTTCCTGAACCTATTTATAACCTGGGTGTCTTCAAGGCCCGAGAGAATAGGTTGCTTATGGTTCGACGTGCTCCATCGTAGACCGCATTATCGCGTACCACCAGGCGAGGTAGTGGTCAAACGTCAGCCAAAACTGTCAGACACCAAGCGGTCACCGGTGACCATAACCTTTTGTTCTATAATTGTGTCTATAATGACGGTAGGTACTCGACGAGTTAAATATAAAAAAGACGACACAATTAGATAATTTCATACTGGGATTACTACTTGACTGGGGTACTTAGATGGTATTACATACCCTTACATTCCGACTTTATATTTATTCTATTAATATTTCTTCTTTCTTCGTGTCATAAGAATACAAACATTACCTAACGATTTTATTTTCAATTAAATTCGAATAATAGTTTTACCTTACGTATAGCGAAGATAGGCTGTTAGGATGTGATGTGAAATCGAAGATTGTTCATTACTTCCCGTTTTGTAATTAATAGTTATATACGTATTATCACTTTAATTTTTAAACATTGCTCTTTTTCTCTGTCTTGCCTTTTCTTTCAACTACCTACTGTCAGCGGTTTCGCACGTTCCCGTGGAATAGTAAGTAGCCTATGTGTTATTCCAGATCATAGTTTCAGCCGTTTTGACGTGATTGAAAGACATACACACACAAACTCACAATCTTTCGTATTCAAGATGTTATAAGTAAGATACAACATTTTTTCAATTTCAACATTTCTGCACTATTGGCGCGGTGGGTGGGCAACTGGCTGCCGCGCAATGTACCTAATTAATAAATAATAAAAGTGAATATGCTCCGTACAAAGAAGGCAACAAAAGTATACTCATGAAAATGCAGTACCTTCTTTTCGCCAGTCGCTGAAAATCAGATGTAATAATGGACTAGCCCATAAATACGTACACGTAAATACAATACAATTCCTGCTTCAGTACTCTAAAAAATAGAAATAAATAAAATAATTAAACTTTTCATTACTGAGAATTTTAAGTTCTACCCATCGGTGAGCAATATGACAGTCTCAGTGGAAATGTTTTATTAAATTTAATTCTAATTAATATTCTGAAATTAATGAAAGTAATTTACAATTTCAAGCCCAACTTTGTAAATGTAAACTTGACAGTAAGTACGTTTGAATGTACCTCTATGTACCTCTATAGTAAAATAATCATTATATATATATTTTTTTTTCTATTGCATACTGATAAATATTTGTGTTTATAGAAATAAGATGTGCTATTGTAAAAATTATATTTAGACCTCCTCTCGCCTGCGATACAGGATTGTCCTAGTGCAGGCATCTAACTATTTGAGGTCAATTGTACGTAATTTAGATATATTTTCGAATTTTGCATTTTTGTTATTATGAATAAAGTTTTATTTATTATTATTTATTTATTCCTAAACATAAAATTTTTATAATGATTTATTATTTCACTAAAAGCAACAAACCGTTGGTGACAAAAATATTAAACCAATTATTTATTTACTAATTAACACACGTAACACGTAACGTCAGTTAAACGAGTAGGTAATACTTTATACATTCTAATATGCAGTTACCCTTAATTAAAGAATTTGACACATCGATACCAGAAGTATCAATTAACGTAAGGGACATTTTGACGAAAATAAGTTA
Source organism: Spodoptera picta (assembly GCA_038387885.1). Classification (NCBI taxonomy): domain Eukaryota; kingdom Metazoa; phylum Arthropoda; class Insecta; order Lepidoptera; family Noctuidae; genus Spodoptera; species Spodoptera picta. The sequence continues at coordinate 944,280 of JAZHFQ010000248.1, forward strand.
TATAATATATCATTGGATCCAGAATTTTGCGCTCTATCGATTGGTATTATTAAAAAAAATCTATGGTTAAAAAAAGAGCCCTTACAGTAAAAATTTTTGGCCTGCGTAAAACGATTTATGACAGAAAAATTGATGTAACAGACATTTATATATTTTTTTCTCTGAAAAATAAAGTAAGTCATAGTATTAAATAATTTACACCCTTACCTTAAACCTCAAATCAGTCGATTTAAATAACATGTCCCTTACTTTGATTCAAGATTATTGTTTTTTCTAAATTATTCTCTTACATTATTATCTCACTAAACTATCTTTATTTTAAGCTCCTTACTACAATATGCCGATTACGTAATAACTAGAAATCAAATATTATACATATAATACATTAAATATTGTAAAGAAAGTTCCGAAAACTATTTGAGCGAAAAATTATTTACAAATATGTTTAAAGAGTATAACTATGCATTTCATGTTCCTAAGAAGGACAAATGTCTCTTTTGTACTAAAAACGAAAATAATCCGGATATGACGACTAATGAACAGTTACAAGCTCATTTATTGGAAAAAGAAGCCACGTATAAACGCTTTCATATTCATCAAAATCAAAAACGCGATAGTACGTTTGTTTTATCAAGTTTCGATCTTCAAAAAGTTTTAGCGACACCGTAAGGCGAAAGTATGCAGTTGTATTATTCCAGAAAGTACGCTGTGTTCAATTTTACAGTATATGAGTGTGGAACGCAGAACGGATACTCTTACATATGGGGTGAGGCTGACGGTAAGAGAGGAAGTTGTGAAATAGCAACATGTCTGTATAACTACTTAAAAGAACTCGATAACAGAGCAGTGAAGACAGTATTATTTTACTGTGACAATTGCACGGAGCAGAATAAGAATAAAGTTATATTTTCAATGTTCAAACATTTCCTCGAACAATCTAAAAATCTAAAGGTTATTCTAATTACTTACCTTCAAGCCGGACACACATATATGCCAGTTGACAGCATGCATGCTGTTATTGAGAGGGAAGTCAGAAAGTTAATTGTTTGGGCACCTTCGCAATGGCCAAGTTTCATAGAGAGCGCTAGAAAACAGCCTAAGCCATATAACGTAAGTGTCTTAGAGCATACAGATTTCATTAACTTCCAGGATCTGGCGGATTCTGTATTCACTCAAGCTACTATTAAAAATAAAGATCGGCGTATGAAAAACATAAGAGTGTGCACAATTAAAAAAAATGCTTTCACGAAAATTGAAGTTAAATATACAATGTTAGAGACTGGTGATACTTACGACATAGAGCTCTCCAAAGAATTTTAATGCAAGAGGAAAGGGTAAAGGGATTGGGAAAAGAAGTGCTGCTAGAGGTAAAATTAAAAAAAATATAGACAACAAAAATGAATCTGCAGCTGAAAGTACTAGCAATGACATAAGTCAAAGGAACACAGACAATTTGCCATCTCTATATAAAGAGAGGCTCCCAATTTCCATTCCAAAATACAATGATCTCAAAAAATTGTGCGACACGGGCATAATACCAAAAAGATTTCATGTTGAATATTTGAACCTGCCGACTAAATCGTCAGTTAAAGATACCCTCATTGAAACTGACGACGATGAAGATGTGAAGACAGCTGATGACGATAACTAGATAAAATACCAAATAGAAAAAGTTATTTCAACCCTTCCGATTTTACCATTAAAAAAGTTTAATTTATTAATAGTTATCATCATAATCTGTCTGCCCATTCCTAATTATTATATATTTATTCTTGTAATAATATATATATTAGTGTTCATGTTTTATATTATTTTATTCATTTTTTTCTTCAGTCAATTCATATTTTTTCATCGTCTTTCGTTTCCAGTACATTCATTCAATTACTCAATAAATAAGACTGTTGATTAAGTTTGAGAAAATATTTTTTCTTTTTTTATTATAAAACCAATGAAACGTAAATATTAAAAGTACATAGTTTGTACAACTGTTAATTAAGGCCTTAGCTTTGTTCAATCATAAGAGATCATGGAGTCAAATACATAATTATATTTTTTTAAATTGATTAAAAGGTGTGTAAGACTGTTAATTTGAAGACTGTTAATTTTAAGACATTTATTTAAACTTAACAAAAACTGTTATAGACTGATTAGTGTGTTGAATTTATAATAATTACGCAGACATAAAAGTCGAAAATAATAAAAATATTTTAACAAGAAATCGTTTTATTTTTGTATCCCTAAATTTCATTTAAATTTGTGATAGCTAAGCTCATTAATCATGCAAAGAACCTATTTCAAAAGTATCAAAATACCATAATTTTAGTAGATAATCTATAGTTACATCAAACTGCAATACTATAAAAGTTCTTTACAGTAGAATTTCGTATAATTTTCTATTTCTTTTGCTGCTTACGCTATGCTTGACGGTTTACACATAAAATATTGGTAACGTAAGGCACAACTAAACATATTTTTTTAATGTAAGGGACATGCTATATTTTAAATCGCTGGGTATTCCAAAATATTAACTTTATAGCATGAAAGAAGAAGAAATTCTAAGAAACTTTGTCCTAGACACAATTAAAATAGGAAGCACCAGTTAAAAGTTATAGAGAGATTTAAAAAAATAAAATCGTTTTTTAGCTCTCCTGAAAATACGTGTTTTGTCCCTTACATTAATTGATACTTCTGGTGTCGACATGTACACAACTGTTATAAAATTAAACGCCTTGATAGATGTCAAAGTTATAAGTCAAGTGCACACGCATATCTCCGCCCCACTGCACTCGAAAAGAACTAAAGTAATCTGATATAAAACCAATTCTCTAATCAATTGACATCAATCAACATTTGATTGCAATAAACAAGACAACTAAAAATGTTCAGCAAAGTGAGTATTAAGAAAATAATATATTCGTTATAAAAAACTGGTTTACGAGATAATTGTGAAAAAAAAATAGCAAAAGACGTCTATAAAATCAATTTATTAAAGTTCATTCTTGCGCTTTTCAGATCGTAGCTTTCGGCGTTCTGTTGGCCACAGCCAACGCTTATATCTACGGTCACGGTCACGCCGTGTCCTCCCAGAGCATCATACGCCATGATGTAGCTCATGAGCTACCCCTTCATTACGCCGCCCCCCTGGCGTACTACGCCGCATCCGTAGCTGACTACGCCTATCCGGAGGGAGATTATGACGGCCATGATACTTACGTTAGTAACCATCAATTTCAACTGAAGCTTATTATGTTTAGTAGGCATTTGTTATATATTAAATTGTTATTTCTAGGCTCACCCAAAATATGAGTTTGAGTACTCTGTGGCTGACCCCCACACCGGCGACCACAAGTCCCAGCACGAGAGCCGCGACGGTGACGCCGTGCACGGATACTACTCCCTGGTGCAGCCTGATGGCTCCGTGCGCAAGGTTGAATACACCGCTGATGACCACCATGGGCAAGTCATTTTTTTACATAGAACAGTTCATCAAACTTTAAATCTTACAGCAGTACATTAATACACGACTTATTGTATAATTTTCAGGTTCAACGCTGTGGTACACAACTCCGCCCCTTCCGTACACCCTGAGCCTATTTATGGACACGCTTACTATTATTACTAAGTCATAATTAAGTGATATAATTATGTTGTCCTATTTATTAGCTTGTGTCATAATAAAATTACTTTGAACTTACACTTTGGTTACTTATTTTTCAATAACTATGTACTTATATAACTATGCATATTATACTGCTAAACTGCTACTTATAATACTGCTACATAATCAATAAAAGGCAAAAAATAATTTGTTTACCGGAGGTACCTACTTCATACCAAACCGATTAATCCAATCGACACTAAATAATGATATATTAAAAAGCTCAGCTGTTACTTTATTCATAGAACCTGAACGTAACACAAATTATGTGACGAAACCACGAATTATCTCCAAAAATCTTACTAAACTACCATCATTAGTATCATTACCTAAATAGTTGACTTGACAAATTGTTCTGTGGGCCGGTGGCTCTAATAAATCGGTATCGTTGTATTGAAGCAATAAATATTACGGTCACACCATAAATTCCGCCTAAAATGATATATTATAATGTTGCCTAAACTGCGCTTAACTCGACCAAATAATATAAACACAGTAGGTAACGAAGGTTATAAAATAGTGACAGTATGCCTTGGACTGTGCGTTTATGTTCTGTAAAAATGCATTTACTAAAGTACAAAACAATTAAAACTGTACTGAAACAAAAATTAAAAGTATTTTTGTTATGATACTGGCCATGACTGATTTTGAAGTCAAAATAAGTTTTAGAATTTAAAATTTGTAATTGACGACCACATTATTTTGTTCTTTCTCTGTCGCATTATTGAACTTACTTACTTACGATAGTTTTGTATTTTAAATATCTAAGTGTGGGAGAGCCATGCTTTTGCACGAATGAGGAACGACCGAAGTGATACCATGGCCTCACAGAAAACCAACGTGAAACAACGCTTGCGTTGTGTGTCGTCTTGTGAGTGAGGTTAACGGAGGCTCAATTAGCCTTCCCCCCTTTAATAATCTTCCTCTATAATCCTCAGATTCCTAATCTCCAAAAGGCCGGTAACGCACTTGTTACGCCTCTGGTGATTCGTCTACTCGTTAACCGCCTTAGGTCATAAAAATAATAAAACCTGAGGTTTAACCATCGCACCACTGTCAAGAACTTAAATAAATTAGTGTATCAAGTTTATAATAACATCAAATTAATAAGTAAATAAAATGACTGACATGATAAAGCACAATTCAGAAATGCAAATCCTATCTTAATGTAATCTGAGTCGCTAGCTGATAATGTCCAAATTAAATTGTCTAACAATTTATTCTCAATAATAACTTTATTACATTATATTATTCTATACTTGTTTTCCTTTCAAGTACAGAAACTATAACTATAAGGTACTAAATAATTGTAGTATCTGTCATAAACATAAATCAAAATTGTTCATAGTTTCGCTCGTATGTCATAGTATGACATTTGAGTTTTATTACAATGGTACGTTTTAAATTACGTAAGGATTTTGAATGCAGGAATCGTAGGCATGCTGCCTTTATTTCCTTGTAGAACATAATCGTATTGTGCGTAACATTTTAAGATATGTACAAAGGTATTCAATTAACTCGTCGAGTACCGGTTTTGTAGACACAATTATAGAACAATAGGTTGCGGTCACCGGTGACCGCTTGGTGTTTGACAGTTTAATATTATGAACCATTATCAACTACGTAAGCTTTAGTGTACAATGTACACTATTAGTAATACAATATACAATGGGTTTATCGCTAAAAACGATAACGACAGTCAAATCGTTTTGTGGATGAAGCACTAATGGATGAAAAACTATGAGTTTTCCTGGTCAAATAAGGTTACTTTACAATAAAAACATTTTATACGCTATTATTTAGAACTGATATGTATGACATTAACACAAATGCATTATTACATTTATTGTTTATGTCCCAAAAATATAATAAAACATTGAATCAACGAGAATCCTGATATATCGATGACAACAGTTACACCGGCCACTATTCAAACAACGATTCATAAACCCTACACAAACATAAATCTACGTCAATTGAGATGATGACAGGATATGAAAATTAAAAATCTAATTAGTCCGTAAGTTAGGTAATGAAAAAATATTAGACATGTATTTTTTTATTTTGTCGTATAATAAAACAATACTTAGATAAAACGAATCAAAGTTTAGGATTGGGGGCTGAAACGTTATTTCTGCGTATAAAATGTACATAGAAGTGACGTGACGCGACATTTCAAATTAATATATCGTCGAAAGTCTTCGTTTCTGTAATAAAACGAAAAATACGTGTCTAATGATTTAAAATAATCTACCAGACGGACATTAAAATAAAAATTAGGCATATGCCCTATTGTTGAAACTACTGAACTTGACGTAACCGTATTATAATATAAATACTGACAGATTTTTTGTGAACATTGCGCTGAGCACTATAATCGTTTCTTTTTTTATTCATCCATTCAAACTGACATCACGTAGCACTTCGCGGTTGTTACGGCCTTGCTCGCATCTGACTGCAGGAGGTGACAAAAATTCTTCATTTTTTTCTTTTAGTAGCTAATTAGTTTCGATAGAAAGATGCCTAACTAGAGGTATGCTAATTAATTCGTTCCATTTCTATAACACTGTTGATGCTTATTTTAATTGGTCTGATCATATCACATCCCCCAATGTCATTAACCAATACAGATACCTAAGTTATTCAAATTCATTTTAAAAACGAACACAAATAATATCTTTTCTTTATTTTAATTTGTTCTTTCTTTTTTCAAAAAGTTGGACGGATGGTTGAGACATACCCAACATTTGCATGCCCAACGGGTAGAACAAAGAGATACAATATGTAACAAAAATAAATAACACCTTAGTCACTAATTATGTACTACACCTCTGTTCAGCAAATAAAGACATTTGATTTGATTTGATTTTGATTTGATTTGATTATCGTATAAGCAATCGTAATAGAAGATTGTGGAAACATTTCTAGAGCGGCTAAAGTAATTTGTATAAAGATTCCACAATATGTACTAGAAGAACCACCTACACTCAAATTCACCGAATGACAAAAATAATTAAAAGCTTGTCACAACATGACAGGATCGACAATTCAGCACAAAAGCTAGTCTTTCATTCATCAATCCTCGCACTTGACAATTTTGTTCATGCGTAGTAGTTTTTTGTTCAGTGAGACAAAGAATGCACCATTAGCAGTATGACATGGCCACAACAAGCATCGATACCATGACATATATTGCAATTCTATAATCGGTTTTTTTAACGACCTTTAGCTTTTGTCATTGTCGCGAGGTCCGCATGCAGTGTGGTCAGCCCCACTTGTTCTTATTCTGTTTTAACTCATATAAAAAGCCACGGTCAACGGAATTTGTCATCAATCATTGATTGACTTTGATCTAAACAACAACAAAATGTTCAGCAAAGTAAGTGAAATAAATTGTTCGATTTATACCTGACCAAATAACTGAAACAATAATCTAGACATGCGAATATTAACACAGTTAATTAAAGCAATGAGTTATTATAAAAATATAAAATCATGTGTTTGAGTGCGATTTTAAAAGTGGTTTAAATTGATTATAGTGATTGCATTTGCAGTTTAATTAAAACTTATAAAATAAACAAAATTTCAATTTAACTTATTGTATCTGCAGCTGGTAGCTTTCGGTGCGATGCTAGCAGCAGCTCGTGGCCATGGACACGCTGTGTCTTCCCAAAGCATCGTACGCCACGATGGTGGTCATTACGCCGCCCCCTACGCCGTGCCATACGCTGCTCCCTACGTAGCCGGTTACGCCGCACCATACGAAGGCGCCTATGCTGCCCCTTATGATGGTGTCTACGCTGCCCCCTACGCTGCACCTCTTCCGTACGCCGCCGATGGTCTGGCTTACGCTGGCCATTATGACGACGGCCATGATGAACATGTAAGTTGCATCAATCTGTTCAATTTATTTGTGTCTTCCATAATTTTAATATTGCTATGACATTACTTTTTGAATGTTAAATTCCAGGCTCACCCAAAATACGACTTCGAGTACTCTGTATCTGACCCCCACACTGGCGACCACAAGTCCCAGCACGAGAGCCGCGACGGTGACGCCGTGCACGGATACTACTCCCTGGTACAGCCTGATGGCTCTGTGCGTAAGGTCGAGTACACCGCCGATGATCACAACGGGTAAGATTTTAATTTCACAATAGTTAAATATGATATAAATAAGCACATTGATTTTTTCTCCTCCTGTCCTCTACTCAACCCGTTACTGGTTTGAAATCAGTTTAATATGACTTAATTTTCCTTAAACTTAATCAATTTTGAATAATATTGTCTACGAAAAAAGTGTCTAGCCTTTCATATGTGCATCTTTATACACACACCTGTATATATCATTAACCTCAACTATTTTAAAATCTCACATTAATTAACAACAACTTAATCCCTTTACTTCAGATTCAACGCCGTTGTGCACACGTCAGCTCCGTCCATCCACCCTGCACCCGAGTACCACCACTACTAATGAAAAAAGTGCCTTCTAAATCTTAAACGACCTGCTGAAACCAAATACGAATGTAAATTAATTTATTAAAACATTTTATATACTGACACATATTCTATTATTAGAAACCAGTACCTCTGCTCTGCCCCGAAAAAGTAACTACGCAGCTTTGATTGTTTATTCCTCGTCGTAACCGCAAAATACGAGCATAATCCAAACTTTACTTATTTGTAAAACGGTAAACCTCAACGACCGCAGTAGTTTATCATGCATATTTATCAAATTATCTTAATTACAGTCCTCTTATGGTTATAATCCAATTAAAAAATGACAAGTTCAAAAAATATTTTATATTTACGTAACAAAACTATTTACCGCTAGGCCGATATTTTATCAGATAATATTTTTATAGCAAGGTTGTTGCGCTTGCGTGATTCCGGCCGTAAACTATAAACACTATTTACCCACTCAGTAATTTTGCTTGTGTAAGAAACTAAGTAGTATACTAGAGGTAAATGCATGTTTTGCCCTCCAAAATTAAAACTAGCACGTTTACAAAAAATGGCATTAAAATTTACATACCAACTGTTTATTTTAAATCTACATTAAACTACATATTTTCAGCAAAAAATAATAGTCGGAATTAAAGATGATAGTTATTAACATATGAAATCTGAATACTAATTACATTAATTGTTTTTAAAATTGTCAATAAAAAGTGCATTTTACTTTTAATCCTTCCGCTTCCTACAACAACTTTGTGTAACAAAAAAATACAATATATAGAGGTATATATAATAAGACGAGTGGCGTATTTAAAAATATCCGCTATACACTATATGCATACACCGAAAATCGTTTAACACATTATTATTATTAATTTAAAATTAATGTAATGAACAACTGAATTAGAGCATATGCATATGTCTTCGAAAATCAATGTATTTTTATTTGCTTTATGACACCAAAAACAAGTAGGTAATATATATACAGCTACTGTTAATATACAATATACTTAATTAGGGACAAGGATAAAATATCAATCAGAATGTACTAAAAACAATTACATTAAACTTAATAGAAAATAATTAATCAATTGTCGGGCGATCATTTCTCTCCACACTGCTCGATTGCATCAGGGCGATCGACTACCGGCCAAAATTAATAACCATTAACCAAGCACAAACCGAAACCTTTGGATTGTGATCGATTTTTTGACATTCATTCTATAGAATTTCTATCAAAAACCTAGATTAGTCCAGAGATTTTGGATCAAGATCGATCATTAATTTCGGCCGTACAAAGGAACGTAGTTCAAAAGATAACTTTTTTACTTACTGATTACAAAAATGTATAAGAAAAAAATATATTTATGATTATTCTGTATACCTGCGTGTACGCTGCATGTCGGTTGAATGGGCATTTACATATCAACGGGTTGAATAATAATCTTCGACACAAGCATTCTAGCAAGTTTCAAGGGATGGGAACATCTACTAAACAATAGAAACCAAAATCTCATAATCTAGATGTAAACAATGTATATAGATACGTTCATAACTGCTGAGTATATTCTTTGTATGGAATGTAAACAGTATTTAGTTCCCCCAGCAAAAACATTAGCGTTTACATAACTTTAACGTGCGGTTTCGATACGCAAATTGTTTGTTGGTTTATCAATCTTCAATCAAAAACAAAAGCTCAATCTTCCATTTGTTTTACTTGGATTAGTAATTAAAATATAGCAAGATAAAAGATTTTTTCACCCAGATGCATATAATACATTATCATACCTGATTGAAGGTGTGCCAGAAAATCGAAAATCTGATATTTAAGTTCTACCTCTAGAGATCAGGACCTATTTTCCTTACAGTTTTCACTTCCATAGTACACGTGGACACTCGTCGGTGATCGTCCTCTTTCACACACTTCCTCATTTATTAGACAAACTTCGCAAAACACATACAAATATTTTTAAAGTTTCTAGAGGTAGAATTGGTTAACAACGAGAAAAATGCTTGAATATTCTTGGACAGAATTTTACCTGCGTTTTAATTTGTAGTATTTGTTTTAGGTATGTGACTAAGTACTAATTAAATTATAGCAATATCCTTCCAAGGACCTCCCATCGGAAATCATTCATCGCCAAACAATGACAGCTGATTAGATTTTCAACTAAGTATTCATTCATCGTTTCCTTTCAATCAATAACATTTGTACTGCTACCATCACGCAAGCTTTCCTAATTAGTATTTATGTTTTATTTTTCTTTTTTCGCGCGCTCGTGTCAATTATATGTAACTTTGAACTGTTTTATTTGTTTACGCTATTTGTAGAGAAACTTACCGCGACTCCATATTATGTATGTTCGTGGCCGAGTTACAGATAACGCAACGGTAATGATATAATTTATTAGTGTCATGTCTTCACATGTGTCTTTGTCAGAACATAAGCTCGATGTGTCTAATCTAGTATATTATATACTTAACTTAAAAAAGAGGATAAATTTTTAATGGAAAACTACCGACCAATAGCCCTTATACCTATATTCTCGAAAATTTTTGAGAAATACTTGTACACAGAAATCAATAGTTATTTAGAAAAACATAAGATTTTATGTAATAATCAAAAGGGTTTCAGACAAGGAAATAATATTAACATGGCAGTTTATGACTTTTTGTACGATGTATACACTCATGTGGACAAGCCCTTGCCTGTCTGCTCAATATATTGCGATATGTCACAAGCTTTTGACTGCGTAGATCATAATATTTTAGTAGAAAAACTGTCAGCATACGGTAAACGAGGTAATATATTGGAATTGATCAGGTCATATTTAACAGATCGTCAACAAATAACAGAAATAACAAAGTTCAATCCAATAACTAAAAGGGAACAGATATTTACATCTCATAAGCGTGACGTGGATACGTCACGCTTATGGCGTCCCTCAAGGTAGTGTATTAGGTCCCCTTTTGTTCTTATTATACATAAATGACCTACCTTCGGCCACAACAGAACCTATGGTCCTTTTCGCTGACGATAGCACCGTAACAATAAAATCTAAAGATCCAAATAATTACAATTTCGAAATAAATAATTCCTTGTCAAATATAATCGACTGGCTTAATAACAATAATTTAAAAATTAACCTCACAAAAACGAGTATAATGCACTTTAGACAGCGAGAAAACATAACTAATTCATTACCAGTTAATCTAATTTATAACGACTATACTATACAAAAAGTAGACACAACTCGATTCTTGGGTTTAATTATTGATAGGCAACTCAGTTGGAAAAACCATATTGACGGACTAAGTAAAAAAGTTAGTAAGTCAGCATATGCCCTTTATAAACTGGCACCTACCGTTAACAAGGAAACTTTACTCACAGCAAATTACGGCCTTGTCGAGTCGGTACTGAGGTTTGGGATAATCTTTTGAGGTAATTCCACTCACAAGGATATAGTCCTCAAACAACAAAAACGTTGCATAAGAGCTATGTTCGGAATAAAAAGTATGGACAGTTGTAGGCCGCTATTTGTTGAATACAAAATTTTAACACTTCCGTCTTTATACATACTTGAAGTTGCATTGTTTGTTAGAAGCAACTTGCACTTGTTTCCGCGCTTATCCGAATATCATGTTAGAAATCGACGTAATAATAACATTTGCATTCATCCATCTAGAACTGCATTGTTGCACAAAAGCATATTATGTCTGGGTCCTAAAATTTATAATAAAATACCTAAATCCATACAAGCCTTAAATTTGAACATGTTTAAAAATAAACTCAAACGTTTGTTACATAAGAAATGTTGTTATAATATAGAAGATTTTTTGAAAGATAAATTAGATTTGTAATACAATTAACATAATTTTGTTGTACCTGTAACGGTTAATATTGTCTTCTATGTCTTTTTTGCTTATTTAGGTTTGCATGTATATATTCTTTTCACTACCTGCTTTAATATTAAATTATAATTTTAAATATTTGTACGCCAAAACGGCATAACATGTAGCTCATACTCCTAACTTAACACCATTGCATATACTCTTGTAATATTACTCATGTTAACGCAAATAAAAAATATAATTATCTTTATCTTATCTTTATCTTTATCTTATGAAGGTTCACTTACGTAGTAGTCGAACTAATCTATATAGTAACTCTCGTATTCACTTCGAATTTCAGTCAATCATCCCATACAGTGGAGCAGACAGAAGTTCACAAAATCATAAAAAACAACACTGGTTACAAAATTCGACGCACAAACGACGAAAACGTATCATTGTGCGCATTGACCTAGTATAACAGAGTGTATTATCGTGGTTCACAGAGTATTTTCATTAAGTAACAATCATTTTGATAATGTAGCGCGAGAATGTCGAAGACAAAGCGCGCTGACCTTGCGGCCGCGGGGACGCGCGCTGATCGCTTTCGGCGCCCCACCGGACTACCCGGGCCAATTCTTATAAAACCCACGGCAGCTTATCATATGTATGTTAGTCACGCACAGCTATCCCATCAGAAAAATGTTCGCTAAAGTAAGTCGTCTTCCCGTGTTAAAAAGTGAAGTGAAAAGTGTATTGAAGTGAGAAAAATAATGTGATTTTTATATGTGCAGATTTTAGCTGTCAGCGCTTTGGTGGCTGTGGCCCGCGCTGGTCACCTCGGGCTTGGCGGATACTCGGTGTCCTCCCAGCACAACCTGGTGCACCACGACTCGCATTACGCGGCAGCTCCCCTCGCCACTTACGCCCACGCTACGCCCCTGGTACACGCCGCGCCCGTCGTCCATGCTCCCGTCGTTCACGCTGCTCCCGTCGCCCACGTCATCGCTGCCCCCGTTGAAGTACATGGAGGCCACTACAGCCACGGACATGAGGACTACTATGTGCGTAAACAATGTCATCTCATTCAATAGAAAACAATGTTAAAGCTCCAGACACACAACATATGTTACTAATATGCTTACATGTTTACAGGCTCACCCCAAATACAAGTACTCCTACTCTGTGGAAGACCCTCACACTGGCGACCACAAGTCCCAGCACGAGGTCCGTGATGGCGATGTTGTGAAGGGAGAATACTCTCTGCTGCAGCCTGATGGTTCTTTCCGCAAGGTGTCCTACACAGCTGATGACCACAACGGGTACGTAGAACAAAAGAATCAAAATCATTCATTCTTCGTCGATCTGAATAGTTAAGCTGTGAGAGGAAAGAAAATAGTAAAAAATTACGTAAAATAGAATCTCAACACAAAGTGCATACGTAATGACAAACGGTTTCTTGGTTGATGAGAGTGCAACTTTCCCCCGAATTGCGCAAAACAGTACTGACCTGCCATATTTACTCGCTTATGGAGCTTTGTTTGTTTACGTACGCATGTGAGTCGTAAAATTACATCGTATTAAGTCACATGCTCGTCAAACCGGTAAATGGTCACTAGAGCAGCAACATGTGAGTAATGAACTCGTGCGACCCATGTGCCGACTGACAACAGGTATCGGTGAACAGGTATCGTGATAACAAACTAGTCTTGAAACCTGTTTCAGTACACTGCTATCGAATCGTCACATTATTATCTGATTGTTTATTTTCTTTGGAGTCTCTAGGTATGACAAAGTATTACAGATATTGTAGTTTAGTTTGAATTTTTCATTTGATAGGTAACCTCATCATTGTAACATACAACGTTTAACAACTGAAAAGTGCGTGTTACAATGTATACTTCTATGTAGCTTCGAAAAATAATAAGCGTGATATTCTTTGCAGTTTCAACGCGGTCGTGCACAACTCCGGCCCCAGCCACCACGTGTACTCATCCCAACACCACCACTACTAGATCTCTGTACAAGGAAGCTTTAACCACAATGTACCTTATTTATACTCGCTGTGATCTTCGTGTATGTTCTTTTGTTTATAGATAATAGTCATTAAAATTAACATAAAAAACAAGGCCTTTTTTAATCGATAATTTGCATACACACACATATTTTCCACGTAATTACCGATGTAGATTGTAGGAAAATTAAATAAATATACACTCTTAGTGTTACAAAGTATGTAAAACAGCTGTCAATGTTACGAAAGTTTGTTTTCAGTGAAACCAGTAAATTCTGTCCGTTGAAAGCTTTGCCAGTTGTCGAATATCTATCAGGAACGCGATTGTAATTAATTTGCAAACTTGTAGGCTGAGAGATTGAAGAGATTATGCTAAGGAAATAGTCAATACAAATAGTAAGCTTATGTTTGTTAAGGTTCAAACAATAGGTCATTTGAAGTACTTTGCACAGATAGGTACCATTCTGCCAATGGATATATTTATGGTGGTTAAAGCCTTGACATTTACGTGGCGAAGTATTACAGTTTAGCGACTGATTTTAGTGTACTGAGAGACCAACATAATCCATTGAAAAACAGCATAACAAAGTTAACTTAAAAATTGGTTGAAATCTGAAAAATACACAAAGTAACAAAGGTTTTATTTGTTTTCAATCCAAAGTATCGCATTTTTACTGCCACTAAATTTAACGATAGCTCTCAAGGATAAGTTGTGTATTATCATACGGCATAACTGTGCAAATTGTCACTCTCATACACTATTCATATCATTAGGGCCACAGTTTGTTCTGTGTCGTGATTGTAGTACCTTGAAACAAACATATCTCAAGGTAATTTCGACCTTATTGTTTCCACCGTTGCCTTAATTTACTTCTTGAAACAATGGATTTATCTAAGAAATATGAAGTTACAAGTACTATGTTATATTGTAAAGTAAGTATTTGAAAGCTTGTTTCTCGTTTAGGCCTACACAGTTCCAATACGCAGGTAATTTCTCAATACACAGGTAATGCTACACCACTGACAAATAGCATATATAATTTCTACGTCGCAAGCAATCCTGTTAACGCCCCTGTCAGTAGATAACTGGCTAGATTTACAAGTTTACGATATCACAAGCAACGAGTTGTATCTTAAAGTGTTCGGCACACTACTCCTAAAACATTCACTGTTCACCCTGCTACTGATATTGCACTCATTTCACTTCAACTACGAAGTTTAGTTTTGCAATAACATCATTTAACGCAACGGCATAGTTAATATACATTACACATACTAATTTAATAATTTAATTCAAACGGTTTCGTCAAAGTTACTTGTGAATTAAAGTTAGATTAACACCTCGGTTAAATTATAGGCTGGTGGGATAATTAAGCTCTTCAAAATCATTATTCTTCAAAGGCTAAAAAGGTAATTTGCTACTGGACTTTTCTTTGATGAAGAAATTCGTTGGCGTCCAACCGGTTTGTAGGCAAATGATAATATTTAGACATCCAGGTCGAGTACCTCGGATAGCCAGCTATTATCTTCAGCATTAAGCTACGGATGTAAGATGTTAACTTATTTCCTCTGACCATTCAAACGGGTTTAAAAATATTCAATTAAAATGTGCCATACAGTACCTTGTATATCATTTGGTGCTTAACCAAATAATTAATTAATAATAATTTACTTCTAACTTTTCACTGAATATACAATTTTATGGTAAACCTTCTTAAAATTACAATGAAGCCAAAATATTTACTTGTCTATATCTGAACCGGTTACGGCGTATAGATTCTGATACTGTCTCTGCATCGTATTCCGCATGTCAAGTCGCGGCCGCAGTCCGGAACAATCTAAATCGATATGTCGGACGCGAAACATGTAAATGAAATCAGATTAAGAACTACACCGGAATATACGTTTAGGTAGATAATAACAATAAACTCACAATAACACACTCAAAACTTCCGGAATGCAGATCAGGATTAACGATCCGGAATTCCTTAAAGAAATGAATTTATGGTAATAAAAAATCATTGAATAATAAATAAAAAATAGATATGTATTAGTCTTATAATAACGTAATTTTCTACCTCGTTGGCCGAGTGGTCGCACTGCCGGGCAAGAGGTCTCGGGTTCGATTCACGGATCGGGCAAAGACTTATAACATAAAATATTGAAAAGTGGGTGTTACATTGTACAGTGGCATTAAATGCCGTAAAGTGCACCTCTGCCTACTCCTGCGGGGATAAAGCCGTGATGTTCTGTTATTTTATGTTAATATAATTTTCTTCTTTTATCTTATACAAGTTTTTCATAAAAAAATTCACTATAGCCAATCTTAATAGCATGTCTGTCTGTAGATTTGCTTATTAGAGAAGTAATTTTGACATAAGTGAAACTTACACAACTCACAGATTTTAACTCACTCAAAATTCTAGATTTTTAACGGTCAAAATAATAAATAAATTCTGAATTCTAGATTTTTGGCTTATGCACGTTTAACAGGTACGGTTTTTTTTTTTTTTTTTTTTTAAGGGGGGAAAATCATCGAATGACTGCCCCCGCCTGGGTGAGGCGGGAGGGAGTGTCAGACTCTTACTGACTAAAAACCACCGCGTTCCTTCTCCTGCACGTCGAGCCGGAGCCCCGGTTACCCGTTAGGTTCTCCGCGACTCCGAATCGGCATCGGCCGTATTGGGCCCCATCTGTGGTGGTCTGATGGCTCTTTGAGGCGCGCGCGGAACGCGACGCGCCGTACGCTCGGGTCTGTTTCTGGTCGGACGGGGAGCCACCCATGCTCGCCGTCCGCAGGCCCGCGCTTACGGTGGCCGGAGATCGTCTCGCGATCCCCGACGCCCGGTGTGTCCTTCGCGATGGCTGGGTTGCGAGGAGGCAGCGCTTCGCTGCCTCACGCGTCCCGCCTCCTCCTTAGCTAGCATCACTGCTTCGCAAAAGGAGGAGACGGCATCCCAGTCCCCCTCGCTCCGCATCATGGCCTGCACTAGGCCCGGACGCGAGAGGTCGCCATCGCCGATCACTTCCCTGAGGACACGGCGGTGCTCAGCCCACGAAGGGCATTCTCCCACCGTGTGTTCCACCGTGTCCTCAGGGCGGTCCTCGCAGTGATGACACCCGGGCGTTTCCTCCCGCCCCATCAGACACAGGTACCTCCCGAAACTTCCATGTCCGGTGAGGACCTGCGTCAGGCGGTAGGTGAGGACGCCGTAGCGTCTCTCAAGCCACTCCTCAAAGAGGGGACTTACCGCTGCGATGGCAGCGAGCCCAGCCCTCGGTTGCGACAGTCGTTGCTGCCATTCCGCCATGAGATCGCGCCGGAGCTCATCCCGCCACGCACCTATTTGGCGCGGCAGCGGTGTTTCGCCCCGGCGACGTGCCTCCGCGCGCATGCCGTACACGCGCGCGAGCACCTTCGCCTCCAGATCCCACGGCGGTAATCCAGCAAGGAGGTTCGCCGACTCCCCAGAGATCGTGCGGTATCCGCGGATCATTCGGATCGCCATGACCCTCTGTGCCATGAGCAGCGTCCGAGCGGGACCGCACGACCCCGGCGTATAACCTCCGGCAGGAGGCGTTTGGCCCCCCGAGGTTGGGGAGGATGCGTTTAAACGCAGCCCCCGTCCTCTCCAACTTTGGGGCCAAACGTCGGAAGTGTTCTATGAAGTTCCACCGACTGTCGAGGACGAGTCCTAGGTACTTCATCGTCGTCTCGACGTCGATGGTAACTCCTCCCGCCGTTATTTGGGACCCACCCGGAGGTGGCGCGTTCCCGCGGCCATGAAAACACATGGCCTCGGACTTGTGGAGCGCCACCTCGAGTCCCAACTGCCGGATTCTCTCAACGACTGTCGCAACCGCTGTCGCCATTAAGTCGGCCGCCGCCTGGTGTGACCTCCCGTGCGCTAGCACCAGCGTATCGTCGGCGTAGCATACTGTGCTAACGCCGTTCGGGAGGTCGGTGCGCAGCACCCAGTCATAGCCGATGTTCCACAGGAGCGGCCCCAGAACCGAACCCTGTGGAACACCGCGTGACATCTCTCGCCGGTTCCACTCGCCCCGGTGACCGGGGTAGCTGACGGACCTGTCCGTCAGGTAAGCCTCGATTACACGACGGAGGTAGGTAGGCACCCGATGATATCAGAGTGCCTCCAAGATGCAGCTCCAGGGCAGGGAGTTGAAGGCGTTGGCGATGTCCAGAGACACCGCCACTACGACCTTACCCCTGGACACTGCAGTCCCCGTCGTGAGGTCTCTAACGCGCATGATGGCGTCCACCGTGGAACGCCCTCTGCGGAAGCCGAACTGGCCGTCCGACAGGTCCGGCCCAATGTCCGTCAGGTGCGCGACGAGGCGGTTCGAAATGATTCTTTCGAAGACTTTCCCCACCTCGTCGAGCAACACTATGGGCCGGTACGCGGACGGAGAGTCCGCAGGGCGCCCCGTCTTCCGCACGAGGACCAGTTTTCCCGCTTTCCAGAGAAGCGGGAACTGGCCTCTCTCCAGACATGCGCTGTAGAGACCAATCAATCGAGGCCCGAGAGCCTCTGAGGCCAGGACCCATGCCTTGCCATACGGGCCGTCGGGTCCTGGGGCGGTGTTCTTGGCGCCCATCCGGCGCACCGCCGCTCTCAGTTCTGCCTCGGTCACCACTGGGACGATGTCGTCGTCGTCGTCGCTGTAGCCCGCGTCGGGCACCGCAGGGGGCGGAGTCATATACGGAGGGGTGAACCCCCTCCACAGTCGAGGGAACAGGGTGCCAATCACCTCCTCCAAGACTTCTTGCCGGAGACTCTGGGTGAGCGGGGGAGCCCAAGCGCGGAGCTTGTCGCGTACCATCCGGTACGGGCGTCCCCACGGATCTCTGTCCAGAGTCCCCAGCATCTCTCGGCGGGCCTCCTCCTTGGCCCGCAATATCTCCACCTTGAGGAGGGCCTTGGCCGCCCTGTATCCCTCGTACAACTCCGCCTCTCTCGCCTCCGCATTAGGAGGACGGATGCGGCGCCTGCGGTGCCTAGTGTACTGGCGTCGCGCAGCAGTGCACGCCTTGCGTAGAGCTGCTAGCTCTTGCGACCACCAGTACACCTGGCGCTTTTGTTGCCTCGACCGGATCCGGGGCATCGCCACGTCACAGATCCTGGACATGGCGTCCTGGAGCCACTTGGCCTCATCGTCTATGTCGGCAGGCCTGACCGGTGGTATCACCCAGGCCTGCACGATGGCGGCTTCCAGGAGCAGCTCCCGGTCCAACAGGTACGGTTTAGGGTTGAGCTGTAGACTACTACCGGGGTCCATAGGTGGCGGATAATGGATCGACGATGAGATATCATCGTTCGCTGCGTTAGCAGTCCCCGACCTTACAGCAATAAGCTGCTTTAGGCTCAAAAACAAAACTGTTTACATGAGGCTAAAGCAGAACAATTGACGTCAATGTAGGATGTCAATTTAGGATGGCGGCGGAGGAGTACCTAGTGTACCAACAGCGGCATCCACAGGCCTAGTTAGATGGCTTACTGCATACCTACCAACCCGCATTAGACAAGCGTGGTAGGTTAACTGTCTAAACCCCTACCCAAATAACATGAAAAAGCTTTACATAGAGAGGAGTGGAAGGAGGGTAGGGAGGCCTTTGCCCTGCAGTGGGACGATCATGGCTGAAAATAAAAAAAAGTAAATAATCTTAAACAATCAAATGAAATTATCTTTCTAACTAACGACCACTTTTTCTTCTTCTCCTCTTATAATATCTTCTTATTCACTTCGTTGCGAGAACCAAGACAGTTACTCATGTCCCTGGGACGCGCCGGACTTCAGTGTTCCGGTGTTTTCATGGTTGTATCTACTGTAGATCCTGGCTTACAGGTTTTGGGAGGTTGTGGCGGGCTTGTCCCTTTTAAAAAAAAAACTAACGACCAAACTAAACATTTTGGAACCAAGATGTTACGAAGTTTTGTGTGCTTTATAATTTTTTTTTATTTCGTAATTAAACTTATACGTGCCTAAATCAGTAATACCTCATCATCATCATCATCATCAACAGCCTATAAATGCCCACTGCTGAGCAAAGCCTCTTCTCACACGGAGAAGGTTAGAGCATTAATCACCACGCTTGCTCAATGCGGGTTGGCGATTTCAAACTTATAATTAGAAATTATAAGTTCAGGTTTCCTCACGATGTTTTTCCTTCACCGTTTGTCAGTGGTGTCTAAATAATCTTAGAAAGTACATATAACTCGGAAAAAGTCACATTGGTACTTGCCGTTGGTAGGTTTCGAACCCGCACCCTCATGCATGAGAAGTGGGCGTCTCAAACCTCCGGGCCACCACGACGAGTAATACCTACTTCCTAATAAATAATAATATTCTATGAAATTAATTATACAGGCATATAAAGTATCTAATATTCCAAGAGCAGATCACATTACATACTATTGTTAGCCGCAGACAAAGAAATGTCCGCAATAAGTTCTGATTAATAGGTGCTTAAATAGGTGAAAAATTAAATTAATAGTTCTTTCTTTGGCACCTACCTCCTACCTACATACTTAAATGATAAAATTTATCATCATACCAAACTTAATTATTTAAATTATCTTTCTCTTAATTTTTTATTTTTTCTTGTCCTTATAACATCTTACAGATTATTACATCAATTACCCTCTTTTCAAATCACCTTCCCTGTCTATTGCTGTTCTTTTTCTTTTATTTCAGAGTATCATCCCTGTCAGTATGATGACCAGATCGAAGGAAATGGAGTGCAAACTGAGAGCAGCGCTAAAGGAATTGGAGTCATCCAAGCACCTGTGTAATCAGCTGCTACAGGAACGGGACGATAGTGAAGTGGAAGTGACAAACATTATTAACAAAAATACTAAACTAAAAACCGAATTGGCTGAACTTCATATGTGTCACACAGACCTACTTGAACAACACAATATGTTACTCAAAAAGGTTTGAATGCTTCTATGGACGATCGTGTTTGGCTTCAAGCCACACTACCAATTCGTTTTGGTGGTCTAGGCGTCCGCAAAATTTCCAGTGTTAGTTTACCGGCGTTCATCTCTTCTGTCCACAGCACTAGTACTTTAACAAAAAATATTTTAGCCGGTGTTGACGTTGAACCCGATGTGCCGTGTCTGACCGACGCGATGAACGCCTGGACAGAAACTTGTCCCAATACAGCTTTGCCTGACAACCCTTCCTCCCAGAGACAATGGGACGAGCCGCTTTGCAGGTTGGTGCATAATAATCTAATTAATACCAGCACCAATCCTGCGGAGTTAGCTCGCCTATTGGCTGTGGGTGAGTGGGAATCAGGTCTCTGGCTTCAGGCACTTCCGTCATTCAATATTGGCACGATGTTGAATGACTCAACTTTTCGGCTTGCTGCTTGCTTGCGTGTAGGTGCACCCTGTGTTTCTCCGCATCGCTGTCAATGCGGTGAGATGGTCGACCACCTCGGCCACCACGGCCTATCGTGTAGCAGAAGCGCGGGCCGGATAGCCCGACACGCCAGCATTAACGACATCATCCGTCGAGCTCTTGTCATCGCCGGTGTACCAGCTGTTCTGGAACCAAAGGGTTTGGCACGCGACGATGGTAAGAGACCCGACGGTATGTCCATTATGCCCTGGAAGCTGGGAAAGTCTTTGGTGTGGGACGCAACCTGTGTCGACACCCTTGCACCTTCTCATCTTCCAGTAACGGCGAGTTGTGCTGGTTCGGCTGCTGCCTCTGCAGAAAACCTCAAGCGGCGCAAGTATAACAACCTTGCTGGTAGTTATATCTTTGAGCCGTTTGGGGTTGAGACGTTAGGTCCGTGGGGTCCGAGTGCGCTTAAATTGTTCAAAAACATTTCGAAACGCCTGGTCGACACATCTCGTGACCAGAGGGCTGGTCTTTTTCTCGGTCAGAGGTTAAGCATTGCCATACAACGTGGCAATGCTGCCAGCCTTCTGGGTACTTTCCCCACTGACGTCGATGCGGACGAGTTTTTCGATGCCTTATAAATAGTTTATGTAAATAGTTGTTTTTGTTTTTTCTATAATTAATTTTAATCTTTAGTTGTATATATTTAATTTAGTAATATTTAATTTTAAAAGGTTACTACCTTCCATCAGTGCACTGACACTCATGAACATGCTCTAACACGCATATCACAACTGGAGCATGAATTAAGAGAAGCCTACAAAACAGTACATACATTAGAGGCAGTTAAACACTCTGTGATGTCAGATAATACTCAGAGCTTATACGAGAAGTTAATTGTGAGTGGTTCTGGTGACGCATGTGAGTCGGCCATGCCCATAACAATAGACTTGACTGGCGATGACACTGTCGCTGTGTCAACCGCGGGCCCCATGCTAAACAGCCGCAACAAAATTAAAAAATACATTAAACTTAATAAAACTATTAAAAAAATTCAAAAGAGGCACAATCTATCAAAATTAAACTTAAATTTAAGAAAACAAAAAGTTAAATTGGTTAGTGAAATAAAATCTTGTCATAATCAATTGGAAGAAAGTAGGACTATATATGACTTGGACATCCAAACTCTTAGACAAGAACTGTTACAAAGGGAATTGTTCCTTAATCAGATGTTCCAAAAATATGAATCCGCCCAATCTGAAATTAATAATCACATGATTGAGGCAGGTAAACTAGTCGACCTAGTAACTTATAGTGCTGAGAGATATGAGTCTCTAGCAAATAACCTTTCATGTAGTTGTACTCACACCCTGCCTCCTGAGCCGGAACATTATATTCCTGTACCACATACGGTCACTCAACCAGCTATTACCAACAATGCTAGTGTGTTCACTGACTCAATAGGAGCAGGTATTGGATCGCTCATTTCTAATTGCCTCAATTATAGTATAACAAATTACTGTTACAATAATATAAAGTTTGGTCAGATGATACAAAAAATAAAACAACAATGTATCAAACAAACTCAGCCTGTAGTGTTGTTGATGGGTGATAGTACTGGGGTAAAGAAGCGGGACATAGTGGATGGTGTCGAAGCCTTATTGAAATTAGAGATCGGAAACATAATAATATATGCTTTCCCGTATTCTGACAATTTGACAGAATCACAAAATAAAAATATACATTATTTAAATAATTTAATATTTATGCTGACATGTTGTCATAAAGACAAATTATTATTTTTTGACACTAACAAATTTGTTAGTGGTTTTAACTTGACCAAGGAATACATGTTTATTCCTAGAAAATGTAAAGTTTTACTTGCTAGTTTGCTAGCAAATAATATTAATTTAGTTTTAAATAGTTTAAGTGACGAATCTATATTATGTAGACAATCTAATAATATAGAGATTAGCTGTACTTATTATGGTAATACGAAAGAGACTCATGGTTTGATGACAAATGTGGGTACTCTGGATAAATTTTTAAACTAAATAGTAAGACAACAGAGGATAAACAAATAAATATTACAAATGTTCCATGCATTGGAAAGGTATCTTCTGGCAGTATACTTAAGTCTAAATCTGAGAAAGTAGTACATAAGAAGAAAAACCAAGAAAAGCTGTTAACTTTGTTTAGTCAAAATATGCAGGGCTTTTCATCAAAATCTCTAGAAATTGAACTATTTTTAGAAAAAAATAATTATGATATTGTTTGTATAACTGAACATTGGCTGAAGGATTATCAAGTAAAATCTATAAATTTTATAAACTATCGTGTTGGTAACTATTTTAGCCGTCAAACAATGATGCATGGTGGTAGCCTAATTTTAGTAAAAAATTCAGCTAAATATAAAGAAAGACAAGATTATTATCCGTAGAGCACACAATAGAGTTGTCCTGTGTTGAGCTGGATAGGCATATTGTAGTGTGTGTTTATAGACCTCCTCATTTACAGAATTTTAATAGTTTTAGCTCCATAATGGAAAATGTACTGCAAAAAACGTGTTCTAGTAGTAAATGTACCATAGTGTGTGGCGATTTTAATGTTGATCTCTTGGAAAATAACTCTATTTGTACTAATTTGTTAAGTCTCTTTAAATCTTTTGATTTGTCTAATATTTTCCTTGAGCCCACCCGTGTAACATCCACCACGGCAACATGTATAGATAATGTTTTTTGTAACTGTGATTATTTACATCAAGATATTGTTAATAAATTATCATCTGATCACAGTGGGCTGTCAGTTAGCTTTAACACCATCACCACGGTAAAAAAAGAGAAATTATGTATAGACAGATCTCTAATAAAAAAATTGAGTCATTAAATAATAATTTAAAAACTGAATTATGCGGTCAAATACAAGGTAGTGAATACCCGAGTGAGACTTACGCCAACCTATTGTCAATTATTAAAACTCAATTTGATAAAATATTTCCTTTGAAACGTAAAAACATTCAATGTAAGTTTGTGTTCTGTGACTGGGCTACACCAGGTATACGTATAAGTAGGGAAAGGTTATTTGAGCTTTACGGTATGAAACCATTTAATCATAGTGAGGTTTTTCACAGTTATATCTCCAAATATTCGAAAATCTTTAAAATAGTTTGTAAGCATGCTAAAGCACTTCACATTAGCAGTAAAATTAAGACCGCAGAAAATAAAATAAAAACTACCTGGAATATAATTAATAACGAAACAGGTAGAAATAAATCGCGCAATGCTGAATTTAATCTAAATACTGCGAATGGACACATCAATTCAAATTTGAAAGTTGCCCAAGAATTTGAAAGTTTCTTTAAAAACATACCGATTAAAACTACGGAAGCGTTGAAATCATCTCCAACTCTTTCTGCTGAACTCCTTAGAAGTAATGTCAAGGAGTGTCTTTCTGAATTTCGATTTCAGCACACAAACCCCCAAGCAGTAATTAAAGCGTTCAAAGATATCAAAGTTAAGTCAACTGAAGATCTCTGGGGAATGTCTGTTAGGGTGTGTCGGTCTTTTATAGAAACTATAGCGCCTCATTTAGCTTCCATTTTTAATAAAAGTGTAGATCACGGAGTTTTTCCGGATTTAATGAAGCATAGTAAAGTAGTTCCATTGTTTAAATCCGGTGATAGCGCAGAACCCAATAATTATAGACCGGTCTCTATTTTACCAGCGCTCAGCAAAGTGTTTGAAAGGCTGATGCTTTCTCAGATGTTGCGTCACTTCAACATTAATTCCGTCTTTCATGCTCAACAATACGGATTCACCAAGGGTCGCTGCACTACTGACGCGGGAGTGGCTCTCATTAAACGGGTTAACGCCTCATGGGAAGAAGCACGGGATGCCATCGGAATATTTTGTGATCTTTCGAAGGCGTTCGACTGTGTTGAACATGAGACACTATTGCTGAAGCTGGAATACTACGGCATTCGGGGGACGTCGCTAAAACTGTTGAAATCATACCTTCAGGATAGGCAACTTAAAGTACAGGTAAATGAAGTAAATTCACAGGGTGCTAGCATATCTATGGGTGTACCGCAGGGCTCAATACTAGGTCCATTCTTATTTTTGGCATACATAAATGACTTGCCCCATTTATTTAAAAATGAACCTAAGATGGTATTATTTGCTGATGACACTTCATTAGTTTTTAAAATAAATCGACGAACAAATTATTATGACGACGTAAATAATGCCCTAATGAAGGTTCATAATTGGTTTACATTAAATAACTTAGTACTAAACGATAAAAAGACAAAATGTATTAGATTTGTTTTGCCAAACGTTAAAAGCAATGAATGTGACATATTCTTGAATGGTGAGAGATTGGAGTTTGTAAAAGAGACAACTTTCCTGGGAATCACTGTAGACGACAAATTGCAATGGTCCTCACATTACATCATTAGCGGGACGATTGAGCTCTGCAGCTTATGCTGTCTGGAAGATACGACAGTTAACTGACATAGGCACGGCAAGACTGGTGTACTTCAGCTACTTTCATAGCATTATGTCGTATGGCATTTTGCTGTGGGGACACGCTGCTGGCACTGAGTCTATCTTTATCTTGCAAAAGCGCGCCGTCAGAGCTATCTACAATCTAGGTCGTCGCGAATCTCTCAGAGAAAAGTTTAAGGAGATCAACATTATGACCGTTTCTTGTCAATTTATCTATGAAAACATCATGTATGTCAGGAAAAACCTACAGTTATTTGGTAAAGTGTCGGACAGACACCACTATCAAACTAGACATAAGGATAGATTAAGTCAACCAACTTTGAGATTGGCGAAAGTAGGTAAGTCGTTCATGGGATTCTGTGTTAAATGTTATAACAAGATACCAGGCGACATACAACACCTAAATGAAACAAAATTTAAATCATGTATAAAAAAAACTTTATGTAGAAAAGCATATTACAAGGTTAATGATTATATAGAGGATAAAAATGCTTGGATGCAAGCTAGTCCGGCTCCACAGGATAACGAAAACGAAAAGCATTGATGTTTTAATGAAATCCAAACATGTAATTAATACAGCTATGTTGCTCATTTGTATATTGTTTAACTTGCATAATCATTGTAAATGTGAGAGCCCTGTAATTACCTGAATATTAAATTAAAATAGTTGAATATGTTTGTGTCAGCTTGGAGTTGTCATGCTCACTCTAAGGTCTCATTGGCGGTGGCACGTGCAGTGGATCGCTCGATTCCCTACAATATGGTTGAGTTGGGCGGTGCTGGTGTACGTGTCATGTTCGTGAACGGGCGCCGTCAACTGGGATTGGTCAGCTCCAGACTGTATATTTCTTTTTTTTTAAATGTCCTTTAGGGTTATTTTTTTCGATCTCTTTGACTGTATTTTAGTGTTACATTGTTCTCGCACAACCCAAACAACAAAACTGTAACTGGAGAATTGTGAAATTGATTGAAAAAGAGTAACCTATGGAGTTTCTTGCTCGTTCTTCTCCATAGGAATCTACACCTTGGAATGAGCAAATAGCTTCACTTGTTAATTTTCTTCATTGACGTTCAAAAGTGCCTCTATGGTCTAATTGAAATAAATGATTTTGACTTTTTTTGACTTTTTGAATATTAAGGCATTGGCTGCCAATAAAAAACTATTGAAGGCAAATCCTCCGCTAATGTCGGTCACCGGTGACTGCCATGGCGTTTAACGTGTTAATAGCTGAGTTCCGAGTCACGGTCAGACAATTGGAGGGTAAATAACCTCTGAACTATCACTTTTTGTTACCTTTCAACCAAATCTATTATTACTGTCGTCCTTGTGTACAATATTTATGTAATTTAGATACTTTGATCACAAGTATTGGCTTCCGTGACGATCGTTCTTTCGACTCACGACTGGAAACACCCAGATTGCCGGACCTATCGACCGATAATAGGGACCTTTTGCAGAATGTACTTCGAACAATTAAATCAGTTACAATCGTGAGCACCTTTCAAATATTTTGAATATTCGATTGAATTGAATCTGAATTCTAGGCTGAAAGTTTTGTAATTCTGCTATTGTTTTAGAGTTGGTGAAGTACATAAATGTATACAATTGTATTAACTACGTGTCAGAGTTAGAGTGAAAGATTGTCAAAATATAATGTATGTACAAGTATGTCAATCATGAAGTTCCAAGAGTTCAATCACTGAAGCAAATAAAATAATTTGGGCCACTTATTCATTGAGGAGTCAGAAATCTTAAATAATAAAACGATTCAAGAAGTAAACTCATAAAGTTTGAAAACTTAATCTCGTAGTTTTAAATTAGAATTGGTACTTACTTAATAAGTGGTAATAAAATGCGTGAATTTATATTTTTTAAGGGGGAAAATCATCGAATCGAAGCCAACCCGTTAGTTCTCCGCGGCTCCGTATCAGCATCAGCCCTGGGTGAATTTATACTATCTGGATTATTAAATAGAACATAAACATGTCTAAATCTTCCAATAATCTAGTAAATAAGTAGTTAATAAAATACAGTACATGGTTCAATCAGCTCTAACGTGTAAAACTTGTACCTAAATTCCTAAATATGAGTGTTTTTTTTTAATCTCCTTAAACGGTTTTAATGCTACAGAAGGTCATTTAACAGTCACAGAGTGTCAAAGAGCAAACTAAGGGACAACATATTTGACAGAGACTGGGCAATATCGATCTGCCACAAACCTGAACCGTTTTAAATACAACTCCAACACTGTACTACCACGGGTTGTGATAATGATGAATATGTCAGTTAGATGATCCTCGATAAAAATAAATACTGTTCATTATCTAAAACGGTCTAGTTAATACCTAATTGAATGCTGAAACGGTTGTTAACTGCTGTACTGTAATAGCCAAAGCGTGCTCATTAAGGCCATGCTGTAAACAAAGTGTATTTTTATCACATACAACACGCACACTTGCTGCAATAGAACCTTCTTCTTTTTGGAGTCGGTTAATTGTTATGCTCACTGTACCCTGGAAACTTATTCTATGCGACTGTGTATGACATACACCAAGTGAAATTATATTTTCTAATGTAAACGAAAATTTATAAAAAAATATAACAGGTAACGATTGAAGAAAAAAAATAATATAACGTAAAAGAATTCTTTCATGGTCGACAAAGCACAGTGATGCCTTTAATGTTGCAGGCAGCGGTGACGGTTTAATTCAGGCGACCCGTAAGCTTTGTTGCTACTAATTGTTGTTTGAACCGTATTGTTTCTACCGACGCATTATAAAGAAAATCCTAATAAAATTTTAGTCAACCAAGTTATCGAACCCTACGTCTTTTACATAGTACTTTATTTGCTACGAGTAGACCAGTCTGTTTATTTTTATGAAGTAACAAAAGTTCATTAGTTACAACAACACTTAATTTACGATATCAAGTGTCGTGATCGCATTACGAACATCGGTTAGGAAATAGAATACTAGCCAACTATGTACGTACTTATACCAAGTCTATTATTTGATCGTGTGGTCGAACCCAGTGCATTTGATATTGGTTTGTCGCAATCACACACTCTATGTAATTATAACACCCAGCTGGTAATTTGAGGCAATCTAATTGAATTTGTCAATTCCGATTAATGTACGTGTAGGGAACTTGTAATACACTTACACATATAAAGTCAGCAAATCTGTATCTGTGTGCATTATAGTGAATAGCTTGCTCATCATGCTGCACGAGTTATTATAATTTTAAGAGCACCATAACATAGACTTTGTTTAACTAATTGTAGTGTAGTGGGTAGGTGATTAGCTGCAACATATTGCAACGCATTCATCAAAAACCATTTAAAACACAAACAACATCAACTTAACAAACATTTTAATGTAATTACATGGTTTCCAAATGTCTATTGATTGAGAGAGAACCTTCATACAGTGTAGGCAAACTAATATCTTCTAATCACTCAAATGTTGCCCTTGTTCCTTTGGTCCGAAACACAATAAAAACTAGATTGATTATCGCAATTACTCACGCAACATCGATATTGGCGATAATGTCGGCTTGGGCATGTCGATGCAGGGCGCCCACAGGCCGCGCGGGAAGGCGATTGTCTGTGAATTATAATCGAGCCTATGTGTGCGAGTAACCAACGACCTCGCGGTGTCAAAGTTACGGAACTGAAGTGACCGCACTCCCCACTACTGCCAGGACTGCGGCTCCGTTTTGCTTTTCATATAAAAGTCACACTCCGGCCCGATAATGGTATCAGTCACCTGCTCTGATTAACTAGTGCAAAATGTTCACCAAAGTAAGATCACGAGAATATTTCATAATTAGTTTTCAATTCAAATAAAAACATACAATACTCATTTCATTTGTTTGTTTCCAGGTGTTCGCCCTCAGCGCCGTGTTGGCCGCGGCCAGCGCTGGTCTCCTGCCTGTGCACCACAGCGCAGTCTCCTCCCAGAGCATCGTCCGTCACGACGCTCCCGCACACTACGCCGCTGCCCACTACGCCCCAGCCCACTACGCTGCCCCTATCGTCCACGCCGCTCCCGTTGTCCACGCTGCTCCCATCGTCCATGCCGCCCCCGTAGTCCACGCTGCTCCCATCGCCGTCGCTCATGGCGAATACGTGAGTTCCGCTTCCAGTTGTTAATTAAAATTAAGTACCTGATAAGTAACAAACAAGGCCTTAGCTTCAAATTAGGTGGCTATTGCTAAACCTAACAACGGATATCCTAAAGTCGTTTGATCTACAATAATAGCGTTTAACAGCGTATAACAATACATATTTCTTCACAGTCTCACCCCAAATACGACTACGCTTACTCCGTGGCTGACCCCCACACCGGCGACCACAAGTCCCAGCACGAGAGCCGCGACGGTGGTGCCGTGCACGGCAGCTACTCCCTAGTTGAGCCTGACGGTTCCGTGCGCAAAGTAGAGTACACCGCTGACGACCACCACGGGTAATGCAATATTCTACTTACAACCACAACTTTTTCAGATTCATGAATGTTGATTTATATATATTTATATCGAACATAAGCGTCCAATCACTAATCAATAAAATCTTATTCCAGTTTCAACGCTGTTGTGCACAAGACCCCCGGTCACCACCCCGCCCCCGTTGTCCACGCTGCCCCCGTGGTCCACGCCGCCCCTATAGTCCACGCCGCCCCCATCGCGCACTACGCCGTCGCTCCTCTCGCCCACGGACATCATGGCCTCCATTACTAAGCAACTACTCTAGCATACTCGTGTGATATGATGACGGATGACTGATTGTGATATTTATGTGTAAATATGATGAAATGAATTTATACTCGAATGTAAATAAAATACTCAGCTGCTGAATTTTACTTTCTCGTTTTATTATCAAATGTCATAATAGTGACCGAAATATTTAAGTATGTATATTACTAACTACATACGAATTCACTAAACACATTCCCTAACTGGGTTTCGCATCATTGAACCAATATAACGTATGGTTATAACATTAAAAGCTTAAA
Organism: Spodoptera picta; assembly: GCA_038387885.1. Taxonomy (NCBI): domain Eukaryota; kingdom Metazoa; phylum Arthropoda; class Insecta; order Lepidoptera; family Noctuidae; genus Spodoptera; species Spodoptera picta. The sequence goes on from JAZHFQ010000248.1 coordinate 975,133, forward strand.
GTACTAATAGTATCTACGAACGACCTTTCATTGCAACATTAAATTACAATAAAAGCAATAATACGTACTCAAGTTTAGTTCCTACTACAGATTACGCGATAACTGCCCTTAGGTAATAAATAAATGCATTGAGCACAATTAATTTCGATTATGCCCTTGAATAGTAAGACATTGGATGGAAATAATAATTACTGTTGTTATTTATGTGGACACGCGCAGTTGCGTTGCGTGCTGACTGACGAAGGCGCTCGCGCATTCCTCGCCAGTGATTTGGTGCGATAATTACAGAACATTGTATGGAGAGTTGCGCAAAATTCTTAACAGCCCCAACTACTACGCGACGACCTACAAAACGCACTGCTTTACTTACATGTTGCATGTTTGTCTTTATAATGCATAGCAATTTTGCACGTCCCAAGTCCATTATTAACAAGTATGCTAAATTCACATTCTGAGCAATTGACATGAGGAAAATGCTCGTAAAATATCTCTTCTATTTGTTTAAGTTCACACATCCCTTCATAAGGGTAATTTCTGTAATAAATGACATCAATTTAAATGCAATCACTATAACGACGGCCAATTTGTGGGTCTACAAACAAAATCCCATTATGTGTAAATCGTAATGATATAAATTGCCACAATTGTCTACGAAAATGTGCACATGTAGGTTCAATAAAGGTTATGTTTCGACACCGACTACCGACTACAGGTGATCAATCTCCTACATAATGTGCGAAGACGGATGAGGCCAATCATCTACATTACTTGAGTAAACAGGACTAATATACCGTAGCTATGGTACTCTCCATTATTAAACAGATTAATGAGAAAAATATAACAGTATGTAGATGGAATAATTTATTTTTTCAGTAACTATTTAAAAATCTTAAAATTTATAATGAAATCAAACAATTAAATAATAATAACATTATCAAATGCTTTATTTACGAGTAGCATTTATGAGCAATCTATAGGTGTAAATAATGAACGTAATTATCGCTTCATATGCAAAAATGGTAGCAATTGCACATGCAATATGTCTTTTAATTACATTGCACATTAACACCATAAACAGGATGAACTAAAAACTAAATGCGTATTAAAACGTGAAACGTTTCTTTTTAAAAATGGGGGAATGGGGTGAATCGTATCTTGAGTTGGTTGAACCTTTCGACTGGCTGCGACCTTGGGCCTACGAGATAATGATCTGAGGCGGCGACGCTACGCGTGACATAGGCTGCGTCCATTCTGGGCCGAGATATCGTAACAAATGCGAGACGAAATTCACTACAATTAGTCAAGGCCGTCTGACTGTTATTTATAATCTAATATGATTATAAGTGTGGGAAATTCCGTCTTAGTGGACATTCCAAGAATTTTTCACCAAATATTATTAACCTTTTCAAGTAATACGGTAGTTGACAGGTAGTCAAATTCAATACTTTTATTAAAATGTCAAAAACTATACTTTTCTATGATTTTGTATTGAACTGCAACTTATGACGTCATCATATTTCTGCGTCAAATAGCATACTTATTTCCTTAATATTAGCGAGAAAAAATCCAAAAGTAGGTAAATTGTCAAATCAATGGATGAAAAAGTTGAAACATTTTATTTGAAACCTAGGAAACTAGCCAATTCTGAATACGAATCATTTATATTAATCGTTGCTGAAGTTGTTTTTTCCGATCATTCAAACTCAAACTTAAAAGCATTTATTTCAATTAAACCATAATTTGGTACTTTTGAAACGTCAACAAATACAAAATAAATAATAGTCTGTCAGTCAGTCCGTCAGTGAAGCTAGGCGCTCGTTCCAAAATGTCGATTCGAGTGGAGAAGAACGATAAAGAAACTCCATTCGTTACTCTTTTAAAAAAGGCTGTTTTACATTGCTCTGATACATATTCCAATATTGTACACACATGTGAGAATAATGTAAAGACATACCTGATGCATCATACAAATAACAGAACGTACTAAAATAAAAAAAAAACAAAACCAAGAGAAAACAAGTATCTTAAGTCTGACATGGTCCTCACATATGTATACATTAGAAATTTTAGTCAAAAGAATTAATACGACCGATCCAAATTAGTTTTCAATGCACTAATAGCCACTACCATGTCGCGGAGAACCTAACGGGTAACCGGGGCTCCGGCTCGACGTGCAGGAGAAGGAACGGGGTGGTTTTTAGTCAGTAAGAGTCTGACACTCCCTCCCGCCTCACCCAGGCGGGAGAAGTCATTCGATGATTTTCCCCCCTTAAAAAAAAAAAAAAAAAAAGCCACTACCATATAAATTGTTGGCAGTATAAGCGCCACTTAATATACAGACGTGAGTTCGATTTTGTATTGCATTGTTTCATGTCGCGGGAATGGTAACCATTTCTGTTCATTCATGATAAATCTCAGCCTACCGGTGGAATGTCAGCATTCACAGTAGTCATTAAATAATAATTGTTAAATGTTTAGGGGCATAATTATTTGTATGAGAACTTTTATATATTCTAGAAGACTGGCTTTAAATTTGACGTCAGTGTTAAGGAAAGTAGTAATAATTATTTGGAATTGTGGTTTCCGGCTTGGTTTTAATTTCTTTTCCTTAATATCTGTTCCGGGTCTATTCTTCCTGGAAAGAGTGCGACAGATACATTTATACCCTATATGTTTTCGCGGGTCTAGTACAGGTTAAGTTTTTAACTATAGAGGTATAATCTTAAACAATACACGATTAAAACCTATCTATTTTTCACAACAAGACTGCCTCATTTGCCGAGTGGTCGCAAGTACCACTGCCGTGCAAGGGGTGTCGGGTTCGATTTCCGGACCGGGCAAAGAATTACTTTAAAAAATTATCAGCAGTAGCACGGAGTCTGGCATTGTGCCCGGTATATGGCAATAGGCTTACCCCCTAGTACAAGGGACTCATAACATAAATTGCGAAAAGTGGGTGTTAGATTGTACAGTGGCATTAAGTGCCGTGATGTGCACCTCGGCTTACCCTATCGGGGATAAAAAGGCGTGATGTTATGATATGTACTGTCACAATGGGTAATAACTTAATGTTAATCTGCTATGGTTAAGTATGGTTTTTCGAGAGTTAAAATGCGTTACGCATTACATAATATTGGACAATATTTGGACACTGAAATTAAATGAATACAAAAAGAGCTGTCAAACTGTATTGTTGATAGCATGTGCTACACTCACAATGCTATTCGACGTAAATAGCTTACTAAATCTATTGTGAGTAGATCCTGTATCCAAGTAAAGAAATAAAACAAAGCGTTTCATTTTTGTGTACCCATTGTTTGAAGAATACTAACATTGTGAATTGTTAATAGTAAAGAAATACGTAATTAACATAAATACATAACCATTCGACGTCATTCTGACAATGTTCTGATGCCTCTGTATAATAAATATTACCGTATAAATTATACCGTTACATTTACCGAACATGAGTTATTAAAGAAATTATATACGATAAATATAATAATTCTTTTTTTCTTTAATACATAAATTAAATTATAGTAAAATAATAGTATAAATAAATATAAATTATCCTACTTTATTTAGTTTATAATTTATATTTAAGTGTATAGTTTAATTATATTATCATTATAAAATATATTATTTCGCCACCATGACGTCTAAAAATAAAACTTGTATATAAATAAAGATTATAATTATTCCTTAAAACAGCTTAAAACAGCAACTTTACAGCTTTATATGTACAATACTTGTATTTTGATAAGAAAAATTATAAATGGAACTATTCACACAAATGTAAAATTTACCAAAAAATCACAAATCAGTAACCGCAGCCTTCGTAGACCTAGCTTACTTGTCCTACCAAGACCACGTACAAATTACGCCAAAAAAGACATTACATACGAAGGAGCAAAATTTTATAACAGTTTACCGTCCCACATAAAAAATGTAAGCTCTTTCAACGGTTTTAAATCTCAACTAAGTAAATATATAATTGAAACAAGTCACTAGCCTACTGGTTGAGAATAAAACCGTTGAACGGGTAAAATGGCACTATACCTATTTATTGTTAATCTTGTTCTTTATATTAGGCATGTATCATTAATTTTATTGTAATGTATTTTGATTGATTGTATCGGTGACCTTATTTAGTTTATTTACTTTATGTTAGCTTATATTCTCATGTAAGTGGCTTCCTTTGTCTTTTTGAGAATAAACTATTTAAACCAAAAAAAATAAATATATAAAATCCTCTGACAACTGCGAAATTTGGGAATACCTGGAGGCAAATAACACTAGCAGTTCATAAAATCCCAAATTCTTATAAAAATGTGTATATTTAACTGAACCTTAATTGAGAGCTATCATGTGTTAACAGATCATTCTCTCTTACTATGTGAAGGTTACAATTTGTCGGTCACGTCCACTCTTAATTTGTTCCGGCAACGCCCCACGAGACTGATTACATCCGTTATGATAAATATTTACTGAACGTTTTAACTTACGTATTTTTTACAAATTTCATCTTTAAGGTTAATTTAATCAAAATCATAATATGGTTGATGCCACTCTATCAATAGTATTGCTATACATTTTTGACTATGCTAACAAAGTTGATTTGTTTTTTTTTTGCATCAGATTATCCTATTCTTTACATTTTGCACCATGCAAGAAATGAGTAATTGGTTGTAATGGTGTCGAAGCACTAGTTTATATATTTCACGTAAATATTGAATAAAAATATTAACTAATCCAGATAAATCTCAAACTGACTATTTAAACTTAACATTTACTACAAATCGAAATACCTCTACATATTTGCTTTAGTGCTGCTGATCTTGAAATGTTTGGTAATAAATCAAACATTTCAACTAACACTAGACCTATTTTTTAAATACTGCCTTTATATGCAACGTAGGGGAGACAGGGTTTAGGCATATTATTATTTATGACGATCGGCACAATGATCAGTGAGGCAGAATTGTGAAGGTTTTATCTCTCTTTTGACAAGGATTCCTTTTTACCGATCAGTTGTTCATATGTCTTTCATTAAGTTTACTTTTCTTACCTACTATAACAATCTACCCCAGTCTTCCAAATAAGCATCAACGTAAAATAGTAGCAATATCATAACAATATTATTCACATTACTATATACCTATATTCGAGTACATAGGAACAAATGTTCCCACGCAGTTGTACTTTTATTAGAAAATTACAAACAATTACAATTTTATGCGTCGTGCATATCTATGGTATAGCTGATTTAATTGCTTCGTTTCCTCATCACTTGGTAAAGTGTTTGCTTTTGGGAACACGATCTTTTTGGGAATAATTTTCATGGTATTCAATTCATGTGGGTTACATTATAAGAGTGGAACCGAACAGAAGATTTAGACTTTACTACTTACTTAGTCGTGGTGACCCAGAGGTTTAAGACGCCCACTTCTCATGCATGAGGGTGCGTGTTCGAAACCTACCAACGGCAAGTACCAATGTGACTTTTTCCGAGTTATATGTACTTTCTAAGATTATTTAGACACCACTGACAAACGGTGAAGGAAAAACATCGTGAGGAAACCTGGACTTATAATTTCTAATTATAAGTTTGAAATCGCCAACCCGCATTGAGCAAGCGTGGTGATTAACGCTCTAACCTTCTCCGTGTGAGAAGAGGCTTTGCTCAGCAGTGGGCATTTATAGGCTGTTGATGATGATGATGACTTACTTATTAGTAAGCGCAGTTGGCAATTTGGTAGTATTTAAAAGCACATTATGTCTAAAAACTTAACATCTGACTCTAAAGACTTAACGTTTAAAGACTACCACAAGATGTTTGAAGGGCTTCAAACATCTACATATATCGTCCTTATCGTCAGAAGTTCAAAATATCTGAACAATATATTAAACCAATAATTTCGTATTAGTCAATCACAAAGTTACCGGACTTACTTCTACAGATACAAAACATAAATTGTATCTAATTGAATATTTAATTGAACTCACTACCTTATAAATTGTAGTAGTAATCATATTCGACAATTGATCTATTATGTTAATTTGGAAACACATTCGACATACGATCACGGTCGTTGTTGACAAGGTTCAATTTACAATAACAAATATTTTATGAAATCAAAACATTTTCGCCATGTAAGCATCTATATTTTGTATGACACGCAATTTATATAAAACGGTGCGCAATGACATGACACCACACAAAATTTTGAGTAGCTTTTGACACAGAAACAGCTGACAATCGTAGAGTGGTTAAGAATCGGGGAAAGTTAGGCCACGGGCACGTGCAATACTAGTACAAAATAGATTTTTAAAAAGATAGCTATAATAATATTTTAGTTGTTATGTGTCGCAAGCAGGTAGCGTCGACGGACCGTCCACTACCTCCTTGGTAAGACATTGACCTGAAAACAATTTAAGTGTAACAGTGTTATAAGTACTAGCGTGGCTTTGTTCGAATTGTGTAAGACGGCTCGTTTGCGCTGAGTAATAACAGTCCTCGACAAAACAAAACCACTAAACATGAACACTCATTTCACATAAATAGCTATGCCATGTATATTATCAACACTATATAGTAATTTAATACGGTAGTAGACTAAGAAAATTAAATTAAGCACAAGGTGGATATGTCGTATGATACTTTATTAGTTGCGAGAAATAGTTTGCAAATACTTGGAGTAAGTCGTTCAAATTGTATCGTCGGACTAACAAAGTCTTTGAATGTACAATGTTATTAGTCCAGTACTGGTAGGACAAACGTCGATCATTTAAGATTCAAGAACAAATTCTTTCACATTATTCAACGTAATTGATTTTTTATTAGCTGTTTAAGTACTTAATTAGTTACTCTTTTAGGCAGTCTTTATTGAGACATAACTGCTTATTTATTATAAATTATACAGTGTGTTCTCCTATAGATTGCAGTCCACAAAGCACTTAGAACGTAGGTATTTTTTGCATAGTCCATTTAGCATTTAACTATGCACTACATATCAATTACGTTGTTATGATTGCCGAAACTCATAGGTACCTTTGCCTAAGGAAAAAGGTTAATGTTCCAAGTATAGGATAACCAATCATTGTAGAACATAAAACAACCCGCGTTTGACTATAATTGGACCAATAAAACGATAAAATGTCGCAGTGTCAATAAAGCTTTATAGACCGCGATTCTACAAAATGTAATTTTACCTTAAGGGTTTCAACTAATTAAATAACCTTACCTTAAGAGTTTTTCATAACGCGAAACATGTTTAATTAAGTATCAACTGTCATAAAGCTTTATAAGTAACATACGTAGTTATAGAACTGGGTACTAACTCTTTGAAAGAAAAAAATCAACCACGACGTAAAAATATATTAGATGCATATTTTAAAACATATAACATAACATCACGCCTTTTACCCCCGAAGGGGTAGGCAGAGGTGAACATTACGGCACTTTATGCCACTGTACAATATAACACCCACTTTTCACTATTTATGTTATGAGTCCCATGTAATAGGGGGTGAGCCTATTGCCATATACCGGGCACATTTCCAGACTCCGTGCTACTACTGAGGTTTTTACAAACCCAGTAATACTTTGCCCGACTCGGGAATCGAACCCGAGACGCCTTGCCCGTATTTTAAAACCTATAGAACAAAATTCACCAATGTTACCTAATAAATAATAATAATACACAATTCGCACTTTGCTATTCACCCACAACTTATCGACTAACATGGTTATTGCAGAATGTAATACAACAATAGTCTTTCCTTACCGTTTATAAAGGTTTAATTTTAATAAAAACAGTGTCAACGTGGGCTAGCGTAAATGTAAAGTGTTACCCAAGACGATTTGTCGCATATTGCATACCTACACGTGAGAATGCTTGAGTATCTCGAGAAAGAAACGGGACAATGTGATACATATGAGAACTACTGACATGTATAAATTATTGCCAGTGCCTCGCCGCATTGAGAAATGAGTAGCAAAACTTGCATACTAAAACGACAAAAAATCTTAACTTATAAACTAATATAATGTCAGTAATATGTTTGTGAGAGGAAAGTAACATTTTAGATTATTTTTATGAGTCTTTTTCAGGGACGTTTTCGTAAAATATTTAACGACTTTTAACTGTATACTATTTTTCTATTGGTAAATTTACCTAAGATACAAAAAGATAACCATGTCCTGAAATCTATAAATCATAGTTAGAAATTATATCAAAATACTTGAAAAAAATCGTATAGCAACAGCAAAGTAAGTTATACCAATACGGTCGTCCTTCCGATCAGGAAACACGGTCATTGGGCTAATTGAATGCGATTAAATACCTTACCTAACGAAACACATAATAACATAGTATTGGTACCGAATCAAATGCTTTGAAAATGCTTTAATTACTGCACTAACAAATACCGCACAATTCAACCACTTTGCCCATTTAATACCACGAATGTTTCAACGAAATTGTACCTAAAGGTTGAACAAAAAATATGTGCTGTGAATGTGAATGGATTTATGAACTTGATACATCTAAGTCTCATATTTAGGAAATATTATTTAGGTACTAGTATTCTTTTCTTCTCAGTGTTAATCGAATAGAATCAACTGTAAAATTAGTGATGAGAAGAAATCGATTCTGCTAAGTGGCTAAGTCAGGACTTACATTTTTATTCGATTGTACAGTTCGCACAGTGACTGGACAATCAGCTGGTACGCGACGTATTGAGTATTCACTTACTGCGTGGTACAAATATTTGTATTTATAATCTTATATTGTGATACTAACAAACCAAAATGAACTAAAGACGAATTCAATCAATTAACTAAAATTTATACACAATTTGTCTACGTCATTGCACAAATCTTACAAAATAAAGGCAATATTTTAGTTTTGTAGTTTGCAGCTTATCGGTACATGTTTCAACTTCACATCCGTTGTATTCATCGACTTTGATCGTTAAACATATGTACTTAAGGTGTGCATACTTCCACAGTTACGTTAGGGCGGTTAGCAAACCCTGAGAAATTGATCAATGGATTTTTGCTCCAATAATTCCCACAATTAAAACCTCTATATAAACTAATGAACCAAACCTTACACTGTATTGTCTTTACGAATTCATAACGCGAGCATTAAGTGCCAAGTTCTGTGTTTCATTAATCATGTTTTCTAAAGTAAGTTTTGTTAAAATATTATTTTGTACGTTAAGTAAATAAAATAAGGTTCATTTTAATCTAATTTAGAACAACTGTTAATTAAGAAGACCGTTTATTTTCATTGTTAAATTATAAATAACTAGCGACCCGCCCTGGCTTCACACGGGTGGAATATGCATGTATTATACATATAAACCTCCCTTAAGAATCACTCTATCTATTAAAAAAACCGCATCAAAATCTGTAGCGTAGTTGTAAAGATCTAAGCATACATATTACATAGGGACAGACAGACGGCAGACAGCGACTTTGTTTTATACTATGTAGTGATGAGAAATCAACACTCAATATTTTAAATTACAAAGTATGTTTTGTTTGAATTGATATGATTAATGGGTTTTCCCGCTATATTCCTTGAACAGAACCTTTACAATACAGTAATTATTCAATGATTGCGCATTTAAAAGTGTGGGAGAGCAATGCTTCGGCACGAATGGGCCGGCTCGACCGGAGTGATACCACGGCCTCACAGAAAACCGACGTGAAGCAACGCTTGCGTTGTGTTTCGTCGTGTGAGTGAGGTTACCGGAGGCCCAATTACCTTCCCCTTTCCCAATCTCTCCAATCCCTGAATCCCCAACGATCCTCAAACTCCTAATCCCCAAAAAGCCGGTGACGCACTTGTAACGCCTCTGGTGTTGCAGGTGTCCATGGGCGACGCCGATTGCTTACCATCAGGTGATCCGTCTGCTCGTTTACCGGGTTATGTATTCCATAAAAAAAAAACCTCGTATGTAATCCTCCATTTCCATATTTTCTGTACCATATATTATCGCATCGTCAGTGACCTAAACTATGTAACAATTAACCACCTTACCAAATTATATAACGCCCTTGTTTTTAATTAACCTCGCTTTGTAATAATTACGATGGTGTAAGTATTTACATTGTTTTCTAACTAGTAATGATTTTAATCCAATTCGGTATAGTTATCGATATCTACCAGGCAACCTTTTGTAAAATTAATGTTCAATAACAATTACTTTTATAACAATAAGACGTAACATAAAATAAATAGACTATTAATTTCAGGTCCTAACGTTATTCGCGGTGGTGTCCGCCTGCCAGGCGATCTTCCCGCTCCACCACCACCATCATCCAGCCATTTCCCACCAGGAGATACATAAACACGATGGCCCACACCACCCCATCCCCATTCATCACCACGTTCCCATCCCAATCCATCACCACGTGCCACTGCTTCACCATCACGTACCTCAACACCTTCCCATTCATCACATTCCTCACATTCCTCATATTCCTCACCATGATCATTACGTAAGTATTTAAAACTAATCAAAAGATCTAGTTCTTTCTCTTATTGTTACTAAGAATTGACATTAAAATACGACTCGATGATATGAAAAGTTGTGAAAAGGTTTTCCCGAAGAAAAAATCATTATAAGGTGCCAATAATTTAAGCTATATTCACAAAACTATTTTCTAAACTGCATCTGATAATTTAATCACTACTGATACCATTAGGGGCTAAACTATTTAAAAGCAAAGTGTAAACAAACAAATATTTCTTGCTAATATCAGTGCCATATAAATTATTCAACAAATTCCCCGAGGAGTAATTGCACGGTAAAATATTCCGTGAAGCAAGCGAAAGGTCTGTGGTTACATTGCTCTGACCACTTCCTGTATACAATCCAGTTTTTACGAGTATGTATGTACTTACTAAATACGCAGATCGAAATATATTTTAAATGTACCTAACATAACAGATTTTACTCTCAGTTTTCTAGAGATCACATCTGAATATCAACTACCCATGTTACGTGCTTAGAAGGGCAACTTGTTATTTATTAAGACGTAAATCAAACGTAAGGACTCTTCCTAGAAGTACTTACAATACTATCAATATAAACGTAGTTAAATGAATTGGAAAAAGATAAGCAAAATGAAAGTAACCAATATATGTTCCCAATGAAATTTTTCACGCTTAACAGTTCATACGTACAATAATATGCAGAAGGCGAATTTAATGAATCTAAGAAAACTGGATAAGATATTTTGTAAAGAAATTGCGTAAATTGACATTTCATTTTGTTATTCTCAGGCATTCCCCGAATACAAATTTGCGTACTCCGTACATGACCACCACACTGGTGACGTGAAGTCACAGCACGAGCTTCGTCACGGAGACATTGTGAAGGGAGGCTACGAGCTGGTCGAACCTGATGGTAGATTCAGGAAGGTGGAATACAAGGCCGATGACCACACCGGGTAAGAAATAGATGCTCTTATGATGGTGTTTCTCAATTATTTATTTAATACTCTAACAAAGCACAAATAATAATGGTGCTCTAAATATTAAGTTATCTTCAATGTTTACTGAACTTTGGACAATGTTCGAGAAAAAGTAGACAGCAGGATCTAAGGACCAACATTTTCCGAAAAAATTAAGGAGTGAATAAAATAATTATTCACTATCATCACCTCTTGTAAAATGGGGACTGGACAATTTTAAGTGATTTGAATATTAATTTTGTCTACATTTATTACAGTTTCAACGCCATCGTGCATCACTCGTCGCCTCATCATCATGTTCATCTTGCCCATCACCACCACCTGTGAACGTGACATCACTGCTACGACCACCACTGAATGCTGCTCAAATAAGACTGACTCGATATCTGTTGTAATTGTTAATGCAAAACGCTGCTTTCGTACGCAAATTAAATTAGCGCTAATTTTAATTGTTGTTTTTTTATCACTGCTCTACTAATGTCTATGCTTTCCGATAAACACAGACTAGGTTTATTTTAGTAATCAATATGACTGCATGGTTGACGTAGTGGTTGAATGAACCCACAGGGTAAACCACTTCAGGTTCGTATTTGACAGAAAGCGGTAGCACATTTTGTAAGGAAGAGCTGTTATATTATCGTGTTCCTGAAAACATTTTAATGAAGTCGTCTCCATTGTGGTCGTTGCAAATATCAATGGTGGTCACTTTTTATGAAGAAGATAAAAACGTACTTTTTCTCCTTTCAAGGCCAAAAAACAACAGTTCTATAGATACAAACAAACAAAAGGGTGTCATTAGCTAACTACTTTATTACTCAAACAGAAATAATTTAGGCCTTAAAAATAGGGGAAAATCAACAAGAAAATATTTATGTAACAACAATACACAAGTCTGGTTTTGACTCAGCATTATCTCCAGAAAACAAATTAGAAATCTTGAATCTTTTATAATTATTATTATATGTTGTTTAGCGCAGTACCAAATAGCAAGTTGCTAGAAGTAATCATAACTTATTTATAAACACTAGGTTCATGGTACACTCACAAAGAAGCCGATTTGCTATAGTTCTGTCTGTAGGCGCTACTATCAATCGTTCACAACAACAATCCAATGAATTGGTTGAATGATAGTAGTATTCTAATTAGATGTAGATATTGTTTGATAAATAACAATGTAAGTCAGCAGATGTCATAATATCCAGTTCCGGTTATTCAAGATTTTGATCTACGAATTCACTTGCCCCCCCCCCCCCCTAGTACGCCTGCTAGAATATGCATACACACATATGTATGCCTATTTTACTACACTTTCTTGTGATGTAAGTAATAAATCTCTTTAAATAATAACAGAATACGGGTCTAGGCATAGATCCAGATACGAGCCAATTACTAAAATTTTAAAATAAAACACGACAATCAAGCTCAAGTCGTTTTATACAAAAACCTCGAACTATTATTGACACTTTGTAACGTCGTGTTAAGCAAGCAGACGTATAACCTGATGGTTATCAATCGGTACCGCCCATGGATACCTGAAACACCAGAGGCATTACAAGTGTGTTAACGGCCTTTTGGGAATTAGGAATTTGAGGATTGTGGGGGATTAGGGAATTGGGGAGACTAGGGAGGCGGAGCTCCAGTGACCTCACTCACTCGATGAAATAATCACAAGCACTGTTTCACGTCGGCTTTCTGTAAGGCCGTGGTATCACTCCGGTCGAGCAGGCCGATTCGTGCCGAAGCATGGCTCTTCCATACCTACCTCTAAAAATTAAATAATAATATGTTCAGTAACATTACTTCCTTCAGCAATAATTCATAGGCAACTCAATACCGCTAATTTACTACAAGTAAAGTCAGTATTAATCGCCTACAATAGGGTAAATGCCTAATTTTTATTTTAATGTCCGTCTGGTAGAATGTTTTAAATCATTAGATATGTATTTTTTATTTTCTTACAGAAACGAATACTTTCAACGATATATTGATTTGAAATGTCGCGTGATGTCACTTCTATGTACATTTTATACGTAGAAATGATGTTTTAGCCCCCACTCCTAAGCCTTGATTCGTTTAATCTAAGTATTGTTTTATTATACACAAAATAAAAAATATGTGTCTAAAATTTTTTCATAACCTAATTTACGGACTAATTAGTTTTTTAATTTTCATACCCTGTCATCATCCCAATTAATTAAATTTTTTGTATGATAGAGAATATTTATTCAATTATTTTAACAAACCAACACCCTTTACTTGTAAAATATGGCAAATACAATATAACTTGCACTGTCAAAAAGCTCTTAAAACGCCTTCTTACGGAGAACTGGAGGCCAAGCACGAATAACTATCGCATTCGTATCGTAACAGTATCGAGCGAGTTAAGCGTTCTGATTGGTTGGTTCACTTGAGCCGGCCAATCAGAGCGCCGAACGCGCTCGATACTATTACATTACGAATGCGATAGTTATTCGTGCTTGGCACTCTTGTAATGTAAGTTGTTGACATTGGGTTTATTTTTAACCGACTTCATTATTAATATTTTAAATGTGAAAGTTTCTTTGTTTAGATGTATGGATGTTAGGATATTTGTCCGTCAATGAGTGATAATATGCTTTAATGAGGTAAAACAGGAATAATATTCTACGTGGACGAAGTCACGAGTAAGAGCTAGTTTTTTTAATAAATAAGTAGATGTAACGCTATTAACATCTCCGGCTATATTAAAAACTTAATATATTTATAAACTGTATACCCGATCAATATGACTGTATTCTTTTGTGTATAGTATATTGTTTACTTAGAACTACATCACAATTAAAATGTAATGTAAGGTCGCACGCCACTGCCTACAAAAGTCTGGAAAATCATATTTCCTTTTCATAGCATTGATCGGCACACCCATCCATAAGTCGATAAAAATCTTGCAAAAAATCACAAATAATTGATGTTAAGTGTATTGTATTACAGGATATAGATGTTTACAACCAAAACGATATCTGTATAAATAGTAGATGTGATCACGATAGACATCATTCGGTTCAGGGATTCACTGAAGGTTCACGATGATTCGTAAGGTACGTTGCCTGCATTTGTAGTCTTGTCTGAAAAAAGTGCTGAGTAATTTAAAAAAATGTAAATAAGGTGACTAAGCATGTATGGTGTAAATTTCTGTACAAATTCTATGGTGTTTGAGAACTCAACTTACTCGTATTCTAATTACATAATCTTTTTGTACTATATATCTATGTCTTGTGAAAACCAAAGATAAGGACTCTGCTTATACCCTTATCGCAACTGACGTAAGGTTGACTTGTCCCAAAAATTCGTCCTTTTTGTCTAACCTTGACGATTGTTTGGAACAAGTCAAAATAGCCACTTAGCATTAAGTCCACCATTGTACCTCTATAGAGGTATTGTACAAGTAGTGTAAAATAAAGAAATAAAATGTATTTAATAAAACAAAATATTTTTCAGACAATATTCCTGCTGAGCCTAGCACTGTGTGTGCTTGGCGATGGACATCACGCGGTTTCAGAACAACATATAAAGATACATCACAAGGAACATCACGGACATCATGGCGAGCTATCACATATTGGTTCCCATAAACCTGAGCATCATGAAGAATACGTGAGTTCATATTGCATTCATACATAGTCACGTCTATATCTGGTAAAATTCTTACAAAACTGAATCCATAATTTCCTAGCACAAATCAGCCCATTACACTTCTCCTATGCGTATTATTTTTATACGTATTAACTTTTATACACAATAAAACTACTCAATTAATAACTATTAACTTTTTTATTTGAAAGAGTTGGGTCTTTAGCTCTCTTATAAGTCAAATTACAATATACTAGATCTATCGCTCGATATCACACACAACTTTTCGATGATAATTTTGTTTGACTTAATACTAACGAATTCTCATTCTACTTCATGTTTCAGGCGTGGTCGTATCCATCATATGAGTTCTCATACAGTGTGAATGACCCTCATACACATGACAAAAAAGGTCAACATGAGTCAAGAGACGGCGATGTAGTAAAGGGCGAATACTGGCTGATTGAGCCTGACGGTCGCAAGCGCACCGTCACATACCATGCGGACAAACACAGCGGGTCAGTCTGTCTCCATATTTAATATAGTTATCGTCATAAAATAAAACTGAATAATAAAATTCTACGACTTTAAAAAATATCTAAAACCTAAATAGTTCTGTATTTTCCTAGAAAATGCATGTTTCATAACCAAATTTTAACATTTCTAGTTTTAACGCTGTCGTCCACTACTCGGATAAACATCATCACATCGTTGAACATCACGGTTTCCACGACCATTCAAAAGAAGAACATAAAGAAGACAAAAAAGAGGATAAGAAAGATAGCAAAGAAGAGAAGAAAAAGGAAAGCAGCGAGAGTAGTGAAAGTAGCGAAAGCAGTGAAAGCAGCGAAAGTAGAGAGAGTGGCGAAAGTGGAGAAGAAGAGGGACGTGACGGTGAAGAGAGCCGAGGCAAGAGCACCGGAATCATGAGTTGGGGATATGGCCCTCGCTGGGACCATGGCAAGGAATATCAATACAAACCTAATGCTCACGACAGACGAGGAAACGAATTCCAAGGATTTGCCCCACGGGACTACCGTGCCCATGAAGAAAGCAAGCTTCTGGAAGAGCGCCGTAAGTTCGACCAGCGACGTGGCTACCCGCAACTAATAAAGCCGTACGCCGCCCGCATCAATGATCGTTTCTACAGACATAATCAAATGCGTAGAACTGACCGACGAAACTAAACTATTTAATTAAATTGTGCATTGTTAAACAAAGACTGAACAGTGGCGATGAAAAAATGGTACATGTTGAATATTTTTAAATGATGTATTGTTAACAATAATTATTATAATCGAATTTATGCAAATGCTAACCTTATTAAAAGGATTGAGCGCTTATTATTGTGTAATCCTTTTTAATACCTTAATGCACACATCCGTTGCAATAATCTTAGTAATTAACACGTAATGTTATAAAATCGTTCAAAGTCACGTACGTCAATCAACTGCACGACTATGTTGGTGGGCATGAGTTTGTAATATGCACAGACTAAGCAAACAGTGCTACTGGACCCTTAATATATTAGTACATTTTTAGAAATAAAATAATTTATAATATAAAATATAACACTCACTTTCCAAAAGGCAATCTGACCGATACTATAAAAAATCGTAGAAAAACTGAAAACTTAATTAGTTTTGTATTGAGATCTTCATTTATTGTTATAAATGAAGATCTCAATACAATGTTATGTTAACATCACGCCTTTTATCCGCGAAGAGGTAGGCAGAGGTGCACACAAAAGTAACACCCACTTTTCATAATTTATGTTATGAGTCCAATGTAATAGGGGGTGAGCCTATTGCCATATACCGGGCACATTTCCAGACTTCGTGCTACTACTGAGATTTTTTTAAAAACCCAGTAATACTTTGCCCGACCCGGGAATCGAACCCGAGACCCCTTGCCCAGCAGTCGCACTTGCGACCACTCGGCCAACGAAACAGATCTTAATTTATCATGGAAATAATATGTAAGATGTAAATAGTAAATTATGTAATGAGCTGATATTATGCAACATGTGCGTGAAACGAAGATGCATCCTTTATTACGCAGTAACTATAAATTGATAACTCAATCAAGCTACAGTTTAAAATGTTACGGCATAGGAATCTTTACACTAATTATTTTGAAACTAAATGAATTCTTGTATACAGGTTATGCACAAACATTTTTGTCGAACAAAGTGAAGAATTACGCTATGTTATCTACTTAACTTTATATTGCCAAACGCTACGCGGTTTCGTAGCAATAACGTAGCATCGTCGTAGCGGGAGGGAACTGTTACAGATCATCCTTGTCAACTAGTATATAAGTCTTTATTAAACTGTCAAACACCGCGAGGACAACGGTGACCGCAACCTTTAATTGTGTCTATAATGACGGTACTCAACGAGTTAATATGTACATTGTACATACGTATATTATCACAGAATAGAGTAGTTGAATAACGATTTTAAAATTATACAGATAGAATGAGTTTGCTATAAATAATTTTAAACTCCTTAATGTATCGCATACTACAATGTAGAGTGGAGAATTTAGTCACATCATACCTCAGACACATTTCCAGCGGAGAACGAATGATTAAGGTATCACTTATGTAGTCAGTAAATTAAACAATAACACGTAACTATAAATTTATTTAATAACGGAAAATAGCCCACTTATCAACAACAGCAAAAACATCAACAGCCTATAAGTGGCCACTGCTGACCAAAGGCATCGTCTCACACGGAGAAAGTTAAGTAATCGATCGATATCATGCTTGTTCAATTTCAAGCTAAGGTTTACTCATGATGTTTTCCTTCACCGTTTGTCAATGGTATCTAAATAATCTTAGAAAGTATATATAACTCCGAATAGATCACATTGGTACTTGCTGTTGGTAGGTTTTTTTTTAAGGGGGAAAATCATCGAATGGCTGCTCCCGCCTGGGTGAGGCGGGAGGGAGTGTCAAACTCTTACTGACTAAAAACCACCCCGTTCCTTCTCCTGCACGTCGAGCCGGCGGCCCGGTTACCCGTTAGGTTCTATGAGGGTACGGGCGTCTTAAACCTCCATCACGACATCTTTTACCACCACGACATTTTTATATAGCCCGCATATGCAACGCCTAGATATCGCTTGCATGCTACCAACTGTGAATAGTTTAAGGAAACTAGAAAAAGCCGGAGGAACTACTACTAATAAAGTTCGATGCAAGCCTGTCGCTCAACAACATGGCTGGTGGCAAGGCTCCCAATATCCTGTTTATTCCAATCTCCTTTTAAAGCGATGCCACTAGTAAATACATTAATTTATGGTCCGTATCTGTCAGCGTGAATCTAAAAAAGAAGAAATAGCGAAAGAGCGTTGTGAAATCAAATTATTTCCGAGTTCAAGACAACCATTTGGAGACCAACGCCAACCATTATACCGGGTTCCTTGACTACCATGACTGCATAACACTGTCCCATGTTGGTACCAAACAATGAGAGAATATTTTTATCTCTGGTCCCATTTCCACCTTCTCAATGACGAGCCTCGACAGCATCACTTACTCACAGCAACACAACTATGAATAATTCACTGAAACCTCCTTTAAATTAATGAAAATCATTGACTGTAAGTTTTCACCCTTATATCTACTAGATACTCATAACTCGGGCGAAACGAGATCATAAATCCCTTACTCTCATCAGTTAATTGACTCGTCATTGAATTGTCTATTAAGATATCATTGTTGTAAAATTAATGAAATAAGTTGATTTATTAGTTATTACTAAAAAGTAATCATTATACTATTAAGTATGCTTCAGCCAATCGCATAGAGCCACGACTCACTCACTCGCGCTGTGACGTTCGGCTGTGCGCACGCGTTGTTGCCTTTCGTTACGATCGTTTATTAACTCTATAAGTTCACCCACAATAAACTTATCATAAAATGCAAACCGATTCTAGTGGCGACGACCTTAGTGATTCAGAAATATTGAATAAATGCGAAGAACAATTAAATCAGATGAATAACATGGATGAGCAAATATTAACAAGCGAAGGTGGTAATAAACAAGTTGTAAGAAGTGCAGAGAAGAGAAAAGAACGAGAAGATACAAATAGTGAAGATGATTTTATTACTGTGGTCAGAGGGAAACCAAAACGTTTATTAAGAAGTAATTCACTGGAAGTAAATGATAGCCAAGGAAAAAATAAGGAAAATGATGGTACTTTCAAAATTCCGGCAAAACACGAAGTTTGTGTTACTGCCAAGGAGAATTTACCGAAACCAATAGCATTTGCTAAATTACTACGTTGTGAAAATATTAAAGATATTCTTCGGATAAAATATAAAAGTGCTAATAAAGTACTTATTCAATGCCAACGAAAAGAAGATGCCCTAAAACTGATTGAATGTAAAAAATTCAAAGAAATGGGTTTACGGTGTCAATTAACACAAGAAATGTCGGTATCATATGGAATAGTAAAAGGAATCGACCTTGAACTGAGTGAAGAAGAACTGATGGATATTTTTAAATCAAGTGTTGATGTTTTATCGGCGAAAAGATTAAAACGATTATTACCAGAAGGAAAATGGGTCGATTGTGAATCTGTTAGACTGTGCTTCAAAAGTAATGTACTACCGGAATATATTTACGCCTACGATTGCAGATTTAAGGTTGAAAAATATGTATTTCCAGTTACACAATGCTCAGGCTGTTGGCAATTTGGCCATCTCATTAAATTTTGTCCTACGAAAAAAGTCGTATGCCCAAAATGTGGAGGAAATCATGATAACTGTAACATAACAAACTTTAAATGTTTAAACTGCAAGGGGAATCACTTCGTTTTGAACAAAAAGTGTCCTATGTATCTAAAAGAAAGATCCATCAGGAATATTATGAGTGAAGAAAACGTTACATATAGAAAAGCCTTACAAATCCTAAAAACGAAGAAAGGAGAAGAAATAACAGAGGTGATCTCACAAGAAAATAATGATAATCAATTTGAAATCGTGAACAACAACGAGAAAGAAACTTATAGTAGTGTACTGACAAGGGCCTTAATACACCATGAATCAGTATCTAATAGAGAAGAAGAACGAAGGGATGATACGGGTACGGATAAACAGCAAAATATCAGAAGTTCAAAACAAAAAACAAATAAACAAAATAATTACCAGTACCAAAACAAAAAACCTATAGAACAACCAATAATTAAAGAAATAAGTGATAAACAGGAAGAAAAAAGAAGTAATAAACATAGTTCTCAATGGTTAGATATATTTGAATGGACAAAAATTTGGACGAAAATAAAGAATATCTGCAAATCTAAACTAAAACTAGAAGAAAAAGCAATGTCATTGTTAAAACTTATTGGGGAAGAATTAAAGAATTTTTTGATTAACATACTATTTGGAGAAGATATTTTAGGATATATACAATGTTTTAATAATGAATAGTTTACAAAAAGTTAAAAAAGTGAATATATTCCAATGGAATTCACAAAGTTTGCGGCCTAAACTTGTATCCTTTTCTAATTTACTTATACAACAAAACATTCATATCGCAATTGTAAGTGAGTCATGGTTCGATCCCGACGTCAATGTAAACATAAGCGATTACAATGTATATAGAAACGATAGATATGATAGTTATGGTGGTGTAGCTTTGTTGATTCATAGATCGATTCAATCTCACCTGGTGTCGTTCAATATTAATAATGCGGGTATCGAGTTAATATGTGTTAAGTTACTAAACTGCATAGACTTAGAATATGTTGTGTCGATTTACTGTCCTTCATCTATACACACTCAGATTTCGGATTGGAATGATATTTTTTCTCACTTTACTTGTAAAACATTAATAGCTGGGGACTTTAATGGCCATCATACTAACTGGTCGACTAAATCCGACACGAGAGGCAATCAAATATTGGACTCATCCCTAGAAAATGATTTTATTTCTCTTAATAACGGCTTGGCAACACGCATTAAGTTAGTGAATGGAAACTTGCAGCAGACGTCTCCCGATATATCGTTTATTTCCTCTGACATAGCAATAAAATTCGATTGGCAGGTATTTAACGAAAATCTCGGCAGTGACCACATGATCATTAAGATGTCAGCAAACTTATCTAGCTTGGTACATATTGTTAGGAAACGAAACTGGAAAATTGCGGATTGGAGTAAATACCGTCAAACAATCTCAGATAAAATTAATTCTACTTTCGAATCAAATAACGATGTGCAGCAAATGTACAACCTTTTTATTAATACTATTGAACACGCAGGTAATAAACATATTCCATATTATAAATTTAGTTTAGAAACAGAGGAAAAGTTTAAACCGAAAAATTACTGGAATCCTAAATTATCAGAAATAGTCGCACAACGAAGGTTAGCCTTATCACGTTTTCGTAAAAATCCCACCCCGGAAAATTTAAACAAATTAGAATCTAAAACCCTTGAATCGCAAACTTTAATTAAGAAAGCTAAATACAGTAGTTGGCACAATTTCTGTGATTCTATTAACGAAGTCACGAACGTATCTGAGATGTGGCGACGAATGAGGTGGATGAAGGGTTTCAAACAGAAAGGAACATGTTCTCCCATTGAAAAACAATCTGCGTTATTACACTCACTTACTCCAGACTATGCTCCTAATCAAAAACCGAAATTTAAATCTATAAATGTTTTTTTGGAAGCTGATTTTAATATCCAAGAACTCGAAAACTGCCTTAAAAAGAAGGATTCGGCCCCGGGGGAAGATGGTATATCCTACTCGATGTTATACAACTTACCAGAGTCTGGAAAGCATAAATTACTAGAAATATATAATTTAATTTTTAAATATGGTACTGTCCCCGATCAGTGGCGCGAAATACAAATTATTCCAATACCCAAAGCCGCAACTAATAATAATAATGAGACTAAATTAAGACCTATTTCACTTATTTCTTGCATATGTAAAATATTTCATCTAATGATTTACAAACGGTTAGAATGGTACGTAGAAAAAAATCGGTTTTTATCCCAAAATACAGTAGGATTCAGAAAATCACAATCTTGTTTGGATTCACTATCTCGACTAGTTTCTCATATTCAAATTGGTTTCACAAAAAATGTTTCTACAGTTGCATGTTTTGTAGATATCGAAAACGCGTATAATAATGTGTCAATCGAATCGATAACTGAAGTATTGGACGGTGTTCAGGTTGGTTCTAGAATATGTTCATATCTTTGGTCTTTCTTGAGTGAAAGACACTTAAAAATTAAGTCCTTCAATAGTGAAGGGCTTAATGGAAGATGGACTAATAGGGGATTGGCACAAGGGGATCCTCTATCCCCTTTATTATTTAATCTAGCAACATATCATATTTGTTGCAAAATTCAAAATGTTATGATATCCCAATATGCAGATGATTTCGTAATATTTATAAGTGAGAAACAAATTAAAATATCCGAACGTTATCTACAAGAGGCACTGAACTATTTAATAACTTTACTGGGTGAGATTGGATTGACATTGTCACCAACCAAATCTCATTTTTGTGTGTTTAGTAGAGGTCGAAGAAGAACAATACCTGTATTAAAAGTGCATGAACAACCGTTATTGTCGGTGGAATGTGTCAGGTACCTGGGTGTATGGTTGGACAGAAGCTTACACTGGCGCAAACATATAAATGAAATAGTCAGTAAATGTACAACATTTTTGAACCTATTAAAAGTACTAGCGGGGTCTACTTGGGGAGTTCACACTAAACACATACGTAGGTTATACATCTCGTTAATTAGAAGTCGCATGGATTACGCCTGTTACTTATACGATTCCAGTGCAAAGACGCATATATCCAAATTAGACAAGCTTCAAAACCAAGCACTAAGGATAATAGGAGGTTTTATAAAAAGTACGCCCATCCACGTGATGGAAAGTGAGTTACACATACCACCACTATTTGTAAGGCGACAATATCTTGCAAATAAGTACATCCTAAAATCACTCTCATGGTCTAATAGTAGTTGTTTGAACACAATTTCTGAAATTGCTTCGCTGAGTCAAAATAATTATTGGACAAATAAAAGGAAACCATTGCTCGCTAGTACCTTTAATGAAATGGGTCATCTATTAATTAATTCATCGGATATTCTCAAAATGTTCACACTAGACATTTGGGTATCTGCTATTCAAATTAAAAAAATGTTTAAAACCGATTTAGAATGCATCAAACGCTCAAAAAAACATTATAATCCTTATGCGTTAGTTCATGAAGTCGTATCAGAGTTGGATTCTAAATACAGTGACTGGTGTAAAATTTTCACAGACGGTTCAAAGAGCCTAAATGGTTGTGGAGCGGCATATTTCTGCCAAAGTACAGGGCATAAAGCTATTTTTAAAATAAGTAACACAGTTTGTATAATGTCTCTGGAACTCATTGCAATATATCAAGCAATAGTATATGCAATTAGTGAAAAGTTTGATAAAATAGTTATATTCACTGATAGCAGGAGCGCGATACAACATTTGGCTCGATGCGTCTCTGGTTGCAGAGGTGCATCGGTAGCCTATGACATCCTCCAACGGCTTTGTCATTTTAATAATGAAGAAGGTAGACTGATGTTGCAATGGGTTCCAGCACATATAGGCTTACGAGGGAACGAAGAGGCTGACCACTTGTCAAAACTTGGTATTGAGATGGAAAATGAAACGCCGTATACTCCGGATTATTGGGAATATTGTTCCAAATTCCAACAGTCTTGTTATGACAAATGGTTGAACTATTTTAATGAAAAATCAAATGTAAAAGGAATTTGGTACAAGACAATTCAGAATGAGCTTCCCCGGGTGCCTTGGTTTGAGGATGCAGGTTTGGGTCGAAATTATGTTAAGTTAGCATTAAGGCTGCGTTCTGGGCACTATCCATCGGCGAAGTTTGCTTTTCTTATGGGGAAGGTTGCATCACCTAATTGCGAATTATGCAACAAAGTAGAGGACATACAACATTTGCTAATGGAATGTGCCAGGAACAATAATGAAAGGGAATCATTAATCAGAAAATATGAGTTGAATAAATTAGATGTTGGGCTAGTTCAAAACATTTTAGCAAATCCTAAAACGAAGATCGCAAAGGGATTATGTGAATTGGTGAGAGTGACATAGCTTTTCTTTTATTTATCTCATACCTTGTTAATGATTCCCTTTCATTTATAGAGTATATTTAATTAGATAAGGTACGATGGGGTTGACGTATCCATATGGACAAAAACCCCCTAAAATAATAAAAATAAAGAGATTAAAAAAAAAAAAAAAAAGAATTGTCAATTAAGATATCATTGTTGTAAAATTAATGAAATAAGTTGATTTATTAGTTATTACTAAAAAGTAATCATTATACTATTAAGTATGCTTCAGCCAATCGCATAGAGCCACGAACAATACGTAATGAAGAAGGCGTTAAGTCAAGACCGAATCATAGAAACTTTGTATAGGTTCTACGTATTGTGAATTCTACTTCGTATGGCATTATTTGGCAACGTGTATGAGCAAGTTAAGCAGAAATATTTATATAATGTATTGTAACTGCTGATTTATTTTTAGAGATTACATGTCAACTAGAGGTAGTAACGACAAGGGCTATGCTCGGAAATATCCAGAACAAGAAAATTCTACAAAGAAATAAAAATAGCTCATATTTACATATTGATGAGGATGGTGATAATGTACTTAACCCACTTTTTACCAATAACGTTGATAGATCTATGATAAAACACTAATTTCACTAAAAGTTAATACGATAGTTTTAGTTTAGGGTGCTCGACTCAAAATCCACTTTCAATGCAGAAACTAAACTCAGGTTCGACAGCGGCAGCCACGTCCACTTGAACGACCAAACACTCAAAATTATCAAGTTGACAATTTTGGTGCTTTAACACTAACCACTAAAAAAATTTATTGAATTGAAACCACTTGATCATGATTTATTGCATTAATTGACTAGACATACGCAACTAAAGCAATATTTAGTACAATATAATCCAGCCAATAGCATCGATCCACGGGCGTAATAACAGAATTAACACGTTCTTAATAAAAAGTTGGCAAGCGTGAACTGCTTAACTCATATAGGTTCTATCAGAAGCTGAGTAATATTTTCAGTGCTACTACAGTACTATTGCTCTTCGAGCCGAAGCCCCGGCAATCCGTTGGGCCTTTCGAGACGTGAAACAACGCTTGCGTTGTATTTCATCGTGTGAGTAACGTTACCGCCGGTAACTTAACGGAGGCTCACTCAGCAAATTCCTAAATACCAAAATCCCGGTAACACACTTGTAACGCCTCTGGTTTTTCAGGTGTCCATAGGTGGCCCTGATAGATGGATATCAGGTGATCCATCTGCTCGTTTACCGGTTTATCCCATAAAAAAGGTCCAGGTCTCCACGAAACCATGCAAATTTACTTTTCCATTATTGCCTTTTACTTTTTTCGCTGAAATATTCATAAAAAAGTGATAATTAAATATAAATTAAATTCTTTCTCCACATGGGACGAGGCATTTTCTCCACAGCAGGAGTTACAGAATATGTACACACTAAAACCATTCTACCTATACGAATATGTAACCCTAATTATTAAATGTATATTAAACTAGTGGAGAGGAAATACAATAATTATTGACTCAGAATCCGGTAAATTATTCGTACATAAGTACCGATATTAACAAGCATCTATCAGTGTTCAAGTGCAATCTGTTTTGTAGAACGTCTAGCAAGAGGAGCACCATACAACATGCGTTTCGTAAGTGTTCTTTTTATTAACTTGTCCCAAAAAAAGAAAAAAAGTTAAGAAAAGTTTCATTAATTAATTTTTTATCGAAAGACTACATGGTTGGAACAATGCCTACTGGGTAACTAGCGGACCCGTGACGTCTCATGAGATCAAACAAAGAATATTGATGTAATTAATGTCTTATCTTCCTGTTTTAATTTCCTGATTCAGTTCCGGTTGGAGTTCATAATCATCATAGCAATCAAATGACCGAGGAACTTTGTGTAAGTTCAATACTGTAACCAATGGAGTCGGAGTACGATTGGCGATTAGTGGTTGATCCTCAACTTTGCCTTTAGGAAAACAACAGGCGTGATGTGTAGCATCATATAAAAAAAATTGTGAATTAACTGTCCAACATAATATGCCAAAAGAACCATATTCTTTATTTTAGTCAAAAACTATCTATATTCCAGATACTTCTACTGGCGTTAGTAGCAGTGACACTAGCGGAGGAGGTTGCAAAAGAATCAGATCCGAGCCCAGAGCTTAAGCCCGAAGAGTCCGCGCAACCCATCCGAGTGCACGAAGATGAGCATCATGATCATTACCATGACGGCTTGGATCTGATCCGGAGCCGTGCCGAACGCTTGCACTTGCATTTTGACGATCATCATCATCATAGCCCAGGACCAAAAGGTCCCGTGAAAGTCGACTACAAGGATGATGACATCTCAATCCCTGTGGTCCTACGTACTTCACACGTACACCCAATCCATGTAAGAATAGTTAATAATATATAAAGTATTCGATTAGGCCCAAAATGGAAAAGGGTTGCTAAAGATGACGAAACTCTAATGTATCTTTTTATTTTGCAGAGTACACCAAATATCGGCCTTCAAAACAAGTAAGTGTTTCTGAATATTACAGTTAAATCTAAAGAAACATACTTTTCTGTTGATGCTTTTGTATTCATACGTTTTCTAATTATTTTTCTGAAGCACATTGGATAATAGTTAATACAATCAATTTGAAATGATAAACATTATATTAATGTACTTTTACTAAATGTTTTCAACAATTGCTTTCAGGATCATCCATGACGTGTACAGTCCAGACTACTACCAGCCCACCTGGATACTTGACTACAGATACCTGAAGACGGGCGGCAGGGACTACACCCGAGGTCCAGGCGGTCAGATCCTCATTCTGCCTAAAGATGTCAAGAGCAAGGATCACAAAGAATTCCCTGACTATGACCATTTAATCGAGCACCTGCGTTTGAGCCGTTTGGCAGAACACTCGAAGTACGGCAAACATGGTTACGGATACGGTCATCACGATGATGGACACCACTACTCCTACCATGATGATCATCATGATCACAAACACCACGGTCACGGCCACGGCCATGGCCACGCCCACCATCATAACCCATGGAAATCGGGTATCTACTGAAAACCCCTGGTAGCATCTTAGAACCAATCACCGTTTCTCCTCATTTGGCTCCTTATATTATTTTGTTGAACTATTTATTTTATTTTATGTTTTGGTACTGTTCTTTTTCTCGAGAGAACAACTTTTATTAAAAAGGTAGCATGTATGTGTTTGTCGATATTTTATATGCAATCAATTTATTAGAAAAACAATAAAATTAATTATGAAATTGCAAATATTCAATCTGTTCATGATACTATTTAAAATAGACAATATAATAAAAATGCCTTCCTTCTTCGACGTTCATTAATTTGTTGTGAATTTATTTTAAAACTATAATAGGTATGTATAGTTTTCTATACAAAACAGATTTTTGATCCGGATGTAGATCCAAAGATTACTACTTGACACATAAATTGTACCTATTTTTAATGTATACTACTGATTAACATTATCGATTAAGCTTTACAATCATGCAATAAGGGATTATTGAATTTATAAGCAGAACTCAGCTGTTTTATAAAAAGGATAATAACAGAACCTTTTATATGGAATGAGCTGCTAAACGAGCATACGGATCACCTGATGGTAAGCAACCAAGCATGAATACCTGGAACACTAAAAGTGTTACTAATGCTTTACCGGCCTTTTAGGGATTAGGAATTTGAGGATTTTTGGAATTTGGGTGTAAGGGGAGGGGTAATTGGGCCCTCGGTAACCTCACTCATACGACGAAACAAAACGCAATATATCATTCCGGTCGAGCCGTCACATTCGTGCCGAAACATGACTCGCCCATTTTTACAAGTCTGAAATCGCTTATCCTGCATGTGCAATTATGATAATCAATAGGTACTTAAAGATTTTTACGTTGTGTAATTAGTAAATATTGCTATTAAACTCAAAGCGCACTGCAAATAATACTCGGTCATACAAAGTATACTCGGTCGAACTGGCCAATTTGTGCCGAAGCATGGCTCTCCTAGACTTGTACTTTGATACAATGGTAAACTTTAAACTTAGAAATAGAACACAGTGTTTCTGTCCTTATCATTTCAGGCGTTACGTCATTGACGTGCCATATGTTGACAACATTGCAATTATATGGGAGACCAGAATGTGTGGTGTGCTTTTTTTTGATTTTCAAAGTATTTATTTATACAAAAGTGACCGGCACAGCAAAATAAGTTTAGGAAAGAGGAAAGACATGTTTACCTGAGTACCTAAATCATATAATTGTTATAAAACTAAAAATATACTGTGGCAGCCATATGGTGTCGGCAGAGTAAAATATATTTGTCAATACCCTTACTTTTGCCGCGGGTATTATTAAAGCCGAGTAACTACAAATCTGGCAGAGATCCAGCGCTCTTTTGGCAAACCTTTTGAACTGTACTCCTCAGCTAGCGTGGAAACTAGACATTACGGCAAACCTTCTTATGTGGACGAGGCTCCTATAGAGGTATAGTCCAGATGTGTACTACCACGATATGTCAATACTGATAATAATAACATAACTTACAAGTCCTGACAGATGCAAAACAAAGTATCATAAGTTGAATTCTTTGCCAGAATACATACATTACATAACATAACATCACGCCTTTTATCCCCGAAGGGGTAGGCAGAGGTGCACATTATACCACTGTACAATGTAACACCCACTTTTCACTATCTATGTTATGAGTCCCACGTAATAGGGGGTGAGCCTATTGCCATATACCGGGCACAATTCCAGACTCCGAGCTACTACTGAGAATATTTAAAAACCCAGTAATACTTTGCCCGACCCGGGAATCGAACCCGAGACCCCTTGCCCGGCAGTCGCATTTACGACCACTCGGCCAACGAGGCAGTAAGTTGATGAACCGAAAAAGGTATGTAGGAATCATAATAATTGGCGTTCTATATTCTCTGCCTTCCTCCATGGGAGACTCGTCAGCCTGGGCCTTGACTAAAAGCCGATCAACGACGCATAGTCAAACCTAGGTACCTTCCAGTCGTGGAAAGGCAAAAGTCGATATCTCAGGGAGTATTATCCGAGCACTGAAAGAGTATTTTTTTAATTCAGGATATGGATGAGTTGATGACAAAAATGATATTTTAAAGCATCCAGCACTAATGACTTCGGTTCAGTAAACACGTATCTCTCCTTTTATAAAACCGCCTACATGATTAAATTGCTAAATTAAATCACCTTCTATTAACTACTGGCAACACGCATTTTTATTTAGAACCCATTCATAAAATTACATTTGGTTGGTAATTAATTCAAACTATAACAGACACACTACAGACAGACTAACTGATTAATTGAGATGAATTAATTGAAGTTAATAAAGAATGACGTCTATCTCGCTACGCTAATATAAGCAAAGAAACTTTATTGCTGTGCCACAGCTTTATAAGGAGTGATTAGAAAAATCTCATTTGTACCTGTGACGTCCTTCCTTCGTCGCTCGCGTGTTAATTATCTGCACTTTATATAATTACTGGCGTGTTATATGGACGGATTAGCCAATTAATAAGTTCAATGGATCGTGGTGCCCTTCATATTCGCAAAAGAAACTTCGGTTTCACGTATTATGCTCGATTATTTTTCAAATAATTGCCAAGAATCCTACGCAATGTCGTTATAATTGAATCGCACCCCCAAATCGACACACGAACTCTGAATATAAGGTGGTCGAAACGCGATTTTTACATAGTTGAAGTCCAGCTGACAAGAAAACATTACTAAACATGTTTTTACAAGTGAGTTATTTGTCTGATTAATTCTTTCATAAAAAATAATTATTTGAACGTATTGTTTATTCATTGAAGTAAATTGATTGCACCAATAAAAATTTAATAACTCGAATCGTATTTTTTTAAAACAAATATCATTTAGTTTTATTAGTTCACCTGTCTGTCTGTAAATCATAGTCAAGTGTTGAAATGATAACAATTGTATTCCTATATCGGATTACACCATTTAAAAGTAACATTCTCGGAAGGATGGTTTACATACATGAGTTGTTGCATTAACATAAATGAATATTCGTTCTACGAGCCGTACAAGTAGTGTAACGTTGTATTCTGTCAGGTGGCCGCCCTTTGTCTGCTAGCTGTGAGTGCGCATGCGCATTCAGCAGCGGTGTCCCACCAGTCACGTATCGATCATGGACATGGACACGGTCACGACGTTCACCATGAGCACAAGATCCAGCATCCGATCCACCACGTTCATGAACACCACGGCCACCACGATGGACATCACGGACATAATATTGGACATCACGGACATCACGAGGTTCATCACGGACACCACGATGTACACCACGACGACCACCACCAATGGGATCATGTAAGTACTTATTATTTATAATTATAAATGAACACCAATCTTATATGTAAAAAATTCCAAAGAACTTTTTGGGTAACTAAAATAGTGTTTTTAAATTAAGATTTAATAATAGTTTAACTTACGATATCATTGTTTACTAAGTTTTTTACACTTTAAGGTGGTGTTTCGCCACCATCTCACGTGGTGGTAAGCGATTGTGTGGCCGACGATTGACCACGCTCTTCTATGAGCAACCTGTTTATTCGGATGATGACCTCTTGATGACTTAAGAGTTTTGTTCTGACACATTAACAATTGCATGACTCGCTATCTAGGAACACCACCACCCAGCCTACAAGTTCGAATACTCCGTGAAGGACCACCACACCGGTGACCACAAATCGGCCAACGAGCACCGCGATGGCGGCCACGTGAGTGGCTCCTACTCGCTCGTTGAGCCCGACGGCAACGTGCGCACTGTTCATTACACCGCTGATGACCACCACGGGTATGTATTAAGTGCTGCTACGGCCAAAATTAAGCTAGGAGGTTCAGCTTGGAGTTTAAGGAAAAAGGCGCACGTCATCATCGATTGATGTTACTTTAACAAAACAAAAAAGACTGTAATGAACGGAGAAATGTACGAAACGAATTTTACCTCAACTGATGCTTAAACACCCACATAACTTACAATAGGATGAAACGAATTTTTAAACTTACTACGTTACTTACTAGCACACTTTAAACAGTTCTTTAAATATATTTATATTAATGTGTCTTCATAACAGTTTCAGAGCCGACGTACACCACAAGACGGCTCACCACCACATCATTCCCCACCACCATCATGGCCATCATCATGGTCATCATGATCATCATTAACCTGGACTATCCCACTCATACGAACTCTTCGATCTCGACTAAATGTAACCGCCATTTATCATTAAGTTTCTTGCAAAAAACGCCAGCGCTGACGAATAAAAAACTATTTATTTACAAAATATTGTCTTTTATTCATTCTGTACTCAAAATTAAAAAAAAATAAACATATAACGTAAAAAATATTATAATAATAACTTCCAGCCTCAATAATCTTATATCATTTATCTCATACAACGTTTCAATTAACGCATACCTTACCATTGGTACAATTACTCTTTAAATCTTTCCAATGACAACTTAATAAGATTTATCCGAATGTCCATGTACAACGCTGAAATCAACACCTGTGTTAAAAGAATTCGCTTTTCCTGGACGTCTTGGTGCACTGCCTTGGCCAGGGAATATGCCTCTTTCAGATGTGTACCCTGGACTGGATTCATCATAAGTGTCACGCGTAGAAGTGGGTGACTCATGGTTGTACCCAGCACTGAGATGGGAGTGATTGTTTGGTTCATTCCTCCTCACTACTGCATTAAACCTGGAAGTTAATAATCATAAATTATACGAGTAATGTATATGATTTATTACATATCGACAATGTTAATTCCATTTTTACACGCGATCCGTTTTATGTCTTGTAAACTATCAATAGCTTGAAAAGAAACGGATATTCTTTGTAATTTACCTATTTGTAAGAGTGATTAATAGAAATATATTAAAAACACATAATAAACTAACAAAATAAGTAAGCTGTAAATTGAATCACAAGTATACCAGATTCGAGCATTGGTATTCCATAGTCTTTGCCTAACCCAGATATATTCTTCTTTTATGGCATGAGCCGGTATACGAGATGACGAATCATCTGATGGTAAACAATCGGCGTCGCCCATGGACACCTGGAACACCAGAGAGAACACACGTGCGTTACCGCTCTTTTGGGGATTGGAAATTTGAGGATTGTTGAGGATTTAGTTGGGGAGATTTGGGAAGGGAGGGGTGGGGTAACTGGGCCTCCGGTAACCTCACTGACATGACGAAACATAACGCAAACGTTGTATCACGTTAGTATTCTGTGAGGCCGTGGTATCACTTCGGTCGAACCAGCCCATTCATGCCAAAGCATGGCTCTCCCACACATATAACTTTATAGTTCTAATGTCTACTGACCCGTGCACGGCATCAGCAGTGTACTCGACAGTCCGCAGGGCTCCATCAGGTTCATACAACGTATACACTCCCCGTACTTTGTCACCGTCCCGAGACTCCCAGTGACTCTTTCTGTCCCCCGTTTGATGGTCCGATACTTCATATTTATACTCGTACTTGGCCTGTAATTTGATATTGGTATCACCATATATAACGGAGAAAACATATATTTTAACTAAGAATAAATTGACCATTTCAATGTTCAGTTTTCTTCTCGCAAAAACGCAAATAAAACATTCAGTTCAGTTCTTCACGAGTATATAGTTTATTATCACATTTTTCAAATAACTTTCATTCACGAAGACTAAATTCACAATGAAATCAAAATCAGTACCTTGTTTGCTAAATTATGTGCTAATGACAGCAACGATTTTAAGTTTCGAAATTCTGCGATCAGTGCGTTGATTAGCTGTAGTGTAACATTTTCCGGCTGATTTATGAAACCTAACTAAAAACTAGTATTAATATTTGATTAACTTACATGACTAGCACTACTGCTTGGAACAACAGGAGTTGGTGCTAGAAGAAAAACACAATATTTATGATAAATATACCTATGATTGTGCTTCGGCGTTTCTTCTCAGACTTTTTTTTTAAGGGGGGAAAATCATCGTATGACTGCTCCCGCCTGGGTGAGGCGGAAGGGAGTGTCAGACTCTTACTGACTAAAAACCACCCCGTTCCTTCTCCTGCACGTCGAGCCGGAGCCCCGGTTACCCGTTAGGTTCTCCGCGACTCCGAATCGGCAACAGCCCTATTGGGCCCCATCTGTGGTGGTCTGATGGCTCTTTGAGGCGCGCGCAGAACGCGACGCGCCGTACGCTCGGGTCTGTTTCTGGTCGGACGGGGAGCCACCCATGCTCGCCGTCCGCAGTCCCGCGCTTACGGTGGCCGGAGATCGTCCCGCGATCCCCGACGCCCGGTGTGTCCTTCGCGATGGCTGGGTTGCGAGGAGGCAGCGCTTCGCTGCCTCACGCGTCCCGCCTCCTCCTTAGCTAGCTGCTGACTGCTTCGCAAAAGGAGGAGACGGCATCCCAGTCCCCCTCGCTCCGCATCATGGCCTGCACTAGGCCCGGACGCGAGAGGTCGCCATCGCCGATCACTTCCCTGAGGGCACGGCGGTGCTCAGTCCACGCAGGGCATTCTCCCACCGTGTGTTCAACCGTGTCCTCAGGGCGGTTCTTCTCAGACTAGGCAGTTAGGAAATGTCTTCATCTAGTAATTTAATGATTGACGTGTAAAAGTGTTACTTTGTAACCCATTTGCGAAAATAAATATCACTTCACTTCATCATTTTATTTCGTTTCATTTCATTTAATAATTTATTTTAAATTCATATATGGCAGATGGATACATAATGATAAAGAAGGTAAAAGAGTGTAATTCTTACCGGTAACTGGTGCTATCGAAGCCGCCTGAAGCTGATGAAACACAATGCTTTGCGAAGACGTGGCATGTTGCAACATGGCGACAGGCGTCCCACTCGCTAACAACCAACCATTCACCAACAACACCAACTGAAATAATAAAATATCAGTAAACAGTAAATAAAAACCATTGAGAGAAAATTAGGCCAAGACACAAATTGTGTAAGCATAAAGTTATGGAGACTATCCACTTTTTGAGACCAATTTCTTTAGAAATTAAATCACACAACAGCCTATCAATCAATTACGAAAATAATAGTCTAAACAAAAAAATTACGTGCCTTATAATAAATCAAATTCATAACGCAGAGCCGCTATCAGAGACGTAAATAAAGTAAGGCAGTGGATTGAAGGATCTCGCCTAGTCGCATTTTATAGGGTCATCTCATCTGATAAGGGCTATGGAACAATGTGCCTGTCGGCGGATGTATGCATCGACAAAGGTCCTTGTCAATTAAAATACTTGATAGCAGTGTATGCAAACGTAAATGAGATATGTAGTAAAACATTAGTATTCTTGTTTGATTGTAATTTGATATTCGTGTTTTGATTTTTTGCTGGCTGCTTTGTTGTGGTTGCGGAGGCTATATGTATGTGCTTCTATTCTGTACCCATTATACGTATTTGTACTGATCCTTAATAATTTTGGTCGTAATTACTAAATGTAAGTGGTTGTGGTAAGTGGTGATATGTTCAGATAACCCAGTGCCTCTTAGCCTCCTCGGAGTGACCACCAAATTGGTATTAGTGAGGTGAGAATTACACGGACCTATTATTTCCAAAAATGTAATTAAGTAGGTAGTAAAACCTTATTCGCTGGGTAAAAGTATTCAAACTTAAAAACCAAACGTAAAATGTAAAACCGAAGACAGTAGCTACATCTACCGTAAGTTCGTAACATTAATAAACTGACCTCGTTACTACTACATAGCATAGTATCTTGCCACCTTGGTTACAATCACTTCGAACAGCTGTACCTTTACAAGAGTGTATTTGCATATAAACTCAGTTCTTAGTAGTTTTAATATGAATTTCGCTAGGGGGCGTTCGATCTGACATCGATTTTATTCTGAAGATCTTCGCAAAATGCGAAGACTGTAGGAACTGTAAAGTAAGAGGTCTTGTACGATTCCAAGATAGGGCAATGCGTCAATAAGCCTACCCCCTATTTCATGCACCACAAATATGATATATCTGATGAAAAATGAATATTAAATTTTATATATGCTGTGGCTACACCCTCTTAGATTGAAAGACATGACGTTATGTATGTAAATATATGGCTTATAGATTGTGGATTATAAGTAACATAAGGACTATTCGTATGAACAAATTAATAAAATATTTACTTTACACTGAAATACTAATACAAATGTACTGGCTAAGTTTCCAGTATGTTGCAGAAGTTTATGTATTAAGGTGGGTTCATAAATGCACATATACATACATACATATCTCATAGCATAATCTATGCATGCAGTGGACACGTAAATACTTATGTGCACTATTTACAAAATGGAAGTAAGATCAGCTAAACGACTTTCCTTATTCATTTGTTATAATCAGTTACAGTAAAAATTTTTAAATATTACATGAATATTTATTATGTATACATACATTAGAATTAACCTATTTTGGTATGACTAAATGACTAGCAACGATTTAGAGTAGGAGAACCATGTTTTGGTACGATCGCAGAGATGTCACGGCCTCAAAGAAATCCGGCGTGAAACAACGTTTACGTCGTATTTCACTCTGTAAGGGCTGTTACTAAAAGCCCAATTCTTACCCTCCCCCTTCCGAATCCTTAACCCCCTAAAGACCAGTAACGCCCTTGTAACTCTTCTCGTATTGTGGGTGTCCATGAGCAGTCCCAATTGGTTTTAATTTCTACAAATAACTAATTCAAGTTTAAAGTGATTAACGTGACTCTTTCTCTTATTATCGATTCTGATATAAATCTAGTTTCAACTTTAAAAATGATTTTTAAAGTCAACTCCCTGTTTCCATTGCCACAATCGTGATTACAATTTGTGTTCAAGTTTGGAATTCCTCGTGCAAATTCAAACTTCGTGAGCATAATCAAGTTCTATAAACTTCAAAGTATAAATCAAGATCGAAATGAATAAAAGGAAACATAAATCTAATTATGAAAGTATCTAAAGTGTCATTGTAGGTGTTAATTGGTTAATCGTTCATTACTGCTGCTGTCCGGATTGGTCTAAATTGAATTATATTATGTCTCGCACAATCACTACTTGCGACACCGAAAAAAAGAATGTGGATGAAATTACAAATCGACAAATACGTAGGATTTTAAAATCAGATTATCTGTTTACTTATGCGGACACCTCATTTTGTAGCCATTTAAGTGACTTGCAATTATTAGGCTCTGAATCATGAGAATAAAAAACACATTTAAAAGAACATTCCTTTCTCTGTATACTGCACTTATACTTCATATCTGAACAGAAACGATGCAATAAAACGTTTCTCAAGAACCTTTGTGCTGTAAAATAAAAAGCATGTAGCAGTACGCCTTTAATTTTCAATGTGGTAGGTAGAAGTTGTACCTTGACGACACACCCACTTTCCTATAATTTTGATCCCACGACGATATTATCGCCTAGATAACAGAAAACTTCAGTTTATGTTGTGATTTTGAAAATCAAATACTAATAAAATAATTTTTATTTGACCCGATGTCGAACCCAAGACACACTGCACTCTTGCTAGCTACCACGCGACCAATAAAAAATAGCTTGTAGTAATTTAATGCTTTTAAATTCAATTTAAAATATTCTAATTACACAAGACTTTATACTTTTACAATCCTTTTATTATGACAGCATATAAATTGTATCAGATTGACTTAATTAAATACAATTGATGTAACGTTAATTCAGACTTACATACATCAATTAAAGATATCATAAATCGAAGAAACGTAACAGCTCTTCAGAACCGGTTTAGTCTGATCAATCGTAACGAGTAATATGTAAAATATTATTGTCCAATAATTGCAAATATACCTACGGTTGGTGATGGTGACGCAACGGAGTCGACCAATTAAATCTAGATCAGCTAGGCAATCGAGCCAATCTACTGACCGCTCATAAACGTTAGTCCTTTCCGTCATGTCATTAATTTCTTTGACACTGATATTTGTGGCGCTTAAAATTATTACGTGATTTGTAGTATTAACAATTTTACTATAAACTATTTACACGTATGTGTATATTTTCGTTGGGCTTTCATCAAACAGCGGATTAAAGTATTGTGTTTTTCTTTAAAAAATACCGAAGATTTTTTTATTATTGTAGATGTAGTTTCAAATAGATCTGAAATCAGGTAGCATTACAGATTACTTGCACGTGATTTGAATCAAGTCAATCTATAAAAATGCTACTTCAATTACTGATATAGATTCTAGTAAACATGTTAAAAATTGTAATTATTTTTTAATTCGTTTGAAATTAAATATCCTGGATAACAAATGCATTCGAATAACAGCTCTCGGCTCAATCTAATTCCCGTCAAGCAATAGCAAGCTTACTTGCATCCATCGCTTTAGTTTATTGGTCAGGAAAATAGCCAGTAATTTAAATACTGTGTTGGGGCATAGTTTACATTTGAGACTCGTATGTTTCTTACGAATATGTTCAAGACCCACCTGTAACGTTGGACTACTTCGCAATACGATTGCTAAACTTTCACCAATGTTAGGTACGTACTTACTAAACTAAATATCTACTATCCCATATATAATTCACGTCACCATAATTCATGTGGTCATGTAACAAATAACAACAGCTAGGTTCACATAAGGTCGTTGGACAGATTTATCGGACTGGTATGTGTATATCTACATATCTCATCCAATATGATTGTGTGAAATTATTTGGTGCTCTCTCAGATGGTGATTGCTGAGGACTTCTACTTGAATCCTCAGTATAACATACGTTTTAATATCTTATTAATACCATTGAGACACAAAGGCTACCTAAAGACAAGTATCGCACCTGCAATTCCTCAAGTGTCGCGGGTATCCTTAGACGATACGGACCATCTTCCATCAGCTGATCTGTCATCTTATTTGCCCCCTAATCCACAAATAAAACATTTTTATTACGTCACAACTGATTAGCCACAGCGCATAAACGATTGGCCTAATCTGAGCCAGCCCTAACGTGGCACAGATAAAGAAAATGAAATGCGATAAATATGACAAACCTTGTCACCTAACCGGATAAGCTATTATACAATAGCAATGTTTTTTTTAATCCTGTATCTCATTGTACCATACCATTGCCGTAGAACGCTCCGCACAATGGCTAATGTTTATTATCATCTGTATTTATCTCAGAACTAGAATAGATATCTGTTGACGAAAGTATTGAAGGTAAGATTAGCAATGTCTGTGGGATTGGCGGATTAGATTCTCATTAGTGCCTACAGATAAGTGAGGTTTGTTTTGAAATGTGTACATGGTTGGGTCTGATTTCACAAACCTAGTGGGGCAGATAGAAAAAAACGACACTACATATTATTTTCGAGAGATGAGATTACGACCTTGAAATTAACGAATCAATTAACGTTTATAAAATAAATATCTCTATATTACAGGAATATAAGATAAAAAATCAAATATAATAATATAAGTAATCATAGTTAATCCCACGTGGTACTACAAACTAATGCAATTACTTTACTATTCGCAGCGCTACATTAACAACTCATATTGCAACGCGCGCACGAGTACTCCAGCCATGATTACTTATTATGAGTCATCAAAAGCATTTGTTCTCGACCAGAACTCATATGACTGACAGGTGATTAAATACCTTTGTTAACGAATAAGGATTATATTATTATACTACTTCACAATGAAACTTCAGAAGCAGATTAATGGATTGGAATCAATTTACTGACGGACTAAGGTTTTTCTATGTTATAGTGAATTCTAAGCACAAGTTTCTCAGTTTGATAATAGTTTTTTGCTGTTCCATAATCTCCGGTATAATATTTCATGAATTTTTTGTGGCTAGTATGTAGGTAAAGTTTGAAAAGTGGATGATGGGTGTACAATTACACTGCAACTGTTATAAAACAATTTCAACATATGACAATTTAAATCTATATTGTCTAAAATGTATTGATATTAATATTATTATCCTACATAGGTATTGAAAGCATTCTGCTAAGGTTGAATACTATAAAGATTAAGTACCAGTTATACGTCTCATATTTTTTTAATAATAAGTCTCACATAAAAGAAAGTGGGTTTATTGCCTAAAAATGATGGAAAATTGTTTACTGGCATACCTATCTATACTGTAAACATATCACACAGTGACTTACAAACTTCAATAAAATACATAAATAATTTAAGACAATTTAACAAATACTTTACAAGTGCCAGTGTTTGCACGTGTTTGACACGCACGTGTGTCTAAGCAATGTATTGTCGACACATGTCTCTAGGTACTACTGTTTCGTTGCTCGAGTCGTGAACGAGATACAATCGATCATATTCCGGACCTCTTGCGAACAACAGTCTTCATTTACACATGTCTGGTCCAGTTTGTTTTGGAAGCCAATTTGTGTGCATTTAGCTATTGTAAATTGTATGAATGGTCACTTCCACGCCGGCCTCGTTGGTCCAATTGACTACAATAATAATTGTAGCTATTAAACATGAATATGAAATCTCAGGCCTATAAGCATATAGAACCTACCGTGACTTAGCTTCCCTAATAAAACATACAAATTTATTTAAGCTATTTTTATGATAGTAACCGTGTCTCGCAATAAGCGATTCATAACTCACAAAAAGTAACAAATTGACTGAATTAACAATGTAATATTTTTATACCACAGCTGCATAGCTGGTCGCGTGCTTAAACTTAACATTTTAAATGAACAAAACAAAGTGTTAGTTATGCAGGCGCTAGTAACATATGATATACAGCTATCATATCATAACTACATACTTATAATTATTTTTAAATAATTCAGTTATGAATAAGGTGCAAAAGTTACTGTCGGACTTTATAATGTTTTGGATTTTAGTAATACTGAGCCATCAACCGAACTTGGAATTGCAATTTACGAATTTCAATAAAACCCCTCATCATCGTCATCATCATCAGCTGGAAGACATTCCTACTAAACAAAGGTGTCCCCTTTTAGGAAGTTGTCCTAATCCTAATCCATAAGTTTTTAAACTGAAACTTTTGAGGATGCAGCTGCCCGACCCTCATTGGCAATTTCTGACATTTATTTTACTTTATAGACTCCCTATTACATGGAACTCATAACATATAAGTGAAAAG
Source organism: Spodoptera picta (assembly GCA_038387885.1). Classification (NCBI taxonomy): domain Eukaryota; kingdom Metazoa; phylum Arthropoda; class Insecta; order Lepidoptera; family Noctuidae; genus Spodoptera; species Spodoptera picta. The sequence continues at coordinate 1,015,593 of JAZHFQ010000248.1, forward strand.
TGAGTGTCACATTGTATGGGGGCACTAAGTATCGTCATGTGCACCACTGCCTACCCCCTTCGGGGATAAAAGGCGTGACATTATAATATGTTATTTTACTTTTTTTAATTGTTACATTTACTCTGTGCACCTCTATATTTTCCTTCAAGTAATATGACATGTTGGTTACTTTATAAAGCTAATATAAAATGCTGTATTTAATTGAAACATGGTGCCGACTAAGTGAATGGATATTCAATTGTAATGTATGTAAAGATCGTGCAGAACTTAGGCGGCTAACAACAATAATGTGTTTTATGATCAGAACAATATTTGTTATCATTGGTTGTATCAGTGCAAATGTTCTATTAGTTGCGAGCTTTTCAGATATAAATAAGAGGTGCGGATGATATATGGTAATCGGGTCTCCCTCTAACATGCAGAATGTATGTTAACAATAGCAATTGTTTACGAACATTTATGAAAACCGCTCTACTTTAGATATGTTTGAACAATAATTTAATATGAGTATCACATTGATTTAATTTAAAATTCCGGTTTACTCGGCAAATGACTGAGAAAATCTCTATATTTTTTTCTTTTAAAAAACAACGTTGCCCCGTACTTGGATTTTCTCCTGTGTCGTGGGTGCGTTTAAAAAGACACAAGTTCACATACACATGACACCCAGACCCGGAACAACAGTCTGTAAATCACACAAAGTGTTGTTCCGTGCGGGAATCGTACCCGCGACATGTTGCACGGCAGCCAGTTGCCAGATCATTGCGCCAACCATGCAGCCAAGTATTAGTTTCAAGTCATGAGGAAGAGTCCCACTGTGACTTGAAACTAGTAGACCTTTCCACAGTGGGACTTTAAAAAGACGAATCGTATATCAGCAGCATCATGGAATTTACCCGTCCACTATCTTAGGTTACCTTTGCGATTACCCTTGATGTAGATCAAATAAACATACTTATATGTAGGACACAGCAGATTGTATAGATACAGTTACTCAACCATCAAGTCGAAGCACGCCAGATCTGACGCCAGATACCAGAGATCCTTGTTATCAGCCATCAGTTCATTACATAACACCACATTCGATATACTCAGATTTCCAAATGACTCGCACTATAGGCATCGAATCAGTAATCGATAATTGATAATCGATTAACCATCACCAACAGGATATAACGAATAAAAAAGTTTTTAAATAGACATAATAAATTATTATTTTTCATATTGTAAGTAGTACCTACCGATTTCATGACAAAGCGATTTCAGTGACCTTAACCGCTAATGGGACTGTATAATATACTTTTTAATTTTATTACACAGGATGTAAATAAAATTCGCTATTATTGGAATTTAAGTTTCGGTAATAACTTTTTAATTGTTTTAAATAAACAGAGAAAGAGGTCTAGGTCAAATATAAATAAAAGAATTTTGTTAAGTTTCGGTTTTAATGTTCACAAAGATTTTTGAAAAAACTTTCAATGATTTGGGAATTTGCGATTATTGAAGTTGTCAATAATCGCAAATTGTATAAAATTTCGGATTTTGAGAAACAATGAATCCATTGCTCTCGCTTTGCTCTAATGACACCTGAAGACAATGTCAACATACATATATGACCTCTAACGACACCTTCACGAAACAACAGGTGTAATATTATATAAATTTTACATTCTCTAGTCATAGGAAAATATTATTATATAACAATTTAATATGTCCATAACAAACGAGTTCTGAAATCGATACCACACTGTAACGTTGCAAGTTGTTGGAGTTACTTGCGCAAACTTTCTTCATACTGACTTAGTACATACATGTATGAATTAGACGCATGCTCTTATTACACTAAATTGCTCTAGTTCCCTTAACAAGCTTTCAAGTACTGACTACTTGAAAGGTACGTAGAAGATTGACTCCTTAAGTGCTACGGCACAAAGGCTTGACGGCACGGCTGATGTGGGTAATGGTGCTTAGTTGTCTATTTCATTCTGATAAATGGATAATGGACCTGGTGATCTAAAATATTTTTAATACTAATCATTGATTAAAGATTGGTGATTTTACACAAGACCGCAACCCTGGTCACAAATTCAAGTGTTAAGTAGGGGATTATTGGGTTTACTAATTTTCATCGTACTCTGTAATATTAAGTAATATATTTTGACTCCATTGTAATAAAATATAACATAGTTGTTATTTTTTTATTCTTCATAGGATGACATTTGACCACCATCACACACCACAATCCTTTCTGGAATGTCCTTTTGTATACTCTATACTTTTTAGTTTAGCTGAACAGCATTAGGATATCTGTCTATTTACAAAACATTAACACAGAAATGTGGATACTAGTATGTACTTACACCAGTTGGAAGTTGTAAGTTCCACGCAATAAGGCTATCATTAAATATGCTATTCACAACACTGAATTCCCTAATTCAAACATTATAAACAGCTCCGAATATGAACTAGACCAATAATAATTTATTCACAAAACTTATGAGTAGTGGATGTATTCATTATCCATTATCATTTAATCAGATATTATCTCGAACAGATGCTAATAAATTACTTAAGCTAAAACTGAACCATAGCGTGCGATCGACTAAACGTCGGTAGAACTCCATTATAGTGTCTACCACTCTGACATTTGAATAAAGTAGTACAAATTACGGGGTTGTACAAAATCTCAGTAACGTATAATGAAGTGGAGATTAGCTTATGGGAATAATCAACGCATGGTTTTGTATAGAGCTCAGTCTGCAAGTAATTGTAATTGATTCGTAGTCGATAGGACGTCGGAATTTGACCTAAATGTTTGATTATATTTTATTAAATTATTCATACGATAAGCAATATCGATGTTATTTGACCTTGATTAAACTCTCTGCGCCTTAACGTAACACAACAAATTGTTGAAGGATTATCTTGTATAGGATTTATACTTTTAGCTATTATATAAAATTTGGTAATCAGATGATAGGGAAAAAATTAAACATGCTGTATTTCAAAATTGACGTTGAGCTGATTGAAATTGAGCTTTGTGAAGCTTCACAGCAAATATACATACAGCATTGAGTAAGAATTCCTGAAAATTATAAATACTTCCTAAACCACTTACTAAAGTAATGTAATAATAGTTTATTTTTGGTAATAAAGTCGTTTCAATAAATCAATAGATACGCCTCTATTGTGAAACTTTCCGAAATTGCTTTAAGATACGCCTGGAGCAATGCTATGTTTGGGTCATAAAATTGATTCTAAATATAATTTTGAATATTGATATTTTATTGTAAACTAAATTGGAATAGAAAACTACTTTATTATTTCAAATATAACCATTATTATACTATTATGAAATCTTGCCAATCTATAGAGTACACAATGTTTAGAGGGCCAATGAAATAACAAAACTGAATCTCCTTTATATCCCCAACTTCATTATCTAAAGACAACATTTATTAGAACGTAAATAGAGTATAATTATTATGTTATTATTTGTTATAACATTTTACATTAAAATTGCTACAGGAATTTCGTCATTCACGATACTAGAACATGACTCATATTCCGATCACATTTCCATCGTATCGTCGAGATAAAAGGTTGAGATGTCAAATATGTTTAATTGTCTCATATCACGACATGTCTATCCCTGTCCACTGACCGTTCGAGAACTAGGGCACATTAGCAATTTAGCATGCTTCATGCAAATATCTTGGTAACAAATAAACCTGTGTAACCATTATTTCTTTAATTTAAAGGTTACAAATAATTTTAATTATTTGCGATTATTTCAATAAAATTCTATACTAGAGGTATGTGACAAAATAACTTCTATTTCAGAGTTAACAATAAGGTTGTTTTGTATAGAAAATAAAATCTATGTACACGGTCTGTATTTTGTAGTCTGTTATATCGATGCATCTTAAGACTAATTTATAACCACAATTCGTGAATGACAAATGAGACAGCAACTATCGACGGCATTCCTGAAACATAGCTTATGCACAACAACAATTAAGTTAATTTGTACTCACAAACAGAACCTTTAAGAAGCGTGTGAATAATATTATTACAGAGAGATATTAATTTTATCAAACTTTAATAACATACACAAAACAACAAAAACAAAATGCACTTCAGTCAGCATTAATCTAAGATAGTTTTCAAGGCAAAACCAAATGATCACACGAAACCTCTTTAGTAAAAAAGAGTATTTTTGATGCTTTATTTTTAACTATTAAAATAAAATAATTGACCTTGCAGAGATAATAAACGCGACCATTACTTTGAGAACCTCGCGCTAGTTGTTAGGTTACGTAAAAATATATTACATTTTGTTCCATGTGTTTGTAGTTGATAAAAACTAGTCAATAAAACAAATACTGACCGAGTACTTGTTGATTAACAATCAGGTTTGGGAGCGCTACTGGGCATGGCCGTTGTATTCGCTGTGCCCGCGAGGATGCATGGAGTAATGAGTAAATGGATAGATAATTTGAATGTCGGTATTCTGTATAGCACTCGTTGATTGTTTTTAATTGCAATCTTTTGGGAATTACTATAATTAGTAATGTTTACGTGCATGAATGTAATTATACACTTATGTAGAATGAAATAAACATGAATAAAATAACTTATACAAAGTATTAATAGTGCATTTAGTTTCATTTAGTTTAAAGAAATTGCTGGTGTAGTTTTCTTATTTTTCTTTACACTACTCTGTTCTATGTTCTATGTTACTATGTTCATACCTACCTCGTAAAATAAAATATTTCTTAAATTTATTATTATGTTCTTTGTTCTTCTCCTGATGCCTTAAACTTTCATTATTTTATTACTCCATGTCACAAGAGTTCACATTTATTTGGTGACAAGATATAAATCGCTCCTCGTTGCGCCCAGGACGTTATCGAGATCCAAATCGCTCGCTGACTTTACTGTAATGTTTGGTACATTCACATTATGGGCTCTTGATGTCACAGATCACATATAGCATTACACAACATGATATGATGATAATTGTTCAGTATACCTACTACTGTTTTAATGATGTGGTCGTAGATATCTGTGGTAGCTTGAAATTGATGTAGAATAATACAGTAGATGTTTTATTACACACATATATTATTATTATATTAATGTATATATTACACAAAAAAAATATTAATTATCAATACATCAAAATAAATCAAATGTTTTCATTTTACATCATTGTACAAGTGCTACGAAAACTCGTAGCAAGACAGCGCGTTGATGTCTTTTGTATAAAGTTCCCAACAAGTTGTCACAAAACAAGATTAAAATTAAATTGTTTGTATGTATTTCAAGTACAAATAATAAATAATTTACTGTGTTTGATCGGTACTTACATAATATGTACTTATCTTGGAAGGAAGTATGTTTGAACTTCAATTAATTAGGTCCAAGGACACCACATAATGTTTGAGTTAAATAGGGATATTTAACACGATTCGACGTCGATTAAAATGATTTAAGGCCTTTTTATATTATTTATTATTTTCTTCATTTTGAAATGAACTATATTAGTAAAGCGATAAAGCACACTTTTAAACACGCATGGCAGTAGAGTTTTCGGTGGCATTACCATTAGTAATTGGTATATTTTATTGAAGTAGCCCTAACTCCGCCCTATTACCAAATTCTTTGACTAAACGTATCATTTAGCAATATCCGTTGAACATGAATTCATTCACATGGACCTTGTCGTTTCCATAAAAATAATTATACGAACCATAAATCAATTTCATGTGTATTTTTTTAAAAGCAATTTAACTAAACAAAATAGAAGAAACAATAATAATGACAATATCTATTAATGTTATTAGTCATTTAATCTGAAGTTATCGAAAATAAACTAAATATTATCTTATCTATAAGGCAAATTGGCATATAAAAAGTAACTGCACAGTGGTAAAGTGTGGTGTTAAACGATTTAATTTGAAATCCTTCCACTAGGCACGAGTTTCGTCATTTGCATGTGAGCTGTAAGTAAAGAGCTTAGGGGCTTGTTTGCTTATGCAAGCCGCAGCCCGTATCAACGTATTAAATGACGTAAATTACTGGCACATGTGAGGAAATGTCTGAACTTACCGACGCAATTAGTTCAAATGCAAAATTCAGTTCCCACTCTCGGCAGCTCAGCATCTAACAAATGCACGCTCTAGTGCGAAAAACATCGATGACTTATAAAAAGTCGTCGAACCTTATTCGTTGAATAGTGTTCTGTTGCTATAAAATAATTAAAAAAAATGGTTTAATTATGAGGTTATACAACTAGTTATTGAACATCATGACCGTGTAAAACACGGTCACCAATTTAAAAAATCATCGAACGTAATATAATAATCGAATACAAATAACCGAATATTTGTAATCAAAAACAAAATGTTTTTGTAACACGTTAATCAACAATATGTTTTATATCATTAATAACAACAATATTGCATCCTTTGATTGGCATTAGGTATACGGAACCTGAAAAAATACATGACACACAAATCCTAAAGACCATTTATCACAGCGTCCACTCGCAATACTCTAAATAAATGAAAACACACTAGATAAACGTTATCTTTCCAATCAGCTGTCTGCACACTGAACTCATTTAATAAACATGTTATCGGACACAATCGGGTGAGCTCGAGTACAGTCGAGCTTCGCGAGACTCTTTAGCATATTCAATGCAACGAAACTACATGTAAATGCAATGTATGTCAATCCTTTTATTCCTTTTTTCTGCGAACAATCATAAAACTTCAGAACCATTCATACAACTCCACAGAACTATATTACTAAAACATAGGACAACTTAATTTCATGGCTTAAAAAAATCATAATTATGTCCAGTAGCTATAATCATGCCTTAATTAATATATCATCAATTGATCAAAAATTACTTTGGAATACTTCCGCAAAAAAGCCGTTCATTAAAAACAATGACAAAACAGAAGCGTTCTATTATATCGACTAAATAAATCGATGCTATTCAGGTATCGATACCTAAATATTTGAACTTGTTCCTAATTCTCTTAAAGATATCAATGACTCGTATAAACAAATCCGTCGGCATTAGCGTCTAATTGCGGATTAGTTTCGTAACTTATGAATTATAAAGTGTCATGCGGTACCTCCTTATTTACTTTGAACGTCACGTCATGAAGTAACTTTATTATTTAGCTGGAGATTAAGGCCAAACGCGAACAGAAACTAAGTTAATAATTTAATCATAGACTTATTTAATTTTTTGCTAATGTCGTAGATTATTTTTTATGTTCATCAGCATGTTATCTAACCAGTCGGTCTTCGGCGATTAACAATATTGATTAAAAGAACATTACAATTTAACCAAAGAGGTTGGTAATAAACTAAGATAATGCAGCGAATGATTATCCTCCAAAACAAATAAATAAATCCTTTAATCTTATTTTAGAAGACATCATGTTTCGTATTTTTACATAGAAAAACTAAACAATTTTGTTCACGACTGTACGGTAGCATGCGCGTAGGATGCGCTGTCCGACGCACTCATTTGTCGCAATGATTATATCATAATCACCAACATATATTACCTCTAAAATGTAAAAAACTCTAATTAATTATTAGATACTGAATTTAATTTTAAAAGATAACTTTATTTACATCTAATGTGTGTTTATTGAAAGGATAATAAATCGGCCTCCTCAGAATGTTTCTCACGTGTTCTAGTTCCTAATTAAGTGATATTTATAGAAGTATCTAGTCAATATGTTAACATAATGGTGTTTCTAACGTGTGGTAGTCATACATTAGTATATAGACCCGTAGTTTAACCACCAGCGCATGCGCCGCGCCCACCGACGTACTCAGTGACGGCGAACGTGAAAAAGTGTGACCCGTTCTTACACATATGAGATCGCTATATAAGACTTTGCGGGCCAACTTTGCTCTCATTTCGATTTACGCTTAAGTTTGGCAAATACACTTTAAGTTTTCAACAATTTAATGCAAACATTGCCAAAACATTCATTTATGCAATATTGTTTATTTATAGAGTGCGAATTACAATAACAAAAGAATGAAGTCGGTGAGTAAAATGTTTTTTTTTTCATATGAGAAACAAATGTTAACCAAATTAAATATTGCAAATAATAAAATAAACATACTTTTTTTCAGGTGATCTTCATTGTGTTGGCGTTGCAAAATGCCCTGGCTTATCACGATCCTGATCTAAACTACCATTTAAGCCAGGTTCAGAAAGTGTCCAACTGTGACAACGGATATTCGTACGCTGCGCCAGAGGTGCAGCTCACTACGACCGGCGTCAAGGCTGTTGCACCTGCACCAGCTATCATTTCACAATCCATTGTGTCTGCACCTGCGTACCAGTACTCGGGAAGTTCAGGCTACTCCTCAAGTGGGAGCTCGAGCTACTCCAGCGGTGGAAGCTCAGGTTATTCAGCTGGAATAACGTACCAGTCGGCAGCACCACAAATAACTTATGCAGCACAACCAGCAGCCACTTACCAGACATCATCTCTTGCTTCCAATTACAACAACTATGCTGCTCAAGGATACACAACGAAGGAAGTCCACGGATACGCAACTTCTGCTGGTCTATCATCAGCTGCCTCAAGTGGCAAAACTGTCACACCCCTCGCAACATACGCTCAAGCACCAATCATTGCGAAAGTGACTGCAGCTCCATTGATCGCCAAATTCTCCTTATCTCCAGCCAAGACTACATACACACAGAACATACTATCACAGCAAGCTTATTCAACCGGATCATTGGCAAAGGCGTCTCTTAACTCCTACAATAGCATCCAAGCAGGAGGACCAGTAGTCTCACAGGTGTATGCTGCTCCTACTGCTGGATATGCGACATCGCCTGCCTTGAAAGTGCAGCAGTCACAGATCGTCGGAGGGCACTACGCAGCTGTGGCGCCAGCAGTAGCGCAGTACGCCCAGTACAGTCCAGCTCCAGTGGCAGCGTCCGTTAACTACGCAGTTCCATCAGTGTCACAATACTCAAGTTCTTCTGTGTCTCACGTGTCGGCTCCATCTTCGAGTTACTTTACCCCAGCACAGCATGGTGCAGTGGTCAGTCAGTACTCATCCCCGGTAGTGGCACAACACCAGCAGTACAATGCGCCAGTGGTCGCGCAGTACTCAGCGCCAGCTATAGTGCAACACTCAGCACCGGCAGTGGCTCAGTACTCAGCACCAGCAGTGGCTCAATACTCGGCCCCGTCAGTAGCTCATTACTCTACACCAGCAGTAGCATCAGTGCGTCAATACTCGAGTGCCCCCGTCAGTGTGGCCCACGTTTCGTCGCCCGCCTACACTGCAGTGGCCGCTCCTGCAGTTGCCAAGGTCGCAGCAGCACCCCTCGCCGTCAAGAATGTTCACACTGAATTTTTAGAGAATTATGTAAGTACTACTTTTTAAGGTGTTTAATCGTAACTGCCAGACTCGCCGTATATTAGACCTCTTCGAATATCTGTGTGTTAATTATGCACAAACTTATTTTTATAAATTTTCTACTACATTTTTCATTATTTATATTTTTTCGAAAGATCGATAAGATAAGTAATAAAAAACAAATATCACGGTCTTTTTAAAGTCCAAACAACAAGTGAAATTACAAAACACAAATTTTAATAATTAAACAATGAAATTCAATGTCAATTTAAAGGAATTAAAATAAACTATTCATAAAAATACATGGAAGTGGTACAAAATTAACAAACATAAATCTTAACAATGTAAAACATTTTGTTCAACTTAATTCGCAACCACGATCCGTGTAAAATATTTTAAGTTTCAAGTTGCAAAAATATGCAAAACATATCAGTCGTCAAATAATGCACTACCATGGAGTTTTATAATAAAATGTACAGTAGTCCTAAATTAATTACAACTTGTACTTAGATGGCCTTAGCCTAGTCGAAAGAGTCAAAGAAGAACAAAAATGTTTCCATTACCAAAATTTGTTACGTAAGTAAACAGATAACAATCATTTAAATTAATCAATTATTCATTCGTAGCTTTTCCTAAATCAATCCAGCAGTCTTAATTATAGTTTAATAGTCATTAATTTGATGTTTATCGTCCTTCTTTCCGTTTACTAAGTAAATTCTTTACGTTTTTTTGAGTAGGTATTGACATAAAGTTTATGTGTGTAACTAATGTGCCTCAGGACATTGCGGCATGATATGGAATAAGTTACTTCATATCCCTACAACTGATGCAGTGACGTAATCATTTTGATTGGTTGTCGAGTTAGATCCAGGACTGGTTCCACCACATCGACAATCTTGACCGATTACCTGCTCACTCACTCTGCACAAATGTGAGAAATTGTCACGCGTTCACCCGTTCATGTTTACTCTCGTGTTGTGCAACGGTCTACAAACCCACTAATTTTGTTTGATTGATTAGCAGTAGGTGGACATCGAATTGCTTCAGTTTTTAATTAACGTAGCGTTACTAAGAAACTGGGTGTCTGATTTGCAGATTGGAATTCATAACATTTATGTAAGTTTGTCCATTTATGTTAGTGTACGGTAGAATTAATGGTGACTTGTTTGAGGTCAAGGTTACCCAATGTTAAGTAAAAACGCGGGTTACTCACGTGAATATACTGAGAAAAGCTCTGTGAGCTGCGCGACGTCGCCGCGACCGCGCACGCTGCTCATAAGGAAGAAGCCCTCTGTGGTTCGAAACTAGTAGAGCTTATCTCAGTATATTCACGTGAGTAACCCGCGTTTTTACTTAATTTAGTATGTCTCACGATAGTTATTATAAAAACGTTACCCAATGTTGCCGATTGATTTTTTTAAACGTTTGTGCAATGGTCACTAATGAAAATGTCAAATACATTCTGATGTCCTCTTAATGATATGGTTAAGATTGGTATATGCGTGTCTTAGATATCAAACGATAGATCACAGTGTGATTAGGTCTTGGTCTTAGACCTAACAATAAGTGAAGGTAACTTTAATTTATTGTCCGCGCTAGATTAAGTAAACACAAGGACTATGAATTTAATATCTAACTTATTCACAATACGATTACGTAAACTGACCGTTCGGTATTGCAGACAATGTTGAGCTACTTTAGCTAAGCTATTTACAGAAATTGTTTCGCAGAAAGGACCAAAACTATATGTAAGTAGGTGGTTAGGTACCATTTAAAAGCATGTTGCATATAACATGTATATTGTTTTATTTACATATAGAGGTATATAGAACTGAAATCAATTTTCTCCGAAGTCGTGGACTTCAGTCCATTTTAAAAAGTTAACGCACGTAACCAAACTTTTTATTGTTTAACCGAGGACGTGTGCGTCAGCTGGCTTAAATCAGCAACATTCACTTATATAACAATTAGTGTGAACTCGTCCGATACCATCTGGACCACTTTCACTACCTTCTCGTCCTGCCACCCTCTACTTGTCGAGATGATTGAAGGTATCAGATGAGAGGCGTCATTGAAATTCTTTCGATTTTTAAATACAGTAGATTTGTGCTCTATTAAACATTTTGTGTCCTAGGTTATTGGTACCTACGATCCGTTATCCTAATCATAACAAAAAAGCAGACCTTTGTATCTAACTCAATAAAGCTGACCAATTAAGGTAACTTCACGATCTTGTACCTTATCAACCTTTCTATAACTGCACCAATTAAGGCAATTTTGGTACCTATAACCCTAACACTGTTGTAGATTACGACCTAGTTAATGGGCACTAAAAGTTCATTCAAGACTCGTGCGACCTTTGCGCTTTGTTGCAACTGACATTTCTCACGGCACCATCTAAATTGTGATAATCCTTTGCAGGACGCCCACCCACGGTATGCTTTCGAATACAGTGTCAACGACCCCCACACCGGTGACATCAAGCAACAAAAAGAAGAGAGAGACGGAGAAGTCGTCAAAGGTAAAGGACATTTGCTTTCACATTGCATAATAACCACAGTAATGTATTATGTAGGTACATAATGTGAGGTCGCCCAATGACAGGAGGATAGCAATCAACGAACACTTACTCTTCTCAAACACCTCTTCTCTATTTTGGTTTAACATTTTCTGCAAACACAACTCAAAGCAACAAAATGCAAATAATATCCTAAATGCATTTACCGCAGTACTATTCATAGGCTCATTAATGCGGCTCGAAGGGCGACGGAAACGCATAACTTAACAAATATTTCTGTTTATTCAGGTCAGTACTCGCTGGTGGAACCCGACGGCTCCGTGCGGACAGTGAACTACGTCGCTGACTGGGAGACTGGCTTCCACGCCGACGTTCGCAACAGCAAAGACAATCAGCATTAAAAATACGAATATAATTCGGACAGGCACCACGACCCAGTCGATAACATGCCTTATTTGGTCTCACCACCTGTTATAGCCTAAATTAGTGACCGAAATGGTCCTAGGTAACTTATGATTGTAAATAAATTAGTAAAACGTATCGAATTGGATAAGAACGGAAGCCGATAGCCTTGTTAGGTCAGGTAGGCATGTTGAGCAAAAAAATGTGATTGTCAGTCAAAAGGAAATTCGATTAATATTTGCTAAGTTTTTAGTTTCGTAGGTAAGTTAATATTATCATATATGTTTAATGATTAGGTACCACTACTAAATACTCGTTAAATTATGTATGTACTTACATTTCAGACCGAGGTTGTTTAAATCTCAGAATTAGGTACAGCCTAGTCACATCGACAAATCGATTTACTTAATAAATTTAGAATGTTTACACATATTTGCAGCTTTTTTATTCACTTAACGTGTGGGTAAAGGTATTTGAAGCAGAACTCAAAGGGCCATTTAAATTCGACTTTTACTATAATAGGTACCTAGAAATTACTATTAAAGATGTATTCAAATTGCAATACTACAGGCAACATCCTAAAATACGTATTTTAATACCAATCATCCTTCATTTTAAATGTCAACTTCTTTCTTATAACAAAAGAACTTTAAAAAGATTAGTATACAAGAAACTCACGCCCTTCACTTGGAACATATACCTACCTATGTGCTCGTTATGCCCCTCTGCCTACGTCTTCGGAGATTAAAAGGCGAGATTGTTAGTGTTCAAAACAGTCATTCTTGTTATTACTTAGGCTTTAAGAATGCCTGTCGAAATGCAACGCCATTCACTTTATTTCCGCGTCATTGTCTTTCCAAAACACAACTTCACCATCACTGCAGGGATCTCAAACCTTTCGAATGTAGTACAAAAGTATGTCAATTGATGTAAGTAGTTATAGTTACTATGTTCTCATATTATTATATTCTTCGATTTCGATTCATTCGAAAAAATCGTCGACTATTGATAGTTATTTTCTAATTAATCATTTAACAAAATGTACGATTGATCATATCTTAATTTTACTGTTTTAAAATAATTTGTTTCTTTAATTTTCTTCCTTTAACTTTTGTCCCTTCTTTTTGTCCATTCTGTCCTTTCTTTAACACAATATTTTACAATGTAGGCTCAAAAAAGAGTCTGTACAACAATAACAACATAAATTGCAAAGAAACTTTTTTTTGTGGGCTAAAATTTTTATGTACCTAATCAATCACTGACATGAAGTAATCAGAGGCTAAAAATGATCGTCATTAGGATTACTATCTTTTTAGATTACCTACTATAATATTGTCGGATTTGCTCTACATACACTATTAACTTGGTATTTAAAATATATGGAAGTGTTTTTTTTTTCAATATTTACAACCAATCTTTTAAAGAAAGGAAATATTCTAGGTATTCTTCTGATGATCATTGATTCTGTAAATAAAATAAGAAAGTAATCATTGGAAAAAAAACAATGTATTAAACAAAACATAAATGATTTATTGTAACAAAATGTTGTATTTGTAAATAAAAATATTATACAAATTAAATAACATAAAGATTTCAAACTTAAAATATCACCCATTTACTTGAAATAAATTAAGAAAAGAGTGTATTCCTTTTTAAAAGGCTGGCAACACACCTGGGACTTCTCTGGTATTGCGGGTGTCCAACCGGTACTAATTGCTTAGAATTAGGTCATCAGTCTGCTATGGCAAAAAAAAATTTACTTCATAATTTATTGATGCTTACAATTAATGCTTATCACAGTACTAATTTTCCCTTAAAACTAAATTAAATTGTCATGTTTTATGTCTTTACAAACTTCTTGACATCTTTCCCATTATAATAGCACTTTGGACATGCATAATCTGAGTCAGCTGTTTTATTGGCCTGAAAAAAAAAGATAAAAATTCTGATCACAAATGCAACTGAGGAGTTCTGAAAAAAAGATAAAAATCTGATCACAAGTGCAATTGAGGGGTTGAGTAAAGGATTATAGGGACTATGATACATAAACTTGACCGCAGCATCGCTTACCACCAGGCGAGATAGTGGTCAAATGTCGGCCCATCAAATATAAATAAAATCAGTTTAATAAAATATTATCTTACTTAAACTATTCACTGTTTATTAATTTAATACACTGCTGCCTCAACTGCCGGGCAAGGGGTCTCGGGTTCGATTCCCGGGTCAGGCAAAGTATTAAAGGGTTTTTTAAAAGTTCTCAGTAGTAGAGCGGAGTCTGGAATTGTGCCTGATATATAGCAATAGGCTCACCCCCTATTACATGGACCTCGTAACATAAATAGTGAAAAGTGGGTGCTACACTGGGCAGTGGCATAGTGTGCATCTCTGCCTACCCCTTCGGGGTTAAAAGGCCTGATGTTATGTTATGCAATTTAATACATACCACTACACAGTAGTAACAAAATATGTGACTGCAGCCCATAGTGTGCGGTAGGACCGGTGGGTTCTCACAGCACGCACAGATTGTTTGCAAAGTCATTATGGGCATGATCATTGTGGCAGAGGACTTCACATGTTGTCTCCACCAAACATATTTCAGCAGGCCAGATAGTTTACTTCTCAAGCCAAATATATTTATTAACGATATTGTTGTACCAAGCAACTCCTGAAACATAATAAGTATTAAAAATGTGTTTTATTTGATTTTAGTTTAAATTAGAACTTACAATAAAGTTGTGCCATAGCAATTCTCTGGTCCAGGATAAATCAGTTAGGTCTTCCCTAGTCCATGCTTCTGCAGATAATTGAATTCCTAATATGTAATCAATGAGTTGTGGATATTTCCCAGTCTGTATGAACCTACAGAAGTTAAATATGTCTGCGATCAATTGAAAAGTTTCTAATTTATTTACAATATTCTGGACTTTAGTGTTTGAAGTGAAACTATAAATGGCTCTCTCTCTAAGGTACTTCAATCCAACTGTATAACCAAAGTACCAATACAGTTTACTTCTTGTAAAATAGTCTGTTTTGTAGTTCAATGACAGCATCTGCTGTCCAAATGTACTTTTATGATCATATACTGAATATTTGAAAATCCATGTCCTTATTAAAAGTTCAAGCTCTGGAAGAATTGGCTGAATGTAACGAGGCTGCAAGAAAAAGTATTATTAAAATAAAATATCTAGTACAGTAAAATGCGGAGAATAGAATTCAAGAAAGAGGTACATATATAAATGTTGGGAAAATAGTCTAACACTTATCCACCCCATTCCTGTATCTATTCACCTCTCGAATTCTATTCACCCGTTTTACAGTAAGTAAAATATTTAAATAATAGATACTTAGGTGACACTAGTAAAATAATATAAAATGAGTACTTATTGATAAGAGAGTAAGATCCACTATTTAAACTTACCTCTATGTACTTAGTCACTTCAAATAGTAATTGTTTGAAAAGTTCTTCCAATTGACTATCTAGCTGCACAGCATCCAGCTGGGAAAAGAATACAATAAAATTGTAAAAATAACTAAATGCGATGATAACTGCTTTAATGTTCAATACACACTAAATTACAAACACTACATTAATTATTCGGTGTGAATAAAACTTTGGAGCTATAATTACCTGAATTTAAAACATGGAATAGGTATCAGCAAAACAAAGTTGGTGGTACTAAATCACAATATTTATGCTAATAAAGTATTCAAAATACTTACTTGAGTTACTCGAGGTATGTAATTTACAGACATTTTAAATTAATCTACTAATGTTGGACGTAAGAGAACAAGTATCCAGGTTTAGTAAATCTTGTTCCCCTATACTTAATATACTCTTTGATCTTGTTTTTCAATTATTTTAATCTTTCTATCACCAAATATTGAAGTTTGAACTCATTCCACAGAGTCCACCCACTACCAGTTATCATGTTCGATAATGTCAAAAATGTCAATGTCAAAGACACAGTCACTGTCAGATATGGTCACAGATTCATTTATCTGCTGATCTGTAGTTTTGTGTAATCATCTTTTATCAAGTCGTCTCATATTGTAAAATTAACAATCTTGTATATGTCATAAAAAAAATTTAAGCTAAAAAGACTCTACGAAGTGGACTTCTTTAATTACATCACTGATATGGTAAAGGTAAACACCCCTATACTTATTATACTCTTTGGGTAAACTTGTACTTCACTCCACTCCACGTCAGAACTGTCAACTGTCAATTTTTGCTTCTGTCCTCTATGGAATTATGGATTTGTCATTGCTCGGAAGCCAGTGCGTTGTGCTTATTGATTATACATAAAAAGCATTTAATTTAGGTATCTGAAGGAAACACCTCGTGAATAGTTATTAAATTATGGATTATTAAAATACGATATATTCAACTAACGACATGGTTGTTTCACCACAAACCCCCGACAACGATTCCCAAAGTGTGCAAACAAAAAGAAACAACATGGCGTCCAAACAATCCTCTGTTGCTGATACTAGAGCAGAGTTAGCGGAATTGGTCAAAAGAAAGGCCGAAGTCGCTGTAAGTGGGCCCAATTATAATAAATATGATGCCTAGACCTTTCATATGTTTGTCACCCTATGCCATACGGTGAAAAATAATACCACCAAAGAAAATACCTGGCTATGACCTATGATATTTTTTTTATTTCTTAAAAATATTTTGAGGATGGAGTTTATGCTATGTATTAAAAAATGATTTTACCTTCATAATGTGTACTGATATTCATTTTATGTGTACTGATATTCATATCATTATATTACATTAGGAAACCCTTGCGAACTTGGAACGCCAGATATATGCATTTGAAGGATCATATTTAGAAGACACTCAGCTTTACGGAAATATCATAAGAGGATGGGACCGATACTTGACCACCAACAAGAGTACAAACTCAAAGGCAGACAAACGAAACAGAAAATTCAAAGAAGCAGAGAGATTGTTTTCAAAATCCAGTATTACATCTATGGCTGTAAGAATCCATTCAATTAATCATTATTTTGTTGTTTTTGCAATGTCTAATTAATGTTAATAATTCTGTTCTTCTATTTTAGGCAGTTAGTGGTCTCGTTGATCCTGCTGAAGCTAAAAGTAAGTTTCAATTCTTATATATAAAGTTAGTACCTCATTGTAGTCAGTTATTTACATGTCTAATTTACAAATATTTTCCTTTTTTCAGATGAAAGAAACAGTGAGACTGAATCACAGACAAACGAAGACTCTTCGGATACACAAATCAGTTCAGGACTTAATGTTAGCAGTTTGAACCACACCACAATACATGGTTCTACTGAAAGTATAGCATCTAAACCTTCAGGAAAGCAGCACACCAATGGTGGTATTGAAAAAGTTATCAACCATTCTCAAACAAAGCAAAATTTGACACAAAAGATTGCTTCCTCATCTGGCATGTTGCAAAAAGCATTTGGAAGTGACAGTAAAATGCTGTCAGCTGTAGGGCTCGACAGCAGACCTAGTACACCTAAGGATAAGGACTCTAGTATGAATATGTTGAACAAGGGAGACATGACACCAAACTCATTAAAACACAAGATGTCTGCATCCAGTACAAGTAATAGTAACAGTATGAAGAAAAATAACAACAAAAAAGCTAGACATCGGTAATCAGACATACATTAGTGACTTAAATCTGTTTTTATGTGCCTAAAATGTGCGTACTTATCATTTAGACCCAATGTTATCAAAATTAGTTTTATTTCTTTGGTCAATTTGTAAATACATATTGTGTTTTATGTTACATTGAGTTTTATTAAGCCTAGTTTAATTTGTTCTTCCAAGAGAACGCAGAATGCTTTGCTTGAATCTTGACTCTGAAATATAGAAAAGAGTTGCATCAAAAGAACTGATGGAGTTCTATAGTATGAATTAGGTATTGTTAGGTTATTCTATGTAATACTTACGCTTCAAAACATTGGGTAAAGCTCTCATGGGGCTGCAGTATCTCAGAACTAAATAATAGAGTATTGGTAACAATGAAATGATGCCAGTGGAGACTAAAAACACCACTTCAGGAGTTCTTCTGACTTTGCAGCAATTCAATGTCTTACTCCATATAGACCTTGTTGTATTCATCTGAAAGTAAGAAAAAAATTTATGATATTCATTCTGTTGATATAAAAGTTACAACAATAAGTAAATGAGATAACTTACAGAGTCTACAATGTCCATGCAAATACTGTCAACTCCAATAGCATCTGCACTCAATGTTTTATAGTAATTGTCCAGCTTGATGTAAGACTGCATGCAGTTGTCACAAACAACTTTACTGTCATTTGAAGAAGGTACTATGTACTTCATAATACAATTAATTGTTTGATTAAATAACTCATTAAAATGTATTGTTTCATTTGACAACACTGGCTGTTCCGTTTTCCAGTCATAACAGGCTGAAAAAATAAATGTAATAAAGATTTTTTTCTTTATATACCTACCACTATGGGTATTCATTGTAAATAAAGAAACAGTAGTACCTATGTAAATACCTATTCAAAGAGAGTTACAGAAATTCACATTCAATAATGTTACATTCTATAGAGCTATCTGGCAAAGAACATTATCACTTATCAGTATGAGAATCATTGGATAGGTGTGTGTGGGAAGGTGTTTTGAAAAAACATACATACCATTACAATGACCTTTCTCCCAAATACCCATTATATTGTCATGATATTCCAAAATTGCATCTAATCTGTCACGTGAAATAAATACTGATTTGCAAGAGGTTCCATTCACTACAGTCGTCAATAATTCTTGATACTTATCATGGAAGTTCGTATAATGTTCTATACAGTTTTTACATATTCTTATAGGTCTAGCATGTAATATTGAGCATTTAGTAAAATTAGACGCGTAATCAGCAAAATCACTTAAAATCTCAGAACATTTCTCAGGGAATGGTACCATATATCCTATTCCACTTTTTAATCTGGAAAGAAACAAGGTTACTTGAGTAAGCAAGTTACGAAACACCTAAAATAGGTACCTACGTTTATTTACAACTTAGGACTAACTTACAGTAATAAATTGGCATGTCGAGCTTCGTCAGTTGATGTATCCGCTTTTAATAAATTAATATGTAAAAGTAATAAAGGAAACACCCAATAATAACCCTTCATATTTGATTTAATCTCAATTTACATTAGAAAAACAAAGACTTCTCTGTTTCTGTTTTGTACCGTGTCTGACACTGACACAAACAAACATTATCAACATGATAAAGTGTCAAGTAAAATGTCAACTAGAGAGACCCTTCTTGGATTTTTGGACCTAAAGAGTTGTGAAGCTAGCCATCTGACCACCTCAGATTTCAGAGTGCTAAAGTGCAATCCTTAGCATTGCACTTTATCAGCATTGCTGTTTAGCACTTTTTTCTATTAGATTTTTTTATCAGGTTATGTTTGTTGACGACATTGCCAGAGTTGTGGGGAGCCAGTGAATGCAGGTGGCGAGTTGTCGTTCAACATTTTATTTTATTTACATCGGAAAACATACAGTATTAACAGCCAACAAAAACACAATTTACGCAACTATTAACCAATTACATGTTTTCGCATTTAGTTATCTATGAAGAACACGCTTGAAAGAGAAAAAATGAATAAAGAGGTAATTAGGAATTATGGTAATTATACAATAATATTAATTCTTGCAGTGCGAAATGGAACAGCTATCGAACCAATGTTTTGTAAGTAATCGATTGAATACATGAGGCATAGTAACGAATAAGTCCAGTTTAGAAAAGTCGACCAGATTATTGTAGGACTTTGCGCATCTAATGAAGAATGAGTTCTGTTTGTAATTAGTGTGACAACGGGGAACGTTTAGAAGAAGGAAGGGTGTTCTAGAAGATCTAGTGGGAGCGCGTAAATTAATCTTGGACAGAAGTTCCGGGGCGTCGATATAAGATTGTGCCGTGCGTTTAGGCGTTTTTGCCATACCTATTATTGGAAGCCTTTCTTCCAGTGGCAGATAACCAGTGTACAAGCCGGCTTCGTGAAGGGCAGAGGCACCAGAGAGCAGATTGTGAATGTAAGGCAGATAATTGAAAAAAGCCGAGAGTTCAACACGCCAATTCTCATGTGTTTCATCGACTACTCAAAGGCGTTTGACTGCGTGAGATGGGATCGTCTATGGTACATACTAAAGGAAATGGGAGTTCCTCAACACCTAATAACACTGATCGCAAACTTATATCACGATGGACGGTCCGTGGTGAAGGTGAATAACATTATTTCGGGTTCTTTTAGACCCGAAAGAGGTGTTAGACAGGGATGTATCTTGTCCCCCATTCTTTTCAACATCTACGGCGAATATATAATGAGGAAGGCCTTGGAAGATTGGGAGGGAGGCATCTCGGTGGGGGGTACAAAAATAAGTAACCTGAGATATGCTGATGATACCACACTCTTTGCGTCATCTGAAAAAGAGCTTGCTGAGCTATTCCGGAGGGTGGAATATGAGAGTGAACTGGTTGGACTCGCGATCAATAAAACCAAAACTAAAGTGATGAAGATTGACAGATCCGGTCAGCTCCAACTAATGAACTCTCAGATCTGGAATTTGTTAACGACTTTGTGTACCTTGGGTCTATGATAACAAACCAGGGTGGAAGTGAGCAGGAAATCCGAAGAAGAACACAAATGGCCAAAGCAGCAATGAGCAAAATGACACGTATATGGCAAAACAGAAACATCTCCAACATCACCAAAAAGAGACTAGTTCAGACATTGGTCTTCCCTATCTTCCTCTATGGTGCAGAGTCGTGGACTATTACAACCTTAGATCGCAAAAAGATAGATGCTTTCGAAATGTGGTGTTGGCGAAGATACCATGGACTGCCAGACGAACTAATAGGTCAATCCTAGAACAGCTCAATATAAAGACTAGACTGTCGACCGTATGTTATCAGCGAATTCTTGGATACTTCGGTCACATTGCCCGCCGCCAGTCAGATAACCTCGACAAATTGGTTGTTGTTGGTAAGGTGGAAGGAAGGAGACCACGTGGCCGATCACCTAGCCGATGGTGTGACCAAGTTGCCAACTACACTGGACTTTAAAAAAAAAAAAAAACTACACTGGACTCTCTGTTACGAAAGCCCTGAGAGAAGCCGAAAACAGGACAAGATGGAGGGAAATAACTCAGAGAGCAATGAAGGCCTTTCAGGGGCACGACCTTCAGAAATGAAGCAAGCGATCGAGAAGATTATTGGAAGCAAGTATAACAGCTCACACATAGGACCCACTTAGTTTTTAGTCAAATTTCCGTGGTGCTTGGCGACTGGGCTTCACCCAGTTGTACAGTCTCTTCTTTGTGCCTTTGGGCTTAATTCATTCTGTCTCCTGCAGTAATTCACCGAGGGAAGTGAAAACCATAGTTTTTTCTTCTTCTCCTCTTATAATATCTTCTGATTCACTTCGTTGCGGGAACCAAGACAGTTACTCATGTCCCTGGGACGCGCCGGACTTCAGTGTTCTGGTGTTTTCATGGTTGTATCTACTGTAGATTCTGGCTTACAGGAGTTGCAGCGGTTTTGGGAGGTTGTGGCGGGCTTGTCCCATAAAAAAAAAAAAAGATTGTGCCAACTTGACGAGGAAAGAGATATCTGATATATTCCTCCTTTCCTTAAGTGGTACCTTTTGCATCTCAAATCATAATCATGGTCGAGGGTTTTACACTTATATTGCAGGTATCGCATAAAGTTTCGTTGAATAGATTCCAGTCTTGAGATATAGATGTCATACATGAGATTCCAAACCTGTGAACAATACTCAAGTGAGCTACGGACAAAAGAACAGTATAAGATTTTAATTATTTTGATATCTGTAAACTGGGAACAAGACCTTTTTAAGAACCCCATGGCTTTGTTAGCTTTATTTACTAAGTAATCTATGTGCCTCTCATAGGTAAGTTTGGAATCATGTATCACACCTAAATCTCGTATGTAATCTACTCGTTTCAGCTGGTCATTCTTTAAAATATATGCATGGGATATGATGTTGGCTTTGCGAGTGAATGTAATTGCGTAACATTTTGACACATTGAGTTCCAGATTATTTAATTGACAATACTCTTCAAGCCTATCGAGATCATGTTGCAAACAGTAGCAGTCTCCGAGATTGTTTATGCGTTTAAAGATATTCATATCGTCTGCGTAAAGTAGGAATAACGAATTTTGAAAGCACGTGTGCATATCGTTTATGAAGATATTAAATAGTAAGGGCCCAAGAAGCGATCCCTGGGGCACTCCTGAAGGGACTACATATCGCTTTGACAAAACGCCTAATGGTGTTGTGTCAAAGCGCCTGGGAACGATTCCATAAATAAGATGTTATTCACCGATATAAATTACCATGAATACCTGCATGAAAATTTTTTTGCAAAAGGATAGTATGGTCAATACGGTCAAAACATTTACTATAGTCAGTAAAAATACAATCTACCTGCCCTCCATCATCCATACTCGTTGTAGCGAAGTCGATAAAGGACAGCAGGTTGGTAGTGGTCGAACGATTTTTAAGAAAGCCGTGTTGTTGGGGAGTAAATGTTGAAGAAAAAGTGCTGTAAACTTGCGTGTAGATAATGCGTTCAAGTATTTTACCAAACAGGCATAATTTAGATATGGGTCTGTAATTATTGATGCCACTCTTATTCCCACTTTTGTGTACAGGTGTTATGTAGGTACGCGTACTTCCATATACTGGGGACAATTCCTTCGGTAACAGAACGCTTGAAAATAATCGTTAGAGGCTTAACTAATCCTTTGGCACACTTGACAATAAATAGTGGCGGTATGTTATCGGGACCCGCACCTTTAGTGAGATCCAAAGATTCTAAAAGCCTAAGCAGGTGGTTTGAATTTATTTCAATCTCGCCTATGTTTAGTGCAGAGTCAGTGGGAACATTAAAAGAATTTGGGGTAGGCGAGTTTCGGTCAGAAGTGGAGAGGAAATTGGACTGGAAGTACTCTGCGAAAGCATCACTGATTTTATCATTTGTGCTATAGCAACGACCATTAAATGACACACTGGCCGGGAGAGTGTTAGTGCCCTTTTTGTTCGCTTTTATGAAGGACCAAAACATTTTTGGATTTTTTATGATAGATGCTTCAGTTCTGGTAATGTATGATTTATAACACTCTTCCTCAATTGCTTTGGCTCTGGCGCGAAGAAGTATATATGAATCGTAATCGGACGCGTTGCCGTAAGTGCGGTATTTACGAAGGTATTTATATTTTTCTTTAAGAATTTTTTTATACTTGAGTTATACCATGGTGGGTAGTTTGAAGGATAAATAGTTTTGTGAGGTATATACTCAGTAATTAAACTATGAAGGTAGTTATAAAAAATATCAACCGCGTCATCTAATGAATTACAGTGCAGGTGATCTTCCCATGCGTACTCATTCAGTAACCTATTAAAATTATCGTAATCCCCTGACTCGTAATACTGTTTTGTGCGGGGATTAGGTTTTAATGGTACCTCAAAAAGGCGACTAAGTTTGTACTACTCGATATTGTTATCGAGAGATTTATGATGGTCATCTTCAGGAACAAGAGGGTTGAGACAGGCGCTTATACTTAAATCCACATTGGATAAAACTAAGTCCAAGATTCTTCCCTTGGAGTTATTGCAACAGTTATTGTACTCATAAAACACCAAGCGGTCACCGGTGACCGCTTGCCACTAATATTACATTACATTATAGACCTTATTTCTAATGTTTAGAGAATACTTTTGTATGACCAAGTTTAGGGGGTGGATATCAACGGGCTGAATTAGGTTACACTCGGAAAGAATATCAAAAAAGTATGTTTGGGATTCACCTATTATACATGAAGGTTGCAAACAGTTGCCAACACTTGACCATTCTACATTGGGCATGTTAAAATCACCCAGTACTATAAAAGAGTCGTCGGGGTTTGAATTTACAATAACTGATAGACTGTTAGAGAAATTTCGTAACTGTGTCTCGTAAGAGTTCCCCAAATTTTCCTTGCAGAGGTAGATAATACAAATGTTAAGCTTCTGTATAGTGCGGTCCTTTTTTTTGAAGATAATTGTAACCCAGAGATCCTCGGCTGATGATGACCAGTCAGACAGAACGAACTTCAACTGATAGTTCACGTCGCACAGCCAACATCACACCACCACGTAGGGTTTGTTTCGTTTTAATATAATCTCTGTCCCTACGCCAAACTAAGTACTCACTACCAAATAGTTCACTATCACTAATACTATCTAACAACCAGGTTTCTGTAATAGCAATAACGTCATAAGAATTCAAGAGTACATTACGTTTGAATGTATGAGTCTTCGTTCGCAAACCCCGTGTATTTTGGTAATATAATTCAAATGAGGTCATTTTTAGTGATGAGAAAATAAAAATGATAAAATGCTAATATTAGGATTATAAACAAAATAATATAATGCGTCCCAAAACAGAAGTAGTACATAATTATCTGAGACCTTTTTTTTTTTTTTTTGAGGGGGGAAAATCATCCAATGACTTCTCCCGCCCGGGTGAGGCGAGAGGGAGTGTCAGACTCTTACTGACTAAAAACCACCCCGTTCCTACTCCTGCACTTCGAGCCGGAGCCCCGGCTACCCGTTAAGTCTTCCGCGGCTCCGTATCGGCATTAGCCCTGTTGGGCCCCATCCGTGGTGGTCTGATGGCTCTTTGAGGCGCGCGCGGAACGCGACGCGCCGTACGCTCGGGCCTGGTTCTGGTCGGGCGGCGAGTCACCCGTGCTCGCCGTCCGCAGGCCCATGCTTACGGTGGCCGGAGATCGTAATTATCTGAGACCTACATTCCAAATAACAATATTTAAATGCAACACCACAACCACAAATTAGCGTGAGCACAACAAATAATACGCGCAAATTAAATAGAATTGAATAAAGTTCTACACGAAATACACAATAGTTATTGAAGAGGACGGTAAACAGCAAAAAGCGTTCGACAGATAAGCGGCTCGAGTCTACGGTGACGCGGGCGCAAGCAATAGTGGCACATATGGCGCGGTATAATACTCGTGAGTGAATAGTAAACTGCATGCGCTGCAATAAATAGTTACGCTCAACTTGTTGATCGACTAATCCACCGAGACTTATTCGAAACATAAAATAAAAGTGAATATTAGAAGGTAAGTTGGATTTACATATGGTTCTCAAACTGTATACATACGTTATTGATAGATGTGAGATGACTAAAGTTGTTGATTTGTAAGTTTTAAAAGGTCTTTTTCGAATTTTATAAAAAATGTAGGTGCAGTATCCGATCCTCTTGCCATGATCTTGCAGTGTTTCACCCAAATATATTTGAAGCTATTTTCTTTCGCAAGGGCTTTCGCCTTGCTTAGAAGTGACTTATTGGTCGGAGTCAAGTGGTCATTGACGTAGAAGTTGGCAGTCGTAGAAAATCCTATGTTGGAAATATTGAGCAATTTACTTTTACGCGCCGAAGCCACAAATTCCTCCTTGGTATAGCGACTGTTAAAAGCAACTACAATCGGTTTATCTACATTGGGGATGCGAGTCGGTATACGTGCAATGTAATTAATGTTTTCTTTTCGTACAGAGATGTTGCAAAGGTTTCCAATTTTCTGTGGTATATCGTACAGATTATCATCTTTCTTCTGCGGTATACCTATGATCTCGACATTATTAGCTCTAGCCCATTGGTCTCTGTCTCGCGATTCACTGTTTAATTTATCAATGTTATCTTGGAGGATTGGTATTTGTTCTGCCATCTTCTCCAGTGTGATAACCTTTGACTCAAGAGATTTTACCTTTGTGGCGAAACCGTTTATGATATCATGTGCCATTTCAATGGAGGCCTTGAGTCCGGACAACTCCAGTGTGATGGATTTCACGTCAGCAACCAACGCAGCCAATGGAGCCAAATCGAGGGCAATCTTGTTAAGCTGCTCCTGCATTTTGTCGAGCTGGCTAGGCAGGGGCGATACAGCCAGTTGAGAAGGAGATGAGCCGGACCTACATTTTGGGCAGCGCCAAGCACTCTTCCTACTGTCGCCGAGTCTCCGGTAACCAACTTCTGTGACACTGATAGTCATAGTGTTGATTGCATCCACCACAGATAGGGCCGTCGGTATGCTCAGAACCACAACTAGCGCAGGTGAACATTATTCAAAGAAAGATTGAGTAACACTGGATTTTCTCTTTAAACAAACAAGCGTACGCTTAAGGCAAGGACCTGACGGAGACTATCGACTATGACGGAACATAGAACACTAAGGGGGAGGCCTTTGTCCAGCAATGGACGTCTTCCGGCTGTTAATGATGATGGATCATGTATGTTGAAACTGCCTTTATTTGCTCCTTGGTCTCAAGTATCCAAGGACTTTAATTTTACGGTTTTCTAAGAACTCTGTCCGCCAATCCCTAATCACCCATTGTCAATGTCATTGTTACTGACAAACAATGACAAGTGTCATTGTCATAACAAAAGTCAAGTCAGTGTCAGTAAACTGTTGTTGTGAATTGTGAATAGTTATTATTTATATTTAATTCATAATACTGGGATTTTTTCTGTAATAAATAATATATTTCATCAAATTGTTAAATAATAAATTCATAAATGCAGTAGTATATTTACCTTTACAATTCACAGTGATTTTTGGTAGCAAAAATACATTTTATGAACATGGAAGCTAATGAACCAACTCCAGAAGCATTACAGAGGAAACTGTACTTTTTACTTGAGCAACTTCAAGATATGGCTCGCGAATTACCGCCGTAAGACTAATAACATAACAATATACCGTTACCCAACCTATGATCTATATCAGCGATTCAATGTTCTAACAGTTCGTCAGCTATTCATCCTGTACACCGTTCTAAAAATGCACTCTCAGCTACCATTTAATTCGGATAATTCCACAAGCAGGAGAAGACTTACTACCGTCTGCCATATAGAAAGAAAACATTTTGGTTTCACTCAAAACTTCTTTACCTTTTTAGGCCCATACCTATATAACAAAATAAATAAAGAGCTAAGCATTCATTATCTCACCAGAAGTAAATGTAAAGAAAGCGTCAGCGACTGGCTAAATAAACTAGACTATTAACTGACACTGAAAAAATTCTGAGACCACTTTCCTAAGCTACAACTGATGCAGAATTATCAATCACTACATTCATATCAACACTTCCACCTCATTCACTTACCTATACATACCCACACATAATACACATCAACTCACTCACTTACATACACATATACACACACTCACACTACATTGTTACACACCCACAGTCACACACACACACACACACTCATACAATGTTGTCCATTTTCTTTAATTAAGTAAATACTTTATATTGTTCAATGTCTCCGGGGGTCACCCGGGCCTGGTGATCTGTAACTCAGGTATATACCTTTAACAGACACCAGTCTCTTAATTGTAACATATTATATAATTTGTATCCGTAGAGTATTTTTGAGAAAATAAAGATTTTTATTATTATATTATTATTATAATATATAGGTAATGGACTGGTAAAGTCAGTAGGTACTGTAACATCTTATTTTCATTGCAGGAAATACCAAATGAGAGTACCTATTGAACTACTATCTGGATTAGCAAACTGTCTTCTAAACGATACAGTTTTTGAAATAGTTAAAGGACTTATGGAAATTCAACATGTAACTGAAAAACATTTGTTTCAACAAAGACAACAGATTATAAATAGACATGCATGTAAGTATGAATTCATTTTATAAAAGTATGAAACTAGAAATTATTGATTATAAATTAAATTTATGCCTCGTTGGCAGAGTGGTCGCAAGTGCGACTGCTGGGCAAGTGGTCTAGGGTTCGATTCCCGGGTCAGGCTAAGTACTACAGGGTTTTTAAAAAAATCAGTAGTAGCATGGAGCCTGGAATAGGCCATAGGCTCACCCTCTATTACATGGTACTCATAAGATAAATAGTGAAAAGCAGGTGTTACATTGTACAGTGGCATAAAAAGTGTGAACTTATGTTATGTTGTTTAATTCACATAATAATTATGAAGTAATGCCAAAATCACAGAGTGTTTAAAATTTATTCTTCAATTACAGTGGAAATTCAAAATATGATCAACACTACACCAAATCCGGTGCAACAAGAACTTCAGAAAACATTGTTGGCATCAAGACATAAAGAAGAGTTGAGACACACAGATATGAAATTAGTTCTTCAATTAGATCAAAAAGTAAGAATAGTATTTGATTAGAACATTGTCATTTGACAATTGACTTGTATTCATGACACTACTTAATAGCTGGCAAAAAGCCCAGGCATTATAATAATTATGTGCTCTTTTCTTCAAAGAAGAAAGGATGTGAAAGGTTGGAAAGGTCGTCCTGTATTTATCTGATCTGGGAGATCTTATCCAGAACTTTGTGTTTCAGTGCTGTGCAAACTATGCATTATTACAAATTATGTAGTTGACCTAATTGTTTTGACAACTGTTCCAGCGGAGAAAGTTCATTTACATATCAATTCCATTTGTATTTATTTACAGGTGAGCGACCAACAAGTGACTTTAGAAAAGGCTGGAGTGCCAGGCTTCTTTGTCACCAATAAACCAATAGAAGTCAAAGTACAGATGCACCTATTAGATTTTATTCTTAGACTAAGCAATATGGATATTCCACATTAATAAAAAAATATTATTACAACTTTTATCCCTGAAAGGGTAGGTATAAGAGCAGTGGCGTAACTATATTGTTCAGGGCCCGGGGCAAATCATCGGATGGGGCCCCTGTCCCACTAAAAAACAAAAAGTTCCGATAAAAACCTTTCAGCTCCGGGCCCGTGGCATTTGGCCTACTTGCCGCCCTGTAGTTACGCCACTATTTAAGTGCATATTATGGTATTTAATACCACCACAATGTACACCCACTTTTCACTATTTATAAGTTCCATGTAATAGGGAATGAGCCTATTGCCATATACCTGACACAATTCCAGACTCCATGCTACTGGGAAATCTTAAAGAAATCAGTAACAATTTTTCCGTCATGGGAATCGCCCCTTTGCCAGGTGGTCACACTTGCGATCACTAGACGAACGGGGCTGTCGTTGCTTACACATTAATTTATTGTTATAAATAAAAGTACATATGTGAAAAGCCCAGAATGGTTTCATTGATACATCTAGCCACATTATCATATTATGATACGAATTTTTAGATTGAAATCTTTCCTTGCTTTATGTAGATACCTTTGTAGGAACAATAAAATGTCTTTCTTGACAGTCTCCTTATAGTATTTAGTCTGTTTTTATCTCATTGGCATATATTGGGCTCAAGTAACAATACTCATAAAAGCGACAAATCTCTTGGGATGAAGAAGTCACAAAACTGGATTCAAAGCCAACATGTAATAAATGAAAGTATAAGATAAGTAGTACAAGTTTAATAATAATAAACATACGTACAAAGTTACAACATCTATGTTATCTATTGAAATGAAAATAACCAACCATAAATACGAATCTATAATAATTTACAGTTTTGTGCTACATTCATAGAACTATTCATCGTGTCAATTTGGCATATCACAATTTCATGAAATATCGCACACATGTAGGATCAATTCTTGGCCAAACATCTCCGTTGAAGCTGCGAAAGGCTGGCGACAACGGCGTTAGTAATCACATACATTAATTTTAAAAATGATTCCTAATAAACTATAAGACACCTATTTAAGAATAGAAGCGAAGCTGCCTCTCTTCTAGCATTCAAACCGGATTAATGGACTTAGAATTGAAACCAACAGATGCATCTTGTAAAGTTTATCTTGTCATATTTACTGTCTATTATCACATCAACTT
Source organism: Spodoptera picta (assembly GCA_038387885.1). NCBI lineage: Eukaryota > Metazoa > Arthropoda > Insecta > Lepidoptera > Noctuidae > Spodoptera > Spodoptera picta. Next base: position 1,045,812 of record JAZHFQ010000248.1, read on the forward strand.
TAAATGTCAGCTAGTTTACTCTAACAAGCTATTACATATACAGTTTGTAGCAACAATTATCGTATTTTTAAAAGCTTACGAGTTGTTTTCTTCAGAAAAAAGTAAGAACAACGTTAATTGCCTGAACATACTTCAGAATACTTAATAAATGCATTACCTATAAATGTTTTTCAAAATGGCGTTAGGTTTAAAAATAGTTTTACTCTTTACGGGAAAAATAAAATATGATAATAATAACAGTGAGTCTTTACAAGGTGCCAAAGTGGTACAGTAGGTATCTTGTTAGTTTAAGGTATACTTTACCAATCAAAAGTACATTAGACATATCAAAAATATTGGTATTACCTGTAAGATTTAGATTTAATTAATAAATATATCTAAAAAATAAGAAACCATGAACCTTATTGACTTTTATAACGTGTTAACATTCAAGGTATTAATATTAATTCAAGCAATGTGATTAGAAAGAAAATATTTCAAAGTTCTTACAAATTCGTTGAGTACGAACTAGTGGAGCTACTGGTTTACATTCTTGTAATTTCGTTAAATTTTTGGGCGCAATTATAATGTGATGTTACGCCGTGCGTGATTGTTTCTAATTACGCGAACGCAAATCAGTTGTTTCTTTAAAAGTAAAGGTCCAATCTCATTCACGAAGCTACACATTATTCTGTGCGTGTTTCACATTTCCAGCATGACGTTAGTACAATAAAACATTTACTGTTATTTTAGCCGTACTTAATTAAAAACATTCTATGTACCTATTTCATACAAAACAAAATTTTTGCTAAAATCCGAAAATGCTTTAACATTTGTATTTATCCAACCCTTCCCCTTCGCGCTTAGTTGTAGTTAGTAAGGTATTTAAAACTTGTAGGCATGACACAAAATAGTAAAAAAACATAAATCTCAATACACTTTCACACTTAGAAACAAAACAATATTGCACATATAATCTACATAGTTGTCAACATTTTGTGCTAGGTACAATTCATAATTTGTGCATAAATATTCAATTAGATTTCACTACCTAATGTTTACTTTTGATGTTCTGTTGCAAGTTGGACAACAATTACGTACTTTGTAATAAATACTTAAATTTTGAATTTGACTGCTATTTCAAATAAGTACGACTTCTAATTTAACTATTTATTTATTGCGTTGACTCAATAGATTAAAAACATTTTCATACTATGTCAAAGATTAGAATTGCCTTTTTGAATACTAATTAATTTCAATTTTTGAACACGAAATAGTAATCGTATGAATTACATAATATTTTTATCCAACCCACAACATAAGATTATTGCACCACGTAAACCTTTACTAATCTATAAACATGATTTTGTAAAAGAGAAATAGAATTTTACGACCTCCAAATGATTTTTTATAAAAATAGAAAATACAGAACGCATCCTCATTTGTAATAATTCATTTTGGTCTATTTTTAAAACACTACTATAATTTTCGCTTAATTCAGTCCTAATTTTATTTTATTAATAATAATTTAATCGGTTCAATTCCGATAGTAACATGTTTAAATGTTAGAAACAAGATAATGAGGTAATCTAGACATTAAATTTATCCATTCACTTCCTCAGATTAATGTTATCGTTGTTATAAATTAAGATATTATTAACTTTACATAATAACAGATAAAGAGCATTGCGCGGAAAATACAACATATCGAGACGTACGCTTATCGTATCTACACGTGTCAAAGGAATATTTATGTAACAAAAAATAACAATAAATAAACTGAACAGTTACAGTAATACTTGTAACAGACCAGACAATGCACAAGTCCTCAATATTTTTATATCAAAAATTAGCAGCTTCCCTTATGAGGCTTTACAAAATATTTAAAACAATTATCCATACTTTACAGTACAATTTTAACATTTTTACACATAATACACTCTATGCATCTCATTTTATAGTATTTTCAGCCAATCATTAGCTATGTTATGAACAAAACAAGATGGTACATACAATGTATGATCTAGTTTGTTTTTCTTTTTTTAATTTAAACCATAGTACACAAGTATTAGGTATAGAATAAGTTGTATACGAACAAATACTGCAACAGGTACATTACTTCTTTTCTGTTCCATAGGAAGATCCTTGACTGATTTTAGACATTCCAATAGATTTTTGAAGAAGAATGAAAACTGAAACAAGTATATAATATTTTAGTTACACAATAAAAAGTCAAGCTACTAGAACTACACACAAAATATTTTTATTTCATCAAAGTCAAAAGTCAAAGCATTTATTTCAATTAAACCATAGTTTGGTACTTTTGAAACGTCAACAAATACAAAATAAATAATAGTCTGTCAGTCAGTCCGTCAGTGAAATTAGGTGAAGCTAGGTGCTCATTCCAAAATGTAGATTCGAATGGAGAAGAACGAGCAAGAAACTCCATTCGTTACTCTTTTTAAAAAAAGTATGTTCATCCTAATGAATTTATCATTTGTGATAAAACCCGTCTTAATTAAAACAAAGAAAATATTTCGGATATTGCTATGCAAACTGCAACATTACACTTTGAAAGCAATGTGTCACGTAACTCTACGCTCAAGATTGCTTTGCCTGCAACCCTGCTTTCAAAGTTCGTGGTCATGACCTAAAAACTCAAGACTGCACAATATCGTTTTAAAATAAGATTAATATACTCACATGCTCCAAATATAGCACAGGCTATAGAAAAATATAGAAGTTTTCCACTGAACAGTAGACCAAGCAGATAGTACAACATAGGGGTGAGTGTGACTACGGCCCAGCCGAGGGCGTTCACAAGCGACCAAATAGGAGGGGGCACTGTGAACGACTCCCTTCGTTCAACACCAGACTCTAAGAAGAAATCTCCAGTGTTGAAGAAAGAATCTTGCATTTTATCCTGAAAATAAATAATGTTTATTACTTAGACATATGTATATACTTTATGCAGATATTTTTAAAATAATGATAAGTCATTCTAATTGCTATAGTAGTACCTATGTAGCATGAAAAAGATACCTAAGACCGCACCTAACACAGCATAAAATTGTTCATAAATTGCTTTACGCTAACTCAATTGGTAACCGTCAATACTCAGTCCCGTATTACGTTTTCCTTATCTGTACTCTCCATAACTTTTGGGTACCTATGAAATCCTTTATTAAAAATAAACATGTAATCATCTCATCAAATATTTTGGTGCAGGTCTCAAAGACGAGCACGCATACAATACAGTTCGTATCACTCATTACTGTTAAGACGTCATTGCAAATTAAACCATATGTCATTGTTCATAAGAACCACATAACTTTGCTTACGATATGCAACTTATCTTAACTATACATAATTTATCTTAATTAGTTTACAAGTCATACACCTGTTACACTATATGTTATATAAATGAAGTTTTATTACACCGATATCTATTGCAGTTATCAGGTGGCTAGTTATCTGCTTATATTGTACATATTTGTGTCTCCTTCTTCCCCTAAAATTTTAATTAGATTGGTTTGTGTAACTGGCCACAAACGATGCCAATGACATCAAAACTTTTATCACAAGTTAAATAAGCGAACAGCTGACATGATAACTGCGCAATATTTCTTTCATAGAAATATAATTCTTACTTCGGATCACTGATAATATAAAATATAAATGGTTACTTAAGAGCAAAGTCTTTAATTAATTTGTTCCTGCTCGACATTTGCATATACAGGTAGCGTCAAATAAAGAAGTGACGCTGCGGAAATAAAACAAAAAAACTCCAAGGTGAAACGTATAAAATTTTGCATGTTTATCACATAACAGTTTTAATATAGCCATCTTTCTAGTTATCGTATTCGAAAAATCGTATATTTATAGCTGTTTCACATAAATCTAAAGATGAAAAATAAACAGTTTGCAACTAGATGGCAAACTCGTTACGGAAATGGTTTATTACGGTAGTTAAAGGCCGGATCGGCCACTGATTTGTGCACATTAGATCTTGGTCCGTGATGGTCCATTCGCATTATGCACTAGGTCTGAATACTAAATTCCGTTCGTTATTTTCCACAATAGAAATGTGACATTTGAATAGAGCTAACGAATCGTACAAGATATTTCAGAATAGTTCTATGGAACGTAGTCTGCATTTCGTCAGTGATTTATTTTGCACATTAGCCTTGAATAATTATTGTGGTTAGGACGCACAAGCGCACCCTATTCACATCCATTTCCGTAATTCTGCGTTTTACAACCTCCTTCCGTACGTTTACATCGGTAAACAAAACTAACATCTTCCTGTACGTAAAGCTGCTCATGTGGGTAACTTATAAAAAAATGTAAATTAAAAATTTCGCAGAACTGTACTTTGAATTTATGGCCACGGCCGTTATCATACAGTGGCGTTGTGTGATAAGTGGATAGCAAACTGACAAAAAATGTACGATTGTATTATAATAACCTTAGCACTAGCCAGACAATTCAAGGTTCAATTTTCGTTATGATATTTACGAACATAATATTAATCTGATCTAAGAACCGTCCTCTAGTTTGAGTTATATCTAATCTATTTTATATCTTTTGTGAAAAATCAGTTCCGTGACTGATTCACTAACACTTCTGCATAGGTAGTATAGAGTTAGACTAAATGAGTGCAACTTTAGACACTACTATCTACTAGCCACTGCAAGTACAAATCTCTTTAGTGACAGTGACCCATCTCGACTTGACAACTCTGGCGATGACGAATTGTGGGCATTCGCCACAAACTTACAGTTCGCCTTTTTAGGTCGGGTTAAGTATGAAAAAAAAGACCCTGTTATTCCCCAAAAGTGTAGGTGTATCTAAATCCATGCCCTATACAGTGTACACTTCACCAACCTCGTTAATCATGTTATTAGTCTAGCGGATGAAAATAACTATTACACATTTATATGTATTAGTTTCGTTGATGTAAATACATTTAGCATAATTTTTGTAATTTTTCCGTAAATAAAGGACAAATGAAAATGAAAACAGATCATCAAAAACAGAGAAAGGACCAAATTGTGATGGTACAAAATAATTTGTATGACTTACCTTTACAACAAAGAGTTCATGAAGCCATTTAGCCGCTTCACCTTCGTCTTCAGGCACTTTCTCGACCGGTATCCGCTCGATGTACAAATGAGCGTTGACCGGCTTGCCGTACAACAAACTTGTTAATGTAGGCGGAATCTGAAAAATATATTATTTAGTGAAGAAAACATCATGACATGATAATAAAAATGTTTTAAATTATGGACTATGGGTCGGAGGTTAACATTATAGTCGAAATTTTGATAATCGATCGAAATTAGCTGCATTGATACATGGATTCTTTGGAAAGAGTAGAGTGGATATCCTAAAATGCAAGCTGGAATCTACTTCTGAACAATGCCCTTCCATTTAATCCTCTCGATTGAACGTACTAGCAGGTTCGCAGTTCCGAAAATTTTGAAGGCTCTGATGCCCGTCATTTTGTTTGGCTTCGTTTTACTTGTCCGATGTTCCTACGAGTTATAAACTTTTCGAAGACAATGTAAAATCCCACTTTATTCGAATATTATTGTCATTATAATTTAGCACGTGAGTAATAATTATGAATCATGAGTTTACCGATCTGCTAATTCTTATATCTGCGGTCATGCCGTCACAGACGTGTAAAGTACAAAACTTATTTTTATTCATAAGTCTCCTAATTAACCGATAACATATCATAGCGATGTAATATTACATAAGCATGTGTGTCGCCGATGTTGGCTCGAGCTAGAGTGTACTTCCAACTTGACTGGCCAAGGTTTTACACATAGTAACTACGTACCTACGAGTACCTATCGATTGTTGACCTTTACTTAACATACCGAAAATTAGATGTAGGGGCGCTTATTATGGTTTATAATGCGTAATAAAATATGTGTGGCTACACTACTTGTCTAAGTTCAATGTGCATTCATATCACCTTTGAAATTTGGCCCACATCTGGGCATTAATCAATATTTATATAACAATAAATAATTAATCGATTACCGTAATCAAATAAACAATAAATAATTAAGCGACTACCTACATATCAAGAAAATCCTGAAATTTATAGGTTTAATTAGGGCTTTATCGTTAATTGACAGTATCTTAATTAAACAATAACGCCGCAATATTACATGATAATAGTACAATAATAGTAACATTATCTGTGGTACAATTGAGACGTTCTTAATGAGTCTGTGGTAGACAAAACATTATTTAACCATTGATCGGAACCAATCAGGTTACGTAACTGACTAATTTACTAGTCTTGGTAAGCAATAATAACTTTTTTACTGTAAATACAAATTTTATCGAAGACTATAGAAGGCTACAGTTAATATGTTAGATAGATAGAGTAGGAAAATATCGCACTTTGTGCGTAAACAAGTAGGTACAAGATTGACACATTACGCAAATAAAAACTTCGCAGTTTGTTTTGTACGATTAGAAAAACGCCACTTTTAACGCCATTTGTCTTGTCAAATGTATTGTTGAGCACGAAATCTATTCGTAAAGATTTATAAGTCACATAACTACGTTGTAAGGTCACACGTATCATGTTTCCCCGTCGAATTTGCGAACCTTACGCAAGGCGAAAACACTTCCGCGCAAACCTTACTTTAATTAAGAATTAGCATATTTTGTCAAAAATATTATTGATTAGCAAATAAATTAATTCTCAATCATAACATGTGGATTTATGTGACTAAATATTTATGGCATTTTAAGTAACGTCTTGGCTGATAGTTATCGATGATAGTGATGTTGAAGTAACGAAAACGTGTTGAGACTGAAACCTAGATTGAATTTTAACATATTGTCACTTGGACCCTAGCAGGATTCTCAAAATTTTCGATAACCGTGTTTCTAGTCGCCTAAATTGTAGATATATTATTTATTACTTGGCCCTCTAAAGAGGAATGTTTTTCTTCAGCAATTGACGTATTCCAATTAAATGCTGTCATAAAATTTTTATATCTTACCTTACTATCCTTTTCGAAGGCTAATTGTATGTTATAAATAACAGGTATTTTGCCTCTGAAGAACTGTAAGCTAGTTGTGAAACCTCTAGTGCGAGGCGTCAAGTGATGTTTAAGTAGAGGCAAGTTCTTCTCTTTCGCAAAGTTTAATGATGCTTCGTGCTTCTTCTTTGTATACCGGGTTCCTTCAGGTGTCATTAGGAGCTAGAATCAAATTAAGGAATAAACATTGGAACTGATGTTTAAAAGGTTAAAAGGGTACAGAATAATAGGCGTACATTTTATTTCCTGAAGGTGAAGGCTAGCGGCGGTAATATTGAATTTAACATCCGCCGGTTTTCGCTAGGTATGTTATTTATAACAGGGGGGTGAATAGATATTGCAATTTCATACCTATACTATGTACCTATAATAGTCAGTTGTTTTGAACCATTCTACCAACGAGGTAGATAGGATATATTCAAGTTCAAATTCCATTACTTGACAAGTGCACATATACAGATAACTACGAGTTACCGTAGCCAAGAATAAATAATACAAACGCTGCTTCGTATGTATAAACAATTAACCAGTAGAGCAACTCGCGGTGGACTGTTTACTTTGCATCGTAAACTGCGACATACTCGTTTACGAAAGAAAATCTAATAGCAAGCCTGCATGATATAAAGTTTGTCAAAAGTTACGTTTGTGCTAGTACTAGGTTACAAAAAGTAGCAAGAACATAACATAACATCGCGCCTTTTATCCTCCAAGGGGTAGGCAGAGTTGCACATTATGCCACTGTACAATGTAACACCCACTTTTCATGTAATAGGGGGTGAGACTATAGCTATATACCGGGCACAATTCTAGACTCTTTGCTACTACTTAGATTTTTTAAAACCCAGTAGTATTAATTAGCCCGACCCGGGAATCGAACCCGAGACCCGGCATTCGCACTTGCGACCACTCGGCCAATGAGGCAGAGCAGAGCAAAAAGTAGCAAGAACATGCTAGAAAATTAAATAGAACATTTTACGTTACTCACAGTAATTATGTAACAATAAAAAGATTACAGGCTTGATTAGGTTTATAGTTTATCAGTAAGTACACTTTTATTATTCAGGATTAACTCACCCAAACGGGATCCGGATAGTCACATAATTCTGATATCTGATGTTTTATGGTCTCCTTATCTTTTTCAAAAGACCTTTCTAGAAATACAAATTCGGAGAATTTCCACATCCAACCGATCGGAGGTAAGTATTGGATGGATTTTTTCGCATAAGCCTTACAATTCTGAAACAAAGATTTGAATTTGAATAAAGAATGCGTAGTTTATTTTTAAAAAGTAGCTTTAGTTCGCTAATTGGACGCAGCGTGTGAACCTAATTTGCACTATTTTCATAAATGTTAATTAATATAGTTTAGATGATGAACTTGTGAAATATAATTAAGTGATGAACCTACGACTTTATCCGCGTGATAAAAAAAAATGTAGCCTATATCACTTATTTCAGTCTCCAATTATGAAATCATCTCCAGGCGACAATGCTTTCACAATTTCCATAAAAGTCATGCCGACGTCAAGACACGTTCATGAACTTCGCGTTTGAATATTTATACTAATTCGACGAAGCTGAAAAAATTGCTTATTTGGTTGAACGTGATAATCTGTCTAATATTCACTTCATGCATCGTTTTGCATCTGATTTAACCTTTTTTATTCTTCAGGAAGATTATGAATAGTACACGTACAATCTAACATTATGAAATGAGGCGATGTGACGAAGAACAAAGAACAAAATACTCTTCTACATTCTGTTGTCCAGAAGATTAAAAAACTGACTGCACATTTGACAGAGAAGTAATAACCGTTGGAGTTGATGGTTTCTGGAGTGGAGTCTCCATGGTCTAGTCTACACACTCTAGTCTCTAATATCCACCCCTGCGAACTCTCCGTCCGCGTACCGGCCCATAGTGTTGCTCGACGAGGTGGGGAAAGTCTTCGAAAGAATCATTTCGAACCGCCTCGTCGCGCACCTGACGGACATTGGGCCGGACTTGTCGGACGGCCAGTTCGGCTTCCGCAGAGGGCGGTCCACGGTGGACGCCATCATGCGCGTTAGAGACCTCACGACGGGGACTGCAGTGTCCAGGGGTAAGGTCGTAGTGGCGGTGTCTCTGGACATCGCCAACGCCTTCAACTCCCTGCCCTGGAGCTGCATCTTGGAGGCACTCCGATATCATCGGGTGCCTACCTACCTCCGTCGTGTAATCGGGGCTTACCTGACGGACAGGTCCGTCAGCTACCCCGGTCACCGGGGCGAGTGGAACCGGCGAGAGATGTCACGCGGTGTTCCACAGGGTTCGGTTCTGGGGCCGCTCCTGTGGAACATCGGCTATGACTGGGTGCTGCGCACCGACCTCCCGAACGGCGTTAGCACAATATGCTACGCCGACGACACGCTAGCGCACGGGAGGTCGCACCAGGCGGCGGCCGACTTAATGGCGACAGCGGTTGCGACAGTCGTTGAAAGAATCCGGCAGTTGGGACTCGAGGTGGCGCTCCACAAGTCCGAGGCCATGTGTTTTCATGGCCGCGGGAACGCGCCACCTCCGGGTGGGTCCCAAATAACGGCGGGAGGAGTTACCATCGACGTCGAGACGACGATGAAGTACCTAGGACTCGTCCTCGACAGTCGGTGGAACTTCATAGAACACTTCCGACGTTTGGCCCCAAAGTTGGAGAGGACGGGGGCTGCGTTTAAACGCATCCTCCCCAACCTCGGGGGGCCAAACGCCTCCTGCCGGAGGTTATACGCCGGGGTCGTGCGGTCCATGGCCCTCTACGGCGCCCCTGTTTGGGCGCCAAACCTGTTGCGGCGTCCCGCTCGGACGCTGCTCATGGCACAGAGGGTCATGGCGATCCGAATGATCCGCGGATACCGCACGATCTCTGGGGAGTCGGCGAACCTCCTTGCCGGATTACCGCCGTGGGATCTGGAGGCGAAGGTGCTCGCGCGCGTGTACGGCATGCGCGAGGAGGCACGTCGCCGGGGCGAAACCCCGCTGCCGCGCCAAATAGGTGCGTGGCGGGATGAGCTCCGGCGCGATCTCATGGCGGAATGGCAGCAACGACTGTCGCAACCGAGGGCTGGGCTCGCTGCCATCGCAGCGGTAAGTCCCCTCTTTGAGGAGTGGCTTGAGAGACGCTACGGCGTCCTCACCTACCGCCTGACGCAGGTCCTCACCGGACATGGAAGTTTCGGGAGGTACCTGTGTCTGATGGGGCGGGAGGAGACGCCCGGGTGTCATCACTGCGAGGACCGCCCTGAGGACACGGTGGAACACACGGTGGGAGAATGCCCTTCGTGGGCTGAGCACCGCCGTGTCCTCAGGGAAGTGATCGGCGATGGCGACCTCTCGCGTCCGGGCCTAGTGCAGGCCATGATGCGGAGCGAGGGGGACTGGGATGCCGTCTCCTCCTTTTGCGAAGCAGTCATGCTAGCTAAGGAGGAGGCGGGACGCGTGAGGCAGCGAAGCGCTGCCTCCTCGCAACCCAACCATCGCGAAGGACACACCGGGCGTCGGGGATCGCGAGACGATCTCCGGCCACCGTAAGCGCGGGCCTGCGGACGGCGAGCATGGGTGGCTCCCCGTCCGACCAGAAACAGACCCGAGCGTACGGCGCGTCGCGTTCCGCGCGCGCCTCAAAGAGCCATCAGACCACCACAGATGGGGCCCAATACGGCCGATGCCGATTCGGAGTCGCGGAGAACCTAACGGGTAACCGGGGCTCCGGCTCGACGTGCAGGAGAAGGAACGCGGTGGTTTTTAGTCAGTAAGAGTCTGACACTCCCTCCCGCCTCACCCAGGCGGGAGAAGTCATTCGATGATTTTCCCCCCTTAAACTGTCAAACACCAAGCGGTCACCGGTGACCGCAACCTATTGTTCTATAATTGTGTCTACAAAACCGGTACTCGACGAGTTAAATAAAAAAAAAAAGTCTCTAATATCCACGTGGAATGAAGATATAATATTCGCAAAGTTGTTGGCGGGGTCAGCTGCATGATGACTTGAAGAGCTAAAAATCAACCTATTGGAAAAACTTTTGCCCAGTAAATAGTCGAGAATTATGTCAAATCAATCAACATCAAACATAATCTGATGTCGCCACCCTCTTAGTGTGACTAACAAGCTATTAATAATAATATAGATTATCAAAAAAAAACACGACGAGTATGAATATAAATAAAGACGACATGCATTAATAATATTCACGAATTGAAATTCGGATTTCATTTTTAGAAAAATTAACACGCTTGGCTTAAAATTATTATAATATGGATACTGTGTGTATTCGATTTTTTCTATTTTTAACCGACTTCAAAAACAATAAAAGAGCAGGTTCGCAGTTTCACATGTATGTATGATGTATGATGATGTATGTTTGTTCAGATAATCGATCTCAAGATTCGCTGAACCGATTTTGATGCGGTTTTCAAAAGCGTTTGTTACACTTAGGAAAGGGTTTACTTACTCATTAACGGATTTCAAAAAAAGGGGGAATTAAAGTCCGGTTTTTAAACGTAGTTTATAATTATTTTGTTTATTCATAAGATTGACGTTAAATAAACGTAGCAAATGTATGTTATTTACGACATGAAAAGTATACAACTTTATGTATTTCAATAATAATATGTAGCTACATTGTTGTTTCTTTCCCTATTTATTTATGGTAATGTGTGCATGTATTTTACATTAACATAAAACTCATACATAATTCGTCAATCGTCGACAAAGGTACGACACTGTTGACAAATAATAAGTCAAAATGACTATAGAGGTTGTTAACTTATTAATCTTGATAAGTATTCGATGTTTACGATGTGATATATTTTAATTAAATTCCCTACAAATTATTATTAATGTATTTGAATTAATGATCAAGTATAAAGATTAAAAATCGAGACATATTTTTCAATCAATTGTCAGAAACAATAGGCTGAGGTATAAAATTAAATAATTGTTTTATACTATCTATGTTTGGATGCGACGTAGGTCGTTACCCTGAAAACGCCCTTATTTCTAGACCAACCTACTGCTTAATGTCCCACTGGCGACAGATCGCATTATAGAAGTGTTTAAAAAAAATACTAGGTTACTATCTATGTAATGAAGTACACAAGTACCTAACTACTATCTTACAACTGATTGTGAAGTCTCATTATTTCAGAGTTCAGACACAATATCTTACAATGGCAGCATCGATAATATACAATATGTTTAATTTAATTCTCCATACATTTTATCAATATGGATATGAACGTTTCTTTGTTTAGAGGACCTTGCTGATCATCGAGCGATGACCGACAGCGGCCGCTGCGACGCTTCACTCGTGTCGCCTTGTGTTTAGATACTATAATTATAATTACAATCAAACAAGCTTTGAACCAGGATATAAATGTTTATATGAATTATTTAAATTATTGGATGGATTATTTTAGGATCGTTTCCGTCTGCGAAATATGCGAAGGTAGTAAAAAATTGAGAATTCTTAATCAGTACATAGTATAAAAAAGTCCGTAGTCTGTCTGTCCTTATGTATGCTTAGATCTTTAAAACGATGCAACGGATTTTGATGCGGTTTTTTTAATAGAGTGATTCTAAAGGAAGGTTTATACGTATAATACATGCATATTGCACCCGTGCGAAGCCGGGGCCGGTCGCTAGTATTATTATATTCTTAAATACAATTGGATTCTAGTACTTTGCACATTAAAAGAAAAAGATATAGGGGAAAGTCCCGTAACGCCGGACGGCACCTAACGCCGGACACTTGTATTATCTCGATAACTGATAACACGAGCAATTCAATTTTTACTTAAAATCTTAGGTGTCTGCCACTGGGAGACTTCCCCCTAAAAATTGAATCACTCGCGTTATTAGTTATTGATATAATACAAGTGTCCGGCGTAAGATGCCGTCCGGCGTTAAGGGACTTGCCCCTACTATAAATATATATTAGAAACATTCCGTGCCATACTATGGGATCACGAAAGGTCACGATATCACTTCCAAAATAAATCATATAGGTACTGTTCTATTAACCTTGGAAACCATATAATGACATAACACTTGTTGCAGTTAAGTTGTGAGTTTGATGTTGTAACCAACAGGTTTGTATGACGAGGTGTTTAAAGGAGGAAGTTAAGAACATACTAACGTATTTTAGAATATTATGTTACTCTATCTCGGATTATGTCTTCCATGAGATTATGAGGGTTGAGTTTAAGTATGTACTGTATTTTACATTTGGATAGTTAGATTTTTTAGGGATACACAATACCTATTTTTAGCTATAGGTAGTCTTTTTAATGTACGGAAAAGTGATATAAAAGCTTTTAAAAAACGATAAGTATGGATGGATGGAATTTCGGGTCATTGTAGCATACTTATTTATAACTTTATAGGTACCTACTTTATTGTTATCTTTCTTATTATTTGTTATTGTGGTTTTATAAAGTAGATTCGGTGTGCCATTTAGAGAGTCAGGTCGTCGCGAGATTCTTAAAAAAATGTGTTTAAGTAATGCTTGACAGGCATAAAAATAGTTACATTCTGCTTGTTGGTACACATTCGCGGTTTCTATGTTTCTATGGAAGGAAGACTGAAATACACATTGGTATGTGTGTGATATCCTACTAATAAGTATTATAAATGCTAAAGTTAGTATGTTTGTTTGTTAGTTAGTCGAAATTTGGAACAGAGGTAGAATATGGCATAACACATAAGACACTTGTTATCCAGGGTAATACCGCTGGTAGAAGCCAGTGATAATTAATAAAGTAACTACCAACATAATTGACTTGATGAGAAAAATTTGGACTAGATATTACGTTAAATACGAACGTGGTAATTAACTACCTATACAAAATTAATTTTGGAAAACAGGATTTCGATAATTTAATTAGTCACATGTTTCCTACCTACATTTCCTGAACCAGTGAAAGAGTTGGTTTCAAATGTAGCCAATGTTATGACCTCTGTGACCTTTCAAATTACATACTCGGGAGTTGATAAGGCGTGCGGACAAAACGCCATTCTCCTCTTATCAAAATCGGTTTAGTGGTAGCAACGGCGTATGCTGAACTTGATTGATTCGGTTCCGTGATGGGGAATGAGTTTCATTTGGTTGCTTCGCATATTTCGATTACGAAAATTTCTAGTAAATAGCAAAGTAAGATCGTATACTTATTGTTGTCGCTATAGGAATAACAAATGATCACCCTTATTACGTGGAGCTAATGCGTAACTAGTGAAAACTCGTGAAAAGTCTACCTTTAACTTTTGTTTCGTGGCGTAGCTTTATTATATTATTAGTTTAGAGGTAATCTAGTACATCTATATGACTCTTACAAAGTCGAAACTAGAAGAGGTATTAGTGTTTAATCGAATTCAAAATATCGTTAATAAAATCGACAATAAATAGTGCCCGAGAAAATTAACAGTTCCAAAGTGTTAACGGATTCTGAAAGCGAACTTCGATAAAATAACTACATAGGTACCTATTTCATTTCATTCATATTGCAACAGTATGACGACGGCCGGCGGTTAAAAAGTGGTTAATTAACACGCTAAAAGAGGAATGTTCATTTATTTTATATGTAAATAAGTATGCTTTGTAGAAGTAAGCTCATTATTTGTCAAGAGTTAAGGTTTTTAAATTACAAATGCTAGTTTTTCAGTGAGATAAAAATATTCGAATATTTAGAGACCACTTAGCGGTCACCGGTGACCGCTTGGTGTTTGACAGTTTAAAAACACGACTTAACTCGTCGAGTACCGGTTTTGCAGACACAATTATAGAACAATAGGTTGCGGTCACCGGTGACCGCTTGGTATTTGACAGTTTAAATAAAAACATATAAAAATACTCACTCCCAAAACTCCTATAGTATTGCAGAAATGCCATCCCATGAGCCAATCTATTTCATAACTGTGGTTCATTATAAGATACCCGTGTTCTTTCCCATAATATTTTTCATATTCATCCTTTTTAATGTAAATAATAAGCTTTGAATTTGACCACCATTCTGACATAAACACTAATTCTGAAAAAGAATGCAATTATTAAATATTTGAGTAATAAAATTTATTATACATAATGCATATAAGGTAGACTTAATGCCATGCAATTAAGAATATTAATTAAATAAACATTAATGAATGTAAAGATCTCTTTAGAGGAATGGAAACATAGAATTATAATAAAACAGTTTTAGTACTTACGACTGTAAAATGAGTATGCCAGATAATAATTTATCTTTCTGTACAAAGATTTATTGAACGGCCTGAGTCCAAAGTATAAAATAGCTTGTATAAAGGTCAGAATCAAGCCAGATGTGAAGTAAGATATTGCAAAACACAGATGGACGATTGTGGATTGCTTTAAAATGCTTAAGCTTATCATCTTGAATGTGTCACCTTATTCCTGCAGTCATGAAATCTAAAACAAAAATTTTTCAACATCTTTTAATGAAATGAATGCTATTTATTTTAAGTAATAAACAAATTAATGACATTCGGCAAATAAAATCTCAAGTAATATATTTTAAATATTGAGAATTTTTTATTTTATTAATAATATAATATACAGAGTCAAAAGACTCTTGAAGTTTGCATCTAATGATGACAAAATAAATAAATTATATTATGTAATGAAGATGTCAAGAAGAACATTTTAACATACAATACAACAAATACGCACTTTGATTGATAAAGCAATTGAAGAATTATGAACAATTTGTGAATAAATAAACTCAAGTCCTTGGCCTAAGTACTCAGTTCATACATAAATATACCGTGATTGTATTTCAATCAGCACATGGTTCACGAGCACATGATTTTTGCGGTTACATAGAATTAATATTGTCTATCTTATTCTTTGAATTAATAATACAATTAAATTTATAAAATTTAGAATAATAATTTATAAACTATTCTCATATTGTCGCAATGACAGAATAAGTCAGATGGATTACAAATTGGAAAGCGGCATTTTGTTTATTCAATCCACTCCAATACAATGTTGATTTACCTACCATGTCAATTCCTTCTTCTTTTTTGTTGTAAACGCCGGAGAGGTTCACACCACACAGTACGGTTAAAAACAAATAAAACAAAATCGTGCCTAATCTACTCGAACACCGCTATTTTTTGATAGTGAAGTGGTGAAGTATTGAATAATAAAATTTTGAAGTGAATAAATGAACATGAATGAACTGATTTTGAATGTG
Source organism: Spodoptera picta (assembly GCA_038387885.1). NCBI lineage: Eukaryota > Metazoa > Arthropoda > Insecta > Lepidoptera > Noctuidae > Spodoptera > Spodoptera picta. The sequence continues at coordinate 1,062,104 of JAZHFQ010000248.1, forward strand.
AACTATCGAAATATAGAGAACGAAATGAAGGACAAAAGTAAAGCCCAAAAAGTATTTTCATTCTTTCAGGAAACTAACTGAATGAATGAAATTATTGACATATGAGCACAGATTCAGAGAATCTTTTTTTTGTCTATGTTAGTAGTGTTGTAACAAGGAATATAATAATGAAAGTCGATTCCTTATTAATCACCACGATACACCACCAGCGCAATAGCAATCAGTAATTCAGTAGCATGTATGTGCTGTAAATATTATAATGCCCGTATTACTTCTGCTAGACGACTAAAAGCAATTTTATGAGAATCCCACAACAAAATTACACTAGCATTCTCGTCTCGACTTGCTTTGACAGTTGACCAAAGAGTATAATAAGTATAGGGGCAGTTGACTCTAATCCTGTCTAATCTATGTCTGATAGAATGCTATAACCTATATAAAAAAATAAGATTGTTTACATTAAATTTTACAGTCAAAATTATTCTTCACTTTGAGTAAGATTTTAGTTATCTAAAATAAAATAATAAATAACAAATACAGCAACAGCCATGCACTGATAAATGATGATAGGTCAGAAAGGCTCCAATTTGAATGATTTTTTATACGGTACTAATAGAAAAATCTTACTTATTTTATAAATAATGGGGATTACGTAATTACTATCTCTAAATACGTCTTTCCAAAACTTAAAATGATTTGTTTTAATAAACATTTGAAAAGGATAGCGGTGCAGGCGTACAATTATAGAAATATTATTTATTCCACAAATTCTGTTGTACTTGGAATAGAAACTTCTTGTGATGACACTGGCTGTGCAGTTGTAGATAGCACAGGTTCTATACTGGGAGAGTCTTTGTATTCGCAAACTGCTTTACATATGAGATACGGTGGCGTGAACCCCGTTTTTGCACATGAGTTACACAGAAGTAATATAGAAAGTGCTGTATCAGATGCCCTTCGAAATGCAGGGAAAAACATTAAAGATATAGATGCCATTGCAGTAACTACTAGACCAGGCTTGCTTTTAAGCCTACAAGTTGGAGCAAAATATGCTAGGTACATGTGTAGAATACATAACAAACCTTTGATACCTATTCATCACATGGAGGCTCATGCTCTAGTAGCAAGAATGTATTATAAGGTCCAGTTTCCATTCTTAGTTCTACTTATATCTGGTGGCCACTGTTTACTGGCACTAGTCAAAGATGTAAATAATTTTGAGTTGCTTGGAAAGGGCATAGATAATGCTCCAGGGGAAGTTCTTGACAAAGTTGCTAGAAGAATGAAATTGAGAAATAAACCTGAATATTCTAAAATATCTGGAGGACAAGCAATAGAGTTGGCAGCTCAGAGGTCTACAAACCTAAGTCAGTTTGATTTCCCTCTTCCTTTGGCCAAATATAGAGACTGCAATTTTAGTTTTAGTGGCCTAAAAGATTCTACCATAAGAAAACTTGAAGAAAGAGAAACGGAGCATAATGTGATGGGTGATGAATTAATACCAGAAGTATATGACCTTTGTGCAGCATTCCAGCTTGCTGTTGCAGAGCATATAGCTCATAGAACTCACAGAGCTATGCTTTACTGTGAAAAATATAAATTGATAGATCCTAATAACAGAGTTGTTGTAGTGTCAGGTGGAGTTGCTTGTAATAATTTCATATTTAAATCTATTGAACATGTTGGAAGTGAAATGGGCTACAGAACATATCGTCCACCTCACAATGTTTGCACAGACAATGGTGTTATGATAGCTTGGAATGGAATTGAGAAACTGAGAAAACAGATTGATATTAGGACAGACTTCAGTTTCAAAGAAGTAGAGCCTGAAGCACCTTTAGGTAAAGATTCAAGAGATAAAGTTGAAACTGCTAATATCAAAACAAGAGTAACAAGGTTAAAAAAACTGTACAACTAATTTTATTTTGTTTTATTTATACCTCAAGGCATGTCCTTCGTGTTATGAACCTGTGTTCATAATTTTATTATTATGAATAAGAAGAAATAAAGAAACATAATTTAGTAACAATAATTTATTGACAGTTTACATAAAACTAATTTGTTTGCTGGTAATCATGCATGCTGATAAAGAATTCCCATTTGTCTACTTGCCGGCAGCATTCAGATCTGAAAATCACAAATTCACTATTATTAAATCATATCAACACTATTTAAAAAGACCTTTGACAGGGAAAATGGCAAAAACAAAACAAACGCAAAACTAAAACAGTTTCATTATGCATGGAATAAAACAAAATTAAATGCAGTTAAACTATTCATTTGTTAGTGTTATCTTCACACACACTTGGAGCAATCAAATACTAAACTAAATCACTATAATTCTATAGATTAGTTTTTGTGTTAGATCAATTCCATTTAAAACAGAATTGGATGGACAAACACTGTAACTTTGGTTGTTTTGTAAGACAAACCTAATCAGTTCATCCACTTAGTCCTTTTCATCTGAAAAATTAATTGATAATGGTTTTACACACCTACAAGATATTGAGTAAGGTAAGAGCAGCTTATCATTACCTGTTCCTGTTAACTTAGTAAAACTATGTACTTAGATATCAGAATAACAAAATGTCTATTTATAACTAGAGGCAGGTACTTGTATTAAGGAACCTTAATTATAGGATTTTCCTAAATTGATACATACGTGCTGGCCTGCCATTAGCCCATGGAGTAATGCGGACATGGGAGTCATCACGCTTCAGAGCTTCAGCGCGCAACTCAGGTTTCAAGGATCGCCGCAGGATCTTAGCAGCGATGTTAGAGTAGTTTATGTAACTAGAATAACATAACCTTCATTGTATCTCATTCATCAATAAACCTAATTAGAATCAATAAATTTATGTCTTTATAGCACTTACTTAAGACCGGCTTGTCTCCAGGCACTCATTTTGTGTTTTTTTGCTAAGTTTTACAACCTGCAAAGTAGTGTCCTGCGAATCCGAAGAAAAATCGAATTTCGAATAGGTCGGAATGTCGGATTGAAATGACGTAACATTCAATGGCAGTATTGGATAGGCAGTGTAGTGTAGTGTTATTTTAGTTATGGCAATTGTTATTTGAGGAACAATTTGTATTGGTTTCTGACAAACACTATTTATTTTCAATGGAATATTTAAATTTACATACATACATATCAGTCCCCCATGGGTAGGCACTCACTTTCTCAATAGTCTTCAGTATCTTGTAGGTTAAGGGTACTTTTAATTTGGCGCTTCTTTAATATTTCTTAGTAATATAAACGAAGGCATTTTTTTATTATAAATATAATATTAAAGGAATAATTATAATCCTTTGAATTGAATCATCAACCAATCAGCTACACTTTATTTAGTCGATTATATTAATCGATTATTAGTTTAACGTCAAACTGAATTATTTTACTAGGTAACTCTGCTAATTGCTTTTAATCACTTTTTGCTCATTGACTGGTATCCCTAGATTTGCTTTGCATTGCATACATGGTGAAAAATAGTAAAAATGAAGTAAACCAAAATAAAAAAATACAAATTCAATTCACTATTTTTCAAGAAATTCTTTTCTACTTCGGTGCCTTTCATCAGTTTTGAACCTTTCTAATAAGGTAAGTCGTTTAATTGGATAAGCAAACTGAAACAGCAGTATTTGAACTTTCACTTGAAAAAAATTGCGTTGGCATGAATTGATAGGTACAATCCACGTTATCTGTGTAATTATTTTAAATGTGGTGACATGCTAGTAATATTCCTTTGTTGACAATATAAAATATCTCTTCAGAAGATCTGTAAGATTGTAAGGCCAATAGTCCAACTGGATTCCTTGCACTCTTCTAATCTAATATGTTTGTATACTTGCAGTAATTCAATAATAAGATGGATGCTGCTGATAGTCTTCTAAACAATGAGAGACTGGGGGCACATAATTTAGAAGAGGACCAATTATTGAAGAAGTCACAGCCTGGAGTGAAGAGTGACTTAGTAAATGAGTGTAAAGTATTTATTAAGGCAGAGGATGGTAGTGGAGATGGACAAGTAAATACTTTTGCAGCTATGATACCAAAACAGTCAGGTAAGTAATGGTTCTTTCATATCATATTAACTGATTACGAGAAACGTAAGGACTAACAACCTATGTACAAAACCATTAGACATAATCATTATGTTTCTTAGTTTATTCATTTTCAAGCCATACAAGTGGCCCAATTTTATGAGCAGCATTCCCCAACACACGACAAGGCAACTGTCGCGCTACTACTCTCTTTAGTATGTCTCACGAAATATAACCATGTGTATGTAGGCTGATGATTATTTTAATTTGTTGTTAATCACTCATATCCAAATACTCAAAACCTTAAGTATAGTTCTGTCAGTACAAATTCTTTGTAAAATGACAGAGTTGGCACAACACTTAAGTAGAACTTAAATTGGTTTAGCCTTTCAGTATTAGGGCGTTAGCCCCATTCTCTACTAACATTCATCGTCATCATCTCAAGCCTTTTTCAAGCAATTTGGTGTAGGCTTCCTTCTAATCTTTGGGTTGTTAGTATTCAATTTTGTCCCGGTACCTCTGTTAACTCGTCGAGTACCGGTTTTGTAGACACAATTATAGAACAATAGGTTGCGGTCACCGGTGACCGCTTGGTGTTTGACAGTTTAATGTTAGTAGTAATTCAGATTAACAGGCTTTAATGTCATTTTAATTGTCCAAGATAGATAAAAGTATTTTCTTTCTAATGTGAAAGTAATTAATAAAATGACATCATTAATTTATTTTCTTCATCTCTAGAACATTTAATTATTAATGATTAAGAGGAATATAGGTAGCTAGGTATCCATGTACAACTCAACAGAGTACAAGAGTCACATAGATGTTGATGTTGAACTTCAGTTTCAGATACACCTAATTTTGCCACTTCAACACCAGACCCAAAAAAAGAAACCCCATCCGATGATCACGTTATTGTTGATTCTAATCCGGAATGTGATATGGAGGATGGTAAGTCATCATTTTATTATAGCTTAAAGCCACATTCCCACATAGCAAAAATTCACCTCATCTTTGTCCCAAGGAGGTTGCAGACCATAGAGTACTACTTACACACTTTGTTATATTCTTTACACACTTTGTTATCCATTTTAACATACACCATACACTCACCTGTAATGTATTCTACACCTGTTGCTTGACATCCATTTCCTATTCTGTCCCACACACACACACATAGGTACAAATTAGTCTCATAAATAAGAAGATTCTAAAAGAAAAAGTTCTTATTTATATTTTGTATCCTAAAAAAGTCTGTTCTCATTTGCAGGTATATCTGAATTGCCGACAGATGATGGGCTTCCAAGCACGGTGACAGTGCTGGATGCTCCTGATGGTGGGAAAGTGTATTTAGTGGGTACTGCACACTTCAGCATACAATCTCAAGAGGATGTATCCAGGGTATGTTATAATTATATTTTCTTTATTTTGGAAATTGAATGTGATTAGTAAAAGTTTTAAGGGATACAAAAATGTTAACATGTATTGCATGAGAATTAATACTATGATTAACCAATTGTGTGTCTAAATGTGGATCCAAATGAGACACAATGTATTTTCTATTGTGATATGTTCTCATATTGGTGCATTCAAGCGATTAAAAGTACAAGCCTTGTAATATTGTATGTTTATGATAATACTTGTGTTGCAATTTTCAATTTCTTACTTAGTTATAAAATATCCGTAAGTTTTAACTTATCCTGGTTGTTGCCATAAGCCATTAAGCCTTTGACTGCCAACAGAAAAATATTGAAAGGAAATTGTCCGCTAATGTAGGTCACCGGTGACATACCGGCAGTTAACGTGTTAAGTATGATAGTCAAAGCATGCTATCAAAATAGTTTGAACATGGGATACCCTTGTCACCCAAATAATAAAGACCATTATTCTTTGTCATTTCAGGTAATACAAGAAGTAAACCCACACATTGTGATGGTAGAATTATGTGAACAGAGAACTAATATTTTGTTATTAGATGAAGAAGTTATACTTAGGGAAGCTAAGAACATTAACATTAAAAAGATAAGGTTGGTATTACAAAGTATATTAAGTTATTTGTTCACAGCAAACATTATACACAATGTTGCAATATAGTTTGATTGCTATCATTGTACAGTGTTGTACTCGATCCGCAGTTGCGCGGCGAGTCTGAGGTTGAAGAGGAAAATAAAACAATTAGCTATTTTCAAGCCAGATTGACAGTGCAACAGCTCATGTTTCCACTATGCTACATATCAATATTTATATAAAACAGGAAAAGAGTCCTTAATGTAAACTAAGGACTATAAATAACTATAAAATTTTCTTTTGATTCCTGGTTCAATTGTCTTTTCATTCAATAAAATGTAAATCCAGGTGATTCAATGGGTGAAGTTTATTTATCTATATTTCTTACTCTGATTGTTTGTTTTTACAGAGCGACAATGGCACAGAATGGCGTATTCAACGGACTTATGTACATATTGTTGTTAAACATGTCCGCCCACATCACTAGGGAGTTGGGTATGGCTCCCGGTGGAGAATTCAGGCGTGCAATGGCTGAGGTAACCAAATTAATACTACAACACAAGAACTTGAAAGGTGTAACATATAATAATGTTTAAGTGACTAGCACCCATAGTATTATTAACACGTTAAACGCCATGGCAGTCACCGGTGACCGACATTAGCGGAGGATTTGCCTTCAACAGTTTTTTATTGGCAGCCAATGCCTTAAACACAATAACAATAAATAAAATCTATACAGATAAATAAAATTGGAGTGTCTATTTGTAATATTATAATAACTGCTCTTTGGAATGGCTAGGCCGATTTTGCAAGACTTTTATTGGCAGCTAATGTATAGGAGTAACATAAGTCACTTTTATTTTGGAAAATTGAAACAATAATAAAGATATTTTATGTCGCAGGCAACAGCATATAAACCATGATAAATGTTTTTAATTTTATTTCCAGGCTAAGAAAGTTCCAGGTTGCATTGTACAGCTAGGTGACAGGGCAATAGATGTCACTCTGCACCGAGCTATTGCTTCCCTGTCTTGGGGACAGACCATAAGGTTCATCTGGCATTTGCTCACATCAAATCAGACTATAAGGTTAGTTACTCTTTCTGTTTAGAGTTAGACAGACAAATTCAAATATTAATTATTATGTCTTCAGCTTACTCACATAACTGTTTGACGAGGAACTCGACTAGTTTCAATTCAAGCCATGCTAGAGGCTCATATTCATTAGCAACTTTCCGAGACAATAAGAAAACAATTAATTAATGAAAACATAGTAATTTCGTATATCTCACGAAAGTTTTACTATAATTCAAACATAATGTCTTTATTTGGCAGAAGCCTACATATGTAAAAAGGTTCTATCTTAAATTCAAGTGGTGCCAATTTCGCCAAAAAATATTTGTGTCTTCATTACAAAAACCTATTAAATTTTTCTTTTAGTAGGTATAGTATATTAAATATTTATATTTCAGTCTGGAAGAAGTAGAAAAATGTAAACAGAAGAAAATGTTAGAAGACATGTTGGAGGAGATGGCTGAGGAGTTCCCAGCATTGAAGAGAGTGTTTGTGGTAGAGAGAGACATGTATCTCTGTCATTCCCTGCAAGTAGCTGCTTTGCAACCGCGTGAGTAGTCTTGTCAGTACGATAACCACCTTAACATTTTTGTAATAAAGTTCAAAATAGATTGAAGATAGTTTCAACGATACAAAAGTATATAGGTAACTTTAATATGCTAGTTTTCTTTCAGGTCGTGAGCCTTGCCGCATTGTGGGCGTTGTCGGTATCGGCCATGTAGCAGGCATCGTGGAACATTGGGGCAAAATCAAACCTCAAGACATTCCTCCACTACTCCAGTGAGTAAACATGATTATTTAACCATAACCAAAGACACTGGTAACTTTTAAGCAAACATATTAACATATTCATCTACAAAATGTCTATATTTATTTATTAAAACTTAATCAGTAATTTTATTTATGTCTCACGGTCTATAATATATTTTAGTCATAGTATCATATATATTTGACTAAAATAATAATAAAAAGTAAGATTGGTCTCGAAAAATTGTAATAAAATTATCATTTACAGAATTATTTTATTTTATTGTAATTAACTTCAGTTTTTAGTTGCTGTTCCAACAAAAATATAATTATTCGTTGCATGTATCATTTACACTGTGTCTTATGTTTAATTTCCTTTTCCTGTCGCAGGTCTGCAGGAAGAAATCCCTTAAGGGATATGCAGTACCTATGTACCTCAAGTTTGTAATGTGTTGTCCTTTGTAATATTGTCTGTTTGGTGTAGACTGTAGGTTCATGAAATGATAAATAAATAAATAAAAATTAACATTTCCTTATATGATATTATTAGATATTATACTTTATCATCAACAGGGTGCCGCCGCCGTCTCTGTCCACGCGTGTGATTCGCGTCACTGTACGCGTGGCGTGCATAGGCGCTCTGATCTACGCTGGGTATAAGCTAAGACCTCGACGCTGGTTCCCTTGATAGCGATACAATGCAATGTGGTGCCCATAATAATATGACTGAGGTAAGTAATTTTATAAGTGGTCTGTTAACCACCACATAAAAATTGGATATACATGCATCAAGTTCACAATGCAATATTAAACTTCAAACCATCAAGGAAAGAGCGTATTCCTTATTAAAAGGCTGGCAATGGCAATGCGAGTGTCCATGGGCGGCGTTGATCGCTTATCATCAGGTGATCCGTATGCTTGGTTGCGTCCTATTCCATAAAATAAATTATCGACGTGCGAGCGTTGGCGGTGATGTCGCTAGCCTCTTTTTAACTAGACGTCCATAGGCATGTAGTAAAAAAGAAAAAGGAGTACATAGTTATTTATTCAATGATTTTATTTTCGTCTTTTTTCAGGATTGGCTTGTGCGTTGGCTAACTATAATAAGAAGTTCATTTTGTGATGTTTGGTTCTTTAAAAGGTCTTGCAATAAAATTAATAATAATTCTATAAATGCAAGTTGTTGTTAGAGAGAATGTTAATTAAGTTTACTGGATTATTCAAATGGGCCATGTTTGTTAGCAAACAAATATATATGTGAAATAAAATATATAAATAATATTATGATTTAAATATCTATGACATTGTATATAGGTGGTTAATTGCTTGTAAGCGCTGATACATAAAAATACTTTATTCAATAGCTTTGCCTGATTTTTAATTGTTATATCATAATACATACATAACATAACATCACGCCTTTTATCCCCGAAGGGGTAGGCAGAGGTGCACATTCTACCACAGTACAATGTAACACCCACTTTTCACTAGTTGTTATGAGTCCCATGTAATAGGGGGTGAGCCTATTGCCATATACCGGGCACATTTCCAGACTCCGTGCTACTACTGAGAATTTTAAAAAACCCAGTAATACTTTGCCCGACCCGGGGATCGAACCCGAGACCCCTTGCCCGGCAGTCGCACTTGCGACTACTCGGCCAACGAGGCAGTCATCATAATACCTATACTTACCTATACTTACAAACAGTGTTGGGCAAAATTTAGTTAACTAATGATTGATGACTAATGATTGAATGTGTTAGTTATGATTGATGACTAATGATTATTTAGTTTAATCACGAGGTGATGACTAACGATTGATTAGTTTTAATCTTAATCAAATAATCATGATTATTTATTTATGATTGATATTTTTTAATACGAGGTAAGGTAAAATATTTTTTCTGCTTCTTAAAAAAATACTGAATTAGACACAAAACGTTACTGTAGGTTAGGTTAGACTTTAGTGTTTTAGTTTAAAATTCAGTATTTTTTGGTGGTCAGATAAATAGATGCCCTGGTAAAATCTTATGATACGGAGAAATGGTTTTCAGTATAACGGGGTTTTTTGTAACACCTTCTATAACTTTAGTAGTTTTTAGGGTCCCGCACCTCATCTGACTGTAATCATGTAATTTATTACTTGTTTTTCGAAAAGTAAATGATGTCATCGTATTGCTTTAACGATTATAAGACTAACTAAATTACACTTGTATTATTTTATTTATTTATTAATCATCTCAGTGTAACTGTATTGAACTTTATAAACACAAATAATATATTTAAGAAAGCTATATAATATAGGGTGTAAAGGATGGCTTACCAAAGTAAAACCATGGACTCAGATCATCATCCTAAGTAACGGACCGAAGGAATTTTTTCTCGGAAAAGAAAAAATTTTGGCCTTTCTATACATTATATTCTATTAGCAGCTGACTTTAATATTTTGTATGCAGAGTCAAAAATTTTTTTCATTTCCGTACCTAATTCCTTCAGTACCTACTTTACTCAAGATAATGGTCTGAGACTTCGGTCAGCTGATCCTTATACCCTGTATGTGTAGTGTACCAACACCTGTGCATCGAGCTTAGTCATACATTCATGATTAGAACTAATGATTGGTGATTTGCGATTAACGAATTTAGTCATGACTAATGATTGTTCTCGTTAGTTATGATTAAATTAGTCATGACTAAATTAATCATGATTAGATCAATCATGATTGATCAATTGATTGAATAAATTAGTTGATTTGCCCAACACTGCTTACAAATAATGTTACAAGTAAAATAATTTGTTGTTTCTGGGTGATTGGATGTTCTGTTTGCACTAGACTTAAATATTAAGGATCAGATTGGGACCTTCGCCCATAGAGTGGGCGAGTTACATAAAAGCTCAAGAAGAATAATTGATGATTGTAAAAATGCCTTTCATTTATCTATATACAATAATTAGGCTGTAGTAATACATGATCAATTACAATGAATTATATTTAGACGACTGATTTATTGATCTACATAACGCACAGCTTCCGCTTGCTCTAAGATTTAAGACCCTCCACAATAGCATAATTATATTGTATTAATGTATGACAATTAATATGTTTGAATATATAACGGAATAATCAAGGTGCTTAAAAGTACTTAATAGAATTGATAGTCACACGGTCCCATTTCTTAGATCTGAACCTTACATGTACAGAATTGATTTTATAAAAACAACTTTAGTAAAGTGTTTGACGAGTCTTAATATAAAGATGCTGATAAACTTGAGCATTCATTTGTAATGAGCGTTTTGCACTGTTACATTTCAGGAAAATAACGAGTGTTTTAGCGAGCAATCTATCAAGCGTTCTGGTGAGTATTCTATCGAGCGTTCTAGCAAGCATGCCACTATCAAACGTTCTGGCGAACATCGTAGCGAAGGACAGTAAAGCTATATCAAGGCGACGTTAGGAGAGCCGACCATGAGCCGAACACACGCGCTGCGAGCATTTCGTTCGTGCTCGGTTGCGCTCCGCCTGTTGTCGGTTTTTTGACGAACGCAAAGGGATTTGCTTTGTACTCGCAGTGGTCACTGCGCTCACTGACTGCGGAAAACTACTTTCGAGGATAGTGATCGTTGTAGGTTCATTGTACGTCCACACTTGGACGCCGTGAACGGTTCCACTTGTGCTTCACTCGTGCTCGGTTCTCCTAGTGTAGAGCTGCCTTTTGAGAAGAATTTTCACGACGAGCATCGACTAGAACGCTCGCTAGAATGCTCATAAAATGTTCGTAGCAATTTTTTGCTACGCTCGGCTCGTTGTTGAGTTCAATAAATTCATAAACGGCGAATGCTTAATGTTCTGTTACGGTTGGAATGCTCAGGTTTATCAACACCGTGGGGTGTCCGTTGCAGAATATTGTGTTATTAGATATTTTACTTACTTTTGTAAAATACCAATTTATGACTTTTAATTTAGTAATGGCTGCAATTAAGTTTGTCTTAAGATTAATAAAATAAGACGTGAACTTGATTTTATTAGGAATATTGACTGAGCTATGTTTTTATATTTTGTTGATTAACAATTTCTAACTCAAACTACTACAAAAATAGCAAGGATTTGAAATGAGTCTTCCTGTGTTATCTATTTGTCATTCCTATGTACCTAGGTATAAAAAATGTTACGTTGCTACCGTGAAGGTATCGATTTCAAACCTTGCTAATAAAAAAGTGTTCTATGCGTGTTAGACCAATTTTTATGTAAATGTATAAAAAAGGTTACGTTGCTACCGTGAAGGTATCGATTTCAAACCTTGCTAATAAAAAAGTGTTCCATGCGTGTTAGACCAATTTTTATGTAGTTAGTATTGGTTCGATAAATAAAAAAGGACTGTGATAGAAAATTATAAATAAATTTCCATCCGTCTTAAAGAATTAGACCGATATTTATATCATAATTTATATACCTATTCGTTAAATTGAGTTCTTAAAACTAAATAGTGCATTATAATTTTAGAGATTTCTTATGAAACTTCTGCTTTGTAGCTCAGTAACATGAAAAATATTGTTCACATTACCTATATTGAATAAAGGAATAACCTAAAATGAAATCTTTTATTTCCCTTCATACATTCTTACAAACTTTGCCCACATTTGATAAAAGGCACGGAATATAGAATACATATTCCGTGATAAAAGCACGGAATATAGAATACAATGGAAGTAGCTTGAAACAATATATCTGCCAGAACCGGTGTCGCCAAACTAATACATTTATAATTTAGTCATACTATATATAAATCAAAATAAAAAAGTATATTTTGGATTACCAAGTACCGCCATTCGTCGCTAGATGGCGTTTAACAATGCCATCTAGCGACGAAAAGTGGTACTTGGTTTGAACTTTAACGTCGTAAGAATAAAGGTGATATTTGAATGGCTTATCACTGGCTCGAATGCGGGTCTCTACTCAGATAGTGATGTAGCCTAATTCGATAAAAATAATATCGATAATATGAAAATGTGTTTAAAAATAATGTGAAAAAGAATATTGACTGCGATAGTGTGACAGTGTTAAAATAATAGAATTAACATGTCGTTGATAACTTTTTAAACGTAACAAAAAAGGGTAAGTATGTATTTACATGTAAATCAAAAACCATTTTGTTCGTATTTTTTATTAGTTTCTTTTTTCAAAAAATCATTATTTTTTATTTCACATAGGCAATATAAGTAACAACTATTACATAAATTTTTACAAACTTTATATGGATCATTATCCATAATATATAAGGTGCTCTATAATTATCAGCCACGGCTTTAATGGGAGGTAGTGTTATGTTTACAGATTACAATTGTGAAGAAATTTCGTACCCCGGACCAGTTAATTACATAAAGTAATTAAGTAAACATTGACTACATTCTGCATAATGTGGTTCACAAATTACGCGCGATGCGTCGCTTAGTCAATGAAAACAATTGCTATCTCTTTCCACGTGTACTAAGAATGAAAACGGAAATCAGCTGACTAGTTCGTCACTATCTAATCTACTAGATACTCAATAGGCAGGCTAACAAGGGTTTTAAAAGTGCAATTACTTACCAGGTACGGCATTCTTCCGAAAAGCTGATGTAGGTAAATAAGATTATAAACTTTCCATCACACTTAAAACAGTTTTTTACATACTTTTACAGTTATTTACACACTCTCTACCTACTTATCTACAAAACTGTTGCACATGTCCACCTTCGCGTTGCACACAAATGAAGGTACGCTTCCAAACATCTCATATCACATTATTTAATGTGTCCGTTTCACTTTTACTTTGTTTCGTGTTTGATTTAAAAGACGCCACAAGTTATTGTCTCTATCATCGTAAACTCCGGCAGTATCCCTTGTGCTCGCAAGAGGATGACACCGAAAGAAAACCTCTTCGAGTTCTGATTTGAATTTCGTTGCCTGGGAGGCATTTTTACGTAGCGCGCGCGTATCTCCGACATTGGAAACTAACGAACGTCCGGGCAAGCGGGGGTTAACGGGGCTACTGGCGGCCGGGCGGCGCGTGCGACGAGTTCTGCTGGGGTGTGCTGTCTCGTTCTTGAACGCCCCGTCATACGCTGTTGCCATCCTTATCAGTAACTCAACCCCCCCCTCCCCGGCGGCCTGTTGACCAGCGCGTGCGACGAGTGCAGGAGAGGGTGCGGGCGCGCGGGGGTGTGCAGCGTGCTCCAAGCCGCCCGGCGCTGAGCGGTCTGGCAACAGTGTATGACGGGGTGGCGCTTGCTTATTATACAGATAAACCATCACGTATTGCCGCACTGCTCCGAATTCATTCAATTCGCAAAACGCGGGTGCTGCTACGTCATACACTGTTGCCGTTCTTATCCAACGAGACAACTCGTCGCACGCGTCGCCCGGCCGCCAGTAGCCCAGTCAACCCCCGCCGACCCGGACGTTAGTTTCAGTGTCGGGGATACGCGAGCGTTACGTAAAAATACCTCCCAGGTGACGAAATTCAAATCAGAACTGTTAGAGTTCTTTCGGTGTCATCCTCTTGCAAGCACAAGGGATACTGCCAATCAAACGCGAAACAAAGTAAAAGTAAAACGGACACATTAAATAATGATTTAATGTGTCCGTTTTACTTTTACTTTTTATCACATTTGATATGACATGTTTGGAAGCGTGCCTTCATTTGTGTGCAACGCGAAGGTGGACTTGTGCAACAGTTTTGTAGATAAGTAGGTAGAGATTGTGTAAATAACTGTAAAAGTGTGTAAAAAACTGTTTTAAGTGTGATGGGAAGTTTATAATCTTATTTACCTACATCAGCTTTTCGGAAGAAGCCGTACCAGGTACGTAATTGCACTTTTAAAACCCTATGTTAGCCTGCCTATTGAGTATCTAGTAGATTAGATAGCGACGAGCTAAACAGCTGATTTTCGTTTTCATTCTTAGTACACGTGGAAAGAGATAGCAATTGTTTTCATTGACTAAGCGACGCATCGCGCGTAATTTGTGAACCACATTATGCAGAATGTAGTCGATGTTTACTTAATTACTTTATGTAATTAACCGGTCCGGGGTACGTAATTTCTTCACAATTGTAATCTGTAAACATAACACTACCTCCCATTAAAGCCGTGGCTAATAATTATAGAGCACCTTATATAAAGTTTGTATTAATAATAAATGGTGATGAATGATGATAAATGAGAGGGATGGCGATAAGGATGACAGTGCTGATCTGCTCCGTGAAGTGAAGGTTGCTTCCAATCACGTCGGGGTCACCACTAAAATAATAATAAAAAAAATAATCTAAATAAATGTTACATTACACTTGCATCGATATCAATCGATAAATTCAATAATATGTAACTTGACTACATCACTATTTGAGTAGCGTAGAACTGGCGAGAATGTTCTATTGAATGGAATAAATCCAAAATAAACTGTATCTTGAAGGCGTAAGGTTGATTTTGACTAACCGTTTTAGTAAATAATATTATTTTAATAACCGTTTTTGTAAATTGAAATAATATAAGTTTTCTACAAGAAAACAATGAAAATTGTACTTACCGATGATACGAAACACCTCCATTTTTACGATTTTTAGGCTGCTATCATTTTTACACGCCAAAACGGAACAAAACGGCATAGTTGAGGAAATATGTATTTGTCACGAGACTAGCAACTCGACGCGATGTTCGAACGAGACTGAACTCGAATTTGCCCCGAGTAAGCAGTACACTGCTTAGTTGTGGCACGCGTGCCACGCCTACTTGCTACTTCCATCGTATTCTATTATATTTTCTGCATCGTATTCCTTTTTAAAAGGCCGTTACGCTCCTGTGGCTTCTCTGGTATTGCGGGTGTTTACGACCGTTGATCGTTGTAAGTTACCATCCAGGTGAGGTGTCTGCTCGTTTTCCTCCTATTCTCCTATTCCATAAAACACCCAAGAAGTTTGCACATTTAATATTGAAATCAATGAAAAATCTTTTTAATACTGGCTGGTAAAAAAAAATGAAATCAGCTTGCCTTTATAATTAGACAAAAACTAATTAGTCAAAAATGGACAAGTTTTAGTAATACAGTGTTTTCACGGGAAATTCAAAGTAATTTATTAATAATGCGACAAAATTGTATATTACAAAGTTTAAGATAAATATGAAATACGAAACATGCATTCTACTTAGACGGTTTTTGAGCAGAACTTTTGAAGTTCCGTCTATTCGTAGACCAATCAAAAAATCAACACGTAAGCTATAATTCACTCTCGGTTTGACGAATATGTTTAGAAGAAATCAATTATTTTATTTTAGTAATGTACTAACTGAAGCTACAGAATTTAATGTGAACTTATTTTATCTCTTGTGCAGCGGTATGCTCAATATATCCTAAGAATGCATATGCGAGCTCTATACAATTACCAAAATCGGCAACCATACTGCAAAATGATGAAAATACTACCGTGGTACTCTTGGGGACGGTGCATTTCAGCAAACAATCAGTTGAAGATGTGTCCGAGGTACTTACCTATTTTCATTTTAAAAATAATTTATTATAATGACATCTTCAATTCCTAGCTGTTTTCTGCAACAGGGTTTCAGTAAATTTTAGGTTTCTATGAAAACTGATAAGGATTGTATTTACGCTTTAAATTAGTTTTGTGTGTAAAAAATAACAATAACGCTAATTAGGTGCCAATATTTTTTGCCATCAGATAGTGAAAGTCTTAAATCCAAACGCTATTTTGGTAGAATTATGTCGGCAGAGAGTATCACTTTTGGAATTGGACGATAAAAAGTTTCTCGAAGATGCTAAAAACTTTGATGCCCAAAAGTTGAAGTAAGCTATTTTAACTATTTTATACTTTACCTAAATAATATATTTTACCTAAATAAGGCACAGAGACCGAGTCTTCAGAAACAATTAATAATGACTGATAAATCATTACAGAAAGTGAGGAATGTATGCACCTTTAATATCCATTATTATCTATGCACGTTCGAACAAACTCCTCAGCTATAAATACTTTAGTATTATATGTACAGATTTACCTACTGTTGTGTACCTAAATTTTTAATATGAATACACGAGCCTCCCTGAGACCTTTCATCATGACGATTGATGACTGTACCTTACTTAGGGCATAGTTTAGAAAGAAGCGTCGAAGAAAACTTTGTAATGTTTATGTAACATGTTTCACACAGAGAGGCAGTAAAAGGCCAAAACTTCGTGTCTGGAATGTTACACGCAATGCTATTAAAGACTTATGCTGATATCGCTAAAGAGTTGGGAGTCGCACCTGGAGGAGAATTTCGAAGAGCTTATCATGAGGTCAGATCATTATGAACCATGTTAAATATTGATAAAATATAAAGATTTGCTAATAATAACTTAGCATGTTTTGTTTTTTGTAGATGAAGAAAATACCAGGATGTAAGTTATTTCTTGGCGACCGACCAATTCAAATAACGATTGCTAGAGCGTTTCAGTCGTTGAGCGTGTATGAATTGGGTCAAGTATTGTACCATCTTACGACAACAAACCCAAAACCGCTAGAGTTGGTATTTTTTAAACTACTGTTTTTATTTTCATATTTATTAGCTAAAGAGCCTTTTCACTAAACGGTTAAAACATATTTTTTATAACAGCAAAGACCAATTAGAAAAGTACAAAGATAGGGATTTTGTTCAAGCGCAGTTTGAAGAAATAACTAGAGATGTACCCGCTTTTAAGAAAATTTTTCATGTTTTTGTCGACGAGCGCGACAAATGTCTTGCGTATTCACTACAAGAATGTGTTCGTGCTGGTAAGAAGTCCATGATAAGAGTAGAGTAGATATAGAGGTAAACTCGACATTTAAAATGGTGTTAATTTATTATAAACACCTAATTTTACTAATTAAAAATCCCTACTTAGTAAGTACCTACCTAGTGTCGACAATATACATATGTGTTGTAGTTTAAATAAAATTTTAAAATTAAATACTTACATAGTCAGTTACATAAACATCAAACCAAACCTTGATTGAGCTTTTTCTTTTTTGGCCTACTCTCACCTGCTTGCAGGTTTTAATTATTAGATTTAAATTAAAACAAGATTTTGTTTCAATAGTTCAAAGTCCTCGCGTCCTTGCTGTGGTCGGCATGGGACATGTAGATGGCATTGTAAAATATTATGGGAAAATGAGGCAAGAGGATATCGTGCCACTACTGTTGTAAGTTTAAAACTCAAGTAAAACACAGACTTAGTTTATACAGAGTGTCCCTGAAGTCTACGATCAAAAGTGATCGGCAAGGTTCCAATAGTTATCAGAAACAATAATCAAATCATATAGTTTTACAAGTAAACGTACACTACCTACTATTATAATTTATCAGGTAATTGTAATAGGAGGTACATAGGTACCTCCACGTTAATAATAACGTGCACTACACACTTATCTAATTAAATTTCTATGGGCTTACCTCCAGGTAAGGAGTACGATACGTAGGTATTATAGGTGAATAAAACTAAGAATTAAGTATTACTATTTTATACGACTCATTATTACAAAGTGTTTACCCCTTACATCTATACCCGTTGAACATTTAAGTTTCATATGCGTCGATCGCGGACGTATCATGTTATTAATATTAACGTGTGCTTGTCTAGAGTCAAGAAACATAATAAATATCGCAAGTAATCGTGCGTTACCCACATACACACAAATAGCTACCTACATGATACTTTCTGGCTGTTATCTAAATGAATTGCCTCTAGGTACGCAGTTATTAATCGTTATTAAATTTACATCTTCTACGTTTAAAAATGTACATAACTTACTTTTTTATATTATTTATTTAGAAATACAATAAGATTTTGTAGAAACGAGTAGGTATCCCGCACACGCCAAACTTATTTATTTTTCTTTATTTTCAGTGATTAAATTAATCGGTTAATGAATATAAACATAAAAGTTCATGAAGGTGAGGAGCTTACCTAATAAAATGTTTAAAACTTAGCGCTAGGCATAATTTTTTTTAGTACCTACATTTAAATTTAACCGATCAAAATTTTATTTTTCGAGTCTTGGTGACAATCTCTGGCATTGGGCATGCCTTGCCTTAATGTACTTTTTAAAATTTAGATCGTCCAAGATTTTTTTATCGTCAGATATTTTTCTCATCGTGTTTATAAATTCTTGCTCCTTTACCTACCTACTTTCTTTTTCTTGAATTTATTAAAATAAATATCTGACAATTTAAAAATAAGTTCAAGTTTAGGTAGGTAGGTATCGATAGCTTGTATGTGATAGGTGCATTGATTATAATAAAAACCCAAAGTCCTCTTTTTTCAGCATACCCCCACGGCCAATGTATAAAGTGATATTACCAAAAGTTGTGAAAATTGGTTTCTATTTTATTATTTTTTCTTTTTTTTATAGGTTATTGTTTGGATAAATAATATTTATTAACTAAATTAGAACTAAGTAAAGAGAGTTGAAATAAATATTTATGTCCGCATTATAATGTGTTTTATTGATTACACAAACCACCAGGCCGGTAAGCGGGCGTGCAAAGCGTGCACTGAGCACAGAACATAATTAATACTCTACGAGGCACTGAGGCTTTAGTACTAGTTTGATTTACCTACGTTTAAAGTATTTGAAACGAGTTCGCGTCCAGCACTCTGATTGGCCGGCGCCGGCGCCAATGAACCAACCAATGAGCGCCGAACGCGAACTCGTTACGATTACTTTAAACGTAAAACAAACTCGTACTAAGGCCTCAGCACCCAAGCGGACGATCATGGGACGGCAAATCGAGTGACTCATTACCTACTACTACTACATGCCTACTACCTACTCAAAATCATGTCATATGGGTACTGAGGCCCTGGCTTTGAGCTGGAAGGAATAGGGTGGTTTTTAGTTAGTAAGAGTCACTTCCTTAAAAGTCATTTAATGACTTTTTACGTACCAAACAAAGGGGGGGGGGCACAATCGGTATTTGCGCACGGTAATTACGCGGGCGCTCAAATAGTTAGCAGCGAGCCTGCAAACCACTCAAAGATCCGAAAGTTCAGCAGTCGCGCTTGCGACCACTCAATTCAACGAGGTCAAACCTAACTTTACAGCACCCTCTTGTATTAGGTAGCTGAACATACTTACCTCAAAGGTAGTTTTCAATTTACATTTCTTTCTTATTGGTTCATTGTAATTAGTTTATAATAAAGTATTTTATAAATTCAGGAAGTATTAGATAACACAAAAAATGCGTTCGACACTCGCTATCTGTACTAAGTCAACGAGCGTCATCCAAAAAAGTGGATTAATTATGTTATAATAATAATAATAATAATAATACGTTTATTTGTTAGAATATTGTTACAAAAGGTGTTACAAATAAATTTATGTTCTGAATATTCTGCTGTTTCCAGCGTACAAATATTAAAAGTTAAATTTAAAACAAGGCAGGTAAAAACATACAATCAAAAATAAAAAAATGGATCATATAGACGATTAATTATCACAATGTAGTAAAATTATTTTCGGTACAAAATTAAGATTATTCTTACAATTTACTTAAAGGATAATAAAAAGTCGTCTAGGTTGAATTTAGAATTAAATTTTTCATTCAAAAAATCATTTGTTGAATAGTAACATTTATGCAAAAGAAAACAAAACAGCTTCTTTTTAAATTCCATAAGATTAAGGCTTTTAAAACCATTTGGTAATTTATTATAAATACGAATTGCCATACAGTATACATTATTAGAAAAAAGTTGAATTCTTTGTTGTGGTACACATAACTTATGAGTATGTCTGCTTTTTCTTATTACAACATTATTATGTGTTTGAAATAAACCTATATTTTTATGCACAAAGATACACAGTTCGAATATATACAGAGATGGGAATGGTAGAATTTTTAACTTTTTAAAGAGTGGAACACAGCTATGTAGTGGGTCGACTTTACACATGGAGCGAATACATTTCTTTTGGGCTCGAAATGCTTTAATAATGTCTACGGAGTTGCCCCATACTATGATGCCGTAGCGGAGAATAGATGCTACGTATCCGTGATAGGCACAAAGTGCTGCATTGAGACCGGCTACCCGTGTTATCCTATGTAAAACGAATACAAATCTTTGTAGTTTAGTGCATAATTTGTCAATGTGTATTTTCCAGTTACAATATTTATCCAATGTTATACCCAAAAATGTTGTAGCTTCGACTTCCTCTACAACGCTATTCGCATATTTTATTTCCAATTTCTGACGTTTATTGTTATAAGCCTGGAACTGTATAAGTTTGGTTTTACTAATGTTGACGTGTAAATTGTTGTCTTTAAGCCATTCTATTAATTTGTTTAGTGTTTCGTTAATCTCCATTTCGTACTTTGTGATATTGTTATCTGTGAGTTCGATATTAAGAGTGGTATCATCGGCGTATAAAATGCATTGATGTGGTGTAACATTAGGCAAGTCGTTGATGTATAATAAGAATAGAAAGGGTCCAAGTATGCTACCCTGGGGAACACCACATGAGTTTTGACGAAAGGCAGATCTATATGTTTTTTTCTCTGATAAGGTAAGCCTTGAGATCTCTACACCTTGTTGTCGATCACTTAGATAAGTTTCAATCCACTGTAACGCTTTTCCCCTAACACCATAGCGATTCAATTTAAAGAGAAGTAACTTGTGATTCACGAAGTCAAAAGCTTTTG
The DNA here is from genome assembly GCA_038387885.1 of Spodoptera picta. NCBI lineage: Eukaryota > Metazoa > Arthropoda > Insecta > Lepidoptera > Noctuidae > Spodoptera > Spodoptera picta. Next base: position 1,083,673 of record JAZHFQ010000248.1, read on the forward strand.
ACATATCGAGAAATATTGATGCTATTGGTCTTTTGTCATTTAAACTTGAAGTAATCATCTTTATAAGAGTAAAACATGCAAGAGTTGTTGACTTGTTCTTTCGGAAGCCGAATTGTTCATCTTTTAAAATTGAATGTTTTTTTATAAAAGAGTGGAGTTTATCATACATAACTCTTTCAAAAATCTTAGAAATGACTGGTATTAGAGTAATCGGTCGATAATTATTCAAGTCATGTTTATCTCCCTTTTTAAACAACGGTTTGACGATAGATAGCTTCAGTCTTTTGGGGAAAACACCTTCGAACAGTGATAAATTAATAATGTGGGCGAGTGGCTGAGATATAGATTTGGAGCAATGCTTAAGGATTTTTGTATTGATATCATCATATCCTGTAGAGTTAGTGGAGTTTAATGAATTAATAATTTTGTACACAGTATCTTCGTTAGTCGGGGTCAAGAATATGCTATCTGATATATTGTTGATGGTATATTTGTAATCAATACGTTTTTGTGAGTTCTGAATGTTTGAGTTAGTTAAGTCTATAAAAAAATTATTGAATTTATTAGCAATTTCATTAGCATCAGTGTATGTGCACTGATCAGTTTTTACACAGGTGATTTCATCTTTGGTATCTAAATCAATATTATTATTTTTAATGATATTCCAAGCAGCTTTACATTTATTATTTGATTTTATTAAGTAACGTGTATTATCAATTTTCTGAGCGTGTAATATACATCGTCTAAGTATTTTAGTGTAATTTTCGTAGTTTTTGAGGTTTTTGTTTTTATTAGAATTTAGTAATCTATATTTTAGGTACATACTACGTTTTTTGACACAGCACCGTTTTATTCCTTTTGTTATCCATTTATTTTTTATCGGTTTATTTATAATTTTTACTTTAAGAATGGGAAAACAAAGATTATAGAAAAGGGACAATGTATCATGAAAGTGATTGAATGCTGTGTCAGTATCATCTGATTCGTATACTTCTGTAAAAGAAAGGGCTGAAATGCAAGACATGAACTTTTCTATGTTGTCAAGACTTAAATCTCTTCTCTTTATAAACCAAAATTGCTTACCTAATGTTGTGCGATCTACAGACGATTGGAAAGATATGGTCTGACCGGTTTCGTGGTCAGATAATGCAAGCATGTGTATTTGAGATTGGACATTGGGTAAATTACTTGCGATAAGATCTATACATGATGATTTTCTTGTGGGGCTTGTTATATGGTTAGTGATATTGTAGTTCTGTAAAATACATTCTAATTCTTTATACCTATTATCACGCTTTGATGCATCTATGTTCCAATCCCCACATAGTATTATGTTATTATTATTTCGTTTTGTTAGTTTGCTTAGAATAAATTCCAGATTTTTCAAAAACGTACCTAAGTTTGAATTTGGTGTACGGTAAATACAAATTACAAAAACATTAAGAGTGATAATTTCAATTGCACAGTATTCAAAATCATATACTAGAGGAGTAATTAAATTAGAGACAGGTTTACATTCAAAGTCTTTTTTAACCATTATGCAAGTTCCACCTCGTCTTTGGTGAGGTCTCGAGAAAGATGAAACTAATCTGTAATTTTTTAATATTAGGTTGCATTCTGAGCCTCTTTTTAAGAATGTTTCAGAGAAACATAGAATATCAATGTTTGTACCGTTCGTTTGCAGTTCTTGTATAGTTATTTCTAGGAGATCTTTTTTATTTAGGATACCGGCAATATTTTGATGAAATAGCGTAATATTCCGTTTAATTACGAAAAAATGTGGTTTCTCTAGCGGTATTAGGGTTTTTTGAGGTTGAGATACTTTCATTATTATTATTAATTATTAATGGTATAAAATTATTTTGTAATTTATTTGATAGTAAATGTTTGAGTGTATAGAAAATATTTTTAATCCCACCGTTATGTATTTTCCCCGTGTATCTCGAAAACATAGTGTAGTCACAAACAAGATTTAAGTTCGAGTCCAGTACAGTAGCATACTTATTTGTATGTATATCTAGAGATAACGCATTATTAAACGTTTCTACACGTATGTTGAATAACGTAGAATAGTCGCTACACTTGTAAGTTGGTAGACACAATATTATATTAGTATGCTGCACTTTTTGTAAACAATTTCTAATGTCTATAATCAACTTATCATAGTTCTTAGTCACTAGAAAGTCTTCTTCACCAATTAAAACTACACAATAATCATTTGCCGAGTAGGTAGCTAGCTTCTTATGCAGGTCTTTCAGTAAATGTTGAACGCCACAATGTGGATATAAAAAGTGGCAAATTTGATAGTTCGATAATGTTTGTTTAGCAATGTTCAGTATGTTATTAGTTTTATTGGCGCTAATGATACACACTTTCCTCTTTTGTTTCACATATCCCTCGTTTTGCGTTTTGTGTTGAATTGTATCATCAATACGGGGAATGTTGACATGGGTATTGGGAGCGATGTGCAAGCTTTGCTTTGGTGTAGACGTCAGTGGCGCAGGTGGTAATTTGTATTTAGTGGGTGTTTTGTTTTTACATGTTATCTGTTTCTTCCCTTCTTTTTCGGATTTTAAACTGATAATTGTTTCCTTAAGTTTCTTGTTTTCTATAGACAAGCTATCCAACTTCTCGTGAGCAGTTTCCAGTAGTGTGGTGAGATTTTTAACCTTTTGTTCAAGTTCTTGTATTTGTAGTTGTATAGAGCTTTCATTTCCAGATATTGTATTTGGAAAACTATCGGTGCTGCCATCTAGTTTTGAACTATTGGCACTTTCTTCGATAATCGATTTCGATTGTTTACTGGGTTTCCTAAATGTAATATGTTCGAAGAAATTCATCATGTATTTTTAAAATATGCTTTAAAAGTTGGAAAAAGAATAACACTTGGCTGGTTCCGAACCCTCGACCTCAGTGTTGAAGTCAATAGATGGGTACAGTGTTATACCACTCGACCATCCAATCGTTAATATTATTGTTGAAATAGATGTTCCGTTCGCAACAATGTTTTTTTTAAGAAATGCGTGGGTTTTTTGAATTATGATTTTGACGGTTGGTGGATATTTTATTAATTTTGAAGAATTTTGTTTATCACTGTTTTATTGTTTTGAATGATGTTATTGTTGTGCAACAGAAACGTAAGATGTATGTTGTTTAGTCTTTTATGCACAATAGTTCACTAAAACACTATTTTAACACTATTTTTGTTCTTTTGAAGGCAAATTCCACTTTTGTTTTTAGACGTTAATAACTTTTTAGTATATGAATATAAACACTGGATAACAATGTCACTTGTTTATCGTAGGTAATTTTCACTAATTAACACATTTATAGCTATAAACACGCACAAAAACTATTTTTTTAGAATTAAATACACGGAGCTGATCTGTAACGTGGCGACAGCGCCATCTGTCCATTAATTTAGTTATATAACATAGATTTCTACTTTAAGTCTGTGATAAATACCCACTATTTATCCGTCTTGAGTATTTATTCGACAAATCGCCCATCTCTAGTGACATCTGAACTGACAAGTGACGGCTGACGAGAGTGACGAGACGAGTTGTCAGTGATAATACTTAGGCCTTAGTACGGGTTTGTTTTACGTTTAAAGTAATCGTAACGAGTACGCGTTCGGCGCTGTGATTGGTTGCTTCATTGGCGCCGGCCAATCAGAGTGCCGAACGCATACTCGTTTCGAATACTTTAAACGTAAATCAAACTCGTACTAAGGCCCTGGTTTTGGTTGTGATTGTGACTGAAATTTCAGAAGTTCAGAGGTTTGAGAACTTACTGGTGAACTAACGTTGTTTTACTACGGTCGGTTACAATTTATTAAAAAAATACTATACGTTTCTGATGGAATTGATCTTGTTTGTGTTTGAAACTGTGTTTCGGAATCAATGCAAACTGCAAAGCTTTAATATTTATGTATAAAAATACCTAAGTGTATAATACGCAAGTTATAACAATGTTATTTATCTTTATTTTATGTATTTTGCAACCAGTCTTAATGTCCAAAGAATCTGGATGTGGCTGTAACCTTAATCGTGGGAAAGATGAAGGTGTCGATAAAGCGAATTTCATTGATTCTAATGAAATTGAACAATGTCCTTTTGAGGATGGAAACAAAGCTAGTAAATATCTCATCTCTGAACAGATGAATACATTCGATGAGATGATATTAGTGCCAGCCGGGGAATATCAAGTGGGCACAGATGATATAGCAATAGAAAGTGATCAAGAAGGTCCGAAAAGAATAGTGAAACTAGAAAGTTTTTACTTAGATAAATATGAGGTTTCAAATAAGAATTATGCTAATTTTATAAGTGAAACTAATTATAAGACTGAAGCTGAACAATTTGGAGATAGTTTTGTTTTCTCAGCATTCCTGAATAATACATTTAGAGAGCAATTAAAGGATTTCCGTGCTGTGCAAGCAATGTGGTGGTATAAAGTACTTGGTGCTGATTGGAAGCATCCACACGGGCCTGATTCTGATATTCAAGGTATAGTTGCCAGTGTTGTTTTTTATGTAGCTATATTTTATCATATTTTAAATATTTCTTGAAATATGTTTGCTTATTACACCTACATTTATGTTGAACATAAAATGTTCAAAAAGAGTATGAGTTTCAAAGTTATTTCAAGATTATGTAGCAATAAATAAATAAAAATGTTTCATTGGTACATTATAAATTATGATAGCACTAGGACTATTTTTATTATTTCACATTACGAATTTTTATCACACAGCAATTTGGCTCAATGGCTCAAAGTGAATATTTCGAAATATGAGTTTACATAGAAAGTAATTTATAACTGTTAATTACTTATAAAAATATTTTGGCAATGCTGGCTGTAATAAAGCTTTATATATTTTTTTTAGAAATAATGGATCATCCAGTTATTCATGTATCTTGGAATGATGCAAAAGCCTACTGTAAATGGAAGGGTGCTCGGCTACCAACAGAGGCTGAATGGGAGGCAGCATGTCGAGGAGGCCATCATGACACCAAGTACCCTTGGGGAGACAAGCTGTTCCCTGACAGAAAGCACATGTTAGTTTCAACTGTCAAACACCAAGCGGTCACCGGTGACGGCAACCTATTGTTCTATAATTGTGTCTATAATGACGGTACTTGACAAGTTAACAAAATATTAAATACTAAAATTAATTAATTACAATAAAATCTTTAGCATCCTTCTAGTATCCTTGGTCGAGTGCCAAGATTTTTCCAGGTCAAGAGTGTGGTATATTGTCTCTTTAAATTGCAATAGGCTCACCTTATTACATTGGACTAATAACAAAAGTTGGTGAAAATTAGATGTTACAATATGTGTGCAGTACTGTGCAATGTCTCATTGACTTTGATGACATCATTGTATGAAAGTTTTCTCTATGTTAAAACTTTTATTCTATTTTTTAGGGCTAACATCTGGCAAGGGACTTTTCCCACGCATAATTCAGCCAAAGATGGTTATGTGGGCACTTGTCCAGTAGACATGTTTCCTCCAAATGACTTTGGACTATACAACATGGCTGGTAATGTGTGGGAGTGGACTGAAGACTCATGGGCTGGAAAAAATGTAAATATATTTTTTCCTTCCTTTATTTTCAGTGTACTGAATTCCTGATTTATTACTATTTGCATGATTGATGGCTAGGCAATACCTAGACGACTAAAGCGCTGTGCAATGTATTAGATTCGATTTACCTTCATTGACAAATAGACGGACAAACAATTCAATTTTATTGTTTCAAGACTGCCTAATGAATTAAATAAATAAAATTTGTTTTTTTTTTAATTTCTTGTTCTTTTAGGACTAGAAAATATATTATATAAGTATAATAAATAAAATAAGCGATAGACCGAGTTTGTTAATATTTACTTTTTTTCTTTACAGCCGAAAGAGAAGGTAAAGAAGGGTGGTTCTTATTTGTGCCACCTGTCCTACTGCTATCGTTATAGATGCTCATCACGATCTCATAATACGGAGGACAGTTCTGCAGGAAACTTGGGATTCCGATGTGCTAAATCGGCGTAATTATAATATAGTGTTCCTTTATTAAAAGTTGCTGCAAAAGGAGCATACTCCAATCCGCAATGTTTTCATTGGAGTTTCGACTTTATGGTGATAGGTACAATAAAATTGCAAATCGAATAAGGACTATAGATTGAATAAAATCAAATAAGGAATAAGTCAAAATATTACCGTTCATTGTATATTATGTTCCTAATGCGTTATTGATAGATTCTCCAAAATGAAAGTTAGGCCAATAACTAAGTCCCAGTGCACAATCACGTTAAGATTTTTTTTAATTACTTGAACATGACAAAAAAAGAACAAATAAATTGCTTAAAAAATTGTTATACTGCTTTGTATATTTATTATTTTTGTATGTTTTTGTTTATTTATATTTTAAAATTGTATATGACGGCGCCGCCGTCATTATTTTGTAAACTGCGAATGTAATGGGCAAGCAGTGAACAAACAACTGGCCGACGTCACTTCAACCCCACCACCGAGTGATATATAAAGCAGCGCAACCGCAAGCTCGAAAAATCGTTCGTCAATCGTTGCCCAGTTCACACGTTACGCAATCGCTGAGTAATTTATTGTGCACTGTCGAAAGTAAACGTTACTTTAATTACGAAGATTTAATTGTTTTATTACTGCATAAACATACCTCTACCGAGATATATGACGAAGAGGGTTCTCGCTTGACATCGCCCACACCATCCTTCCGACATCAGAAGTGGGATGGACCAGGATTATTGAAAATGTTAAAATTATCGGAGCCGGTTCGTGAAGAACTACCTACATGCAAATGTGACAAAGAAGATAGTGCTGCAAGATTGGAAGTGCCTAGCTATACATAGCTAGGTACTCAGTAGTGAAGATTCAACGTGGCTAACGTTGAGGCAGCTACTTCGAACTGAATCGCTATCTGAAGCAGCAAATGAAGACATGACGTGGTCCCAATTCAAGCCGGAGTACATTGGCGTCCAGTGACAGCATGAGATATGCGGCGTTAACGCAGCGTTTGGTGAGCGGCGTGTTGATGTCTGCAATTGGACACTGCTGCCATCGGGATTATACCAGGTGACTTTGTTCCATTTATTATGATTCCGATACCAAGTACTTTATGGGTCAAAAACGAGTCAAAGACTTGAGTTTACAATTATTAGTTTTCCAATTTGAAATTTTATTTTATTTTGTCGGGTAGTTATTTAAAGAAAATAGCCGTGATGTTTTAGATCCGAGATTATACATGGTCATTAGAATTATATCTGATAGTGTTATTTTGTGTTGTGTATTGTTAGGTAATATCTCAAGTGGTCTTAGGCTTTCATTTGGTTGGAAATTGGAGGTATGGTTTCCGCGAGGTAGATGCAGAATTAAGTGGTGCTTGCTGTCTAACGCGGTACAGAGTATTGAAAAAAAAAGTAGTTTATAACAAATAAAGGTCAAAAGCTGCTAATAATAATTGGTAGTTAAAGTCAGAATTGAAGAGTCCTCTAAAGTCCTACATTCATTTAGGATTATTATTGGGTTGGAAAATAGCGCTAAGAATACTCTGATGAGAAACATGCTTCCCTTGATCTTGCCATTAGGATTTGTTATAATTAGGGCCTTTCAGTACCTAGTGAGTTAGTAATTGTAAGGGTAAAACTTCTCATTTATGTATCGTGTGTGCTAGTCATAGTCGTTACTGGGGCAGGGACTCGAGTCCATATAATGAAACTACAGCCGTGGCTGACTTGTGACTCTGGAATACTGGAGTGACTATCCACACTTGTGTATTGTATAAATGTGGTTACCTTGAAAATCTTGATGGCTGTTGATCATTTATTTTGATTTAAAGGACCTTGAGATATGTTTTCGCTAAGTGCGTTGTAGTGAGTAGATAGGCTGTTCGGTGGTTATTCCAGATGTAGTGAAGTCGGGTTTTGTCTAATAGAGAAAACGTGGAGTAACGAGACTCTGCATTTCATGATTATATTGCGTCTTACAAAAAATGTCTATCGCAGCGCCTATAAGTTACGAAAAATGTCGAGTAATTTCAATTGTAACAGATGAAATTGAAATACAGTAGATCTGAGGACTAAGGATGAGGAGAATATCTGATCACCAGGTTCTTTGAGAATTTTATAAAGTGTCAATGTCATGAGTTGCACTCAACACCTATAACTCACATACCCACACTTCATTTTTCATTTTTTTGAGGGGATCGAACACATATAGAAAGATAAAGTGTTTAAAGAGACATCCGGCGTCAAGGATTTAAGACCAGCTCCTTGATCACTGGTTTCCTGCCTAGATAACTACACCCAGTTGTACGGTCTCTTCTCTGTGCCTTCAGGCTTAATTCATTCTGTCTCCTGCAGTAATATTCACCGAGGGAAGTGGAAACTATAGTTTTTTCTTCTCTTATAATATCTTCTGATTCACTTCGTTGCGGAAACCAAGACAGTTACTCATGTCCCTGGGACGCGCCGGACTTCAATGTTCCGGTGTTTTCATGGTTGTATCTACTGTAGATCCTGGCTTACAGGAGTTGCAGCGGTTTTAAAAAAAAATACCCACACTTACATCATATTCACGCACTCGTACTCTGACCGCACCCATGAGGAACTTGTGGCTATGGGTCTTCACACACCAGACCGCATTCACGAGGATCGTGTAGCGATGGACCTGTGTGGTAAAGCGCCTGTGTGGCAAACCGCCTGTGTGGCAATGCATCTGATTGGTGAATTGCCTGGTTGGCAACTGGTCTGTGTGACGTTAGTTAGTATTGTATTGATTTTTATGCAGTTTCAGTTTGTAAGATTAAATGTTTGGTTATCTGTCAGATTATCTTGTCTCTGATTCGATCCTCTAGAGATACTCCGCAGATAGATGTTTCTTGTCTCTCTCGTTCACGTTCTCTTGTGTCCTGTAAGTTTCGCGTTAGAAAAGAGTAGCTGTGAGTTACTGGGCTATGCACAGCCGTGATCACTTGTAAAGTTTAAATGCTTTGGGTTGCTTGGTAGAATAATATTCTTTTGAGATTGTGAAACGTCAGTTTGTCTAGAAGTTTTCTGGTTATTGATTTTGCTACTGAAACGTCGTAACTTTTTAAACTTTTAACTGTAAACGTATTCCCAAAGTATAAAGGTCCCTACAAAATCACTGATTTCTTAGAAAACGATAGGTACGAATAGAAACTCGTTAATGGTTCTAATCAAACGTACAAGGTCGCCCATGAGAACTTACGCGAGGTACCCCGCTGTCCATTAAGTTTTATAGAAATAGCCGAAAGTTATGATGATGACGTGACGGCGGATGATAGCCAGAGTGATTTTGTCCATGAAACTGATCGCGGTAATAATATACTGTGTGACATAGCTATGATTGGTGATGCTGAGGATGAACATTCCGATAGCGACACTATATCTGTTAATAGCGACACTATATCTGTTAATAGCGACACTATATCTGTTAATAGCGACACTATATCTGTTAATGGCGACACTATATCTGTTAATGGCGACACTATATCTGTTAATAGCAGCACTGTATGGGGTAGTTCACGTACCTTGAGCGCTATTAGTAATAATATGGAAAGTCCATCATCAGACTTACCAGAGTGAATGAGTGTTGTAACTGATTACTTATTTATAAAATTTAAAAAAAAAGAAAGTAACAAAAAAAAATGTAGGAAAGAGTCATTGAAGGGAAAATCCGGTCCAATGACTCAGCTAAAGGGGTTGCGATTCGACCTAGCCCTCCGACAATAAGGATTGCAATCCGGTCTAGCATGTTTTGCTAAAGGGACTGATGTCCGGTCTAGCATACGCTAAAGGGACTGATGTCCGGTCTAGCATACGCTAAAGGGACTGATGTCCGGTCTAGCATTCGCTAAAGGGACTGATGTCCGGTCTAGCATACGCTAAAGGGACTGATGTCTGGTCTAGCATTCGCTAAAGGAATATTTATCCGGCCTAGCACAATCGTCTCCAGTTCTAATACTGATGAGTGATGATAACGTAGTAGTTGTGGTAAGCTGAAGGGTTAACCGAACCCGCACAATATTGAAAGCTTTTGTTAAAGGTTATACTAGATAGAGATTAGAAATGCCAGGATGAACGAACGGGTTGTTATCTTGTTCCTAGATGCTCGGAAGACGCTCGAGGACGAGCGTACGTCAGTATGGCCGTGACGGCGCCGCCGTCATTATTTTGTAAACTGCGAATGTAATGGGCAAGCAGTGAACAAACAACTGGCCGACGTCACTTCAACCCCACCACCGAGTGATATATAAAGCAGCGCAACCGCAAGCTCGAAAAATCGTTCGTCAATCGTTGCCCAGTTCACACGTTACGCAATCGCTGAGTAATTTATTGTGCACTGTCGAAAGTAAACGTTACTTTAATTACGAAGATTTAATTGTTTTATTACTGCATAAACATACCTCTACCGAGATATATGACGAAGAGGGTTCTCGCTTGACATCGCCCACACCATCCTTCCGACATATACATTGTTTTGAAGAAAAAGTTTGATTGAGTTTCAATTCTTCCTTAAAACAAACCCTGAACTTTATGCTTATTTGTGATTACGAATCTTAGAGTAGATGTAGTAGGAAATTATTGGGAATGATAAATGAAAGTATCCAGTAATAGTTTAATTGCATATTTTTGTATAAAAATTACAATAGGTACATAAATTGAATTTCTATATGATTAATGAAACAAAATTTATATTTACAAAATGGTGAGCTTCAGCTGCTTGGCTGCTAACAAAAGCAGAATATTCGGAGTACAAAAAGCACCTTTAATTTTGGTAAGTACAAAACAAAACGGAAGACTAAAAGGAAGTTTGAAAGCTACTGCTATAAACCCGTTATCGATTTGATCTAATATACATAATTTTGGTATAAATAAAAGATAAATTAAACAAAATAAATAACCAACACAACCTCTTTAGTGTCATAGTAATCTAAACCTAAATTGAACATTCGGTCGAAATTAAAATACAGTTTGTTGTACTTAAAATAGAAAAAAAAAATTGATCACGTCAAAATAAACAACAATAAAAAGTTGTCATCGAAATATTAACACCTGTGTTATAAATACACAAAAAAGGCAAACGGCGTTGATAAATCATCTTGTATATTTGATTTGGTGGCTCCCGCCAAAAGGTATATAAAACCCATTTTGATCTAATCATGAATAAGCCTTGATAATCATGAGCTTGTAAAAATACTGATCAATACTTAAAACTAAACACTGATTCTTATTAACATTTTAGCACTACAATCAAAGCTATTATTTCCTATTTAACACTATTCCATTGAACATTTTCGCTGCCATTAACTTTAAGCATTTATTTAAGTATTCTATAAAATTTGTGGGCTTCTATTATACTATACATTATTACGTTTCACACTGTTATTAGTGTATATTTTTGAAGTATCCAAATTAGGTATAGATTTAAGATGAAACTAACATAATATGTATAATTAACTATTTTTTTTATAACAACATTTCATATAATATGGTCATGTTTTCTAATCAACCACACATCAAAGGTAATGTACACTGGCATCTTTTATTCTTAAAACAATAAGAGCGACTTTCGCAGAGCGTTACCATTGATGCGAGGTAAACAATTAAGTATAAACTATAATAACATTGTTTATTATCATATCATCTAGTGAAAATGTTAGTTTTAATGTTTACAAGCTCATAATCATAAATAATATATCTCATTTAAGCACCATGTATAAACTACATGTGTCTGTAAGTATTATGACTGTATTCTTTTAGAGGTCTTCTAAACTCTTAACTCTAATAATAAAAGTATAAAACGCTATGCGATCACAAATCTAGCTATACATTTACATCAATAAAATAAAATTTACACCATTGATACCGCCTAACTGTATGTACACTAGACAAATCACATGTACCACTACTTCTAGGGTTATTATTGACGAGGCGACATGGCGAGAGGCCGGACCGAAGCTCGCGCATCCCTCTATACATCCGACACCTTTACCCCGAAGGTCCACGCATTAAATAAGAAATATTAACGTCCCGTAATAATTTCAGGCTATGAATCACAGAGTACTACGGAATGCTAAGGTGGGCGCCTTGTCCGCCGTCAGTTGCCGGCCGGCAGCACGGTACGGGACCGCGCGAACGTGCCGTTCGTGTGCCCGTTGGTGAAGCCGTTCTTCAGCGAACCGTTCTTGTACGTTATGTCTTTTATTTCTGTCGTCTCTGGTTGAGGTGATCGGGCGCGAACCTGGAACGAAACCAACATTTTAGTAATATATTCCAAACGATGCTGCAAGTGACGGAATAAGAATTTGCATTAAATAATGTAAAATCCAGGAATTCAAAATATACCTTAGGTTTGGAGTAGGACTGGTTGTAGAAGTCTTTGAAAAGGAAGAAGAACATGACGGCGTGCATGCCGATCCACCAGACGAACGCGCGAGGGTAGTCGCATTCAATGAACAACAGCTGGAATGCGTGCACCATAATGCCGACGAATTGAACCTGGAAAGTAGCAAATAGAATGTTTATTAAGTACCTCAGCTGACACATTAAGGGCCAATTAAGATTATAATAGCACTTTAGATAAATGTACATTCCATAGTCATATTCATAATTGTTAGACAGTTCTAAAATTAGGTAAAGCTGATAATATGAATCATACCATTTGTAAAGTAGTGAGGTACTTCTTCCACCACAGATATCTCCTCATGTGGGGTCCCATGGCAGCCAGCATGTAGTAGGTGTACATAATAATGTGTACGAAGGTGTTGAGCAAGCCGAAGAAGGTGGAATGACCACCCGGCGTGAACTTGACGCCGAACCACACTGACATCGGCATCACGCCGTGGTGGATCACGTGTAATGTTGATACATGGTCAAACTTCTTTCTCAGCACAAAGAAGAACTAGAGAAGAAAGAATAGGTTGATATTAATATTATTAATTATTTTTAATATTGAATGGTGTAACTAATTTAATAGGTAAGATAATGTCATCTGAGATCAGAGATGGACCAATCTGCCACATATATGCTGATATATAAAGAATACAAATAGCATACAATTTGAACCTAAAGAAAAACAGAAATTATGACTAAGAGAAAAGAACCCATTTTGAAACGTGGAAAGTTAAATCCACGCGAAATGTCCTACACAATATAAATTGCATACAACTAACTAATTTTAGCAATATTGAGACTCCCTTGTGCGAACCTGTTTTGTGAAACTACAGAGATATGATATCGAGTATTGCCAAACGTGCTTATCACAAACATACGATGATAACGTTACCTACGTTAGTGATGAGTTCATTTCAAGTACGACTAAAATATTGTTCAAATCGGTATGGAGGGCAAATATTTTAGCTAATGACGATTTAGGGCTACATAATTATAATATTACTGTAAAGACACCCATCTTTATAATCGAATAGATTTATGTTTAGGAAACACGTTAAAACTTACCGTATCAAAGAATTCAGTGAACTTGGAAAAGTAGTACCACCAACATGCGTGAACCATCTGAAAATTGAATATAAACTATTAGATTCCGATCTCTTAAAATTCGTATTCATTACATAATCATATCAGTGCTTTTGAGACGGGAGGAATATAATGTACTAATTTACTTTATTTTATCAAACTAAGGGAGAAAATCAAAATAGCAATTAAACAATATCTATTTAAGCAAGCACTCTATGTATAGTAGGTGGATATGTCTAGTCTAATTGTTATAATTATAATATAGGTTGCATTAGGTAAGTGTTATCAATACTTGATAGACATGCGTCATGAATCGTGATGGAAAATGGATGAATCTGAAAATTACTGATTAATCGATGTTAATTAAATGGGCGTGACGATTGATGGTGATGATTTCAATGAAAACTTAAATCAACAACTACTATCAACAACTACTATATAGGCAAAAGCGAAATGCTTTGCACAACGAGGGTGGCCGCGGTCGAATTTAACTAGGTTAATTTAGTACCTTGGAAATGTTTTAGTGCTAATGTTCCAGAAGTATGATCCAATGTGAATAAAGAGATAAGAGAATAAGAACTCATAAATGACTCAAGTAATAAAACACAAGGAGTAATGAATGTACATGTAGGTAGTTCAAAGGCAACTTTCACACAGATATTTATGTAGTGGTGTAATCAAATACGGTATAGTGTAGCTTTGGGGAGTTGGAACTAATGTAATAAATGGAAGTGATAATTCACCCTCATTGTTTGTGGATGTTTGGAGTGGTCGACCGGCTGACATTGAAAGTTATACCTGCCTGTGAACCAGCCAGCAGCTCCGATCTGAAACAACATGCCGACACCAGGCCCTTATATACATAGTTCGCACATCACCGTATGTCGCGCTTCAGTACGCTGTTCAGTACTGTTCAGATGTTAATGCATACATGGATTAGCGTAACAATGTTGCACATACTTAGTTGATACTTTACAATGTTACAATTACAAGTATCTATTTATATGTTAGTAGCAGTACACTCCAAATACGTAATAATTTGGATGCTTATTTCTATATTATATACCTATCTTAGAATTATTACCATCTGCACCTTGTAGCTACTTTTACAACATACTGCTGCATTGCTAAATAAACATAAATATGTACTATATACAGTGAGCAAGGGTTAGTTATCTTTGCTCTGAATCCAATGCCCGTAGCGTCGTCGCGGACGCCTGTGCATCACTTACTCTAATAGCTTTGGGATTCTCTGTGTAGTCCACAGGTTGGCATCTAAAGCTGTAATGATTCAGCCAGCCCCCCATCATACTCTGAGTATTACATGACAAAAAAACAAAAACATTGATATGTGCATAGTACAAAACATTTTTTTTTAATCTTTCTAATTTAAATGCAAGCACAACACTTTTCGATTCTACATGTAATCTGATTCAATGTATCGTCTCTATATGGTATCAATAATGAAGTTCTAGATTTTCTATATCAACAAGCAGTTAAAATTGCAGTATATATGACAAAGAAAGGTATAACGGTATCTGAAAACTAGACTACAAAATATTTAAACATTACTATCATTATTTATCTATCTGATTAGGTTTCGATGATAACATTTTGTCTCATTGGAATCATAAATTCTAATGGGAGACAGAAACATTCATCACTGAAAAGTTTTTTCAATGTCTTTTGTTACTTCTAAATGCTACCTGGCTGTATGAATACCATACCTGTAATGTTGGAACTCTACAGTAAAACATGACAACTTACAAAGCTAAAATTAAATATCAGAGAAAAACATATTTACCACACATCAGTCTGAAATACACACAGTTAAGAAAAAAAGGTCAAATCTTATAAAACACAGTGTCAGTGCTCATTACTAATCTAATAACTTGGTGCAGTAAAATATACACAGTTGCAGTTTTAATTACAAAGTGTAATTATTTATGCTAAAGCAAAACTAAGAAAAGGAGTAATCAAATCATTTCATAGTAATGAAAGTAATATAAACTTGTTTTTATTAAACTATTAATAAAAAGAATTGTGTCATAAAAACCTTTTTACACATAGTTAATAATTGAATGTGAATCTTACCTCATAGAACAGCCACGCACTGAATACTACTTGTAAGAAGTTATATAATATTAGAACATTTTTTAGTTCATAGGGTTTTCTATTCTCCATAAATCGTGGTCCTAAAACCTGAAAAAAATAAAACATCAGAACTAGTTTTAGGAGGGACCATTTAACTCGTATACATGGTTAATAGAAAACACAAGTTGAATACCTTGACTAGATAGATATAGCTTAGACATATTAATAATGTAGGAAATGGGGAACTCATCAGGAACCATGGATTTGTCCTAGGATCTGAAAAAAAAACAAATTAATGTATCTTAATTTTTATTCTACGAAGATATTGCGTAAAATATATTTTTAAGTTTGTCTATACTCTGTTATAAAAGGTATGTTTAAAAAAGTATAAACATAGACAAATTTGTTTCAGTATTATAATCTATTTTAGTAAATGTGTTAATTGTTGTGATTGGACAAAAGGTGCATAGAGTAAAAGCACATCTGTTTAGTGGGTCATCTAAAAATACTTGTCTGTTATAACTGGAAGTGTGTTGGCAGTGTTCTGAGATATGATCAGTATCATGAGATAAATTTGTCACGCTAGTCATCCTTATAGATATGGAACATTTTATAAGCATCTATGTTTATCTGATCACTATAAGTTTACAATATCAGTAATGTTTGTTTTATATTAGCTACCCATTCGAACGGTTTACTTCTAATATTTTTCGAGTGGTTTTTATTTTATAATTATATTTTTGTTTAAAATGTTTTTTTTGTTACATGGGAAACAGATAAGTGTACTTATTTCTTGTTAATTAATCATGACAAAAAATATTTAAAATGACCTTGTATGAATGAATATTAAAGTCAGAAAGCAAGTTCCTGGGTTGATTTTAAATCAGATTTTTTAAGGTGTTCAGTAGATTCCAATATAAAACTTACCTCCATATTTGTCCATATAATATTGAAAATCGCTTATATACTGTAGCATTATTCCTAGCGCCATTGTGTCGATTTCTGAAAATAAATTTAAAAATGATTAAAACAATTGAAATATCCCCCTAAACGTCAAGACTGTTCCGTGATTATGTCAATTGTTTAGTGATATCATAATACTGACCGAATGATTAGAACTACTACTCGCTTATTAATACATTATTTACTAAAATTGTTTAGTTATTATTTAGCCAGTAATATACAATCAAATTATTTTTTATTCCATCGAAATGAAAATAGGTTAAGCAGGCTTTGGCGCACTGACAGACGGCAGCAGCGTTGCAGGAACCAGGGTTGCCAAAGCTAATTCATCAAAATCCCCAAAAATCCTGATCGAATTCCCCAAATTTGGGGATAAAAATCCGCTGATTCCCCACAAATTCCCCTCAAAAGTTTTTTTAAAAAAACTATACTATAATCAATGATTTAAATAACATTTATTGTTTATCCTTTATATTTTTTTCCATATAGTTTATAGTTCGAAGGGTTAAACTTGACACTGTCGTCCAGTTTTTTAATCCCTTGTAGGTTTATAAATAATTATACTACAGTATCTATATTCAATCTATTGCGGTTTTCAGTTTTTAAATTTTTAAGGAGACTAAATTTGCGCTCGATTTTCGACGACTCAATGCATTTGATAAAGACAATATCAGCAATAATGAAATAACAATTTTTATGTTTGAGAACAGCTATTCTCCCGCAGCGTTTTTCATGCAAAACAATAGCCGCACGAGGTAAATTTTCATCTTTTTTCAAATCTTCCATACTTTCTCCAGCTTTCATACTTTATGATTCAAAAAATGTGGTCATCGATAATAACGATGAAATATTTTCCGATGAGAATATGAAGTCAAAATCCCCAGATTTTCCCCACATAATGCCAATCCCCAATTAATCCCCAACCAACTTGAAATTCCCCGCAGTTTGGGGAATTCCCCACAGATTGGCAACCCTGGCAGGAACAGGAATGGAGAACACTATCCAAAATCAACTCAACAGATGGCGCCGTAAGTACCAATAAAAATAATGAAAAAAATAAATATTACGTACATAAATAATTATAAACATCTTAAACACGGATTTTTATTGTAAGTAAAGTAAAATTCTATAACAATTTTATAGCCTTTTTTAAATGCTTGATACGGAAAATGGAATCAGTAGAGGGTAGAGAAACATGTGTTAGGTAATAAGAGGTATATGACATTTTACACATACATTGGGAGGCGTTTAAACATTCAAAATATATAAATGGAAGCCTGAAAGGATGTAATAATTATGTGCCAAACACTAACAAACGGAACGCAACTGTTCGTTGGCCGACATGCGACATGTCAACCTATGATGTCAACAGTGACAATAGTCATTAGGTCTAGCGTGACATTATTTTTGGTGGAACATTTAAAAATGGAACAGGACTATCAAGTCTCATTCAGATATTCAATAATATTAGCTATGTTATGTACGTAATAAATATTTTCCGTCCCGCCCAGAATCCTTAAGTGATATTGGTTTTATAGCAGCACTATTGTAAAAAAAATATCACATGTGTTGTCAAATGTACCATTAGTCCACTGAATTAAAATTCATTGCTTGTATCCTATGCGTGGTAGAGTCTAGGCTGCTGCAAAAGCCGAACGCATGAATTTGACAATACTTTTCTAATCAAACTTTGTTTTAAACTGGTTATGCGATAGATATCACATATTTATTAGGTTTCAGCATTGTAGGAGTCAATACCTGTAGGTAGAATACCTATATCACCTACTCACTAGAGTTAGGTACCTGTGTAATGGCTATATTCGTATGCAATTGGCCAATCGGTATGCTCCAGGTTAATTGGCCTATTACCTATACACGGAGAGTCTTACATTACAGGGTCAAGGTCAAGGTCAAGGTCACATTTCATTTTCAAAATCATTCGTGTGTTCAGGTGGACAATTTGTGAGGCAGTTCACATCAATTTTGGCAAAATTTATAATTATGTTTATAATACATATTAAGAACCTACGTGACGTGAAACGGTTAAAACAATGGACGGTTAAATATCTTACGTAATGGTATCTACTGTGAATGACATGATGAGCCTATCTTAGCTACCTGTTGAGGTATGAATACACAACATTGACGATAATCGTTGCGTCAGTCGCCAATAAATAAAAGAAGATTGATGAACTTTTTAGCCTGAATCCTTTGCAAATGTATCGGTATTTCGATACTTAGTTCCTACGTTACTTTGCAACGTTATAACAATACTAATTTTCCTGAAAATTTAAACATCGGTCGTTTATTATTTGCAAATCGTCGATGGCCTAATATTATTGAGTGGGTAAGTGCTATAGGTAGATAATATTTCTAAATCTAGATAGCAGTGTGCTCATCCCCTTATATAAAATATATCAGGTTTATCACTTGCTTATCGTTAGGTACACTCCTTCAACTTTCTCAAAATATATGTATTCTGACTAAGCAAGCTAGAAGTGGCAAAAAATATTGGATTCCTGTAGCATTTCATTAGGACCAACAACGATTCTACATATTTTCAATTTGATTTCGATTCTCTACGGTAAATACTAAAACTCGTAGCTACTCACCTTAAACTAGATACAATTTTCCGAGGCAATTTTGTCTTCCGATCGCTTAGCTTATCTGAAACAAGAAAATACATTGATTAATATCGTGCGTGCACATGTCGGTAAATGAAAATTGAAGTTTCCATGTAAGTACGTGAGATATCAGACAGTTTAAATAATAACGTTGTTTAAATATATACCTACGTCTAGGTAGTATTTCTTGGGAGCTACATATTTTTTTTTTTTTAAGGGGGGAAAATCATCGAATGACTGCTCCCGCCTGGGTGAGGCGGAAGGGAGTGTCAGACTCTTACTGACTAAAAACCACCCCGTTCCTTCTCCTGCACGTCGAGCCGGAGCCCCGGTTACCCGTTAGGTTCTCCGCGACTCCGAATCGGCATCGGCCCTATTGGGCCCCATCTGTGGTGGTCTGATGGCTCTTTGAGGCGCGCGCGGAACGCGACGCACCGTACGCTCGGGTCTGTTTCTGGTCGGACGGGGAGCCACCCATGCTCGCCGTCCGCAGGCCCGCGCTTACGGTGGCCGGAGATCGTCTCGCGATCCCCGACGCCCGGTGTGTCCTTCGCGATGGCTGGGTTGCGAGGAGGCAGCGCTTCGCTGCCTCACGCGTCCCGCCTCCTCTTTAGCTAGCATGACTGCTTCGCAAAAGGAGGAGACGGCATCCCAATCCCCCTCGCTCCGCATCATGGCCTGCACTAGGCCCGGACGCGAGAGGTCGCCATCGCCGATCACTTCCCTGAGGGCACGGCGGTGCTCAGCCCACGCAGGGCATTCTCCCACTGTGTGTTCCACCGTGTCCTCAGGGCGGTCCTCGCAGTGATGACACCCGGATGTTTCCTCCCGCCCCATCAGACACAGGTACCTCCCGAAACTTCCATGTCCGGTGAGGACCTGCGTCAGGCGGTAGGTGAGGACGCCGTAGCGTCTCTCAAGCCACTCCTCAAAGAGGGGACTTACCGCTGCAATGGCAGCGAGCCCAGCCCCCGGTTGCGACAGTCGTTGCTGCCATTCCGCCATGAGATCGCGCCGGAGCTCATCCCGCCACGCACTTATCTGGCGCGGCAGTGGAGTTTCGCCCCGGCGACGTGCCTCCGCGCGCATGCTATACGCTCGCGCGAGCACCTTCGCCTCCAGATCCCACGGCGGTAATCCGGCAAGGAGGTTCGCCGACTCCCCAGAGATCGTGCGGTATCCGCGGATCATTCGGATCGCCATGACCCTCTGTGACATGAGCAGCGTCCGAGCAGGACGCCGCAACAAGTTCGGCGCCCAAACAGGGGCGCCGTAGAGGGCCATGGACCGCACGACCTGGGAGCTACGTATAACGTTTAATATTCATATCTTTGCTGATAGCAGCGTTAGTGACGGTTGCTATGCCAGTTGGCTGCAGACGACATGTGTATACTAGCACTAGCCAACCAGTTTTACTCGATAAACCTCTGATAAAATTACATTAAGCATAAGCATCTTTCGGTCTCAGCTTATGTAACATTCATATTCATATTCAAATGGTTGATCATTATATTTAACGGTACCTATAAGCCAGTCAAGCAACATCATAAATAAAATTAATTTTAGTAGGTAGCTACAATAAATAATATGGCACATGGGCAAATACGATGACTTACAAGAGGTTCCATTAAGAATTTCAGAATCATGAAAGTGATTCATCAGTCAATTTACATCGTAATGTTCGACCACTGCAATGTCAATGAATGACGTTATTCATTGTTTCAAGGAATCTCGATGGTCAATATCGTGCAATTAACGGTTACATGTTGGTAGCAGTTACAGTGTCTGTGCCATGTTCACGTTAGTACAAAACTACAAAACGTAATGCTTTATGTACCAATTCACGTTGTGTAGCGACCTTCGTATTATGATAGTCATGTGGTGCTCGTTTCGTTCTAGTAAAGATTTGTTGCACATTACGCAGGCTTGTATATTCAGGTGATATTTTTAGTGACCTAGTTTATGTGTCTACACGATTCTTAGTGATAGGTAGTGATAAGATATCGAGTTGTAGGTACGTATGGCCGGAGGTGTAGCTGACGTGAAATTCTCAGATTGTCGTCATTCCGAGTCATTTCATAGAGATAACATAATATTTATCTGAGTACGAATACGTGGCATTTCACAATAAATGTAAGATGATATTAAAAAGTGGTAGTGTTAATAAACTAGTTTAGAATACATGCTTTCTAACGGTTCTTCTAGTATTTTCGGTCTTATTTAAGTAAATTTCAAGATGAAGGTGGAAAATTGTTCACTTGTTAAGATTGTGTAGGTACTACTTATCTTCTTATTAATTTTTGCAAAAAGTATTAAATAGTGATGCAATAGTTTTATTAATTAACATATCACTAGAGAACCGAAAAGTAGATACTTATTTACTCATTTCAGTTCCACATTCGTGAATAAACACTCGAATTTGTTGAATATTATCATTTAATTCTCAAGTAGATACGTTAATACCTCTAGATAGGAAGACCTAGAATTTGTCATATTTATCATTAAAATACTATCTGTAATTTACCAATACGTTTTGTAGGGTTTTATAATCTGTTATTATTAAATTGTCTGTACATATTTAAGCATTTCTACCTAGTAGTTAGCTTCTAGAGGTAGTTAATTCACGGACAAGCCTACCTAGATTACACAGGTATAAACATTTCTAAACCTAAAAACATGTGGTAAGAAACCAAATAAGAACGGCCTACATTTCTTAAATTTGCACTTTGACTAATTACACCTTCCACATTGAATGACAGGCACGTAGTTCTACGGTAGCGTAAATATTATAATAGCAATAAAAATATATGTTGAGTGTCGAAACTGCCTATGCGTAATGAAATGGCATTGATCATACAACTGGAAACTTTGGTTAGCTCTAGCGAATTGGTGCAATAAGTAGCTCATGAAGCGTAAGTTTGGACGTGCGAATTTAATTTCTGCGATAGTCGATACCTTACTCATTCTTCGAGCTCTCCTATATGTAGTTACGTATCGGAAATGTGAAATGTCTGTTTATAAGGGAATTTGGAAAGTTAAGTTAAAGTGATGAATAATACTCAAAATAAGTGTAAATATGTACATATGTACATATAAGTAATCTCGCAGTATGTAGTAAGAACTAAGAAGCCTGAACAACTCAACATTTCGTGTTATTTAACTATTGCGTTAATGTCGACATTGATCTGTAGAAGTTTTTGTAGTTATTTATAGTAAACAAAATGCACTGAAGCATAGAGATAGCGGAACATCAGAGTCTAGTGCTATCGTTATGTATTTACTTACTTCACCAATGTGATGTAACTGGATTTAAGTTACCCGACGACCATAAGCTATGATTTTAACAGTGGAATTATCGAACCTTATGTTATTATGATTCCACAATTCCTTTTAATAAACTGATATTTATTGTAGAGGTAATAATCGTGAGCATGGAGAATGTAGTAAACCTATCTTAAGTAGAGGAAGCCCAGGCAATGGATTGCCACGGTTGTTGATCGCTATGTCGTATTTATTTAGAGGTATTTTACGCATTTACAAATGTAATATATAGATCATATAAAATTGAAATATAGTTTATTACCTTGAATAAACGCTTTTTTCATTTCATTTCAAGTAAAATATTTTAATTGAATTTCTCAACCTGAGTAAGTACTTATTTTAGTATCTTTTTCCGCTGTTTCGTCAATTTAATACTAAGTTCAAATAAATAAATAAATAAATAAATAGAGCGGATACAATATTAGTGGGTGCTACGAATTAATTATTTGGTTGATTTCAGTTATCTACTTAAATCTATATATGTCGATAGTAGGAAGGTAGGTAGGTAGGTAGAGCTGTAGAGCACCAGGTTGCTATGAACTTTGATCTGATTACAGCTATCTATACCAAACAGATAGGTAGTATGTACACATTATATGTCATCGTACGATTAATACAAGTATTCTGCCAATAGGCGTTACGTTTGATTTTGAAAGCGTTTAAAAACATATTTTATCGATTTAAATATATACTTAAACTACTTACATATTTTGAAATCCGTATTTAAAGAAGTTGCGATAGTCTGTATGACTCTTTAGTTTATCTAAGAACAAACACTATTTATCAGTGTGAGATATCTTTTATCTCACGTATTAAGTAACTACAAGTAATTAGATAGCAATTAAATTAATTAATTTCAGATTTATTCGTGTAAGTCGCGTATGGGTTGATGATAAAACGATTAATTCAATCAATTGTTAAATCAATTTCCCGATTATCCATGTTAATAACTTTTTATACTGTGTTTAAATGGATAATAACATTGTATAGGCAATATGATATTTTGATAAGGCGATATAATAAGAATTGTGTAAGCAGTCGGCAGTGTTGTAAGAAGAATGCGTTCGTTGCAACACATGCGACGCTCAACAACTCGTACAGAGCAAGTTGCAGCAGATCGCCGGTGACGGCCGAAGCTGGTTGTTTATGTACCAAGTTGCTGTTGCCCTCGACTTGATTTATAAAGAATTATTTTTAAAGTAACAAATTCCAATATAAAAATTAAAATAAGACCCCTTATATTATGTTATTAACCCCCCTCCCCTAGCCCAAACAACATTGTTTATAAATTTTGGCGATGTAATTCGATTGCAACGAATTTGTACTCACTCAACAATTTATCGGTGAAGGTCACGCATCCGAATTCAAGGCTGTGTCTATGAATGAACGATTGTAACATCTAGCAGTGAATGGTTTTCAATCTGTTTAACTTAGGCTTAGGCTTACATCACGTGAAAACGAATGGACAAGTATTTCAGATCCGAAGTCTCTGAGGATCGTCTTATTAGAATAGAGGTAATATAATTTGTTGTTGTCATTAGACGGAGCAATCGCCTCGTGCCTAAGTGGGTCATTGGTTGCACGTCGAGTTATGTAACACTAGCAGTGGCTCCGCGAGGCACTCGCAAGTGCACACTGCTACAAACCTCTCCTTATCATGAGGACATTTGCTATTTCAATCCTACATTATACTAGACAACTTAATCTTTACCGTTATGCTATTGTATAGTCTCAGTCTAGTGTTTAAGCAACAGTGATGGTACCTATTACGTGTCCAATCTATTCTAGACGAACGTTTAGCTTAATATGAGCATATTCGGTGATCTATCTTTGTAATCTTTTACATAACGGCCTGTTAAATATGACTGTACAAGTAAATTGTATATTACAAACCTTGGTACCGAGATATTATGCAAGTGAAGCTATAATCGTGTTGGGAGTTGGCAAGTTGTTAGTGTGCTTTGTCAGAATAGCTGGTTGTTGTCAAACAATGTTGAGTCAAGTAAGTGTTGGGTTTTGCGTTTGACTGACTACTGAGTGGTTGGGGCCTGACGCGTGGGAATACACGTACTTAGAATTCTAATTACATTTATATTCCTACTATGTTCAGTGTTTAATGTAGATACGGCGGTGTAACCTACCTCCGAGCTACAAAGAAGCGATAACATAATAGGAATTCTATGAAAGAAGCGAAGATGTCATCAACACAAAGACGTTACCGATCGATTGTGTTCACAAGGAAAATGGATTGTCGCTCACTTACGTTGAGATTACAAGACTGGCGATGTAGCTAAGTGCTAGTGTTGAAACTAATGACTGCACTATTTGTAACTCAGTCCAATAGGCGGCGCTACATACAACTGCAAGTACTCGTACCAATAATTTGTACTATTTACCAAATTACTTTCAGGTAATTCAGAAAATGCTACTAATGATGTTTAAACTCTTTCAAGACTTCTTTCTTTGGGTGACGTGTGATACATGCCTTATGATTCTTCAGATAATTTTAGCCACAATAGTGTATTAAGAGTGTGTACTTTGCAATTACTCACACATTACAGCTGGGAAACAATAGTGCGTGGGTGGACGTCAGACAATTGTGGGGAATACCGTATTATTGACATTCTTGTTTCGTCCCGGTGCGTTATACGATCGACAGCCAGCCATATTTATGAGATTTAATGAATTAATTATCTTATAGAATAAAATATTGAAAGAAAAATATAAGTTCTTTAATTTACAGCTGTCGAGCAACGCTATAAATATGTATTTGTAAGGCGTGATTTGATTAATTGAACATAATAGAGTACTTGGTTTTACTTTATTGCTTCCGTTTTACAGTTTTTTTCATAAAAAATTACAAACTTCATTCCATAAAAATAATTTCATGTAGGTAATAAAGGAATAATTTATTGTCATACGCTTGGTGTAACTTGATACAGACTAAAACTTCGAAATCTAAGTATTTGTTCGGATGTTAGACATCTGAATTAATTGATCCATCTTAATCAAAGATCGCAATTCATCTCAGTTTCGAACATAAATCCAAACAATATTTGTTAAAAATCCATTTTAATTCACAGATTTTGGAGTACATTAATTTCGTGAGTAGTAAGAAAACGAGTAACGATTACGATTCGAACGTCAGACAGAAAAATAACATTAGCAATTATGCTGTTACTTTTAACTAATAGGTATTTGTTGATGAAACACGTGCAATGATCTGTACTATTGTCAATAAATACCGTGTTTGTGAATCGAATCAGAATGCATTCTTTGTTATTACTCATTTGGACTGTTTCTCCTTTATCGTTATCAGTAGGTACCTATTTTCTAGCGTCATGGTACCTGACATTCATTATTGTTAGCCGCATTTATACAACAGGTCAAGTAATTAAGGTTTGATGACAGATTATTCCACTGAACTTTGTCTTTCCAACCCATTATTAAACCACTATACCTACTAGGTACAATTATTATCCTGGTCAAGCAAGATCATAAGATCTACATGTTTATTGGTTTGTTATTTCTGAGAATATGGAATATTGTTATCTAAATTAATATTTACTACGTCAATAATGCAAGAAATGGTAATTTTATAACAATTAACTTGTTGTACAAACAAGACTTACCAAGTACAATTGTCTAGTCAACCTCGCTGCAATCGCATATCGTTATGACTTCAGCAGTGGTTTTCTATAAGACGGCTATACGAAGCTGTGAAAACACTATAAAGGCACCCCATACCGATACAGCAAAAACACACTATTTAACAGATTCATAAAAATACGTTGTTGACGTCATTAGTTACTTATTGGCACACTACGCCCGAATACTGAAATGTTACGCATAAGTGTAGTTCTGTCACTACAAATTCTTTGTAACAGACGTGGTATGATATTTAAGAACAATTTAAAATTGAGTAGCATTCAGTAATCGGGTGTAAGGAACATAAGCACACTCCTCTTCAGTAAGATATCGTATCTAAACATCATCAGTTGTGAAATATAATATCCCGAGCGTACGACGCGTCGCGTTCTGCGCGCGCCTCAAAGAGCCATCAGGCTACCACGTAAGGGGCCCAATAGGGCTGATGCCGATAAGGAGCCGCGGAGAACCTAACGGGTTACAGGCGCTCCGGCTCGAAGCGCATGAGTAGGAATGAAGAAGGTTTTTAGTTAGACACTGACAAGAGAGACAAGAGTGTGACACTCGGATCCCGCCTCACCAAGGCGGGTGAGGTCATTCGATGATTTTCCCCCATTAAAAAAAGTTGTGAAATATGTACAGTCTGAGTATTGATTGTATTTACAATGTAATTTTGACGTTGCTTAATCGTTTACAGGAAAATTCTATCAATGGTCAATAAATTTAAGTAATAAAACCCAGCTGTGAGTTGGAATACACATAATATGTTATAACGCTGACTGAATAAGTAATGTCTGTCTTAATCTGAAGCAATTGTATTCAAATAGTAACGTCGGTGGTTGCTGTATCTGTTGCGATCGGTCGACATTGACATTGCCGACGCGTCTGCACGCTAGCCGACGTCGAAAATTCCGCTTTGTAATTGAAAATAACTTTCATTGAAATGTATCGATGCGGAGCCCGGCTCGAGATACGTGAAAGCATTTCAGAGCGTCCAGTCTAACTTGGGAGCTGGCGGTGCGCTGCTTGCGATGATAAAGATCAGTTGTTTCTTAATTGAGGTACATTTCCATGTAGTTCTTTATTGTTCTGCGGCTCAAGAGAAGTTGGTGATACGGCGCACGAGAGTGGCGATAGTTCGTCTCATATTGCGCGGTTCGCGACCGCACATATTGTATTGTTTACTAAGTTTTTAAGTAATTGTTTAAGAAACATTAATAACCCATGAAATAAGACTTACTTTCTACGTGTAATACATTCACTTAGCAAAACAGTTTAATAATATAATGTTGTGGCTGAAGCCTGAAATTCTCGCGTTAACGAATCTGTCTTGTAGCATCACAAAAATGTGCCCTTTTGCGGGTTATCAAGCAATGATAATATTCTTACATGTTTACAATTGCGTAGCTCAGTATGTTGATAATAAGTTGGGAATATTTATATTCGTTCTACTTTATATTAGCTCTGGATTAAATAAGTACCTATTGTATCGTAAGTAGATCTCATTATTCCCCAAGGAAATGATGCTTCCGTATGAAGTTGATTTATGATTTATAATCTTATTTATTTAAACACGTCGCGTATCAGCTACATGTTACTGCGCTAAACATTATATTTACACTACTAGTTAGAACTGTCTGCGAGATTTTGAGATGTGGGAAGAAGATCGATTGAAATATTTAATGGATTATGACGATGACATAATGTTTTTGATATCTGGCTAAGTGACGAGTATAAACAGTGGGTGTTTGTAAACTATTCATTATAATGCAGCAACAGCGGCATATTCTAGGAGTTCAGTTATGTTGTATTTTGTGAAATAATAATGGGTACAATGAGCTATTTTACGGTCCGGTTACAGTGGTCAGTTTACCTACGGACGGCGCGGCGCATTACTACGAACGCTACGCGGCCCGTAAATTGTAGCAAGCGGGGCCCGAAAGGGCGCGAGGTCGACCTCCGAAAGCACGTGTCGACATTAGCATTTTTAGTGGCACACACTGATTCAAGTGTAAAGCTAGTTTCGTGTATTTATCCACTGTACATTGTCTTATATTCAGTGAATTAAATAATATGTGTAGCACAAATAATATGTGTGTCTCTGTCTTAAATTATCGTAAATTTTTTTTGCTGAAATTTAGTTTTAGTCATTAGACCAAAACTAAATTTAAGTTTCCACACATATACATCGATCAGTGGTAATCGAGGATAGAGCACGCGATCACCTTTTGTGTTATTTTTTTAGAGACAATTATAAATTGAGAACACCATTAACAGTCCTTACTTTGTAAATCGGAATATTCAATAAGAACATAACTAAATAAATCAGATTTACAACTGTAATATTCAATTTGCAATAAGACTTGCTACTGTAAGTATGATATTATGGTAAGTAGCGCCGGCACCGATTGGTTCACCGAAAATGGTAATTTTCATTGTTCGCGCATCAGACGCGTCGTATTAGGCATTGTCAATGGGTAATTGCTTAATAGGTGTTCATTTCATTGTTGTCATTACATAAATATTCAATAATACCTTCACATATTACACGTCTTTATTAGTTTAAGTTCCCTATTTACGTTCGTTAATTTAAATGATTTCGAGGTTAAGTAATATTTGCAATAGACAGTAAGTGGATAGGTGACCTTTCCTTACACGCCGCGCCGCTCATTAAACTTATCTGACTTATCGGCAGTTATTATGTTTTGTTAAAAGTCTAAAAGTTCATTGAGACTGATGATGCCTAGTAACGGCTGTCAAGGTCACGCATATTTAATATGTCCGGTTTAACTGGTAGTGGAGTGTGCTGAATTGAGAAAAGGCTACGCAGAATACACTATTAATTAAGGCTGAACCACCGCTAAACGTATTGTGAATAGGTAATAAATTACAAAACAATAGCTATAGTGTTGTAGACACTGAATCTAGACTTGTATGACATCATACTACAGATATACTGATGAAACACTGCGTCGCTTCCTCTTGATCTCCCATTACGTGCATTTTCCCCAACATAGGGTTATCAATCTTCGGTAATGTGCGGCAATCACATGCAGTTGCCAAACATAGCGGGTCAAATATGTTCCGGCAGTAACGTACAACGTAAACAGTAGCGGCAACAAGGTCGGTAAACGTTGGTAACCCTGAATCATGTTCTGCAGACATATACGGTTGTCGCGACAACAATGACCATTTGTCATCGGAAATGTAGTTTCTGTTTTCGTGACAATTTTGTCAGTCTGCACTAAATTCCTTAAAGTTGTAGAATTTCGAACGAAATTTTTAGAATATTTTTGTTCTTCATTCATTATGAGAAATTAGTTGAGTTAATAAAGATTATTTAACTTTTAAAGCTGCTATCACGCTGGTATCAAGTGTATGACTAATATAGAAAAGCGTTTCATAGTGCAGGTAAAGGACGAATACCATAAAATGGATTTTATTGATTTTTGACCCTATCTTGCGATAACCTTTCTGCCCACATTCTGTACTTTTAATATAAGCAATTCGTGTGCTTTTGCAATGTATTTTATCCGAATGCGTGATAGCGTAGGAATATCGACTTTATTATTGAGGAAATATAAAAAATAGGAAATATACGTGTTAATTAATACCTGACTTGTTTGTTTTGTTTCAATCTGTTTTGACCTACGATTTTTTCTGTTGATTACGACTTTTTGTACCTAATACGCTCATATTACCTCTATAGTCTAAGACGTGGATTTTTTTTACTAAGTCGCTATAAATAAGTCGGTTAAAAATACATAGGTAGAAAAAGTTAATTGAATGGTCAACGCCATCATTTGATTAGATGGGTATTACCTACGTATAATCACGACCTTCAATACAAAGAAAACTTTTTGTATTTTTCTTATTGAAATTGAAAAAAAAAAGTTTGTGTGAATTCTATTGTAACTAGTTTTAGTGTGTTTCTTAATTTAAATCTACTAAAATGGTCAGTGGCTTATAAGCAGTCCTTTTAAAGGTACCTTTGATCACGTTAGTTATAGCTACGTCAGAACCGTTGCGGATATAAATATTATGGTTTTTTCTTGACCATTATATTTTTTGTTTGATACGTCAGATAAAAACTGGTATGGAAAAGACCAGAGCTGGGTAATTTATTTCATCAAATCATACTTCGCCGAGGAAGGCTGCAATTATTTAACGTGCAGATTGCTTGTTTACAATTTTAGTCAAACAATCTTTCAAATTACGCGGAATGATTATCGTCCATATGAAAGAACAAAATTTGTTATGAAACCTTTTGCACATGATATTTGGTATCACTGTGAGTACAATAACCGATTCTATATTTCAGAAAGATTTGTTTGTTCAAGATAGCGGAGGCTGCAAGCATGGATGGTGTAGAGGCAAGGATTTTATAAGAGAAGTACTTTTGAGAAAATGTATCAAGGTAAAGCGAACCGTTTTCCATCTTTAGTGGTTATTACGAAAACCC
The DNA here is from genome assembly GCA_038387885.1 of Spodoptera picta. NCBI lineage: Eukaryota > Metazoa > Arthropoda > Insecta > Lepidoptera > Noctuidae > Spodoptera > Spodoptera picta. The sequence continues at coordinate 1,114,317 of JAZHFQ010000248.1, forward strand.
AAATATTATCTGAGAAGAGGTATGTACGTCTGGCGTTACGCACGTAATCAGTGCACGCAGAAAGTGGAGCGTAGAGCGAGGCAACTCCCGCGATCTAGACGTTACAGTGGTGTATCTAGTGTACGCACGACTCGGCACAAACCAGCGTCACCCAATAAACTTGCTATACTCTGCAAGTACTTGTTGTTATACAATAGGGTAGACGACTAATTTTTATTTTAATGTCCGTCTGGTAGATTATTTAAAAACATTAGACACGTATTTTTTATTTTCTTACGGAAACGAATAGTTTCGAAGATATATTGATTTGAAATGTCGCGTGACGTCACTTCTCAGTACATTTTATACTAAGAAATGACGTTTTAGCCCCCACTCCTAAACTTTGATTCGTTTTATCTAAGTATTGTTTTATTATACAACAAAATAAAAAAATACGTGTCTAATATTTTTTTATTACCTAAGTTACGGACTAATTATATTTTTAATTTTCATACCCTGTCATCATCCCCATTGTAATATAAGTTATTGCAATTTCAACAAAAGTGACAAAACACACGCCGCGAAATAAACCATTGACGAAATTAGAAGGGTTTGTGCGTAACCTATAAGCAGGTACGCATACGCACATTATAATATTTATTACATTGCAAAATTTAAATACTGGGTACACACCGAAATTTATGGAAACTTTTCGTTTTCGCTTGGTTAATTAAATGGGTAATTATAATTGTAAATCGTAATTTCACGTTGAAGATGGTTATTTATTACATACGTTTTAAGTACTTAAGTGTTGGTAGCTCGTTTGTCGTTATTACCAATTTAAGTATTTTATCTGTCTATTTATTTCATAGTAGATTATCAAGTAAATAAATAAAAGTAACACAAAAGAATGAGATCATAAGGGAGAACAAATAAATAGTCACGTAATGGTAGTGAATGTGCAGTGATTATCGTTTATATGTGACAGCCACTACATACAAATGTCACATTGTTGTCATTCAGTTGCAGTTGCCATTGGAATGACTTATTGAAGAGTGTTCAATGTCCATACATCTGGTTAAGACATTCTTGGCGGGACTTCGTAGTAAGACTGATAGACAAGGTAAATAACAAAGTAATTTCCATACTTTTGTAACACTTTTCATAACTAATTAATTGCGCAAAGAACAACTAATTTATTATTTCATATAGGGTGTAATCCAAAAGAAAAAAATAATGTGTTCTTTGTTGGTGAAATGGCTGCGCTGTGCGATGCGTTTGCGCAACACCCGGAGGCAACACTCGCGACCCTGAACTCAATTCGGCCGCGATCATTTTGCAACTAATCGTTGGTCGCTGCGGCACGATGGACGTCGCCGGCGCAAATGTAAACATTTGCAGGCGTGAGCCGAACACGCGAGGCCGAAGTGGACGTGCTCTAACACTTCGTCCACCATTAAATGACTATCCTTGCTAAACGTAACGCTGTTCGCCATATTCAAATTAAACAACTTAAAGCCTTAAACAGATCAAAACTGTTTATGCGTGACTATTCTCAATAAATGACACATTAGTACCTACTTATGTTCCTAGTGTCACTTTAGAACCTCCTGAAGAGATTTTGTTCGTGTAGATATTTATTTATTAAATTAACACATGGTAACTTGCCATACCTCAAACGAATACATTATCTATTGTGTTAATTTGAATTTTCAATTTACATTGGAGTGTAACAAGTATAACATTAGATCTTCGCGTGATATATCACAATTATGATTGGGACGTGACGATCTGCGTGTTTCTCTAAATCGTTGGAATTTTCAGACATTTTAATGATAACTGAAATATAATATTTGCGTTCTCAATTGTCGATAATTATTATTCACTCATGGATTAAATAGAATAGGTAAGTACCTATTCTATGCACGGGTTCAGGTGGTAACTAAGTAGTTACCACCTGAACCCGTGCACGATTGGAATCAAAGTTTAATTTACTAAATTTAAATTACAAATACATAATAATTTCGTAGCATAGAAATTAAAAATTAATTAAACTTCGTTAATTAGAATTACAAAATAAAACTTTATTATATGTTAATTTTAACATTTTCAGTTTCACGCATTAAAATGTATTCTGTACCTGTCTGTCTGACTGAAATTACCTCTATATTTTAAGGCGTGAATGGTAATAAGGTTTGTTGTACACACATTACCAATCTAAATAAGACATAATACATTGAAAAATAAATTTAAAATAAGTAGTATTATTATTTGTATATCAATACATTTAAATGCGATCGCCATCACTGAATTATGTAAGAACAAAAGTTTCGATAAATTGCGACTCGACCTTACGAAGAGTACCTAGACTATTATGTTGGTAAGACTTATTATCACTATACTTGTTAGTACCTATAAAAGATTTTGAATGTCAATGCCAACAACCTCTGTATCAGCGAAACGGATATATGACCTTACAAGAAGGTATTTCCAGTGTACGAAAACCACGAAATCGACATTGAATTTAAATCTTTCGTGAATGTTTGTCGATTGATTCAACCAATCTTGTCCAACTAGACTTGGTTAGGTAACATACTTATTAGGATTAGCAAATTCATTTAATGACGCATGTAGCAGATTGCTGATTAAATCATTGAAAAATATGATCGAAAATTATCACCTTCCAATGTTTTTTAAGTTTAATTCGTAAAAATATTTTCGAGAAACATTCGGATATTTTTTACACACTTTATGAAACGAAAATAAAACTGTGGTTGTGTGTGTGGCAAAATGATTGTTGAAAATATAATCGTGATTTTATGTCTTCATAACTGACTAGTTTTAAAACTATCTAAAATTGGTTGAAAGCTGATAGCCTAATTTACACAGTTTTGATTTCATTATACTATATTGGAATATAAAAATATGGGGCATTCATTAACACGCAAGGACTCAAGACCATAGATATATTTGATTTAATTTCATATTATTACATCTGTACTTTATACAACTTCAATAAAAAAAAATATCATGCTCTCTCTGCGTAGATCTAACTAGATTGAGATGTAAGAAATGTGTGTAAGAACTAAATAAATTGCAAACGTGTATTTGACACGACTTTACTAGATACTAAACGCGTTACCCGATATTGATGTGTTTTTGTACAGATATACATAGGCTAAGTTTGAGAAGCCAGAGAACCAACAATTAATTTAGATAATTAGTTCCCAATCTCCCCAATCCTCGAATCCCCAACAATCCTCAAACTCCTAATCCCCAAAAGGCCGGTAACGCACTTGTAACGCCTCTGGTGTTCCAGGTGTCCATGGGCAACGCCGATTGCTTACCATCAGGTGATCCGTCTGCTCGTTTACGGCATAATTCATAACAAAAAATGATGAAAACTAAACATAGATATTTAATGATATCGAAAAAATTCGCTTTGCCCTGTACATCACTGTAATGTATTCCAGACGATATCGTGTTCAAACATAGCAAGAATCGTACAGTAAATCAAACAGGATCTGTCTCATCATGGTACTCATTACCAGGTTATTTTCACATTACCGGCTGCAGGTACATCAGTGCTACTCTATGTAGGTGCAAACAATGAAGGTTAGTGTAGGTCAGCGGTCATTTTCTTACACAATACTCACTGATTTAATAATAATTATTGTACATAGTTAAAATATATATATAACCACGCGTGTCGGGTTACCTACTTCATCTAGACATAGGCAGGTGTTGTATTACATGTAATGAGCTTATTTTGTGAATTCTATGTATATTGTCTCGTTACCGAAGAGCCTCGTTAACTTGATTGAATGCCTCCTTGGCCGAGTGGACGCATAGGAGACCGGACAAGGGGTCTCGGGATTTAAAAAAAATCTCAGTGGTAGTACAGAGTCTGGAATTGTACCCGGTATATGGCAATATCCCTATTACATGCCCTATTACATGGGACTCATAACATAAATAGTGAAAAGTGGATGTTACATTGTACAGTGGCATTAAGTCCCGTAATGTTATGTTGTGTTATGTTATGTAATATTGTCAAACACAAGACTTACATAGTTTCAGGCTCGATTCTATTTATTATTAATTAATTTGGTTAACTGATTTTACAATGTCGTTGAAATAAGCACGTTATAATTATTGATCAAATTTTTCATTATAGTATTTTGATAGGATCATTAGAGTAATTTGATATTATCAGGCAAAGGCAAAAAACACGACGTCTAGTATCATGCAACTAGTTACACTAACAAGTCTAATACTTATTAAGTTTTTCTTTGTTTTAATGAAACCATTGTATACAAGTGGGAATTTTTAAAAGAAACTCCTTCAATTAATTATATTCAATATCTACAGCTACGTACTAGTCTATGATGTCAATTAAAATTATGTTTTAAACTTCTAAAAGAGACTAATATGAATGTTTTGCTGTAGTTTCATAGTTGACTTTGTTGTAACAGTAAATATTTTGAAGAATAATTTAGTTTGATATTCCGAGATTTTTGTAGTGCCTTTATGAAGTTTAATTTATTATAAAAATATCTGCACGATTATGAAAATTTAAAATACTAAAAGTGAAATAAATATTCCCTTACCGCGTTCACTTGTGTTTCTCACTACGCAACACAACAGACTCGAAAACTGCTAAACCGATTTGAAGTCTTTGGCATTTAGCATAGATAGACGTATCAAGAATTTTTTTATATTGAAAAAAAAAATAGACCAGACCATGTTAATTATCATTTTTTTTGCGTCTATTTTATGTATACTTGCTTAACGTGTTTCTTTGTACAAAAGGTGTAGGCAAGCAATAAAAATCTGAAAAGATTAGCTTAATTTGTGAGTTAAATGAAGTTAGGTCTGGGTCTACCCAGTCGGTACCTACTTCCGAAATATTATCGGCAATAAATTCAGATAAGAACTACATACATGCAAGTTGATAATGATATCGATAACGTTGGAGGAAAAAATTGAGCGTTCAACAAATGGAATAAACAAGTAAAGTATTATGAAATATATGTAAAATAATATTGAAAAATATTATTAAATTATTTATTCTGTCTTAAGCAAATGTATAAACTACAATGCAGACCGTTTTTTATTATAATAGGCAAAATGAAATACTAACAGTGAATCTAAACGTTTGGTGGAAAGCCTTCTTAACCGCTTGAATGCACCGATATGAGACACAATAGAAAAGACATTGCGTCTCGCGTGGATCCACGTTTAGACATACGACGGGTTATCTCGTCCTCTGTAAAGAAACTGCACATTTCAGAACAGATTCATTCTCAACGTGTCAAATGCATCTACACTACAGTTATTGACATAGTTATCTCTTTATTTGGATATACTTACTATTAAATTTCCAAACATTCCGAAGTGAGATAAGAAAGTGATTTATTAAATCAAAACAAGTGTATCGGGCACAGGCCAGGGTCCCTGACGTCAATTTCAACGCCAATAATGAAGTTTATTCGCAGTTCTTTATTTGTGCTTAGCTGGTTTATTGACCTTCAGACATTTCCGATGTTAGCTTTCCTTGTAGCCTTGTAACCTACCATAAATAATTATGTCTTGATCTCAACGATCCTTTTATTCAATTGAGAAATTGAATCTCATTAAACTACAATTTTTCATATCCTTTTAACCTCCGACATTCTCTTGGTTCTTATCATAAACGAAATATACTTATTTACAATACGATTTACAATCATTCATTCATAATATCGATGATGTTGCTGTTTATTATAATTTTATTTGATAAGTTTATGTTGCGATTGCATTTAATTAATTAATTTCTATTAATGTACATTTTGACACGTATCTACCGTCATTCGAACATGATCTTCCTATTTTTATTTTAGTCACGTGAAGATCAATATGGGAAGGTCGTGGTATAGGCAAAAATTACTAGTCTTGTTATCTTTCAAAAATGTTTAAAACGTGATTAATGTGTTAGTTTCTTATCAAGATCCGTAGATGTCGATATGATTACGATGTATCGGTATGTAGGTGAATTATCGGACAACGTATAGACGGCGGTGCTCTAAAGATTATCGAGCATGTGGATATGGTGGTCCTCGATGACTCCGTGGTTAGGTTACGTAGCCGCGCGTAGTGAGCCCGCAAGGGAGGCATGTTAATCTCGTGTCATGTCAGTGGCCAGGCGCGGTGACCTTACGTCACGCGCCTACCGCTTTGCGCTGTCACACGCGTTGGGAATACTAACACCAACAGATCGCCTTGGTGGATCCTTGGCTTCAAAACCGAGCTCCTTTGTGAGTAGTCTGTTGCATGTTTTCTACGATTCAATCCACGTTAATGTTTGTAGTACTATCCATACAATTGACATACCGACAAGTTGATAAACTTGCATCGTAAAAGCGGATGTAACTCACTGTAAACTTTTCTTCTGTAGTTATCATTCCTGTCACCGACATTTGAATGTGAGCAATGATAATTAAACTAGCAGTATCCTATTACTTTAAAAATGTACTTCATCTAAATTGACTTCGTTTGATCTCTACGATTTGACCTCCGATTGGGAACATGAGTCTCTGTGAGCCTAATTAGCGCCTGTCAGCTGTGGGTAATGGTAGGAGGTCGAAATCGCGGGAATCATTGTGGACTTGACATATTTAGTGTATTTAGTCATAAAATTAATTGCTTAAGAATTTCACAATTAATTTGATTAACTTACACGATTATTTTGATTAACATGAATCACTTACAGATTATTTAAAAGAGACACGTTCGTAAGTAGTTGCTTGTACGTGCGTAAATAAGTAAACGTTTCAAAAACCAGTGTTACATTTTCACAGGCTGTCGGTGTTTTAACGTATGATCAAACCTCCTTTGAGCTCATCACATGATTCAGCCGACGACGCAACTCGTTTAGATAATATGATTAGCCTCACCTGAGTGATCGATCTGTCAGACCGGCGAGGTCCTATTTCGGCAGTAAGTCCTCCAGGCCGACTTGTACAAGTGCACATTCACTATATGTTAGAGTCGGACAGCTGATGTCCTGTTCAGATTAACTAGTGTATGGGTGGGGGCGCGGGGTTGCGTGAGAGCGTGAAGTATCGCGTTCGAATCGCGGCGCGCAAAACGGCGCCTGCGCACGGCGTACAGGTGAGCTCGGTACTGGCGGCGCGCGCTGCCCCCGCGCGCTTTTATCACATCGCACTTCACACGCCTTCAACTTGACTCCTCATGTCATCGATTTGATGAATTACTAATATCGCACTAATATCGCGTATTGATAATGAAGCCGGTAACTTGTCTTTATTATTTTGGCTAATATTTTAAATTGGAATAATGGCTGTTACACTACTCAGTTGTTATATTAGCCCGATATGTTCTCCTTGAGTAACCATTCCAGAGTGAGCAGTGTCTTAGAGTTTGTGGATAGCTGTGTGTAAGTGTCAAACAGTGGAGGTGTGAACTAAATAAGGTTTAATGTGTGTGTTCTCTGTTTACTCGATAATTAATTTGATAAACAAGATCGTAAAATCGTAAAGTTGAATAAATTAATCAAAAGAGACAAATAATAAGGTGGAGCTAGTAAAATATTATATTATTTTTTACATAACTGCATAGTAAAATACCTACTAATACTTATATGCATTGGTTGTTCTCTATTAAGCGTTAAGTTTGTTGAACTTAGTATTCTGAGATGACCTGAAAGTACAATAAGTAGTACTATTATTAATTCAGCTAGAAATGTGTATTTCTTCAATATTTTCTTACTATTCCAAAGTCTTGCACTTTTATTTTTGAGTCCATGTTTCAAATATTGATTTAACTGTTGAAAATATTTAATCAGTTATTCGGGATATTGTAATGTCAATGATATAAAGAGTGGGTGCAGTCTGTTGTCATTGTCATAATATAAACATTGTTCTATTTTATGCATAAAAAGTATTCTAAAATTGAGTTTATTAGAATTGTACCATTTACGACTATTTACGTTTTTATTACTGACTGCTTGGGTTTGGCCGTTAAATTCTATCTATTGATTCAGTATGGCCAGTTCTAGAAGTATGGCGAAGTTTTTTTTACCATTAATACTTACTGTGTAGTTACCATATACTTATGAAAAGGTGGTAACATTGGCAACTAATTTCATATGATCAATTAGGACTTTGACCTTATAGTTTTTGTTGATTTACAAGTCCGGTTCTTCGAGATCATCACAAATATTGGTTTATTTGAAATAGTTCCTATTCATTTGACCGTTTGGTGTTTACGATTTTTGCATGCAGTGAAGCTTCAAATGCAACTGTTCTGTATGTAAGTGTATATGATTTTATCAATTAAATTTTGATTCAATATAAATTAATTTACTCGGAGAATCCATTACACATATGGACTATATACCTACAAAACTATGTGACTAGAGAATTGTATTGTAGAGGTAAATCCAATTAAAAAAGAGTAACCTATGGAGTTTCTTGCTCGTTCTTCTCCATAGGAATCTACACCTTGGAATGAGCAACTAGCTTCACTTCTAATTTTTTTTGTTGTTGACTTTCCAAAGGGCCTTCCTGGTCTAATTGAAATAAATGATTTTGAACTTGAGTTTGACTTTACATGTAATAAAATCGAAGGAAAGTCAAAACTGTACATTGAATATTTTTGTAAAAGTATAAGTAGGTACCTACTTTAGGCGTGACCTACAATCTTTATAGAAAACAAATGTATTTCCGCGCTAATCTCAAAAAGTACTGCATGGATTTACTTCAAATTTTGCATGAATATTACTAACAGATTCGGGTCAAAACATTACATAGGCAGTGGCCTATTCCTACAGTTCCCTCGTAGGTGATGGCGTGATAATGTGTCACTACACAATTTTTAAGAACTTTGAAGAACTATCCAAAGTCACTGTTCCACGCAGACGAAGTCGTGAGCAATTGTACAATTGTAAAGTGTACATGTACTCATTCTTCATTCTAATTTACCGTCTACAATTTAATTAACTATTTGTGTAAATAATGTGAAGACTACTGAGTGCTACTTCGTCCGTCTTATTTCCGGGGAGATTCTCATGTGAGATAAATAAAAGACTATTATGTATGTATTCTAGGAATGTATGTATTACGTAAAGGGAAAATTTCTATACTGACTACTTCAACCTCTGAGCATAAAGGCTAAACATTTTCTTAACACATAACACAACGGTTTCACTCTATTTCGATTAATTAAAAAAATGTTGAGCATGTATTTCGTATATGTAAGGTAAATTCCCTATGTGTTACAAAGCTGATATAATATGTTTGGCAAAGTACAATAATAATTATAATTGGCGACCTTGTACTAAGGTAAACTTTCTCGTAAAATATGCGACTGAATTACAAGGTTGGTATGAAATAAATAGTTCGATCTAACGGTTGGTTTAGCCAGACTCATCATCATCATCAACAGCTTACAAGTACCCACTGCTGAGCAAAGCCAAAAACATAACAATTTAAAGAAGCTGTGTAGAATAGATGGTCGACCTATTATACAATAAAATATAAGTAAGATATTATACGCTCCTGTTTATCAATTTTTTTAGAAGCTTGTGTCTAAGTATTCATGCCTTAATGATTAAAATTAATGATCATCATCAACAGCCTATACCTAAATGCCCACTGCTGAGCAAAGCCTCTTCTCACACGGAGAAGGTTTAAGCATTAATCACCACGCTCAATACGGGTTGGCGATTTCAAACTTATAATTAAAAATTATAAGCCCAGGTTTCCTCACGATTTTTTCCTTCACCGTTTGTCAGTAGTGTCTAAATGATCTTAGAAAGTACATATAACTCGGAAAATACATTGGTACTTGCCATCAGTAGGTTTGGAAGCCTAGTTGAGGGTGCCTCATGCATGAGGGCCACCACGACTGATGAGGTCTTAACCTCCGGGCCACCACGACCTATACTATACTAGCCAGACTACATGTAGAATATAATTAATACTTATTATTTAGTTGGATGACGATGCAATGACGTGTGGATGTGTGCGGTGATGAGGAAAGTGTAGACATCAGGTAACTTAGGAAATTTTATGGAGGCATTACCAACTCCCACGCAGTTGCACCCACTCTGCTCGGCTCCTATTTACTGTAGCGTGATATTCTATAGCCTATAGCCTTCTTTGATAAATGGACTATGCAACACAAAAATAATTATTCAATTGAGCCCAGTAGTTCAGTAGATTTGCGTGTTCAAACAAACAAACTCTTCAGCTTTGTACAATTTGTAAGTATAAGATTTTTTCACATTTTTCTTAGAAGGTCAATTCTTCTTTATGTTTTATTAAAGCCATTTTAATATTCGGGTATAATTTATGACATTTTTTATTAGTGGATGACTGCAACTTAGTCATCTTAAGCCCCAATGAATTAAATAAATATGGTTATAATATTGTATCAATTTGAAACACATTTTTGACAATTTTCAGTCTGATTAGTACGATTGAGTCAGTTTTCTCACTGGGTTTAGACACATTATCCATATTTCGTAGGTAATGTGTGGAAAACGTAGTGTTGACAACTTAATCTTTCTATTGTTTGAAATAATACAGAATACCTTATACCTTTCCCAGGATTTCCAGAGTTATGGACGTAATAGTATGTACACAAATCGTAAAACTTAGTTAGGTCAGGCAGATAAAAAAACAAAAAAAAAACAAAAAGGTCAGACAGGTAGATGTAGTGTAAACGATTTTTATAATTTGCTTTAGCATTCCGGTGTTTGAAAAATCTGTACTTTTTGATTGACCTTGACAAAAGTCAAACAACTTTACATAATAACGGCTGGAGAGCGACTTTAGGAATCGCAAGATATTAATTAATGAAAAAAAAAACATTTTGTTTTTGTTCTCATTTCTTTTTTGGTGCGTTAGGTGTCGCCGGATGCTAAATCTAAAATTGCGAAGATTGAAAGTTGTGGTCGTTTACATTTTCGAAGGGTTTTATTGCTTCACGGAATCGCGCTAAACATATTTTAACACATACGTACGCGGACGTCGCGTCGGCTAGAGACTATCAAAGAGGTTGGTCGATGTTGTCGCGGCCAATTTCGAGAAGGTGATCAGTGTTTGCACATCGAGGCCCCCGTGCCTCTACAGCACTTAATCTGTTATTCGCCGCAGAAACGTAAACAATCACAGTAACGTAGATTATTATCTTTAACGACCACAGAACAAAACAATGATTGCAGATCATGAAAATTAACATGGTTTCTTCGTTACTTTTCAATGAGGTTCCCCTTTTAGTATTGAATATTTCTTTAAATAAAACCTAACGGGTAACCGGGGCTCCGGCTCGACGTGCAGGAGAAGGAACAGGGTGGTTTTTACTCAGTAAGAGTCTTACATTCCCTCCCGCCTCACCCCACCCAGGCGGGGAACAGTAATACGATGAATTTCCACTCTTAAAAATAAATCGCACTCAACTCCAATCCTTTACAATTTTAGACAACTCGTGAACCAGTGGCACATTTTTCATTAGGCGGGCTTGAAATCACTTTGTTATCGCGGTAGTCTCAATGTCGTTTTTAATTGGCGTTAAATACATATTATAAAATGTAGGTATATGTCTACTTCTTTCACTATTTAATAAACAATTGATTATTATGATCTCGAATGCGCGTAACTATATAAAATGTTTCCTCCATAAATGAAATCAAAATCATAGGCATATATGTATGTATAAATTAAGTTAAACAAATCATTCAATCGTTTGTTTTGTAGATTAACCCTTTGCCGGGTTAATTGCTTTTTAATTATTTTACGATATACATTTTATAATGTAAACATGTCTCAATGAATGTAATTAGATAGAAAATACAAAGTATAGGCCAGCAACTAGGGCAAGGGTAGAAATTAATAAGAAGTGGTACCTACTCGTAGAACAATGTATGTTTTTTTAATATTTCAGAACATATATATAGAATAATATTATATTTAAACGTTAAAGACCAAAAGTTTGGCGACCCATTTTTAACTTTTTTATGTGTTCTGGTTGTCCATAGTTTGAAACTTTGAAAATTTGTCGTAAATTCATATTCTAGTACATGGATGAAGTTGTCTATTGACGAAAGCGACATATAAAAAGGCTTAACCGATACTAAACTTAACTATCTATATTCGCTATACAAAATGCGAAAACGTATGGTGACAATAGCATTTCTAATAGCTATTGTAACTGGTTATGTTGACTTTTTTTTGTAAAGAGTAACGAACGGAGTTTATATTTATACGTTTCAAAACTACCAAATTATGGTTTCAATGAAAAAAATGCCTCGTTGGCCAAGTGGTTGCAAGTGCAATTGCCGGGCAAGTGGTCTCGGGTTTGATTCCCGGGTCGGGCAAAGTGTTACAAGGTTTTTAAAAATAATCTCAGTAATAGCACGAAGTCTGGAATTGGGCCCGGTATAAGGCAATAGGCTCACCCCCATATTACATTGAACTCATAAAATAAATAGTAAAAAGTGGGTGTTACATTGTACAGTGGCATAATGTGCACCTCTGCCTACCCCTTCGAGGATAAAAGGCGTGACGTTATGTTATGTGAAATAAATGCTTTTAAGTTTGTGTTTGACAAATCGATGTTAAAAAGCAGGATATTTTTATTTCCTTCTGTATCGCATTGACAAATAAATCATTTAGCCACGACGTCAATAGTCAAAATATATCATTGTCAATTCCTGTACAAGTCTATGAACGCTTGAAAAATAATTTCATTAAGTAAGTTATAATGTATATTTTCAGAAACTTCACTTCAAATTGTGTTTGTTGTTAGCGTGCACGAGTTATTTAACATAATAATATCTTTTATATTCATTAGTAGATTTGGAGTGTGTATCTACCTAACCACACGGATGTCTTTAACATATTTTTGATACGTAAATGAGTAAATGGCTAGAGATTTTTAATAAATTTTAGTATATAAATTAATTACATATGCGAATATTAAACATACGTTAATTAAGTGCGTGTTTTACTTTTATGTTGGTCTTTTGAAAAAAATATATCGCAAAAATAATATCAGTATTCATTATGTAACGCAGTAGTTTATTAAGGCATTGGCTGCCAATAAAAAACTATTGAAGGCAAATCCTCCGCTAATGTCGGTCACCGGTGACTGCCATGGCGTTTAACGTGTTAATGGTCATCCCAGAAGCAACACAAAAAATCAAGTTCATATTTAAATGATATGTTAATTAACTGACTGGTCGTAACTGCGACTGCCGGGTAAGGAGTTTTAAGTTCGATTCCCGGGTCGGGCAAAGTATTGCTGGCACGGAGTCTGGAATTGTGACCGGTATATGGCAATAAGCACCCTATTAAATGAGACTCAAAACATAAATAGTGAAAAATGGGTGTCACATTGTATAGTGGCATTAAGTGGCGTAATGTGCACTTCTGCCTACCCCTTCGGGGCTAAAAGGCGCGATGATGAGTATTAATTGATGAGTTGGAGCACTTGGAGCCGTGCCGGAGCCGTCCCGGAGCCGTGCTTGTTGGGTGTGCGATGACCGAAGATCGAGTCAGTAGCGTGCTCACAGTGTTCTAAACCCGAACCCTGCAACGACGCACGGCACCATTACTATCAGACTTTATAGGGTACATGAAAGGCGCTATTGGGCGTACTACCACACTCTGTAGTACTATACGTACTCATGCCCAACAGAGGACGAAATGCGACTATAACTAAAACCAAGTATAACAATGTTTGTACATAATATGTACCCTAACATATAAACCGTGACGTTATCAGATGAAATTATCATAATAGACGTCCAACGGCCAACTTCATGAAGCCTTGCACGTAATTAATGTATGGACGTACTCATACAGGTGCAGGTACCTACTAACGAACATTATGTACAATTCTATCGATGTGTGCGGGCACTTTACGTGAATTACTTATTTACTCTCGCGACTGGTTTACTTATGTTAATGTTATTGTAGGAACTAAATACATAATAAAATATACTAAAAAGGTGATTATTGAGAGTCTGAGTATCTAATCACACACATTTATACATTAAGTGTGTAAGAACCATGTCAAAGTACAGATATATGGAACCTGAGTAACACGCAAGTTCGTATTGTTGTTTCGGAAATAAGCAATTATTCATAAAATGGTATTGAATAGTTAAAATGTTTTTATACTAAGTTCACTTTATATGCTTACCTGTAATGAAATGAAAGATGACGTAGTGACAAGGATTGAAAAGGGAATATTAAGCTGCGGTTAGGACATGTAGAAAGGATGGATGAAAGTAGAGTAACGAAAGTAGTATACAGAGCGGATATGAATGAGGCCGTCGGTAGAGGGCGTCCTAGACGGACATATTTAAAGTACCCTTAACCGACGAGCACGCATAAAAAGATTGATCTATTGATAAAGCGAAAGAGGTATGTAGGAATCGTACCAATTGGCGTTCCATAGTGTCTGCCTACCCCTATGGGAGACACGTGTGACATTATGTTATTAATGACCATAAATATTTATCAGCCAAACTTTACATAACTTCTTTATTACTGTAACTTTATGTAAATAGGGCAGAAAACGAAACACCACTTATAAAATTATAATTATACAAACATAATGGACCCCACCCTTACACATGTCACAGCTAGTGACGGACAATGTCTATGTTAATTATCACTCAAATAAGAATGAACTTCTGAATTTGGATTCATAATTAGAATTAAGTACGATTACGATTTTATTAACCTGTTCCGTGTTTGTGTTGAAAATAATCGTGTAAAATAGTCACATGAATTGTAATCTTAATAAGAAGTTTTAGTTTAATCTCGATTTTTCTTGTGTTTAGGAAGAATTGGAAAACAGTTGAGGAGGAATCAGTCTTTTTCCTTCAAAATTTCCATTTGAAAGTTGAGTAAAAATCGATTAGGTAACGATTACATATAGGTAAAGTACCTACGTAATTACATTTCTATTTTTGTTTGCAGACAATGTTTAATGTCATGTATATATTTTGTGGCTAAAGGTATCACGCGATTGAAATGCTTACACGAAATATTTTTACAATAAAATCTAAGTGCGTCTACCTAAACTTAAATTTATGTCAAGAACCTAAAATGAGTAGTGGTAACGGGTCGCGAACCCGGCGGTAAATTGTTGATTCGAATAACTACTTACACTTAATTCGTGTTTTTTAGTAATAAAGTACACACTGAGTTAGCGTGTTAAAAGTACAGTTTGAATTTGTATGTGTTTTTAAAATATAATATGATAAGCCTTCAACAATTCCGAGCGTACGGCGCGTCGCGTTCCTCGCGCCTCAAAGAGCCATCAGCCCACCACGGATGGGGCCCAATAGGGCTGATGCCGATTCGGAGTCGCGGAGAACCTAACAGGTGACCGGGGCTCCGGCTCGAAGTACAGGAGAAGGAACGGGGTGGTTTTTAGTCAGTAAGAGTCTGACACTCCCTCCCGCCTCACCCAGGTGGGAGAAGTCATTCGATGATTTTCCCCCTTAAAAAAAGGCTTCGACTATTATACCTATATGTAATAATTGTAATATTTCTTCATTGTATTTAATTAGTATATATTTTGTGAAATATATATCTCAAAATAAAACTCACAACAATGTTAAACTTTTACACCTACTATTGTGTCTCTCTGCATCACTCTAAGGTTGACAATTAGAGAATGCCACTAGGCATTCAGTCCGCCATTGTATACACATTGTGCAAAAATAGTAAATAAATAAATATGTTTGGACGAGAACATGGTTGATAGAAAACTGATTCGTAATCATAAAAGATTGTAATAATAGTACCTACCTATTTGTATAATTTTGATAATGATCGTGTGGATTACATGTATTATACGTGGTTAAAATAACTTGGGTATATCAATGAGATTGCAAAATCTCGATTGTTCTAAATCATAAAAAGCTAAGAGAAATCCAGTTTAGCCTGCAACACGATAAAACGGCGCCATTTTGGAAAATTACCTGCGGGATCATGGCTGATCTAAGTTGCCGATCAACTTACACAGGTACTAAACCTTCGTATCTGCATGAGGATTGTAATCAAAATAAAGGACCACCACTGTTTGACGTCAGAGTGTAGGCATGTGAAAAAAAAATCTGCATCGGTGTATTAATATCCGTCCAAAAATAGATTTATTTGTTGCGGAATATTTCTAGATCATTATCCAGTTTTTGTAGTAAACCTTACTTACTTATTAATTGGTTAGTCATAGCGTCAGTAGTGCTAATAAAAACCTACAGACTAATAAATTTAAATTGAATTAAAATTATTAATCTAGAGGTACATCTGCAATCTGCCAAAATGTGCACCTCTGCCTACCCCTTCGGGGATAAAAAGACGTAATGTTATGTATGTATGTAATCTACATCTCAATATAAATAAATACATTGACAAATATTATTGATATATATTGTGTTGCATATTTATGTTGTTATTAAAAGTATTATTTCATTTCCATGTTGACCACAAATTATGAGTTTTTTATTTATTCGGTTTTTCTTAGTGGCAGTATTTCTGTGATTCAGTAAGGGTTTTCCGAGAATATAACATGTTTCTTGTTAATGTATCAATAACAGTAACATACCTACTACACCATGTTTTTCGAGACATTTGTGGTTTGAGATTAATTTTAGTAGTGATATATGACATCTGCTGTGTAACGTTTAATGTTCTAGATATTTGTCGAATTTTCATAGAACAAGTTCAGAAACAACTTGTTTTTTGATGTTAAAATATAATTACTTTAATCAATATACCGCACCTTTAAAGTAGAAGTGTTATTAAACGAAAATTTTCATGAATTGAGTTAATGCCATATTTTAGGATTTTTAAATAGTCAATTTAATAGACAATTCAAATTCTTGAAAATTGACGATTAATAGCGGTTTTATTTTAAAGGTTTGCGCTTGGGGTATGGTTATAGTTAGTAAATTAAGTTTTCTGTAGCGTTATCTATGAAAAATACGCGAGTAAGCTGTGTTGATATTTCTTATTGATATATATATATATATATATATATATATATATAATACAACATTATTGATATAGCTTTAAGTATGGTCGACATATTTTGAAATCACAGCGTGATAAAATAAGCGTCTAATATCAATCGTATCGTGCCTCTTAAATTTATTTTGGGAACACCAAAACGAATATTAAAACTTCTAAGCTTATTTTTAGGCACGCTTTTTTTAGTAACGAGTCATTGAACTTTGTTAAAACTTATGCAAAGGAAACTTTGTAGATACATACTTATTATATTCATGTTCATTTGGCCTTATAATTTCACACGTTGAGAACAATTCTGTATTCTAAATGTTAATTTGCGATTGCTTGACATGGGTTTATTGACCGCTCTTAGGCTTACTACCAAAACACTTCAGTTTCATGGTGCCTTCGGTTGTACGGACTACGGCTACTCTTGTAATACAAATACGTTAAATAGTTTTTAAGTTATAGAGGGGTCAAAAGTGGCACGAAGTGGTTCGTGTAAAGATACACTGTGGCGCGCGCTGTTTGCTGAACTTGGCTGACGCGCGGCCGCGCGTCTCGATAGAAACAGTTTCAAATCGTGGAAAGGTACCGTGTGGCGTAGAACCAAGAATGTACCGTATTTTAATCAAACTAAATTTATGTAGATAAGAAGAGATTCATTAAAATTGTATGTGTCTTTACATCTCAAATACATTAATGAATTCCATCAAAGACTGTAGAGGTAATAAACGCAGCGTAGGCTGGAATAAATATGGAATCGGTCTGGGGTAGTAATTAAGCACCTATTAATTGCTCGCCACGTGTCCGAAATAGGTAGTTTCTATCCCTAATCAAAATGCCTATATGTAGTAATTAGCATTCTATATCATGGGACTCATACATAATCATACATAAGTTAGTCTTAACGTAATGTGGAATAAATAGAATTATTTGATATTTAATGTGAAATCACTAAATTATATGTTAGTTTAAACTACAGTCATCTATACATATAATAAAATTGTAGAAAAGTGATGTCTGTACATTGAAAATAAAAATAAAAAAAATAGCAGGGGGTATTGTTATGTCGATGTCGAGCCCAAAAATGTAACTAACTTTTTTGTCTGTTTGTCTGTTTGTCTGTTCACGCTAATCTCAGAAACGGCTGATCCGAGTTGCATGCGGTTTTCACGAATGTATTGCTGTATGCTTCAGTTATGCTTTAGTGTTTGTTTCATGTCAATCGGTTCATAAATAAAAAAGTTATGTCAAATTAAAGAATCACGTCGAACACTATTCTATGCTTATACATACATCTATCTATATCTATTATATATAAATATATAAATATATATATATATTTAACAGGGTGCGGAAAAGGTGATAGTGTTTTTATTCCTCGGATTCCTCTCATTCCAAACAATTTTCCGTTTAGTTTTAAACGAATTCAGTTTCCAGTGAGCCTATGTTTCGCCATGACAATTAATAAAGCTCAAGGTCAGACTCTAAAAGTTGTGGGTGTAGATCTAAGTAACAGCTGTTTTTCGCACGGTCAATTGTATGTGGCTCTGTCCGGTGTTAGCAATCCCAGCAGCCTGTATGCTTTCACCCCTGATGGCCATACGTCTAATATTGTACCTCTATATAGAGAAGCATTACAGTAAAGTAGGTTTTTTAGCTACCCAAAATAACTGTGATTATGATCCAAATCTAAAATAAAAATAAGTATATATGTAAAAAAAAACGCTGCTCATAGTCACTATTCCACGCGAACGAAGTCGCGGGCACAGCTAGTCAAAATTATATATATCTGGTTTATCACATCTTACAATGATACCTTGTCCATCTGTGCATGTACTATGTATATTTCGCAGACAACAGCAATAACTAATATATTTTTATTCTTCACCGCTATTGTTCCCATTACTATTGTCCATTTATTTTAAGTGGACTTCCAAATCTATATGACAATAGATATCTTCTATACATGTAATAAAACTGGACAAGTGTTAAATCTGTACATTGAAAATATTAAACAATTAAATAGTAGAGTGTTACTACAAACACCGAACCCAAAAATGTGATTAAAATTTTTTTGTCTGTCTTTCTTTATGTTTACGCATCACGCAAAAACTACCAGTTCGATTACGATGGAACCTCGTATGATTGTACTTTAATATCCTGGGCACAACACTGGGTACTTTTTATTAAAAAAAAAAGACAAACTTAATTGTGCGGTTCAATTATTGTTCCAGTAATTGTACCAAACGCAAATATAAGTTTGTCGAATGTTAGGTTACCCGCAGTGGACTTTACGCTGTAGGGCCGATGGTCGACATTAGCTTGAACCGATATTATAATTGTGAAAATATGTGAGTTTGTGTGTATGTTTGTTACTCAGTCACATTAAAACGGCTATAGGGGCAGGGATGAAATTCGAACTGAGGTAGATTATGGTCGGGAGTAACAATTAGGCTTTTTACCTCTGGGAACGCGGGCGAAGCCGCTGGAGAAGCTAGTAACAATAATAAATAATCATAATATGTACACAAAACACCGTTAATTAGTTCGCAGCGCTACACATCGACACTAGTATGACTACACAATATACATGTGTGGGTAATTTCATATTAATAGATATGTATAGAAACGTTCGTCTATCACACACATCTTGGTATTTAAACTGTCAAACACCAAGCGGTCACCGGTGACCGCAACCTATTGTTCTATAATTGTGTCTACAAAACCGGTACTCGACGAGTTAAATATCATTTTTGTGTTGGTATACGTAATTATTTAGTAAATAAGTTTAAATAAAAACGAGGGTGAAGATAAAAATAACTTATAACAAACTTTGAATAAATCGAAATCAAATAATGAGCAATCGAGCTATACAATACCCATATAAATATAGAGGTAGTGTTTTCTCATCGTATTTTTATGTTACTGAATGGTATACAATATTTCGATGATCTTATTCACAGCGCGTTTGGCGTAATGGTTATCACCTCCAGTAAAGTGCCGCCGGATCGATTCCAGCATTCACAAGTTGTTTCAAGAATTCATTAATCAAATATTTAAAATTTGAAACAATGTTTTAATCTTTTCTTTTTTTTCTATCCTATTTTTCTAAATCTTCTTATGTTAATTTTAAAAGTATATACTTTATCGCATGATATTTCCCAATTCGACTATAAGGTTTATTGGCATATTGATTAATTATTATTTAAAGAAATTTAAGAACTTAACTGTGGTATGATAACTAATTATTATAAATATTGAATATAAAACCACTTATTTGTATAATAAATAAATTAATTGTAATAAAAGAAAGTATTGTTTTATTTACCGACTTATCTGCTTCTTTTATAGCCTGATCTAATATTTCAAAAAACCAAAAAAAAAAAAATAAGAAAAACTACATAGTAAAATAAAAAAAGAATCTTTCAGCTGGAATAGAACTCACATCATCATTGATCATTGAAAGACGATAAAAGCGTGCTCATTAACCAGTCGACCACGAACACTACGTTTTTTTTTATTATTTTTTTTTAAGGGGGGAAAATCATCGAATGACTGCTCCCGCCTGGCTGAGGCGGAAGGGAGTGTCAGACTCTTACTGACTAAAAACCACCCCGTTCCTTCTCCTGCACGTCGAGCCGGAGCCCCGGTTACCCGTTAGGTTCTCCGCGACACGAACACTACGTTAATACCCGTCAAAATGTCGGGTCATATCAATGATTGTAAATAGTTTTAACCTTACCCATGAATTAAATTATAAAAATACATATACCGACACAAGAATGAAAATACCAATGTGAATGTGGTGGACGAATATTTTTATACACAGTAATATGAAATTACCCACACATGTTCACTGTGTAAAAGATAGTAGTGTCGATGTGTGGCGCTGCTAACTAATTAGCGGTGTTTTGCCCATAAATCCTTATGCCCATAACTTATTGGACACGTACATAGTCGTGTTGTATCGTAATCATAAAACGGTAAAATGTTTAGAGATGATTGGCCGTCATTTGGGGAACTTATTTTTTTATAAAGATATGACGGCGCCGCCGTCATTATTTTGTAAACTGCGAATGTAATGGGCAAGCAGTGAACAAACAACTGGCCGACGTCACTTCAACCCCACCACCGAGTGATATATAAAGCAGCGCAAGCGCAAGCTCAGGGGAGACACACGGCATGGAACGCGAATACCGACACCGCAGAAGGCAACCGCCTACTCGACGATGCAGAGCTCCACAACTACGTGGTGCTTGGGTCGGAGGCCCTGACGCACTACCCAGGCAACCCGCAGCAATTACCCGACGTCATAGACCTGGCTATCTTGCGCGGCATCACCGCGACGACCAGCTGTGACGTCTTGGACGATCATCTCCGGTCAGACCACCAGCCAGTGAGTCTGACTATCGAGGACATCCCACAACACCTGCGACCTCTACCCTCTCGCCCACGGCGGGACTGGCGCTCCTTCGCCGCACACATGGCACGGAACTCGCCATCCTACCGTGTCGACACGCCCGCAGACGTCGACCGACTCGCCGCCGACTTCGCCGCGGCCACCCAGGCCGCACTAACCGAGTCCCAGATGGCGAGCGTCTCGACACCAGGAAGACCACCGCCGCTACCGACCGCCATACTCGCCATGATCGAGAGGAAGAGGAGACTTCGCAGACAATGGCAGAGAACCCGATGCCCGGCCATGAAACACGCGCTCAATGCTCTGGCCGCCAAAATCTCATCCGCAGTGGCAAACCACGCGGCCGAATCATGGCAGCGAGCCATCGAGCACACGAGCGACGACTGGTCGGGTATACACCGACTTTGCCACAAGCTCTCTGCCTCTTCGCCGACTCCCTGGAGAGCCAGTTCCAGCCCAACCCAGCCCGCAATGTGCAGCACACAGCAGCTATCGAGCTCCAGGTAGCGCAGTACCTGGAGCAACCGATCTCCCCAGAGGAGGACCCAGTAGTGCTCTCCCCTGGCGTGGTGCGACGCATGGCTCTGCGAGCCCCACTACGCAAGGCGCCCGGCCCGGACGGAGTGCCAAACGAAGCCCTTCGCCACCTGCCGCCGCGAGGAATCGCGACACTCACGCGGCTCTTTAATGGCATCCTCCGTACCGGACACTTCCCAACCAAGTGGAAGCTCGGCAGAGTAATAATGCTGCCCAAACAGGGGAAGAACACGCTGCTGCCGGGGAGCTATCGCCCCATCACGCTCCTAGACATCACCTCGAAACTTTTCGAGAAGCTGCTGTTGGTGCACTTGCGCCCACATCTCCAGCCACGCGGCGAACAATTCGGCTTCAGGGCCGAACATTCCACCACCCTGCAAGTGGCGAGGGTACTGCACGACCTGGCGGCCGCGCGCAACAAGCGCGAGCGCGCCGCGGCAGTATTCCTCGACATGGAGAAGGCGTTCGACCGCGTCTGGGACCGCATTCATGAGGATCATGTAGCGATGGGCCTGTGTGGTAAAGCGCCTGTGTGGCAAACCGCCTGTGTGGCAATGCATCTGATTGGTTAATTGCCTGGTTGGCAACTGGTCTGTGTGACGTTAGTTAGTATTGTATTGATTTTTATGCAGTTTCAGTTTGTAAGATTAAATGTTTGGTTATCTGTCAGATTATCTTGTCTCTGATTCGATCCTCCAGAGATACTCCGCAGATAGATGTTTCTTGTCTCTCTCGTTCACGTTCTCTTGTGTCCTGTAAGTTTCGCGTTAGAAAAGAGTAGCTGTGAGTTACTGGGCTATGCACAGCCGTGATCACTTCTAAAGTTTAAATGCTTTGGGTTGCTTGGTAGAATAATATTCTTGTGAGATTGTGAAACGTTTGTCTATAAGTTTTCTGGTTATTGATTTTGCTACTGAAACGTCGTAACTTTTTAAACTTTTAACTGTAAACGTATTCCCAAAGTATAAAGGTCCCTACAAAATCACTGATTTCTTAGAAAACGATAGGTACGAATAGAAACTCGTTAATGGTTCTAATCGAACGTACAAGGTCGCCCATGAGAACTTACGCGAGGTACCCCGCGGTCCATTAGGTTTTATAGAAATAGCCGAAAGTTATGATGATGACGTGACGGCGGATGATAGCCAGAGTGATTTTGTCCATGAAACTGATCGCGGTAATAATATACTGTGTGACATAGCTGTGATTGGTGATGCTGAGGAAGAACTTTCCGATAGCGACACTATATCTGTTAATAGCAGCACTGTATCGGGTAGTTCACGTACCTTGAGCGCTATTAGTAATAATATGGAAAGTCCATCATCAGATTTACCAGAGTGAATGAGTGTTGTAACTGATTACTTATTTATAAAATTAAAAAAAAAAGAAAGTAACAAAAAAAATGTAGGAAAGAGTCATTGAAGGGAAAATCCGGTCCAATGACTCAGCTAAAGGGGTTGCGATCCGACCTAGCCCTCCGACAATAAGGATTGCAATCCGGTCTAGCATGTTTCGCTATAGGGACTGTTGTCCGGTCTAGCATTTGCTAAAGGGACTGATGTCCGGTCTAGCATTCGCTAAAGGGACTGATGTCCGGTCTAGCATACGCTAAAGGGACTGATGTCCGGTCTAGCATTCGCTAAAGGGACTGATGTCCGGTCTAGCATACGCTAAAGGGACTGATGTCCGGTCTAGCATTCGCTAAAGGGATATTTATCCGGCCTAGCACAATCGTCTCCAGTTCTAATACTGATGAGTGATGATAACGTAGTAGTTGTGGTAAGCTGAAGGGTTAACCGAACCCGCACAATATTGAAAGCTTTTGTTAAAGGTTATATTAGATAGAGATTAGAAATGCCAGGATGAACGAACGGGTTGTTATCTTGTTCCCAGATGCTCGCAAGACGCTCGAGGACGAGCGTACGTCAGTATGGCCGTGACGGCGCCGCCGTCATTATTTTGTAAACTGCGAATGTAATGGGCAAGCAGTGAACAAACAACTGGCCGACGTCACTTCAACCCCACCACCGAGTGATATATAAAGCAGCGCAAGCGCAAGCTTAGGGGAGTCGTTCGTCAATCGTTGCCCAGTTCACACGTTACGCAATCGCTGAGTAATTTTATTGTGCACTGTCGAAAGTAAACGTTACTTTATTTACGAAGATTTAATTGTTTTATTACTGCATAAACATACCTCTACCGATATATATGACGAAGAGGGTTCTCGCTTGACATCGCCCGCACCATCCTTCCGACAGATACATAAGTAGATAGGTAAACATAACCGCACGTTTGATAATACCACAAGGGATAGGCAGAAGTGAATGAGTGCTTGATTGTGGTTAGGTAGTTAAGTTACTTTTTTTTTTTCATTAATTCCATTCAACTAATACTTAAAACTTGAACTACATACATGTTTTATCATGCACGAAATTATAGACACATCCCTCTTATTAGACCTCTAACTAGGTATTAATTAATTTCCTGGATAAATCCTATCCTGGCGATAAGTGGTACTTGTTTGTGTTTTTGCTGTTTAATGACATAGGGCGGTAAACGAGCAAACGAATCACACGACGGTAACCAGCAGACCTGTTTAAAAAAAAAATAGCTATTTTAGACACATTATTTGCAAGATACACCTCGACAAAGACAATTCATGTGCCTGAGACGCGCCGAACTTCAGTGTTCCGGTGTTTTCATGGTCGTGTCTACTATTGATCCTGGCTTACAAGAGTTGCAGCGGTTTTGGGAGGTTGTGGTGGGCTTGTCCTAACCCAAAAAGATTTGCCTCGAATGGATTGTGGAGTAATCAGTAGCCTTATTCGATGCAGTCAGCACGGTTGGCGTAGTGGTTGGGTGACCGGCGGCTGTGTATCATGTTAGGGCGACTCCCGCGCCGGCTAAAAAGTGATAATGGCATTTTTTGAGTATAATTACTTTATTATTAGCCCGAAGTCAGGAAATTCGGCAGTGTATTACCCCCGTGCTTGGCTTTAGCCGTTGGTTCTACACTTGATCTCTCTCCTGTCGTGTGCGTATGCCGTCCCATCGGGTTCAGAGACTGAGTGAACAGTAAGTGCACTTGTGTTTGCGCACACACTTGTGCATTATACCTCTAATATCTCCTGCGCAATGGGCTGATCTACTAAGACTGGTCACATAGATCGACATCGATTTGGAGATTTATCTTATACTATTATATAAAGCGGAAGAGTTTGTTTTTTTGTTTGTTTGTTTGAACGCGCTAATCGCCGTAACTACAAGTATGATTTGAATAATTCTTTTTGTGTTGGATAGCGCATTTACCGAGGATGGCTATAGGCTATAAAACATCACGCTACGATCAACAGGAACTGAGCAGAGCCTGTGAAACCGCGCGGAAGTAGCTAGTTATTATTATAATAGCCTTATTCACTCAGCACTCACTTGCAATTGCATGTGTTACTACTGATTCAAGAAGAGTAGGTAGAGTTATTCGTCAATTACCAGTTGCAGTGCAATGTGTCGTTAGTTCGATTTCAATTGTGACCAATTAAGTCCATAGTTTTGGGAGTATGTGTGTGTGTTCTTAACATACAGGAGAACGTCCAAGTGTGAGGCAATGCTCCAAATAAAGAAATAGAGCACAAAGTTTGGAGTTACATCCGACGTTCCGCAGTACATTAAGTAAGACCGATAATGACTTTATAAGAGGCAAGACTTCATTTTTGTATACTGAAATATTTAGTCACTACATACGCCAATGATAATAAAGTTCACTTTTTATGTGAATATTTATTAGCCTAGGTATAAATAATATGTGCTGTAATACTAAACGGAAATAATTTTAACATAGTCCTTATATATGTATGTTTTGCAGTGGCGTAGGGTGCCTAGGTGGGGCTCACAATTGTTTAATTAAACTGTCAAACGCCGCGAGAACACCAGTGACCGCAACCTATTGTTCTTTGTGTCTATAATGATTGTACTCAACGAGTTAATTAATAAGAAAGGATTTTTTATTCATGGAATGCGTTCATAAATTGCATTTCGTAAAACTGTTATTGGCCGCCAATTTTCAAAGACATGTATATCGAATTCAACGTAATTGCCAATTTCCGGAAAACTTTCCAGGCACCCCATATTTTTGCGTAAACTATCGAACTATTACTTTATTAGTGCTTTTAGTTTATATCTTAAGTTATGTCAACTTCTGAACGCGTGTTTCTGCCTACGTACGTTTGAGACCCCCGTAACCCGGGGCCCCGTATAATTGATATGGTAGATAGGTACGGCGCTAGGTACGCCCCTGATGTTTTGACAACGTTGACCAACCGTGTAAGGTTAATCAGTCAAAATGTAAATGGCAGACTTTGCGTCAATAGCATTGTGTTCTTAAATATTTGAATTGTAATATAGGTATTAACGCAGTTATTCTAACACTGTAGATTTAGAATGCGTATTTCAACCAATCGGTAACGGACGAGTTTTAGTATAAGTGATTGACTGAAATTACTGGACCTTGGAAGCTGTAATTCCTGAAACTGCTGCATTTATGTCCCTTCTTCGGGGAGTGTAGGTAAGCGCTATAAGATCATCAGCTCTTATGAATCATCATATTCCTATTTCTGATCTATATTTCTATGAGTCCATGAGAAAGTATGGGAGAAACGGGCGGTAGAGGCTAGTTAGAAATACTTATAAAATGATAAATACTCTAAACTCAATTTTGATACTAGCTATCTACTATTTTATCTTCCTCATGCGTAGGCAGGGTTTGTTTCAGTGTCACAAGAGAAACGATGACTAGGCATATTTGTCAGTTAATATATGTGAATATATTTTTGACACAACGTATTAATAAATTATTAATTAGCGCGAAACTCATTGATTATACAATTTTTAACAAAAGCAACAAAATTGTTTAATTTGTTATCAATCACGTGAATGTTAATACTAGATCAAATGTCAATAGAAATTAATATAAAAACCATTTATTGAAATTATAATAAAATAATTAAAATCCCAGGAATGGACGAATAGGTCTCACTAACGAATGTTCCGTACATACTGTATTTTATCCGATTGCGCGTGCAAAGGAGAGTAATTTGTTATTCTTGTGCTACATTGTACGTATATTTTAAACCATTTCATTGAACGAGATGGAGACTCGCGACACAGCGAACCTCAGTGTGAAGGCAAAGGATTTATGTGAATAAAATATATTGCGTTCTCTGACTTTTACTTATATTGAACCATATTTTTAGTTTGTTACATAAAAGTATAATTGAACATTAATGCTCATTTCTTCTCCATGTGAGAAGAGCCCTGCTTTTTTAGTTAGCGGAAAATTTACTGCTGTAGCAAGGGGTCTGCATTAATATCTGATGCATACACTTACAGGGCCTGGTGGAATGGTGAAAATTAAAACTTATTTTTTCGGATAGTACATAGTTTATCTGTCGAGTTATTTAATCCGTTTGTACAAACGGATAGTATAACAGGTATACTATATAAGTATTTTTTCTTTTTTTCCCTTTAGAGATACGGATTCTAAAAAGAAAAATTGCTAATAAATTCTTATTAGGTATCAAAACACCGAATGATTTTTTTTATATATATCAGTCAGTCACCTAATTTAGGTAAGTATCTATTCAATGTAAAATAATTTTTTTGGTTGCCAAGCAACGCGTAAACAACTAATTATTTATTCCTATCAAAATGTTCTAAAAAAAATCCTATTTTTAAATAAAAAGTGAATTATTGTTAAATTTGTACTCGAAAGTGTGTATTATTTTTATCGAGACGTGATTGTGTTTATTAAAAATGAATTTAAAGGCGAAATACAAGTGGCCTGTCTGCTGCATACTTTAAATCTTTCTATGCGTTGACTTTTATCTGCTTCGACGTGCTGACAAATTTGACTCATTGTCGAAAAACGATTCTAACCGTCTCCGAGCATTTCTTCCAACATTGCCGCTTGGGCGAACAGTCTTTCTTAATTAAGATATGGACGGCGTGGAGGCGCGGAACACCGCGACAGCGCGGCGCTGCGCGACAGCGCGGCAGTCCTTGACCAATTTTTCTTTTTATAAGTTTAATTATTAATCATTATTGTTTAATTAGTTTAATTTTAGAATTTTTGATACATTTTTGAAGGCTTTCGACCTACATGCATTCATGTGATGCAGCCGTTGAGTCTCGAAGTGCTCCTCAATGTGCCCATCAACCTCTAGAGAGCCTGGTAAGATGTTCTTTGTGCTCTCAGCCTCGATTTTTTAAAGGAGAACGCGGGTTAAGAATACATTATGGAAAAATCCACAAATCTCATAGTGTGTCCTTATCCCCCACTAATACTACTCCTCTACAAAATTCTTTTCCGGTTTCAAATCAGCCTTTATGGGAAACTTTATCCAAATTCAAAAATTCAACACCTGTTTTAAAAAGAGTTCCTCGTGGTGCAAGACGGTCCGTGGCTCTTAATTTAGGAAACTGCAATCGTCTTGCAACTCGGGAGAACTCTTTCTCGGCTTGGGAGCAGTTACTCACCTTCCCCTACAGGATTCTACACGTGAAAAAAAATTTGGCTGTTAAAAAAAACTTAAGCTCACAAATTAAAAGTAATTGTAGTATTTTGAACCCCATTTTAGATCCAAAATTTCCTAACTCCTTTAATAATATTAAAAAAAACTCGTTTTGACTACGTAGAATCCAAATTAGGTGAAGGTGATATAAGCGGAGCCGCCAGGCTTTTATTCAGTAGTGACGTGGTTGCTCCCTACTCTTCAGAAACTTTTGAAGCTCTGAAGAGTAAACACCCGCCTGCTAGGGCTGACCTCACTTTTCCCGATCCTCCTGAACCAATTCATATTTTCACCGCAACTGTCCAACAAGTAGCCGCAGCCGTTGGCTCCTTCCGCAGTGGCTCTGCTGGTGGACTTGATGGTCCTACTCCTCAACATCTTAAGGATTTGACGGGGCCAGACGTCGGGGAAGCCGGTGAGTCTCTTCTGAAGGAGCTAACGGTTTTGGTTAATTTAATGCTCTCCGGTGGATGCCGTTATCGACATTTTATACGGGGCCAATCTATGTGCCCTACGCAAAAAAGATGGCGGCATATGTCCCATTGCCGTAGGTTGTACTTACAGGCGTTTGGCAGCCAAGTTGTGTTGCAGCTATCATAAAGATGCGCTCATGTAGCACTTTCAACCCCTCCAACTAGGCTTCGGCTCAAAAGGGGGTTGTGAGGCTGCCGAACACGCCCTATCATCTTTCTTGAATACAAACGAAAGTGAGGTGCATCCTTATGGTTGATGTAAAAAATGCATTCAATTCCATCAATAGGGACACTTTGTTGGCTGAAGTTAAAAAAGAATTACCTGAAATTTACAGTTTTATTTGGCAGTGCTATAGACAACCTGCAAAATTATTATATAAAGACAAAGTTTTGGATTCTGCGGTAGGCTGCCAACAAGTTGATCCTCTTGGTCCAGTCATTTTCAGTCTGGCCATTCACCCTATTATTCGGCAACTTAAATCTAAATTTAATGTTTGGTATTTGGACGATGGAACCTTAGGAGGTGACGCAAATACTGTTTTCCATGACTTACAGCTTCTGATCTCTAAATTTAAATCCATCGGATTAGAATTAAATATTTCTAAATGCGAAATTTACCTTCCGGACAAAATTATTGACAAACAACGAATTTTAAACACTTTTTCTACCGTAGCGCCGAATTTAAAAATTGTTGATAAAAACTCTCTTCTTCTCCTGGGTTCCCCAATTTTCGAAAACAGTTTCTCTGATTTCATAAACGAGAAAATTAAAAATTTCTGTGACATTTCCGATAGACTTTCCAAAATTAATCTACATTGTGCCTTTACTTTAAACTGTCAAATACCAAGCGGTCACCGGTGACCGCAACCTATTGTTCTATAATTGTGTCTGCTAAACCGGTACTCGACGAGTTAATTCACTATTGTTGTTTCGGCCCAAAATTTATGTATTTTCTGCGTGCTTCCCCTCTGTGGAAGCATCCGCATATTCTGGACCAAATTGATCAAATTATCCGTGACACCTTAACTTCACTTTTGAATGCTTCTATGGACGATCGTGTTTGGCTTCAAGCCACACTACCAATTCGTTTTGGTGGTCTAGGCGTCCGCAAAATTTCCAGTGTTAGTTTACCGGCGTTCATCTCTTCTGTCCACAGCACTAGTACTTTAACAAAAAATATTTTAGCCGGTGTTGACGTTGAACCCGATGTGCCGTGTCTGACCGACGCGATGAACGCCTGGACAGAAACTTGTCCCAATACAGCCTTGCCTGACAACCCTTCCTCCCAGAGACAAGGGGACGAGCCGCTTTGCAGGTTGGTGCATAATAATCTAATTAATACCAGCACCAATCCTGCGGAGTTAGCTCGCCTATTGGCTGTGGGTGAATGGGAATCAGGTCTCTGGCTTCAGGCACTTCCGTCATTCAATATTGGCACGATGTTGAATGACTCAACTTTTCGGCTTGCTGCTTGCTTGCGTGTAGGTGCACCCTGTGTTTCTCCGCATCGCTGTCAATGCGGTGAGATGGTCGACCACCTCGGCCACCACGGCCTATCGTGTAGCAGAAGCGCGGGCCGGATAGCCCGACACGCCAGCATTAACGACATCATCCGTCGAGCTCTTGTCATCGCCGGTGTACCAGTTGTTCTGGAACCAAAGGGTTTGGCACGCGACGATGATAAGAGACCCGACGGTATGTCCATTATGCCCTGGAAGCTGGGAAAGTCTTTGGTGTGGGACGCAACCTGTGTCGACACCCTTGCACCTTCTCATCTTCCAGTAACGGCGAGTTGTGCTGGTTCGGCTGCTGCCTCTGCAGAAAACCTCAAGCGGCGCAAGTATAACAACCTTGCTGGTAGTTATATCTTTGAGCCGTTTGGGGTTGAGACGTTAGGTCCGTGGGGTCCGAGTGCGCTTAAATTGTTCAAAAACATTTCGAAACGCCTGGTCGACACATCTCGTGACCAGAGGGCTGGTCTTTTTCTCGGTCAGAGGTTAAGCATTGCCATACAACGTGGCAATGCTGCCAGCCTTCTGGGTACTTTCCCCACTGACGTCGATGCGGACGAGTTTTTCGATGCCTTATAAATAGTTTATGTAAATAGTTGTTTTTGTTTTTTCTATAATTAATTTTAATCTTTAGTTGTATATATTTAATTTAGTAATATTTAATTTTAATTTTATTTAAGTAATAGTTAGTTTTAATTTAAGTTTTTTATTTGAATAAAAGTTCATTTATGCCATGTAAAAGAAGGTGCTAAATTAATTACCATATTTTTCGGCTTACTCACGTAGGTAATTATTTGGCAAGAAACGCGTCGCGGGTTGCGGAATGCTGCTCATGAATATGAAGCCTCTAGCATGGCTTGAAACTAATCGAGTTCCTCGTCGCATAATTACGTTAGCCGAAAAACAACAATTAAAAGAAGGTGTAGAATAGATGGTCGACCTATTCTACAATAAAATATAAGTAAGATGTTATATGTTCCTGTTTGTCGATTATTCGAAGCTTGTTTCAAAGTATTCATGACATAATTATTAAAATGAATGATCCCTTGACAATTTTGAAATAATTTTTTCAACATCCTTGATTATCTATTTATAAATCCGGTTTTTATATCTATAGTACCAACAATATAACTGTATTTTAAACGTAGAAAAAATACCTATCAATGGCTTGTTTATATACCTAAGTATATAATTATAGCTAACACGTGTAGCGGTATATTTTTAACCTAGAAAAAGTAATTAGTTAAGAAAATATGTGAGAATCCCGGTTTCATAATCTTTCTTCTAATATTATTAGTTGGTTTAAGCTTTATTACTAGAAAGATACATTTTAAAGACATTGTTAAAGGCGCTTAAATAGTTTCAATACGTTTGTATTTAGTTCACGATATAATTTTATATTCTAAAAATATTTTTAAATGAAACCAACAGGTTACGTGTTTGTCAAACAAGTTGTACTACGAAGGGTATTCCCACGCACCAGCTACAATGTAGTGGTAAATCCAAGTTTGAAAAACATGTCAATAAAGTCGTATTATTTGGCAAAAAATTCGATTAATTAATAAAATGTTTAAAATTGGAAAACTGTCGCTTTAGAAATAATCGTAAACAAAAAGATTATATTATTATTATCATGGATTGAAACAATTTTAGTTAGCATCGGTAGTAGGAAAGATTATGTTTAATTAAGTTTTTTTTAGTAAAAATGTATAATTTCTTATCACCTCGCCAGAGTGGGAAGGAGTGTCAGTATCAGAGCCTTCCTACATACCACCCCGTTATTCCCGCTGCTCTATGGCTTCGGTACAGTTTTGCTATCACCTACAACCCCGGCAGACTGATAACGATCCTAGTGGACCGTTTTAAAGCTTACGGGCATTTCAGCCGAAATTATAGCGGTGAAAGAAAAATTACAATCACAGAAAGGTCGTTATTACATAGAGACTTGTTCTCATAATAAATGTCTACTTTCTAACTACTCATTTCTATACTACTTTCAATCAAGCTGTTTCTGTCTCCTTGACAAATTAGGCTAAATCATAGTTGCTAATGATCAAGGTGATTTATTTAAAGCAAATTGTTCTAGTACATTATAAGTAGTTGACTGCCTCGTTGGCCGAGTGGTCGCAAGTGCGACTGCCGGGCAAGGGGTCTCGGGATCGATTCCCGGGTCGGGCAAAGTATTACTGGGTTTTTAAAAATCTCAGTAGTAGCACGGAGTCTGGAAATGTGCCAGGTATATGGCAATAGGCTCACCCCCTATTACATGGAACTCATAACATAAATAGTGAAAAGTGAGTGTTACATTGTACAGTGGCATTGTGTGGCAATGTGCACCTCTGCCTACCCCTTCAGGGATAAAAAGGCGAGATGTTATGTTATGTTCATTATAAGTAGCCGGTAATAAAGTAAAATGGTAAAATCGAACCGAATACCTCGTTAGACATTATAATAAAATGATACGTACTTATAATATGCAGTCATTATCTGTTGATCGTCAACATTTGATGAATAAAATGTTAGGAAAGGTTGGGGAATCGACCTTTATTTATTAATTAAGTCAGTATTTGCAATATTTATGCTCCTTAATGTTGTTAATTTATGTGAGCTAAATATAGTTTCGTAGGTAGGTATAACTAAATATAACTATCCAAGAATAATACTTCACATGTAGTGATTTTGAATAGTTGCCCGAAGAATATTCTTACACTACAAATCCTTGTGCCTACCTAAGGTACTCCAAATGATTAATGTGTTCAAAATGGCGATTTCACAATATTTTGTCTTTTCATGAAGTTGCATAAAATATAACATAGCAAATTTTGTCAGCCATGGATCCAAGGAAGGAAAATCACCACTCGTAACCACGAACAGTGTTGCTAACAATTTAAGTCACTTTACTAAGAATGGATATTATTTTTACAGGGAAATTCACAAAAATTGTGGTTTCGGTTATTTTGACATTCAACAATGACAATAAATATAAAAAATAGGGAAAGGCTTCCAGACGCATGTATAAACGCAAACCTACATATTATCTAAATGTACATTTAGATTTAATTATTTACATACTTCTTATTTACTCGTAATTATGGTTCGTAATCAATGGTTTGTTTTTAAATTAACAGTTATTTTTTTACTTGTTATTGTTTCTTAAAGTGAGATTTGGTTAATAAAGCTTATGCTGGAATACTGAAACGTTACTCAATTCTTAGTCGTGCTTAAATATCGTGCTGTCTCTGTCATTTTACAAAGAACTTGTAGAGACAAAACTATGCTTAAGCGCGACTTAAAATTGAGTAACGTTTCAGTATTCGGGCATTAGTAACATATCATGGCACGAAGATATCAGGTAAAACTTTTTCATTCACAAAAAGATCCAAACCCTAATTAGAAATGTTTTTGTAATAACCCCTATAAAGTTCTAACATATCCAATAACGATAGTTTCACATTTAACACGTGTAGGTACTAGAGATAATAGTACGCACAGTAAAGGTTAATTAACTTAACCTATGACCAAACAACAGGTACTTACCAATATTTATATGTTTGCAACGCATCATAAAATATAGCAGAACAAATATGTATAAAACTTATCATTATTGTTATGACGTAGGTATGTACGTTGAGTCCGGTTTAACAGGTATTTAAGTAGGCAATATTAATATGCAAAGTATTCAGTACATATCAATCAGGGATCGTGGCAGTATGTTTGCTATTAGGCGTAGTATTTGTCGTAGACCAGCAAACATACTTCGATGAATCGTATGCTTTTAGTTCTAGACTGGTTTCAGATCCTGGGT
Organism: Spodoptera picta; assembly: GCA_038387885.1. Lineage (NCBI taxonomy): Eukaryota > Metazoa > Arthropoda > Insecta > Lepidoptera > Noctuidae > Spodoptera > Spodoptera picta. Next base: position 1,148,647 of record JAZHFQ010000248.1, read on the forward strand.
CGATGGCACTATGCATCGGGACCTTTTAGGTAACAATCTGTGGCGGCGAAAAGTGTGTATAAAATCAATCAAGTCGTATATTTTGACACCACTTGCTCGATAAACGCATTTCGTAGGTTGATCTTGATTATGAAGAACAGTACCTATTACATACTGAAACATATATTATCATGAATATGAAGAAAAACTATTTTCTCATGTAAGTCGATTATGAGATTATCATAATTTGCTTCTGAACAGGTTGAAGTTAACTAAGCCAGGTAGTATATAGAGTTGCGCATACATTTAAATTATTATAATCGTCCAATAACTACAAGGAGAATCGAACTAAACTAGATGAATTTATGAATGTAAATTGCATAGTATTGCGCTAAGGTTAACACGTGCCAAGACGTGTAATCAATTAAAATTATATATGCATGCATATATTAAAATAGTATAAGTACGTACGTACATAGGCACATTCACGTTGCACAAAGTGCGGTGCAATTTAAATAATTTTTTTGTTAGAACTTTATCTAATTCTTTATTTTTATCGCCGAAAACGTTTTATCATATTGCTGCTTTAAGAGCGTTTTACGCCGTCGTCCGGCCGCGGTCTAGCTCAAAGACTGCACTTTTCTAGCGTATGTAACGATAAACCACTTCTCACATCTTACAAACAATGTTAATTATTGCCAATAAATTTAAGGAATTTTTCTATTGTTTTTAATCGACTTCATAAATAAATTGCACAAAAATAGGAGGTTTTTAGTTTAACCTTTATGTATGTTTGTGTGTGATTATCTCGCGATTGGCTGCACCGATTTTGACGCGGTTTGCAGAAAAGTGTTTGTTACACTTGGGAGAAGGTTTTAGTGTGTTAATTAACCGACTTCAAAGTCAGGTTTTTTAAACGTAGTTTATTAAAAAATTGTATATTTTTTGTTGGATTGTTATCACGGGAAGATTTGTGTGTACCTACATAGGTAGGTACATAGGTAGATATTCGAAAAAGAAACCAGATACCTTAGTACGAGTTTCTTGATAATGAAGATTTCTTGATACGAGACGCCGAACGGGTTCTACCTTTGGACCGAGAAGAGCACTCGCACGAAGACGTTAAATACAAAAAGACATTCTTAGACAACTTTTTTACGAGGTGATATTGGTTTTCATATATCCAGACAATTTCTGCTACTTTTTGGGAAATATTTAAACACTAGCTGTTGCCCGCGACTTCGTTCGAGTGGAATTGTGATTCACAGCTCCTCCCCCGTAGATGACAGCGTAATAATGTGTAGCCTATATGTTGACCCAACCTGTTAGTAAAATTCATGCAAAATTTGAAGTAAATCCATGTAGTACTTTTGGAGATTTTATTTCAAATAATTAAGCAAATTTTATGGAACATTTAAATTTAAGACTCAAAGTTTAAATGTCACGAAATTCTGTTTAAATGATAACTACTTATTTAAAATTTGAATCACATAAATAATATTTTATACCACAAAATGTTTAATATTAATAGTATTTTTAGATTAATGCTATATTAGAGGTATATTATAGTTCCCGATTATTGATTACGCTGATGTCTGTTACTACGACCTGAATGCAGATCTACTCAACAAGTTAGACCGACTTCTAAATAACTGCATTCGATTCGTTTTCAACTTACGCAAATATGATCATATTTCTGCACATAGGATGCAACTGAAGTGGCTGCCCATACGCTTGTGCAGGCAGCAGAGGGCACTAACCACTTTATTCTCTTATCTTGACTCTCCTTCTTCACCTACTTACCTTGCTTCTTATTTATTTATTTATTTATTTATGTACACACATACAACATAAAGGACAACACATACATAAAATTAAAGTACAAAGGTACCACCTATTCCTATTGGAATTTCTTCCTGTGGACCTGGAGCAGGAAAAGTAATAATAATATAATGACACAGTGTGTAGTAACAAATAGAAAATTGGGATAGGAAACAGACTTAAAACTAACAGATAAATAACCAAACAACTACATACAATATATAAATAAATACATACAAAATATAAACTATACATATAAGTGAAGAAATTTACATATCAGGAGGAAAGGTAGTGTTCTCTCACTCGTTTTTTAAAAATAGCGATAGACTCAGCGTCCCGAATGTTAGGCGGGAGCGCATTCCACAGCCTCACTGCATGAACGGAAAAGGAGTAGGAATAGAAATCGGTATTATGGGGTTCGATTTTAAGATTAGATTTAAGGTGTGAACGAGACAGGACTTCAGGAGGACGAACCAAGGAGAAACGGTCCCGAAGGTAAGCAGGATAGGCAGGGTTGAAGAGGATGTTATATAGGAAGCATAAAATGCGAGTGTTCCTGCGAAGACGGATCGGAAGCCACTTGAGCCTATTGCGGAATACGGAAACATGGTCGTACTTTCTTAAATCAAAGACAAAGCGGATACAAACATTTTGCAATCGCTCAAGTTTATTTAAAAGCTCCTCTGTAGCATCCAAATAGCAAGCATCCGCGTAGTCAATCAGAGGCAGGATTAGCGCTTGGACGAGGTGAATCTTAGTCTTCACAGCCAATAGTGTCTGGAGGCGCCTCAGGGAATGAATGGAGAAATAAACCTTCCAACTAACCTCGTTCACCTGGATAGTCCAGGACAAATTTGAGTCGATATGCACTCCCAAGTTCTTTGCAGAATCAGTGAATGGAATCACAGTGCCATTCAGACGCAATGGAACAAGACCAGAGCCGTCGAGAGCGTTACGATAATATCTGCTTCCGATAACCATGACTTGAGAGGATTGATTTGCAGGCCAAAACATCTGGCCCACTCCGCAACTCCACCCAAGTCACGATTCATGGCATCGAAAGCAGAATGAGCTTCAGATATGTTGAAGTGACGGTATAACTGCAAGTCGTCTGCATAGAGATGGAAATTAGAAGAGATAACCCTGGCAACGGTGTTAATGAAAATGGAGAAAAGGACAGGAGAAAGGACGCCACCCTGGGGAACGCCAGCCGCAAGGTCACACCAATCGGAAAAGGTTTCCTCTAGGTGGACCCGCTGACGGCGACCCCGAAGATAGGATTCAAACCAGGCCAGAGAGGAAGGTGAGAAATTATTGGCCTTCAGGACCCCCAATAGAATGTCAAAGTCCACAGAGTTGAAGGCCGAGCTGAAGTCCAGCAACACAAGAATAGTGAGGAATATATTGTCCATAGCGAATGTCATCAGTCACCTTGAGTAGAGCTGTGACAGTGCTGTGGCCAGGGCGAAATCCAGATTGAAAAGGCGAGATGAGGCTGTTAGATGATAAGAAGGAAGATAATTGTTTGTGAACAATATGTCCCATAACCTTGGAGAGGAAAGGCAGGATGGATATAGGTCGACAATGAGAAAGAGAAGAAGGGTTATTAATTTTGGGTAAAGGGATGACGTGGGCATTTTTCCAAGCCGAAGGAAAAGAGCAGGAAAATAAAGAGAAATTGAAAATGTGAGTAAGGATAGGAAGAAGGAGATTAATAATGGGGATGAACATGCGGGAACATAAATCATCACTACCCACTGCAGAGGAGTTAATGGAAATCATCGAATGACTGCTCCCGCCTGGGTGAGGCGGGAGGGAGTGTCAGACTCTTACTAACTAAAAACCACCCCGTTCCTTCTCCTGCACGTCGAGCCGGAGCCCCGGTTACCCGTTAGGTTCTCCGCGACTCCGAATCGGCATCGGCCCTATTGGGCCCCATTTGTGGTGGTCTGATGGCTCATTGAGGCGCACGCGGAACGCGACGCGCCGTATGCTCCTGTGGTATGTATAAGTTGTTTACCTATTCGTTTCGGTCGTTCATTATAAAACTTCAGCAAATTAAAATCAAAATGTTTTTCTAGGGATGCTTACGGACAGAAATTCTTTCAAAAGTTCGTTTGAACGCATCGATGGGTACGTGGATACAAATTGGTTTGGATCATCTATCTGACACAAAAATGATTAATCAATTGGAGCTAGTACTCCAGGAGATAAGCGCGTTAAAACCAACGAAAAAACTAGCAAAAAGAAAACAAATTCTTTAGTTTAAAATAGACTTAGAAACGATGTGGAATAGGGATTTGTGATAAGATGATATTTGACAGGAAAGAATGAACGAAAAGAAGGCATGACAATGATTTTTTTTAAACAAATTTATTTTGTGAAATTTTACATAGGAACCTATGTAAAATTTCACTTTAAATCTAAACTCGCCAAACTTTAACGTTTGATGGCGAGAGACGCTCATTAGACAAACAAATCAAATTACCTCTATATTAAATAGCGACCCGCCCCGGCTTCGGACGTGTGCAATATGCATGTATTATACATATAAACCTACCTTAAGAATCATACTATTTATTTTTAAAAATCGAATCAAAATCCGTACGTAGTTTTAAAGGTCTAAGCATACATAGGGATTGACAGACGGGGGATAGCGACTTTATTTTATACTATGTACTGGTTATGTAGTGGGTAGTAGTATATCTAGGTAGGTACAATTAATTTGGTGAGTTATGTATAGTTCGCGTTAAATGCTAATATTTAAGTTTGACTTTGTATGCAAAACAAGAGAATTAAGGAAATAGTAAAATATACTTCGAAGGTGACTTTTTATACAATAAATATTATCTATACATGTCTAAACTAAATGTCGATTGAGGAACAAATTATTTACGTTGTTTTCCAATACATTGAAATTGGCATAGAATTAATCATTTTTATAGAATTATATGACATTTTCAAAGAGTATTCGTCGCTTAAAAATGACTTGACTTAAAATTAAAAAAAACTTGTCAGAATGACTTGCAAACATAAGTACAAAAAACTTTATTAAGTTTAATATTAATTAATTCTTTTTTATTCACATATTTACGTGTATAATATATAACGATATAATATATTTTCGGAATTCACTCGCAGTCATCCCGTTGAGTTGAATGTAACATTACACCTTTTAATAGCCCAACGAGTAAGCAGAGGTAGATGCTTCTAACTATCGTGACTACTACTAATGCAGTGTGTCTACTTTCCACAGATCGAAATCCGAGCCCTCATGATCATCAATATATTTTATTTATTGATAAGAATTTAAAATAAATAAATATAAACAACTTAAAATATAAATAATTAAAAACTAAATTATTTACACCTAAAAAAATATTAATATAAATGTTATTTTAAAGCATCAAAAAAAAATTCTTCTCATCGCTATCGTGAGGCAGGATGCTCAAAATACTGGCAGCATTGCCACATTGAGTGGTAATATACCTCTATACAACACTTCAAAATTTCATATTTAGTTCAGTTCGCCTGACCTGTGGCAAGCCAAACAAATAAACTTTAACATTTATACTAGTTACAGTATATGTATATATATATACCAGTACACCTGACTATTACCCAGACACACACATTATAATACAGGTTGATAGGTACCACACAAATAAAATGAATCTTTAATAACGTTTTACTGAAATAAAAAAAATAAAAGATCATCCTCAGTGAAAATAAGATTGGTAATAATGTCACATATACAGCGTTTGACGTCAATACAGAGCTCTTCTACGTCAGAAGTCCGAACATAAAAGTATCACATTCCATTTTGATCTGTTTAGGGAGTTAAACGTTTTAAAAATAACATTATATGTATGTTATATTAAGGTTTAGAATTGGTGAGCTTAAGATGAGTATTAGAAGAAGAAGTTGGTTATACTTCACACACACGGGGACTCATGTGTGTGTAGTTTCATATCGAGTATATAATAATAATAATAATATTTACGAATTCAAATGTAAACTAGTTAGATACATACATAGGTACATAGGTTAATTTACTTTAGGTGATGATGTTTTCATTCCTTCGCTCGTGTATTAGTTTATTTTTATTCTACTACTATTTATGGACTGGTGGTACTAGTATTCGTAAGTTTGTTTGGATTGACAACTGAAAATGCCATTTACAGTTGAATTTTTGTATATACTTTTATTGTGAGTCCAAAAATCAGACAATTTTTGATCCATAACATAACATAACATCACGCCTTTTTATCCCCGAAGAGGTAGGCAGAGGTGCACATTACGGCACTTAATGCCACTGTACAATGTAACACCCACTTTTCACTATTTTTGTTACGAGTCCCATGTAATAGGGGGTGAGCCTATTGCCATATACCGGGCACATTTCCAGACTCCGTGCTACTACTGAGAATGTTTTAAAAACCCAGTAATACTTTGCCCGACCCGGGAATCGAACCCGAGACCCCTTGCCCGGCAGTCGCACTTGCGATTTTTGATCCACAATGATTTATACTCATCTTCCAATAACATAACAGTCCATTGTTCCGATGACTTCTGTGACACAATGTCTAGAACTGTCTCGTTCGCCTTGTATCCGTACTTTACAAGGTGACCGCCACACATCGAGGCGACCTTCCGCACGCCTTTAATTACAACCTTCGTACAATTTGCCGAACCACGCACGACATGTCAACGCCCTCAGAAGTGACATCTCGAGTGTTTTGGTTAACTCTATGTAAATATTACTTTAATTACTTACGTCCGACATACGCCTTGACCATACTTCAAGTGCGCAGAAAAATAAGATAACATATTTGTTAGTACATAGATGAATAAATATTTATTTTCTATTAATTAATGTACGTTAAATTGACCACAGAGTGGAACTTGGTTTGTGTGCATCTTCATGGTCTCTAGACCTACTTTAAGTTTAGAAGGTAAATAGTGTCCTATGTCCTTCCTCAGGGTTCGAGTTGTCTTTATTTTAAGCTGATAGTTTAGATTAGTAGATAGTAAATACACGCATAGCTTTTAACTGCTGCAAAATTATATTTAGACACAAATATAAATAGTATTTAAGGAAATCTTAATAAATCTATAATTAAACACACTGACAAGATCGCATTATATACGTATTTTCGATTTCAATACCTTTCCGTGTATTTATTTTATATACAAGCTAAACTCCAAATAATGTCTGACAATTTAACATGAATAGGACAAGCAGTTAGATATGTTTAGAAGCTTTAGAATAAAGACATGTGTCTGATTCCTTTTCCCTAATAAAAGACATCAACGACAGTAAACAGAATGTAGCAAACCAAACATTTAACTTTTATTTTCTTCTATTCTAATATATTTTACTGTTATTTTAAGAATATTTCGATGTGATTTGTTTAATAACAATGCTATCTTTATAATACAGAACATAAGTAGATACTTGAGCCCCGAATAAAACAGTGTAATTTACGTGTAAATACAAACAAATGTTAAATTATATGAAACATTTCCTTGACTAGCTTTGGCAATGACTAATTGTCGATTTAACTGACTTTGCACGTAGTAAGGATAAATGCTTTTATTCTTGACGTAGTACACGAATATACACAATTATATACCCATGCTTATGTACGTATTATGTGTGGCTTTTTATAATGCACAGGAACGAGTTTGTCGCGATTATACCTCTGATGTCAAAAGAATTAATCATTTTTTAATAATAGATAAATATTAACCGTTAAAAATGTTACGCAACAGTTTATCTACATCACTGTAATAAATAATATTTCGGAACCAGTTTATCATTTTTTCATTAGCACAAGAATAGTTTGCGTCTTAATCTTTTTCATATATGTATGTTATGATGACTATGATGTAAAAACGAACAATTTTCTAGAAAATCGTTACCTATAAATGGATATAGAAGTGCGTAGACAGGTGTATATTCCGAATTCGTCTATTAGTGATCATGGATTTTGAAACATATACTGCGAACAACGTATTTGTATAAAATATGTACGTATACAGGCTTAACCAAGTCGTTACAATGATGTTACATGTTCTACAAAAACTCAGAAAATTTCTTGCTTCTTCTTCTATAAATCTTTTAGATTATCTACAACAATTGTATCAAATGCCTGCTGTAATTGAAATAAACTTTATATATACATATATGTATATATTTTTATAAAGTTAATAAGTTGTTCGTGCAATCAAAGTTGATTAAGTTTAATTAGACTGACATAAATTAATTAAAAATAGCGGGTTCTTCACGTGATGTCGCACGTCGCCCCTCAAATAATTGCCGCGACCGCGCACGCTGCTCATGAGGAAGAAACCCTCTGTGGTTCGAAACTAGTAGAGTTTTTCTCAGTATGTTCACGTTTAACCCCCGATTTTTAGTTAATTTAGTATGTCTTACGACAGATATTATCAAAACATAGATTGACATAATTTGGTCGCAAAACTGCATGCGCTACTGGCGAGGTACGGTTTCTTGTTATATCTCCCGGTTGGAAAGGAGTATTGGTTGAATTTCTTTTTGTTTTAATACGACGACAATAGGATTTATACTCTTTACAAAAGCGGACAATTAGGCAACCTTCTCATTCCGTTAAGATTCTCCCATACTGCAGCTTTTATCAGGTTTTTCCAACATCGACTATAGTGCAAGAAAATGATAAGGCGTCAAAGTTATTCAAGTAGTTAGATAAGTGGACTTGCCTCATTAATGTTCGTTAATAAAATTAAATAAAACATCCACGAGGGAATATTTTTATTTTGGTTCATTTCCTTTGGGTAATCCCATGACGGTGAAATACTGACCCTCGCTAAATTGCAGTTCGACCAGTCTTAAAATATAAACAAATTATCACGAGGGTCAGTAGATCTATATATACCTCTATATATAAAGAATTTGTTTTATATTAACACCTATTCCTGTGTTTGGGGCGGGTGCTTTTGTGTCAGTGTTTTGCTCGGTGTTAGCCGGCGGGTGGTGCAGGTTTTTGTATCGGATATTTTTGTTTTTTGATTTTTATTTTTTTTTATATACATCGTTATTTTATCTTTTACATATTTATTTTTATATTTAATTTGCTATATTATATTATTTTATTTGTCCTACTTTATGTCCGATAATGATACATTTATCTCTTTTAATGATCTTGCATCATCTGCCAGTGATGATAGCTTTAGTACGTGTAGTGATACCCTCGGAGAGTTTTTACATCGTACTTTCGATAACTCTGTGGCAAAAATGCTGAATGTGTGTCATATAAATGCGCAAAGTATTGCCAGTCATTATCACGAATTATATGACGCTTTTCATAATATTAATGTCCACGCGGTTCTGATATCAGAGAAAATTCTAACCATGTCCTCTCAGAACCATGCTGCTGAAAATATCTTTCTCGAAGTGTGTGTTCGCACGACCAAAACCATCCTTGGCGTGGTCTATTGTCCCCCTACCGTCGATTACTTCACTGAATTGGAAACAGTTTTAGAATCTTTGGGGTCAGAATATTCACATCACATCATAATGGGTGACTTCAACACCAACCTCCTTTCTCCCACCTCTCCCCGAACCCGCAAACTCCTGCATGTGATTGAGTCAGCTTGTCTCCATTTATTGCCTCTTAAGGCATAGGCTCTTAAGGCTCCATTTATTGCCTCACCATAACACTGTAGGCGATGATACCTGGCTCGATCTGATCCTTACCTCTAATCCTTCCCTTGTTTCCTCTCACGGTCAGCAGGATGCGCCTGGGTTCTCTCACCATGACCTGATCTTCCTTTCCTATACCCTTAAACCTCCCAAACCCAAACCCAAGGTCTTGTACAGGCGAGCTTTTGGTCGCATGGATTGTGAAGGGCTCAAAAGGGATGCCTCTGCCATCAACTGGGTGCCACTGACAGAAGCAAATACCATAGACGATAAGGTGGCTTATTTTAACTCAGTTGTGGTTCAGCTTTATGATCGTCATGCTCCTGTCAGAAAAATTATCCAAAAGCGACCACCAGCTCCATGGATGACACGCGGAGTCCGTATGGCAATGCGACGCAGAGATCGAATGTTTCGGAATTACAAGCGAGATCGTACTGACGAACACTGGGCGGCTTATAAGGTAGCGCGAAATAGATGCAATCAGATGATACGCAACGCTAAAAGCCGCCACATTCTTGAAAACATTACTTCTGAGTCTTCTGCCAACATCTGGAAATTCCTTGGAACTCTAGGTATTGGCAGATCGCGCAATTCTGACTTCTCGGTTTCAGTTGGATTAGATGATCTGAATCGTCACTTTTCCTCGACCCACACATTAGATCAGTATACTGAACAACAGACACTGGCCTTCATTTCTGGTATGACGGGCTCTAATACTAGCAATTCTTTTCAATTTATTCCAGTTGCACCTGAAGAGATCGGTAAGATAATATTATCCATTAAATCGAAGGCGGTGGGATGTGATAACATATCTCGTTTCATGATCACCACAATATTGGATCACATCCTACCGGCGATTTCCCATATAATAAATTTCTCTTTGTTTTCCTGTACTTTCCCATCCTTGTGGCGGAGAGCATATATTCGGGCTCTTCCTAATGTCACCAACCCCACTGTCCCTTCTCATTTTCGTCCCATTTCTATCCTTCCTTTCCTATCCAAGGTGCTCGAGGCCTGCGTTCATCGACAGTTTTCCGGTTTTATATATCGGAACTCACTTATTTCACCACTACAATCTGGATTCAGGCCTGGTCATAGCACTGTCACTGCACTCCTTAAAGTGACTGGCGATGTTAGGGCAGCAATGGAGGACGCCAAGGTGACTGTTCTGGTGCTGGTTGATTTCTCTAACACCTTTAACATGGTCAGTCACAATATCCTCTTAGCTGTCCTGACCTATCTGTCGGTCTCTGATGGAGCACTGGAATGGTTCTCTTCATACCTTCGTGGGCGTCAGCAGATGGTGCAGGTTGATGATACGTCATCGGGTTGGGCCACACTGCACAATGGCGTTCCACAGGGCGGCATACTTTCTCCTCTTCTGTTTTCTATTTTTATCAATCTTATAACTTCTGATCTTCAGTGTGCGTATCATCTGTATGCCGACGACTTACAGGTGTACTGTCACGGAGTAGTGGCTGATCTGGACCAGTGCATCGCCAAAATCAACCGTGATTTGGCTGCTATTGAGAGTTGGTCCGATAGGTTTGGAATCGCTGTCAATCCTGACAAATGCCAAGCGATTATTATTGGTAGTAGTAAAAGTATGGCCAAAATCAACTTCACTATACTACCGCCCGTACTGTACAACGGGACGCCTGTCCAATATAGTGAGAGCGTCAAGGACCTGGGTATACATATTGACAGTACCCTCAGTTGGCGAAGTCAAACTGCCAGTGTGAGTCAAAAATTTACCGGATCGCTGCGGTCTCTGTACCGTCTCAGAAATGTACTGCCTCCCAGCACTAAGGCGATGCTTGTGCAGACCTTAATTTTCCCCATCATCGAATATGGTGATGTGTGTTACTATGACCTGAATGCAGATCTCCTCAACAAACTTGACCGTCTTCTAAATAACTGCATTCGATTCGTTTCTAACTTGCGTAAATACGACCATGTGTCTGCACAGTGATCATTGTTGAAATGGTTGCCTATTCGTCAGCGCAGAGAGCTAAGGGCACTCACAACTTTATTTTCTCTGCTTGACTCTCCCAATTCTCCTAACTATTTAACTTCCCATTTCCAGTATGTATGTGACAACCATACTAAAAATCTACGCTCCTCGCATAATCGGCTGTTGCACTGTCCTGTCCATCGCAGTAACTTTACTCATTCTTCTTTCTTCATTCAAGTCATTTCTCTCTGGAACACGCTTCCAACGAATGTCAGAACCGCAACCAGTCGTCTGAGTTTCAAGCGGAGGGCGCGTGAGTACATTAGCGGAAAGCTGGCAGTTTCATAACATCTTTCATAATTTTTCATCTTGTTGTAACATAGGACAAATTCATATACGAGTCACAAATATATTTATATGTATAATGATATTTATATTATATATAATTATATATATCTATACGATTATATTTACGTATTTTATGTATGCTTTTGATACCCTTTTATTAATTTGGATAATTACCACTATTTCTCATAACAGTTTTGCAGCTTACCACCTACCACATACATTTCTGCACTACCCAAAGGATGACTGGCAGAGAATGCTGTTAGCATTAAGTCCTCCTTATGCAATTGTATAAAACTTAAATAAATAAATAAAATAAATAAATATTCATGAATATTTTTAATCTGTATTATAACTTTCGTGAGACACACTAAATATATTATTATGTTTTCGGCTTACTCACGTTATTATTTGTGTCGCGTCGCGGATCGCGAAATGCTGCTCATGAATATGAGCCTCTAGTATGGCTCGAAATTAGTTGAGTTCCTCGTCAAATAATTACGTGAGTAAGCCGAAAACATAATAATATTTTTAATATTTTTAATAAGACATTAACATAAAGATTATGTTGATATTTTATATATTCTTAATACTCTTCTTCAGTGGCATTAAGTGCCGTAATGTACATCTCTGCCTACCCCTTCCGGGATAAAAAGGCGTGATGTTATGTTATGTTATGTTTATATATTCTTATTACGGTAGAAAGGAAATGTTAGTGTTGAAATTGAAACGTACACTTTCTAGCAATACGTCTAATTAATTATGAATCACCAATTAATCAGTACGACAAATAGAATACAACAATAGAATAATTACAATGAAACTTACAAAGGAAATCGATGCCGCAAATAAATCAATAATCTAACATTAAACATCTTCAGAGAATCTACCTCTATAAAATTGACGTAAATTACTTAGGTACAAGTAGTTCGTATTTTTAAATAAGTAAGTAATTGAGTGATACGTACGTCCGCAATTCAGTTGAATCCCCTTGATGACATACGTACATACATTATAGTACATAGGTAATAATAGTATAACAAACATTTGTCTATCTTTATTTGCACAGATACGCACAAAGGTCGTGATCTTCATTGCCAGTCAATTTTTAAGTGATACCTTATTTATTTAGCTGGTGACGGAATGTCAAGTTGAAGAGTCCGAGCCAAAGTCATGGCTATGAATGATGAAGCAATCAGTCTAATTATAGGTTACTATTGTTAGGTTAGTGACGTCACACGCCAGTCCGATTTAATTAGCTGTTTCGAGTTACTGAGATTTCATTAATCAACTTTATTGTCTTACCACTTAGGTAATAAGTTTATGGCTTGGAAGAAGTGTATGTCATGATGGTAAAACACCCTGAGTTAATTGCATAAGCTGAAAGGGTGATGGTACATTTGTGGTACGCATCTTATGAGTTCCGAAAAAACGAGACTACACATTTAATAGAGAGAGAGAGGCTGGACAGCAGTGCCGTCTGATAAACACTTTTTATCAGAAATCGTTGTAATAACTGCCACCTAGGAAGAAACGAAGAGATTATGGCAAACCGTCTTTTGTAGAGGAGGCTTATAGTACAGCACTGGCCCCTTTATCGATGACCTACAGTCCATTTGCTAATGTATGGACATTATATGGAGTATGGACTCACAACAACATAATTAAAGAAGAAATACTTAAGTACAACAATATAATTAAAGAAGAAATACTTAAGTACAACAACATAATTAAAGAAGAAATACTTAAGTACAACAACATAATTAAAGAAGAAATACTTAAGTACAACAACATAATTAAAGAAGAAATACTTAAGTACAACAACATAATTAAAGAAGAAATACTTAAGTACAACAACATAATTAAAGAAGAAATACTTAAGTACAACAACATAATTAAAGAAGAAATACTTAAGTACAACAACATAATTAAAGAAGAAATACTTAAGTACAACAACATAATTAAAGAAGAAATACTTAAGTACAACAACATAATTAAAGAAGAAATACTTAAGTACAACAACATAATTAAAGAAGAAATACTTAAGTACAACAACATAATTAAAGAAGAAATACTTAAGTACAACAACATAATTAAAGAAGAAATACTTAAGTACAACAACATAATTAAAGAAGAAATACTTAAGTACAACAACATAATTAAAGAAGAAATACTTAAGTACAACAACATAATTAAAGAAGAAATACTTAAGTACAACAACATAATTAAAGAAGAAATACTTAAGTACAACAACATAATTAAAGAAGAAATACTTAAGTACAACAACATAATTAAAGAAGAAATACTTAAGTACAACAACATAATTAAAGAAGAAATACTTAAGTACAACAACATAATTAAAGAAGAAATACTTAAGTACAACAACATAATTAAAGAAGAAATACTTAAGTACAACAACATAATTAAAGAAGAAATACTTAAGTACAACAACATAATTAAAGAAGAAATACTTAAGTACAACAACATAATTAAAGAAGAAATACTTAAGTACAACAACATAATTAAAGAAGAAATACTTAAGTACAACAACATAATTAAAGAAGAAATACTTAAGTACAACAACATAATTAAAGAAGAAATACTTAAGTACAACAACATAATTAAAGAAGAAATACTTAAGTACAACAACATAATTAAAGAAGAAATACTTAACAACTTAATGAAAAACTGAATGTATTTAAACGTGTTTACTATGTAATGAATTGTTTGTTTGTATTTAATGTCTCTATTGTCTTTTTCATAGAACTTAATAATGGATTAGGTTTATTACCCCTGTGTTGACACGTTATGTCGCGTTTAAGTGTCTCTTTTTATTATATTAATCAATATATAAGACAATTTTATAAATCAATGGAGTATTATTTTACCTGAAGTATAATTTATAGTATTTTGTAATATTAATGTTAAGTTAAGTTTTCTTTTCTTTTGTTATTTCAGACATTGGTATAGACGTAATATTTTCATCATGGAACGTAATCCGACGCATAAAAACACCAACCATGTTTTAAATTACTAATTCGACATATAAATTAGAAACATCTAAACATTTTACTAATCTTTCATTGCAGTTATATTAAGCTTTATGCCCTCCTCTTTAGAGACGATAAAGTATCATTAAAGTTATTTTAATGCACTATAACATGGAAATTGCAAAATGTACTTAGTTACACATATTTTAAGTATTACGGAAATTGCAGCACCGAGCCCTGAGTAATACCTACATGAGAATAGTAGTTACACAATTAAACTACATATTTTAGTGCTTTATACAAATTTAATTTACATACCAACGTATGCCACAACACGAGGGGCTAGTAAAATGTCTGCCGCGTAGAAGTTTTAGATCAGTCACGTTAAGCAACATCGCCTTGCCTTGCCCTTGGATGGGTGACCGATGTTTACACAATATGTAGCCCCCCTCTGCAGATCTAAACACACGAAGTGTCCAGTGAGTGTGGCGGTCGTTAAAGCTTGCAAAAATCATTGCTTGCTCTCAGAATAGTTCTACATCACTATATTATTTGAGAAAATTTCAGTAATTGTCTTTTGCAATTTTGTAATACGGAAGATAAAAAATATGATTACTTGTCAAATATTTAATAGATAGACATAGAAATTAAATTTTTGTATGAATTTG
This sequence comes from Spodoptera picta, assembly GCA_038387885.1. Lineage (NCBI taxonomy): Eukaryota > Metazoa > Arthropoda > Insecta > Lepidoptera > Noctuidae > Spodoptera > Spodoptera picta. The sequence continues at coordinate 1,164,088 of JAZHFQ010000248.1, forward strand.
GGACAGTGAAACAAATATACCCCATCATCTATTACTGTATCTATTTATATGTAGTCAATACTTCTTTAACTCGTCGAGTACCGGTTTTGTAGACACAATTATAGAACAATAGGTTGCGGTCACCGGTGACCGCTTGGTGTTTGACAGTTTAATAGATATTTAATTATCTCAATTGGCGAGGATTCTGAAAAGTAAGCAAAGTAAACCTATCTAAGGTACCTTGCCGTAACGTAAAAGTAACACGAAGATGTGAATAATATCACGGTTGCAACCGAGAATATAACAGCTTAGCTTTACTAAGTGCGTATAAACAAGATAATTAATTTTATAATATGATATTTTAATTCTCGCCTTTTCTGTATGTACATGCTATACATAAGTAGCGAAAACTTAATGTAAGAAAACCTGTGAAATATGGGTGTCACTGTTGTTGTGCACCTCTGCATCTACCTCTAGAGTCGAAAATGCTCTTTCTTCACTATGTCAATTTAAGTCTTAAAGTTAAATACAGATTATGATCATTCGAGCGTAATACGACTAATCCATATGCAGATAACAAGTTAGACCTAAGTCTAAGTACAGATCAAGTATAACTTTGTTCATAGAATGGGAAGTGTTCACATACTTAACTACATTTACCATAACTAGTTTATGGAAAACGAGTTTACTAAATGGCGAGCGACATGCGTTCCATAATAATTTATTTGTACTATTAATCCTTTGAGCAAATGTTTCATATTTTAGTTTACAATTTCCTGGTTAAGTTACTTTTCGATTTTGTACTCGTAGTTACAATTTGAAGAAATCGTAATCCAATCATTATTGTTAGACGTTAGACTGAATATTTTCCTAAGTAGGTATGCGGTTAAATAAATAATCAGTTAAAAATGGTACAATGGTGGTAATATTAGGTATATTTTATGTATTTAAATGAGGAAGTTTCTTATTCATACGCATGTCAGACGCATGAATTATTTATGTTCATCAAAAACTAGATTATAAAATATTTAGGTGTTTTTTCTGGTAAATCCCAGTAAATGAATCTACAGACAAGCGTGAAAAATCTTCGATTTTTTTTTATTACATTAGCATAGATGCGCTTTAGATTGGAATATACCTAAAGATATATAAAAGTATACTGATAGGGAATACGGAAAACTAGCCGTTTAATATTTATTTAAAGCATGTTATAGTTTGCCTCATGAATAAGGACGACTAAAAATAGGGGTGTGTTATATAAATCAAAACATGTGAATATGACTTAGAAGGTTTTTTTTATTGGGACAAGCCCGCCACATCTTCCCAAAACCGCTGCAACTCCTATAAGCCAGGATCTACAGTAGATACAACCATGATAACTGTCTTGGTTTCCGCAACGAAGAAGATATTATAAAAGGAAAAGAAAAAAAACGATAGTGTCCACTTCCCTCGGCGAATTACTGCTGGAGACAGAAGAATGAATTAAGCCTAATTGCACAAAAATATGCTGTACAACTGAGTGAAGCCCAGTCGCCAAACAGACTCGCATACTTAGAAGGTTTCACAGGCCTTGAGATTGGTATACAGAGATTTGTACGTATCGTCTCGTTGGCCGAGTGGCCGCAAGTGTGACTGCCGAGCAAGGGCTCCCGTGTCGGGCAAAGTAGTACTACGTTTTTTTAATTCTCAGTAGCAGCACGGAGTCTGGATTGTGCCCGGTATATGGCAATAGGCTCACCCCCTATTACATAACATAAATAGTGAAAAGTGGGTGTTACATTGTACAGTGGCATCAAGTGCCGTAATGCGCACCTCTGCTTCCTCCTTCGGGGATAAAAGGCGTGATGTTATGATGACGTTAAATCGATAACTAAGTTTCATAGTAATGAAATAGTAACTGAAGTTTTGCAAGTTGGAGGCTAGCTATAGACCATCATGTCAAGCAACACGACCAGTTTGGACCAGAATTGGATTTTACGCAAATTGTACGCGAGTCTCGTAAAAACTAAATTCAACATAATTTGTATAAACTTCAACTAACTATAAACTATAAAGTTTACACAACTGTCACGGACGTAGGACTAGTAACTATTATAGGTATTGAAATGGAGATTTGTTCCTAGTGACAGGAAAGTACTAATTTTATTTTTATTTAAAACCAAAATATTTCTTGTTTTACTTACATTTCTGCCACAATAGCACGGAGTCTGAAGTTCCCACAAAGCTATTGAGATTTTTGGCAACCTAACTGCGTTGCATTCACTGACCGCCTGTAAAACGTAGCAAACTACCTCATCCCGAGGTCATCCATTTTTTGAGGAGGACTTTTTCCGGCTTATATTAAATGATCATGGGAATGAGGTCATGTCATCAACAGCCTATAAATTCCCACTGCTGAGCAAAGCCTCTTCTCACACGGAGAAGGTTTGAGCATTAATCACCACGCTTGCTCAATGCGGGTTGGCGATTACAAACTTATAATTGCAAATTATAAGCCCAGGTTTCCTCACGATGTTTTCCTTCACCGTTTGTCAATGGTATACTTGCCGTTGATAGGTTTCGAACCCACATTCTCATGCATGAGAAGCCAGCGTCTTAAACCTCCGGGTCACCACGACATAGGAATAAGGTCACCTTCTATGAACTAGTTATTTTATTAATACATATAACTGGGGGTAAAGTGTTAGTTGTAAGTATATAGAAGTGGCCACCTCTCCATGTAAGGACATTTCTATACACGTATTGGTGTGCCATCAGAGAATAATAAGTTTCATATTATGTTATCTAATAATAAAATATCTTAAATGCTTGTATACTGTTTACACACCTACGAGATTAAAAAAACGCCGCTACGAACTACACACTAAGAGCTACGTACTACGCCTTAGAAGCTACGCGCTACGAGCTATGTATGTATGTACTACGCTTTACGAGCTAGCCGCTACGAGCTACGTAGGTACTACGCGTTACGAATTACGTACTACGTGCTATGAGCTACGCACTACCCGCTACGAGCTACGCTCTGCCAGCTACGAACGATGAACTAGGGCTGTAGTATTTCGCCGCTGTATTGATAAATATATCCCTTTTTTTTATAAGTCGGTAAATGAGCATACGGATCACCTGATGGTAAATAATCGGCGCCGCCCATGGACACCCGAAACACCGAGACGTTACAAGTACATTACCGGCCTTTTGGGGATATTGGCCTTAGGAATTTGACGATTGTTGGAGATTCAGGGATTTGGGGAGTTTGAGGGGCGAAGTAATTGAGAGAAATGGACATATCTATGAGCTCACACTCGATATTATGTATACTAGTAGGTTACCCCAGGGTCCATCAGTCACCTTCCAGATCCATCATAAAATCAGTTTGATGATACCTTAGTATTGTATTTTATTATTATCTTATCAACATATGTAATTGACAAGTTTTATGATTATACAAAAATCAGATAGTTAGATTTTATTACATTGTTCGTTACATAGGTCGACTTAATAACAGCGTGTTAAAAATATACACATTAAAATGCATGTGATATTTTTAACGTCTTAGAAGAAGGTAGTAGTAGGTACGTACAGTATTTTGTCAATACAATTATTACCTACTGTTTGCATTAGCTCGGTAAAGTAGTGAGTTGATGCTCATCGATGCGCAAGTGTTTGTTTGCTTACTTCTATTGCTCACTGAATTATGTTTTTGTACTTATAGTAATTCTTAAGAATTTGTCTCTAGACAATATCTATAGTGTAGCTAAAATATGACTGATTGGTATTTATTTATATATAGAAATATCCAGGTATTGATATTAATTATCTTTATTCGTCTTAGTGACCAAAGTAGCTTACATCACCCCGGCCTTAGTATCTCCAGACATAAATTATATAATACGATCAATAAAACGCTTTGTTATGACTTGTACATGACGCGAAAGAACGACAAATAAATAAACACATTTTCGCATTTCTAACAATTTTCTTTACCTACAAAAGTTAATAATATTGTGTGGAATAATGTGCAATTCGTTGCGGCCGGAGTCCTTTATGGGACTCTACGGATTTGTATTAGATCGATACTAAGTACATTCGGCTTAGTCACACACCAGAATAAAAAAGATCTTCAAATTAGTGTCTTGTTCATCAAGTTGCAAAATTTTAGGTATGCTTAGATATTAAGTACCTATAGTTGACTTATCTACGAAAACTCGCATCAGACATGTTAAGTGTATAGGATTTTGGTTTGGTGCGTCAATATATGTACTCTAATAACTTCTTTAAATATTATTGTCATAAGGCTAGACTAGTGATGATTAAGTGCTACTGGATATACCATTCATTTGTCACATGACACACCTAGCCGTAGTTACTAAAAGTATATTATTTTAAATTTAAAGCAACCCTTTTAAACCAGGAACGAAGAAACAAAGGGTGCACCTGTAGGCCTACTTGCGCGGCAAGTACTATAATGCACTGTAATATCCTACGTAGTTGCTGATCGCTTAGAACTTTGCAATGTATGATGAAAATAATCGATCAAGACCACATTGTTATTATTTTTCTAGCTATACGTAAGAAGGTAGGCAATAACTTAAATACTCTCTTATTAGCAAACAAATCAATTTTAAAGTTTAGATTAGTGTTTGCAAAGCTGTTGAATTTGAAGATTGATAATAGCAGCCGTCTCTGATGAGCTCAGTCGTTTAATAGCAAATACTTCAATACTTAGGTATATTTATTTATTAAATGGTGAATCTACAGCTACATTACACAGACTTAGCAGAAAAATAGTCACATTGAGCCACTTCCAGATTCGCACGAATACTGACTTAATAGGTAACAGGTAAGACAAAATTAAAATTATAAATATATCAAAAACAGTAGTCACACAGCAAGAAAATGATTTAAAGAAAAAAAAGTTGAAGGTACAAGAACGTCTTAGTTTTTCTAGTTCATAAAGTCGTTATAATGATGCCCATGGACCTACTTCCAAGAACCTGGTACCTATTTCAATAAACATCTATTCTACTATTTATTCAAACGTGTTTTACAATGTAAAGTAATAATGAAAGAACAACTTCAACTTTGTGGTTCTAGGTTGACCAGTAATTCTTAAGTAAGGTTGTGCCTAGGTAGGAGGTACCTATATTGGAATCTCTGTTTTGTTTATTATTGCATAGTAGGACTAGGAGAATTAAGTTTTATAGGTAGGGCCTTTATAAATACTACGATCAGCAAGTTGCTACCGTGGTTAGTGGTGCTAACAGAATAAGAGATTACCTGACGTTCATAACAAAATGTATTTTTGAAGTATTCATATTAGCTAGGCAATTTAAACTTAAGTTGGTAACTTGGTACTGCCTAAATATGAGCCTACTATCGTTTTTAGAAGTTTGTACGGCATTATACTCCTGTATACGGGATTATACTCCTGTATACGGCATTATACTCCTGTATACGGCATTATACTCCTTTATAATGCCGTACATCGGACAAATAATTCGATTATTTCACTCCGGTTAGCCAGAGTTAATCTCGTTTGGGAGTCTTACGATCACTCGACCACCGGCACCGATAGTTACTGATTGTGGGACAAAGGTATTCTATAAAATTAATATTTTGTAGGTTAAGTCCTATCTAATCTGAAATGGCAGTGATAGGTTGTCGCAAAGGACACTGAGCCAGTAATTCCTAATAATTTTCGTAGTATGGCGTAACGAAACGTTACTGCAAAATACTAGGGGTCGACTATAGTCAGTATAATAACATTATTTGTAAATGATTACTCCATTGGGCAACGTAGGTACTTAGGCAGCTGTATATAAACATAGACATTTACCCAGATATGTCCTTGGACACCATCATTATGGGTGCTTAACGTAAAACAGGTGTTGGAATTTATTTTAAAAACTCTCATTTGTACGTACTGGTACTTTGTTTCCATTTAATATCAGTTTTATGGGTTTAAGTAGGTATCTTAATAAATTAATCATATAAATGACCAGTATCAATTCGATCTTGAAACTATTGAAGAGGATCGTCGTGTCGCTTAAATCGAGATAATTTGCATACGATAACTATCTAGGAAATAATCAAATATATTAGTCGTTCGTAGGTACGTTGGTTTACTTAATTCGTTTGTTTCTACGCTATTATAGATATAGGTGCCGAGCGTACGGCGCGTCGCGTTCTGCGCGCGCCTCATAGAGCCATCAGACCAACACAGATGGGGCCCAATAGGGCCGATGCCGATTCGGAGTCGCGGAGAACCTAACGGGTAACCGGGGCTCCGGCTCGACGTGCAGGAGAAGCAACGGGGTGGTTTTTAGTCAGTAAGAGTCTGACACTCCCTTCCGCCTCACCCAGGAGGGAGCAGTCATTCGATGATGTCCCCTTAAAAAAAATATAGATATAGGTACCCACTAGTGATGTAACGAATGCCACTTTTTAGACGCGAATGCGAATAGTGACTTTAGAATTTGGGCCTATTTGTATACATACATAACATCACGCTTTTTATCTCCGAAGGGGTAGGCAGAGGTTGACATTACGGTACTTAATACCACTGTATGTAACACCTACTTATTTGTCTACAGCTTAATAATTCTGACAGTTAATTTGATACGCGAGTTTCACTTGCAGTAGGCAAAGTAAACATCAAAACACTGGTCAAATAACAAAAATAGATAATAACCAAATTATAGTAAAAACCAGGTTTCACCATTAGTGCTTAAAAATGTCAAGAGGCCCATAGATTGAACTTAAATTACCTTTTATTTCTAAACTAACGTATAAACATGAGTTCGAGTTACTTAAGAAATACTTTGATATGCTCGAAAACAGTCATATCAAAGTTAAAATAAATAAATTATGAGATAGATTAAGAGATTGGATATTTCTTGGTACATGCGTACTGAATTACATGCGGACATTAATTCAAGAAATTCTTAATTTTTATTTTAATTAAATACCTACATTATTGCAAGCATGGCTCCGATAGGTTCTTAATCAGGCCAGTAATATGGGTATCCCAGATTTATTACCTGCTCACTTATATGTATGGGAAAAACGAGTTTCGTATCTTTAGATGAGAGTATAATGAGAACCCTTTGTAAAGGATCATTGACATCACCATGATCATCGCATTGTTGCAAACTAAGATGCCGAGTACCGTAAATTAAAATTTTTAAGATTTTCAATCTTAATCTTTGGTAATAAAGTTGTTATTAAAGATATTGGACATTTAAAGGTAGCCTGATGTGCAAACGTGTCTAAACATGAACAATCCCTTTGAGTACCGTCATTATAGACACAATTAAAGAACAATAGGTTGCGGTCATCGGTGTCCTCGCAGTGTTTTACAGTTTAATCAAGGGAATAAAAGTAAAATATCTATACTGTGTAACGAAACGTACACAATAATTATATAATTGGCTGTAATATACTTAAATAAAATACGGAATCAATTGTAAAATCCTTTATTAAAGTAATAAATAAACTTGCAAAAGAGTGTACTCGCAGCAATTACTTGAGCAGACTGTTGTGTCCCGCGGACTCGCCCGCCTGCGACGTAAGCAACCGGCACTCCACATTGCACAACACTTAAAGCATCGTAATACCAGAACTTGATACAAAATAATACTCAAATAGTATCGTGATGGCTCGGCGCCCGGACACTGCGCACATACCTCCTTACTTAACTAGCTACCGTAACTACTTCTCAATCCTCGACCACACATGTACACGACACACAGTACTTCAGTTACTTAACGTAATGCTCGTCGCTGCGATAATTCTACTGCAAGGTATTGTGCACAGTCCCCGAACGATACAAAATATAAAAAGTAAATCGAAAAGATCATTGTTCATAACCACAGGTTATGACAATTTGTTCACATTGTTCTCATTCAAGAATGTATCAACAAGTTAATTTGTAAAGGTTTCATGCGGAAGTATGAGGTACTTGAGCACAGGGCACAGGAGGCAGAAAATAACTGCTGTTAGTAAATCTACACTGGATATATCTAACAAATTTATGGTAACATAATTATTTATTGTTTTAATTAGCATCTAATAATTAAAATATATTTACAAAAATTAACCGTTAACCTTTAATACACCTCGTTACACATGATACCATCCATAACTAAGTTAATTTTAAAATAATAAAATATATACATAATACAAAATGCCCATCTCACTTTCGCCTATCGAGAATGTACCAATATTTATTGTGACAAAAATAACCTGATCAATAATTGTTGTCATAATTTATTAACTGCGATAACAGATCCTCGCTTTCTGTTAATTATAGGAAAACAACACATCGCCAAAACGCGACTAGATTTCACATCAATCGAGACTTTGATTTTCAACAGTATATAGAAATTTTCAATAATCATACTTTGTACTTAAAACAATTACAAGGCAGACAATCCAAGCAAGATCCAAAATAGTGACTTTGTGCATCAACAAACTTTATAGAAGTAATAATGTTTATATCTAAATTCATTGTAGAAATATAGTCTGAAACATTATTCGACCGCGACGACGGGCCAGCCGGACGGGCCGGGGTCAGCGCACTATGCACTCACGTCGCATCTTGCACGAGCGACATTACACAGTCTCCTAGTGTAAAACATCAGTCTCAGGTGAGCGGCGGATGGACACTAACGTGTAAGGTTCGAGATGGTCTTTGTAACATTAGAACACAGTGCGGAGCTGTGGCACTAACGGCACTATGACACGGGCCAGCGACACTATGACACGGGCCGGCGGCGCTATGACACAGGCCGGTGACACTATGACACGGGCCGGCGGCGCTATGACACAGGCCGGTGACACTATGACACGGGCCGGCGCCGCACGAAGGCGTCCGCGCCGGACGACGCGTACGAGCTCGGCACCTCGGGCTCCACCTCCTGCTTGTACCCGTTCTTGCCGTTCAGCGAACTGCTGCTGTCATCCATGACGGTCTGAAACAGGACGATACATTATTATCATATGTCAACATGCACTAGTCATAGCCCGTCAATGTCAACATCCACTCGTGTAATGACGCACGAATCTGAACGAGGTACGTAGATTCGCGTCGCGTCCTGAAGTGTTCGACAAATAGTCCCGATGTGGTAATTGCAAATTTATACGCGTGACTGCCTTGCAAACATCAGGGTGCAAAAACACTTTTGCTACACACATTAGGCAGATTTTCTTAGTTCTTAAAATTGCTTAGACAACTTTACTGTAATATGATTTTAAAATGAAGTTAAGACGTCATTTTATAATTTTAAAAGCATATGATTTTACGTATTTTGTACTTTTCCTACTGAACACGGAAGTGTGTTGTATTACCGCATGTGCTATTTGACTTTTGAATTAACATTGAATTAATAATGTTTGAGGCTCACTCACTCACCATACAAAGTCCATTGTTGCGCGATTTCCTGTCGCTCTTGGTGTACCTCGCCTTGTAGAAGTCACTGAAGAGGAACAGGAACAGGAATCCGTGCATCGCAATCCAGTAGACGAAGACGCGAGGGTACTGGCAGGACGGCCGGAACAATACTTGCAGCTGGTGAGTGAAGATCATCACGAACTGGACCTGTTGGGAATATAATCTATTAGATACCATCGAAATTATCAAGAGCCAAGACTAATCCTTGCTGATTTATACTCCTCCATCATTTCAGTTATGGTTCAAAACCACTTGCAATGTTTGTCTTTAAGTTCTTAAGTATTTCGATCTTTTAGATACTTTTTCTTGCTAGTATAAATATTAGCAAAGCTATTAGAGGAAAACCCGGAACTCCTTCCATGATAATAATATATTTCAATATTTTAATTCTAATACAAGTATTCAACAAATAGTCTAAGAGTATAAGCTATGTCGAATAATTAGGTAAGTTAAAAGAAATGTCCTTCACAGAATCATCTTGATTCACTCTTTTATTTTAAGGAGTATACAGAGTAACTATGCAAATAAACTTTTTGTAGTTGAGTTACGTCTCTATGTTGTGTGTGGCCATAAACCAACAGACTCACCTGTTGATTTATGGCGGTTTTTAATTTATTTTTAAAACTTACCATCTGGAAGGCAGTGAGGTACTTCTTCCACCAAATGTACTTCTGGTACTTGGGACCCATAGCAGCCACCATGTAGTAGAAGTACATCACGATATGGACGAACGTGTTCAGTAGCGCGAAGAATGTGCTGTGACCACCTGTTGACATAATCATAAGGTTTAGTTATTTACAAAATCAAATTAGGCATACACTTTTTTTAATAGGGAAAATGACATGTACCTATACTTATTTGAATATATGACAATGGAATTTCCTGTTGTTCTATTATAATTCTTATACATAATTATATTTTATTGTACTAGTTCAATATATATTTTTTATCAACAATTTCTTTTGACATTTTTGTGCATACATAGATAGGTATGAACACGAGAAAAAAGTTTGTATTTATATATGTAAGGAATCAAAAACACCATTATATTTATGAAGTTTCTTGCTCGTTCTTGTCCACTCGAATCTACTTTTTGGAACGAGCATCTAGCTTTGTGACGGAAAGGCTGACAGATTTATTTTTTATTTATTGACATTTCAAAAGTGCTAAATTATGGTTTAATAGAAATAAATTCTTTTGAGTTTGAGTTTTACGTTTTTGGTGATCCTACGTATGTAAGACGCAATTCACACGACAGCAGCAAATAAATACAAAAAGTGACATTCTCTGTTAACACTACCACGTCATGTTCACATTTGTACGTGATCTAATAGAGTATAGATAATTTAGGTAAATAAACGGAACACGGATTTGAATAACGTCAGTATAAAAGCTTCACGCAAACAAAGTACTGTATTGTTTGTTTGACAAATTATCGTTTTCCTTTAACTCTTTTACTTGCGGATGTGTTCGCTAATTCATTGATACCGCATTGTACACAGAGGTAATTTTATATTTTTAATCATTATTCAAGGAATATAACAGGTTAAAGCGGCAGCTTCAATCATATATTGCGACACACCAATTTTATTTTATGGTGTTCAATATGGTGCCCCATTGCCATGCAGGAATTGAGGATACTATTATATAAAACACCTTTCGTAACCCTTTCCTAATTTTGTAGAAAACACGAATTTGGATTTGATCCTTGCGTGTCCAAAAACAATATCGCGTCAATATTGCGTACCTTGGAATTTGCATTATCGATCAACCTAATTAAATATTTCCACCTAAATAGTCAAGTTTGCCATACACGGAATGGTGATTTCGGAAGTGACACTCTCAATTTAGTAAGAAATTCCAAAAATAGAATCGATTAATTCGGTAATCGAGGTTGGCTACTTAATTCTGAGGCTGTTATATAATTGAAAGAAACTGATGGAATTCCCATATAACTCATTATTTTATTAAAACTGACACTTTTATGTTTTAATTCAGGATAACAAACCTTGGCCGCAGGCAAGGATGATACACAAGGAAGTAACAAACATTAGTTTATTGATGCTAAAGAGGTTTTAAAGTGCAAATATTTCCTATATTTGTCAATTTACGAACCTCCGAAACTCTGTTTAGGAAGTATTTGTAAAGATATCTATGATTACCGCATGAATATTAATATTAAATAGAGACCTTTGATATCTACTCAGTTCGTGTTGTGTACACAATGTACCTTACGTAGGAGATGTACAAATATTTTACAAAACAGTTTTTCTAGCGAAAAATTCCGTACCATTACGATTTCTGAGAACATTTTAAAGAATTGTAGTTTCGAGTGCTTTTAAGTAATTTACGCCTTATCCAAAGGTTATCTCATAACTTTGGTAAATATGAGCTGCAAGCTATTATAGATCAAGAGGTAGTCACTACACCCTGTAAAATGCATTTTCTGCTAAACAACTCAGTGCCTGTTAGTCTTCAAAAGTGCGGCGACACTAAGTGGCTCATTTAAATAGATTTTGAACTATATCTACTACAGCAATGACATGTCTGATGTCGTGCATGCAGTGTCCCTATAATGCTATACACGTATTAATATTTAAATTATTGCATTTTGATGTCATTAAGATTAGGATCAAACAAAGCCGCGTTCACCTGAACTACTCTATTAAATTAAAAACAGTGTACCTTTAGTGTGCATTTGAATACAATGTTGCTATAACTTTGAGCTCAATTGCGGCAAGTGCGTGTCTGGAATGCATGTAGTAAAAGTAATGTGTGTTCACCACGCACTGACCTAATTTCATTTCGTATCTTTTAGACAAAGAGGTGACCATGCATTCCGGCAAAAGCTTAGCGTCAATCGAAGTTAAGAACTTCTTAAATTTAAAAAAATATCGTAGATTAGTCGTGTGATAATAATTTATGGGGAGTCGATTTATTTTTGGTTGTAATTTAAAGACTTATGTTTTTATACTTAGGAATTCTAAATTATGCACCTAATTATTATTGGACAGCACAAAAATTATTTACATATTTCATTAAATGAAGTATTAAATGAGGTCGAGGAATGTTGTTTAATCATTTTCCCGTATGAATAATATAATTATTCCTATCTGGAGTACTGCAATGACGTATGTTAACGCGTGTTTAACAGAGCCCATTAGTTAATTATAACTTTGATCCCTTGACAATTCCGGAGCTGCTTGTTCCATTTTCTTTTATGATATGCCAAATTAATTTGGGGATTATAACCGTGTTTATTATTTAACGTAAATTCGTTTTGGTTTGCGATCCGCGGAATTTTGCGATAGAAATATTAGCAATGTATTTTTGTAGCACAGATAAAACTATAATTTTAAAACCCGTTATAAAATGGCATAGAGAAAAGCAAATTAAATCCTAATAATTCGATACTATGGTATAACTTTAATTCATTTCCACTGGAACAATAGCATCACTAGTATTTTTTAGAACAGTTGAAAACTTTGGACGTTTATATTTAAAAATACGACCTCAGTGACCCTAAAAGTGGCCAATACCTACTCGCGTACAGTTACATGGACAAGGTTAATGTGGTACCCTGAAAGTCTAGTCGTTCCAATTTATTACATATTAACATAGCTTCCTGCTTTCTAATACGGTTTCAGAAGGTTAAATCCTTCGTTTTGGATCAGTATGATAATTAATTAGTGTTTTTGGTTTCAGTCTTGGAGTGTTTCATATACAAAGATACAAAGAAATACACATATTAAGCCATGCCATCAGAAGAATCTGTCTTGGTGCAGTTGACCCAGAGACAGGGAGTAAAAGGCAATGAACTGTGTTAATATCGTGACTTACAATTGAATATATCGATTGGAAGCGATTGCTGCAATGCAGTTTGTATGATAGCAACTTTAAATGTAAAACTACTAGAGTTGGGACTACTTGGGACAGGACAGATTAGCACTGGTATAGATTCTGGAGCTCAAAGTAAAGAGTGAGGTCTCATTTAGTTAGAAACTGTCTTGGGATTCAATTCAGTCACTCAATGAAAGTTTAATTTCTAGTAGCCAATTCCGGTACAGCATGGCTATTTTGGTGCAGTTAACCCAGAGGCAGGGTGTACAGTATGTACACTTTACTATAACGTGACTGACAGTTGAGTATATCGATTGGACGTGATTGTTGCAATACAATTTGTATGATAGCAACATTAAATGTAAGACTACTACAGTTGGGACTACTTGGGCTAGGATAAATTAGCACTATTATAGAAGGAAGGAAGTACGGAAGTCTCATTTTAGTTAGAAACTGTTTTGGGATTTAAGTCAGTTACTCATTGAAAGTTTAACTGCTAGTAGCCAACTCTAGTACAGGCTATTCTGATACCAAATACAAGTAAGAGAAGAATGGCGTATAACTGACCTGGTGCAAATTTAAGTCCGAACCACACCGACATGGGCATAATGCCGTGGTGTATGACATGCAGAGTAGACACGTGTTCGTTTTTCTTGCGCAACACGAAGAAAAGCGTGTCCACAAACTCCGTGAACTTGCTGAAGTAGTACCACCAGCATGTGTTCGCCATCTGTATAGTAACAAGATTGATTAGAAGATAGCCTTATAATATAATGTGTCGGAGATGCTCAAAGACGTCCTTATGCAAAAATGTTTCATGTGTGATAAGAGCGAACCTAATGCAAACCGTATTCCGAAAATATCTAAAAACAAGAATGAAATAGTTGGATATCGAAAGCGAAACCCCTTTGCATTGGAGATCTTCATTCTTCCTCACAATGTGGCATTACAAGATAGATAAAGAAATACCACACTTGTTTTATATAGGACCACACAAACACACAGTGGAATAGCAATTATCTGTGCATATTTGGTCTTAATTTCAGGTTGAACTAAAATTAATATTTATTAACCACAATAATAACATTGAAAAGTCGTGGGTCAGTGCTTATTCTATTTGTTAATATTTTATTCATGAGACATGGTAATATATTTCAAGCAACTTGTATTTTCTTATTAATGCCCATTACCTCTATAATAATAATAATTAACATACAACAAGTTAAGCTGAATTTTTTGCCACTATTTCGCAATTTGCTCGGACAAAAAGCGATTCGGTTTAAAATTTATACGATACGCATTAACAAATAAAAGTATTGGTAATAAATCGTTACAATAAACATTTAGGTGGATATGCAATACTAATATATTATATATGTCTCTAGATAATAAATGCACTACAAAATAGATTATTACAGTTTATACAGAAGCTTACTAAACCTGCCTAAACTTACTACATCGTAAACAATGATATACGATTTGCTTTATCGCGTGCGTAATAAGTGAGGTTAATCACTCAGTCACCAATACGTATTTGTCATTTACTTAGGTAAAATTTTATTTAGGTACCTATTTAAACATTAATAATAATTACTATTGTTTTTTACACGATTTTAATGGTTGAGCAAGCAAAGGCACAGGGAATCGCTAATGAACGCGTCCTTCTTGCGTCATTTACGTTCGTAAAACTTATGATGACACTATATTATTATTTTGTAGGTATGTCGACGTTTCTAATTATCAGGTCAAAGACGGAAGTATCATTTATTACCTTGATTTTTTGTATTTCAAAAGATTTAAAATAAAACGATGGTCATTGATACTACTTATATTTACTTACTTTATGTACGCAAAAAATATTGTGACTGTGAGAATATCTTAATGTTAATATTTATATCTACCGGATTTCATTATCTCTAATGTGAGATTTATAGTAACAAAGTAATTTAAGTTTTAGAAATATTATTATTTTTGCATATTATATTCTATTGTATTGTTTTAGCGGATCACGAGGCTCTTATTGTCAGTGTCACGGTTATTTACCTTATGAGATTTCAATAGATTTGTATAATTTTTCTTAACAGATATTTACTTAACTAGAGGGGGACGATGACGGAATTTTTACATCGCCAGTTATTGCAATAAGTACTAAGATACCTTAATAAAAACTTACTAGACGGTCGATTTATTTGTGTTACCAAGTAATTAAGAAAATTCATCAAGTCGAAAATAACACTTTTTGCGATATAGACATAGAGGTACAAAAAGTTCATTAATATTTTTTATTATAAACTGATTTTTTACTTATCTTTATTCACATTGTATCTATTTATTTATTCAAAGAATTCTATTTTTAATGTTTTAAACATCGGCAATGAATGGCACTGGTTTGTGTTCTCATAATGTTATATTCTTCTGCTATCTAATCCTACTAAGTATCAGTGGCGTGCAGTCCATATAGACGAAAAGGCTTTGCCTACCTATAAATATCGTGAATATATAACATACATAAAATGTACAAACGCGTTTATTAAAATTCAATAATATAATAAAAGTTTGTAAAAAAACGGCTAACATAAATACGCGCCTTTGTAAAGCAATGAATGCGCCCCGCACGCACCACGCATGCGCTGCTATTCCTTAAATCTTGGCTGCTAGTTGTGACGTCACGAAAGTAATGTACCAAAAGTATGCACCGCGCATGCGTGAAGTTCACGACCATGGTCACGGTACAGAATAACCATTCATAATTATATTACACGATTCCTTTTGCTTGACAAAATGTTTGCAACTAAAAAATTAGAGGACCGTTTGTTCATCACTTGGAAAACGATCGTATTTTATTACGAATTCTAAAACAATAAAACAGCAACAAGTTATTGTATTTTTAAAAACAATTAAATCATAAAAGGATTTAAATTGATAAAATCTGTATATCGTAAAGTACTGATGAATGGAGTACACCAGCGCCATCTATTGAATTTTTTGTTGAAACTTCTGAACTCGTTCGATATAATGCGAATGTATTTTTATAATTGCGTATTTAACAAATATGTTTTAAGTGTTAAATTTTTTACGCTTTGTCGGTTTATAGAAATTTTAAACGAGGAGTTGTCTTTATTATTATAAAAGTTAAAAGGAAGTTATTGAAACTTCAAGATGGCGCCATTTACAACGTTTCAAATTATATGAATGAATGTTTTTTAGTATGAAATATTGGTTTAAGACGATGATGCAATTTCATTTGACTTACTAAATTAACCTTTGTTTTTTTGAAATTAAACGCTGCATTACCTTAATTTTTAAGCTACATTTTTATTATAATAAACACTCAATTGACTATTGGTAATGACTTCAATTCATTTCCAATGTTTTCGGCCATATTGTTTTCATGTGATGTGCGATCGCTTTGTTTATGTTTTCGTTTAAATTATTAGGAAATAGTTTTAAACATAAAGTTGCATAAATGTGTAGTAGTAGTTAAATATATGTGTAGGTTTTTCAAATAGTGTATTTGTTTATCAGTTTCTAGTACAAGTACCTATTTTATTCGATTGTGAAGTTTGTGTGAATAATAGGTAATTTTATGTGTTTGTTGAAAGTAAAAACAGTAAGATTTCGCAAGAAAATGTCCTTTATAGGACTAGATTCAGGTAATGACCATAGAGACCAGAGGTGTACTCGAGTTACGAGAATTGACCCAAGTAAAAGGTAGGTAATGTGAATATGTACTTACTATAATGGATCTGTTATTTGATTTCTTGTTTATTGTTTGATAATTCTTAAAAATATCAACTTAGACTTCGGGTTGTACTGATTCACATATTAATTCTTATTAATAATTATGTAATGTAATAATAACAAATGTATCGCATAGACTCAGGTCGGCCACAGCCGGCCGCGCTTGTTATTGTTTTGTTTGTTGACATAATGTAGGTACCTACGCTCTTAAATTCGTAATATATTATGATTTTGAACAGATTGATTAAACTTAACAATTCCATAATGAAATTTGGTTAATCAAATTTATGCTTCATTATTAAAATAAATAATAGATCCTTCATTATTTGTAAGTTTTGTTGACTTAATCAATAGGTGATGAAGTACTTCACAAAAAATACGCGAGATGTCAGTGTATGTAATTTGGCGAAAGAATACAGCACAATATTCTTGAACGCATTTTTCAAAATGTATTATGTATGTACATGTACCTGTCTTGTGTGAGTATGATTGTATGACCGGCGGGGGGGGGAGGGGTTTAATCATACGATATTTAGTTGCCTACCCTGTCTCGAAAACCTGTGCACGCCACTGCTAAGTATTCAATGCGATATAGTATAAGTTTTTAGACACAATCTGAAGTATAAAATGGAAAATGAAGTTACGATCTTACCCTCATAGCCATCGGACTTCGGGAGTAGTCGACAAGTTGACATGTAAAGTTATATTGACCCCACCAGCCGCTCATCAAGTACTGTGAATAAAAAACCAAAAACACATTACAAAAATAACCACGCAAACGACAAGATTTTTTGTAAACGTATTTTCTGCATTAATTCTATTTTTAGGTACCAATATATTCTCGAAACATAATTAAGGTAAGATGTACCTACAGATAAAAATAACCAGCATATAGAATAAAAATATAACGAAAGGGTAATGGTCAAACGACGTTAATTTATGGCCGGATTGGAAAGTTCATATGGTGATCTTAACATAAAAAATTGAATATAAACACTTGACTTGCGTGACCGAGGTACTGTTACTTCTAATATATCAAGTGATTGCCAAGTTCATTGGCCTGCCGTGCGTGTTTTACCCTGTAAGGCTATTTACCCCAAGATGGTGGATTGTACCCTTACCTCGTAGAATATCCAGGCGCTGAATATTGTTTGTGCAAGGTTGTAGATGACTAGCACGCTGCGCAGTTCGAAGGGTTTCCGATTCGCCATGAACCTCGGACCCAGCACCCGCGAACAGTACGCGTAGCAGACACACGCCGCCAGTGTGGGCCATGGCGATGACATCATCGGCCAGTCCTTCACTCGGGGATCTAGAAATTGGAAAACCAAACATCATCAACCTTCCATTTTGTAGGCTATCAACTCAATAAGTAGATATGAAATAAATTACTGTTTAAAACACATTACAATTCGGTCTGTATGGAACATAAAATACATTATAATATAATGATATTGTGTGAACTGTTAGAACAAATAGCATTAGAAAATAAATTACACATTATTCCTAGTAGAGCTAGGAAAATTAGAGGTATACAAGAAAAAATATATAATATCAATAGAGTAATATAAATATACAAACATTTGTTCAAGACAAAGTGTACTTTGGTTATAAGCTATATAAATATTACAAAGTACTCCGCTATAATTTTCCTTGTGTGGATAGGAACTTGTGATTTTTCAATTACTTACATTATACCTCTACATAGATATTATTTCTATAATTGGGATGATGACAGGGTATGAAAATTAAAAATCTATTTAGTTCGTAAGTTAGGTAATGAAAAAATATTAGACACGATTTTTTTACTTTGTTGTATAACAAAATGATACTTAGATAAAACAAATCAATGTTTAGAAGTGGGGGCTGAAACGTCATTTCTACGTATAAAATGTACATACATAGAAGTGACGTCACGTGACATTTAAAACCAATATATCGTCGAAATTATTCGTTTCTGAAAGAAAATAAAAAATACGTGTCTAATGTTTTAAAATAATGTAGAGGTACAAAAATAAAAATTAGGCATCTACCTCTACCCTATTAAATCAATACTTTAAAGTAACGAAAGTATTGTTATCGGAATGATTAATTAAGTACTTCATGATTCACTATCGTACGAGAAATGAGAATGTCTGGTGTTTAATTATCAGCCGATAACGCAATTGGGTCTATCTCAAGTTCAGCCAGTTACTCATATCGATGACAGTATTATATAATTCTGATAAGTAGTCACCTACATACTTTTCAGACGTTTTCCGTATTTTTACGATTAAGGTTGTACGTAAGTAGTTGTAAAATTTTAATATACCAAAGTTTAAATTTATAAGCAATATTAATAATGATTTAATAGAAGAATTGATTAAAATTGTACTTTGACAGTCTATTAGTTTAAAAGTACATACGTAGGTACCTCTTGGTTTTTTTATGCGGAATCGTTTATAGTATATAAGTATTATACGATAACCGTATATATATAAGTTTCCTTCGTATAATATAGCTACTGTATTTTATTAAACAACTTCATACATAGTATCTACGTGAAATATATAATAAGTACGCAGTATTGATACTTTATGGTATGTTTTCTGTACAAATAAATATTTAGGTAATATTTTTTATTTCAATAAGTTTGACAGTAATACGAGTTGTATATAATGACATTGAAATAGGTTTTACATTTTTATTAACGATGTAAAATAATTTGGACAGTTTACACCACGACCGATGTCGAGATTACAGTCGATAGGTTAAATTATGAGTAATTTTGCAAACTCCTAAGAAATAGAGTATAAGAATATAAAAAGTTGATGCATATTTTCTATAGTATATGTATGTAGCTCAGTAATCGAGACTGATGGGTTTCGAGGTCGCCAGCGCAGTTGACATAACTTCTGCCGGAGAAGGCGCAACGTTACAGGAGTGGGGTTGCGCCTGAGTGTGAATCGTTCCGCAGTTCTTATGTAATGTATTGAGCAAACTCTTAGACTCGACAAAACACGATCGATGCGCGTTGTCTTCACACTCAACACAAGATTTGTTAAAACACCTCAATAAACATAAAATTATTATGCATCAATACTTACGAAATGAAATTTTGTTTTAAAATAACATCTTTTAAGTACATTACAATTGTAAAAATGTTAAAGTTCAACCGATGAATAATTGATGTCCAAAATGTTTCTTGAATTCTTTATGTAACACATTCGGTAAACAAACAATACGTAACAAATAACCGAAGGTTTTTTCAAAGACAATGAAGGTGTAAAATGACAATAAGACACTTTAATTAAAGAAATATAATAATACCTAATAATTGAGAAATGAAATAAAAATAATACTTACCACTCCTATTGTCCATTAGGTCTCTGTACCAATTGTATATGGTAGCCATCTTTGGGTAGGTTTCTCTATCGACTAATTAAATCTGTAACAAAAAAAATAAAAAGATATAACAGAGACTGAATAAAACTAATCTTTAGCTGCAAGTATATGAAAAGCACATTTAAGAACTAAGAGCAAAAATTCACAGATATTGAAAAATAAAAAGTAAATCCAAAAATAAAATTATTTGAAAATTCTTTATGAATATAGTCAATGCCACGTGATTATTAGTAAGGACATGTCATGATCATAGTGACCTACACAAAATTATAATACTTTTAGCACAAGGTTAAAGGATCCGTAAAATTCGTCATTTATCTAGAGGTATAGATAGAAATAAATATCAATAAATAATACGAATTAGGCATTATAAAATAGCTACCATTGCTTTATATATTACCATACAGTGGAATTATTTATGCTTTTTGTATAGTGTGTGCGACGCAGAAATCACACATTTTTGCGTCGATGCACAAAAAATCACACACAGTTCTTGTCACACCTCATCCATATATCTTCTCACACATAACTTGGTCAAGATTTTACCAGCCAACCCATTTATTTAACTATATTTTTAATGAACTAAATTACCTATAAGTAATTTCTATCCGTTAAACAGGTCAATGTTATATCGGATCTTAGACCATAAACATAAGTAGGAATAGGAATTAGTTTTATTACCCACTTTGGAGTACGATTTTCTTCATTAATATTAAATTAGTCGTTACATACCTAAAGGTAGTTATTAAATATTTGCATTCGTATCATATTTTCAGTTTAGGTAAAAGCAATCATTAGACAAATAAATATCATCATCATAACATCACGCCTTTTATCCCCGAAGGGGTAGGCAGAGGTGCACACAGAAGTAACACCCACTTTTCACTATTTATGTTATGAGTCCCATGTAATAGGGGGTGAGCCTATTGCCATATACCGGGCACATTTCCAGACTCCGTGCTACTACTGAGAATTTTTTAAAAAACCCCGTAATACTTTGCCCGACCCGGGAATCGAACCCGAGACCCCTTACCCGGCAGTCGCACTCGCGACCACTCGGCCAACGAGGCAACAAATAAATACTTATTTACATAACTGATTATTTATTTAGCATTGTCGTAATTGAAATATATTATTCATGTACAAGTATTTAATCCTTATATTAATCGTTTTTCAATTGTATTTACTTCGTTCTCACACATTTAATATAATTAACTGAGTAACCATTAGACTATTTGAGGTAACTAGGTGTTTAGTAAAGGCTTAAGGGAATCCCGGTTTCCTTAACAATGACGCAGAAACAAGATGCATATAAGAGTAATACAAAACATTGATAATTGTAATAGTGCTCACCTTATTGGAACCAGGATAGGTAAATGAATTATACTAAGCTATGACGTTGACGTATTTAGTTATTCTAAAGTAGCGTTTTGATACCGATTTTTCTATGATGCTATAAATAGAAACATAGATAGAGCTACATAACGAGTGGATACCAATTACGGCCACTATTTCTTATTAATGCTTAGAAACTAAAAGCTACATTTTAAGTATTAATTGACAACGATTTATTCAAAGATAGATAGACATCGAATTTGATACAAGATTGCTGATTTGAAATGTCACCATTTATGGAATTAAATGGCGGATTGCTAATATGTCCATCGATAATTGTTAAATAATTAAAATGTGATGGGTTAAATAATTAAAATGTAACAGAAAAATAATGTTTGTTTTCAATCACTATTCACAGAATTGAAGGGACCTTGGGGTGTTAGTTTTAGTCTAATGGACCATAACCTGTAGCTGAACATTTAATATTTTTAGAGCGTAACATGTGGCAGTGACTTATGTATTCATAATAAATTATCGGACTGGAAAAACCTGTCCCGTGCGTAAATGCCGTAATGAAGATATTACAGGAATTCAAGTTAGGTAAATAACATCCAAAAATTAGCAAATTTCCTTTAACCGGATGTTATATTAACGCTATATATACCAAAATTAATAAAATCGCTATGATACCGAAAAAATGTTAATGGAGGTGGAACGGTGAAAGTCAGGCAAACATATTGCGGCATAGTCCTTACAATCTAGCCATTCAAACTGGAGATTTCACATATGGAATGACTGATTATTCCGTAGTTGCATCATATTATACGAAGCTATTTGCAAGTAAGTCAAGCTTAGGGGGCCGGCGATATGATAGACCTGTTTACATTGCTGTTTACCGTATCTGACACCTGGTTGATAATTTTGTGAATAAAATCAGCAGACTAAGGTTAGGCAGACCTTAACATTAAAATCGTGAATTTCTAATGCTCTAGGCATATAAAATTAATTACTCTATTAGATCTTACATAATTATGCCAATATCACCCACAATATCAATGTTGAGATATTTACACGAGTAAAATCAGCAAGTCAAGTAGTTGCTCACGGTCGATCGGAAGTTATATGGCACGTAGGTTCGTTTCTAAACCTCACGTCTTCATAATATGTATTTGGACTAACGTCACGTTCCGTGAATTGTTAACCTTTGTTACGGCATCGAAATTCTAGATGTTGATACAAAAGCGCTAACGCTATGAATCGAAGCGCAGTTTGTCAACCCGGCTAAGTTTCCTATTAAAGCAAACAATCAAGGGAAATTAGATGCAAAAGACGTCAATAACATGGCACCATGTACCTGTATAATAATCGGGTAGGGCAGGTGGCAAGGTTGATAATAATTATAAATCATGACCGTGAAATAAATCGCATAAGCGTAGCTAGTGGCGGCTGCGCCTGCGCGAGCCGGTAGTGGCTGAAGAGAACGAGATGACACGACACGGCGAGCTGCAGGCAGCTGTTGCACAACCGCCTATTGTAGCCGACCTTGACCTGCTCTTCACGGCAAAATTCACTTACACTCACATACACTTGAGCCCAATTACCCATTTGCAAGTATAGCCATTACATAACTTCATCATTTTGAACACGCTTTCATAATTAAATTATTGTTATTTATTCATTGAGTCTAATTAATTTTAATTCTAAAATTATTTTTGTAATCCCATAAGTAACGTTAGTTTATTGTTGCAATTTTTTTTATAAGATCTTTAGCCATTTTATTTTGGATTGTAGAATACTGTTTTAAATTTTCTTCGAAATGCTATTAATTAATCGCACATATGCTTAAGGTCAAAGTTAAAAAATTCAGGACAATGATATTCTCATACTGCAGGGTTGCCTTAGGATAAACAAAAATACAACTTGCGAGGCTATTGACCTTCCGAATTATTTTTTTTTACGCGTATATAACATCCTGAATGGAATATACACCCATCCATCTTATTTCATCACACCATAAAACCAGTTATCAGGCTAAAACCTGTACCAAATAACGTTAATGTGTACATATAGTAAAAAACATGCCAAGATACTGTCGTACGTAGGTACGTCCTAAAAATCGATAAACCAATATCGATTAATTACATGTTTATCCTTTTCGAAGGAAAATCCGTTTACAAATGGCAAGGGGACCGTAAACGTTTTCGTCTCGAGTGTTCTATGAAGCAGTCACAACTTTCACCGGGCCTCGGTCCGTAGTCCGCAGTTTTACGTAAGGGTGTTGCGCCAGACGTCCGCGCCCGCGCCCTGTGGTACCACTGACCCACTGCCACAGACTCGTACGCACTACACCACTATTCGACAACCATCCTGCCAGCTTTAACTGTTGCGTTATTTTTATTTACGAACATATCGCACATACTAAGTCGCATTTGAAAATATCACTACATTCAAAACCATATTTAAGTAGGTGCATTATGAAATTTAATGCAACCTTTGAATATTTATTTACAAAAAAAGTTTCACCTCGGTGTGCAATGTTGTAAAAACTAGTTAGCATGAACAACATTGTACTAGAACTACAAGAACAGTCTGGAAAGACGATTAACCATATTAAGCAAACATGAAAATTATAGTATGAACGCGCACAATCTATGCAATGCTCGTAAATGGATGCGGACATTCTTGTCTTTAAATATTTTATAAAAACTTTAATTTTCCTTAATTGTGGTAATGATGGCTATCTAACCTAGAAGATAATTGCACAATGACTTACTATAAAGTCTTAAGATATTATAAAAGTAAATTAAATGAGATGTTAGATAAATTAATGGAACATCCAGTTGCATTTATTAGTACAGAGCATAGGAAAATGCTTCAATGATTAGAATGTAACAAAAATGCAAACGAGCTTACCCAGTCGTACACTATAGGGACCTTCGTTATATGTTCTGTGCTATAGGCTCATCTCCTAGATTCACTTTATTTAAACTGTCGTTAACTAGTCATGAATAAGCAAGCAACATGCCATTGTGAACATAACATGCAATAAACATTACTGTAAGAGGATGACAGTAACTTTATAGATTTTAATAAATCTATAAAGCCATGCATTTATGTCCTTTTCGCAGTTTCGTGTATTGGCAAGTACACGACAAATTGTAAACATTTTAATGACAGCTGACAAACGTGACTCATTAAACAATATCAACGAAATATCACGTTGCTAAGTTTCAAGTACCATTGGTTAAGAACCATGATTCAAGTATTGCCAAATAATACGAACATGAGAAAATACTATCCAGTATACTTATTCCTTGAACTCTGACTGAACTGTTCAAGATCAGTAAGGAACTAGAACATTCGAGTCATTTAAATTCATATAGTGGTTTCCTCATATTCCAAGGTAATTGATACTTTATGGTGAATATTTTATTTACGATTCAAATAAGTATATTTACATTACGTTTACCAACACTGGTTAACGATAACAACATAACGAATATAAATGTAATCAGACTGCATTATCAAAACAATGAGATTAACTGTATGATGCGATAACAGAAATCAGTAAACTAAAGCCGCCTATGGGGAATAAAATTCATTCGAAATGATTCATTAGAAAAGATAATGAAATTCGATGATTCCAACACCGTTAACATCGCAATTCTAGCTTGTCGACGAAACAATGTGGAAGTGGAACCGCAGACGACGACGCGACGCGAACGCAGCGTTGCGTAAATTCATCGATATGCAGCGATGATCAATTATTAGATAGGAACCTCGTGAAATCTTTGTCGGTCTCTTATTTATGTAACCTATGATGGAACAATAACAATCCCGTTTAACACTTAATTCGGTGAACAATTAACTTGATCAAATTGATAGTTTCAAAATTGGTTCTGAAGTAAGTTTGTTGGATAGTTTCGCATTGCATATTACGGCTCTTTGGTTTCAAGAAAGGTCACTACTACAACAAAATGTTGTAATTTACCGGTGTGGCCGAGTAACATACTTTTTGCAGACACTATACGTTAAATCAAAAGACTTCAGTGCTTTATATGAAGTCGTAGTCAAGTTATAACAATATGGCAAGTACACAGATGTGTAACACAAATACATGCATTACTCTACTTACATCAAACGAGGAAGCTAATATTAATTGCATCACCTTTGATACAGTCTGAGCAAAGATTTGAACTGAAGCAAGATTGTTACGCGAAACCAGACAGATACAATGCCTTAACCGTGAACTGTTTTGTTTTCTTTGATTAATTGAAAGTTTGAGAAAAAATATTATTTTAAACAATTTAATGTGTTTAAGGAAAACATTGAAATATTTTATAAATACTTATACTTTATATCATACAAAATTGTTGTGATTTTTGATTACAAGAACTTGATAAATTAATTAATGTGAAAATGTTAAATCCGCCTCGTACTTTTCTATTTGTGCAATAACTAAAAATAATTTCTAGAACAAATTAATCATTTCTTTAAATTTTCAAGGTAAACTTGAATTTTTAAATCAATTGAGTGTTCTTTTTCACGCCTGAACGAAATCTGCGTTGATATCGATTGAATTAAATCACAATTTTATTGATAGCACTTACGTGTACGGATGCTCAGTAAACCGGGCGTGGAACAACGAAAGGACGATACTATCCTTTCTATAGGAGCGTGTCTGTTATGTACACCGAGTGAATACAAATAATAAAAAGCAAGCAGGTCGACTTTCGCGTTGTTGATATATATGCACGCGCAGGTGTTGGCGTCCACCGGCGCGGCGGACACTGACTGACATGCGCGCGCGCTGCCGTTGCCCGACCATCGCGCCCTCGTCTTTACAAACTCTCTGCGTCACATTGTCACGTCACACAAACGTCATTGCGCTTAGCATCAACAATTATATCTGACCCTCGACCTCTCGTTATGTCCATTTGCCAAGTAAACCACTCTATTTATTTCCGGACGTTGAGAAGTGCAATAGCTTCGTGAACATAGGAAGAATAAATTAATTGAACTCTTGATTTTTAGACTTTTTAGTATAATTCTAATCGGTATTGTTGGAAGTTTTGCCATAATGATTAACTAGATACGGAACGAGTTTAGTTAGGTTGATATTTGCAGCTAAAAGAATCAAAACATCTAGAATGTTATATTTTGATAAATATTAAACAAGATCACTGGTTTACCTTGTCCCTGGTAAACCAAATATTAAAACTTGAATTGTAGTTCCTATTTACATTATTTTTTGTTAATATTACAAGCATGCAAGAAAATTATGTACTTGTGTTAACCACAAAACCTTACATTAAATAGTCGTTTTCATGACAGTAATTTATTAAGTCAGAGTTCAGATACACATAAACTTGAAAGTATGTTTTTAATGTTATAAGAATCGTTAAGTTTCATGACATAAAAAATACTAGGCATAATTTTAAAGTTGATTTATAACTTGAACCGGATCATATACAATATTTTATTTAATTAAGAAAATGATCACAAACAAAATATTGCTCAAGGTTGTGAATCAGCCAAGGTGATGAGGCTTTTTCTTAAAGTTACTCGACTGTTAGAATAGAATCATTTATTTGTTGCTGTGTTTATGTAGTTAAATACTATACTATTCGGCGATTCGCGTTCCGCGCGCGCATTAAAGAGCCATCAGACCACCACAGATATGGGTCCAGTAGGGCTGATGCCCGATATGGAGTTGCGGAAGGCCTAACGGGTTGCCGGGGCCCCGGCTCGAAGACCAGGAGTAGGAACGGGGTGGTTTTTAGTCAGTAAGAGTCTGACACGTCCTCTGGCTAACCCAAGGCGGGAGAAGTCATTGGATGATCGATTTTCCCCCTCAATAAAAGACCTATATACAAGAGTTCTATTTGCATTGTAGACATAAAGTAAGAACAAATTTATATGTAAATTCGTCAAAAAAATAACAGTATGACCACGAACTGTAAGTAGACCCAATAAATATAATATCAACTAAGTATATGTCTACGTAATGTTTTCGTCTTTGGTTTTTTGTGAACACGAGATCTTGTTTTTGGGTACTTTTCCAAATTCCTAATTTGTATGTATAATTTATTAATTTACTTACCACATAAACAGATTTTATCACAGAGAGACGGTGGTCTGCAATCAGCCGAATTTCCGCTAACAAAGTGTTATCTGAAAACAATAAATAAATAATACTTTATCCGATTTAGAAATAAACTGACGGAAAGGTACCTTGGAATTTTTAGGAAGAAACGTAGTCAAAAGTAGTTTCTAATGATCTTTTATTTTTAATTTGTGTTTATAGCTATATTTAGTATGTTTATGTTTCTTTAATCGAGTTTATCATTGCTTTAACTAAGGTATTCATTACAAAACAAATTATTTTAATCTCTAAATTATTTGATGCCAATGTCTGATGATCGTCATAACATTTTACTAACGCTACGTAATATGTTTGTTGCTCTGTAATCAGAACCGAATTTTGTTTAAACAAAATTATCATTATTGATTAAATAAATCATTAATGATTAAAAATTAGGATATGGTGCCTGTCTCATTCTGTTACGGCTTTTCAAACTTAGAGAGCTAATTTATTATTTTACGTAACACAAATTAACACAATAATATTAAATATAAGTGAACAGCTATAAACCGTTCGTTGCATTTACATTTTATTCAAAGTGACGAAATATTGATTTTAAGTAACCGATAGTGAGTGGCTAGATATTCTATTAACATTAGTATTACCTACTTGTAAAATTAGTTTGGCACTCGCATTAAGGAAGCCAGCTCAAACTCGATAGTGACTTGCAGTCAATATTTAACGACTGCGATATTGCACTATACTTTAACAAAATGCAACAAAATTCGTTTTCCTTATTCTGCAAGACTTGGCAATCACAAAAAACAAAGTCCAATGCTAATAACTACAGCTACTTGATTTGAACGTATTACTGCTTAAGAAAGTTAATGGATCTAAATTTTAAAATTTTATTCTACCTAGTCACCACTGATGAGCATAAAAAATCAAAAAGTTTCATAATAATGGTCCGATTATATAAAACAGCTATGACATAGTTAGAGGAACATAGTTGTTGGAAATCGATAGATAAGACTAGAAAATATTTCAAATTGTAGTGTTTGGAGAGCTTTTCGACATGCATAATTATGCTTAATGCAGTTTATAGAGGTATAGAGGTAGGTATATCATATCATTTTCTGTTTGCACGTACGCGGCTGGATTGCAGCGTATATTGGTGTTCAATCACGCATAAAGATGTACCAATGAATTACCACGGATTTATACATATTTACGTAAAAGCAGTTCTTTGCGAAACATTTCGTACTGACTGAATTTCCTTCAAAGTGTGTAACGTGCAAGTTCTAGAACTTTAAGCTAATACTTGCTTAGTTTAGTCTAAGTATAGAGGTTTGCCTCACTGTTTCTTAATTTTGTCAGAACATTTTTCGCCATAAGAGTTTCAGCTTTCATTTTGACGAAATGACACAGGAAAAGGTTAATATACCGGATGGTTTGTTAAGCAGATATGCTTATGGAGAATGTGTGCCCCATCTGCTATCTTCACTTAGCCCATGTGGAAAATTGCACACCGTAAGTAATTAATTATTAGTTCATCACGGGCAGAGCTGATTGCTTACCATCAGGTAATCAGTCACCCTCTTTGCCTATATATTAGTATGAACAGTACTTATAACGATGTTTGTTTATACATTTGAAAATATAGTATAGCATTAAATACATCAAGTCATGAAGTAACGATTTTCTTCACCTAACAAGGTATAAAGTACCTAGTCGATAGTTTCAGTAGCAGTAAGTGGAAGAGTTGACTTTGTTGAGTATTAAATGTAAATTACCTCTATACGTAAGTATATCGCAAGCCTTTAAGGTTGTGTACCACTTACAGGTGAACCCTTCGCTGGTTTGAATAAACACGTGTTAAAAACAAGTTTCATTGTTAATGTTAATTTAACTTAATTTAAAGCAATACCCAATTTTCGTAAACATGCCCATAACAATATCCTTTTCAATTAGTAGGTATAGGTATGTTCAAAAATTTCATTAAGTACCTAATTCCTGAATTCAATCCGAGAACTCAGTATTACAGTTATTTCTGTAATTTACTAAGGGCATGCTCCAACAAAAACAATTGCTTACATTGTGGGCGGTTCTAAGACACATTCCAAAGCGATAACAACTCCGCAAAGAATTCATGCTAAACGTAATCTCGAGATTTTAACTTGATTTTATGTTTTACGTAAAAAGTTTTGCGCACTTATTCCACGGACGGCTTCAAAAACGGATGTAGACTGTAGACGTTATAACAATTGTGTACCTAATTATTCGTGTTTAGATGAATCTGGGAGCCTTAAAAAATCATTTTGGTGAGACTGGACCTACTAATAAATGGATATCAATAACCCTCACATTTGAATCTTTAATTTCTACAAATTCGGGTCGGTTATCGGACGTCAGAATCGTTAGATCATGCGTAGTAACACTATACAAGTCGATCGACATTACGTAAAACTAGTATTTGAAACATTAACGATATCACAGGATCGTTTGAATGCCAAAATATGTGACTTTTGGCGAGACTTATAGAAGTTTAGTAATGATCAACGTAAATGTTTCGGTTACATGTGGAGTTTATTTTCAATTTCCAAACAATAGTAATACCAAAAACTTCCTCTTCTTAAAAATAACGTACAATCGACTAAAGTATTAATAATTTAAACAACTACAAAAGTATAGATTCTTTGTTCTCCATTATGTAGTTTTTATTTATGTTTTCTTTAACTGAACTATTCTTCACTACCGGTTGCCCCACTTAGCTCAGAGACTAACCTCTATAAATATAGAGAACTAGCAGTCTTCTGTTTTTGTCGCACTTAACAGGTTGTTTTGTAATAATTATGAACTCTGTATGTCCATTATACATTTGTTACATAGTAGTTATTTTGTAATTACTAAGTCGACTATATTGCTCTATATTGCAATCTTGACCTTTGACCTTAGTCCTTTGATGAAATGAACAATTTATGAATTTATGTCCGGCGCAGAATATTTATAAATAGGGCACATCATATAGGGCTGATGAGCTCTTACTGTTTGTTCTCTGTTCATCCTAAAGATATGAGAATACGAGTGGATTCTATGTATAACCATAGGCATCTGTCTGATGTACTTCTTCGTGATAGAATTAAAGGCAATTCATATTGGCACATCGATTAATACACATAAACAACTGGAGTAATTGTGGAAATATTCCGAGCCATTGTGCAACTACTATTACACAGGTTATATAAACTCGTGTCAAGCTCAAAGGAGATACAGTTAAAACCGGTATCCCACTTGTAATTATATGAAGTCATAGTCTTAGATACGTGAACATACGTATAATTTATAAATTAATTAAACTTGCACTGCAAGTACTACTGTACTATAGGAGAGCAAGTAAATACGTCATCATGGTACAGTATACTTAAATACAAGTAACTAGTATAAGCATTTTAGGGTTCAAAAGGAAACAGGTAAAGGAACCGATCCAAGGTTCTAATGATCAAAACTCAGACCCTCGTTCGTTGAACATGTAGGGATAATATTAACGTAGATGGTCCCTTTGAAACAAGCTTTTGATATGAGCTAAAAATACACTTTCCTATATTATGATTTATCGCATGTTTACATTTCACTCCAAGCTTAGAACGTATGCTGTGTTTATTGGAATTAATGTGTCTCCAGGTGGAATTATATTCATCTCTACCGATACTTACTTTAAAATTTTACACTAGGTACAACGAAAGTTATCCTTTCAAGGAAATGGGTGCGTTTAAGCAAATCTTAATAATGTTTCTAGTAAATTACCACATATTGCAGGGAGGCTTTTGTTCAGCGATAACCGTCCTCTGGCTAGTGATGATGATACCTACATTTATACAAAAACTAACATTCCGACACATAAAATTTAGAAAAGTTTGTATTACCTGAACTATTCAGGGAAAACATATTTATAGAAATTGTCAAATCCTGTTCATATTTTCCTGTTTTAATTTTACATTGTGTATGAAACCTCATTGTGAAGTTCCGACTGATAGTTAACCAGTCGTCATAGTTTAGACGACAAGTCATTGACAATGACAATCATCGGTCGTGGCCATGTTTAAGTTCATGGTAAATTGTTTTTTTTTATTTATTATACAGCTATTAAGATACAAATTTATAAAAGATAATTTTCTGCGTGTTTTTGTAAAATAACGTAATAACTACTAGGACTTTTTATTTAAATTAATTTTGAAAAAAAAAGTTTTCATCTATTAATAAAACAAACTTCATCACGACAGACAGTCGTGACAACAGGATCAGAGAAAAACATTTTTTTTATCATGGTTGAATTCAAGTTACGGAACCGAGGAGGACTTAACAGGTTGCCGGCGCTCCGGCTCGAAGTGCAGGAGTAGGAACGGGGTTGTTAGTCGGTGAGAGTCTGACACTCTCTCTCCTTGCCTCACTAGGACGAGAGAAATCATTGGATGATTTTCCCCCATCAAGGAAAAAAAGCGATAGTTTTAACCCTCTGCAACTGACGTGGTTAAATTGTTACAATTCAACTGAGGTGTATATTGTACCAGACACCATTTCAACAGCAAATATTTTTGTAGAATTAAAGTATAGCGAGCACTTTACAGTAAGGTACTCGCAGCAGTGATGCTCGTATTTGAAAAATGATGGTATAACACGTGATTTTGTATTTCGCGGTGTCTGTGGGACTACACGTCAGCCGCAGACGGTTAAGACAAATGAATACTCATACTCCTTCGTTTGTCGCTTGTTTAATTTTACATTAATACAAGATAATAATACATTAAACGATTTATTATAGCCATATTTTTAACTATTGGCCCGAAATTTTCTCTTACATTGAACGTTTATGACTTCTGTGACATGCCACCGAGAAATGACGCGGCTTTAAAATAACACCTTGTATATTGATTTAAATATCGGTGAGCAAATTGGTACAAATGGGACATGTTGACTTAGCTCTATGCATTTATGTCCGTCGAGTTACCTGCAAAATTTTATATTTTAAATATTGACTAATCTTGTTTTAAGTTCAATGTCCAGTTCTCATTGGACTGGTCGATTAACTCAAACAACTTAACTATTAACATTTGGATATGATATCAGAATTTTAGTGCATAACTCATTAGATTGAGAAATGGAAAGCAATGTTAAAGTTTTACTTGTGTAGGTAGATTATACACATGCGTTGATTTCGTAGGTAGATACCAAAGATAGTAAATAAGAAGGTATACCTCTATGTGTCATACTATCACACCATTGCAATATCTCTATACTATTGGTTATTTCTACTATATTGATATATTTAATTTCTGACTGTCTCGTTGGCCGAGTATTCGCAAGTGCGACTGCCGGGCAAGGGGTCTCGGGTTCGATTCCTGGGTCGGGCAAAGTATTACTGGGTTTTTTAAAATTCTCAGTAGTAGCACGGAGTCTGGAAATGTGCCCGGTATATGGCAATAGGCTCACCCCCTATTACATGGGAGTCATAACAACTAGTGAAAAGTGGGTGTTACATTGTACTATGGTAGAATGTGCACCTCTGCCTACCCCTTCGGGGATAAAAGGCGTGATGTTATGATATGTATGTATGATATATTTAATCGTGAATCATTGCGATGTAATCAAGATAAATCCAGAATTATTTAATTAGGCGTTACCTACTTAAAACAATTCGATACAATATCCGGAATTTTAAATCGATCGATTGACTGATAAAAATGTAATCCTAATAGGTAACGATAGCGCCTACCTATTTGTTTATCAACAATACCGTATTCATTTACTATTCTGTATTGATTACAATTTAATTTTTAATTGATATTTTAATTGAAATTTAATTTATTATTTCATCTATAGCCTAGGATAAAAATTAACAAAAATATTAAGGTAGGTTTATGATATTGTGGAATTTTTACCGAGATAAAGTAGCCTTTGTGTGTGTGTGTGTGTGTGTGTGTCTGTGTGATATGTGTGTGTTGAAGGTTCATAAACATTGTTGTCTAGATTACATACATTTAATGTTTAAAAAACCCAGCTTCAACTCTGCTAAATATAATTGAATGGAATTGGGATGGGAATGTAGTTATGTTCCTTCAGGTAGGAAAATCTAGATGCTATACATTCACTTTCTAAACAATAAATTTCGTATGTGTTTTGTGTTATTTTTTTCGATATTTGAAGTCATTATTTTATTATTTACTTAAAAAATTAAAACAAAGAGCGTATCTGAAACACGAGTACACGATTTAGATTAGATTATTTATTACCTTAAAAATATACTTAGTTATACATTTTAACTCGTCCAGTACCGGTTTTGTAGACACAATTATAGAACAATAGGTTGCGGTCACCGGTGACCGCTTGGTGTTTGACAGTTTAATAAATGTAAATTATATTAATATATAATTTCACATATTCTTCACGAGCACGATTTACGTGCTACATAACATTACTAGCGATAGCGACCCACCCCGGCTTCGCACGAGTGCAATATGCATGTATTATACATATAAACTTCCCTTAAGAATCATTCTATCTATTAAAAAAAACGCATTAAAATCTATTGCGTAGGTTTAAAGCTCTAAGCATACATTATATATTTATACATTAAAGGACAGCCAGACGGCGGATAGCGACTTTGTTTTATACTATGTAGTGATGATGCCTCATTCTCTGAGGGAGTAGGCTGAAGTGCACCTAATGAATGACACTGCGCTAGCTACATCAGTCCCCTGTAATTTGACATGGGTCTCTTTCCATACATTAGGTGTTATCTGACTTTATTGCTATGTAAAACTTACTGTATTGCTTTTGTGTAAAACCGAAAATACACAAAACGACTAGAGGTTTAATATAAACCTATAACAAATAAAAAAAATAGCAAGCCTATACAAAACCAGCTAAGTTACCGGGTTTGTATCTACAACAAAAACTTAAAAACATATTGTAAAAAAAACTCATTTCGTATTTTATAAAACTAGTTTTCGTATGACGCAAATCCAGATACCTACCTACCATTATGTTATAATTATGATCAAATTTTGTTGCTTATAAATAAGAAACGATAAATACTTGGTCATGCTTATTTCAATTTTTTTCTCTTAGCGACTACGAACGCATGCGTAAATTAAATTTTTACTACTTTTAAACTACTTTTCGAAGGCAATATGTTTATAAAATTCTTGAATTCTGATTGAGACGCGTTTGCGAGAACAAAACATGACAAAAAAAATTGTCACTAATAAAATGCTACTTAAAATTCAAGAGCGAATTTCGTGTGCAAAATGTATTATTAAATTGCCAGGAAAAACAGGACAATTTAAAATTTTTCGTCATTGTATTAAATATTCAGATATTATTGAACCATTTTGGGCCAAGTATAAAACATATTTAGGTAAGTATAATACAAACATAAGAAGAATATGAATTATACAAACACTAGAATGAGGTTTAAAATAAAAATGATATAAGATATCAAAAATTGGTTGACAGTTGTGATTCTCGATTGCTACAAGATGTTTCTTAACGGTATCTAAGTAGGTAAGTGCAAGGTCCAGTACTTGAAAATAATCTTATCAAAATCATCACATAGCCTTCAATATTTTAAAGTTAGTTACACTGACTCATGCCATGATGATAAAATTTGTTTTAGATACCTACTATACAGGCACAGGTGGACTAGGTATCATTGTAAGATGTGATAAACCAGGTATATATTTTTTGATAACTGTAGTTTAAACTGGCATAATCAATATAGGGATTTTAAATTAAATATCAAACAATATTATTTATTCCACATTACGTTAAAACTAACTTTTGATTATGTACGAGTCCCATGATATAGAATGCTAATTACTACATATAGGCAAACTGGATGTTAACCGGTTTATGGCGATTTCTTAACTCGTTGAGTACCGTCATTATAGACACAATTAAAGAACAATAGGTTGCGGTCAACGGTGTCCTCGCAGTGTTTGAAAGTTTAAAGCACTATTGAACTCTTTATTGGTTAACTCGTCGAGCAGCACCGTCAATATAGACACAATTAAAGAACAATAGGTTGCGGTCACCGGTGACCGCTTGGTGTTTGACAGTTTAAAAGATATTACAGGCAATGTTCATGAATGTATAATGTTAATAAATGTACTATGAACAATCTGCAAACAGTACCCTTTTTGCAGTCGAGAAAATTTAATTTATTTTAAATTAATTTATTAAAATTCTAAATTATTTAACTATTCTTAACACAAAATACAACCCGACATTATAAAAGAGCTGCGGCAGGCCTAAAGGGTTGCCGGGGCTCCGGCTTGAAATGCAGAAGTAGGAACAGGGTGGTTTACAGTCAGTAAAAGTCTAACACTCCCTCTCGCCTAACCCAAGGCAGGATAAGTCTTTGGATGATTTATCCCCCTCAAAAAAAAACCTCATAAAATGAATAATTAATAATAATTTCAATATCAGGGATAATTTCAGGGATCAAGGTTTTCCCACAAAAAAAAGGGATCAAGGTTTTCAGCTGTGTATATGGCAAGAAACCACTTTTAGCAAAATTATGATTGAAAAAATAAAATTGTTTTCAAACATTTGAGACATAATTAAATATATATTATACTAGTTATAGTGTGAAGTATAACTTTGACATGAATTTAGTATGTATACCAATAGAGAAACATTTTGCATTAAAATGAAAATCCATAGACTAAACAAAACTCATTGCTGTTTTAGAAAAAATAAACTTGTCATAAGTAGAGAGAAAGTAGGTAATCGAATTTAGATTTTAGCTTTATTCAACTGATAGGTCTCAGCTATGTATTCCAAATAATGGCTGATTGTTTAACATGAGAATAACTGGAATGAAAACTTAGCTTAGACTTTGTTTACAAATTAGTCAAGTTTATACATCAAATGTAAATAAATATTGTTTACTTATCTACCAGTGGAAAGCAATGATTTTAATTTTCTAATTGGATTGTGCAATCATTCTTATATTATTATAATGTACAGAAATAATCAACAAATTAAAATTTATTTACTTTTTAAACACAATTTACATAGGTTTGATGTAAAAAGGAAAAACGCATTTTTTAATTTTCGCAATAAAATAAAATACATTAGTGTACCTAATAGTTTGATGAAATAACAAAAAGTTATAGAAATAATTGCATGTAGGTATGTATTCATTAACTTTCAGAAAGTATACCACTAGTCTCTTATGAACATTGTGAAAGTATTAGGTATTTTAAAAAATGTAGACAGAGCTATTTTTCATGTCACTTTTAGAATCACTAAATAAATAGGGTCATCAAACCGTTATTGGCTATTCGTGAACTACTTCAATATCCGTCGAAAGTTAATTATCAACAATTAATGCAATGCATTTTTTTCTAATTTGAATCTTTGAATTCAGAACGATACAAATATATGCCAGTCTGTAAAAGTTTATACAGCAAAACAGTGGGCGTGTTCAATGACTAATAAACGTAGAAATGATGAAAGCGACACTTACCATTATTTACACTATCTTTCCAAGAGAGCCACGAATTCTTGAAACAACAGGTAACAGGATCTTCAAACAAGAGGCAACAGTAATTTGTTGTAGGCACTGTCGGTTATTCATACAGCTTCATCTACTCGGTAATAGGTTATAAAAATAGATGATGCCAAAAAGTGGTATTCAATTAATTAGTTTATTGATAAAATGTTAAGTTATTAACTTCATCCTTATTAATAAAAATAATAAAAGACAAACTTAATTAGAAAATTAAACAAATCAAAAAATAATACATAATTATGTACAATCCAACCTACTCGGCACCACCCTCGTAGTGATGTGAATTAGATTTGTATGTCTGTCAGTCAGTTTGTGTTGTCCATGTTGGTGGAGTTGAAAATTAACTAAACGACGAATATCTCGTAAATCGATCCTGTTAAATTACGAAGTTCCAATATAAGTTTACATTAGCCGACCGTTTAATCAAAATAATTAATTTTAATTCCAAAAAACCGAAATGAACATAAAAAATAGTCGAATATTTTTTTTGGCGTCACAACACGGCTGATGACGGTTGACATTATGTCACATGCGTACTTACGTCATAATTTGTAAAGCTCTTTTCATACTGGCATAATATTCACTAGGTACAAAAAATCTTATTTCATTTTTTAAAATTTAATTACACATTTTTTTGTGATATTAACCAAACTTATTTAAACATTTCAAACACGTATGCAGTCAGAACACATAATTTTAATATCATTTAAACGATAAAATACAGGTAAAAAAAATATAGGCTCCGATTATAAGCCCCTAGGCAGCATAATATTAATTACCTACAAATTATAATCTAATTTTATTTTCTGATGAGTTCATACTTTCACAATAGAGTAAAATTTTAGGATGGTACTCTTACTGCCATCTACCGTATTATTATGGAACAAAAAAGTCTTCTGATAACAACACAAGATGGTAATAAAAGCACTATGATGAATCCTTAGTTCTGCTACTGTATAATAGATGGCTCTGTGACTCAAATCTAGAACTTGAAGAATCAAAAGCATTTATGTTATTTATGTATGAGCAGTAATTTTCCTATTTTGCCACGAAATTTATAAATGTAGCATTGTTTGTGTATCTTGGCAGAGTCCAGTACCTTTTATGTCCGGGATATAGCAATAAGTTCGGGAGTGAACTATTTACTCAGAATCAAAGTCGCCTTTTCTACCCGTCCCTATGTATGGTTATTGCTTAGGTCTAGTACTAAAATATACCTATATTAATCTACATGGACATGGGCAGTTGGACAGGCATGCTGCCAAGTGAATATACGAAATCACGAAAGTCGTAAATGAGTAGGTACCTAGTCATTGAACACAATATTGCCGATCAGTGTTTTTTTATAGGAAAGTACTTATAAGATAAAAACAAGGAGAAAAAATCTTTTAACAATACCGAATCTGTACCTAAACAATCGCCAGTAAGGTCGTCTTTAATTTGTATTAATGAATAGGGGCTTAGGTATGTATTTACAATTTACCTATCATCATAGAAAAAGCCAGCCTACGGTCATTTGATTACATCATTATTTGATTAAAACGGACAAGAAAACATACAAAACAAAAAACAGAAGTGTTAGATAAACTTATAAGTAATTTGTCCAGAAATTCTTTACTGTTTTATGTCGGCGTCCAATTTGTAAATTGAGTATAGGCACGCATTGACTGCCTGGTCAGCGTGACTCAAAATATTCAACACCATCATCCTTTAGGATGTGATTAACAGGTTAAACGCCATGGCAGTCACCGGTGACCGACATTAGCGGAGGATTTGCCTTCAACAATTATTTGTTGGCAGCCAAAGCCTTACGTACCTATGTACCTGACTATTATTTTTTTTAAATGCTAAAGGTTGTTTAAAGCTTAAAGTCCACATAGCCTTAGGACTAGAGAATAGCAGAGACCCCCACTGAATAAATAAAGATGAATTAGATTTCTAAAGGTGCTCCTTTACCGGGAGCATTCACGTGTAATGTAACATTATAAATTTGACTTTTAGCATTATACCTAAGGTACATTACAATAATACCTCCCTGACTAACGAGCATTTATTTGCGTGTAATGTAACATATTGATTCGAGTCTGAATGAATAATATGAAGTGGAGCGCATTGATGTTACAAGTTGTATCAAGATATTACACATTGTATCATTACAAGGTGCGCATTGTAATGCTCGGTTCTTCTCCTTCACTGATGTAATGCTCAGATCTTTAACGTTACATTACACGCGAATGCTCCCGGTGAGGGAGCGCCTTTATAAACTTTAATTCGAAAACGAATTTAATAGGCATCACGTGATTATAAAATGGTAGATTGTTACAGGCATAAAAAGTTCAACAGATTAGTGAACGTTGCATACAGATTAATCATGACCTGGATTAACAGACATGTTTTTAAAAAGACTGATTAAACTGATACAGACGAAGGTGCATAATATATCAAGTTATGTTGGGGTTTGAATTGCATGAATCCCGACAGGGAATTGGGTATATTATAGACCAACAATAACAAAAATATCCATAGGTAACATCATACTCTTCATTTCTAAAAACTATCCAAAGGAGGATTGACGTTATTATTCTCAGGACTCCAGAAAAAACTTCAGAAGCTCTATGTACCTTCAACACTAATAGGACGGGTTGACCGGAGTGATACCACGGCCTTACAGAAAACCGACGTGAAACAACGGTAGTATCCATGGGCGACGCTGATTGCTTACCATCAGGTGATCCATATTCTCGTTTACCGGCTCATCCCATAAAAAAAATACACAACATGTCATATTAAAAGACTATATGAGAATGAAAAGACCCCGTTATCGTAGCGATGCCTTATAACAGCGCAGGGTATCCTCAAAAGCTTTTAACATTAGAAGGAAGTAGGTACGTCACATAGCATTATTTCAGTCAAGTCATAATATAATTTAACCTCTATGTGTTCAGTAATTTTCGAGATGGTGTTGTTTAAACTAGAATGGACTTTGGTCTACCAAAACGATTCGTTCACATTTCTTCTGAACTTTGATTTGTCAAACAAATGATTATAGCAAAGCCATATGACTTCAATAAACAATAGTAAAAATACACCTATATTAATTGAATTTTCATCCTTAATATGAATATGTAAATATTAGTAAAATAATGCGTTAACTTAAGACATGATGATTCGACACGTCTTGTGTTTAAGTACGTGAATCGAACTGACTTTTAGTATGTACCTACACAGATACCTACTTTATGTAGAGGTACTTACATGACTTATCATTTTCAATGATAAGTTCATTAAGAACTGATTACATGAATAGATAAAAGATTCTATATAATGTGATAAATGTGAGATTGTGATTTCGTAAGACAGACCTTTGATCGATGCAACCGTAGACTTAACGGTGCATATGCAATTTGTCGGTACAAAAATATTTGTATGATTACAAGATACTTTCAAAAGAATGTTATTCCGCTACTAATTCACTGAATTTCATAAAGTTCAAATATGTAATTTGTTATAGATGATATTTCGTTTTTGTAATAAGTATTCAAGCTTGTCAGACTTCTACTTAGAAAATTTAACTGATACCTACCTATATTTTACAAATAAAAACATTATGATCTCCTTTCTTATAAATGCCTTATTCATTTTCACACATACATATTGCAACTACAGGACATAATATTTTATGTCCTGTAGTTGCAATATGTATATTATTATGTCCTGTAGTTGCAATATGTATGTGTGGTAAACAAAAAATTGTGTGTAAAGAAGCGGCAATTGCTAGTGAACATAAACAAACATTGATTCTAGCAAATTCCAAGATAGGAATCAGCGACCTAATGCATGATATTACGTAACAGGTAACTAAACTTACAGTGTGAAAATTAACACGAACGCTGTGTCGCCTTGCATTGATTATTTATTTGTGATTATATAGAGAAGTGCGTCAAATCCTGCAACATATATTTAAAATACATAGTTTAATTTGAAAGGACTTGCTTAACACTGGCCGTGTAATCCTTATAATTCATTGACATCATGATGACGTATAATCGTATCGTATCAACGTATTTACATCGTATTTGATTAGAAACAATAAATTGAATAATACTTACGATGAATTATTCTTTAGTCCAGAATTTACTTGAAAATATATATTAGCCCTCCCACATCGTCTACAGGAAGAATATACTTCATTTAATTAGAACATAGTTTGTCTACATTTCGTTCAAAATAGTTACCTAATACGCAGTTTCTAGAAGTATACGGAATTGGATATAAGAAGGAGTACTAGTAATAAGTGAACAGTAACAAAATGACGTTTTTTTTTTTTTTTTTTTTTTTTAAGGGGGGAAAATCATCGAATGACTGCTCGCGCCTGGGTGAGGCGGGAGGGAGTGTCAGACTCTTACTGACTAAAAACCACCCCGTTCCTTCTCCTGCACGTCGAGCCGGAGCCCCGGTTACCCGTTAGGTTCTCCGCGACTCCGAATCGGCATCGGCCCTATTGGGCCCCATCTGTGGTGGTCTGATGGCTCTTTGAGGCGCGCGCGGAACGCGACGCGCCGTACGCTCGGGTCTGTTTCTGGTCGGACGGGGAGCCACCCATGCTCGCCGTCCGCAGGCCCGCGCTTACGGTGGCCGGAGATCGTCCCGCGATCCCCGACGCCCGGTGTGCCCTTCGTGATGGCTGGGTTGCGAGGAGGCAGCGCTTCGCTGCCTCACGCGTCCCGCCTCCTCCTTAGCTAGCATGACTGCTTCGCAAAAGGAGGAGACGGCTTCCCAGTCCCCCTCGCTCCGCATCATGGCCTGCACTAGGCCCGGACGCGAGAGGTCGCCATCGCCGATCACTTCCCTGAGGACACGGCGGTGCTCAGCCCACGCAGGGCATTCCGCGACAGTGTGTTCCACCGTGTCCTCAGGGCGGTCCTCGCAGTGATGACACCCGGACGTTTCCTCCCGCCCCATCAGACACAGGTACCTCCCGAAACTTCCATGTCCGGTGAGGACCTGCGTCAGGCGGTAGGTGAGGACGCCGTAGCGTCTCTCAAGCCACTCCTCAAAGAGGGGACTTACCGCTGCGATGGCAGCGAGCCCAGCCCTCGGTTGCGACAGTCGCTGCTGCCATTCCGCCATGAGATCGCGCCGGAGCTCATCCCGCCACGCACCTATCTGGCGCGGCAGCGGGGTTTCGCCCCGGCGACGTGCCTCCGCGCGCATGCTGTACACGCGCGCGAGCACCTTCGCCTCCAGATCCCACGGCGGTAATCCGGCAAGGAGGTTCGCCGACTCCCCAGAGATCGTGCGGTATCCGCGGATCATACGGATCGCCATGACCCTCTGTGACATGAGCAGCGTCCGAGCGGGACGCCGCAGCATGTTCGGCGCCCAAACAGGGGCGCCGTAGAGGGCCATGGACCGCACGACCCCGGCGTATAACCTCCGGCAGGAGGCGTTTGGCCCCCGAGGTTGGGGAGGATGCGCTTAAACGCCGCCCCCGCCCTCTCCAACTTTGGAGCCAAACGTCGGAAATGTTCAATGAAGTTCCACCGACTGTCGAGGACGAGTCCTAGGTACCTCATCGTCGTCTCGACGCCGATGGTAACTCCTCCCGCCGTTATTTGGGACCCACCCGGAGGTGGCGCGTTCCCGCGGCCATGAAAACACATGGCCTCGGACTTGTGGAGCGCCACCTCGAGTCCCAACTGCCGGATTCTCTCAACGACTGTCGCAACCGCTGTCGCCATTGAGTCGGCCGCCGCCTGGTGCGACCTCCCGTGCGCTAGCACCAGCGTGTCGTCGGCGTAGCATATTGTGCTAACGCCGTTCGGGAGGTCGGTGCGCAGCACCCAGTCATAACCGATGTTCCACAGGAGCGGCCCCAGAACCGAACCCTGTGGAACACCGCGTGACATATCTCGCCGGTTCCACTCGCCCCTGTGACCGGGGTAGCTGACGGACCTGTCCGTCAGGTAGGCCTCGATTACACGACGGAGGTAGGTAGGCACCCGATGATATCGGAGTGCCTCCAAGATGCAGCTCCAGGGCAGGGAGTTGAAGGCGTTGGCGATGTCCAAAGACACCGCCACTACGACCTTACCCCTGGATACTGCGGTCCCCGTCGTGAGGTCCCTAACGCGCATGATGGCGTCCACCGTGGAGCGCCCTCTGCGGAAGCCGAACTGGCCGTCCGAAAGGTCCGGCCCAATGTCCGTCAGGTGCGCGACGAGGCGGTTCGAAATTATTCTTTCGAACACTTTCCCCACCTCGTCGAGCAGCACTATGGGCCGGTATGCGGACGGAGAGTCCGCAGGGCGCCCCGTCTTCCGCACGAGGACCAGTTTACCCGCTTTCCAGAGAAGCGGGAACTGGCCTCTCTCCAAGCATGCGCTGTAGAGACCAATCAATCGAGGTCCGAGAGCCTCTGAGGCCAGGACCCATGCCTTGCCATGCAAGCCGTCGGGTCCTGGGGCGGTGTTCTTGGCGCCCATCCGGCGCACCGCCGCTCTCAATTCTGCCTCGGTCACTTCTGGGACGATGTCATCGTCGTCGTCGCTGTAGCCCGCGTCGGGCACCGCAGGGGGCGGAGTCATATACGGAGGGGTGAAGCCCCTCCACAGTCAGGGGAACAGGGTGCCAATCACCTCCTCTAAGACTTCTGGCCGGAGACTCTGAGTGAGCGGGGGAGCCCAAGCGCGAAGCTTGTCGCGTACCATCCGGTACGGGCGTCCCCACGGATCTCTGTTCAGAGTCCCCAGCATCTCTCGGCGGGCCTCCTCCTTGGCCCGCAATATCTCCGCCTTGAGGGTGGCCTTGGCCGCCCTGTATCCCTCGTACAACTCCGCCTCTCTCGCCTCCGCATTCGGAGGACGGATGCGGCGCCTGCGGTGCCTAGTGTACCGGCGTCGCGCAGCAGTGCACGCCTTGCGTAACCCCGCAAGCTCTTGCGACCACCAGTACACCTGGCGCTTTTGCTGCCTCGACCGGATCCGGGGCATCGCCACGTCACAAATCCTGGACATGGCGTCCTGGAGCCACTTAGCCTCATCGTCGATGTCGGCAGGCCTGACCGGTGGTATCACCCAGGCCTGCACGATGGCGGCTTCCAGGAGCAGCTCCCGGTCCAACTGCTTTAGCGCCCAACGCGGGCCACATGGGGCCTGTCTGACCGGCGGGTCTGCGGACTCGGCGGAGACGCTGAACCGGATATACCGGTGGTCGGAGTACGTCTCCACCTCCTCCATGACACGCCAGTCAACAATACGCGGTGACAGAGCAGGGCTGGCGAACGAGATGTCCACCACCGACTCGCCCTGCATCCGCACGCACGTAGGGACAGAACCCCGGTTCAAGACGACTAGGCCTGCC
This sequence comes from Spodoptera picta, assembly GCA_038387885.1. Taxonomy (NCBI): domain Eukaryota; kingdom Metazoa; phylum Arthropoda; class Insecta; order Lepidoptera; family Noctuidae; genus Spodoptera; species Spodoptera picta. The sequence continues at coordinate 1,208,839 of JAZHFQ010000248.1, forward strand.
TCAAGGGCCCAGTCTTCCACCATCCTACCCCGGACGTCGGTGAACCGGGAACCCCAAGCCAAGTTCTTGGCATTGAAGTCCCCGAGGACGAGCACGGGGAGGGAACGGAACCCGACGACGACGGTGACCAACTCCCTCAAGGAGTTGTGGAACTCGGCGAGAGTTCGGTTCGGAGAGAAGTACACGCCCACCACAGCGAGCTCTCCGAACCGTGCTGCGACACAACCCCGGCCTCTTTGAGCAGCCTCAAGAGTCGGGGTACCGGCGGCGGCCGACGAGATGATGGTCACCGAGCCGTCCAGGTCCGCCACCCAGTGATCCCTGGGCGGGACAAAATACGGCTCGGAGACCACGGCGACGTTGATCGACCACTGCGCCATGCTCTGGAGCAGGAGATCCTGAGCAGCGGCGCAGTGGTTGATGTTCGCCTGGAGGAGGCGGAATGGAGCCATTATTGGCAGTCCATTCCGATCTCCTCAGAGGCGGCAGCGGCGACTGCGGTGGCAGTGGCGGCGGTGGCGGCGGAAACGGCAGGGGCGGCGGAGGGCCTACCTTTGCCCTTGGGTTTTGCGGGAGGGGAGCAGCCTTTGCTCCCAACCCGGTGTTTGGCCGGCTTGCCAGCCGCCGCACATGCATTGCAGTGCAGCGGGGCAGAGCACGAGCCGGCCTTGTGACCGGGCCGACCGCAGCGGAAGCAACAGTCGCTGCGGTCCACCTCCGAGGTGCATTTGACACTCACGTGCTCCCCCACGTGACAGCGGTAGCACCTCAGAGGCCGGGCCTCGAGCAGCTTGACCTGCGCCGAGACCCATCCCACCAAGAGCCTTTTGCCCTCCTTTAATGTTTTGGCCGCTGTGACGGGACAGCTCACCACCACCGTGCGCAGCCCCGAGTTGTCCGGGCGGATGGTGCCCACCCTGACCTGGTCAGCAGGGCACCCACCCGTCCTGGCCACAGCGGCCACCACCTCACTCTCCGTGACGGAGTCGTCCAGGCCCAAAATCCTAACATCCAGGCATTTGGTGGGCCTGGACACGCGGGCCTCGTCCGCACCGAGGCACGCCCTAAGCCTTTCAGCCAGGGCGTCAGCCGATGGGCCGCTGGTCGCGCCGGGGACCTCGAGAAGACGGGCTCCGGTAGCGGTCACCTTGACCGCGAACCCGTCCGGGGCCCCGAACTCCGCAGGAGTCACCGAACCCTTTAATTTGGCGAGGACGTCGCCGTAGGTAACGCCCCTATTGACCGCTTCCGGCTGTAGGGTGATGACCACAGCCGCGGTCTTAGGGGCGAGGAGCAAGGCAGCAGCGCGTTTCTCCCTGCGCTGCTGCTGCCGTCGCTGCCGCTGCGCCTTTTTGCGGCGCTTTCGGCCCTCCCTGGCGACTCTCCTCGTCTCGCCGGCGATTTGCCAACCGCCACCGTCCTCTACCCGCGGGGCGAGTTCCGCCGCCGCTATTGCAACTCCAGCTTGCCGGGCTGGAGTGCCCCTCCTCTTTTTGCGCCTCGTGGGCGCTGGCGCCGTCGGCGCAGCTTGGGTCTGCGCCGGCGGGGGCACTGAGGGCCTCGCGGGAGGAGGCGCTCGTGCCTTTGCCGGCGGTTGGGGGCCGCGGCCAGTCTGACCAGAGGAGGTCGGAGGCTTGGCCGCAGCAGCCGCGTATGAGCCCGAGGTCGTGGGCGGGGAGGCCCGGCTCGATGCGAGCGGGGGCGCAAAAGCCTACCCTCCAGCACGTCAAAACGTCGCTGGAAGGCAGCCATCTCCGCCCGCAGCAGTCCGACTACGTCGGTTTCCGCCGGGGGCTGGGGGCGGCTGCTGCGAGCAGCGGCGAGCTCGGCCCTGGCCGTCCGCAGCTCGGCCTCCAGAGCCGCATTAGAGGCCGCCAAGCGCGCTAGCTCCCGCCGCATCTCGGCCAGCTCGGAGCGCACCTTTTCTGCAGTGGGCACCGCACACTGCTCCAAGGCCGCCTCCGTTATGGTGGCCACCGCCGCCCTGAGGAGGGAGAGTCTAGCTGACTGGGATTTCCCCATTGCCACCTTTTGGAGCTCCTCAGTGATGGCCTGTTGGAGGCCCCCGGAGCCGCTCTCGCTCTCAGAGCCACGCTCGCCCTCCGACGCCTCCACGCCGGACATCTCTGATGCAGAGGGCTCCGAGCAGGCAGCGCTCGAAAGGGCCCTACCCTCCGCAGCTAATTGCCCAGCTGGCTCCGCGCAGGCAGCGGTTCCCGCTTTCCGGCGGCCTCTGCCCTTGCCGCCCCTACCCCGCGCCGCCGTGGGGACTTTAGGGGAGGCGCCTCCTGCGCGCCGGAGGACGGGGACAAAGTGTCCTCCTCCAGCCTGGGGCGTTTAAACGTCCCCGTCGCGCGGCGGCGTGAGCCCTTCGAGATCACGCTCAGCCGTTCCGCCAGAGATGTGTCGGACTCAGAGTCCGACCTCATCCGAATTGGATCCCGTGTGTGCGACTCGCTGGACAACTCCAGCTCCTCAACACGGGTCCCGGAGCCACTTGGACTCCCCTCTACCGCCTCTGCAGGCGAGCCGAGCTCACCCACACTCTTCTCCTTCGTCAATTGTGGTTTGTGTTTATTTAATTTCTCCATACAAATCCCACGAGTATGGGGGAAATAACGGTCCACCCAGGCAGTGCCCCCTGTACCTGGGTAAGTGAAAATTTGTCTCCCAACTAGAGGGTCCACTGGTCCCCTAGCTGGGGGTGCGCTCACGACTGACACTACTCCTCAGCCATGCATACTCTCGCCGCGCACCAGAACTTAGTATTGGAGGAATTTTTTATAGAGGTTATCTTCCTCGCGGTCCGGGCGACCAAGCCAAGACCCTCGTCCCGTTCAGAGTCACAAAACGTGACCGTGACCTCCTTACGGATTACGATATCGACGGCTGCAATCGGGGACAGCTTGTGTCCCGATGCTGCTCGCTGGCAGGGTGAGTGCACAACGAGCACCGCCCTTGCCTCTCCGCCACGCTCTCTGCTAAGCTCAGAGAGACAGGCGGAGAAACGCCCCACGGAAGCGCGGGCCATGAGCATACAGCCCGCCGCCTCCAGAACCCTATCGGGTTCGCCCGCCCAGTCCAGAAGTCTGCTGCGGGCGACAGTCACTCCAACCCTATCACCCCCGCTAGGGAGACTGTCGCCCGCACCCAGGGTGCACCACGGGGAGGTCTTCTGGCACCGCACCCCAACAAAATGACGTTTAAGTATCATTTATTTGTATCTGTCTGTCGTATATCCTGTCCAACTAAAAGATAATTGAGTACTTACCAGGAAGAGTATAGAAACAAAAACGATATAAATGTATATCTAATAAGATTTCAATATTATAAAATAGATACTAGATTGCCGGACACGGTTTTGTCCTTATTTATTTATTTATTTATGTACACACATTCAACACAGAGGACAACACATATATAAAAACAGAGTACATAGGCCCCACATATTCCAACTGGAATCTCTTCCTGTGGGCCTGTGGCAGGAAAAGATATAATAACACTGAGACACATAGTGTGTTACACAAACAATAAAAAATAATAATAATAATAATAATAAGGCCCCCCAAATCCAACCATACGTCCGAATCGACCATCAGATTCACGTGGGGGGCGGACACGCGATTTATAAGTTACTGGCGCGGCTAACATGGCAATGGAAACCCATTATAAACATGGAGACTAGATCGAAAAGTAAACGTATAGGGCCGCTTCCCGGGGGCGATCGCCGGGGCACACCTGGAGCTGACGCTGGGTGTTTCAGCATGCGATCCGTCAGTGGTGCGGAGTTGAGCAGGCGGGCTCCCACCAGAAAAGAGGTTACAGCCGAACCAGAATACTCTGACAGTCTTATCACCCAATAGAACCATATAGTCCTAGCACCGTTTCGTATACCCCTTCATTGCAATCGTTGCCTTCGTCAACTAGTTCATCGCCATCAACAGTTAGAGTTAGGGATCCACCCATTCCAGTCTTGGATGTTGCGCAGGAAAGGTATTAACCACCTTTTTACCCGCGTCCACCAAGGCCGGTAAACCAAGAGTGCGCATGTCTTGGAGCAAAGATGTTAATATATTCATCATGCGCACTTATTATTATATCACAAAATTAGAAACCGATATGACAACATATAGGAAACGATTGCACGAACTATTCTCACGTCAATACCATATTAAATACGTGTAGAATAGTTCGCAAATTTTTACAGGAAGATTCAAATAGCGAACCAAATCCCCAAGATTAAATGAAACTCACTTGGCTCAGGCCCGTGATTTCATTAAATAACCGGTATTTTTATAATGCCGAGAAAAACTTAATTTCGCTGATAATAATAATAACGAAGAAACCGATAGAAATAACAATAATAAACAATAAAACAAACTAATACAATGCTATTATATAAAAAGAAATAAAAAAAAAATAACCTTTATACCCACATATATATATATATATATATATACAGTGTGTTAGGTTAAACGAGGGACTTATTGAGGGAGGGTATTCAGTATTCGATTCTCGTCCCGAATATGTAAAAAACCTATAACCTAAATTTTTGAAGTAATTGTCCAATAAAATAAATCATCATGAACACTGAGCGCGCAACAAGTGAACTTGTAAACAGGAACAGTACTTACATAAAGTAAGTCGCGTTGCAACACATTCGCCGATCTTGCCGAAAAGGATAGAGTGCGCTTAAGCCCGCTAAGCCGTAACCCGTAAGCGTAAGCGGAAGCGTTTTTATGGTTCTGTCTGTTATTTATTAGTGTTTTCGTTTCGTTTATATGTTTGTTAGGTTCATGTGAGTATACACTATTATGGGTTTGAATATGTCCCTCGTTTAACCTAACATACTGTATATATATATAAATATAAACAAAAAGATCTATATTTCAGGAGGAAAGATAATGTTCTCTCACTTGTCTCTTAAAGATAGAGATTGACTTGGCATCCCGAATGTTCGGCGGGAGTGAGTTCCATAGTCTCACTGCATGAACGGAGAAGGAGTAGGAGTAGAAGTTGGTATTATGGGGCACAATTTTAAGATAGGATTTAAGATGAGAACGAGTAAGGACTTCAGGAGGACGCACCAAAGAGAAACGGTCTCGGAGATAAGTAGGATAGGCTGGGTTGAACAGGATGTTATAGAGGAGACATAATATGCGAGTGTTCCTGCGAAGACGGATTGGGAGCCACTTGAGCCTGTTACGAAATTCAGAAATATGATCGAACTTCCTAAGACCAAAGACGAAACGGATACATACATTTTGTAAACGCTCAAGTTTATTTAATAGCTCCTCTGTGGCGTCCAAATAGCAAGCATCCGCATAGTCAATGAGAGGCAAGATCAGCGCCTGGACGAGGTGAATCTTAGTCGTCATCGGAAGCAGGGTCTGGAGGCGCCTCAGCGAGTGGATGGAGAAATGAACTTTCCGACTAACCTCGTTCACCTGAAAGGCCCACGACAGGTTCGAGTCGATATGCACCCCCAAGTTTTTTGCAGTATTAGTGAATGGAATGTGTGTGCCATTCAAACGTAACGGACCAAGGCCAGACACGTCGAGAGCGTTTCGATAATATCTGCTACCGATGATCATGGCCTGAGACTTGAGAGGGTTGATTTGCAGGCCAAAAGACCTAGCCCACTCGGCAACGCCATCCAAGTCACGATTCATGGCATCGATAGCAGAATGGGCCTCGGACAAGCCAAAGTGGTGATATAGCTGCAAATCGTCCGCATATAGATGGAAATTGGATGAAATGACCCTGGCAACGGTATTAATAAAGATGGAGAAAAGAAAAGGAGAAAGGACGCCACCCTGGGGTACCCCAGCAGCAAGGTCACACCAATCAGAAAAAGTTTCTTCAAGGCGGACCCTCTGACGGCGACCCCGAAGATAAGACTCAAACCAGGCCAGAGAGGAAGAAGAGAAATTGTTGGCCTTCAGGACCCCTAGCAGGATGTCAAAGTCCACGGAGTTAAAGGCAGAACTGAAGTCGAACAACACAAGAACAGTGAGAGATTGGTTGTCCATAGCCCAGCGAATGTCATCGGTCACTTTGAGTAAAGCTGTGACCGTGCTGTGACCAGGGCGAAATCCCGATTGAAAGGGAGAAATGAGGCAGTTAGACGTCAGGAAGGAAGTCAACTGCTTATGAACAATATGTTCCATGACCTTGGAGAGAAAAGGCAGTATGGAAATAGGTCTGTAATGTGAAAGGGTAGAAGGGTTATTTGTTTTTGGTAACGGAATAACGTGGGCAGTTTTCCAAGCAGAAGGAAAAGAGCAAGAGAATAAAGAAAAGTTGAAAATGTGAGTGAGAATAGGGAGAAGGAGGTCAAGAATGGGGATAAACATACGGGAGCATAAATCGTCACTACCCACTGCAGGGGAGTTAATGGCAAGCATGGATTTTTTTACTTCGCCCTCGGACACACTACAGAGCACAAAAGGAGAATAAGAGGGAAGCGGTAGAGAGGAAAGGTTGAGAAGAGTTTTAGTTTTTGTAAGGTTGTCAAGTGAAATAGGGGAGTGGGAGAAATGATGATTCAAGGAGATAAGATCAACATCCTTACTGACATTGACAGGAGATTTGCCGATGCCCACAGATCGCAAGAACTTCCAGGCATCAGCAGCGTTGTAATTAAAATCCTTGTCCTTGTGATTAAAATAAAAACTATTCTATATCTTTTTAGAGTCTTAAGGCTCTTAGTGTATTAATTATCTACAAAGACAAAAATAATCCCATTATATCGCCCCAGAGTGAGAAAGACACAATATGCTTTGCCGTTGTAATCATTAGCAATAATGTACGAAGACGTTCCTTAAGATCACTTAATCTCATCATCTACTTACGAAGCGATGTGAATAAGTGTAAAAGTGAATTTAAAAATATCTTACATACAGGAAAACAGCAAATCGTTGCATATTTATGAACAGTCCGCGTTCATATCTGTACGAGCTGTTTGCCCGTACAGAGAAATGTGTTTGTTGTGTGTAGTATGTTGTCAACGAAGACGGGATGTTCACAGAAATAAAATTACTGTTTTTGTATCCGTTCTCGAAGAGAGTATTTATTGTACTACATTAGTTAATTAGTGTGGCTATAAATAACATAATTTTGTTAGTAAGTTGCGTCATGAATGCACCAATAACGCGCATTCGGCAAAATGTTAGTATAGTAGAATAAGTTAAAAAGTAAAACAATTGAAATCATGTGGCGATGCTCGTACATCCTACCAACCACAAAAATTAAAGAAATTAACACTTTACACCTACAAATTATACAAATCAAAAGTAAGATAAATAACTTAAACTGATTATTGTTCACCGCTGAATGGGATAGGAGATGTTCCATTGTCAACCCTGTTGATGACTCTGGGACATGCCTGAAGTCGGGGTCCAGTGATTTGATTTGTTGTCGGTTCGTTTCCTTCCGGTCTCGAGATCTTGGAGTCTTCCACAGTTCCCATCTCAATATCTTCCTTGTGTCTTGAAGGGTGGACCTTGGTTGTGGAATTTTGACAGACACAAATTCTTTTCACCTTGTAAAATGCCCATGTGCAGAAAACAATTCCACAGATTGAAATAAAACCATAGAGTACGTAATGATGTTGTTCTGCATCTGTTGATTTTTCTCTTTATATTGTTAAATTGTTCTTCGTGTGTCTCAATCTTGAAGTCCGTGTAGTTTCCAATGTTGTTGTTACTAGTAAGTAAATAATTTATGTTTGTTTCTGGTATATAGATGTCTTCCTCATTTCCTATTTCCAACGTACTTTGCAGATTGTAGTGTGAGTGAATCAGATGGTTGTCACCGCGCATCATGCATCCTGTCGCTAAGGTGATCATTCCTGTGTTACGTAGAGTCTGTGACGTAATCCCAGCTGGACAAAAAATGCGCATAGTGCATTCCTCGCAACACGTGTACAGCCAAGCGTCCTTGCTGTGTAGCTTAAACCATTTATTAGTGCAACTTGATACCTCTGTGTGACAACTGGATACTCCACGATTGTTTATAATGTCCGCTTCGCATATGTTTGTTGTTGTTTTTATTTCATATATGGGTAAATCAAAGTTACATAACAGCTGATACGTGTTATCTTCTATGCATGATTGTATTTGATGTTCATTTAAAGGTATCATCAGATCCTTTTTTAAATTTACAGCTATGTATTTCGTAGTTGGCATTATGTTGATCATTGAAGCTCCCTTTATGTTGTAAATTGGTATAACTTCCGTTAATTCGTATTGTTCGTCTGTTATTAAGGGAATTTTGACTTCAAAAATAAGGAAGTTATCGATTAGTTTTCCATGAACTCTAGATAATTTGTACAACCGTCTGATGCATTTAAGATTGTTAGTGCAGGGTAGTGATAATCCTTTAGGCACTTGTGCTGATATAATATTGAGCTCCCTTTCAAACGCATCAGGTTTTAACAAGTGTGTGTCGACTCGTCCGTTGCGAAGATCTGTAACCAGGTCCATCAGAGTGTCTTGTATTCTTCGTAAGTTTGCAACCATCATATTCGCAGCAAGTGCAGTTGCAGTAATGAATGTTAAATGATCTTGTTCAGTTTTGAGTCGGTTTACTGAGTCACTTAATCGTTTGTTGATAAGTATGAATTGTCTGTTCATTACTTGTTCGTTTCGTTTTAGCAGATTGTATTCTCCTTCAATGACCGAAGTATGGTTTTTGAACAGAGTCAGTAGGTGATCTTCATTGCTCTGAATCAACTTAATGTCTTCATGGTATTTTTCGGCGAATTTGTCATCTAAGACACCGAAGAGGTAACTAGCAGCGTTACCAATTCCATTTATGAGGCCTCGCCTGCTACGTTTTCCATGTTCAGATAACAGCACTGTATGGTAATGTCGTAGTTCGTTTAGTTCGTGTTCAAATTGTGTGGAGATAGCAAAATAGGCCAAATTTTTCTGATCAAATGATTGCAGTTGCTTCACATACTGTTCTACAGCAGATACACTTGTCCAGTACGTTGACATGTTGTAATAAATCACCAGTTTCCATTCATCTTGTATTATTTGTAAGTCTGCGATTTTGTCAAAGTATAGCAGACGAGATGGATCGAGAGATGTAACGTTAACTGATTGCTGTGCGGATGGTGTGACACAAATAATCATGAAAAGTAGCAACGAACTCAAGCAGCTCATGACAACACCTTTCTTTGGTATCGAAGATTTCTGTCGACGTCGAAGCGGTCGTGACATCTCCTTTTGTTTATTGATGGTATCCTGTATCGGCGTGTCCTGTGTTTGACTCTTTGTGTCAATGGGAAGTCGAGATAGCTTTGTTATAGGTCTTTTTATAATGTTAGTTTTCGTTTTCACAGTGACGACTCGTACTAAGTCGTCAGCTCCAGGATGTGTTTCTATTACACGTCCAAGTAACCATCTGGCGGGCGGCGCATGTTCTTCTTTGATAAGGACAACATCACCCACTGCGATGTTTTGTGTAGGAGTTTGCCATTTTCCTCTCAACTGTAATGTTTGTAGATAGTCTTTTATTGGCTTTTATTTCCACCTGTCCAGTGAAATCTACACCTGTATGTGTGAATGGCCGCGACGGTGTAACTCGAGGCGCCGGTAGGTCAGCCATCAGCTGACTGCTGCGTTGTGTTTTGTAGCGGTGGCAAGTGACACATTTGTTTAATTGTGACTTGATTGTTTTCATGCCGCCGAGAATCCAATATTTATTTCGGATGTATCCCAAAGTTAGCCTAGCACCGCCATGAAGGGTACTTTTATGGGCTTCGTCAATTACTAGTTGAGATAACTTGTGGTTGTTTGGTAAAATTATAGGATGTTTTTTAGAGTTGGATAAGTTCGAATTTGCAAGCCGACCCCCCACTCGAAGAATACCGTGTTCATCTACTATCGGGTTCAAGCTCAATAGTTTACTCGTGGTTCGTGGCTTACTGTGTTTACGTATGTTATGTATTTCATCGCCAAAACAATTGTTTTGGACAGTGTTGACGATTAGTTGCTGAGCCAACTCTAAGTCCTTTGACGTCAAGTGTGAGGCTCGCGTGGCTCGTGTTACATAGCGGGAGTTGTTTACAAATCGCAATATCCAACTTATAACTCTGTTTGCAAAAGTCAATGAACTGTACTTTTGCAATAATTCTTCAATAAGTGGCGCGGTTTTTGTTTGTGTGGCACATGTTTGTTTTTGTTTCTTTATCTCTTCGGTTGTGGTAAACGTATTGTGTTCGGGTATATTCTCAGTTCGAAGCCAGGAAGGGCCACTCCACCATTGTGTATGCCTCATGAAATCAGCTGGGGAGAGTCCTCTGCTGGCGCTATCCGCAGGATTTTCTTCTGACTTGACGTGTCTCCAAAATTTTGACGGAATTATCTGTGTTATCTGTACCACTCGATTGGCCACAAAGCTTTTCCAGCGACTTACATCACCTTGTAGCCACCCAAGTACCACCATTGAATCAGTCCAGCAGTATGAGGGGATCGTTGACAGGTTGATGGAATTTTTGACCTTTTTCATTAGTTGAGCTAGCAGGGCAGCACCGCATAACTCTAATCTAGGCAGAGAGATTGGATTTTTCAGCGGAGCTAATTTTGTTTTTGCTACAACCAGCCTGATCAGCTGATCGCCTTTTTTGTTATGAGATTTGCAGTATACCACACACCCATAGGCTCGTTCAGATGCGTCACAAAATCCATGTAGCTCGAATGGTAGTTCAGTGTTGCCAATCCACCGTGGTATTGTAATTTCATGAAGGTGAATCATCTGACTGCGGAATTGTTCCCACTCTTGTTGTATGCTAACAGGAAGCTTATCATCCCAGCTCATAGTTGCGGTCCAAGCTAGTTGGAAGATCAACTTGGCCTTTAGGGTAACTGGTGCTAGCCAACCAAGCGGGTCATAGAGTTTAGATATGTCCGAAAGTAGGTTACGCTTTGTGTTAAACTCACGCTTAGTGCAAATAGCCGTTAACTGTGTGTATGAAAACTGATCCGTGTGCGGGTTCCAAGTTATGCCCAGTGTTTTGTTTGTTTCGGCATCTTTGAAATCAAACATTCTTTGGCTTATTAATTCATTAGGTAACTTTTCCAACAGGCACGAGTTGTTGCTAGCCCATTTACGGAGGTTGAATCCTCCGCCCTTCAGTATAGTGATAAGTTCGGTTTGGGCTTTCTGTGCCGTTATGATGTCATTGCAACCTCCCAATAAATCATCCATGTACAGTTGATTAGAAAGCATGTCTGCGGCTAGAGGGTATTGCTCGCCGTCGTCCTTAATCAGTTGTTTGATCGTGCGCATAGCTAAGAACGGAGCCGATTTGGTGCCATAAGTTACTGTAGTCAGTTGGAACTCCTTCAGGGGATCAGAAGCAGAGTCGCGCCAGAGAATTTTTTGTAAATGTTGATCTGTCTCATGAATGCGTATTTGTCTATAAAATTTTTCAATGTCGGCTGTATATACGTATTCAAATGTTCTCCATCGAAGTATTAAACCTTGTAAATCTTGTTGTAAGTTTGGTCCGCATTCCATAAGTTGATTTAGGCTTCGTCCCGTACTAGTTGTTGCAGATGCGTTGAAGACCACACGGAGCTTAGTAGTGGTTGAATCAGGTCGTAGTACTCCATGATGGGGTAAATAGCTAGTAGGTTTCATCAATGTTGTGCATGGTTTCATGTGATTTAAAGCTATGTACTCGTCGATGAAGGCTTTATAGCTTGCCGCAAATATTTCATCTCTAGCCAATCGTTTTTCTAGTTGCTTGAATTTTGCAGCTGCTTGAGGTTTGGACAGTCCCAAATGCTGTTCAAAGTTTGGTTTCATTGGGATGCGAACTTCGTAATGTCCATCTTCAAGTCTTCTTGTAGTAGTAGCGTATAATTTCTCACAGTACTCCTCACTGACGGTCAAGGATTCGGTGTTAGATATTATTTCTTCCATTTCCCAAAACCGTGAAATATTCTCGGAGTTTACAACTACATGGCAGTTGAATGTCTTTGTGTTTCCAACTAATACCCATCCGAGTTTCGTTTGTTGCGCAATAGGTGCATGTATGTTTCCTCGAAGGATGTTGCTCATGATTATATCTGCGTAAACTCCAGCATCAAGTAAAATGTCAATGGGGCGTGATAAGTTGAAATGTGGATCAGCCAGGTTTATATTCTGTATGTGAGGCCAGTCCTGTCTTTCAAAGGAATAATTAGGTAGATTGTTCAGTAGCTTAGGCATGACCAGAGCTTGTGTTGTAAATTGGTAATTCTCATATATCGATGAGCAGTTCAAATTAATGGTGCCATTGCTGTGGCACGCAAGAGTTCCTACTCCGGTCACAGTAGAGTTTTGATTGCTTCTTGGTAGACCAAGCCGTTGCGCTGCAGATTCAGTTATAAGATTTAGTTGAGAACCTTGGTCCAAAAGGCATCGTAATGTTATATATGTTCCATCAACTGCTTGTACCTTAACTTGTACAGTCGCCAGTAGAACTTCGTTAAAATCTCCTGACACGTGATTAGATTTTCCTTGTGAAGTTGATGATTTGTTATAATGATTGGCCTTGTTGAGAGGTTGTTGACCGGGGAAAGAGTCGCGTAGCATATCATGTAGCGTCGTGTGGTGTGTGTCATTGCATACTCGGCATCTTTTACGCGAATTGCATTTATTTCCATTGTGCGAAAACATGCAATTCGTGCAAATGTCCAATTGCTCAATTGACCGCATTTTTATATCCGGTGTCATTTCTTGGAATGACTTGCAATGTAGTAAAATGTGGTTAGTTTTGCAAATAGGACAATTTCTGTCGGAACTTGTATGATTCGCCTTGGGAGCATGCTTGTATTTGTTGTACGCATCCCGTTGGAATGTTGAAGTAGTAAATTCCTTCTTTGAAGCCATCAGTGGCGCATGGAATTGTTTGTGGTTGGTTGTAGGGGTCCTTTTCTTTGCCACAGATTCCAGTGCAGTAAACTTGGCCTCTAAGAACTCAATAAATTCATGAAAATTAGGAAGTTCTCGGGGATGTTTTCTTGCTTCCATGTAATCGGAAAGAGTTTGGGAATCCAGCTTTCCTGACAAGATATGCACCAGAATAGGGTCCCACGTGGTTGTGTCAATTCCTAAGTTGCGCAAGGCATGCACCGTTTCTAGACTCGTGTCATGCAGACGCTTCAGTTCGTGAGAGTTTTGATGTTGAATGGAAGGCTGACTCATCAAGGTTTGCATCTGCTTTGAGAATAACAGCTGCAGGTTGTTGTACCTGTGGTTTAGAATTTCCCAGCAAGAGTCATAATTGCTTTCGGAAACAGGTAAATGTTGTACCAAGCGCTCAGCTTCTCCCTTCAACTTCCCTTTTAGATGTTGCATCTTCTGACCCTTGGAAAAGGAAGGGTTGTTATGAATAGCAGCAGTGTATAAATCCAAAAATGTAGGCCATTGTGAGTAGGTACCAGAGAAAATTGGTATTTCTATCTTCGGAGCGCTGTCGCGTTGTTGTACAGCAAGGTTGAGTTTACGATTAAGGTTGCGTTTTGTTGACTCGTAAGTATCTTCATACTTTGAGAACTCAAGCTCGTAGTTTACGTCGCTACCAACAAGGATGTTGTCGAGTTGCCAATGGACATCATCAATCACCTTCCATCTGGACTCGAGAGTCTTGAGTTTGTCTTCAATGTCCCATTTTTCACTGATGTCAGCAATATTTAAGTTGCGTGTGAAGCGGGAGAAGGCTCGAAAGTTAGTGGCTTGTTGAGTTTTGAGCTCATCAGATTTGGAATAAACACCCGTGTTCTTGCTGAGCTCGCCTGGACTTCCAACTGCCTCCTGATCCTGATCACCAGCAACATATGTAGGCCAAGATTGTAATTTCTGTTGTGTGTTAATATATTCAAGCTTGACCAAGTCAAATGCTTTACTGGCATAGTATTCATGCGTCTGGTTTTCAGAGAACTGCAACACGCCGTGGTTCATTTCAAACTCATTCCAGAGAGCCTTCAGGTTATCCAATCTAACTTTGATGTAAGTGGTATTCTTACGGTCTGGACCATCTTTTCCAAAGTTGATACCAATCTTCCTGATGCCTTCGGCGATGATCTGCTGCCGCTTGAGGAGTTCTTGTTGTTTAGTGTCCATTGTTGTTATATAAATGTTATTGAACACTCTGTTTTACTTCAAATAGCTTCCGGATCGCTTACTGTTCGTGGTTCCTGTTATGGTCACCGGGTCAGCAGAAATCACTACGTACGATATATGCGCCTTCTCAATCCGACCGGGGCGATCCGCTTGTGGAAGACCGGTCAAACCGATTCGCTATCGTAAATAGAGATTCTACGAACCTGATGATGCTTGCGGGGCTGTTGTTCCAGTAGCGCGGTATCCGGCTCGAAGGACCAAAATGTACGAGCTGTTTGCCCGTACAGAGAAATGTGTTTGTTGTGTGTAGTATGTTGTCAACGAAGACGGGATGTTCACAGAAATAAAATTACTGTTTTTGTATCCGTTCTCGAAGAGAGTATTTATTGTACTACATTAGTTAATTAGTGTGGCTATAAATAACATAATTTTGTTAGTAAGTTGCGTCATGAATGCACCAATAACGCGCATTCGGCAAAATGTTAGTATAGTAGAATAAGTTAAAAAGTAAAACAATTGAAATCATGTGGCGATGCTCGTACAATATCTCATCACTCAACTGTCTACCGCAGTCCACAAAAAAATTACATTATGTCAGATATAAACAAAAATGGTGTCCGTAAATTACACGAGTTACATTCACCAAATAGCCATATCATCACCTTGATCGTACAGTCTTTCGGGTCAAGACTATGACTGTAATTAATAGGCTGAACTGCAGAACATCTCACACTCAGTTATTATTCGCCCGGGCGCCTGAATTAATTTCTCACGCACATTAAAAGAGCAGGTACCGCATAGGTACTTATTTATTATGATTACTTCGTTGTTATATTGTAAACACAGTCACTTAACGTGGCAAAATTGATAATCTACCTTATAGACATTGGTAATTATTATTGAATTTTTGAGACAAGTCAGTCGGACAAAAGATTCCTATGTGTGCAAGTCCTCTAGCTTTATTAAATTTTCTAATAGTAAACATATACCAACACATAATTGCTGATACGAAGCCGTGGAGGATTTAATGGGTTGCCGGGGCTCCGGCTCAAAGGGCAGGAATAGTAGGAACGGGGTGGTTTTTAGTCAGTAAGAGTCTGACACTCCCTCCCGCCTCACCCAAGCGGGAGTGGTCATTGGATGATTTTCTCCCCTAAATAAATACCAAAACGTATTAATATTTTGAGTTTACATGTTCTTAGTATAAAATAAAACAACCTGTAACTTATAACTGTAGGTACCTACTAAGGCTTGCATTCGTTTATTTAAAACCATAACATAAGTGAACAAAAATGTGCGCCTTCTAATTTGCTAAATTCTTACATTCATTAGTTTCTGTGTACTTAAAATATATACATGGTAAGTTCACCCGCCAGTTGTGTTGACAGAAAAAATCATTGAATAATATTTGTTCATATTGATGCAAATCTCACCTACGTACGTAGGTGAGATTAGTTAAGTGAGTGATGTAGTTGCAGAACAAATAAAACTGAATAGCAAATATTCTATGTGAGAAATTAACGCCATCTTTAGCAAAACCATGGACGTTTTAACTAACTCTATACAGATAACACATAAATAAAAGTGCAGTGTATGTGTATAGTAAAGTAACCACTCTATACTACATGCATATGAATATTATTATTATTTTTTTTTTTTTAAGGGGTTAAATCATCGAATGACTTCTCCCGCCTGGGTGAGGCGGGAGGGAGTGTCAGACTCTTACTGACTAAAAACCACCCCGTTCCTTCTCCTGCACGTCGAGCCGGAGCCCCGGTTACCCGTTAGGTTCTCCGCGACTCCGAATCGGCATCGGCCGTATTGGGCCCCATCTGTGGTGGTCTGATGGCTCTTTGAGGCGCGCGCGGAACGCGACGCGCCGTACGCTCGGGTCTGTTTCTGGTCGGACGGGGAGCCACCCATGCTCGCCGTCCGCAGGCCCGCGCTTACGGTGGCCGGAGATCGTCTCGCGATCCCCGACGCCCGGTGTGTCCTTCGCGATGGCTGGGTTGCGAGGAGGCAGCGCTTCGCTGCCTCACGCGTCCCGCCTCCTCCTTAGCTAGCATGACTGCTTCGCAAAAGGAGGAGACGGCATCCCAATCCCTCTCGCTTCGCATCATGGCCTGCACTAGGCCCGGACGCGAGAGGTCGCCATCGCCGATCACCTCCCTGAGGACACGGCGGTGCTCAGCCCACGAAGGGCATTCTCCCACCGTGTGTTCCACCGTGTCCTCAGGGCGGTCCTCGCAGTGATGACACCCGGGCGTTTCCTCCCGCCCCATCAGACACAGGTACCTCCCGAAACTTCCATGTCCGGTGAGGACCTGCGTCAGGCGGTAGGTGAGGACGCCGTAGCGTCTCTCAAGCCACTCCTCAAAGAGGGGACTTACCGCTGCGATGGCAGCGAGCCCAGCCCTCGGTTGCGACAGTCGTTGCTGCCATTCCGCCATGAGATCGCGCCGGAGCTCATCCCGCCACGCACCTATTTGGCGCGGCAGCGGGGTTTCGCCCAGGCGACGTGCCTCCGCGCGCATGCCGTACACGCGCGCGAGCACCTTCGAATCCAGATCCCACGGCGGTAATCCGGCAAGGAGGTTCACCGACTCCCCAGAGATCGTGCGGTATCCGCGGATCATTCGGATCGCCATCACCCTCTGTGCCATGAGCAGCGTCCGAGCGGGACGCCGCAACAGGTTTGGCGCCCAAACAGGGGCGCCGTAGAGGGCCATGGACCGCACGACCCCGGCGTATAACCTCCGGCAGGAGGCGTTTGGCCCCCCGAGGTTGGGCAGGATGCGTTTAAACGCAGCCCCCGTCCTCTCCAACTTTGGAGCCAAACGTCGGAAGTGTTCTATGAAGTTCCACCGACTGTCGAGGACGAGTCCTAGGTACTTCATCGTCGTCTCGACGCCGATGGTAACTCCTCCCGCCGTTATTTGGGACCCACCCGGAGGTGGCGCGTTCCCGCGGCCATGAAAACACATGGCCTCGGACTTGTGGAGCGCCACCTCGAGTCCCAACTGCCGGATTCTCTCAACGACTGTCGCAACCGCTGTCGCCATTAAGTCGGCCGCCGCCTGGTGCGACCTCCCGTGCGCTAGCACCAGCGTGTCGTCGGCGTAGCATATTGTGCTAACGCCGTTCGGGAGGTCGGTGCGTAGCACCCAGTCATAACCGATGTTCCACAGGAGCGGCCCCAGAACCGAACCCTGTGGAACACCGCGTGACATCTCTCGCCGGTTCCACTCGCCCCGGTGACCGGGGTAGATGACGGACCTGTCCGTCAGGTATGCCTCGATTACACGACGGAGGTAGGTAGGCACCCGATGATATCGGAGTGCCTCCAAGATGCAGCTCCAGGGCAGGGAGTTGAAGGCGTTGGCGATGTCCAGAGACACCGCCACTATGACCTTACCCCTGGACACTGCAGTCCCCGTCGTCCGGTCCCTAACGCGCATGATGGCGTCCACCGTGGAGCGCCCTCTGCGGAAGCCGAACTGGCCGTCCGATAGGTCCGGCCCAATGTCCGTCAGGTGCGCGACGAGGCGGTTCGAAATTATTCTTTCGAACACTTTCGCCACCTCGTCGAGCAGCACTATGGGCCGGTATGCGGACGGAGAGTCCGCAGGGCGCCCCGTCTTCCGCACGAGGACCAGTTTTCCCGCTTTCCAGAGCAGCGGGAACTGGCCTCTCTCCAAGCATGCGCTGTAGAGACCGATTAATCGAGGCCCGAGAGCCTCTGAGGCCAGGACCCATGCTTTGCCGTGCAAGCCGTCGGGTCCTGGGGCGGTGTTCTTGGCGCCCATCCGGCGCACCGCCGCTCTCAGTTCTGCCTCGGTCACCTCTGGGACGATGTCGTCGTCGTCGTCGCTATAGCCCGCGTCGGGCACCGCAGGGGGCGGAGTCATATACGGAGGGGTGAAGCCCCTCCACAGTCGGGGGAACAGGGCGCCAATCACCTCCTCTAAGACCTCTGGCCGGAGACTCTGGGTGAACGGGGGAGCCCAAGCGCGGAGTTTGTCGCGTACCATCCGGTACGGGCGTCCCCACGGATCTCTGTCCAGATTCCCCAGCATCTCTCGGCGGGCCTCCTCCTTGGCCCGCAATATCTCCATCTTGAGGAGGGCCTTGGCCGCCCTGTATCCCTCGTACAACTCCGCCTCTCTCGCCTCCGCATTCGGAGGACGGATACGGCGCCTGCGGTGCCTAGTGTACTGGCGTCGCGCCGCAGTGCACGCCTTGCGTAGAGCTGCTAGCTCTATGCATATGAATATTACATACGATACACATACCAAAATAACATTTGTTACAAAGTTTGTCTGTCTATCTGTTTGCACTGGCTAATCTTTGAAATGGCTATACCGATTTTGCTAGACTTTAGATAGATTCACTAGATTCACAGGTAGCTGATGTAAAAAGGAGTAACATAGACTACATTCATTTTGACATAAACAAAGTTATGTCCTAAAATTCATATTCTACGCGAACGGAGTCGCGGGCAACACCTAGTGCGTAATATGAATGTATCTACATATAACTTGGTTGTACTATAGGAAATCTAGTTTATTGGTTTTGTTCTTTGTCCTATGTGCAGTGATTTTCTAGTGACGTAAGATTTAGACCATTTCTTTTACAGTTTTAGGCATATCCGTAGGTATTTGTCTTGATCGAAAAATTTAAGTGAAAGGTCTAAATTAATGCTAATGGTGGTGTGCATGTGTGGAACCTGAACGTATTTAATGTTATAATAACTATTTCTTGTACTTTTAGGGTAGTTTTTTATTTATTTTTTTAATGTCCGTTTGGTAGATTACATTAAAATATTACACACGTATTTTTTCATTTCTTACAAAAGTATATACTTTTGACGTTATATTGGTTTGAAATATCGTGTAAACGCTGCTGGTGTGACGTTTTACAAGACCGTGAGATGTAGCTGCCTATACACTTAAATACGTTTTCAAATAATACATATTTACAGGACTTATGTATATTTTCGGTCACAAATTGCCCAGGAAGACATAAAAACTAGACATGCTTTAAAAAATGCGGGCCTCTTTAAACGACTTCATTTGGTATTTAAAAATATTAAAATTTTTCGAACTTCTTTTTGGAAATTAGTTGTAAGTGGTTGTGGTTGAACAAGTTAGGTATTGTTAATGACGTCGTTAATTTTTTTTTATTTATGTTCGAGCTCATACAAATTATTGTATTTGCATAAAACATATGACTGCAATTTTGAATTTACGTAAGACTTTAGATAAAAATAAATGTATTAATAATATGTTCATGTAATAACAACTTGACATATATGCGTAATAAAATAGTATTATACATTTATTAATGAAATTAGCCGGTATACGAGCAGACGAATCACGTGATGGTAAGCAATCGGTGCCGGCCATGGACACCCCAAACACCAGAGACACAAAACTATAGACTAGAAAGAGTCACCACATGACCGATCTCTGTCTCACTCTTTAAAGAGTAGCAAACGTAACAACATTAATTTTTTACCTCTATATCTTAATTATTGACATTCAATTCCATATTCGATGACAAAAGTAAACAATCAAGTAATTGCCATCACAAACAGTCGAAGATGGTTCAGACACCAGCATATGAACTTACTCCTATCTGTCATTTCTGTCATTGGATATACGACTTTGTTTCAAAATAATTAAGTTGAAAATCTGTTTTGTCAGAAAGACGTACATTTACCTGCCTTTTTGTGTGTATGGTACTGTAATAGGTATATTTATATTCACGCGGTGTCCACGTTAACCCGCTATCTAAATTGAAGTAATATTGCCGGTTCCGTATGTAGATAAGTTCACTACCATTGCCTTGAAAACACGGCTAGTTGTATTTGCTAAACAAATATTAAACTTATTATTAGATTTATAAGTTATCTACGCGTAAAGTCTAGAACTTTTTGCTCCTCATTCGGTTCTAGTCAAATCAACGAAGGGTGTTGTTAACCGGTTTGGCACGTCATTTGCGGATTCCAGATTATAGGTTAGGTCCACTTGACCTAACGGTTCTAAATCCTGTATCAAGATGCTTGTTTATACATAAGGAAATCTACACTAATAAATATTAGAAAGAGGAACGACTGCCTCGTTGGCCGAGTGGTCACGAGTGCGACTGCCGGGCAAGGGGTCTCGGGTTCGATTCCCGGGTCGGTCAAAGTATTACTGTGTTTTTAAAAAATTCTCAGTAGTAGCACGGAGTCTGGAAATGTGCCCGGTATATGGCAATAGGCTCATAACATATTTACAACTCATAATTACATGGGACTCATAACATAAATAGTGAAAAGTGGGTGTTACTTCTGTGTGCACCTCTGCCTACCCCTTCGGGGATAAAAGGCGTGATGTTATGTAGAAACGATTTGATCGTTGGTGTGTTTGCATTAAAGAGGCACCAATCGCTTGCATAGCTCATTTTTACTCAGTGCGCTTTTTATCCCGATATTATGACAAGTGGGCTTGCTCTTGAATCCAATTCCGATCGATCGACATTGATATTGTGAAATTTCGTACTCTTGAGTTTCGACACTAGCGCCCATTGCATCTGTATTGCGTGGGTATTTAATGAACTAAATGGTATTGAGTTTGTATGAATATTCCGTACTCTGAATGCTATTTTAACAGCTACAATAGGGGTTGTAAACTTTTGACAGTGAATCTTTATTGAGTGTTCATTGTATTGCAATTGCATTGGAATTGAGATTGGTTTCAAGAGTAAGCACCGATCTGAATCTACTTGAGACAAATCTCCTAAATGAGGATAAAATTCAAAGTATAGAGGTAATTTGACTACTTGCAAACTCTTGCTCTTGTCTGGCTAAACAAAGAAAGCATGAAAGTTTGCTGACTTTGAAGTATAATGCAGTAAATGACCAATAACAAAATTATTTGTTAAATAATTATTTATTGTCACTGTATTAAGTTAGGTACTAACTAACTGCTACGCACACTCCGATATTGGGCGACGCGACGAGACGCATAATCAGTTAGTTTCAAAAGTACGTTTATCCTGACCGGATAAGTTATCCTGACTGGAGTTTAAGTGTAATTTTAATGTTCTTTTTAATCTTTATTTAATACATAACATAACATCACGTCTTTTATCCCCGAAGGGGTAGGCAGAGGTGCACATAGAAGTAACACCCACTTTTCACTATTTATGTTATGAGTCCCATGTAATAATAGGTACAATGAAAATGTAAAAAATCTTTATTTAATAAGAAGGGCTTTTTTCCTAAGAGGAAAATGTCAGACCTATTATAGGATACAAAATTCAGTACTAAAAATAAAGCAGGTTTATAGGTTGAACTAGCCCTTAAGCTTAAACATAAAACAATTAAATGATAAAATTTTCTAGCCTCAGATGACAATGGTGACGCTAAAACACTGTAGTAAAAACCAATATTAAAACTCTTAAAACTACAGATTTGATACCTCTGAGACTCAATACGTCGACACTCATACAAAATGTGTCATACATAATTTTAGTGTTATAAGGAAAGTTTACCTAAATTGTATTCTTTATTGAAATCACAAATACATACATATATAGGTATATATTCAACATCAAAAGTGGTCATCTAATTCACGTGGCGAATAGACAAAAACAATGAAATACAAAAGAATAGGTACGTTTAATAACCCGTCTAAACCAGTACATAATAATATCATTTAGATTATAGGTTTTATATATTTGTAAGCTGTTTATTTATTGTAGTTTTCCGAAACCCGATGTAAGCACGTATCGATGGTACGAAATCAATAAAAAACATTAAGACTAGCATCACGTGCAACCTTAATGACTACATTTAGATGCTTGCAAAAAAGATTAACATTCCTAATTTTAAACTGGCGGGATTTAATCGATTTTTATAAGTACATTTTAATAATAGCTATAAATAATAAATAAATAAAAATAAAAATTGTTTATTGTACAAAAATTTCACAATATTCACAGAAATGCGGCAATTACATGAACGAGTGTGAATTACGATCGATACTGACACTGCCCTCCAAACTAAGCTATAAGCTTGTATTTTGGAAAACAGTGATTCAAGTGTGGAGTATGTCACAAAGTCGCATTATATGTCACTCTATAATGAAGTGAATGTCATGAAAGTGAATGAATGAAATGGGAGGAGCTGTAATCCAAAACAAAAATAATAAAATATAAAGGGAATGTTAAAAGGACTACTTAGGTTAATTTTCCGGAATTGTGTGTGTGTGTGTGTGTGTGCGTGCGTGTGTGTGTGCGTGTGTGTGTGTGTGTGTGTATGTGTGTGTATGTGTGTGTCGGTTATGATATATTCGTAAGTAAACCTTCAGTTTCATTGTAATCAATTTGCTGAAGCCAATCACTGATTTTTCTTGTGACTTCTTTTCGGCTGAGTCGTACGATGTTCAGGTTTTTATTAATTTTGTTGTAGAGCTTGCAACTGAGACTATTGAACTGTCCTCTGGCAAAAGTAGTATTGGTAGGGATTTGCGGGCATACTGGCATCTTACTGCGTCTGTTTGGATTCGGTAGTGGAACATTCCGATGCCTTCTCAAAGTAGATTTGAGCACAAAGAGCTGTCTGACTGTTAATACCTTACATTCTAAGTACAATTTTGCGGTGGGATATCTATATGGTTTTTTGGTCATCACTTTCAGTACAGCTCTTTGTGCTCTCTCAAGCATAAGGATAAGCGTTTTGGCTGCCCCTCCCCAAACCGGTATGCAGTATTGGATGATGGACTGACACAGAGCCAAATAGACGAATTTTAATTTATCTGTTGGGGCAGAATTTCTTAGATGTTTAAATATGTGTATTAGCCTTCTCACTCTGGAGGTTACAGTATCTATCTGTTTATCCCATCTCAGTCGATCATCCAAGGTAACACCCAAGTATTTGACGCTTTCTGCCCTAGCTATTACCTCGCAGGCACAGTCAATCTGTCGAGAGTGACAAATGTGAGCTTTGATGGAGAAGTCACGTGGTGGGGCTGTATTTTTACGAATGGAGAAAGCCATAAAATGAGTTTTGTTAACATTTAATGTTAACAGGTTAACAGAGAGCCACTCCATCACTTTAGATAAGGAGTATTCGGCCGTTTCCTTAACCGTGTTCCAGTTTGGACCCCAAACAAATATGGCGGTGTCATCTGCGTAGGTGTATATGTTAGTATTTGGAAGAGTAATTTGGCAGAGGTCATTGATATAGATCTGAAAAAGGGTAGGGCCTAGAATACTCCCTTGTGGCACGCCATAAGTGACTTCAGCCTCATCACTTTCATGACTTCCTATTTTCACACGTTGTTTCCTATTTGTTAGGTAGCTTTCAAAAATATTGTGGGTGATACCTCGTACGCCCAGTTTATTTAATTTATCAAGGAGAATCGGGACAGAGACCGTGTCAAAAGCTTTCGAAAGATCCAGAAAAATGCACAAGCATTTGCTTTTTTCATCTAACTTTTTAACTATGACATTTGTTAGATCCAATACCGCATCTTCCGTGCAATAGCCTGAACGAAATCCATACTGATTATTGGCCAATATATTAAATTTATCCAAAAACTTTTTTAGTGAGATGTTCAGAATTTTTTCCAGTATTTTGGAGATCGCAGGCAGTACCGCAATTGGCCGGTAATTGTTGACACAGCCTCTGTCCCCACTCTTGTATATAGGACAAATTGTTGCTTTTTTGAGGGCATCGGGGAAGACTCCAGTAATTAGGGCAAGGTTACAAATATGAGTGATTGAGGGAACCAGTATATGGCGACATCGTTTAAGGATCTGTGACGAAATGCCATCCCAGCCCGTGGCACAGTCGGGTCGAAGTTGTAAAATGCTAGCTTCAATTTCTGCTTCTGTAACCTCTAAGAGGACAAGTGAGTTCGGTGTGACATTTGGATATTTGTGTTTTGTATCAACGGTATGAGTGATACTAGAAGCAACCCTATCAGCCAGATTTTTACCTATACTTGTAAAGTAGTTGCAGACATAATTAGTAGATTCTTTTGGATTACTTGATATTTTTAGTAGTTCTGTAGCATTTTGTTTAGGCTTTTCTGTGTTTGTTATTTGTTTTATTGCTTGCCAGAGGGCCTTTGGATCGTTACCGGCCTGGTCTATTAAGCTTTTTTCATATGCAGTTTTTAATTTACGAAGAAGACGATTACAATAGTTACGATAACGCGTGTAGATTATTTTATTAGTCATGTTGTCTATTGATTTTTTTGCTTTGATTGACCTGAGGACATTCACGGTTTTAAAATTCTATATTTCTTAGTAACTACTGTCGTAGATGTATTGTTGTATATGATGTTCGATACCCGGGAGATAAGAGAATCTGTAGCCATGTTTGTGTCCTGTATCGTGAGAGTATCTGTGAAGTCGGTGCCTTCTAATTCAATTCTAATTTTATCGTAATCAATGCTAGTCTTCGTCATTGGTGGCTGTCTAGTGGAGTTACCTTTCTCAACGTATAACACTGTCGGCATGTGGTCTGTGACATAGGATTCAACTATTAAAGTAGTGGACGGAAGATTGGGTTTTGTGAAAACGTGATCTAAGCATGTAGTAATTCTTGTGGGCAGCGTATGTGTGGGAAATAGTCCATGAGTGGCATTTAAAGTCAAATATTCTTCACGTAAAGGATCTGTACTGTTAGGACAAATGTCAATGTTTATGTCTCCAACCAAGATAAGGTTATCTGCTGGCAACTCGTTGTAGATGTCACTTAAACTATTAATGAAGTTGGTAAAGTTTTCGCGTGTTTTACAGGAAGGGGAGCGATAAACAGCTAAAATGGTTATATCATTGATTGTCCGGCACAGTAAACCGGTTGCATTTTTTAAGTTTGGTTCACGTACTGTACACGTTAGGTTTATGTTAGTATAAATAACCACCCCGTCATTTTGGTTTAGCGTAGAGCCCGTCGAATGAGCGACGTAGCCCTCTAATGTTGGCAGGTTGCTCACACCGCGTAGCCAGCACTCAGTCAGGACAATGACGTCAAATTTGACGTCAGTCGTTGATAGTACCATACATATTTGGTCGAAGTTTTTATTTATGCTACGAATGTTAGCGTGGAAGATCTTAATAGAATGATTATATGTGTTAAGGTACTTTTGACATTCTTCTGGATGACAGATGTATGCATTTGTAGAGTCGAGTGAGTCTAGGTCAGTGTTTATATTGTTTATATTTGCCATTTGTAATAAGTAAAAGCCAAGTAAAGGTATACTAGGATTAATAAATACCAGATTATGACAGGTGTAGATGTGATATTGTGAGAGTATATATGTGATGTGAGTTGATTGGTTGTGGTTAGGTATGTGAGGACAGTGTAGTTGGGTTGAGTATTGGGGTATAGACTTCTCGTAGTGATCGTGATATAATTTTGTTTTATATTTTTCCTAGATGACGAAAAATTAACCATAGTAAAAGTAAGATGTTTGCTAGATAATACAAGTAGAAATGTCTTTTGACTTAATAAAGCTAATGTTTCAATTACTAGTCACATATCTTTCTTCAGATCCAAAAGACACTGTTCAGAGGAGATAAGTATTTGTTTACCTCCTTGCTTTTTACGAAGAAAAATGTTGCCGTTGGACGACCAGCAGTACTCGAAATTATTTTGCTTTGCAAATTCTCGAGATATATGGAAGAGTTTTCTAGAGCTTGCAGGAAGATAATCAGCCACGTATACGACTTGTCGTTTTCCGGCTAAGTTGATCAACTCCGTGTTAAGCTTTTCTTCCATCGTTTTTTTATTGTTATTGAAATTACGCACGGAGGACAGAGTGTTAAGTTTCATTTGAACAGTGTGGAATTCGGCTACAATGGGGCGTACTGATCCATGTTTACCCGGTAGGCGGTAAATATCTCGGAGATCCGTAGGTGAGATCGGGAATCCAACCGTGTTTCCAATTTTGCAAACAGTGTCTGTAAGGTCTACGCTAGTCTCTTTATCTTTCAATGGAATATTTCTAACCTCTATACAGGACGAACGGGATTTGAGTGTTAAATCCTGTACTTTATTTTCCAGTTTTTCTAGACATTTTCGTTGTTCCTGGCGTTCTTTTTTCAGATTGTCTAGTCCTAATTTAATTTCTTCGTACTGTTTGTTTATAAAATTCATAGAACTTTCTATTTTGTCATTAGATTCTTGAATTTTGCTGGTTTGGGTTTTTAATTCTATTATTTCATTAGATAATTTTGAGACTAGGCTGTTATGTTTAGCGCACATATCATCTAGTTTGGATTCCAATTCTAGTTTCCAGTTGTTTAGCAACCCCATAATTTCCTGCTTGAGATCCTGTTCTTTTTGTCTGGGCGATGATTCGTCTGTGCGGGGCCTTTTATTTCGATTAGTTATGAAAGAAACATCACTTTGTTGCAGCGAGTTTAAATCCGTTTCAGACTGGGTATGTCCTATAGGTGACGGAGTAGCGGGAGGTGTACCCTGACGCGGCATGTTTCGAGTATAATTGAGTAACCAATCGACAATTTTTAGTTATGATTGTCGTTGTTTGTCACCATTGAAGATCACAGTTCCAGGACGGCCGTAGCAATAGCTTTCTATGTAGTGCTTGTAACCGGTGTGACTTATTCTCGGAACTTTGTAGTGCCCCGTGGATGCGAGGATGTTGGTCGCAACAGCCGTATATTATTTCGAAGCAACACTCGGACTTTCTTCGGCCGGTTTTAACAAGCCCGCCTTAGTCAGTTTTGTGACAAAGTGTCGCCGTCTCACTCACCGAACCCCCGAGGGGAGCACCTAACGTCTGCTTGTGGTACGCGTGAGCAGGAGAATCCGATGCACCGTTGCAACCAGTCGTGCGAGACACTGAGCGTAGTACTTGCTTCCGTAGTGTAAGGGGTCTACTAGCTGGTCGATGTTATATACAATGGCACGCGCAAAAACCAATCGTGCGAGACACCGACAGTACGGCTAATTCCCATAAGCGATGGGTCAGAGTCACTGGTTTTTTATTTAGACCAAGTACGAGACAACCGAACTCCACGGTGAATTAATAATACCTTTAATAAATGTTAATCAATTATGCTACTATAAAAGTCTATTATTACGTGTAAATTAAAACTGATCTAATTACCTCTAAATATCGGAATTAAAACTATTTTGCTACAGAGAAAGGTTCACTGAAGTCGGCCAATCAGAGCGTCGAACGCGCTCGATAGTATTACGTTACGAATGCGATAGTTATTCGTGCTCGGCACTCAGAACTTCGTCAACTATCTGACTTTTATGAGTAACAAATATCGTAGTAAGCTTCGTAGCATGCTACGAAACGTAATCTAGAAGTACTACTATCGTCATGATGATGATACATATTTTAGTTTGTTGTCATCGACATGCAACATATACTGTAACAAATAGCGAGTATTCGAAGTTACCACGCTACATGTTACGTCATGCATACGCGACTACATGCAAGTGTAGATCGCGTAGCGCGTAGCACGACACGTATCGCACGGCGGCGTAGCCTTTCGTAGCAACTTGCTCGGAAAATCTGAAATACGTTCTATATGCATACATTTTTGTGAATCGTATATAATCTTTGTAATCAATTTCAAAAATAGGACGAGGTTCTTAATTTGTCGAAATATTATTCGCCTTTAAAATCCATGGATATTTTGCAATATTAATATGGGTAATAACAGTTTTAGTTTTTATCTTACCTGTGAGATTTCCTTTAGTAACATTATTTTGCTTCATTTAACATTTCCTACGTTTAAAGTATATAAGTGTTAGACAAATATACTTTATTTACATTTAAATTATAAAAACACACTAAAATTGAATTGATTACCGGTCTAATGTAAATATCTTTATCTCATCGGAATCTGTCCTTCCATAAAAGATGCGATGTTAGTGCTAAACGGGGTAAAAGTACCCCGTAGTATATTAAATGTACCGCGGAGAATTTAACGGATTACCGGGGCTCCGGCTCGCAGTGCAGGAGTAGGAGGGGCTGACACTCCCTCCCGTCTCACCCAGGTGGGAAAAGGCATTCGATGATTTTTCCCCCCTTAAAAAAAGTATATTAAATGTAACCATTTAAGAGATTAGTTAGGTACTTTGTTGTCATTGATATATCAATTCATTAAACACAGTGTATCCGACAAATTTCGTCTGCTGTTGCAATAACTAGATAGCCTAGACCCATACGTGATATATAGCTCGATCTGGCAACTTGAAATTAGCCAAACAGCCACAAACATAACAGTAACATATTGCGATAAGGCCAAGTAGCAATAAAAAATACAATTACCAACTTACTGTAACGAAACTGCCTTGAATGCCTTGTTGGTTAAATAGCTACAATGCAGCTGCCGAGCTAGGGGTATCGTGTTGAATTCTTGTGTCAGATAGTAAAATACATAACATAACATCACGCCTTTTATCCCCGAAGGGGTAGGCAGAGGTGTATATTATGCCACTGTACAATGTAACGCCCACTTTTCACTATTTATGTTACGAGTCCCATGTAATAGGGGGTGAGCCTATTGCCATATACCGAGAAAAATTCCATACTCTGTGCTCCTACTGAGAATTTTTAAAACCCAGTAGTAGTTTGCCCGACTCCCCTAACCCGAGACCCCTTTCCCGGCAGTCGCATTTGCGACTCGGTTACCAAGACAGGAATAGTAAAATACTAATATTCTTTTTATTGCGGACAACTTAAGTCCATTCGATTAGTACACAAATAACAAAGAACTAGAATTAGTATTTAAAATAACCAGTTACAATAGGGATGATGACAGGATATGAAAATTAAAAATCGAATTACCTAACGTAATGAAAAAATATTAGATACGTATTTTTTATTTTGTCGTATAATAAAATGGTATTTAGATAAAACGAATCAAAGTTTAGGAGTGGGGGTTTAAAACGTCATATCTATATATAGAATGTACATAGAAGTGACGTCACGCGACATTTCAAGTCAATATATCGTCGAAAGTATTCGTTCTGTAAAAAAATAAAAATACGTGTGTAATGTTTTAAAATAACGTACCAGACGGACATTAAAATAAAAATTAGTCATCAACCGTATTGAAAAAGTCTGTAATTTTTGTATGAGGAATAGTCTTTTTTGAGAGGAGAAAATCATCCAACGACTTCTGCCGCCTTGGGTGAGGCGAGAGGGAGTTTCAGTCTGAAAATGACCCCGTTCCTACTTCTGCTCTTTGAGCCGGAGCCCCAGCGATCTGTTATCTTACGCGGATGTCTAATATGTCTACGGCTTCATCTGTGGTTATGGCAGTGTGAATCAGGAATCACTCCTATTCTTCTGGTAGGTGCAGTAACAGTCGAGTAAGGGAATACCCTACCACCACTTTAAGAGAATACCATTCTAAGAGAGAGATTTAAAAAAGTTACTGTCCTAGCGTTGTTAAGCAATCTACGAAATAATATATGAATAATACCTTCTATATAATAATAATGCTTCAAAGCCTCGACGTAAAGTTGCAAGACTTTCAATCTTCTACCGGATACATTTCGGAGAGTGTGCAGGAGAATTGCACAACTTGATTCCCCCTAGTAAAGGACTATCATCGTACCACAAGACAATCGGCGAAGCGTCACCGATTCATAGTAGATGTCCCACCCACACGCACGAAGCGCTTCGCATCAAGCTTCTTTGTGCGTACTGCTAAAGAGTGGAATTCTTTGCCAGAGTCTGTATTTCCTGAAGGGACCTGGGTGTCTTCAAGGCCCGAGTGAATAGGTTACTTATGAGTCGACGTGCTCCATCGTAGGCCACATCATCGCTTACCACCAGGCGAGGTAGTGGTCAAACGTCAGTCTCATCTGATATAAACAAAAACCTAGGCTTTTATGCTAAAATATTGCCGTATTTTCTTTCTTCTTTATTTAGTCCCATTATTACAGCTCTATTCGTATCTATATTTGTTGTGATTATTAAGTTAGATATAAAAAATAAATCTGAGTGATGTATTAAAAAAATATATCCAGTATTTTCCCACGAACAACATAATATTAATTATTTGTTGTTTTCTTTGGAAATTCCTATAAGTAGTGATGATTCACCGGTTCTGGCTCACGCGTTTGACAGGTCAAATCCGGGAGAATCAGTCGCACCAATCCTAAAAAAAAAAAAAAAAAAAAAAAAAAAAAAAAAAAAAAAGGTTTTGCCATGCTCTGATCACGTTTCTGCAGTCCTTTTTTGCGTAGGATGCGTGGTTCTGGAGTTATGCAAATCAATTGCAAATCCATTTATTGTTATCTCATTCATTTCCGGTGCTCCTGACCCTCATCAACGCTCCATTGTTCTTATCTATACTTCGAACACCCTTTTGGCGTTCTTATCTATTACTCACTGGTAACCCTCATTATCTTTCATTTCCTATGTCATCAATAAAACACAATCATTCATTTTAATTTTCTAATTAATTTATTACTTTTTTCTACAAAATATGAGTGGAACATCTCATCCACAAAAATATCATTGTACAGTGTGTTCCCTGTAAATATGTTCGTAAAACTATGCATTGAACATCCCTGAAACTTAAATAGCAAATACATTAAGCAATATTCACCACAAACTGAAGTCCAATCATTCTGAATCCTATCAACATTCCAGTCCCATCTCTTACAATTCCTTTTCAAAAACTGAAGATGATATCGCTCAGGTGTTCGTCCATATGAATCAAAATATTGACCGATGCCATTCGCATCGATATGTACAGCTATCCAGTGTGACCCTGGTTTATCATCCGCATCCAAATTGCATATTATATACGTTGGTACATGTGTATACATAGGTAGTCTATTAGCAGCATAAACATTATTTTCTAGACTGACATGAATCTTTTTCATATGCTTTTGTAATTCTAGTGTGTCCATGATATTACTGTTATTAACAAATTATTACAGTACTAATCTATTCAATGGTTGTCATACGAATGTTCAATTATAGTGATTTGTAAATATTAAATATCGCATTCTTTTGGGAATCACAAAACAAGTTCATGCCTGTTGCGATGTGCGATAAATTTGTTGACTCATAGAGTTCAGATAAGAATGGTGCTATATAAGATCGAACAGTTGCAGTCATGCAGTCAGTCTATGGTCGTTTGACCACAGTGGATTGTGTACGTCTACCAATACTACGTTTGTGTTACTTACTTCAACGCATCAATGGTCATGGAGGTAAGTGTTTATTCTATTGACAAACTTACTTGTATTTCTGTTGTTGTTTCCTAACGTGTGTGTGTCAGATTAAGTGTAAACAAATTGATATTAACGTGATAACTCTGTTGTTGCAGAGATCATTCAACTTCGCAGACGATAATGAAAATACCTATAAACAGTATTACTACTCGCCACTCTCTCCCCAACACGAAGAAGAGAGTGATGACATCGTCGTTATTAACACAGACGATGGAGGAAAAAGGAAATCGCAACCGATTGATCAATTTTTTGAAGTGACACCAAAAATAAAAAGGAAGAAGCTGCTATCGTCGACTGTGGCACGAGCTGCTAGAGATGGTGTATCATACATCTCTACAAATTCTGACGACGGAGACCAAGCGACGCATCTCATAAAAATTGAAATGTATGATATGAAGAAACTATCCAAGATTCCAATTAGTGATCACTGGAAGCACGCTACCACGAGGATTAAATATTACGTAAAGAATAATAAGGATAGCATCTACGACAACACAAACGGTCTCGTATACAATATTACAAAGACAATAGCAGAAAGTGAAAAAGTTAAAAAATACTTTTTTAACAATGACACTCATTAGTGGATTAGTGAATGTGATTCTGTTTACTTAAAGTACTTCTGTGTACCCATTAGATCCAAGGAGCTGTCGCCTTGTGATGCTGAGAGAAAAACAATAGCAGAAGGAAGAGATGAGTGCGGTATACGTGTACAGAACACTTCATGGAAAAACAAAACTACAAAATTGATTGGAGAAGAAAAAGTGAAGAATATGCAGTACCTAAGAGCTGAATATCCATTTTTCAGTTCAAAATCTAGACGATTGATGAGTTTCGAAAACTGGCCTCTCGTTATGCAGCAGAAGCCTGAAGATCTTGCAGAAGCCGGTTTCTTTTATACTGGCTATGGAGACAGGACCAAGTGTTTCCATTGTGGTGGTGGTTTAAAAGATTGGGAAGATGACGATGATCCTTGGCAGCAGCATGTTCAGTGGTTTAGTCAATGTGCTTATGTAAAGTTTAAACTCGAACAGTGTTTTGTTTAAGATTAAATAGGGGAGGTATATAAAGAAATAAAAAATAATATATTGCATATAATTTGTTTTATTAATTTTATAATGTTACATTTAGTTACACACACACAAAAATGCATTAAGCATAACACATATATCGAAAACACAACACACATTATAATCCTAACTACTATAGTCTACAGTAACATTTCGATTTTTATCTATTTCAATAATATTGTCAAACTCAGCATAAACAATACAGTTAATTGTTTGTATTAGTGAGGATTCAAATCGTACTTCTAATCTTACACTACCATGCTTTATGAGATTCCAATGGGCTGATGAGTTAGCTGATAAATCAGGAGTTAAATCAAATGCTAAAAGACAGTAACCTTTGGCATACTGTTCACGAGAGATTGCATTTCCTTCATTAAGAAAGTGAATACCAGTCCCCGAGAATAGAGTATGATATGCTGATGTAAACATATTATTATTAAAAGATGGTTGCAAAGCTTTGGAAGGTATTTGTTGACCATCAATATATAAGCTGAAAGAGTTAATACCATAGTTTTCAAAGTTAAATGGATTTTTAGTAAGTGAACCATTAAATGCGGAATTATTCACAAAACCAATAATACATCTTTTGGGTACCTGTCCTAAGAATATATTATCAAGAGTTTTCCCTTGAACACCCGATGGAATAGTTAAAACTTTAACTTCAGCACGAGTTATAGGATATTTAGCAGTGGTAGAAGCTAAAACTTTCTGATGTGCGAGTAATACACTTGGATTAATTCGTGCTCTTCGAACAATAAGAGTTGCATCCGTAATGCAAACTTTAAACTTTACATCATTTGATCCAGCAATTAAATTAAAACTCTCTCTTGACCGAACTAATTTTACACTCATTTCAACGCCATTAATTAAAAATTTATCTTGATTGAAAATATCACCATGAAGATGACCAATCATTTCTACTTCCCTGCTTTCATTAACTAATTCCTGTCTTTTAACAAATCCAATGTTTTTACCATCTGTGGAATCCATTTTTCCTGCTGTATCATCATACCAAAGACTACAAGTAAGATGTATAGTTCACTCACAGATTCAAATATTTCAAATGATGATTATAATCACGCAAAAGATATTTGGCAACATTTTAAGTGTAGTAGTATGTCTGATTATTCCAATTTATATTTAAAAACTGATGTTTTACTTTTGACTGATGTATTCGAAAACTTTAGAAAGCTTTGTATAAAAACTTATGGACTAGATCCTGCTCATTACTATACTGCCCCAGGTTTAAGTTGGGATGCAATGTTAAAATTTACAAAAATAGAATTAGAATTATTAACAGACTATGACAAAGTTGCTTTTTTAAAGCTGGTATTAGAGGGGTATATCTCAGTGTAGCAATCGTTTTGCTAGAGCAAATAATAAATTCATGGAAGATTATGATAGCGAAAAACCTAATTCATATCTCACATATTTTGATGCGAATAATTTATATGGTTGGGCAATGTCTCAATCTCTTCCTGTTGGTGGTTTTGAATGGGTAGATTCTAATACAGATTATAATGTTTCGGATAACTCTGATTTCGGTTATGTTTTAGAAGTTGATTTGGAATATCCTGATGAACTTCATGATTTGCATTCTGACTTTCCGTTATGTCCTGAAAACATATGTGTGGGTAATACTAAAGAATCTAAATTAGTTCCTAATTTAAATAATAAAAATAAATACATCATTCATTACAGGAATTTAAAACAATGCGTTGAAATGGGGATTAAATTAATGAAAGTACATAGAATTTTAAAATTTAAACAGAGTTCTTGGTTAAAGAAATACATAGACTTAAATACTAGTTTGAGAACGTTAGCTACATCAAACTTTGAAAAAGACTTTTTTAAATTAATGAATAATTCTGTCTTCGGTAAGACTATGGAAAATATTGAAAAAAGAGTAAACGTTAAACTACTAACTCACTGGGATAATCGTGGTAAAGTTTTAGGTGCTCAGGATTGGATTGCAAAACCAGAATTCCATAGTTTATCAATATTTTCAGAACATTTAGTCGCAATACAATTACGGAAAACAAAGTTAATTTATGATAAACCGATTTATTTAGGATTTTGTATTTTAGATATATCTAAGACCCTTATGTATGAATTTCATTATAACTACATGATTAAAAAGTTTCATAATAAAATTAAGTTATTGTACACCGATACCGATAGTTTGATATATCAAATTTTTACAGATAATTTTTATGAGGATATAAAACCAGATCTACTTCACTATTTCGATACATCAGATTACCCGGAAAATAATATTTACGGATATCCAAAAATAAATAAAAAAAAGTTAGGTTTTTTTAAAGATGAGAATAATGGTAAAGTATTGAAGGAATTTGTAGGGTTGCGATCAAAAATGTATGCCTTAGAAATAGAAGATAAATTTATAGCAAAAGCAAAAGGAGTTAACAAAAGTGTTACCAAAAAAATGAATATGGAAAATTACAAATCGTGTTTGTTTAATAAAAATGTATTATATTGTAGTATGCTTCGATTTAAGTCAATCAAACACACTATTTTTACACAAAAAATAAATAAAACATCTTTGTCATATAATGATACCAAACGATGTATTATGGACAACAACATTGATACATTGGCTTGGGGACATTATAAATTACGTTAAGTGTAATACTTTTATTTCTGTGTGTATATACAAAATTTGTTTTGATTGCAAAATTATGATATTACTATAATATTATATAATAGTTCATTTAAAATTTATTGTTTGATTGTAAATAGTGCAAAAAATAATTGTAGTTTTTATTTCTGATAAGTACTAAATGTATTAGAAATAGTATACAAAACATTCTGTTTTTCGCAAATTATATGTTTTAGGTATATAATTTTGTCAATATATAGTAATTTTACACCGACATTTTCATTTTTATTTCATCCCTTTAAAACTCTAGACGTGTGAAATGTATCACTTTATCCATCCGTTTACTGCTATTGTGGCAGGACCAAGTGGATGTGGGAAGTCAAATTTTGTAACAAATTTCATAAAATCAGTTAAAGAAATATGTAATTGTGATTTTAATCAGATCACATGGTGCTTTGATGAAATGCAGCCTTTATATAATTTACCAAATGTTAACTATCATCAAGGAATTCCAAATCTTAATATGTTTGATGGTGAAAACCCACACCTTATTATTATTGATGATCTAATGAGAGAGTCTGATGGAAGAATTGTGGATATATTTACAAAAGGTAGTCATCACAGGAATCTTAGTGTATTTTATTTAACACAAAATTTATTTCATCAAGGTAAAGGTCAAAGAGACATTTCTTTAAACTCAAGTTATATAATTTATTTTAAAAACCCTCGAGATAAAACTCAAATAAGATATTTAGCACGTCAAGTGTCACCAGATAACCCAAAATTCATTGAAGACGCCTACAGGGATGCAACTTTCGAAGCGCATGGATATTTAATGATAGATTTAAAACAGAATACAAATGATTTTTGTCGTATCAAGACAAATGTATTCCCATTTAATGGTTACTGCACAGTCTACGTCCCCACGAAAGAGTTTAAATACACCAAGAATCAAACAATTCAAATCATTTCTAAATGATGCATCGTCGACTCACCACGCATAAACATTTGCTAAACGCTTTGCATACGCTTAAACCAAAATATCAAAGAGCGTTACTTAAAACGTGTGATGAAGAAGAAATAAATTGTATTTGTGAATGTATTCATAACGTTTTACAAGGAAAGATACCTCTCAAAGATCAAGATAAACAAAAATTGAATAAACACAAAAATATACTCCGTAAACTGGTGCATAAGTGTACACATAAACTAAGAAAAAATATTATTATACAAAAAGGAGGGGCTTTCTTACCAATAATATTAGGTGCAATATTGAGTGGATTAGTAAGTGGACTAGACAGTTAACATGGAAAATGCTAAGAAAATGATACTTATTGAACCTGGATTGATTGAAAAATTAAAACAAGAAAATAAGGTTACTAGTAATTTGTCTCGACTAGATATTGAAATGCAAAATATTATGAATAGTAAGACGGAAGACCGAAAGAAGTGGATGTTATATTTACAAACACTACAAAGATACCTTCACTTTACCGAAGAGGATCGTCAACCACTCAGATTACCAATTTATTCTGATACATCTAATGAAGATTCAAATGGATCTAAAATTGGTTTTAAAAATAAAGATAGAGATCTAAAAAGTTCAGTTGATGCTGAATCTTTGTTAGAGGAGAAAGGATCTATTAAAAGTATAGAAAGTGAAGCAAATCCACTGTATTCACCAACACAAATACTCAGTTTAATTCCAAAAACTTATAATAAAAAAGGTGAGTCATTATTAAACTTAATTGGAATAAGTAAAAGTAAAATACGTTGGGACAATGAAGGCACAGTCATAATTGATAATGAAAAAATTCCAGGAAGTAATATTGTTGATTTAATAAATGATTCACTTAGACCCTTAAAAAAAGTGATCCGATAGGGTGGGATAGATTTGCTAAAGCATTAAAAGATATTAAAGTACCACTTACTTATATTGGAAATCCAAAGAGATGTGAGTTTATTAACCAACTTCAAGCAAAAGATCTGAACAAAACCTCTGAGATTGAAGTTCAAGAGTTTTCTACACCGAGCAGTGGAGATAAAAGATCTATAACTAAAATACGTAAAAAGATCGATTGGGAAAAATGGACCCCGTACTAGAAGAAATTAACAGGATTTATTATGATCCATCTAACCCCGCTGGTTTTGGTAGTATTGATAAATTATCAAAAGCTATGAAGGAGAAAATGGATAAAAAGCAAGTAAAGGAATGGTTACAATCACAAGAAACATATACACTACATAAACCCATTCGGAAAAAATTCCCGCGTAATAGGTACATTCTATCAAACATTAATGAGTTGTGGCAAGCTGATTTAAGTGATATGCGAACTTATGCTCAATATAATGATGGTTTCAACTACATACTTTGTGTTATTGATGTATTTAGTAAATATGCTTTTGCAAGACCAATGAAAAAGAAAAACTCAGAAACAACTAAAGAATGTTTTGAAAGTATATTTACTGAAAGTAATTCAACACCTACTCACATACAATCTGATAAAGGTACAGAATTTATTTCAAAAGATGTACAAAAATACTTTAAATCCAAAAAGATAAATTACTATACCACTAACAATCCTGATATTAAGGCTAGTATTGTTGAACGATTTCAAAGAACTCTAAAAATGAAAATGTGGCGTTATTTCACTCATAATAATACTTATAGATATGTCGATGTTTTACAAGATTTAATATACTCTTATAATCACAGCATTCACTCGAGTATTAAGATGTGCCCATGTGATGTAAGTTCCAACAATATTATGACAGTTTGGACTAATCTTTATGATAAAGGATCAAACAAACTTTCTTTAGAAAATTCTAAACCAAATTTCAACGTGGGTGATTATGTTCGAATAACTAAATATAAACATGTTTTTCAAAAAGGATATGAATCCAATTGGAGTGATGAAATATTTATTATATCTTCAATAATTGATAGATCTCCATGGATTGTTTATACAATAACTGATTTACAAAATGAACCAATAGTTGGTACTTTTTATGAAAGAGAATTACAGAAGGTCACTTACAACCCCACCTCACAATATAAAATAGATAAAATAATTGGCACTCGTTATTCGGGTAACAGAAAAGAAGTATTAGTGAAGTGGAGAGGTTATCCAGATAAATTTAACAGTTGGATTTTAGCTTCTAGTTTACAAGAAATATGAATAAAGAAAGTTTTTATTTAACTTTGCTCAGCAATAGTTCAATGGAATACTTTCCTGATAACAAGACCACAAATTTTTCAACAAAATTACCAAAAGCTATGAAATTAGAAGGTGAATGGTCGGTTGGAGTTGTCGAGTTTCAATATCCATGCACCATGTTTACTGTTCAAGATCATGAAAATGTTGTATACATCACAAAAACCATGATAATGCCTAATGAAGATAAACCATCAACAGTGTACTACAAAAAACATATTCCCGCTACCAACTACGATAACGTTGAACATATTTTAAAAACGTTAAATAGTATCAGAGAGAACTTGAAATTTCGTTATGATGAAATAACAAAATTTGTGTCTGTTTCTGTTTTGGATAAAAATATAACTTCCATAACATTATCACCCAAATTAAGTTTACAACTAGGTTATGAACCAAATACAAATCTCCTAGACAGAAATTTTGGGAAGTGTCCTGCTAATTTACACTTAGGGTTACCATCACAACTATTTCTATATTGCGATATTATCGATCCTCAGATTGTGGGTGATGTTATGACTCCGCTATTAAGAGTCATTTCATTAGATCCTTCAAAATACATTTATGGTGCGAATAAAATGCACATTTTCTCTCCACCTCACTACTTACCTGTTATGCGAAGAGAGTTCGATACGTTAGAAATAGATATAAGATCGAGCACAGGACAAAAAATCCCATTCCAGTTTGGAACCGTGTGTATTAAACTACATTTCCACAAATTATAATAATGTATTCTCATCAGGATCATCATAAATGTCCATACGAAAATTATTATTCTCATCAAGCTGGATCAGGAGTTGGAGTAATTTATAAGGGTTCACCATACCAACGTGGTCATGGTATTGGGAGCTTCTTAGGAGGGTTATTTAGATCAGTTTTACCTTTACTTTCAAGTGGTGTTCGAGTGGTTGGTAAGGAGGCATTAAATGCTGGAGTAGGACTTTTATCAGATATGGTTCAAGCCCGTCCTATGGAAGCCTCAATAAAAAATCGTCTAAAGCAAGTTAGTACGAACTTAAAACGAAAGGCTGATGACAAAATTGATCGATTTAACATGACAGGATCTGGGTATATAACTAAAAGAAAACGATTGGCCTCGTTCATTCCACCACTAACAGCGAAAGTGAAAGCTACGAAAAAACTTGGTCGAAAACCAAAAAACATCAAAGATATATTTTCAAATTAAGTATGTCTTTCCTTCATAATCATTCTTGTGAGTGCGTTAAGTCAGAATTAGATTTGTTTGCATTACCGTCTACACAAACAAGCATTGAAAATGGATTGTGGATTCATTATAAACCAATTTCATCTCTTGCTGATGATGGACCTATCGAGTTTCAAGTTCCTGGAACAGGCGACGACTACATAGATTTGTCTCATACATTACTCCACATAAAGGCAAAAGTATTAAATCAAGATTCAACAAACTTGATATCAGCTACAGCAGTAGCACCTGTAAATAATTGGTTGCATTCACTTTTTAGTCAACTCGATATCTATTTAAACCAAAAACTTGTGTCACCACCTAATAATACCTATGCTTATCGAGCATACATGGAAACCCTTTTAAACTATGCACCTGCTGCTAAACAATCTCATCTTACTTGTAGTCTTTGGTATGATGATACAGCAGGAAAAATGGATTCCACAGATGGTAAAAACATTGGATTTGTTAAAAGACAGGAATTAGTTAATGAAAGCAGGGAAGTAGAAATGATTGGTCATCTTCATGGTGATATTTTCAATCAAGATAAATTTTTAATTAATGGCGTTGAAATGAGTGTAAAATTAGTTCGGTCAAGAGAGAGTTTTAATTTAATTGCTGGATCAAATGATGTAAAGTTTAAAGTTTGCATTACGGATGCAACTCTTATTGTTCGAAGAGCACGAATTAATCCAAGTGTATTACTCGCACATCAGAAAGTTTTAGCTTCTACCACTGCTAAATATCCTATAACTCGTGCTGAAGTTAAAGTTTTAACTATTCCATCGGGTGTTCAAGGGAAAACTCTTGATAATATATTCTTAGGACAGGTACCCAAAAGATGTATTATTGGTTTTGTGAATAATTCCGCATTTAATGGTTCACTTACTAAAAATCCATTTAACTTTGAAAACTATGGTATTAACTCTTTCAGCTTATATATTGATGGTCAACAAATACCTTCCAAAGCTTTGCAACCATCTTTTAATAATAATATGTTTACATCAGCATATCATACTCTATTCTCGGGGACTGGTATTCACTTTCTTAATGAAGGAAATGCAATCTCTCGTGAACAGTATGCCAAAGGTTACTGTCTTTTAGCATTTGATTTAACTCCTGATTTATCAGCTAACTCATCAGCCCATTGGAATCTCATAAAGCATGGTAGTGTAAGATTAGAAGTACGATTTGAATCCTCACTAATACAAACAATTAACTGTATTGTTTATGCTGAGTTTGACAATATTATTGAAATAGATAAAAATCGAAATGTTACTGTAGACTATAGTAGTTAGGATTATAATGTGTGTTGTGTTTTCGATATATGTGTTATGCTTAATGCATTTTTGTGTGTGTGTAACTAAATGTAACATTATAAAATTAATAAAACAAATTATATGCAATATATTATTTTTTATTTCTTTATATACCTCCCCTATTTAATCTTAAACAAAACACTGTTCGAGTTTAAACTTTACATAAGCACATTGACTAAACCACTGAACATGCTGCTGCCAAGGATCATCGTCATCTTCCCAATCTTTTAAACCACCACCACAATGGAAACACTTGGTCCTGTCTCCATAGCCAGTATAAAAGAAACCGGCTTCTGCAAGATCTTCAGGCTTCTGCTGCATAACGAGAGGCCAGTTTTCGAAACTCATCAATCGTCTAGATTTTGAACTGAAAAATGGATATTCAGCTCTTAGGTACTGCATATTCTTCACTTTTTCTTCTCCAATCAATTTTGTAGTTTTGTTTTTCCATGAAGTGTTCTGTACACGTATACCGCACTCATCTCTTCCTTCTGCTATTGTTTTTCTCTCAGCATCACAAGGCGACAGCTCCTTGGATCTAATGGGTACACAGAAGTACTTTAAGTAAACAGAATCACATTCACTAATCCACTAATGAGTGTCATTGTTAAAAAAGTATTTTTTAACTTTTTCACTTTCTGCTATTGTCTTTGTAATATTGTATACGAGACCGTTTGTGTTGTCGTAGATGCTATCCTTATTATTCTTTACGTAATATTTAATCCTCGTGGTAGCGTGCTTCCAGTGATCACTAATTGGAATCTTGGATAGTTTCTTCATATCATACATTTCAATTTTTATGAGATGCGTCGCTTGGTCTCCGTCGTCAGAATTTGTAGAGATGTATGATACACCATCTCTAGCAGCTCGTGCCACAGTCGACGATAGCAGCTTCTTCCTTTTTATTTTTGGTGTCACTTCAAAAAATTGATCAATCGGTTGCGATTTCCTTTTTCCTCCATCGTCTGTGTTAATAACGACGATGTCATCACTCTCTTCTTCGTGTTGGGGAGAGAGTGGCGAGTAGTAATACTGTTTATAGGTATTTTCATTATCGTCTGCGAAGTTGAATGATCTCTGCAACAACAGAGTTATCACGTTAATATCAATTTGTTTACACTTAATCTGACACACACACGTTAGGAAACAACAACAGAAATACAAGTAAGTTTGTCAATAGAATAAACACTTACCTCCATGACCATTGATGCGTTGAAGTAAGTAACACAAACGTAGTATTGGTAGACGTACACAATCCACTGTGGTCAAACGACCATAGACTGACTGCATGACTGCAACTGTTCGATCTTATATAGCACCATTCTTATCTGAACTCTATGAGTCAACAAATTTATCGCACATCGCAACAGGCATGAACTTGTTTTGTGATTCCCAAAAGAATGCGATATTTAATATTTACAAATCACTATAATTGAACATTCGTATGACAACCATTGAATAGATTAGTACTGTAATAATTTGTTAATAACAGTAATATCATGGACACACTAGAATTACAAAAGCATATGAAAAAGATTCATGTCAGTCTAGAAAATAATGTTTATGCTGCTAATAGACTACCTATGTATACACATGTACCAACGTATATAATATGCAATTTGGATGCGGATGATAAACCAGGGTCACACTGGATAGCTGTACATATCGATGCGAATGGCATCGGTCAATATTTTGATTCATATGGACGAACACCTGAGCGATATCATCTTCAGTTTTTGAAAAGGAATTGTAAGAGATGGGACTGGAATGTTGATAGGATTCAGAATGATTGGACTTCAGTTTGTGGTGAATATTGCTTAATGTATTTGCTATTTAAGTTTCAGGGATGTTCAATGCATAGTTTTACGAACATATTTACAGGGAACACACTGTACAATGATATTTTTGTGGATGAGATGTTCCACTCATATTTTGTAGAAAAAAGTAATAAATTAATTAGAAAATTAAAATGAATGATTGTGTTTTATTGATGACATAGGAAATGAAAGATAATGAGGGTTACCAGTGAGTAATAGATAAGAACGCCAAAAGGGTGTTCGAAGTATAGATAAGAACAATGGAGCGTTGATGAGGGTCAGGAGCACCGGAAATGAATGAGATAACAATAAATGGATTTGCAATTGATTTGCATAACTCCAGAACCACGCATCCTACGCAAAAAAGGACTGCAGAAACGTGATCAGAGCATGGCAAAACCTTTTTTTTTTTTTTTTTTTTTTTTTTTTTTTTTTTTTTAGGATTGGTGCGACTGATTCTCCCGGATTTGACCTGTCAAACGCGTGAGCCAGAACCGGTGAATCATCACTACTCCTATAGTAGGTAGTGTTCATTTATATAAATAATACAAATACCTAATACCTATGTTAATTTATGAGCATTTCAGCTGGACTGACGTCATTAGTCTATTAGTATCTCTTTTATTATGTAGGTACACTAAATACAAACCCGGTATATGGCAATAGGCTCACCCCCTATTTTTTTTTTTTTTTTGACTGCACGGTTGGTGCGTTGGCTGGGCAACTGGCTGCCGTGCAACGTGTCGCGGGTTCGATTCCCGCACGGAACAACTCTTTGTATGATCCACAAATTGTTGTTCCGGGTCTGGGTGTCATTGTGTATGTGAACTTGTATGTTTGTAAACGCACCCACGACACAGGAGAAAATCCTAGTGTGGGGAAACGTTTTTTAAAACAAAAAAAAAAAAAAAAAGGAAAACTTTAGTATCATCAAACCCTTCTAGTTATTTAGGTAATAAGTTCCTCCGGTAAGGCTGGAAAGAAGGCTACAGTAAGGCTGGAAGGCTTTATAAACGTGGACGCTAGCTTCAGCAATAAACACGAAGG
Source organism: Spodoptera picta (assembly GCA_038387885.1). Lineage (NCBI taxonomy): Eukaryota > Metazoa > Arthropoda > Insecta > Lepidoptera > Noctuidae > Spodoptera > Spodoptera picta. The sequence continues at coordinate 1,252,488 of JAZHFQ010000248.1, forward strand.
AATATATCCAAGATAAAACGATTATTTAATAATGAAATATAAGCTTACTTAATAAAGCTAAGAAAAATATACCGTTTTTGTATAGGAAACCGCAAAAGCCTTGGATTAATAGTGAACGGTAAAAAAGTTTTGCTATGTCAACAAAAAACAATGGGATTAGCCCGGAGTCCGGAGTAGACGCGTGTAAACATTTTTTATAAGTTCATGACTTTTAAAATCACAGACTAAAAGGGTTTTAGTTTTTCTAAAACCTCGTCCATTGATCTTATGACACCCACGCCACGGGAAGAAAAAGAGAGACCCATATATTTTGTTTTGGCGCCACGCCACTGTTTTAATCTAAGATGACGTCATTTTAAAACAAAAAATCCCATAATTATATCAAAAAAAGCGTCAAAGTTTTATTCGTATCTATATCTATCTTTGTTTTATTCCTCAACAATAACATTATGCTTCGATCGTTACAATAGCGAACTTTGGCACAATAATCCTGCCGCATAACTTGAATTTAATAATACCATTTAAGCCAATTTGCCACACACAAATAATTCAATTAATATAATACTATTTTTGTGGCTTTCTGCTCGTTTTTATAATGCGATAATACGACACTTAATTGAAAACATTTAGCTTTAAAACATGGAAACAACAACGAATTTATCCTTGAACGTATAAAATAAGGTTTTGAAAAATAAAAGATGAGTAATAGATTTTTTGTTTTGTGCAGTCTATTATCAATTTTATATGATAGGTATATCATGAGTTTACAGGTATAAGACGGAAGACATCTATTCTAAAAGGTCCAAGGCCGAAAGGTTTTTGAATATTATTAAATTAAATCTTTAATAATAACATTTTTTTTGCATGGCGAATGTCGTTTGACCCCATGATGTCTTCTTGTGGTTAGCGATTATGTGACCACTATGGAGTACGCTTACCTATAAACAACCTGATTAACCGGGACTTGAAGACATCTAAGTTATATTTTTCAGGAAATACAGACTCCAGCAGGAAGTTCTACTAATTCATGGTTAGCACAAGGAAACTGTATGTGAAACACCTCGTGCGAATAGGTGTACAATATTTTGCACTCTCCTCACTATCAAAATATTACAATGTATTTTTACTTCGAGCTTTACAAACAATTGAGGAAGATTCTGGTGAATGAACGGAAAATTAAACAATTTATAATTTGAAGTGATGCAATGTACTGTGTACCAAAATTGTATGTAAATTATTAAGGAAAACTGAATAATGTTAAGATTGATTGGTACGAAGGTACTGTTAAGCTTATAATAACTATAATCAATCCATAGTTACATCATAGAGGCAAATATAGTTTGTCTAGTCATTGCAACGTGTGTTAATTTGATTATTAGAGATGTTTGCCGATTACTATAATTTTTGCAACTATTATTGTAATTTATTTACCTGTTTATTCCATGGTTCTTAATCTTTGAACTATAAAGTATGAAATGCCTTAACTTTATTTATGGTATCCCTTAAATTACACTCCGTGACTTCAATGAGGGCATAACATTTGTATGTTGCTTTTGGAAGCCGAAGGGCATTGCAGTAAATGGTCGACATTTCAACAAAATGACACAATTGTAGCAATTTCAAATATTATTTTAATTGAATTGTTATCTACATAAAATTTCAAATACGATGGTATTTGAAATTTAGAACTAAGTTAAATGTTATATAAGGAAATATGACTTTAGAAGTTCTTGTGAATATATTCCTTTTGAACAAAGTATTGAATGTTTGATAAAACATATTTGTATTAATTAGATCGACTTGTTGTCAACATATTCTAATTATGGAAAACAAAAAACTCGAAACATTAAGAGGCACCGCTTGTATGGAATGTTAGATAAACAAATAATTAACACTTCCTCATTACAATAAATTAGACGCCTAATTCGGAAAAACAAATATGGTTAAAATATTAACTTACAAATATTGAACAGCAACTAAGTAATAATAGAACATTAAAACAACTATGTGTTTATTATATTATATAAAGTAAATATAATACGCATGGCTTTCGAACTGCATGCCTTAGTAAACAATGAATCACTGCGCAAAGAACGATTCTACGACGTTTTAATATTATATAATAGTAAATAAATAATACAAAAAACATACCTATAAATAAAAGACAGCCTTTTACGTCCAGTGGATATGTACGCGACTACAGTTCACGAGCCTTTAGGAGCATTTGTCGGGTTATTCCATCAATAATCAATTATTGTATATCATATTATACTGGTTCGCTTCAACGACTAAATGACGTTGATTATTTAAATCATATGAAGTTAATAAAAAGTTTTATGCTATCGTTTAATATCTAGAAGTCTGATGAATTTAGTTCTATTCAGTCATAATCTAAGAAGCTCGACAAGCAGTACCGAAAATGTCATCACAAACTGCTAATTTAAAAAACCGATCTCAATTAAAATTCTTTAGCTTAACATCGTTTTTGACATGAGTTCTATAGAATTTCTGTCAAAAATCAAGATCGATTGAGAGATTTTATTGAAATGGCAATAAATGGTAATATGAATTTTTTTAAGTGGTATTGTTCAGTAAGGCTGATGCCGATACGGAGCCGCGGAGGATTTCTTGGGTTGCTTTTAGTCAGTAAGAGTCTGACACTCCCTTTCGCCTCACCCAGGCGGAAGATTGTTGATTCCCCCCTCCCAAAAGTCCGTAATTGGTAAGTCACATAATTCAATTTTTTTTCTTTATTTGTTCGTTATAGCAACATGTGGTTTTTGTCCAACATTGCACGATGTGCAGTTGTATTATACAGGTACACGAAGAGTTAATGTGCATTATATACTTCATATGGGAATTAAATAAAAATATGCTCACATTGTTACGTGAGTTCAAATTGGAGGTTAAATACCTATTTGTTTGTGATAAAGGTTAATTGAGAGAGTTACAAGTACTGTGTATTAATTATAATTTAATGATCTCTGTCTTTGAGCTTGGGGTATGTACATACGACCAGGTAATCATTACGACTTACTGGATTTCAGATCCTGCGTATATGATGCCCCTAGATGGGGCATAGGGTCGCCCTATACGATCTCCGGCCACCGTAAGCGCGGGCCTGCGGACGGCGAGCATGGGTGGCTCCCCGTCCGACCAGAAACAGACCCGAGCGTACGGCGCGTCGCGTTCCGCGCGCGCCTCAAAGAGCCATCAGACCACCACAGATGGGGCCCAATAGGGCCGATGCCGATTCGGAGTCGCGGAGAACCTAACGGGTAACCGGGGCTCCGGCTCGACGTGCAGGAGAAGGAACGGGGTGGTTTTTAGTCAGTAAGAGTCTGACACTCCCTCCCGCCTCACCCAGGCGGGGGCAGTCATTCGATGATTTTCCCCCCTTAAAAAAAAAAAAAAAGGGTCGCCCTATGCCATCAAAGTGGAGCTATATTAGTTTAAAAAACATATTTTAATTAATTAAGATATTTGACATATGAGTATCGATATAAAAGTGATGAAAAGTAAAATTGAGGCCAAGATCATATTTAAAATTCAGATGAATTGTGAATATTTACGGTAAATTAATTATCTATCTACTTGAGCATCGCATCGTTTTATAATTCATTCACTGCCTAATTTTATATTAATTATTTAATAGAACTAATGACACGACGATTTTATTTGATTTTTCGCGATTATCTCAAGGAGGAGTCCAAGCAAGAAGTCCCTTTAGTTATAAATTATAGTTACATCGGCTGGTATATGAACAATGTTGTATCTTTTTATTGATTCTGTACTTTGTGGTCTTTAATTTTTTATTAATGGTGTACAATAAAGCAAACTGCTCATACAGAGTAACCAGTAATTACCTGTATTCAATTTCATGGAAATCTATGGTAATTGATTCCATAATACAACAATAAAAAGCTTTAATTGCACATTTGTTGGCCTATGTGTTAAGAAAAGGTAATTCGCCGCACCTTTTCGCGTTAGTTTTGCAAAACATGTTTTACTAGCTGTGCCTGCGACTTTGTTCGCGTTTACATATGAACGTAGATATTATAAGATACATCAATTCTGTAATAGAAAGTAGTCTATGTTAATAATACATTGGACATATGCAAAATAACTGATAGGCAAACAGTAGAAGTTTTTATTCTAGATAACTTACTGGCTGTCTGTTATTTTAATTTCGTTTATGTTAGTTTAGGTAGTTGCCCAGACGTGATTGAGCAAAAAACACCCACCTAAACAGTCTGTACACAACATACATACATATGAACTTTCGTGTTTATATTTATTAGTAAAGATTTATAGATATGCAATAGTGATATTATGCAGATTATGAGCCATGACTGCAACTTGTCAATGATAACAACTTGGGAGCATTGCACTGTACACGCGTACCATTAGGTATGGTTATTAAATTAATTTCAATGTCTATTATAAGGCTCGTGTGCAATGTTATAGGGAGACTTTATTGATGAATTATTTAGATATATACAATGTTGCACGTCATTTACAACATCGCTGAAGATTGTGTTTAATTGCTTATTGCTATTCAGAAAAAAACCTTAGAGCGCATTTTAATAAAATCTGTCGTTATGTCGGTATGGGTTGCTAACAGATATCTTAGAAGTGGTAAGAAATATATTTATATAAGTGATTGCTTAGAACTTCAGCTAATGTCTGCTAAACTTTCGGTGATAAACTGCGATTTCCGAGTTTGCTGTCAAGCGTGGGAATTAGGGTAAAAAGGAGAAACTTTTGGTTTAGAACAGAACATTTTCCAACAGTTGGTGCTTTGAATTATAGCTAAAATCATATCCACTTGTTTATATCGGAGTAGTTTTTTAGTGTCAAGCTTAGGTATATTATGCTTGACTGAGTGTAATTTTACAATATGTTCTGAAACTAAGAAAGATTAACTTCAGATCAATAAAGGACTGATATATGATCTACTATTCGGTAAAAAGTGGATTATCCCTTTGGGGAAATACATGCCCAGTACTTTTCTTATTATACTATAAAGTAACGATTAAACATGTAACCGGACACTGAATACTAGCCAGTCTGCGTACTTATTGTTTATACTTATTATGGTGTAGTTTGTCCGGGGAAGTACGCATTCTTTACTTTTTTGCCGCCAAAGCACGTTATTATGATCCGGTTCCACGGTAACTACAATACATGGGTACCTACTCCAAATATTTTATTTTGATACCAAATTATGTTTTTCCTTTAAATCTTCCGATGTATTGGATTTTTCCTATTTCATTCCTGTTGTTTGTTTTGTAACATAACATAACGTCACGCCTTTTAGTCCCGAAGGGTTAGGCAGAGGTGCACATTACGGCACTAAATGCCACTATACAATGTAACACCCACTTTTCGCTATTTATGTTATGAGTCCCATGTAATACGGGGTGAACCTATACCGGGCACATTTCCTGACTCCGTACTACTACTGAGATTTTTAAAAACCCAATAATACTTTTCCCGACCCGGGAATCGAACCCGAGACCCCTTGCCCGGCAGTCACACTTGCGACCACTCAGCCAACGAGGCAGTTGTTTGTTTTGTATAACACTATTTTTACCTATTTGTTAACTACGTTGGCGGATAAACTAGACAATCTGTCACAAGATGTCAAAGTGTTGTGAACAACAACGTATTTGTAACTAGCTCCTTTGGCATTGCAAGTGAACATTTAATAAAGGTAGTTACTATTTGACTATTTGACCAAAGATGTATTTCTGTTAAAGTTATCTACTAAAATTAATATCTTTTTTTAATTATTCTTTTTACGGATTTTTCATATGCGTATGGTGCACGTAACTGGCTTTTTTGGTACTGCTCAAAAACAGTAAGCCTCATATTCACACTGTACTGGACCGTGTTATAACGTACTACAGTGACTACAATGAAACTAACATTAAACTAAATATGGCTAACATTATTACTCGCAATTTGCATACGTGTGTGGTCACCCATAGTTTCACTAAGAGTGACAGCTCCTTACATTACCTAACTACAACATAACACATGTTACTAGAAGGATTAATAAGTCCTGATGAAGGCATTTGACGCCAAACAGTGGAATTCATTGACATAGCGTTTCTAGAAAGGTAGGGAAGGATCAAGTCACGATTAGATGTCTAGGTTACTTGCAAGCAAACTGCATTGCTCGCCACATCATTGCTTACCACCACGTGAGACAGTCAAACGACCGACCTAAAGGATACAAAAATATTTTACTAAATAAAATGTATTATTAAAAGAAAAATAGTATTAGGTAAGGTAAGGTCCTGTGTTTTATATATCCAATTTAACTATTCAAATTGCTTCATACTGAACTATTTTAAAATTTACATGAATTTTGTTATATTTAGAATGTATTTAAATGTTGAATATCTAGTGTGAACAAGGTCGTGATAGTTTATTGGCTGAATTATACATTAGGTATGTGTGTGTGAGATGCGACAGTCTAGGTTTTATTACATAGACAACGGACACCAATTTGATAAAATAAGTCCATTAACAATAAAAACGATCGAATTGATAAAGAACTGGTCAGGTATGAAACTATTAAATAATCGTTTACATTAACTAAAAATATCAACTAATGATTCAAGTTCCATGATTGTGAACAACATTTAGAGGGGCCTATTTGAATAATAAGAGACACGTGAAACTATTTTGACACGTGAAAAGACAGTGACCACTAGTTCAAGACCCACCTGTATCAATTTATATTTTTTAATCACATCAGATTTCTTATTTCACATTAAGTGAGAAAATATTTGTGATAATTATAACTATTTCGAACTAAAACATATTACGTTCCTTTAAAACTTCAAAATTAAAAATTACGTGTTTCTTTCTACCAAGCTATGTAGTACTCACTGACTCATTGTAAATTGTGTAGTCGTAGATAGACGAACGTTTTTCTTTAAAATTATCTTTATTCATGAAAGATAAACCGTTTCTCATAGAAAAACCTTTACGATTATAGAGGTACAAGAACCCTGAAATTCTCAGTTCTCGTTTGTCCAGTTATTAACTTGACAAACCAGAAAAGGGTTGTAGCGAAGTCATTGACTGGTTGGCTAAGTAACATAGATGTAACTATTATGCGACGCGGACTAAACATTTTAAGGAAATAAATCCTTACTATATACATTATGATATATAAGTATAATATTATAAATCAGAAAGTGAGTTTGTTTGTTTGTTCCACTTTCACGCCGAAACTACTAAACCGATTGCTTTGAAATTTTGCAGACGAAAAGTTTTAAGTCTGGATTAAATAATAGGGTACTTTTTATCCCGGAAAAATTTGATATTCTAGAGGGAAAACGAAATTATTGATATAGATGGCGCTGTGTATATTGGTATATGTTACATAGGCTACTTTTTATCCTTTTATGCACGAGCGAAGCCGCGGGTAAAAGCTAGTATATACATAATAGATACCTTTAGATAATAAAAAATAAGTTACAAAACTAAAACCCGGATACAAAAAAAAACACACCCTAAATATCAAACAAGAAAATTTCTTAGAGAATAGTCGTGATCGTATGCCACATTGCTCTACAGTATATAATAATGTACGTTTTTTTAAAAGAGTAACGATTGGAGTTTCTTGCTCGTTCTTCTCCATTCGAATCTACGTTTTGGAATGAGCACCTAGCTTCACCTAATTTCACTGACGGACTGACTGACAGACTATTATTTATTTTGTATTTGTTGACGTTTCAAAAGTGTCAAACTATGGTTTAATTGAAATAAATGCTTTGACTTTGACTTTGACTTTGAAAATGGTTATCGACCGCGGCTATCTTCTGCTATCAAATTATGACCAGTATTTTAGGAGTTAGGAGGGAACAGATGAACATACATACTATTGAATTAATAAAATATAACACTGGCTGCTTTACAGTTGTCAGTTTTTGAATAGTTCTGCCAGGTGGCACTTTATGTTTTTGTTTCATTCTGTTGTTGTTCTTACCTTTCATAGAAGTATGTGCAAGTAAATAAAAGTAAATAATTATTTACAAGAATACAATCTTTTATTAGAATTCCTAGCCCCTAACTCAATACAAACATCCATACCGTAAACGCATAACCCTCCTTTTGGCTTTGCCGTAGACGGGTAACAATCTCAAACAGTAAGAACTTGGTTTGGGTTTTATATAAAGGTAGAATTTTGTTAGACTAAGTAATTTGTTTTATTTTGAATTAAAGGATTAAGGAAAACTAAGTATTAGGTACCTTTTTAATATTTAATTTCATATGTAAATTATGTAAACTGTGTATAAAATGTGGGAATCTTTCGATATGCTAGATGGTCTCATCGGCAACATTTTTAATTAGACTTAAATATTATTTTACCTTCTTTCAGTTCTTAAATGACGACATTGAAACGCTATAGTGATGTAATGTATTTTTTTAATTTTATTTTAACGTTAACCAATATCGTTTTTATAATAACCTATAATGATCTCATATTAACTTTATGTCCCAAAACACCACATTTGGAATACATTATATGTGTTTTAACTAAATATCCTTAATGTTGCGATTTTCCTTATTTTTGTTTTGAACGGTAAATCGACGAATCTATAAAGTGTTAATCTTCAAAATACTACACTGCCATTGTACACTAAACTTCATCGAATCACAAAAACTACACATTCAACCATAATAGTCTGTGTTCCTCTTTCTCTTAAGGGTTGAGTTTACCATAAACTACACGTTTTATTGACACACCTCATTTATCACTGATAATTCACCTCATCACCTCATTAACTTTATAGTTTATTTTACTGTGATAGAATGGCAAAGTCAAACATGATTCAAACGTCATTTACACTCTGCATCATTTATAAAATGTAAAATTTTTATAGTTTCTGCAAAATTTTCTTTTTATCGATTTTATCAAGATGAATAATCGAGAGTTACGTTATACTTATAGAGGAGGCTGCATCGATTGTCTTTACGATATCGATTAGGTGTTGGAGATAGAGCACGCATTGTGTGGACACGGTGCGGTGTGCGAAGCCCTTATCGTGGCGTCTGTGACGTCGAATAGCTCTGTGATATATACGGGTGGAATGAGCGCGCGCGAACATTACTAGTGTAAAAGTGCCCCGCGGTTGCCCATGCGCTCGCAGTTCTCGCCTTACTACTCGACTGTTGCTCACGTTCTTTACCATAGCCTGGCGATACTGCATACCAATACCCCAGTGTCTTTAGTGAAAATTTGTGTAGGAGCCTTTGCTTCATCGGTAAGTTGAGATTATATTTAATATCCTTTAAACTCAAATGAGATAAAATTGCAGTTTTAAATTGTTAAAAAAATATTCAATAGCACAGTTGTTTACGTACAAAAAAAATAAAATTAATCCATAACAAAGGTGAATAAATAAATTAGTTTAATTCATAATATCGTTTTCATAATAAAAATCAAAATAGATCGGCGGCTGACAGTTAACAAAACTGATTATGGATTTGCGAAACAATCTATCGTAACTCTCAAGTTGTGTTTCAAGTTCAGTGTCATTGCTAGTTTTAGTTCAACAATAGAACATTGATTTGTATATATGTATTATGTAAATAAGAAATAAGTAGTCTTTGTGTGAGTAGTTTCATCACACTCCTGGTTGGAAGGAACCAAAACATTCCTAAGAAGTGAAAATAATTAATTAATCTATAAACTACGTTTTGAAGTCAAATATGAGAAGAATAAGTATGAGAGTTCTTAAGCATTAAATCCAGTATAATTCAAATTCAAACTAATCTATAAATATAATCTATGCGGCTTTAATGGCGGATGCGCTCATCATATTTATTTAAGTAGATATAGGTAAGTAAATAGGTACCCAATTCACGAAAAACGTGTATTTTCTATTAAATTACTAAGCTAATTAGGCAAACTAGATTCACCATCAAGTCTTGTTCAGAATCACAATCTTAAAAATTTTAATTAAAATTTAATATCGAAATACCAATCTTAACGACTTTTACGGGGTATAATTGACTGTTGTAAAACCACAAAAATGTGTATAATATTAAGTTGTAATTGAATTTAGAGGAGTCGTAGAGCAGACACGTTTTGTTTTATGACAGACATTACAGTCTTATGGTCAAGAATGACCAAGGTGAGGTGTTGTAAACTTTGAGGTCGGAGTACTAATTCCACTTCGCTCCATTCAGCTTGTGAAAAAAATATGACTAACATTTTTTCCCATATAATAAGGAAAATTTATAAAGGTAAACGAGATTGTATTGTTTCATGGTATTTGCATCGCAGGACGTGTTTACTAACAGTCTTTGTTCATGATAAACAAGTACTTACTTAGTGTAGGAAGCAATATAACAAAGATGCTTATTGACGTACCTAGATCAAGTTACAGATGTTGCGATATCTTGCAAATTCTTTCTTATTAGACTGCCATGTTGTGACGAGTCTCTTTGTCGCGGTTTAATTATGTAATATTTTAATTATAGAGGTAGAATAGAGTAGAATACAAAAACTACATCGGTACAGTTTTAAAATATGAGATAATCTTAACGAATCGCAGTGTCTAAAATATTTCGCTAATTTTCCCACAACCTCAGTTTGCTTCTCTTGTTTACTAAAACACGATCAAATCTTCAATATTTAAGGACGTTATCTACTTGAGAAAAGAAAATAGGATTTGTATGTTTAGGTACAAATACTTACCTACTTAAGTAGAACCGTACCGTATCGAATCATAAGTTTTCTATGTGAAAGCTTCATACGCTTATGATTTTCTTGGTACCTAGCACCATTATCATTATTCATGGCTCTTCACAGAGCCCTCTTAATGCATTCATGAGATATATCTTCAACCTTTCGAATAGTCTATTATTTATAGATGACTTGGCAATTTAACTGTTTACTGTACACAAAGAAATCGTGTACGATGCAAAACAAATATTTTTTAGTAAAATTGTGCTAATTTTTTATTATGATTTCGAGGTATGCTAAGGTCATTATTACTTATATAATTACCACTATAAAATTTGACACTGACCTGTATGAGTCTACGGTTTTACATAGCTCGAAAGAAGCGATGCATTTATGCAGATATATAAACATTTTGTAACTTTATCGACTCTAATAATAACTTATTAGAGGCGATTTATGTAGATATCGTGGTGAGGTATAATAAAGTTAATTATAATATGTGAATGTTTGTATCCATGGCATTAATATGCAGTACGTAATCAACTATCTCCTCTAAGTCTAAATGTTATCAATCGTTGCAAAACTTTGCATTTTTTCAAAGGTCACCATTTCCTTCACCTTTTGTTCAGGGCCTTTGAGTTTGTTTTATCATTAACAATATCAAGAGATATACGTATGGCATTCGTTATACAAATTCGAGTTGAGAAACATGAATAAAATTGTAGATTTATTGGAGGTTTTAATCATTTTTACGATTTTTGTCAGTTGATAATATTTCGGGCTTTTAATTTCGGATTAAGTACTTAAGATCGGCTTACGGCTACGGCTTACGATTTTATATTTCAAATAAACTGTTGTTTAAATGTTTATAATTTTTTGTTCGTCTACGTCTCCGCTGCGGGATATTAGAGTTAGGATAGGTTTAGTGTCATTTAAAAAAAAAAAAAGTTGCCATAGCCTCGATGGCTAATACATGTAACAAAATTGACCGTATATCATACTTTGTAGAATAACTTTAAAACTAATATAAATTAACCTAATAGTATAGCTTAGTAGTTGACATTGACCAAGAGCCGGGTTAGTACCCTTGGGCCTCGCCGAACATGCTAACTGGAGGCGTGTTCTGTGTAGTATTGCAAAATCTCTGTATATAGCTCAAATTAAAGGATGTTATCACATGGTGACGTTTTGCAATGTTTTTCCAATAAATTATCGACGGAAACCATTTCGTTCGCAGTTGCCAGCGAAGTGATTGTTAAGTTTTAAAATAAATAGACGCGCCTAATAAGCAGCTTTTTTTTAATGTGAGTGCGTGCGATATTTGTATCCTTAAACAATGTTTTTTTATAATTCTTCTATAGGTACCAATATCTATGTTAACTACGTAACATTCATAAAAGTAATTCAATTTAAGTAATTCTTATTTTCTAATATTAAAGTTATAAAATATAAAATCTAGATACTCGTAATTCAAACGAGATTTTAGTAAGTAGATAATATTGATACGCGTACATAGTGCGCATACGCAGGAACGTATTTTTTTATAATAATTTTGGCTAGACTGTTAGCTATAACATAACATAACATCACGCCTTTTTATCCCCGAAGGCAAAGGGAAAGGTGCACACAGAAGTAACATCCACTTTTCACTATTTATGTTATGAGTCCCATGTAATACCTACGGGGTGAGCCTATTGCCATAAACCGGGCACTTTTCCAGAATCCGTGCTACTACTGAGATTTGTTTTTTAAAAAAACCCAGTTATACTTTGCCTGACCCGGGAATCGAACCCGAGACCCCTTACCCGGCAGTCGCGCTTGCGACCACTTGGCCAACGACGCAGTCTCAACAACTGTTAGTTATGTATATCTATTTTTTAATTTATTTGTTTTTGTCATGTTGAGTACTTTATAAGCTGATCCACTTGGTGTGAAGTGAACATCTGTGGTGTCACACATGTTCCATGTGTTACGACACGCGCACACACACTACCATAAAGTCATATCTAAAATAAGTTTATTTATACGTATACTTATCACCTGGGTCTGCCTCGTGAATTGGCACGTGATTTTCAACGCGTCTGTACCTATAGTAAGGCATGCATGAGGCCAACAAAATAATTAATTTTTATGTAGATGTATTTATATAGTTCTAAATGTTTGATTTTTTTTGGATCTATTGTAAGAGTTACTCAAATATGAAGTTTTCGAACTTTTACATAAAGTCTAATTTGGACTGATGAAACTTAAAAGTTCAGTATTGTATTCAAGATCCATTAATAACACTCTTTACGTAATGACAAGGTTACTCTGGGTCACTATTCGTTAAGATTTTTTTGTTGTCAACTCTAATGTTTGCCTTTAGCATTGACCCTCAGAAAAGTTCTCAAATAAACTAAAGACGCGAACGACATAAGCTCTCAAACTAGAAATGTAAAAAATCCAAAATAATTAAATTGTTTTAATGTCAAAAGTTTAAAAATCTCATCACAAAAGCTAAAACAAAAAACATCTAATTGTCATCTATTATTGTTGTTTTTTGTTTAATGTTAAAACTATGTATTAATTCAATTAAGTGGTTTAGACACCATTAAAAGCCATGAAGTCAAAAAAAATGTATATTTACATTTATATTTGCCAAAAAATTGTTTGTATGTTATAATATTTGCTAAAAAAATGTTTGTTTGTAATCTTTAGAATAGCCAAAGCATTGTTTAAAGTTTAATTTTAGTAATTTAAAATCTATGTCTATTATTTTTTTATAGAAATGTTTTGGAAGAGCCTATTCAGTTAATGGAATTCGCATGGCTCGTTTTGGAAGTGATACAAACGTATCTCCAGATTTTGTTTAATTATTCCTTTGTATTTAATATCATTAAAAAAACGCAGAAGTTATTTCTTTACGAACTTTAATTCATTTTTCACCAGTTGTTCTTTGCGGTACGAAGTGAGGTGAGCTTGTCAACATAAGTTCGTACGTACATTTGTTACAAACAATTTCCTAAAAGTATTTTCTTTGCCCAACCAAGAATTTTGTTTTGATCAAAAATAAGCATGAGACGTATCCGTGATAAAATCGTAAAATCCATAAATAATTTATGAAAAGAGTCGATTTTTACGTAATTAATTTTATCAAACGTATATCACTTACTATATTTACAGGTACATACTTATTAATATTAATGAACCAGATTTGATATTAAAATTTGATGGAACGGGTACAAGACGTAGGTACATTATCTTTGAATAAATATCAAGTTTAAATGGAACATTTAGTAGTTCTCCGGGTTTATTGGGTCCATTAGCCACATACAACATTGTACGGGGAACATAGTTAGAATTACTGGTGGAAATAATTGTGTCGTTTTATGACGAACGGACGGAAACTCGAGGAAAATGTTTTCCATGTCCGAAGGTTATATTGACATAAGTAACATTATGATTACATTGAACTTGCGGGCTTACGTTGTTGGCTGAACTATTATACCGACACGTACCTAAGTATTTGCGATAATACTTGAAGATACATGGTTTTAAACACTATGAATAATATTTATAATAATAATATCGTAAATTAGCTTAATATTCTAGCTTGAACATAAAATTAAAGAACTTTTCTGTGGTCTAATGTTAAAAGAAGTAGACAGCAAAAAATTTTCTTGACAGAAAAGATTCACGCTGATGGTGATTGGTATATCAAAAGTTTCACTGATGTTTAAAATAGTTTTATACATGTTTAAATCGTCACCAAATAATAAAATCGAAATAAAAAGCCGAGGTAAGAGCTTTATTCGAATCATCAGTGATAGTTTTCGAAAACCATGCTAGTGGTACATATAAAGGTAATATGATAAGTATTCATAAAACCAGTGGAATATTGGTAAAGTTACTTAAGCGAAGCTGATTGATAGATAAGACGTGAAGGTTCACAACGAGGCGTCTGCCAGTACCCTCTGATTTACACCGCTGTAGCCGTGTTTGTATGTGGTTGTAATATTTTATGCCTGATTATCTCCGTCCTCTCATATTTTTGCTAGGTCATTTCGCAACGAATGTGTATATAAGCTCTTGTTCGCAGTAAAACAAGAGAGAGAGAACGCCCGTGAGACTTTGATCTTGTTCTCCCAATATTGTACAGACCCATGTGCATTTCAGCTACAATTTTGTAGTAAGATCGGTTTGATGTTTTCAAGTCTTTAATAAAGTGATTTTCATTAGCCGCTTGTAATCTATTACCAAATTTAAAAGAGCTATTCAGAGGTGAAGAGTTTTTCATACAAATATTAAATTGGTATTCGTATGATGACTAACAGAACAGGAACACATAAAAACAGTAAGGAAAATATGATATCATATCACATTTTCTTCCTCAGCTATTAAGAATACAGGTTTTTGGTGACCATGGCTAACAAAGTGCTGACACATTAGGAAAATATGAACTTGAACGTTTTTATTTTGTCACACCGGTACTAATTTAATATTAGATGGTTATAGCTATTTCATAGTTTATATTTGTTAAATAAAAAGAAGTTCTAAGGACATTAACCTATTATGATCTCAGTATCTTTTCTATATGCACATGTACATAATCTAGGTAAATATACATAGATTCCGCATACGTATAGTTTGTATAAGGCTATAGGTACAGGGGTAGTCGCGTGTGATGATATTGAACTTGTCATTTGATGGGAGCGGGTTGCGCGTGCGCGCCTGTGTCAAGTGCCGGCGCGTTATGTCGCAAGCAACAACGCACCGCTTGCGGGTGCAAGTCCTCGCGTCTCGCAATGCAACCGCTCAGTTATTACCGGTGTTGCAACTGGAAACCGCCCGCGCCCCTCAATACCACACTATATTCCGGACGTAGACACATTTTTATATCTTACAAATATACAAAAGTATGTGAAAATAGTATCTCTAAAGTACCTGGCTGTTAGATTAGATTCTTCTTAAAGGACATCTAGTTCTGAGCTTTCGTTTTAAATTGACCTAAGATTATATTATGTTCAAAGAAAATGACATTTAGGTACTTTGTTTGTGTCTGATCCAACAAAGGAGACTTTAACAACCTCCTTGTCATCTACGACATAATGTCGAATGCAAATTTTAAAATAATGTTTGCTAATAAATAAATAATAAAAAGTGCAAATGGTTTAATCACTTAAAATTGTTTGAATAGTATTCAATTCATAATATAAATCTATTAAGTAAATATGAACTTACTGCGTCTATTTTTGTGTTATATAGTATGTATTTAATTTGTTATTTTGTTCGGCAAATATAAATCTCATCCAACTGTTTTCATTTAAATTGCGAGTGCAATGTCAAGACACGATTTGATGTATTGATTTGCCAAATCAATTATGAATATTAATATAATGTGCTTAGGTACATATTTTAGGCATCGTTTGCCTCGTATACACCATGCTCGCAATGTGAGATTTGGGCAGGTTACAGAATACTTTGACCTATGCGTACTCTTCCTTGAAGTAACCTCTGTAAAATTGGTGTTTTATAAGTAATGCGAAGTCTCATAAAAAGTGGGTTTGACGAATTTTTATACCTACTGTTATTATACCATAAAGTTATAATATAATATATACAGTGTAAACAACAAAGACTGGCGACGCATTAACAGCGCTTTATATTCCGCATGTCTTTGATTCTAAAATTATAAGGACAATGACTCAAACACATTACTAGAGTATGAGTCTTATCTCAATACGTTTTACGATATGTTAGAAAATTATAGCATTCATAATATTGATAGGATGTTTTTAAGCGTCACCTTTTAGGCTGAAACATGTTTTTTATGATATTTTAATGATGAAGGAAATCATTGCGAGGAAACTTAGACTTAGATTTTAAAAAATATAATAAGCGTGAAGTCGCCATTCCGTTTTGAGCACACGTTGTCTGCGTAGTTTTTGTCTAGAAGGGAAAGAGATTAAAGGCTGATATGTGACTGAAGTTTTATCTGAAAATTATAATTAACAAAAAATACGAGACCTAGTATATTTTTAAAACAAAATGTGCTTTGTCTATAAGAATAGACAAGGGAACATCGCCATCTAAGTATCTATAAACTCTGTAATGGCAGACGCTCTTTCAAAATTCAATTCCAAAATATTCTTATTAATTTCATTTTATAGTTCATTTAAAAGCTGTTATATTCAAGCTTTATTTTATATTGATCGTATACTATTATTCAAGATTACTAAGATTATTTATAGCATTTATTATTCTTTCATCGATCCGTTATGTCTTCTATATATTTTCATAATTGGTTGATGTGAATAAATTTCTTAAGCTAACCGATTGACAGCAGTTTTATAAATGGTTGCACCTATATAATTTTCCTATCTCTGATAGCCTCATTTTTTGTTAATTAAAATCTAGTTTTTAGAAAATATATAAAAGCTGATTATGGTGGTACTCTTGATGGTACCTCTAGTACTACCTAAGGTTGATAACCTCATAGTGGACAATATCACTGTTTAATTTCGAACACAATTCTCATTAAACTTCTAAACGGATGTAATCACCATAACTTTCAATTTTATATGTTTTTTTATGTCCGAATATTCGATAGTCATCTAGATCTGTGTGTTTTACGAAATTACTCATAAGAAAACGTAATGAGTAACATTTACGATCAGTCCACAGGTTATACAAAATATATTGGTATATTTTATTAGTAGTATTGAACCTAGAAGACCAGATGCACAATAGAACATTAATAGACCAATACTCATGCATTCCACGCCTACGTGGATACAATATTAATTGCAATCATTAATTTTAATTACACGATGACCATTTAATTCATTTATTCTTTACAGAAACAAAGAATGAGGAATATGTTTGAATAAACTATATTCTTGTTCACTGACAGAACAAAAATCACAAATTTCCACAAATTGCTCTGGTTTTTTTCTCAGTAAAAGCGTGGGTTATCTGTGAAATATCAGGTGTCAAGAAAGGTCATGGCTAACTGTCTGTCGCTCTTGTGTGACCAGATTTATGAATGTGGACAACGAAAAGCAGCGTCCATAAATTTATTAAAACGGAAACTTAAGAAATACCAGAGATAAATCTACGCAGAAAATGAGGAGTTTGAACAAGGATGTCCATATAAAAAAAAACTAGTTTGGGAATAACAATGTATATTATAAAACCGCAGATTTTTGTTTCCGCGGTCCGTTTATGAAGAAGTAGGTATAAATCAAGGCAATCGAGTTATGTGTTTAATTTTGATATTTTTCAAATAGTACTTACCAAGAGTACTTACTAATAACTATACTGATAAATATAAGTTATCGCACTACATAGCCTTGGGAAATTCCATGCGTAAGTGCAAGGACTTGTCCCATTGCAGAAAATTACAACGAGTTTTTTATAGCCGATCCTATTGACGTCATAGCTACCGTTGTCGAGTTTATTTTTGTCAGCAATCTGGTTTTTGAACTAGCCTACGATAAATTATTATGCTTTTATTAACACTTATCAAGCCATTACACTGTTTATTAAAACTATAAGATCGACAACGTATTAACCCACTACGCAAGTTCGCCTCCAAAGAAAACTAGATCTCCAAAAGTATTAACCTATGATTTTATTAATTATATGACAAAGTAGTTCATTGTTAAAGTGATAAATATGAATGAAGCAAAGAAATACTCATTGTTTACCTTTGTAAATCACATAATGTAATGCGAACACATGGAACATTGTAAGACTTGTTTCACACAATGCAGCGATCGACAGATACTTACATGCATTTCATAACTTACCCATTCAACTTTGTACCTGTGTCTGCACTATCTACTATATAAAATAAATACGCCATTAAACTAGTTTTCATATTATTCATTGAATATCGCTTGACGAACAGTATTAAACGTAAAATAAGGAAATTATGCATAACAAAGAAAACTGACAGATGCAGCTCAATTAATACTAGGTACCTGAGAACAACTTACCCACCATCATAATCGTTCTATGGTAATTGTAAAATCCCGAGTTGACGTTATTGTTTCGCAGTCTTTTGTATTGTCATTGATGTAATTAATGAAGTAGCAATGTTAGTCATCTTCGATAAACGACGGATAGCTGCGATCATTCTTTGTTACTTGTGTAGGAATTGCGCAAACGTATTTACGTTGATAGGCTCGCTATGGAGAATGTCACGGTCAAAACGTTAATATGAGTGCAGGGCGGGGCCCACACATGACCCGCAGATCGCAGGGCTGGCGACAGCATAAACTCGGACCGAATTATGTCTCTAACTGTTAACCCTAATACACATTCGAAACATGTACGAAACAAAATTAAAATAAATTTCTTGAAAATTCATTCACGATTATATATTTTTATATAATATCGTTACTGCATTAGAAATACCATCACGTCAAGGTCTGTAAATAATGCTAGCAGCCCTAGGCGGATTGTTGGTGGCGGCGCGTCAACGACGTCGTGTGTATGCTGCGCCCGCGCCGACGCTTTTGTCAATGCGTAATAAAGTCGGTGCGCATTGACGGCCGTGGCATGCGCCATCCTAGCACATCATAGACACTTCGCACTTAACCGTAATGTTATTCTCCTACGACTACGTAATTCCAGAATAGGAAGGTAAATTATTACCTAAAGTGTTCTGGAATAATCAATAGAAAGAGCTATTTGTGCTTTCAACGTCTTATCAAATGTAGTGAACTACATATGTATATATCTAGGTACTCGTCCGTAAGGTAAGGGATACTAATAAATGTATTTAAACGAAAACTTTTTGTACCAATTCCTCATAATTCAAAAATTAATTTAATTTGGCATCTCGTTTGCTCATCATTATTTTTATAGTGTAAGTGACATTTACCCTTTATTAACACTCTCCGAAATACAATCATTTCTTATCCATTTCACTTTAAGTAAGAGTTAACGATTTCTCGTTAGTAGCTGAGTTCTTTGTAAAAGAGAGTTAATTTTCGCAAATGTACAAAACAATCATACATTCGTAATAATACATTTCAAAGAAGAAGAAATTTTAACGACCCGTTATTTCAATTTTCGATTCGTATACATTGACACAGTAATTCGCTGTTTTTATTCCGAGTAGGAATTATATACTTCACTAATGTAACAGTGGAATTAAAATGAATGTAATTGTGATGGTATTGAAGTTTTTATTTCAATGGCGGTTTAATAAATATTCGAGGGAAGATGGAACACATTTTTCCTTGACGGTAATTGTATTTTTGTTCCAATACTTAATATAAATGAAAGGGAAAGTTTTAGGTGCACTAAAAGTAATGTAATAGAACTCAAAAGGTTTTTTATTGTTTATTTAAATTACTGAACGTGAACAACTGCTTAAGAAAGCGCCAAGTTCAAACGAAAAGAAGAAATCTCTTTGTCTTATAGTCCTACAAGGCTTTTATAGTCTGTATGTATTCTAAGCAAGATTAATTGTAGGTATTATAGGATTAGTCACAATACGCTACTTGGAATAGAACAGCGGTTTACCATAAAGAAGTATTATTAATTAAGTTTGTTTATAAAAAAGTTAAATAGTAAGATGAAAGAGGACTAAGCTAACGAGAAGAGACTCGAGTATTTAATTCAATTTGTCAAAGTTTTTAGTACAAACTTTTACTGGCCTGCTTTTTACAAAGTTCATTCTATAAAAAATGGGTATATTTATTACATATAAACGATAATATAACGGGATATATTTGTAAAAAGTTGTTTGTAATCTATGTCTAGTGCAGTAGTGCGTCATCTCAGCTCTGTTTTTGCGAGTCGAGCTAAATATAGTGTATGTGATTAGTAAATCATAGATAAAAAAATAAAAAAGTGGAACAAAAATAATTGAATATTCAGTTTTAATGTCGTGTCTAATAATATCGTTGAAGTAGAATTTAATGATAGATGAGACATGGAAATTTTGTACATTTTAATTAGCTGCTGTACCTATGAAAACCTAGTATTTTTAGGAGTAACAATAACATGAATCATGGCCTATTGTTTATTGATATTATTATGAAACAAACATTAAAAGGGATGAGTTTTGTTTATATTTCGAGTTCAATCGAATTTTTTGTCTCCGTATTTTGTTAAAGCATCTTTTTTCGAATTACACGTATTGATTCTTTATTCGTTCTCCACTTTATAAGAACACCATTGTCCTATCTTGGTCTTGTAGTAAAAACGTAATGTATTTTTCCAACAATTTTATTAATCATATATTAAGTACGAGTCATAGATCAAATCTAAAAATAAAACTGATAATTAACACGTTCGTTGCATTACGAGATCTATCAGATCTCTTGCAGGACTTTTGTATTGTGCGGTGAACATAGTCGTGTTCTTTCACTCCTTGCGGGAGGATCCAACATGTAAAGTTCTTTAGGTATGAGTAGGACAAATATATATATTTGCTTCCTACATAAATATGAATTCAAGGACATTAAAAAAGAAATTGGAGATGGATTAGGTCCCTAACGCACAGTACTGTAATTATTTTCATTCCTTGCGTTAGGAGATATGTCGGTACTCGTGGAATCGTACGCCTCGTAGACGCAAGAGAGGAAAGGTGGGCGGCGCGGGCGCTGCTTGATTCGTTTTAGTGTTGTCCTAGCATCGACGTGGGAGCTCGCGCGCACGTTTGCGAAATCACACTCGCTTATAAACCTGCGTGTTGATTATTAATTTTTTTATATAATGAGTGATTTTAAAAGAAAAAAGTGTAAAAATCTATTTACATAAGACACTCGAATAACGAAATTAACAGCACTGACGCTTCTAAAAAAACTAAACGAATTGTTACCATTTGCGCGCAATGCAAGCAATCAATGTGCTTACTATGTTTTAATGAAAAACACTTTGCATAATTAATAAAACTTTTTCAACCGACAACTGAGATATCATTTTATTCCCATCACTACTTACAACACATATTGAACTATCTTCCGTTGCGGTACGAGATACAATCATTACCATATTTTTTTTTGTAGTTTATTCAAATGTCATAACTGCGTGCGAACCTAGCAAAATATAAAGCAATAGGCTATCTTTCACCCACAAAAATATCAAAATATATTTGATTGTTTTTTTGGAAGATATAAACTCTGTCAAAACTGTATCTTTAGGAGACCGATTAGGTATCAAACGCACCAAATGGTAGGTTCGTTTGGAGATCTTTTAGGTCTCCAAAGCACCAGATGAAAGTTTTCTGAAAGTGATGGCGCAGGGAACGTGTTAATTTTGAAAAACAATCGTTGTTTTTGTCCGACCGAGTTGTAGTATTTTTCCACCAAAACTAATATATAATTTATATACCTACACTACGCGCATAATAGCTTATGTAGTCTGTATACAAAAGACATTTGGGTCGTTCCGTAGTTTCGTGCAAAACGCATATCCAGACCTATAAACTACAGAATACTACTTCTTTTTGTGTAATTTTTTTTAGAATATGTTCAAACATAATTATTCTTCAAGGAGTATCGCTAATATTGTAAATTAATTTGTTAATTTTTTTTAAAAATCGATAAATCTGCGTAAAAAATCATTCCTCTCTTTCCAGAGAGTGTCATCGGCAGATGTTTAATTATTTACTTGTCGACAATCAAACTGATCGCTACACTGAGTATGTAATATTGAAGCCTCACTTCTGGCCTACTAATTTAGCATTTTAATTATAAATTAAACAAAGTAATAAAATAGGAAACACATCTTTTCCAATTGTCACAAAAAAATCTTCATTGCCATCCGTTCCCAAAAACATGTAAATTTTGTCGATAGTGTGTATAATTCTAATACAGTTCGGGATGAGACGTGTTCCTATAGGTCCCTCAGCCCTAGTGACAGAGCAACATGGACGTACACCCAACGTTGTTAAAAATATTTACAATCTCCGTAGTGTTACTAGTGTTTCGTCCAGAAACCATTTCATTTTATTCCTTAGATTTATAAGATACTGTATTAATGTAATTCTTTTTTAACTAACTAATTGGTGTTATAATACATTTATCTTGATATTATTTTTCTATTTTATTTTTATTTCACTCAGTAGTGGAGGAATCAAACAAAACAGTCGATTTTCTCATTCATCTCCTCTTCATTACCTTTAGTTCCTTCCTATTTTTTCTAAGCAGGTAATGAGCTGTTTTGGAAGGAAATGAGTCAAACGAGTCATATTCGAGCATTAATATGGCGAAACCTCGTAAAAAGTTAACCAGAGAAGAAAAACTAGCAAAATATAGACTAAAAGGTTATATTCAGTACAGAAAGAAAAACAAAAGAATCAGATATTTAGCGAGAAAATAAAAAAACAAAATCAGTATTCAAAGCATGACACCTGGAGCACAACGAGAAGGAGGTGTTGGCGCAGAAACTCTTAAGAAGGAAGGAAGAAAAAAGAATATTATTGGAAACTTCATCCCCGCAGAGTGACACAGAAAATCAGAGCATTTTGTATAAGTAGTTAGTGATTGCTTGCGGCTGGTAAGAAGATGGTACAAACGCTAACACTGTGGCAACGGTATATTTCCTATCAGATTCTCTTTGCGGGAAATACAGAAATTAGTATATATTTTATATGATCACTAAATTGATATTAACCCCAAAATAAATAGTGTAACGTGGAACTACCAAGGTTCGAGCTACGTTAAAGAAGTTTCGGACGGCATTGTGTCAGTTGTAAAGCTAATTGCTGAATATTTTGTAACTAATTGTGGAAATGGTTATAATTATGAAGATTTTTGGGGTTTATTTATTAAAAATATACCAAACGTACACTTTGATATGATAACAGAGAGTGATATTGACGAAAAAGTATCTATTACTCTATGATTTTTCAGTATTTAAGGGAACAATGCAAATTGATCATATCATTTGGACCGCCGATTACTTATAATAAGAAATTAACTTTGAAGTCTCAATTGTTTCGATTATGAAGAATGCAACATTTGTATCCATAATAAACACTCAGGATTTCTTCGTTGTAATAATTATGGAACACTAAAGGCAGATCAATCTGGGAATCAACGCAATCAAGATGAAGAAACATTACCTAATTAATGACAATCCGTTTACACTTAGTTAAGATACATCTACAATTTAAACAACTTAAATGAATCAGATTTTCTGAAAAATTTGCAACCTCTGTGGGTCCAATCGATTTCTAGCTCTCACCATTGATAAATCAAGCAACATGTTATACTTTGTTAAGGTCCCCTAAAATTTAATTTTTATCTGACGTACGTTTGAATTGGGAGAACAGAACATTTTACAACAAATCAAGCAAGTTGTACCCAAAAAAATTAGAAACTGCTCTTACTTCTGAACATCAATGAGAATTCGAATCTTTTACAAACAAAGATTGCAATGTTAATGAATCTGATGACAGTGACAACTATTTATTTTTTTTAATGTTTAATATATTCTTTTCTGAAATTATAATTTTCAGAAACCAACTTCAACTCTTCTACAATTTAAATCAATAATGTCTTATGAACAAATTCATTGTATTGAAGGTTATTTGATTATTTGTATGATGAAGTAAGTATAGTTTTCATTGTTTGTTTTTTTTGTTTGTTTGATAGAGTATCGATGTTTCAAATGCAACTATTTTGTAAACGAGTAGTGTTAGTTAATTTACTATGTCTGCTTTTCATAATTTTACGAGATTAGTATACTATATATTCTATTAATTTGGTGTTAGTTTTTAAGTATTCTCAGTAAAATTTGTGGTACGATTGACTGCTTGAATGGAGCAGATTTTACTTGATTATTCTCTTAGGGTTTACGATTCATTACACTAACCTAGCTTTTCCACTAATATACTAACTACATCCTTAGTTCATTACAATCCTGACACTTTTCATTGCCATCCATCAGCTTAATTTGGGATGTCATTTTCTCCGTAATTAAGCAATATTAAAAAGTGCCTATCTTATTTTTGCAATCCTGGGGATTAACTTAATACGATGAATGAATAAAAAATACAAATACACCATTTTTATTTTTGTTCCGCGGAACGGTTCAATTTGCACGAAACTACGGAATCAACCATTTATGTACGCGTTCATAGTTTATTGCACTTCAACATGACCTGAACAAGTTGAGACCGAGTGGAAATTTTTAAGTTCTGCTAAATAATTTGTTGTTGAGAACTTTAGCATACATTTTAACAGACGTCGGTTATAGGTATCTGCACGTTTTTCTTTGTTAAATAGAGGTATAATAATAATGAGATAGCTTTAGCATATTCTCGTCTAAAAAATCAGGTCCAATTATATACACGACGTTTTTGGGAGAAACCATCTGCCATCATGGTAAATTATTGTTAAGTATAAGGCTACCACTTAGATACTCCTAATTAATGCTGATTTATAGATCAACAGTTCATTGCCCCCTTTTCTGACATTTAATAAAATACAATCGAGGTCAATCATATTTTAACCGGTATTTTTGTGTAGAATAAAAAGTGACTTGCTTGACAGAAGTCGTAGCACATAGGTATGTCTTTGGAACAAAACGGTATAATACACGAACTAGAGGTACAAAGGTGAATTGAGAACTAGTTTGAAAGTGAATTTGAAATAGAAATAACGTGATATTTTGTTTATAAAGTAACCCAATAATTAATATTTATGATAAATATTATACATTAATGAAGTTTGTGAATCGTGATCTTACGAATCGCCTTTGACATTTCTTACAAACTCTATCCACTGAATGTCAACACATAAATATTTTTATCAAGATAATTAAAACGGATTTAATATTTTATAACACTGGTTTATTGACGTAGGCCTATTAAAATCGCAAAAAATATTTAGAATATACAGGATATTTTTAATGCTGAATATTGAATAATTTAAAACTGGATTGGGCCGAACAATAAAATAAAATCCATTTAAAATTTTCCATATTGATATTATTATTGTCAAATTGTCCTTGCGTCATTTGTTGGAACAGGGTGTTCGAATGACAATTTATACAGACTAGTCATCTACCTCGCCTAGTGTTGGAATTTGATATGTATCATACAACTACCAGATTGAGCTTTAAATTCTTTGATATTTTAAGTGACATGCAACATTAATATCAACAAATTATTGCAAAATTGCTTGAGGAAAATCCAATGGAACTAATGCATACGATCAATCATACGTCAGTTATTACGAACATGATTGCTGTGGAATAATAGAGCTTATTTAGGTTAAATGAAATGTTATATTTAGTTTGTACATATGGATAAAGGAACTTGTCTTGTGCTGCCATGAAACAACGCGACATAATATGTAGGTACGCAAATAATTATATCCCTTTTACTATTTAAGAGGCGATTGAGTGATCAAGAACATAATTAGGTCATGCATGACTTAATACATAAATGTTTTTCCTTTCTTATATTGAGATTGGTACATTTTATTATTTTGAAATTTTACATTCGGTTTGATTACATCACCAAATAACAGGATATGTGTTCAGACTTAAAGTATCAAAATTCATTAGTTTTCCTTTCCTTATATGACTATATTATTTGCAAAAAATTGTTTTCTCGAAATATAACGGTATTCTATTAAAAAGATACCTAATCGCAGGTCGATTATGAGAATCAAAGTATGATATATTATAAGCATAGTTCCATACCCTTACAAACATGAATAAGGAAAAAGAGTTCTACGTCGTTTACACCTGTAACCATCTTTTTGCAGATTGACTCTCTTACGTCAGTTCGAGTTAATTATTGCTTCTCTTTACAATTCAATTACAAGGTTCAATAAAATTATGAACCTTGTTGTCTTTCCGATATATTGTCTGCACTGATTTACCAACCGGTCCAATAAGTGGGTCATAGTCCAATGGTTAAGGTGGTTTCTTTATTTATATCCTAAAAATGTCGCATATTACGAGTATGATCAAGGCGACCACGCGCGCATAAATGCTTACGGTGTTTTTAAGTGAATCCACGTACAAGCAATTAGCCTTGGATTCGAAGTGTGGACGGTATTTCAGATGTTTATAAATCGACAAACAATCAACATGAAGTGTTTGATTCCTGGTTTTTGTTATTTAAATACACATAACATAGTACAAAAGTCCTCCAACAGTGATATTGCTATGTACAAGTTCGCCACATGTCGTCAAATAAGTTTTTAACTAGGTTATTCTAATAGAAAAATGGAGTTAGCTGCGATAAATATTGGGACACCTTGCCTGCTTGCCGTCAATTTGTATAAACTCGAGACCATGCTTGTTTTTATTTAATCGTGAAGGCTACGCACTAACTGAAACTTAAGGATTCTCACCATTTTTTAATAAATACTAATATCCACAAGTTAATTCTATTTCAACGTCAAATTACATTTGCAGCTAATAAAAAAATATTCCATTATCATACGATAATTAATCATACTTTCAATTTTTAGAATATTTATTTATTTATTTATTTATTTAGAGGATCACCGACATAAATACAGCAATATTGCACAATGAAAATATTTTTGACTTATAAATTATCTTAAGACTATCTGTATTCACAATTATAGGTAACCACAGCATGCATATAGCTTTTTAATTTATATTATTATAAAAGAGATAATAAAAATTCGGAAAAATTTAGTACAAAATAAAATTAAAACTAAAAACATTTTGTCAACAAAAAAAAAATTAAAACTCAGCAAAGGAAAAAAAAAAAATCATAAAACCAGTAGGAAACGTCAATCTCAAGCTAAGGTACGTCACTCTCTCTGATCATTCTCAAGAACTTAGGGAGGTACTGAAGGTGAATGTCAATCCCAGGCAATGTACTTGTCAGGTCATTGTACAGACGAGCCAAACGAACAACCGGCGAATTGCGACCCATTCTTGTTCTACAAAATTTGATTTTGAACAGTTTGCATGGGTATCTCGGTATTCTCGGAGGCACATTATACGCGAATTGGCCAACCAGCATAGGACTGTCAATTTTATTGTTTATCACTTTATGCAAGAAGGACATGTCGAGACACAAACGGCGCCTGGTAAGCGTATCCAGTTGGAAATGCTTTAGTTTTTCCGCATATGTTTTAACTGTTCCTGGTGTCTGAAATCGGCAGGACAGACTGCGAATCAATTTCTTTTGTACTCGTTCAATTCTGCTTTTATGTATGTTATAATCTGGGTTCCAGACCGTGCTGCAGTACTCCAGTTTGCTTCTTACATAACTATTATAGAGCAAAATGATTGAGGAGGACTTTTTAAAGTCTTTAGTATTACGAAGAATAAATCCTAATGACTTGTTTGCTTCTTTTATAATTCGATCAATATGATCTGAAAAGCGTAACTGGCTATCAACGGTAAATCCCAAGTCCTTTATCGTGTCTACTTCCTTTAGTCTAGTACCGTTTATTGTGTAGCCAGTGTGAAATTTATTACGTTTCCTGGTCAATTTTATATGGTGACATTTTGAAGCATTTAGGAACATTCCATTACTAATACACCAATTTTGGAGGCAGCCAACGTCTTCCTGTAGAAGTTTTGAGTCTTCCATACATTTAATCTCCTTGGTCAGTTTTAGATCGTCAGCGAAAAGGTACAATCTCGAATACTTTATACTCTCCGGTAGGTCGTTGATAAAAATGTTAAAGAACAATGGTCCCAGAACAGAACCCTGCGGAACACCCGAGAGCGCTAAAAAGGGTTTCGACTTCTCGCCCCCTATCACCACCTCCATTGGACGTTTTGTAAGGTAGGATCGACACCAGTCTAAGATGTTGTCAGTTATACCGAACATGTATAGTTTGTCCAATAATAATTTATGATTCACCTTGTCAAACGCTTTTGAAAAGTCCGTGTAGACTGCATCTACCTGTGTCCCCCTGTCCACGGACTCCATTAAATCAGAGGCAAAGAGAACCAAATTCGTGCATGTAGATCTCCTCGTCATAAAGCCGTGCTGTTCATTAATTATACATTTTTGTGAGTGAGCATAAATGACAGCGTGTACCATAGACTCAAAAATCTTAGCGATTGTGGAAATTATGGCAATTGGCCGATAATTCGAAATATGGTCCCTTTTGCCATTCTTGTATACAGGTACGACCCTTGCCAACTTCCATGCATCAGGAAACTCGCCCGTCCCCAAAGACCTATTAAAAAGCATGCACAACGGCGGGGTTAGTCCATTTGCACACCTAGCCAGATAAAGAGGGTGGACGTTGTCGGGGCCCACTCCTTTCGTGATGTCTATCTTCTTCAGTTTCTTATTGACATCTTCAGGGCTGAAGTGAGGAGGGTTGAGCACATCCTGAATATTTGGGCTCAAGTGAACTGCAGGATCAATCGTATAATTATCAAGATCACTGCCGCCTGCCTCATAAACCGAAGAAAAGTGGGTGGCAAACATGTCTGGAATTCGATGAGTGTCCGAATTCACAATGTTATTCAGTGTCATAGTACTGGGATAGGATGAGCAGTTTTTTCTTAAATTTTTAATATGAGTCCAGAAGAACTTTGGATTTTTCTTTAGATCGGATTCTATTGCTACTATATACTTTTTATAACATTCTTTTATCATTCGGCTGGTATCGGCCCTTAAACTGTCAAATACCAAGCGGTCACCGGTGACCGCAACCTATTGTTCTATAATTGTGTCTGCAAAACCGGTACTCGACGAGTTAAATAATCAAATTCTAATTTGTCCAACGGATTTCCATATTTTTTAAATCTTTCATGATATTTAAACTTCATTTTAAGTAGCTTAATTAATTGCGGTGAATACCATACAGGATAAGATTTAGGACGGTTATTTGTCATAGGTATGTGTTTACCAATGGTTTCGTGTATTATTTCGTAAAATCTTGATACCATTTCGTTTATATTGTCATAATGTTTTAGTTCTTTTCCCCAATCAACATATTTAAGATGATCATTAATAGCGGAATAGTCACCCTTGTGGAAATTTTTACGCTTTATTTTAACTGATTGCTTTAGTTTTTCTATTGATAGCTTTAATTGAAACTCTAGCGCGGGATGATGCTTATCAATATCTTTTATAGGATTCTGGCATTCTCTAACATGCATAACAGACTCTCTATTACATAAAATTAAGTCAAGGGTCTTATTATTTATGTTCGTAACTTTATTAAACTGGCCTAAGTTACTCAGCATTAAAAAGTCAACGAGTCTACAGAACAGCCCACTGCTACCGTAACCGACAGGGGTCATGCCCAAGGTATCACTGTCACTATTTTGTTGCCAAGTTATGCCACCCATATTGAAATCCCCCGCAATCAACGTACACCTTTGGTCGGAACAGTTCTGTAAAATAGTATTGGCTTTATCTGTAAATATCTTTACGTCACCGATTGTGACAGGTGGCGGAAAGTAGATGGCGCAGATATTAAGTTTAGTCGCTTTTTTACCCGATGCAGTGGAGATTGTAACCCAGACATCCTCGCAATCGCCTTCGTATTCATTAACCCGTGCAGATACAAGTCGATCCGACACTGCAATCAAGACACCACCGCCCCTAGGTTTAGTAGAAGCTGTGGTCTCTCGGTCACGTCTGTACACATTGTAGCCACTCTCGAAAAATTCACAGTCAAAGCAGCCTCCGTTAAGCCATGTCTCTGTAAATATATATACATCGTAATTGCTATTGCTAATCTGTTGACGTACTTCAGCCGAAACCGTTCTAAGTCCTCTTACATTCTGGTAGTATATATTCAAACAATCAATTGTCATGCAGTTTCTTCAACACCAATAGAACAATTAAACAATAAACACAATGTAAGTAGGTACAGTCAAAATTCAAATAATCAATTAACCGAATATGAAGAGATATATATATATGTTATAAAAGATAAGCATTTAAATAAGCAATGAAACTATGAAATTATCAAACAAAACAGCAATCAAATAACCAAATACTCGAACAATTAAGCAAAAACAATCAAGTAGTAAAATATTAAATAATAATCCAGTCAATCAACAAATCAACAGGTTACTCGGAAAGATTAGACAAATCTTGAATATTTTTAATATTTATGTATTCTGTCGATTCAGTTTTTCTTACATATATCTTACCTCCCCTGACCCAAACAAATTTGTAGTGTAGTTCCTTTGCCTTGGCACGTGCTGCGGCGTGTAAAGCCTTCTGTGCTGGCGCCAAATGTTCAACAACGAAAACTGGCTTCTTATCACCGCCGATACCAAGCTGACTCGTATTTAGTTTATCAGTTGGCCTTTTGTTTTTCCTGTTAAATTGCAACGCTGCAGCCAGAAAGCCGTCTCGTATTCTTTGCGTGTTAAATTTTACTATTATTGATCTAGGGCGTTGGCTCTCGTTGTTAATTTTGGCTATTCTCGTACACTGCTGTATGTCAGTTTCTTCCAATTTGTAGCCACTTACTGTTGCAATCTGCTTGACTACCGAGTACAGATTTTCAGTTTTGAATTCGGGCAAGTTTTGTATTTCTAAATTTGTGGCCCGCGAATATTGTTCAGATCGAGCGAGTCTAGATCGGAGATCAGCTATTGATTCTCTGAGTGAAGTGTTTTCCGCTTCTAGTGTATTAATCCTGTTAGAGTTTAAGGTGACTTCTTCTTTTAAGTTAGCTTGGTTTTGCTCAAATATCTTTAATGCATCCGATATTTGGTTAAAGCGATCCAAGACTTCCTGAGTTTTACGTTCGACCTCCTTTAATATACTAACCTTGAAATTATTGAACACGTTTTCCAGTTCTTCCTTAATAATTAGTCTAATATCCTCAGTCGTTACACTAGGTTCATGTTGATGCAGTGGTTGGCCGCCTCGTCTGTTGTTTACGTTAGTACTAGGTTCGTTCAATTGATAGCAGGTTGCCGATTGGCTACTGGGCCTTATGGGTGTATTAGTGTTATCAACCTTCGGCAATTTACTGTGACATCCAGGACAAACGTACTTCAGTTTAAAGTCTTCCGTTAAATCCCTGAGGGGTCGCTGTATATTTACGCAGTTTAGGTGATATCTGAATTTACAGGATTGACAGTGTAAAAAACCCGTCGATGATGACTGACGTTCACAACATCCAAATTTTAGTTTTGCTTGAGACATAATAAAAAAATTTCCCAATGAAGCAAAATTATCAGTTATTGTCTGCAAACAAATTATTTAATTTTTGTATCTATTCTTAATGCTTCAATTATAGTAGCAAGAAACGCTTGATATGGAACGCGCCCTTTTTTTATGTTGGTAGCACTGACAGCACACTTGAAATGTCAAAAACAGATGGTAGATGCAAAAAGTACAATAATACTATTTCACTTCATGACTTCTCTTGCGAACCAAGTCTCGAAAATAACACGGTAATGTTTTCAGTGCGAACTTTTAGAGTTAGAATTCAATTCCACAAGTTTTAAATAGTCCACCGTGTTCACATCGGACATCAAAAACAGTAAACAAAGTAATTAAACACTGTGTATTTGCTTCGTTATTTATGATCATAACACGTATTTCTATGGTTTGCCAACAATATCACTGGTTTAGCTAATATTACTGAACACTCTCGTATACTTTTAGATGGATAATATTGCGTGAAACTATTTTAATTGTTTATTTAATTCGGAGTTAATTTTTACACTTAATGAATGAATGAATGAAAAAGAAGAATATTTAAAGTTGTATATGAAATGTAAGCGCATTTAATTTAATTTCACGTTTAGACAAATCAATTTTGTACGTAACCGCGTGAAGCGTATTGATTGTATTGAGAAATTTACAATAACAATTTTGCCTTGAAACTCACGTTTTTTGAATTAATTACCGATAATACTCAAATTTAGGTAAAAGGTCATCACATATTATAATGTGAATAGGCAACATTTAATATCGGCACAATATTTAAAAATAATAGTCATGTAGGTAGGTACCTATTTTGGTTTCATAACAGGTACGAAAATATATGCTGAGCTTTTGTACATTTGCGCGCAAATTAATTATCTGATAAAGGTAGGTAGGTTCCCACAACGAATAGGGCAATTATTAATTACAGATTTCTTGTATTTTTCTTTCTATCACAAAAATACTGATAGTAACAAGCTAGTCATACTTATTTTAAAATGACTGGCTTGAATTGACTCCTTCCATTTCAATTGGCATTTCAATTGGCAAAGACATCAAGGTGCTCTCCTAACCTAATTTTTACAATTGTGTGATTTTTAAGATAATTTAATATTCGACCTTGCTAACTGCGTGTGTAAGTTGTTAACATATAGTATCATAATTAAGTAAATAAATGCTACATAATTTCACAACAAAGGCTATGTCAACTTTTCTCTGTCGTTGAAGGATACTACCCACTAGGGTGGGGCACAGTCGACTGACAACATTAATTTAAGATATTGCAAAATG
This sequence comes from Spodoptera picta, assembly GCA_038387885.1. Taxonomy (NCBI): domain Eukaryota; kingdom Metazoa; phylum Arthropoda; class Insecta; order Lepidoptera; family Noctuidae; genus Spodoptera; species Spodoptera picta. Next base: position 1,285,580 of record JAZHFQ010000248.1, read on the forward strand.
GACATAGTATGCGTAGTAATATTTTGGGTGGGAGCGCTCAGAAATGAATCAGATGAACTTCTTTCACGTGTACAGAATAATATTTTATTCACCTATCATTCCAATATAAAATAACTTTCAAAATTTGTAAGCCTTGATATTTTGATTCACTGTGGATTTTAAAAAAGATCGCGACTGTATTACTTTTAAAAGTTTCGTACACAAATCGGAATTAATTGAAATAAGGACTTGATTTTTGAACTGCGGAAGTAACAAAGCGCCGATATGACGCCTACATGCACTCACGTATAAATTATTCAAGTTTCCGCAGATAACAAATCTGAACTGTCAAATATAATAGAAGCCTGTCGCGCCTATGCTGATAATTGTTTATGTAATGAACTACTCGTTAGCAGTTGAGGGTCATGACTCGTTATGGCCAAGTGCTGGACGACCGAGTTAACTAGATAACTGTCAGTCGTGTCGTCGGCGGCGGATATTTCGGGTGCAAATTACGTTCGCTGTTAAGACAAGCGAAAGCTTCAGTCGCATTGATTCCTCAGATTCTATCGGTTCGCTAACTTTAAATAAATATTAATCTGCATTAAGGCTCACCTCTATTAAGATATTACCATTAATTTGAGCACGACATGCTCCACTGAGACGATTGGCGAATCGGTTCGGCACCTGGTCCACCCTGACATTCGGTAAACTTGACGCTCGGCAGTGAGCGGCCAAACTTACTATTATGTCCAAAAACGCTCATTCTGCAATCGCGATACGGTGTGAACGCACCTTTAAAATTAATGTAATCCAAACAAAAAAAAATGTGATCGTGTTTAGTTAGAGTTCGTAAAGCAAGTTTTGTAAATAAGTTGTTGTGATTGTTGCAGTGAAAATGGAGGCGCTGAGTAGGCTAGTCGAGGGCTACCATGACTTGATGGACAACAAGAGTGACCAGAGGGTGAAAGACTGGTTTCTGATGTCGTCGCCCTTCCCCACGCTGGCGATATGTCTCACCTATGTGTTCACAGTCAAAGTAAGTACGATAATATACTGCGACTGCGGTAATATGTTAGTATAATGATTTTGCGTCACTTGGATCGATTAACAATTGATATCGCGTCACGGAAGACAAATTAAACATCATTAAGAATGTTTCCACTGGAACTTGCCGCCATTATTAGTACTGGCTGCGTAACGTATTACCTTCCAATTAAACAACATGACATTTGAACGTAACGATCATTCACTTTTTTTGATATTTTTTGTTTTGTTTTTTTAAAAATAACTGTAAAATGGCTATTATCCTTTTTGCCAGGTGCTGGGACCGAAGTTTATGGAAAATAGAAAACCGTTCGAGTTGAAAAATATATTGATATACTACAACTTGTTCCAAGTAATATTCAGTATATGGTTGTTCTACGAGGTAAATATTGTTAATTATTTCATTAAATACATACTTGAGTACATAGGGTTTCTATAAACTGATGAGTGGATGTTTGTTTTAGAGTTTGAAGAGCGGTTGGTTCACCACGTACAGTTTTCGGTGTCAACCTGTTGACTACTCGAGGTCTCCAGAAGCGATGCGGGTAAGAAAACCTTCGATAATTACTTTCCTAAACCTGTTTGCAATGTTTACGTTCAAAGACAAAATTGTTCATTGAAAAATATTGTGTGAATGGCAATTTTGTGTTTCAACTTACGGAGTACAAGTTTAATTTCAATTACAACCGGAAAGGTTTAAGGACATAATAAAATAATTAAGTGTAATTCAACTAATTAGTGCATCTAGATCTATCTAACCATAGAGCCTCATCCTTATTACTTGTATGTGGAACTTAAATGTTCCTTTATGCGAGGAAGTAACCGATAATGGCTGTGAAAAATTTATACTAGGTAATTACATGTTCATTTTATGCAATTTAATTGCAATTACACTCTATGAGTCACTAATCCTTTGTTGTAATCAATCGATTTGAATAGTCAAGTGATTGTATTACACCTTACTATGTTTATAGAAGCTATTGAGTTGTTTTAGCTATTGGCATTACGGTTTATATCTTACGTATAAAATAAATAATGGAATATTTTATTCCAACCTAATTGCAGTAATAAACGTCTCATCTAGAAAAACATTTCCATTCATTGCCTGAGTAATATCAGCAAAATATACCTACACAAACAAACAAAAAGTATTGTTTCGTAGTTTTCTGTATTAGTCTATGAGGATAAAGTAAAGATAAAGATTTTTCATGGTTCACTGAATAGTTTTGTCGATCGTACCATTGCATACTTGCATCAATTAAGGCGAGTTGTCCATAGATCTTACATGTGTTGTGAGCCGAGGTTGTTTGCCTTCAAGTTCATTCGCATTGGCATGTAATTACCGTACGCGGTGCCTATGTACCGCCGGCTTTTTATCTACTATTACAATTATATGTATTAACACGAAATAATAAGAACTTACGGATATATCATTACTTTGTTGTGATGTTTGTCGTAGAAAAAAAACTGTGTTATTTTATAACCTGCAGTCTAGAGTACTTTTTTAACTTAATCTGAGCAATTCACTGTATTATGCTGAGATATTTTTTACTTTTATTAATGCTATATTTTGCTCGATCATTCAACATAAACTTATAACTATAGGTATACCTGGGTGTCCAATTAAAAGTCTGTCCATCCTTTCGGGGAAAAACAGACATTATGACGCAGTGCACTTATATTCATCATATATTAGATATAATTAAAGTAGATATAACTATAAATTTCCAATAATAATTTTACGGTTTCCATAATTACTGCTTAGTATGTTATTACATTTATTATTTCCTATGTTATGTACATATATTGAAGTAATTGGTATTCTTTTGTAGTTCTAAGTTATTATATCTAATACGCCAACATATAAGTAGGTAGGTATTTACTTAAACATGGTCATATACCTACATTAGTATAAGTATATGAATCGATTTTATTTAAAAGTAATGAGATACTAGAATAGTGATTTTTATTTTAATTCACAGTAGGTATTATTTTGTGATTCAAAGCGAATTACTTAAACGTAATATTTAAGCATATCACATGTTATAGGTACTTATTATATTAAGCGGAAGAGTTTGTTTTTTTGTTTGTTCGTTTGAACGCCCTAATCTCCGTAACTGCAAATCTGATTTGAATAATTCTTTTTGTGTTGGATAGCGCATTTCTCGAGGATGGCTTTAGGCTATAAAACATCACGCTACGACCAATAGGAGCTGATTAGAGCGTGTGAAACCGCGCTGAAGTAGCTATATAAACTTGAAAGTACTCACGATTTTTTTTTCTTTCTTTTACAGACAGTCAACGGTTGCTGGTGGTACTATTTCTCAAAATTCACAGAATTTTTCGATACGGTAAGTTCATGAAATTGTACTTAAATCTTTCGGAGTTTGACTTTGACCCTTTAGATGTCAGGTGTTCTGTTCTAATAGGAAGCTAAAAAACCCATAATACACTTTGAATCATTTTCACATAAATTTACATTTCATTAAAAATAAAAAATGTGTTTACTGACACAGAAATGATTGGTTATAAATTCCGCACTAAAATTGTCAAGTTTGTGGTAACAGAGATTTATTATGTGGTTTTATAAATCAATATAAGTAGTTTACTGTTTCATTTTAAAATATTCCCATTTGTATATGCCATAAAATAACTAAATGGGATATTATGTTTTTATTGTGTATTGAAGTCATTTATTAAGCTTTTTCGCTCATTTGTTCGTCACAAACTTAGCTTTCGGTCAATTATCTTAGTTCGAAAAATTGATACAACATTTAACAGTATCGTGCAGATATTAAGTAACGTAATCGGAGAAAATTCTTATGATCAAGATTATAAATGAATTAGATATATTAAAATAATGTTTCTACAAAGTAAGATACCTATCCTTTTATCAGACACGAATAAGTGGGTGGCCCTGTCATATGATTGCAAAATTTTTGCACGCTCTAATAATCAGCGTGTACTTTGTCTGAACTCTAAACAGTGGCCTTCTTTCGCTAACTAGCGCCTGAATATTATAATTTCTAGTTATTATGTTATCATTGTCAAGGCTCACATCTACAATATTTACTTCCGTACATTACGAACTAGTTGTAACACCTTACTTACGTACATATTATTGTGTACTGCTCTAATAGTACGGTTTGTTTACTTTCAATCCGTGATTAAATATTATCGTCTGAGATGTTTCTCGATGAACGACGCCATATTATCAAACTTATTGAACTGGGTGCTTACTCTTGAAAGCAATCTCAATGTCAATGCAATTTCAATCCAATAAAATCCCAATAATTATTCAATGTCAAAACTATACAACCCGATAGGGGTTGTAGGTGTTAAAATAGCATTCAGAGTATGGAATATAAAGCCAAACTCAATACCATTTAGTTCATTCAATTTTCACGCAATACAGATGCAATAGGCGCTAGTGTTGAGAGTAGCGTACGGCGCGTCGCGTTCCGCGCGCGCCTCAAAGAGCCATCAGACCACCACAGATGGGGCCCAATAGGGCCGATGCCGATTCGGAGTCGCGGAGAACCTAACGGGTAACCGGGGCTCCGGCTCGACGTGCAGGAGAAGGAACGGGGTGGTTTTTAGTCAGTAAGAGTCTGACACTCCCTCCCGCCTTACCTAGGCGGCAGCAGTCGATGATTTTCCCCCCTTTAAAAAAAAAAGTGTTGACAGTACAAAATTCACAATACCAAAGTCGATGGATCGGAATTCAAGAGTAAGCTCTCTGGTCAAAAATTCAATACGAATTTTAACGTAACGGAATCTCTATACCACATTTTTATATATTAAAACAAAAAATACCGATAGATAATGACACTTTATATTCAAATGACTGTGACAAACATATTTACTAGGACCAAGCCTTGTGAAAATTAACTCCGTAATTAATATTCAAGTTCCTCGATGATGAGATGTTAATCCTCGGGTGATTAACATACGATGTGATATATTTTAGGTCCCCAACCGGATTCGTGTGATCCTGTTTTTTTTATTCAAAATCAGGTTTTGATTTGATTTTAGCTTTTATAGAAAAATACTTAGTTATCAGAGCGGAAAATCGAGTTTTGTTTAATAATAGTAGGCTTGTTATGTAAAGTGTACGTCCTGTTTCAAGTTTTATTACGAATTAAAATATGCAGATATGTATATTTTAGTAACATATTTTATTGTTAGATTGGTAGGCAATATAATAATTATTATCACACATACATTCGGTTCGTAGAAAAATCATTATCATCATTCATGATTTCAGAATTGGGTACTTGTCTTCATCAAAAATAAATTATTTCGACTGTTCAATGCCATAAAATAATCACACTTTCATTAATTGATTTTATGACCAACTTAATTTTAGTGTTTTACCAGAAAATTTTTAAGAAATAAGTACGCTGATTGACTCTAAAAACCGTGACGTCACAATACACAATCTGGTACAAAATTCATAGAAAACTGCAGGAAAAATTTTTGACAGTTCGAAAAAGACAAGTGTTCTTAATATCCGAGACTAAAAAACATATTAATATGCTAAAAAGACATGGTCATATTGTATGTTTATACCTACTCATATTACACATGATCGAATTACCAAAGCGTGAGACGAAATAACATTAAAAAATATGTATAGATAGATAAACGAACATTGGCACTTACCGCTTGATATAAAAAATGCGAGTACATAAAGCTTTTTAACGATATTCTATTGTAGTTTTTATCTGTTATTAGCAAAATACATAAAAAAACGTAAAATCATCGTTAATCACTTATTTTTGAAGATGACTATTCGATTTTGAACACCTGTTCCGTAGTCCGTACTTGATATAAAAACACTCCAGTAGTGTTATGTGAATGAAATGTGACACCTCCTCTATTCAAAACTTTTTTATGTTGTTAAAAAGTGATAGATGTTCGCATATTTAAAGTATTTTTCTTTCCAATAAATAATCTTTAGGTAATAATAAAAAGTTTTAAATACATAGGCCTAACGTATGCTAGAGGATTTGTACCTATCTCTTCTTTTGAGCGTAGCGTCTAATGACGTAGACGTAGAACATACGCAACGACTACGCGCATTTGCGTATCGCCTTCACAAAGTCTTGATCAAACTTGTAGTTTACTCTGTACTCACATAATCGTACTGCACTTATCGTCCAAGTGGGTCATGATTGACTGCCTCGTTGACCGAGTGGTCGCAAGTGCGACTCGGCAAGGGGGCTCGGGTTCGATCCCAAGTCGGATAAAGTATTACTGGGTTTTAAAAAATTCTCAGTTGTAGCACGGAGCCTGGAATTTTTCCCGGTATATGGCAATAGGTTCACCCCCTATTACATGGGGCTTATAACATAAAATAGTCAAAAGTGGGTGTTACATAGTACTATGGTAGAATGTGCACCTCTGCCTACCCCTTCGGGGATAAAAGGCGTGATGTTATGTTATGTATGTATAGTACAGTGGCATTAAGTGTCGTACCTCTGCCTACACCTTCGGGGATAAAAAGCGTGATGATGTCATGACCCATAGGTCATGACTGAATTTTGTCTATTATACTAGGGATTAAATTAAACCTTGTTTCTTTTCAGATCTTCTTCGTAATGCGCAAGAAGTTTGACCACGTGTCGAAGCTACATGTGATACACCACGGAATAATGCCCATGTCAGTGTGGTTCGGAGTCAAGTTCACACCAGGTCAGTCTATTGAAACCTTATTCAACTAGCTATCGTAATACTGTATACATAATACCATTAGATAACCTTGTCGGTCGATTCGTTAGTGCGACTGTTCATGTGTGGGATTTTGTTTTTGATTCTCGCTTAAGATAAAATGTTATTGAGTTTTTCGTATTCTTAATAAGGGTATGGAGTTTTACAAAGTAAATTAAATTGTAATATGCATTTCTAGGTACCCACTACTTACTACTTTGGGGCAAAAAAATAATACTTACGTATAATTTATTGCATAATATTATTTACTTGTAGATAACCATTTAAACTGTCAAATACCAAGCGGTCACCGGTGACCGCAACCTATTGTTCTATAATTGTGTCTGCTAAACCGGTACTCGACGAGTTAAGAATATTGATTTATTACCATATAGAGGTAAATCATGCATTTAGACAAATTGCAGCAAAATTGCAGTAATAAATAAAAAGTGTATTATGCATTTTAAATAATCACTTTATACGCATACCTACTAAGATTATCAGCTGTTAAAAATGTCAAGGCAATCAACTATGTATTTTAATTGATACGGTCAGTTGGATCGCTGCGTCTTATATATTGCAAAAGCTTTCCATACAACTCTATTTTTCGAATATTCAGCCTACGTTTTTTAAGAATAATACGATATGGTCTGAATATAGGAAAAAGAGATCGTAGGCAGAAATTATCTACTATTTAATTAGTATATACCGTACTACCTTGTTTAACTTAGGAGGAGTGGCCTAAACAATAATATTAGGCTTTTTGATGCCCAAGGGGGTGGATAGAGGCGCAAATTTGCAATGTAGCATCAACTTTTTATCGCTTATGTTATGAGTCACATATAGTGAGGATGTGAGCATTATGCTACATACGGGGCCCAATTTTAGACTGTACATTATTCTGAAAACTCATTCAATCAACCAGGCAGTCGAGATAAATTACTATTCGCAAAATAACAGAGAAAATTGACAACCAAATCGTTTATTTTTCGTGTACTCTTGTTGTCTGGCCATTCAAAACTTCGTCAGTATATTTTTTTGTTCTATTGTTTCCATTCTGGTATTATTTGTTCGCACCCATAAACAAGTTCTTTGAATGCTGTAAAAACCAAAGATCTACGATTAAAGATGTACACGTAATGATTACAAATACGCTATTATATTTCACTCAATCACTGATATTACAAGAAAAACGTCAACAGTTTTTATCAAAGTTTCTTTGTTAAGATACTGGCTAAAGAAAATTATTGGGAATACCAATTCGGGCGGCAGTTTTTAATAGCTTCAGTAGATCCGTATAATTATAGTTTTATGTATGTTATATAATTTCCAGACTGGAATTTTCAACGAGTTTTTTTTAATTCGACTAGACTACATAGACTAATGTAGGAAATTACCGAGATGTATTTTCCGCAGTATTCATAACATAATATGTTATTGTTATGTCATCACTATACATAATTTGTCCATTTACATACGTTATACGTAAGTAAAAATAAAATACATTCACACGAGCTTTTAGATTTATGTCACTTTGAAACTCTCTTTCTCTTTGGATCTCACTAGGCAATTTAGCACGAGATTTTAAATGATAGGTAATTAATATAAAACTATGAACAATATTAGTTTTTAAGAACATGAATTATGAACCAGATTAGAACAATTTTAGCTTGATATCGACATATTACCAGTTAGATATTTAATGATAAATTAAGTGTCTGCGGAACGGTTACCTGGGGCTTCGGCTCGAAGAGCAGGCGTAGGAACGGGTTGGTTTTTAATCAGTAAGACTCTCACACACCCTCTCGCCCAACCCAAGGCGGGAGAAGTCATCGGATGGTCCCTCCTCCCCTCAAAAAAGGTGTCTGCCGCACTGTTGAGGGAAGATAGGTCGGCGTGTCTCCACATAATAATTTTGCATTACATAATAGTGTATTATCATCATACATCGCATCAGCATCGCATAATATTTTCCATTGTTACTGAACTGAAAAGTTCAGCAAATATATGTTCTTAACTAGCTGCAAATTTACCGCAAACAATCGATGACACAATCACGGCTAACTATACTCACATATTTATTTACTATCTTAGAATATACTTCATAAATTGTTCAGTAGAGTTTACTCATTAAATAGATAGAATTTATTTTAATTATGTTTACTGTGAATTACGTAACAACTAGAGTCAAGTTAGGTACAAGTTACTATATAAGTAGTTAGGTACACTTATTAGTGCGATTACATATTTTTTCGACGAAGTCCGCAATTCAGTATGATTTGACAACACCAAACATGGATCTTGTATCATTCTCGAACAATGATTATGTTCGCATAAAAACGCGTTCCATGAAAACAATATTTGCACAGTAATAAATGACAAGAGTACTCGACAAGTAAGCATGTAGTGTTTGTTCGCTCAGCAAATCTGTAGGTGCTCAAGTACGTTCTAGAACTACGGAACTCGATATGTGAACTGTGTCCCATAGTAATTTAGACAAATACCGCTACTAACCGGTCGTGCTATCGCTGTTTGTCTTCTTCAAACTACATTTATTTGAACTAAACTGGTATATTTTTAACAGTTAACTATTTATAGGTATACCACAGGGTCTAATGGAGTTTGTACTTAAAAACATTATGGTTGGTTAGTTTGTTGGTTTATCCATAACTTTCTTGATAGACATCAGAAAAAATCCATAAAACTTATACGCATATTGAGTTTTATAGTGATTAACATAAAGTTACATTTTACAGTAATAGTATCCGCTATTTATATGTTAATGCTTTACAAAGTTTATTTTGTTTCGTAGGCGGTCACTCAACTTTCTTCGGAATGCTGAACACCTTCGTACATATTGTGATGTACTCGTACTATCTTCTGGCTGCCCTCGGTCCTAAGGTTCAGAAGTACCTCTGGTGGAAGAAATACTTGACAGCGCTACAGATGGTAAGTTTCTCAATAAAATGTTGAACAAATCTTTCTGGTCCAATGACATACGGAGTTTCGATTCCTGGGTCGTATGACTCAGTTGAGGTCAAATGATTCAATGTGTGAACATTTCCCTTATAGTTCTAAACTTGAGATGTGATAATATGATTGTCCCCTATTCTTAATGTATTGAACAACATTGATGTAATAGATTGACTACTTATTCAGTCAGTTAGTCAAAGATAAGTTATACAAACGACCATGGAATATTATTCACGAAGCAAGTTTATTCTATCGCTTTGTTCTAAGGAAGGACGAATCATAAGCTTACCAACTTTCAATTTAAAATTAACAAATGTGAGTAAATTATTCAAAAGTTTCATAGATAGTGGCAAATAAATTGGAATTTGTAAAGGTATTTATCTTAATCCGAACTTGAGAAATGAAGCAAGAGAGATCCTCCTTGACATTATAATTAGGAACGGCTCGCGTGTAGTATTAGATAATACCTAATACATTTTCATTCATAAATTATTATAATACAATTTTGACATGTCGGTGATGGCCGTGTAGCCAGTAGGTAATGATATTACGTTGTGGTTTCAATGTCAACGTTTTGCAATCAGTTAAGTCGGGCGATCGTCTATCCTTGAGCATGGCTGCCGACACGGACAGGCCATTACGTGACGTCACATGATCCGAACGGGTTCAATGAATAGGACATAAACGTCACCCTTCTCTTCCTGCTAGTGACGTACAGCCTAACGGGCTTATAATTAGTGCTAGGTCTAGGCAAGGCGATTTCCTACTGTCCATACCTAAATGCTTTATTAACTTAACAGTTATTGTAATTCTATGAGCACTTCGGATATGCATGTGGTAAAACATTCAAATAGACCCCAAAATTATTTTCAGACATATTAAATGGAATTAGAATGTTCGCCTGTGATCTTTCCATATGTATGACGAAAATTTCTTCTATGTCTGTAGGTTCAGTTCGTGCTGGTGTTCCTGCACGCGTTCCAGCTGTTGTTCATCGACTGCGACTACCCTCGCGCCTTCGTCTGGTGGATCGGAATGCACGCCGTACTCTTCTACTACCTATTCTCAGACTTCTACAAACAGGCCTACCTCAAGAAAGCCAAAGTAAGTTATATTATTCGACATATCTATTACTTTTATGCATTACAGATTAGGTTTAATAGAACGTGTTTCTTGTCGGAACAATAACACTGTAGTCTACCATTTACATAAAGAAACAAAGAACACTTCGCCTCTGTATAAGTAAATGCCAGCTGTTGACGATATTTTCTACAATTATCACGTATCTGATGTTTCATAATGATTTATAGACTTATGCCGTAGACGATAGAATTGATTAACATAATTATCACATCAACTCTAATGTATGGATCGTTGTTCTTTTGCAGAGAGAAAAAGCCAAAGTAAAGGTTGAAGCAGAGGCCTTGAAGTCAGACACGAAAGACAGGATGCTGCCTCTACTCAACGGCTTCAGTAATGGATCCGCGCTCGGCGACGTCCGGCAAAGGATGGCGGGCGCAGTCGCGTCACAATGATCGCCTCCTTGGTACCCCTAGTATGAAGAATCTCATCGCACCGAGTGAATACACTATGTGTACTCACAAGAATTCCTTTAATTACAAACACTAACCTAACCTTGTTACGGGTGACGCGTCGGCTCTGCCACATAGCCCTAACAAATGAATAGCAGTTGGCACGCGACGTGCTTTATATCGATCATAAATTACATTTCATCATCGATTCTTACTGATACGATGGTGCACGATAGTGTCGTGTCACTAATGGTAATGTTGCATCATCTTGATGGATAAAAGTAATCGATAAACTGGTTAAAGTACAAAATACGAGGGTCGAACATTGGCCGGACACTGCCGCGGTACCCGACGAGACTATAAGCTCAATTAGTTGTAAGTTATTTGTACGAGTATACGTAGCTCAGTAGTGATAGTAGTTGTAATTTATTCAAACCGATTACTGTAAGTCCATAGAATTCTAAACAATAACGATTCTTGACTATTTATCGGGCACGGATATGGTAGGACTAAGATAGAGCCAGTATTTCCATTTGTAAAGATGTAATTAGGATTTTTCTGATAGATATCGATAGAAATGGTTAAGTTTTAGCGCTGTCAAATTTGTTGTCTGAATTTGTATAAAAAATACCGTATGAACGGTTATCTGCATCTTTTTTCTGTTATTTGAAAAAGGTGAGCACCATTTTTTATGAATACTAAAATCAAATAAGGATATAAAGTCAACAGTGTTGACGTATGAAATTACCGTTACATTTACTCAAAAAGTTAATAATTAAACGACTCATATGCGACTCATAGGTCAATATCTGAAAATTAAGAAATATAGTCTAGAATTATCGAATCACATACGGAATGTCACAAGTATGTATTTGCCATTATTTATCATATAATATGTTTTTCATAAACATGCGATATGCATTGCATATGTACCTGAATGATTTGACATCGGTAATTTCATACATTAACACTTCATAATATGTAATATCAATTTGTTATGCGATTTGACGAAGTACGTCAAATATGTTTATGCACATAAGATCGACGGAATAATTTAGTAGATAAATAAACTAGTAGTCAGTCTCAGTAACATTATAATTATTATTATCTCTGCGTAGATTTTGCTACTACAGTGTTGATCAAAGAAATGGAGCCATTAACGGCTTTTTCAAATTACCGAATCGTCTATAACCTAAAAATATAATTATATACTTTTTAAAACAAATTGCTCACATTGATTTTTATACGACATTCGTTAAAAACTAATGGAATTGTGCCCAGTATATGGCAATAGGCTCACCCCCTGTTACAAGGGACTCATAACATAAATAGTGAAAAGAGGGTGTTACATTGTACAGTGGTATGAAGTGCACCTCTGTCTACCCCTTTAGGGATAAAGGGCGTGACGTTATGTATGTTACCAACTATTAAAATTTTTGTATCAGTAAATATTTATCAAGAAGTGAAAAATAAAAACGCTAGTGGCACCATTTCTTTTTAATAAGACTTTTGTGTCAAAATTAAGGTATGCCTTGTAGCTATCTATTTAGATAGAGGTTCTTGAGACTGGCTGTAATATTATTATTTTCCTTGTATTACGCCATTAAGTACTAGGATCGGACTCAGATTCATTTATTGAAAATAATTCCTTAGTAACGATTTTGTTTTGAAAACAATTATTAAGGAATGGGTTAAGTACAACCATTATGACTCTGAGTATGTCGGTTCAAAAGTTGTTGGTGTGACCTGCTAATGACTGAACACACACACCTACAAAGTTATCGCTAGGTTACACCTAATAGGAAAATTATTTAAAGTTTTTTTGTATTCGATAGATGTACTAAAACCTGTTGGTTTTATGTAGTCAAAATACATCACATGATAAACGAGATTATTGAAATCATATTGTTTATTTATCTATGTGTTTTATGACGAGTAAATTGATCGTCGTCGTCGATGGTCTAGGGACTTTTAACCTAATGGAAACAAACCCAAACACTATGAATCCAAGGACATAATATCGCCATTGGTAATCGAAACTATTTGTCTTGACCCCTATATTGTTTAGGGAAATTATATCGAATAATTACATCGAAGTAATTTTTTCTATTGAGATTATAAAGATCAATGATACTGTAAATAAATTGTAATGTAATTCGAGTCTATCTTATGTGTGTGTTAATACAAAGTGCCTGTCAACTCATCAAAGTTCTTAAGTACAATAAAGCTAATTTTTTTTTATACAATAAAGCTAAACAGATGTATGCGAAATCCCTACAAAAGTCAAAAAGTTTGACGATTTTTCTGATTTCAGTTATTGTACCGAAAGTTTCCAGGAATCCAAGGCTATTCACATAATTTATGTACATACCTCTATATAGGTACCTAACATCGACATGCTGTAAATATGTTAAGAGGGTAATCGTACATTTATACTTTGTGATACAAAAGTTAATAAAAAAGAATTTAATATTTATTTTGGTTTGTTTTTCCTTTTATACAGAAAGGCACTTTTAGGCACCCAGTCCTTAGTACCCAATCATCTATATAACTAAGAGCAATCAATAGTGGATGTATAGAATTTGTAAAAAATGTACCAGCGTCTAAAGTCTAGTCTCGTCTAGTCAGAACTCATTCCATAGTGCCCCTCAATAACGTTTTAGAGTTTCAAGACATGCAGAGTCTAGACAAGAGCTTGATCATTACGAGAATAATTTCTTAAAATCTTTATGTGCGTTGAAGTCTTTTGTTAGAATCCTTGATAAATCCCTCATCACCAATGAAAAACTACTGGATTAATTGCTTAGGATTCTTCATAAATCTATTGTAAGAACTTACCTAATAAAATAATGTGACGTGTTATGCTGACGTCATCATCATCATCATTGCCCATAAGAGCGTCTTAACTTCATAAAAATAATAGGTGCCGTACAATATAGGTAGGTAGGCATAACCTGGTATACTAAGAACTGGGAAAATATTTAGTTTCTATTCCACTGAAGGAATGAATCTGCAGCATGCGGTATGCAGCAAGCAGAAACATCACTCAAACTACACTCGAGTGTGGTTCGAGTGGTTTGTTGCGTGTCGTGTGTGTGTTTTGTATCGCATCTCTATTGCATGAGCGTTTATTATCGGGCGTAAGGGCGTTGCTGCATATGATTCATTCCTTCAGCGGAATATAAACTAAATACCTATTAATGTAGCATGGATTTCCGCAAAGTAACGCCTTGATTCTTTTCTACATATAATCTGGTACTATTAAATTAGTCAGCAGATAATTACTAATCTGTTTGTTTAAATGAATTGCAATTTAGGTATAGTGTGCATCTTTGCTCAAGTGAGATGACTAGGCACGAAGTCATCGTGGTAGGTATTCAATCACCACTTAGGACAAATTATTATTACTTTGACAAATTATTATCGCTTTGTTTCTTTTCTATATTATTATATCCTAGAAGGTAACTTAGAAGTTTAATTAATAAATACTTAATAGATATATGGCAATTCTTTTCTTTTTTTTTTAGGGGGGAAATCATCCAATTACTTCTCCCGCCCGGGTGAGGCGACAGGAAGTGTCAGACTCACTGACTAAAATAGATATATGGCCTAGTATGTGGTAATGATCATAAGAGCTTACTAAAATATTTATTGTAGTCAACATTTTGTTTACGTCTGGACACGGTGCTGTTGGCTTTTTGCAATCCGCATTTAATTAAAACTCAAGAAAAATCTAAGAACACGAGAACAATAAAAAAATAAGTTTTTAGGTATATGGGAAAAAATTTGACAGATTCAATTCCTTTTTTGTTAAGCATTATAAATCGACAAGAATGGATGGATGTGTGTGAATCATTTAACGGATTTCCCCCATTAAATTCGTGATTTGTTCCTCGTAAAAAACATTAGCATGGCACAATTCCCACCACTTCCCAGTAACTATTAAAATCTGACAGTCGGTACCCGGTTCGTGACACAAAGGTGTAATTTTCGGATAATTATTCATGCTACACATTCATTTCTTATTTGTCATTCAAACATGCACAGAGCACACGGTGAAATTGTCTGACTTGGTCACAAGTTAGTGATGATTTTTGGGTAATTGAACAGTTGTAATGGTACCGTAGTTATAATATTTATTTAAATAACATATTAAATCATAGGTATCACAGATGACTTAGTTTTAGAATAAAATCTATTCAATCTTTCGCGCGGTACATGCGACTAGCGACATCTGTTGATAAACAGATGAAGCTTGATAAAGGGAGAGTTTTTCGATTATCATAATTATTGTTTTAATTTCTATGATATAGGTTAAAATGTAGATGATTATTTTTGTAAGAAACTATTATAAATTTACTGCCAAATCAAATAACCTGGTTGGATCAATAAATAATTAAAAACCAAGTACAGTATTTCTATTCATTTAGCTATTCGACCATAGATGTCATTGTTCACCATATCAAACGTAGGGATAATGACAGTGTATGATAATTAAAAATCTAATTAGTCCGTCAGTTAGGTAATGAAAAAATATTAGAGGTATACCCATATTTTTTATTTTGTCGAATAACAAAACAATACTTAGATAAAACGAATCAAAGTTTAGGAGTGGTTGTTGTTGTTGACGTTATGTGATATTTCAAATCAATATATCTTCGAAAATATTCGTTTCCATGAGAAAATAAAAAATATTGGTCTAATGTTTTTAAATAATCTACCAGACGGACATTAAAATAAAAATTAATTATCTACCCTACCTATTATTTATTTCTGCACACTAGAACGTTTCATTTTATTTTAACTTTTTTTATAGGGGACTAAACAGCATTTTCTGACAGTCCCACTTCATATCACAACAATGGTTTGTGTATGCGGGAATCGAACCCAGTCAGTTTATTTACATTTTCGTAATTAATCTTCATTTTAATTTTATGGAAAATTTTTAGCACTCATTATCCACCTCGTGACAAAAGTTATCCATAATATCTATTAGGTAGGTAGGTTCCCTTTGCCAGTGAAGTTATAGTTTACAAACTGTGGTAATTATACAGAAACGGATTTTTAGAGCCTAATCGGAATTATTGATCCTATCTTCAGTCAAGAAATTAACTTTCATTAGGTACTTATGTATTTTAAATATTTTCTATACAGAAACGGATTTTTAGAGCCTAATCGGAATTATTGATCCTATCTTCAGTCAAGAAATTAACTTTCATTAGGTACTTATGTATTTTAAATATTTTCACAGTTTTCACTTTAAACACTGTCATAAATAGTTGTTGTTCCTATGTAATACGACTTAACACCGGCATGCAGATAGTTATCACCGTCACAGAGTCACAGCATAGTGTTGAAAGCGTTCTTTTGTTTGCCTGCATATGTGCAGTGCTCGGCTAAACGTCTAAATTGTTCACTGGTTCTCACGTGCTTTGAGAAGTGACACAAATTGCACAAGCCATTGTTTATTAAGAAAACTTTATTTACAATGAAATATTTTACAATCTATCGTCATAACTTACTTTCTATTGTACATAGATAAAACGTAAATCTACATATATCGGTAAACACCAATGTCAACAAGAGAGTACAACTTCTTCTTGCGTAAATTCGAGATTGTTGTTAATTCTTACATGGTAACAAACGACTTATACCAATAGAAACATCAATAATAATATCACAAATAATTTAGGGTAACTACGGGTAAGCCTCTTTAGACAAAGATGAAACTGTTTACATTCAATCTTGAAACTCGTGATCCCACTAACAATTTATTTACAATAGTTGTTGTACTTTGATGATCATTAATTAGTTAAATAAAATAAGAAATACACATTGCTTTTCATACATTTACGAATTAGCAGTCTTAAAACTATATCCCTGCATATAAACTAGACAAAATAAATTCTCATTGCTAATGACATAGTCCAACAATACCTACATTCCAAAGGCAACTGGTTAAATAGTTACTGTTCTAAAGAGGCGACTAATTTAATGGCAGTGATGTAATGTAACACAGTAATAATTTTACGCTCTTGTTTTAGTTTTACCAAATTCTTCTATATGCTCGTACTCGGTGAATCCTGGGTCGGAGTCATAATACGCGTAGTCATAACTGTTATCTTCTTTATCATGTGCAGGTTTCGCGAAATGTGGTGCACGAGTGGTGGGCCGTGGTGCCGGAGTAGATGGTGGCGAGGGCGGCACGGGCACGCGGCTCGGTGGACGAGGTGGCCTCGTCTCTGGTGCTCTTGGAGCTACAGTCGTCGTGGGCCCGGCAGGTGCATCATTAGCTGGGAAGTTCTGGTTCAATGCTTGATAGTCAGTGGGCCTCGACGTCGTGGTGTACGTTTGGAAATAATCGAAAGTGCGCTGCGTGTTTATCGTCTGCGGCTGAGGTGTTGTCGTATAAATTGGTTCCGGTGCTCTCGTAGTGGGAGGTGCAGTCGGTGTAGGTACAGGCCTGAATGGCCTTGGGGCTGCAGTTTGAGCTGAAGGTTTCGGTGGAAGTTGTGTCTTTGCATACTTTTTGCGTTCTTCTGGAAGCCTATTGCCACTTGCAGCAATATTGAGTGAATGAGCACCAGCTAACAACTCCCGGTCATACAATTCTGGACGGTACTGTCCGTCATCTTCTCCTTGTGGAGGATGATACTGGCCATCATCTTCATCGGTGTCCTCGGCAAAGCTAGCAGATTGTGTGTTGAAGGCGAGGTTGGTGTTGTATGCCACTGTGTTCAAGTTAAGGGGAGGTTCAGGGCGTGACGTCGTGTAGATCGTAGTCGATGGAACGCTTGTGGTCGTAGGACTGTTGTAATAAGTTTGTTTCGAGTAAGGAACGAAATTATTCTTTTCGGATTCATATGAGACACTGTTGAAGTTTTTGTAAGCTGGTGTAGTGGTAGGGAAAGTTCTTGCGGGAACGCTGTAGTCTAAAGTTGTAGGTGTGTCTCTAACATTCTCTCTGTTGTTCTCCACTCTGTTGTTCTCCACTCTGTTGTTCTCCACTCTGTTGTTGAAGTTATTAAAATTCTTGGCACGCGCGAATTCTGGGTCTCTAGGAACATCTTGTACATTGAAGCTATTTCTAACTTTGAAGGGTCGATTTTCGTTCTGAACATTTAATCCCGGAGTTGATTGTGCGTCGTAATTATATAATTCAATAAGACCTTCCTTTTTATTAAACCGTGGAGCCGCTGTAGATGAGGGCTGTGGGAAAGTGGTAGGAGCACCGTTGGGATAGAACCTGTTATTTTGTTTTGGAGTCACTCTAGGAACTTCGACGTATTCGTCTTTATACTGTTTGTATTGTGGAGGAACGTTTGGAGGAGGAGTGAAGGCTTGTTGTCTGTTTTGTGCGTTGAAACGGCGGTTAAAGTTTTGCTGTTGTGGCTCAGAATATTGCTGCTGTTGTTGTTGTTGTTGTTGTGGTTGCTGCTGTTGCTGCAGCTGTTGGGGAGGAGTGTTTGGTAGGAAAGTTGTGGGTGGGGCTTTAGTCGAGACGTATATGGGACGTTTTCTCACAAGTTTACGTTTAGAAGGTACGTCATACTGCTGGGGTGGCACAGGAGGCTGACTGGATGGAGGTGGCGCAGGTGTGGTGTACTGTGTGGTGGGGAATGTGCGCTGAGTTGTGGGGTAAGTACGTTGGGTAGTAGGTCTACGGAATGACTGTCGTTGGTAGGGTTGTTGGGAGGAGACTGGGGATGGAGAGGAAGCGGGAGGGGTTTGTTCATCACGGCCACGGTCACGTTGTCCGCTGAAGAAGTCGGACGAGTGTGCTGCTCGAAGGTCAGAGTCAGGTCGACTCTGGGCGACATTGTTCTGGGACAGCCGACGGTCACCGGTCTCAGCGCGCTGGAGACCGAATTCAGCTTCATCATCGCGATTTCCATAAGACGACAACTTCTTGGTGTCAAATCCTGTTTCAAAAGTGCACATGTATTAAAGATATGTTGATATTCAACTAGTACAGTAAGAAAACTACATCTACAGTGAATTTTGAAGCTCCAGCTTGCTCTTCAAGGCAGACATTAGGTCTTTTGCTTGCGTTACTAATATTTTATTTTGATAAAAGCTTTTGTTGCAAGCATACGGCTGAAGCTTAAATTTATTGTTACTTGTTACCAAGACGGCTGCCGTCGATCAGTGAGCATGTAGGTACCTCTGTACCGATAATTCTCATTAGCCATAATTGATCAACTCATCATATGTTGACCTTGAGTGGCTATTTACTTGTACTGCAATTTTCGAAGATGTTGCGTAAATATTAATAACATGGCTTATTATGATTGATTGCCACCCACTGCCTACTCAATATAAGTAATCGTTTATTTATACAAACTAGATTCACTAGACGAGATGAAATCGCCTTTCAAATAACATGAGACAAATACACAACTGACTATTTCTACTATAATTGATGCTCTAAGCGTTTTTTAATACAGCTCTAATTTATTGTACAGCGCCACTCACAAATATCGGAAGTTACTCGATTATAACATATTATTGTAACTTTCTATTTTCACATTAATTTTCAATCATAAATAATAAAATAAAATATAGTGTCATGTTGTGTCATGACTCCTGAAGTTTTAATTTAACATAACAATTACTTGCACCGTTAATTCGAAACATATATAAATTGTACAGTGACTTTTCATTTTATATTTGTTTTATATATTTGATAGGCCGACGTTTGACCACTATCTAGCCTGCTGGTATGCGATGATGCGGTCTCCGATAGATCACGTCGTCTCATAAGCAACCTATTCAATCTATATGTTCTTTACATTCAAGTTATCAAGTCTTTAAGAGATATTTGTGAGTGTTTTGTTAGTTGCAAAGCTAGCTCACCGGATCCGATCCTGTAGAGATCGAACTGACCGTCGTAGATGTCGGCGGGGCAGGCGAGTGGATCGTCGTCTCCCCAGTCTGTGCAGGTTTGCGCCTCCTGGTGGAACAGTGTGCCCGGAGGACAGAAGAACCTGAAGTCCCTGATCCCTCCTCCAGCGACCCTCACGCACACATGAAAGGCCTTACAGCCAGACTTAGCGTCTGCATAGTACGCGCCCAAGATCCGACCTTTACAGTTGAACCTTTCCGCGCTCCCTGTGTGACATGTAAAGAGAATATTTGTAATACAAGTGGGTAATGCAGTGAAGTCATCGTTGTGCTGTTGACTCCGTTGGTACCTATGCGTTTTGTAATGAACAGCAGATTAATTTATGTTTTACATCTATTTGAATTATGTATTTGGATGCTGTTTCATCTAAACTATTCTAATTTGAAAAGATTTATATGAGTAAAATATGATAAATATTTTAATTTATGATTAATTGCAATGATTCCCACGAAACCTTATAATATATTCATCTATGCAAGAGCCATAACCGACATAGTTTTTTAACAGTAATTACCTACTAGCTTCCCTACAACTACTGATTTTTAATTATCTAAGTTTTACGTCATCGAGAAAACGTTACATGTAAAATGAGTTTCACGAAATTTTCATTACATAATGAATTTTAGATCTTACATATGTAGGTACTTGTAACTATGCATTATGGCCATTTTGACAATATTCACAATGTTATCTTTTCATAACCCATCACAATGCTATTTCTAAAACATTAACAACAATAAATATTCATTAAAGTGTACTTGACAATATCAACAACATTTATTAAATTCAAAACCACAATTTTATCCAGATTTTCATAGATAACAATGAGTGTCAATTTTGGCTTTGGGCGACGTTTGGCGGCAATGGGCTGTGATAGTGTTCTCATCGTCCAAGGCGACTATTGTAATCACAGCGACACTTGAAGTAAACGTGCAATAACTAGGCGGAGAGGCACAACGTCTAATGAGACGAGTACATTGCGACATAACTACAGACCACTACTTCAAGCACGCTAATCCTGGCGAACGTCGCCACTTAAATATCTACAAAAGACGTCGCAGTAACTAGGCAAAAACATATCATAAGGTTGGTTAGTGTGTCTATGTCAAATGGTCTTCTTAAGATTTTAACTAACGGAGGTATTCTCTTAAATCTCCTACTAAATGGTCTAGCTTTGTGTTTATTAGAGGTATTAGGATACGCTTTACCAGCTTTGAGACCCTTAATAATTAAATGGAAGAGTATTAACTCGTCGAGTACCGTCATTATAGACACAATTATAGAACAATAGGTTGCGGTGACGGTACTCGACGAGTTAATCCTGATTCGATGATTTTCCCCCCTTAAAAAAAAATAAAATACCGAGCACAAATACAGACTATGGGTGACTAAAAATTTCGAAAACCCCTATAGGTTTATAACTTAAAAGTAAAACTAGTAGAGGTTTTCACAGTATATTTACGTAAGTAACTCGTGATTTTTATTTAATTCAGTATGTCTCACAATAATTAATATAAAAACATTACATTTGCGAACAATCCGCAGATTGGTAAACAGTTTATATGATGTAGAAGAACAATTTATACAATATGAGATATAGTTTATTTCATAATAAACTCTAAATAGTATTGAGGTGAATTACAGGATGTGAAACTAAGTGAGTAAGCCTGCTTTGGTTACTAGTGCTACCTATATAAAGTAAATGTCATTCGATCATCTATATCGCAATTAAATTATATTAATATCCGTTCAATTACAACATCTTCAGTTCAATATATCAATGAGTTTAATGCGTTATTATTTAGTTTCGAAATGTATGAAGAAAATGAAAAGTGTTACGGTTGATGATTGATGAGCGAAGTTCGGCCTTGATTTAATTGAACTTCCTTGAGTTTGTAATCGGGTAATCACACGGGTAACATGTCATCATCGTATTATTTCGAGGAAAATTAGGTACATAGATTTCTCTAAAATGGGTTTATTTAAAAAATAATTGAGGTGCTTATTAAAAAATTGCCTTAGATTGGTCATACCTACATGGCGAGAATAACTGCAGTCTTGGATGGTAATGCAACAGCAATATGCCAAATGCTACACAGTTCAATCAATATCTATCAAAAATCCAGATCCATCATGAATTACTTAATATATCTTTAATCTCTATTTAGCACAAATCGGAATTTTTACGCGAACTTGAGATAAAACTTTATTACAGTATGTATAAGGTTCAGTAAGTAAGTAGGTACATGAATTAGTTCAAAGTACTAAATTGTAGAACACGTTTGTTACATTTCACTCGTATCCGGCGTAGTAATAGCTTCACTTTGTTTTCCGTATTAGGAAGGATAGTAAGTACTCAGACTACTCAGTATTGTCTCGATCCAACACAACGCGTTACAACCAATTCGCAATGCCTGTACGTATGGCTGTCCACTTCAATCTTGAATGCATATGCGCACTACTTTTACCTAAGACATTCGAGTAAAACGCGGATAAATCGATTTTAGCTTTGTTTGTAGTAAGATAATGGAAGTAAAGAGTTTGTTATCTAGATTTACGGATTCGTGAGCCATTCTATTTTTCATTTTTGGTAATGTAATTCTTGAAAAATTAACCATCTAACATCGCAGATAGTTAATATTAAAAAAAATTGTCTCCTATGCCTTTAGCTAAATACCATTTTAGCGCTTGTCTACAGAGAGAGTAGAAAACTAAATGTATGGGGATGACACTGACAAGTGTCAAAATTTACATCAATCCAATATAATTTTGTTTTCTATTCTACATTTAGACAAGCGCTAAGTGGCATTTGCCGACGGCTGCAGAGAAGAAACCTTGTACATTAACGAAAAATATTTAACGTGTATGGCATACTGGAGCAGTACCTACTTTAACTTCTAAAATTCAGTACCTAACAAATTCCCACTTGGTAAGCAACTTGCCACCCATTTGGCAATTAAAACAAACGACTATAGATAAATCTAGCAAACAGTTAATTGTTCTAAGAGCCTGTGTATAAAACACTAGAACAATTAAACTTATAGTCCGGTAAAGATCAAATGGCGGTGCTAGATTAGTGGATTCCCATGCGTGTGTGCTCACCGTGAGAGGGGGCAGCGGGTTAGCGATAAGATCGCGGGCTGTTGCACAACCGCGCGCGCTATAAGGTGCCATAGCATCCTCTACAAAAGGTCACCACTACCTTATGTAAGTGTAATAACGTCTAACAGAGCACACAATCAAATTCTGATCTCTTTTACAATCAAAAGGTCATAATATATGAGATGTGTCATTATGAGTACGTGAACAATATTGTTTGGATGTCGGGTCACTTCCTCATTGTCCGTGAGAATGATGATCGTAATTATTGACTCTAATGATCTTGTGGTTATTTGGTAACATATTATTATTATAAAGTTGAAGATAAGAATAAAAATGTTCGTTATGACTGCCTCGTTGGCAGAGTGGTCGCAAGTGCGACTGCCAGGCAAGAGGTCTCGGGTTCGATTACCGGGTCGGGCAAAATATACCAGCTTTTTAAAAAACAATCTCAGCGGTAGCACGGATCTGGAATTGTGCCCGGTATACGGCAATAGGCTCACCCCCTATTACATGGGACTCATAACATAAATGTCAAAAGTGGGTGTTACATTGTACAGTGGCATTAAGTGGCGTAATGTGAACGTGTGCTACCGCTTCGGAGATAAAAGGCGTGATGTTATGTTATGGCTAAATAATTTTGACCGTATTTTATGCATTTGGTGTGGTGCATAATCAACAAATGAACCCACAATTTCCTAAAGAGAACTGGTGATATAATTTGACGCCAGCTATTTTTTATGTTTGATTTGTTACGCTACAAATAAATAAAACTCCTATTACAAATATGTTTACATAAAATAAAATTTGATAGACGGCGGCTAACTGCTTCGAGCTCACTAATCTTTTTACTTTCGCAAACATACAACCTGTTAGCTGATGCACCGTGAAATGAAGTGGCGCAATTACATATCGAGTTTTATTGCTATAGCAGATGCTATCAATGTCACAACACTACGCAAAACATTGCAACACCGGAAATTTCTTTGTTTATTTGCTTATATTTCAATGTTGCGTGCTTTACTCCGCGATATTTATGCTAATGTATGCAGTGATGTAACAGATTGTTGTGATGATTCAGTCAAATATCGGCAGGTGATCGTTCATTCATTAATACACGATAAAATGTGCTCCGCCGCATAAATTTAGTACAGTCGATACACAAATACACTTTCGCTTCCATTCTTCTAAAACAAGGTAAACATTATTTTTCTCACGCTTTGATTGTTATGGTTCAATACATTAGATTTTCCACACAATAAAATGTTATGAAGCAAAAACGTTATTGGTTCACATTGTTGCAACATTCACTAGCGACGTAGTCTTAAATGCGTTAATAACCATGGAATCTACATTTGTAATGTGCAGTTACCAAAACAAGAATCTGTTATGAATTTTATTTTAATCAGTACTCTTTGTAAATGAGTCTGTGTGGAGTGACTTAAGGACGTTCAGGTACGTACGATACGATATCCTTGTTACATACCAGCGTCGTTTTACGTTCACGAAAGGAAGGGATTATATGTCAAACACAAATGTCTAACCACAAAGTGGGTCAACTTGCCTAACTACGATTGTAGGTTAGCGAATTGCACGCGACCCTTCAACCACAATATGAACGAGTAAAGGCAAGATGTGTACAGCCGGGTAAGTGCCTGAACCTTGAGGCTACCCATCCGTTCGCTGGCCGTCACGCCGCCCTAGTTCTTACGGAGAGCGGAGCGTGGGAAAATCACTTATGCAAATCCGGGGAATCGATTATCGTGGCGATGCGCGATCGACGCGGGCGCAGCGGCAAATGGAAAGTGCATCAGTTGCGCAAGTGACGTGCACTACGCTCGCACCGCCCGACACACGGGCCATCTCTAATGCGAACCTGATGCTCGGGCCACGAGATAGCTCTTACAAAACACACAGACGTACCTCACGGAGTCGTGGAGGTTCATTTAGGTCAACATATCTAAGACTCTTATTATAATAAGGTTCACGATTTACGTTATCTAACCGACACGAGTTTTAGCATGTAATTACGTACAGTATTAAATTAATTTAAACAGATTATTAGGAAATTAAAATTCAAACATTTTTTTAAATTTTGTAGTGTACGTTGGTAGAATACCTTTTATTTGTTTATTAAAAAGAAATCTAATTTAAGAAAGCGTTTTTTATTGTTATCGGTTCTAGTGATCATAAATGGAAGCACAACACAATAAAATAGTCAAACAATGAAAATGTTATAAAATAGTATTTCGAAACAAGAAACTGAAAATGTCTTCCCACGCGGCCGGATGTCCTGCACATTAGGAACACACAAATTAGGTAAATACTTTCACAGAGATGCGCACGCGCGAACCCGAGCTGCACAACACCATTATTTCCTCACAGCGCAATGTATCATGAAAACACATAAAAATAAAGACTACAAAGAAAATCACACGATAGAATTCTTCTTTAGAACATTACCGCAGAAGAAAATTGACACGATAGAATATTCCGGTCACTTCCGATATGTCACAGTGTACGTAGCAGGTGCGGGTCACACGCGGTGGACTTACCCAGGACGGGGAGCAATGTTAGCAAGATCCACAGAGGGGACATGTTGTCGCGAGGTGCGTCGCGAAGGGACTGACGGTAGATGCGCGCGCGCCGCCCGCCCGGCCACGGGAGGGGAGAACTGAAAGCTCGCCGCCCGCCCCGTACGCGACCACTGTGTGCACAGACTGATACATCACCAGCTCATCAATGTATCATTTGTTAACGTTTAAACATTTAAGTAGTAGCGTCAATAATCGTCAACGTTCCACGTAATACACATTTTTCAAACGTCATTACGTTGTCGATCAAAATATAGTATTAATAGAAAATAACTTAAGCTATTTTTCCTGCTGTACCAAGCGATTATTAACAGATCACATGTGAATTAAATTATTAGGTAATCTCAGATTCAGAATTCAGCAAAAATATATCTATTGTCATATGGACAGTAGGGTAGGTGTTATATTGTAGTTTAGTAGAAAAAATATCGGCTTTCTACAAACGCTCATGTAACTCACAATGAACGTACATATTTCTCTAGTCTATGGCACCCAGTGGAACAGACGCGTGATTTATTAGACATAACCGATGTCTATCTGCGAACTATTGTTTTGTTAGCTCATTAGTCAAACGTTTTATTGCATTACGTCACGAACCGAATCATTGCACGGTAATGTCAATCTATTGAGAAAATCATCAATTATGTCTCCATAGACATCGTCCTTAATTACTAACTATTTATTTTTAATATATGAAACTCTATATATGTATCTGAATTAATAATGATTGGTACATAATTAGTCGTGAGAGAGTCGGCTTTTTATTCCTGTCGCCATAATTAACGATCATTTGTTTTTTGCATCTAGGTAATCAATACGGTGCAAGTATGATGTAATAATATATTATGTGTTGCTGAGATTGCGGTGCATTTGTGAATGAAATGTTCTTGTCATGTTAGGAGTCAGATCGTTCAGCTTAACCGGCTTTAGCGTTTAATTGTCTGTTTATAATTGTTAGGAAAATAGATATCCTTACATTACATGACATTTTGCATGGTTGGCGCAGGGGCTGGTCAATCAGCATGTTGTGTTTCAATTTTTGCATAGATTAACTCTTTGATCCGAAAATTTTTTAGTCTGTATTTAAAATGTTCGTAAACGCACATGACATGAACGAAATTCTTAGAGTGGTCAGAAATATAAGATTTGCGTTCGGACCTTGCACATACTAATAGTTATTTCCATCAGTTGGGCAACCAATAAATCAACTCAACTTATATTACACGTATCAAAAGAAGAATGTGAGACAATCTGTAATAATATGCAACCACCCGGAACATAACAGTCCATAATGATACTTTTACCTTTTACTTTCAGCAAACACATAGAGTATTGAAAAATATATAAATGGTACCTGTTACCCGCGATTTACTAGCGACTAGAACAAAGGAAAAATAATTTATTAGTGGGCGTCAACACAACACTTAAGAAATCAGTGAGGATTTTGTACATCAGATCTAACGAATTCTAATACAAAGTCATCATCGATCACCATCAATCGGAATACGATCACTCCTGAACAATGGACCCTATTTTAAGGTTTTAAAAGAGGTTTTTCTATGATTCCCACGTTCCAAGTATCATGGAAGTCGCAATTAGATCACCAATATCAGAAAGTAGTCACTACTAGATAACTCGTATACAAAATGTTATTCCAGTTAGGATAATGACCTATTTTACCCTTTAGCTACTCTACATAAAAAATCACAACAGCCAAACAAACACATTCACATTTAAATCATAAACTCGGATAGACGCACAACGCACACGCATAACATAGAAACGATTACGATGCTCGCTCGTAACTTGACATTATGTAAATAAGTGTAATAATAAAGCATAATCGTGTGATTACTGTTCGCATCTCCATACAGTTGCACATTTCAAAAGATTGCTAGATGGAAGCGTTTGTATTGTTCATTAAATTGACTATTGCAATTGAATGTTATTGAATGATTTTAGTAATTCATTGAAATATTTGTAAAGTTTGTAGTTTTATTAAATGATGACGTTGCGATTTTCGAATAATTCGATATGTATTTTTCGTATTATATTTGTGTAATGGAAATGCAGTAATGATGATTACGATGGAATTTTAGTACCTTGTTTAGTTTTATGTATTTTCACTATTTGAGATTTATAACTTTGACTGCCTCGTTGGCCGAGTGGTCGCAAGTGCGACTGCCGGGCACGGGGTCTCGGGTTCGATTCCCGGGTAGGGCAAAGTATTACTGTGTTTTGAAATTCTCAGTAGTAGCACGGAGTCTGGAATTGTGCCCGATATATGGCAATAGGCTCACCCCATATTACAAGGGACTCATAACCTAAATAGTGAAAAGTGGGTGTTACATTGTACAGTGGCATAATGTCCACATCTGCCTACCCCTGCGGGAATAAAAGGCGTGATGTTATGTTGAGATTTATAAATATCATGCTTCTGTTTAGATTGGTTAATTCACTATATTTGACTGTTCTATGACCTCTATAATGTACTTCTTAAGTATTTTAAAACACACATTATTATAATAACTTCATAACCATGACTTTGTTCAGCTTCCAGTACCTATCAATTATTTCATGGACCTAAACCAAAATTACGACAATATGTACCAAAATATTCCTGCGTACTTATGCTCCATAGTCTAGAATCCCTAATAGGTCACGTAGTTCAAACGTATTGGCGTCCTGTTACCTCAGAAACATGTGAGTGTAGCAATTTGTGAGGTGGACGACTGATTAAGCAACTAAGTCATAGTTACAAACGAGTCGTGAAAATACTAAGAATAGGAACCTGTTGCCGGTACAAAATTCTTCACTATAAAATGAGGTTCTTTAGAAAGAGTTACATTATTTGTTAGGCTATTTTTAGATACACAATTTTGACATACAGATTATTTAGCAATGCCATTATTTTAATGCAGTAGAGAACAGGTGATTAAGTCTATGATAATATTGCAGTAATGCAAGTCTATGACCTTATCAGTATTGTACATTTGTAATACTATTTTGAATACTGAAAGAAGATATCACGTAACCCCTTTTGAACTTCCTGAACTGTCCTTCCTAACAAAGCGCCAAGAGATACTTATCAACAGTAGTGTGAAGGCATCACATAAATTGTGCCTACACACAATTCCTTCACATCCCACTTCTTAATCAGATGCAAGTAATTAAACAAACTTATATTGTTATTTGATGATTCACGGATAAAATTTGCCATTGGAATAAACAAACATTACGGCTGTGATTTATCTAAGAAGGCGTATGTTTTAGGAACACAATAAGTACTTAGATACGCACAAGGATGCTGTTGTAAGTTTGCATTTTAATAATGTCATTGTACCTTCGTACTTCAGTTTACTAGGTAACATTACTTAATATATTTTTTTTAAACCCAAAAGTATAATATAGCTTTACCCAAACTCAAGATAAACCGAACCTTTTTTTTATAGCATAAGCCGGTAAACGAGCAGACACATCACCTGATAGTATATAAGCAATCGGAAACACCAAGGCGTTACAAGTGCGTTACCGGCCTTTTGGGATTTGGGAATTTGAGGATGTGGAGGATTCGAGGATTCGGGAGATGGGGACTAGGGAGGGGTAATTGGGCCTCCGGTAACCTCTCTCACACGACGAAACACAACGCAGGCGTTGTTTCACTTCGGTTTTCTGTGAGGTCGTGGTATCACTTCGGTCGAGCCGGCCCATTCGTGCCGAAGCATGGCTCTTTCTGCTGACCTGACCTGAGCCCGAGATCCCTTGTTCTGCAGTCACGCTTGCGGGCTCTTGACCAATTAGGTCAGCAGCTTATAAATAATTATTAAAACTGCTTGACAACAATAAGAATGCACAACTAATGTTGGTAACAATGATTGATTTCATAAGTTGGTGCACGCATAAGCTAGTTAGTCTTGATATAAACACGAGCTGACACCAGCAGCGGCGATAAGTCGTGAAAGATTCCCATGAGGCGTCCCGCATTGCCTCATCAGCACCTCGCTCCGTGCACACGCGAACCACTTACCATTGTGCTACACATCACTATTATTATCAATAGCTCTTTGATTTAGGTCTCAAGGAAGGAATAAACTAGACATTATTTAAACAATAGACCAATCTGTACAAAAAATTTGGATGGGTGGTTGTTAGTTTATTACAGCAAAATTGCTGCATTGAATCTAGACTAGAACACAGGATTTTTGACAAAGTTACTCGCTTTGGGCGAAGTAGAAGAATCAGAATGTATTATTTTACATTATCTCAATCACAAAATTGCAAGTAAACATCTGACCATTCTTTCAAGAAATTCGAGGTTTCTATCCATCTATTCTGCGACTTGATGTACATAAAGCAATTGTTCAGTCACTACGTCAAC
Source organism: Spodoptera picta (assembly GCA_038387885.1). Taxonomy (NCBI): domain Eukaryota; kingdom Metazoa; phylum Arthropoda; class Insecta; order Lepidoptera; family Noctuidae; genus Spodoptera; species Spodoptera picta. The sequence continues at coordinate 1,315,799 of JAZHFQ010000248.1, forward strand.
CATACAGTTAAGTTATAATAGTTTATACACAGTCAATTCACTTTGAAAATTCTATTACAGACGACTGATATTTATGACTCGAGATTGAGCACAGTTCCCTTGGTAACGAAGCAACAAACATGACGCGACGCCACGACGCGACGCAACGCCCTGCGAGTAATAAACTGTCGCAAGTCGTTACTAAACTCTAATCACTTCACTCAATATCTTCAAGCCAATATTAAATTGGATTACGGTGAAAGATTACTGGACGCATTACCCATAAGCCTATATTTTCTCTTTACTCCATTACGTACGCTTACTACTATTAGCAGCATCTTCATAAGGCTTTTCTCCTACTTATAAACGTAAAATACCGTTGGTTGAATCGTTACTGCTGAGCAAGCGGTCTCGAGTTCTATTTTCACTATTTTTTTTTTATGGAATAGGAGGCGGACGGATCACCTGATGGTAAGCGATCAGCGCCGCCCATGGACACCCGCAACACCAGAAGAGTCACAGGTGCGTTGCCGGCCTTTTAAACAGGAGTACGCTCTTTTCTTGAAGGTTCTTCTTTTCTATTATCAGGACTACCTAATAATAGCCACTAGGCTAAACCCTTATGTGCCTCTATGTATTATGTACGTCTTCGTAGATTAAAAAGAATGATATTATATTATGTCATCCCACATATTTCTACAGGACATATCTGCGTCAGAACATGACGCTATGATACATACATACGATATGGTCACAGCTTCTTCAACAGTCTCACATTTTTTTCAAACTTAACAAAGGACCGAAGTAGTATTATGTACGAATGTACGGAAATATAAAACTTTATGTTTCTATTCTATGCAGCCTCATGGCTTTCACGACATATATAAATCTTATAAATAACTCTTTGTAAAAGGCGACGCGACGCAATGGTCGCTGACGGCACCATTTTCATTTTAACGCATGTAACGCAACATTTGTATGTGTTTATACTCTTTTGTGTTTTAAGATTTCCTCGACCATTTCTGAATTTAATATCTTATTTAATACCTGAACATAAATTATTATTCATACCCAGTATTATAACTGAGGTACGGACTGAAGATTGGCAAACGAAAAGTAATAAATGGTTGTTATAGACGTATCGTGAATGCGAATTGCTTATGAAGTTTCAATTTTAATGAATGTGTCAAAGGTTTAATATTATTATTCAGGGGTATTTCCCTTGTTTATTACATAAAAATCTTAAACAAACAACTAACATTACGAAAGATAATATAGATTAAGCCTGGTCATGTACAAAATTCATAACAATCACAACATTATGTTCCCTACAAAAGACATCAACGCGCCTAGCTACGAGCACACCAGAGTTCCTTCACCACAATATGATAATATTGAAGAGGTTCATAATTAATCATGTCAAATGCAATGTGAGAGGTAGTCATTTGATTGATTAAAAGTATATACTACAAGACTCTTATGTGACCTTATAATTATGATGTAATAACTAGTATTGGTCATAAATAAAATACTGTCGAAGGGCTTAGAAAATAAATTGTAATTGAATTTTGTCTTCGAAATATTTGATTCATTTGATTGCTTATATTGGATGTCATTATATAATAATTATAATTACAGATGTAAAATTGATTACTTGTATAAAATACATGTAGTTTACTGAAAGTTGGTTTGTGTTGCTGTACTGTGGGTATTTAAGAAAATGAAAGTCAGCAGTTGATCCTGTTAGAGGCACGTACTAACATATAATGTTTGTATATATGAAACCTCTTCGTATGCGGCTCGTCTCGTAGAGCTATGGAAATGTAATACGGGTCAGATGCTCAGTTTGCGACATTCGAAGTTAGAACATACACGATTGCGTCCTTAAACGATGCCGCTTAACCCGTTACACGGGTATATATTTATATACATTTATAGGCATATATAATAATATGTGTATCTAACACAAAACTAACTATATAGGCAATGGTATAATTTATACTTAAAAGTGAAGACATCGTATTTCATATCATGCAAATGTCTTCTAGAAAGTGCCAAGGCTATTTTCTACTAAAATTCCTACGAGAACAATATAAATGAGATATTTATTTAAAAATTAGTCTTACACACAAATCAAAGTCGAATTTCAAATCTAAACCAAAAGGTTCCGAAACAAAATCTGTATCGAATGATTTATTAGGCTTACCTAACGAGGTTAAAACAGATATCGTGTTATTATTCATTTTAATTAGTCCCTAAGAAAAAAGGTTAATTAAATTATGTACATATATTAGTTTAGAATGAGCTTCACCTGTTATGAGATTATTATGTCGAACATCGCAACTGAGGTAATATATCACGTTCACATGTTAAAAGTACGGCGAAATTTAACTTTAGGTATATGTAACAAGAACATTTCTCTTTGCCAAAAGATTTCTATCGCGAAATGTTATGAATATGCAAAAATAAACATTAGTAGTGTCTCGTGCTAGCTCCACTGTTTATCTCTTTTTGTTTAACACGATGTTTGTACTCACGAAACTCGAAAGATAACTATCACTAACTCTTTAATTTCCTCGTCTGCGAGTTAATGTTTTGGAAACTTTTGCTGTCATAAATCATTGAAGGCATGCCTCGGTAAAACATACAGACGAAATGAACATAAAATTATCAAAAATGAAATATTTTCATAGCATAACATCACACTTTTTGTGTTTGTGAGAGGACATTGATGTGTGAATATTTTGTTTTAGTTTCTTGAGCCAAGCCAGTAAACTATAGCTTTTTTAACTTACTTCGCTCTGATGAAGTCTAAGCCATAGTTCCGTCTGTTTCATCTAAACAAACATTCGACTATTGTTTTCTGTGTTGTATACTAGACAGCTAAGACAGTAATGGTTCACTTTAGTGACTTGAAACCCTATGAACAAAGGTATGCCTTTGTTTAATATGTGATAATAATATTTCCTGTTGTCGTCAGCAAACAAAAGCAGTGGTGATGATAAATGAATGGTCTTCGTCAACTATCGTGACCACTGAACTATGGGGCTTGAAAGTTGACCTTTGTTCTTAGTATCGGACAATGGTTAAATGTCACTTGATGAGGAAAATAAAATACTAAGCTATATTTTGTTCTAGGATATATCTTTGTGTGTACTTTGTGTAAACTATGGAGTTTCTTGCTCGTTTTACTTCATAGGAATCTACACCTTGGAATGAGCAACTAGCTTCACTTCTAAATTTTTGTTGTTTGACGTTCAAAAGTGCCATCCTGGTCTAATTGAAATAAATGATTTTGACTTTGACTTTGACTTTGTCTAGTTAATTAATCTAAATCAGTAACAAAATATACATCCCCACCTAAATATATTTATCGAAGTAAAGATTGAATTTCTTAAACAATGTACCCTTACATTCACTTTTATTAAACAACGTTTCCCATGAACATAAGTGCTGCATTGTCTGTAAGTTTATATTTAATCTGCCTACACAGTTGACAAGATAATTAATATAAATTATCTCTATCACATTATCTGTATTTCCCATTTGTTGTTCATAATTTATAAAATAAATATAAATAAACGCATAAGTAATCACGCGTCTGCATTTGATGGATGCGCTGTTCACAAGACATTTTTAAGTAACATTACATTTGGCGTTAAACTATGAAGAGTATTTAATAACATAACATCACGCCTTTTGCCCCCAGAGGATTAGGCAGAGATGCACACTTAATGCCACTGTTCAATGAGACACATATACCGGGCACAATTCCAGACTCCGTGTGAGATTTTTTTGTTTAAATCCAGTAACCTTTGACCGTCCCTGGAATCGAACCCGAGACCTCTTGCCCGGTTGTCGCACTTCCCAACGAGGCAGTCAGGTAGAAAGAGTATTTAATATTCCCAAATTGGACTAAATCGTTCACAAACCCCAATTGAAATAACTTCATTCATTTTAATACTTATTGTGCATTTAGTCCATCAACATTTGGTGCTTAGCACATAGTTGTAAAATTACATGAATTTTCTTAGTTTTCGAAGTATGTTAATTATGGTATTATTGTTTGTAGCAACTACATGTGAATATTGTACAATATGAATGCAATAAAATAAGCCAAACGTTCAGGTAGTAAAGGGGGGCCATTACGCTAAACGCATGGTTGTGAAACGTGCGTAGAATGCGGCTCGGGATAAGAACCAGCCAATTAATTCGCGAGATGACCGCGTACCGCGCCGACAATTGTTACTCACGGTAACTGTATCGAGTTTGATACTAATTTTAACTATTGTAAAAAGTAAAAGTATTTATTGTATTTACATATATCAAAGATATATTTAATTTTTTTGCATTGCGTAGTTTGTAATTGAATTTTAATCAAATATGACGTAACCATGTATGTTAAAGCTGGAACCGAAAATAATTATCAATTAGTTGGAGGCCAATAAACGCGTACCTTATCAATTATAAGTATACCTTACATACAAAAAAGTATGTGAATGAAATATAAATATTATGTACCAAGTAAACTATTACAATTTACAAATTCTTTAATCAAACGTAAAAGTTAAGAAAATTGTAAATTATAGTTGTTAGAACTTTACTCTCTTATAGCCTTTAGACTAAAGAATGCAGTAAACATAATATACTTTCACTAACAATAATTAAATAATGTTCACGTATGATGAGTGAATATTTAATTACTCGCTGTATGCAACTAAATACCTATAGCTGAAAGTGTAGTTCCAATGTCTGTAATCTCAACACTTCCTCTTACATACGTTGTTCACGCGATCACGCCACTTGTGAAGTAATTTACCTTGTTTGTACTAATTGTTGTAAATTGTTTACTTCTACAATTGTAAATTGCTTGTAAATAATTTAATAAAGGAATTTGTATACTGTAGACAGTATTTTACGAAACTGGAGATCCTGACGGTCCCCGCAATTTATGTTTTGGTGCTTTTAACTACGCTAGCCAAACATATTCACGAATTTGAAAATTTAGAAGATAGAGTAATCAGGGAGGGCACTCGTAGAAAAGATCTCGCTCAAGCAGTGTGTCCTCGGTTAAATTCATGATGAATTTTGACTGCACGGTTGGTGCGGTGGCTGGGCAACTGGCTGCCGTGCAACGTGTCGCGTTAACACTTTGTGTGATCCACAAATTGTTGTTTCGGGTCTGGGTGTCAATGTGTATGTGAACTTGTATGTTTGTAAACGCACCCACGACACAGGAGAAAATCCTAGTGTGGGGCAACGTTTTTAAAAAATAAAAAAAAAAAAAAAAAAAAAAAAAAAAAAAAGTGTGGTTAGGCACGGTTCGCGGTACCAAGCAGTAAAACTGTTCAATAAGCTACCAGAAAATTTAAAGAGCGCCATTTACACAAGTTCCTTTAAATCCCAACTAAAGCATATCCTATTGGACAAGTGTCTGTACTCAATTGACGAACTGTAATAGTGTTATTGCAATGTTGTTGTTGACATGTACTTTAATTCAATTATTTAATGTATTATTGTAGTGTTACTGTTGACATGTATTTTGATTCAATTATTTAATGTGTTATTGTAGTGTTACTGTTGACATGTATTTTGATTCAATTTTTTAATGTATTATTGCAGTGTTTCAGTTGACATGTATTTTAATTCAATAATTTAATGTGTTATCGAAGTGTTTTCTTGACATGTAATTTAATTCAATGATTTAATGTATTATTGCAGTGTTTTTGTTGACATATATTTTAATTCAATCCTTTGGTTGCTGAAGAATTTATGATTGATCTATTCTTATCTTTTAAATTGTGTAATTTCTTTCTAAATTGGATTTTTGTCATGTTATGTTTGATTATTTCGCGTTTTATTATTATTTAAATTGTTCTGTTGATTTTATTTTTTGTTTTTTGAGTAATATGACTGATCCATGCTGCATGGATTATATTGCAAAGTAATTTATGATTATGAAGACATTCAGATACAATGTAAATTGTTTATTGAATAAATGAAATGAAATGTTTATTGGATTATGATTGAGTGTCGATTTGAATAAAGTTTTCCACTAATGGTAAAAACTATTATTATGTTTATTCAAAGCATAAATTTAATGTTATTTACTATTTAAATATTTAAGAGATTATAAGAGCATTTATATACATATTCAAAATTTTGTTGACAAAATATTATAATTCGGCTTAGGTATTATCCGACTACCAAAAAGGATAGTCATTCGAAAATACGTTAATAGTTATTTTATAAAGGGTTCAAACATCACTACCTTAACGTGAGAACGTCTAACAAAGATGGGCCTTACGACGTTATGGATGATTGCATCAGACTGCCGCGGGCACTGCCTCGGGTCATCTCTCGAGCATCCGCGACAGCCGCAGACCTCACTCTATGAAACAGCACTATAAGACCATAAACCTGAGGGTCACACTGATAACATATGTCAAGACATCAAGATAAATATAATGGTCATCTAACAACAAAACGACATAAGGCCGTGGTGAACCGGAGATTAAGGTGCCACTCCTCAAGAATATGGTTCTAAACCCTGTAAATACGTTGTGAATTTTGCTAATGAAATAACTTTCAAGCCCTTTCTTAGACACCATCGACGAAACCTGAACTCAATTTTGAATCAACTCAACAAAATCGAAATGGTCATTCCGCCTTGAGCAAGAATACTTCATTATAACATAGGTACTTCAGATCGGTAACGAAAGCGTTGCAGGAAACTGATGATAATCCGATCGACGCTGGCATCAAAAATCTTGTTTGTACTGTCTCAGTGACCGAACCATAGACATTCATACACAATCGACTGCTAAACAAGAGGCAGTCAAGATACGAGTACCTACTTGGTCCTCACATCAAGATAATCTCACTGTTGTAATGTACATACATAACTACATATTATATTCCACTGTTACTGAGGAATGTCGAGTAAGTAAGGTTAAGTAATTTATTTTTTGTGACAACATCAATTTGATTATTGCAAAGAAGTTATTATGACATTTAAACTTCGAATGTCAAGTTGTACTTAGAAGGTCCGGTTCGGTTTGTTAGTGTTTGATATTAGAACGCATGTCTTGGAAAATGATTATTTATGCAGTTTCAGTGGTAATTGCTGCTATAGAGAATTTCGCAAAAACATGGTAGACCAGCGACCTAATATAGATAGATCGTAAGAAAGCCACTGGGTGCAAGTCGCTTCTAACCGGCCGATCTGAAGATTGAGGACTATGTTTTTTTTAATGTTACAGATTAATTCTCCACGGACTCTTAGTCCGTGCCCTTGTCATACAATTTTTTATTCCAATACATATAGTCAATTTTTATAAAGTAAAGAAGTTACCTAGTTACACACTACAATTAACCACATCTATAATTATAACTAAAAGTATAAAATACTTAATACGTAAAATATGATCTATATATATATATATCTATTTCGACGGTTCTACGAAATCAGCCCACCAACGAGATGGGAGAGCCGACCTGACCAAGCAGAAGGCACCCGTTCACAAGTATGACGTGTGTGTCAGTAATTGGGTCCGGTCAACCTTTTTATTGGGAACGGAGCAACCCAACACACAGCGCCACCGACTGAGGACTATGTTTAGAAGACTTGTGTATGTGATATGATGATGACACCCAGTCCCAGCACTTTATTCATTTCGAGAAACAAACTTGAATCCCTTACTTACTACTAATATACTGAGCCTCCAACCATAACCGTAAAATTTTTACACATGTTATGTTAAATGTTGGATCCTAATCTTTACGACACAGGAAATAAAATACGATTCTTATTACGCACAACTATTTCCAGCTCATAATAAATGTTTCATTTATGAATTAACTTCTTCCTTACATTTTCAATTAACTAACTCAATTTTATGAACAGGAAGACGTTTACGTTTGATGTGTCCACCTCTTTTGTAAGACGTATTGTTTTATACGTCCCATGTCATGTGGAGTGGGTCTTACAAATCTAAACTAAATTAAACATCATCATATCATCTCAGGGTAATAATAACTTGGAAACAATCGGCGAAGCGTCACCGATTCATGGTAGATGTCCCACCCACAGGCACGAAGCGCTTCGCATCAAGCTTCCTTGTGCGTATTGCTAAGAAGTGGAATTCTTTGCTAGAGTCTGTATTTCCTGAAAGGTGTCTAAGTGAATAGGTTGCTTATGGGTCGACGTGCTCCATCGTAGGCCACATCACCGCTTACCACCAGGCGAGATAGTGGTCAAACGTCAGTCCCATCTAATATAGAAAAAATACTAAAAAAACAGTTTACTAAAGAATTGAAACGAATTTGTCTCAGTTTTAATTCAGGGACCATGTTGTTAGGTACAAATTTATACACATGTTCCGTGTGAGACTGCAATTCAACTAACGAGGCAGCATATAACATACAAGTATAATTGCTACCCATACTTAAATATCATCACAGATACTTAGAAACAATTGTAAAATTCGAGCAAATTATTTTAATTAAGTTTAAATTCTTTGGTTCACCTTCTATGAAATTGTAACGTTGGTATTGCACGCAGTTTAAAGTGTCTTCATTACGTGCAGTGACCTCGGCGTGACCTTTACTCTGAGGATGCTCACATTCCGACCCGACAAACGTTTTCAAAGGGTATATTTATGTGGAAACTTAGCCATTGTTTCGTTGTATTAAAAAACTATTATTATAAATACGTACCTACATAGCTATATTTTGTACGTGAATTGACTTTATAGCTATTATAATAGGTACTTTGTTTTTATTTTGATGAGGACCACCTACTTACCTTTGTAAGTTATTCTAATCTTTTTCTATCAGAAGTACTTGTTTGTTGGTCAAATCTTTCCAGATTCTTAAGGCTAATAGGATGTTCTTCGTCTCTTTTCATTAATCAATACTCCTACCTTCTGATTTCTATTTCCTTGGCAAACGCATTGCTTGAAACCTAATCAAAACAATACAACACAAAAAGAGATCAACCTTAATAGGTAACCTCCAATTTACACTACCACAATCTAAAACCAACTTTACCACCATAATTCTAAAATCAAAATTCAAACATCACGACCTAAAATCATATTAAACTACATAGATAATAAAGTAATTAGAGTTCTACATGAAAAAGGTTGTATCACACGTATGTGGTGTAACCATGATTCTCACGCCTCCGCAACCAAGCACATAATTATATGATGATCATTAATCATGTTCTTCGAAAATTTATCGACGCATCCGGGCTACATACGTATTTGTATATCAAGACGTATTTGTATACTTGGCCTCACTTACTGACGTTTCGGAAAATAAAGTGATTATTTGTATAAACTACGTTTATAAACCGTCTTAAAACCCCTCTGTTTTGAAGTCGGTTAATTAGTATACTAAAACATTCTCCCAAGTACACTAAACACTTTTGTGAAAACCGCATTAAAATCGGTTGACCCAATCGCGAGATCATCGCGCACAAACATACAAAACTGAGAACTTCCATTTTTCTAAGTCGGTTGATTAGGAACCCTTAATTCTCCTAAATTACTTGTATTCTATATAATATATTGCAATAATTCTCACGCTTATAAGATTCGCAGTTCGCAGTTTATAAGATTCAGTCTGATTCAGATTTATTTTGTCCTCACTTCTCTGTTCTCTGTTCAATGCCTGGTAGGTACTTTATTCCTTTAATTGGTTCTTATAACACCCGGAGGAAGATATGGGAGGAGTGACACATGTATTTTATCCTACCACAGAATAAATAGCCACAACTGTTACAAGTTTGTCTATGTCGCTGATGCGTCAGCGCAAGGTAAAGCATCCGTTCTCTATTGTTGTGTCTGAGGACGAATGTACAACAAAATCTTACATTTGTACACATTCTATTTTGTTTGGTTAGTACCTACATTATTTATGTCTGATATAAGAATTGATTTGTTTCAGATGATTATACCTATTTTGATTCATAGAATGTTGACTGCCTCGTTGGCCGAGTGGCCGCAAGTGCGACTTAATCGAATGCGAACCCGAGACCCCTTGCCGGCGCAAGGGTCTCGGGTTCGATGCCCGGGTCGGGCGAAGTATTACTTAGTTTTAAAAAAAAATTTTAATAGTAGCACGGAGTCTGGAATTGTGCCCGGTATATGGCAATAGGCTCACCCCCTATTACATGGGACTCATAATATAAATAGTGAAAAGTGGGTGTTACTTCTGTGTGCCTACCTCTTCGGGGATAAAAGGCGTGATGTTATGTTATGTCATAGAATGTAGAATTTATTACACGATAAAGAAACTAAGTTCTCGTATTACATCGTCTTCATCATCTGGCGTCTTCGCGATATCTCAAAGACATTTTTTATGAAATTATTTTTAAACATTTACATGATTATATGTCTGTCTTGTCTAAAAGTGTGTGTAGACTACGGGCATACCATACGGATAGATCAAAACTTTTCAAAATCAATCACAGTTCACAATATTAAATCAATAATCCCGTAACAAAACTAATACAAGTACAACTACTTGATCAAACTGACAATATTTAATTCATACGAGAACCGTACAAGAAGCATAAATCAATCGGGAATATAATTACGGAGTCAGCAATAGTAATTTAATGGTTCCATCGTTAGATCTCTACCAAATATTAATTATACGTGTAGGGCCACGCATGTGATTGGAAAGGATTGTTTATCAAGTGTTTAGTTCGGCTAAACATAGACATCAATCGACTGAATAAGTTAATACAATTTGGAAGAGTTCACAAACAGACCTGTCGTATTGTCGTGTCAGATACTTATTGTACTAAAATATGTTCAATTCTTCATTATTTACTGATGTTTACTAATTAGTTTAACTTGAAATATCACAATCATCTTTATATATCTATCGATTTCAATTGTGAAACCACCAAGAGATTACATCTATAACTTTAACGTCAGAATAATTAATTTTGTAAATACACCATTAACACCATACATTTGTGTTAACTAAAATAAATTCTTGTATATTATCACAAGTGCTCTATCTAGTGCACGCTATATCAGTGTATCACGCTATACCCTAGGGTACGTAGTTAAATGAATCCATTGTACCTCTGATTAATACAAACAAGAAGTGCTTAATATTATCTATGTAGCTATTCTTTAATTGTTACAACAATGCGTTTTGTTGCTATGGACACAAGAACTTTGATTAAACAAAGATGGGATAATTTGTAAATGTACAAGTACATACGAATTGGTGCCTAATGTGTGAAGCTGTTCAAAAATCAATAAAAACGTTCAATCAATAAAAGGAATGCAATTATCTTACACGTCCATTGTGAGTTTATTAAAGACAGGACTTAATTGCAAACTGAGTTAATTTGCTTACATAGAGGTATACAACAAAACTATTAAAGATTTTGTGACCGTGTTATAACTGAATCGATCATTTAGGGTCGCGGTATCTGGGGGCATGGCAGTGCCCACACCAAATCGAGCACGAAGCAAACACTGCCGTACCATCCTTTGCTGGAACCATTTCGCTGTATTGAATTTTCAATCACACAAC